>OX422208.1:38696234-40102068 GCA_949130495.1 Sambucus nigra | reverse complement strand
TATCAACTCTATGAATTCAAGTAGGGCATTGGCAATTCCTAAGAATAACTAACAAACCACATAGAATGCTCGTGGAACCCATCAACTTTTTGGGACCTCCTATAATCTCATAAATAAAAGACAGAACATAGGGGTACTCACATGTCCACAACTATCAAAATATATGAAGAATACACATATAATTTAGTCATACACAACAAATCATGTATTCACTTCCATCGCGGATGAAGTCACTCACCGTTAAAGCCATATCCCAGTGAACACTAAAACCATAATTATGGGATTGTGTTAACAACTAACTGTGTCAACAACCAAATATCAATCCTCTCATTTCTAGTTTCCACCCACTTAGGTGTATTAAAAATCATTTATAGCTAGCTTCAGCTCATTTTACACAACCACACGGTGACCCTACTTCTAAGTCAAAATTGTTAAATTTTCATTACTCTTAATCACATATGGGTTTAACCATATATATGTACATATATCAACATTTCTCCTCTCTTAGAAAAATGAAAATTCCACTCTCGTGTGGGAATTAACCATACATATACTCATCAGCATAGTCAACTTATCTTGATAAAATGAAGAAATCAACTTCTTCTTCTTTTAGGTGCACAAAATATCAAAAAGGCATTCTACTAGCCTCAACTTCCATTAAAATCAAAATCAACGTAGGTATAACCCAAATATCTAATAGGCTCCTCAAAACTCGAATTCTTTAATGTTTGTGAAATGAACTCAATGTGAAACACATTCACTACTTATGTCTTTAAAAATTTGTGAGTTCCAGGCCTTACTCCTATCACGATAACTACTCAAAATCATCATCATAATTGTGGTTGTAAAAGTATTACAATACTCATTTGTGCGCTCATAGGTAGTTGTCTTATTTTGATTTTCCAAAACATAATTGGTTCTTGATTTACCTCACTAGAAAACATCATTAACGGGCTAGAACTTCAAGCCAGTTTTGATCATCCTCCTTATTTTTTTATATCATATTATTCGATGAAATGTATACTGAACAGTCGCCACACTCTCATCACGTGTTGTTACAAATCACTTTCAAAATGTCTTGGTAAACAAATTGTGTGTGTAAAATGTGTGGTTTTACTCTTTTGATCTTTCTTGTGTAAAAATGTTTGAAAAATAAAAAAATAAGAAAAATTGAGCAAAACCTACCAACAACGTTCTGCCTCACTGAAGGAAAACTGAAAAAGTTATTTTGACAAAATCTTTGGACATTGGTGCGAGGACCATCATTGATGAAGCATCTCTGCATTGATGTCTCATACATCAGTGATGCTTTTGTTGCTAGCCGCCAAGTCCCTTGAAGGTTTTGTAAAAAATCTATGGACAAACTCGCAACTTACTTCACAAAAGAAGCTCTCCAATGATGTTTTTCCTCGCTACAGTTAGGGGTGGGCGCGGTCCGGTCCGGTCCGGTTTTTGGCCTTTTTAAGTGCCGGACCGAATTATTCGGTCCTATATTTGAGAAGACCGAATTTGGACCGATTTAATCGGTTTAGCCTATTTATTCGGTCTAGGCTATTTTTGGTCCGGTTCGGTTAATAATCGGTCCACTTTTATTTACATTTACTTTTTTTTCAAACCACAAAACAATCAACAATTGGGTTTTATACCAGAATAAACATATATCACAGATTCACAAACAGACCCATTGTGGGTTTTATACCAGAGTAGAGCCAACAAGTCACAACAAATTAACACAGTTATTTATTTCGAAGTAAACTAGAAAAGTAATCCAAAAAAAATCGAAATCTACCAGTAAAGTAAACCAAATTAAATGGGTTATCTGTCAAAAAATGGGTCCAAAGTTACCAGTAAAGTAAACCAGAAACATATATCAGCAAAGTTGGGTTCAAATTTACCAGCAAAGTTACCAGAAATAATGGTTCAAACCACAAAACAATCAACAGTTGATTTTTATACCGGAATAAACATATATCACAGATTCACAAATGGGTTTTCTGTCAGAAAAATGGGTCCAAAATTGAAAGCTACAAGTAAAGTAATCCAAATTAAACATATATCAGAGACCCATTGTGGGTTTTATACCAACAAATCACAACAAAAACTAAGAAATCAGAATAAATAGTTTAAGTAATATACTGTACCATGTTGAACTGTCATCGCCGGCGCCGGCAGAATTGGTGGAGAGTTGAGGATGGGTCGGATCTGATGTCCCAGGCCAGCCATCGGCGGCCATCTCAAAAATGAGAACCCGATGACTACCTCATGCGACCCAGCTACCCGTTAACCCCCTCCAACCCGCGCCAACAAAACCTGGAACCCGCCACATCAATCCGACCTTGAACCCAAGGTCGGAATCTTATAGACCTACCCAACTCACCGAAACCCGGCACCTGTCATGGTGTTGAGAGAGGAAAGACGAAAGAGACGAGAGAGAGGAAACCTACTTGTGTTGGTCATCCGTGTAAATGTAATGTGAGAGACTTTTAGCTTAGGGTCTAGTTATTTACTAATAAACATATATCATATATTTATATAAAATTAATATATATTATGTAGTATTAAAATAAACGGTCCGGTCCGGTCCTAAGACCGAATTTAAAATGATTATTTCAGACCGGACCGAATATATTCGGGTCTCTTAATTTAGGACCGAATTAGGACCGATTTATAAAAAAGCCTATAAATGTGGGTCCGGTCCGGTTCGGTCCAATCGGGTCAATCGGGTCGGTCTTTTTTTTGTCCACCCCTAGCTACAGTGATGTGTACAAATCGACGAATATGTCTTAAAAATCTTTGAGGATCTTCTTATTTTTGTGCAAAAAGCACCTTTTTGGTTATTGATTGGACTTTCTATCCCTTAATAACTCTTTCATACATTATTTATGTAAGAGATGTTTTATTATCTTATATTGGCATTGGGAAACCCATTTGTGTGGTTTTCCTTATTTAAACCATCAATGCTCTTTATTTAAAAATGATCTCTCAAATCTTTCAATAGAAAAACACCTAGACACCTTATTATATGGTTACTTTTCTTCTTTGTTTATAAGAAGATCTTAAAACACTTGTGAAAAATAATGAACCCATTTTAAAATTATAGTTCATCTTTTTCTCCTTTTTTTTCCCATCTAATCACCTCTCTTTTTAGAGTTTGATAGATGAATATTTTTACCAAGAAATCATTTTCAAAATCGAAGTTTGTAGAAACTTTGGGTATTTCTCCCAAATATAAGTATTGTCATATTTGAGTTTCTTTTCTGGGTCCAAACAATTTATGATCTTCCAAGTTTGGAGATAAGGGCTTGCTCAACATTTTTTATGCATGTTAAGAAATCGAGATGTTGAGATTTTCCATCGATGGATAGGAATCTACAGCTCATTACAAATTGCTAGAAAAAGTGTCTTGTGTGAGTTAGCTCAGAAGGAATTTTATTTGTTAGTCCCCTCTATAAGACTTTACTAAGTTTTTAGTGAGATTATTGCATTGGCCTAGAAGGAATGTTAGTCGTTATTCCCCTCTATAAGTCTTTACTAAGTTTTTAGTGAGATTATTTTATTGGCCTGCGATTTTTCTCGTTAGTTATTTTTTCTCCTCATACATCTGTTGTTGTGACCTTATTTCCCTCTTTCTCATATTTTATCATCAATATGCTTAAACAAGATAAAACTTGATTCAGTTAATTAAGTTTTGGTAAATTCTTTTAATATAGACGTTTAGGTGTGGTAAATATTTTTTGGTCGGTCTCCATTTCGGTACACAATACGCACTCTCGGCTGGTATCATTAAACGACAAGTTGATCCCTCGGTGACCAATATTATCATCTCATTTAGCCATTGAAGCACGCATTTCTATCAACGTTACACTTATGGTTGCACTACCACATGCCTAGGCAATGGAACCAACGGCCTCACCTTCTATGATCATTGATTAGGTGAAGAAGTATATAATGAAAGTATTATCATCATCCTCACAAACTACTAGTGAGGTTTCCTCCATTAATGATCATTTTTGTACTCCCTACCCATAGGTGTATAATGAAGAACCTTACCAAGAGAAGTATATTCTCCCAGTTTTTGAGAAGTTCAATGGGGAAAGGGGGAACCTTAAGTAGGACATTAAGAGATTTATTTAGAACCTTGGATCTAACTCTAATAATAAGAAGATACGTCTAACGGAGTTCTTCAAATACCTTACGGATAAAGATTACACTTGGTACTCCCATCTTAATCCAATGAGTGTTACATTTTGGGAGGACATGCACGTGCAGTTTCTCCATAATTTTTTTATGGAAGTAGAAGAGTTTACACTAACCCAGCTTTATCGAGAGAGGTAAAGTACTGGGAAGTAAATGATGGCCTACATCAGGATATTTAGAGAAAGATTTCTTAATGTAAGAGAAGATTCCATGAAGGGAAAGCTGCTATAACATTTTCCTGAAGGGCTGCATTTGGAGTACATTTGTCACTTGATAAATGAAACTCATGAGGGAACATTCAAAACCTTCACAAGATAATCCAAAATCATCTCATATGTTATCCACCCCAACCCTATTATGCTCAAACAACCAGCAACTCAAATTGGAAGAAGAGTCTACGCTCTATGAGCCAACTACACAGAGAATGGTGAGGAACTAAAGAAGAAGATTAATAAATGGAAGTTCGATAGCGAAGATCCACCACTATTGCCTTGTACTATTGAGGTGACAATAAGTTATTGCAAAATTATGGTCATAGATGGCCAAGTTTATCCTCCTAAGATATCACCTTAATATGGTCCCAACATAAACGTTTAGGATGACCTCAAGTATTGTAACATTAATTGGCATTTTTTCCACCTAAAAACTTCATGTTGGAGTTTGAGAAGGATTACCAATAAGCATATATTGGATGGAACCTTACAAATTACCCAAGGTAATGTCAATAGTAATTTGTTGCTAACACAATGGACACACATAGTGGTGGCATTTGATGAGGAATCTGAACGTTAGATGAGAAGATATAGAAGAAAAGAGGAAGAATTTAAAAGATTATATGAAAGTTGTGTGGTAGGAATGGACAACATGGTCATTGCTTATGATTATTCTGGGGTTAGAGATTGTGAGAAGGTTTATCAGATGGATGATTATGAGGTTGATCCTAGCTTGTTGTATCAAGCTATTTTGAATTCCCCAAAATTTGCATGGTTCTTCGATCAGGTTGGGATGACCCAAGAGAGAAGGTTGGAAATCATCTATGTGATCTTAAACATAGAAAAGACGAATGTCGTTCCTTCGCTGAAACGAAAGTGAACTATGGCTTGGTTGGTATGGAAATTTATATCTGAAATCACTTTTTCAAATGTTGATAGAACAATTAGTTTCCCCCATAATAGAGCTTTATTTTTTATCACAAGAATCAACGAGACCAGTTTTTCTCGGGCCTTAATGGATGGAGTTACCTCATTCAATATCATGCCAATTAGATTATTTTATGTTATTAATATTTCTTAGAGTAAATGGATCGCAATGTCACTTTCAATTTATGGCTATGATAAGAAAACGTCTATGTCTGTTGGTTATGTAAATATTAGGATAACGATGGTAAATATCACATCACACGTTAAATTACAAATAATTTGGTATGTTACTTTCTACCATTTATTGATAGGACATAATCATGTCAGAAATATGCCAAGAATATATATCAAAGGGATAAAGATCGTCATTCAAGCAAATAAGAAGCCATTTTCCATATATGAAGATAATTTGGTAGATGCTTATTTTTACACTGAGCATAATGAAGACACGTGCATTCTTACCAAGCACATCAAAGGCGTTATAATTCGCACACCCAAGGAGAGATTGGAGCCAATGGTGGATCGGAACATCAAAGTGGATGAAGTATTAAAAGTTTAAGTGAAAGTATATAAATTTGTTTCCAAACCCCAAACTATGTCTAAATAAGTAAGAGATAAAATGCCGATAATAATCAATTCGATCGAGCATGATGCAAGACGCTAGAGCGTGTTGAGCAGGTTTTCAAGACCTAAGGTATAGGAAGTTAAGAATCCAAAGAAGAGGAAACCAGTTTCACCTCCCAGGCGACAATACAAGAAAGTGTATTTTGTATATGGGAGGGTTGTGTATACCCTACTAAGGTGTGAGTGGGTATCTAATTAAGTTGAGTAAGCTGACCTGAAATATGAATGTTTTTAGTAGAAAATCAAGGATAACGCCTTGTCATTGATAATTCTAACTTTCAAGAGTTTGTGTAAGATATCAAAGATGAACCCGAATGTATAAGAGACCACCCAAAGCCCTAAGTACAAGGGTTATAGTAGATCTATCTAGCTGAGGGTAAGGAGGAACCAAGGCCAATCGGCTGCAAAGAACATGGATATAATCCAGCTCATTCAAGAATATAAAGATGTCTTCGTGTGAAAGTACACTCTGATGCCTGGGTTGGATCAAGATGTGAGTTCCCACAAACTCAATATTATTCCCTAACCCATTTTAGACAAGTAGGTCACAAAACTTACAAACTTGAGTTAGATCTTAGAATAAAGGCTAAGGTGGAAAAAATTATCGGTTGTTGGATTCATTATGCTAATTTAACATCCAATTTGTCTCTCTAGCATTATTCTAGCATGGAAGAAGGATAAAAGTCAAATTCACATTTATGCTGACTTTAGAGACCCTAATAGATCTTACCCCCAAATATGAGAGCCATCTACCTTCCATTGATTTCCTGATTGATTTAACATTTGATCATGAGGTGAACATGTTTATAAATGATTATGTAGGCTATAATAAAAAAAAGGTGGATCCAGTTGATGAAGAAAAGACATATTTTAAGAACCCTTTGGGTAACTTCATGTACAATGTCATTCCTTTTGGTCTAAAAAATACGAGGACAACTTATCAACGAACAATTATGGGCATTTCTCATGACGTATTTAATGATATTTTGGAGATCTATGTGGACGATTTACTGACCAATTTAAACAAAGAGGATTAACACTTGATTGATCTGAGAATTATTTTCAACAGGTGTAGGACATATAAGCTAAAGATGAACCACTAAAATGTGATTTTGGTGTAACGAGTGGGAAGTTATTGAACTTTGTGGTGTATAGTAAAGTGGTTCAGATTTACCAGGACAAGAAAAAAATCCATCCTCGACATGCCTTATCCAAAGAAGCGGGGGAGATGAAGAGTTTTCTAAAAAAGATTTCCTACATGAGAAGAGTTATACCAGGTCTATCTAGGATCACTCATCCTTTGATGGAGCTATTGCGAAAGACTACAAAGTTGAAATTTGAGGAACCACTCCAGGAAGAATTTGACAGGATTAAAATATTTCTCACTTCCCATCAAATGATGATTCCACCCAAAGTTAGACTACCTTTTCTAATTTATCTTACTCTACTATGAGGTTCATCGGTGCATTATTGGCATAATAGGTTGATGGACAAGAGAGATATGTCTACTATCTGACTAGAATTATCAATGACCCAGATTTACGATATACCACCATAGAGATGTATTGCTTATATTTGCTATTTGTTGCCCAAAAACTTATACATAATATGTTATCTTTCATAATTCACGTAGTGATAAGATGTGGTCCAATTATGGATTACTGGAATGAAAAATTTTGATCGGGAGAGAATCAAGGTGGTTCCTCCTTCATTCTGAGTATGATCTAAAGTGTTTGGTCCCTTACGTGATTAAGAGCGAATCCTATGCATATCTTTTGGCCATATTCCCTCAAGTTTCTACAAGCCACCGCACAAAGACATTCCAAACAATAATTTAAAAGATAACTTTTATGAGAAATATTTGAAAGAATATTCATTGGAGTTTGATGGTTCATCGAATCAAGGCAAGGTAGGAGAAGGTGTCAATTTGTATAGAGGAAAATAAGATATTTCATTGTCATTTAAATTGGATTTTCATTACTTCAATTATGAAGCAAAGTATGAAAAGTTTGTTTTGGGGTTGATCGAAGAGCTGCAAAGAGGCTTCCATTCACTTTCCATGGAAGGATATTCCAATTTTGTGGTTAAGATAGTGAACAGGGAATATGCACTGAAGCATCTTAATTTGTCACCTTACAGAACCATCATTAAGAGGTTGATCCAGAAATTTCATTTGGGCGAGGTGGAAAGACACCAAAGGATGATGAATCAACATGATGGTGGCTATGCAATGATTGCACAAAAAGAGTCCATGAATGGTCAATCGTCAACTATGGTGATCCATCAAAAAATAAATCAATCCTCTTTGCTCAAAATGTTTCCTGGTGACGATGATTTTTATTAGAGAATGGCGATAAGGAGGGAGTTAGAGAACAGATATGGCACGATGAAGCTTATGGATCTAGCATCATATTTCCCTCTCCAAAGAAGTTTAGCTACAAAAATGATGGAGGATGGTTGTCCAGAAGCATAAGTCTCATGGAACCTCAAAT
This sequence comes from Sambucus nigra, assembly GCA_949130495.1. Taxonomy (NCBI): domain Eukaryota; kingdom Viridiplantae; phylum Streptophyta; class Magnoliopsida; order Dipsacales; family Adoxaceae; genus Sambucus; species Sambucus nigra. The sequence continues at coordinate 40,093,616 of OX422208.1, read as the reverse complement.
ACAGTTCAATAATACTTATGAGGATCTTTGTAAGACCATTGAGATTCCCCTCTATATAATAATTCAAAGAGAGGGGTATTTTTTTCCTATGATGAATCAAGATGAAACAACAATACAAAGAGAATGTGTTAATTGTCAAGATTTCTTTCTAACGATTGAGTGTAATTTTTTGGAAGCTGAAATGGACCGAAGAAAGCCTTACATAGATTTTAATAAGGATGAAATTATTCCAAGTGACAAAGTTGGGGTCATTAGAATGAAAAGAAGATCCCCAAGGTTTTACCTATTGGAAGATAGGTTTTATCGAATAGGGTATTTCAATAGGACATTGCGATGCATCATAAGAGAGGAAGTCTTCAAGTAAGCTCACGATCTCGCTCATATTAAAGGAGAAAATTTCTACAATTAAGTCATGAAACTTGGATATTATTCTCTAATTATGTATAAGGATTCACCTGGGTTCATTCAAAAGTGCAAGGATTGTCAACATCATGGCAACCTTATTCATGCTCCATCGATAGAACCCCATTCACTAGAAACTCCCTTTCCTTTCCATACCTGAGCGTTTGATCTGGTTGGGAAAATGAAACCACCATCTAAAGGCAAGATATGGATCCTCATGGAAACTAAGTGCTTCACCAAATAGGTAGAAACAATACACTTGAAAAGAGAAACGGTAGGTGTGGTGGCATAGTTTGTAATCATTTGTCAGTTTGGCATTCCCAAGGTTATTTAGTGAGGTAATGGAACTTCATTGATCAATAAAAAAGTGGCTACTCTAATAGATAAATATTGGATCATCCACCAAACCTCAATGATTTCTTATCACAATAGTAATGGCAAATCAAAGGCCACAAATAAGGCCTTGGATTATATTTTATCCAAGAGGATGGAATATCTTCCTAGTGTGAGGGATGATAAGCTTGCTATGGTTCTTGGGGATTATCAAAATACTAAGAGGAAACCAATAGGTTATATACCTTTTCTATTAGTTTATATATTTGAAGCAATTTTGGCAGTCGATTTAGAAGTACCTTCTAATAGATATGCCTTGTGAAATAGCATGCTTCTCCAAAGCAGGAACATTCAACTAGAAGCTCTATATGAACATATAGACTACTTTGGAAGGTACTTTCAGATCTACACCGAGAAACTTTTTATAGCTTATACTAATTTATTGAAATTGAGAAAATTTGTGATAGGTGACTTAGTTTTTAAAGCTATTGTTAGCCACATTAAAGGACTCGCATTGCCAATGTTTTCAACTAATTACGAGGGACCACATGTTGTTAAGGATGCACATGATTCATGTTATTGTATAATCTTAGAGATTGAGGAAGATAGAAATTTCATAGTCAATAACAAATGGTTCAAGGTTTAGCATATGTTGATATCACTTGAATGGCTAAAGGCTTATTATGTGTACAACACACTTGCATTTGTTTTTATTGCTCTTTGCTTTTGGTACTTTGAGATTGTGATGGAACACAAGTAAAAGTTTGTTTACAATTTGATTAAAATAAACAAGTGTTGAAGCAAGAAAAATGAATATGGAACACATGAGTTGAAGAACAAAATTTCCTTTTAATATAACTTAAAAATAGTTATAACACAAAATTGGGACTATTACCCAAAAACACAACAAAGGGAAAATATATTCTAAGAGAAACCATAGATCAAGAAAAGTGAAATAACCATCAGGAGGTAAAGAAACTATGTCTTTAGCAACGTCACATTGATAATCATTTATATTAGAGATATGTGATTCACCGTCAGCCCGTAGCTCTAACTCAGTTTCACATTCTATCATAGCCCTAACCAAAGCTTCATCATCTTTTGTTGATTTATGGTTGCACTCTTCAATATAGTGTCGTGCTCTTTCAGTTTTTCTTCCCGACTCTCAGATCCATAACATTATTGAGATATTGAGAATAACAAGTTGACATATTTTAATATTTGAGGTACCTAAAATTGTTAATATGCCACGAGAAATCAAATCCATCCTTTTTATGATCTCTGAGGTTGCTCGGGTGTTGATTCAAGGTTGATAGGTCAAAGGCTGAAATTAGAGTGTTCATTATATTAAAAAAAGATAGCTTCCATGCCTTGATTTATATATCCCGTAATCGCATTATTAGGCCTCACACAACCAATAGTGAAAGTCTCAGAATGGGAATCAATTATTCTTTCAAACACAGTGCATATGGAACCTTGAATGAAGGGAAACTTTTACCTATCAAAAAAACTCTGAAGGTACAAGATTGGGCATGAGAACACCACAGCCATATTCACTTTTTTCCCTATTCACATTCGTCTTAGAACCATGATTACTCTCTTCAGAAGAATCATCTTGTAAATGAACTGCCTTAATAGGATTAACCTTCATTGCTTAAGCAGGCACATCAACTTCAAGATATGCCATTTAGGTTTCGTGGGTTGAATGTTCTTTGTCATAAAATGCATAAGATGAAGCAAAAAATAGGAACTAGCCAAAATTTGGTGATTTTTTTTACCAAGAAGGTAAAACGAGAAAATCTTAACAAAGAGTTAAGTTAAGTCACCAAGCAGTTTCATTTTTAAGAGTTACATCCCTAATAAAGGTCCATCAGCAATCAAGTGATAGCTACTACAAATCTTATTTAATAAGGGTGAGTCACCAAGAAGGTGTTTGTTTGAAAAAAAAACTATACCCAATAAAAGTACATCACTAAGAAGGTGTATGTTTAAAGAAATATTGCCCAAGCAGGGTGAGTCATCAAACATATATTTTATCAAAAAAACATACCCATATAGGTTATATCACTAAGTAGGTATATGTTTATAGAAAACTTTCCAATTTGAATACATTACCAAGTAAGTGATAAAATTGAGAATTTTACCCAAAAGAGTTAGTAAAAAACACCAAGCAGGTTCAATTTGTAGATAAGGTATATCCAAGAAGGATATATCACTTAGCACGATAAAGGGAGTAATGAGATTGAATGGATTGGCAGTACGATAAACGGAGTAATGAGATTGAATGAATTGGCACACTGATGATGATAGGGGGAAATTTTACCACATAAACATGTGGTTGTATTTGGAGTCCATATTAAGATAGAAAGATAGTTGTAGGTAAAGGTATGTTTTCTTCCTCAGATGAAGATTGAACATTAATAATGGAATCACCCTCAATAGCTAAAGTCATAGGATTTCTCAAATTAGGAAACACCTAAAAGACGAAGAAGTAACAACCATTGGGGTCAGATCAACCTCAGTCGGAGAAGATCTCTACTCCCTTATTTCACTATTGGCAAGATGAAACAACATAATTCAATGAATATTCAAATGATTTCACAAATAAAAAAGCCAAGTAAAAGTTATAAACTATTTTTTTCTCACAAGAAGCATACCTCAACAATGGTTGAACGAACAAGGGAAAGTTTTTCCTTAGGTTCAACAGAAGCAGGTATCCTAACTGAGAAATTTAAATTTCATAACTAGGCGCATGGGGCTATGAGGAAGCATATCCTTATTGATCGACCTCACAAGGTCCATCGCATCCACTTCAAGATCAAAGCATGGACGGACCTTCACAAAAGAAATCCAAACAAACATTGAGAATCACAAACATGTAAATAAACTAAGGGGTCAAGCTATACTCAAGTGCATTTTACCTCTGTTAAAGGAATTTGAGAAACCACATCCAATGGTAACTCAGGGGAAGTTGGGTTAGAAATTGAACTTAGCATTTCAAAATTTCCACCTGAGTCACCTATTATCTCTTCGCACATATGTAACTTGCGATCCACTTTAAAAGCACGTTTAGATGGGGCATGCATAGAGGAAGCACGTCTTGTGGAAAATTGCTAAACTACTGATGAGGGGAAAAATAGGGAGTTTGAATGATATCTTCTTCAACAAATGCACCGACAGAACCTTTTGGGGGAGGCATATCATTAGTAATTAACATTAATTCCAATTTTGATTAGGAAACATCCTTTAAAATAGGACAAAATAAGTGTTAGAAAGGTATTTCTTCTAATTACAAATAATAACTAAACACTTAGAGTTTTATTTTTTTTGCCAAAGATAAAAAGTGGCTTACTTTTTTAGCTTCGTGAGGAGGTTTATACTGATTATATTGGGGAGACACACCCATCAAATCTTCAATTGACATATCATCCAACACGTTATGCGAAGAACCTAAGGGTAAGGAAGGTGGTTCAGCAAATGACCACATGCGTTGCACCATGTTTCTTCCTTACACTCTTTTTGCACGTAGAGGGCGAAGAAGATGAAGACGCCTATTTTTCGTACTCAACAGGTTAAACTTTTTTACATGGAACCTGAGATATCATAGAATCATTAGATGGAAGTTCCATTCCCCTATTGTCCAATAAAAATAATCAAATGCCATTAATTTCATCTTTTCCCACATGAACTCAATCGAGGTGGCGACTGGACTCAAGAGGAATACCACCAAGGCTAAAGGTACCTATGGTAGACTGGTATTTTTTTTTACCTTTTGGTGTCTTTTGCCCTTTTGATGAACATCTGGCAGAGGAAGCCTTCCTTTCTTATTCCACCAATGGTCATGGAAATGTTATGTTTTCCCTTTTGGCATTTTAGGAGAAATCTCAGCGGTTGGAGTTAAAGGAGTAAAATCCTTGAGGTTTGATCTTTCGGTAGAACTGAGGGGGAATACCAATTATTTGATGGTGTTTTTTTTCCAGCCAATTTCATTTGGCCCAAACCTTTCTATATAAGGATAATTAGTCTCAATGTTTTATACAAAGTACACAAAAGCATCAAGTTGGTTTAGCCAATGGTGGCACTGCCAAACTAACAAAGCATCTCGAATATTTTCCTCATCTAAAAGAACCAGGTTTTGCCTTAAAAGGCATTGATAAACCACATCCCTCCAGGTAAAGTCCACATTGTAAGTCACGGATGAGATATCTTGCCTCGTTGAATCACACTTAGCTTTGGTCATTCGGTGGTCAAAACCAAATTGTCTGGCATACCTATTTTTTTATAGGCTTCACTTTTAACTTCCAAGTGTGTGAGGGGAAATGGATGGGGGTAACTTGAAGAACCATAGAAAGAGATGAATCCGCCTTAATATATTCATCACCTCCTATAATAAGATTCATAGATGAATATTCTGGTTTGAAGAATGGTGCAAGGAAAAATTTCCTCATTGAGTCAATTTGTAGTGTTGGCTTATTCCGTTGGTAAAAATACGTAGTTTGTTAGGGTGTATTATAATCAAGGATACAATCGAAGATAAATAAGCGACTCTATTTTCACAAGTTCCTTCAAAGATTTTAATATGTCTCTTTCTCATTCCTAAAGGTATATAACCCTTTTGTATTTAGAGAAAAATGATTTTAGGATTTAAATGTTTTTAAATTGTGTTTTAAAGTGTTTGGAAAATATTATAATTTTTTAAATTAAGTATTAAAGTGTTCGATGTACTTATCTCGTTCAAACGGATATCAAACAAGGTTAACATTTAAAATCTTTTCTTTATCTAGAATCTCGTTAGATAACTTATTCTAAGGTCGTTCCGACGAGATTAGTACCCTTGTTCGAATGAACTTTAAACGAGGTACATCAAAAAAATTTCAAACTAGTTTCATATCTCATTAGATTCCTGTTCGAACAAGACAAGGTACATCGTTCGAATGAGGTACCATGTTTCTAGAATAACCTAGTGCATTTTTCAAGAAATTCAATTTTCTTCAATTTTTTCATAGTACTCCGTGTTCTTAGAATTTCACCATTTTATAGTAAAGCATGGGAACAACTTTTATGATGACTTTTCATACATATTTGAGCCTAATACATGAAGGAAAAGCCTTTCCAAATTTTTTTTATCCTTGATGAAGAAGTTTTCATAAACCAAAGCCACATAAACTCTTTCGTCTTATGTTATTAGTTGTGCGGTGGATTTTGCACTATTTGAGACACTGAAGGAAATGGATGGATACCGAGGTAAGGAGTTTTTATCAAGCCATGTTGGATTGTATAGATCTACGGACATAGACTTTGAACATGCTATGTAGTCTTGTGGAGTTATGTTTTATAAGTCATTTTAGTCTTCTGGTATAACCATATCGGTACTGAATTTGTCAAGGCCTTGTCATCTCAGGTTTTTTTTCATTTGGGTTTTCCTTGTACATCAGTGTGTCGTGGATTGTATCCTTATCTTTACAATTGAATTTTGCATGCTCACATAGTAATTAAGATTAACAAGTCTAGAATTGGAAATTAACGAGATCTTTTCTTTAGACTTATATTTACTAGCTTTAAATGTTTGCAATTTGGGGTAAATTGAATGATGTTGAAGTTATTTAGTATAATCAAACTTCTAAAATTAGTATCAGAGCTTGTTTTTATAATTTACGTAGATGAATCCTTGCGATTATATGGAAGATTATTCATTAAATAGACCCCCATATTTGATGGAATAAATTACACTTATTGGAAAGTCCGTATGAAATCCTCTTTAAAATTAAATGATGAATGTGTTTGGTTAGCTATTAAAAAACGGTGGTAGTTGGGGAAGAAACTGTTTTAAAACTCATTGAGGAATGGAGTGAGGAAGAGCTGAAAGTGTGTAATTTTAAACATAAAAGATTAAACGCTTTGTTTAGTGCAATTACGCCTAAGGAGTTTCGTCGTGTCATGATGTGTGAAACTTCAAAGGAAGCATGGGACATTCTTCAACTTACCCATGAGAGACCAAGTGCGGTTAAAGTGTCCAAACTTCATAATTTTACTACCCAAATCAAAACCATTAACATGAGCTAGTAGGGAACTTTTGACGAGTTTTATGCACGTATCTCCGATATTGTTAACCCGTGTTATAACTTAGGTAATATGATTTCTGAAACTATGGTCTCCAAAAAGATACTTATATCTTTTATTAGCCATTTTAGTGCTAAAGTCACTATTCTAAACTTACTAGGTGTGTTAGATACTTTAAAACCTGAAGAGCTCATAGGTGATCTACAAACATATATGTTAGACTTATTCCCTAAAGATAAAAGAAGGAAAGATAAGAGAATATCTTCAAACGCTAAAAAAGAGGAAGTATCTAAATTTGATGAGTCCAATATTGATCCTGATGATATGGATTTATTCGCTAAAAAATTTAAAAAATCTCTCAAGTTCAAAAAGAAAAATTCCAAATTTGATGAACCAAAATTTGAGAAAAACAAAAATAATAAAGTGAGAACAACTTTTAATGATTGGGATAAAAAGAATATAAAAATGATAACTCTTATAAGGATGATTCGTAAATGTAGTTTGAGTGTGAAGGTTGAGGTCATAAATCGTAGAAATGTCCCACTAATGTAAAAAGATAGGGTAAAGACATAGATGTCTACAATGCTACCCTAAGCGATAGTGATAATCAGTTAGAAGACTCCGATGACTTCATTCCACCTGGTAATAAAGTCCCTACTTTCATCTCCAGTCATCCAAGCTCCATAAGTATGCCATATCCTAATGATGACAATATTATACATGATAGTCTTGAAGTTGAGTATAACTCTCCCAAGTTAGTGAAAGTGTTGTTAGTTTGAGTGAGAATGATGTGTAAGAATGTGATTTCCATTCTGAGCTTTACACCGATTTTGTGAGACTTCACAATCATAACAAGAAGTTAGCTATTAATGTGTTGAAGCTCAAAAAAGAGATAAAAGTACCGAAAGAGAATGATTCATTAGTTACTCAACGAGAGAAAATTAAGATTTTTCTCTAAGAAAAACTCATTGTGATCGGTAAAGATAAGAATTATTTGAAAGACACTTTAGCTCTCATCACCAAAGATATTCATGAATCTTTGGAGATTCGTGACACACTGGAAGCCAAAATTGTCAAAATTGAGAAAGATCTCAAGGTTTCACTTGAAGTCAAAGTCACTCTTGAGGATAACTCCCAGATAATTGGGAAGTTGTTTCTCGGACCAGTCCTAGGTTACCAAGAGAAAGTTAATCAAAAGATAAAAGTTATAGGGTATGTCTAGGGTGAATCATCTAATTCTAAATTCGTACATATACCCAAGTTTGTTTACAACAAAAACACTCCTAAACCTAAGCCACCAAAGACACATCCTCCTAAGTAACCTATTAAGGTGAGACCTAATCAAACATATCTTTTCACCTTTTTTAACATAAATGGTCACTTTAGATTCTTTTCATACAAGCTTAGAAAGAAGTCTCATATTCATTCTCCTACACCTCAGCATAGCCAATTGGATAGAATTAAAAACCAAGCTGAGTATTTTGTCAATTTTTCTAAAGGTCTAGTAGAAGAATTTATGAGGTTATCTATGCCTCACGAGAATAATTCCAACCTAGAGACTAGGAACAACAATGGTATGAACACTAAGAACACAACTCCCTCTTAGGTTGATAAAGATATGTCCACTAAGAACTTAGTTGTTTATATTTCTCTTAGGGCTTATAATACTTCCCGATGGTATTTTGATAGTGAATGTTATAAGCACATGACCGAATAAATAATTTTTTACCACACTTCAGGATCACAAGGATGGTAAGGTCACCGTTGGTGATGGGAAGAAAACTTAATTCGCATAAGCCAATTGTCTATTGAAAACCTATCAGTTAAGTTTAGTCGAACAGAGTGTAATGTTTATGACAGATTTGGAAAAAACTATACTTCAAGGTATGATGACAACCGATAATTTCTATGGTATCATTCCTAAGTCTTCATTCATTTGTAAGAATTCCAGAGCCTCTATTGCCAACGTTTGGCATCAATAATTAGGTCACGTCAACTTTATAGATCTTGAGCATTTAGTGAATAAAGACCTATTTCATGGATTACCATCATTAGGAAAACCAACTTCCTCGGTTTACGATCCTTGCCAATAAGGAAAATAAATACAGTCTCCCCATAATAATTTGAACTCCATTACCACCTCTCATCTTTTATAGTTAATACACATGAACTTTATGGGTCCCATACGTTGGAGATTATTGGTACTAAAATTATATCCTAATGATGATTGGTGACTTTTTGAGATATTCTATTATTGGATATCTTAGAGTAAAGTCTGATGATGTTGAGTTTCTATATATCATGTAATGGGTTCTTCAAAATCAACATGGTGTCACTATAAAATGTTTTCATAGTAACAATGACACTGAATTTAAGGGTGTAGGAGTGAATATTTTTGTGATGAAGTTGGCATCAAACATGAATTTTTGGACATTCACACGCCTTAGCAAAATGGCATTGCTAAGAGGAAGAATTGAGCAATTAAAGAGATGGAAATATCCATGCTTCTTGGAAGGAAAGTGCCAACGATTTTTTGGGCGAGGCAGTTAGCACCGCTTGCCACAGGTGAATAGGGTTTATTTTTGTCCACACACTAATCAAACGCCATATGAATTGTGGACTGATAAAAATCCCAACCTATCCTATTTTTGAGTTTTTAGGAGTTTATGTTACATCCTTCGGGATAGAGAGATTTTAGGAATGTTTGACTTGAGGAGCACTGGGGGGATATAGGGTTTATTCATACAATCGATATTATAGGGTTTACAACCTTTCTAGCTCCAAGATCATGGAATCAATAAATGTCTTCATAAAAGATGATTCTCCCGCAACATTTTTTTATGATGGTGGTCTCACTTGTGAGAAAAATGCACCCCCTTGTGTTGATCCCAATTATTCTCATAATGAATTAGTGTACCTTGCTCTTGAGATGGAGGATCTATCTTATTGGGTTTGTAAGAGTCATGACCCTACCAACATTCTTGGTAATTACGATCAAGTAGTCAAATTCAATATCAATTAGAGAATGAGGTTAACTATATGTGTTACACCTAAAAAATAGCGCTTAAGAACATCAAAGATGAGTATTGGATTAACGCTATGCAAGAAGAGTTTCTTTAGTTTTAGACAAATGATGTCTAGGAATTAATTCCCCTGCCTAGTGACAGTAATGTCATTTGTACCAAGTGGATTTATAAGGACAAAATAGATGATAATGGTATCATTGTTCGTAATAAAGCTAGGTTAGTTTCTCAAGTCGAGGGTGTTGATTTCAACAAGACATTTTCCCCTGTTATGAGGCCAAAGTGTTTTCATCATTTGCTCGACATATCATGTCATCTTAAGTTCTTGCTATATCAGATGGAAGTAAAGAGTACCTTAATTAATATAATTCTATAGGTGTAGATATATGTGCAACAACAAAAAGGGTTTGAAGACCTTAAGCTCTTGAACCATGTCTTTTACCTCATGAAATCCCGATATGATTTAAAGCAAGCACTGCGTTCTTAGTATAAAAGACTTACATTATATCCCCTAGATCGTAACTTCAGGAGAAGGGGAGTTGATATGACATTGCTTGTTCATTGGGATAAAGGTGTTATTTTGGCTGACCAAGTCTATGTCAACAGCATAGTATTTTGATCCAAGTGTTAACAACATACTCATCTCTTTGTTGGAGAAATGCAGAGTGAGTTTCAAATGCGTATGGTCGGCGATCTTACATTCTTCTCATGTCTCCAGGTGCGTTAACTCGATAGTGGGATATTTTTATCCCAATCCATGTATGTAAGAGAGTTAGTGAAGAAGTTTATTTTAGACTCTTCTAAGCATGAACGCTCACTCATGAGTTTAATCGCTAAGCACGGAAAAGACACTGAAGGTAAGGATGTAGAGCACACACTCTTTATAAGAATTGTAGGTAGTCGTCTCCACTTGACCTTTATTCATCTAGACATTTTCTTTAGTGTAGGAGTATGTACCCACTATTAGGCATCCCCCAAAGAGTCACACTTACTTCAACTAAGAATAATAATTAAATAAGTGATTGGGACCTTTTCTTTCGTAATTTGATATTCTTTTGACACCAATGATTATCAATCATCTTATTCAGATGCCGATTGAACAGGAGATGTTGATGGGTGAAAAATTACCTTGAGTGGGTTCTTTACTTTGGGAGTGATCTAGTCTCTTGGATGAACAAGACACAAAACCCTATTTCATTGTCCATGGTGGAGGCTGAATACATTATCGCCAGGATTTGTTGCACACAAATCACTTGGATGAAAAATAATTTGGAGGATTATTGTATCTCCCCAAAGAACAATGACTATTTACTTCGATAATACGAGTTCAATCCATATCTTTCGTAATCCAATACAACATTCTTGCGCAAAGCATATTTGGATTTGTGAGCATTTTATTCGTGATCTCATTGAAAAGAAGATAGTTTCCTTAAGATTTGTTTACAATGAACATCAATTGGCCGATATTTTCCAAGAACCTCTTGATTCCCTTAGTTTCAAGGATCTTAGGCAGTCTAGTAGGGTTTGGTCCATTAAATGAGTTCGAGGTAGATATCTAGTTTAGGGAGAGATTTCATTATCATTCCTTATTCACTGTGAACTAGATTGTGTATTTGTTAATATTTTCTTTTTATCCACATATTTTCTTTTCTCATATTTTAAAAATTAAAAAAGTTTTTCCATTTTTATCATCTTTTATATGTGTAATTAAGATGTCCGGAACACTATTTCATTCCATGTTCATGTGACTCTGCCCGGTGAGATAGACTAGGTTATGTGCTACTTGGGATTAATTATGAATTTTATAAGAAATGTTGCCCTTCTATGACATTTTCTTCTTTGTTGGTCTCATATCGTTACCTTATCTGCAAACTCGATACACGGTCTATTTATAATGTTTTGCATGCTTTTCATGTGCTAGGTTAAGTAATAAGGTGTTATCTTATCAATCTTGTTACTTCATTTTATATGCAATACGCAAAATTATGCATGTAAGAACAATTTCCCATGTATTAATTATTTTTATCAAAATTGAGTTAAAATGGAAAGGGGCTAGGAAAGGATCAATCTCCATTGCTTTAAAAGCCCCCATTGAAAATAGCCTAAAATAATATTCGAAAAATAAAAATAGAATTGCCAAGGCCAAATTTTATCATTGATGCTTCCAAAGATAAATTCATATTATGATATCTTCAAAATCTTGAGTGATATTGAAATATTGTTTTTTTAGGATGTTATAAGTCCAAAACCAATCGGTTAGAACAATAGGTCATACTATTGCATTTATGAGTAAGGTTATTGGCCAGAGAATCATCGAATCTTCTGTGCAATTTTTGTATAAATTAGTCTACTTGTAATGATTCTAATTCTTTACACTAACGTTGAATTTAGTACTTAGAGTTTAGGAGTGTTGTCTGGCATTGTTCACGTGTGTGTACTATTATGTTGATGCTCCTGTGTGTTACGTTCACACCCATTTATTCCACTCCCATGTTCCATATATTTTGATACAAGTACTTGGTGTTTTATTTTCTCAAAATGTTAAAGTTTAAAAATATTTCATTTTATTTCTTTTTCTTTATTAATTTCTTTATTTTTCTCCTTTTTCTAGGGTTTGGATTGAAAATCTCGGTGGCTCATTCAATGAGAAACAAAATCTCATTTGAACAAGATTAAAAAGTTTCATTTTTTCTCTTCTTTTCAGCGCACCCTTTTCACTTCTTCTTCTCCACCCATTTTCTCTTACATTCATTCGCAATTTTCTCTCTTTATCTCTCTTAATATATATATATATATATATATATACACACACACACAAATCTCCATTACACCTCATTTTCAAAGGTTTTCACACCCCCTTTTAACCCCTAACTTTCCCCCCTCATCCACCCTCTTCGTTTAACCTTCATTGTGGAAGATTTGAAGTTTTGGGGATACCCATTTCCACCTTCGAAGCTTTTAGGTTATTTTATCTTCTTTTTAGGTAATTTCCAATCTTTCTCTATTTGTTTCTCTTATTATTGGATCTTTTCTCTTTTTACACCTTCCTTTTCAAACTTTATTGATCCACCCTTCTTTTTTCTTATAGTTTTTTTTACTAAAAGGGTGTTTTTAATATACAAGATGTAAAGTCCAGTTTTGGGGACTTTTTCACATTTTAATGTTTCTTTTTTGAAAAAAATATTTATTTCCCCCCCCCCCCCCCCCCCCATAAATGAAATGCTATTTTTTCAAATCTCATAATTTAATTTTAGCACTTTTATCTAAAATGAACATTGAATTAATTTTCAATTTTCATTTATGTTTTTTTCCACATATTTTGCTCATTATTGATTTGGGTTGGTTTTGTTGTTTGGTTGAAAGTGTGATGGAGATAGGATTCTTAACATTTATGTTAAGCACTCCTTGAGTTTCCTACCCCCTTATCCTAGTTAGTTTATTTATATTCTTTTGTGTAGTTATGCCTCGTCGTCATCGTCGTTGTTCTTTCAGTATCGAAGAGTCTGAGGAGGGTACCTCCTCTTGAGGTTCTGCAGATCTCTCCTATATTCATCTTAGGTATGATACACGTCAAGCATGGATGAAATATACCTCCCTTGGTTTTCATGTACGTGAAATGATTAAACATCTGACATCCCTTATTGAGACATCGAACACATAATTGTCTAATCAAGGTTGGGAGCCATTGTTATCCCTTACTGATTCTGTTTTCCACGATCTTATATAAGAATTCATTTTTGGTATGACTATCATTAGGAGAAGGTTTGTATCTACAGTTCATAAGAAAGAAATAGTCGTTATTGAGGAGTCTATAGCATCCCCCAAATGGAACGTTTCCATGGGAAAAACATGTGTCGCCGTACATTCATGTCACGAAGGATGCTATTTTATAATGACATTGAACGGGAACCTCTACTATTTTTCATATAGATCTCTAAGTTGATTTCCGGATTCTTATTGGATAGTTTGGGCATGCCTTATTCCATGTGAAAACTACACACAAATTTCATGGGATCATTTTTGAATCATATGTGTTATCAATTAAGGTCATTGACCTCCCTGCCCACATTTACTTGTTCCCGAGTCTCGTTCGAATCTTTGGTACGCCCCCCCTCCCCCCCCACAAGGTAAGCTCTTCATTTTACAGTGACCATCACTCGTCACTACATTTATGATGAGTGGGCCATCCTTCCTTGTGATGCCCCCTTAAGCTCTTATAAGACTATTGATAGACATTCCTTAAGTAGGTCTAGGAGTCATCTCCTTGTTTCCCAGAGTCAATAATCATCCAACTTCTCAATGGACGTCTTCTTAGCCTGATTCTTTTTCCACCCCTTCTTGGTCCATTCCATACACGTTATCCCACCTCCACCCAGTCTGGGAAACTTAGGTCACTTTGTGAATAGGAACAACATATGGAATCTCATCCTGAGAAGAATTGTATGATGTTTCAGGTGATAATGTCCAAGTTGGAGCATGATCGGGAGAGACATGCTCGCATGGACTCGATAATGATGCAGTACTTTTAGGACTTGCGTCTCCATGAGCAGAGTAGGGTAGTTAGTTCATCTCTTCAGTGCCTTATTTTGATGATGTGACTGATGGTGCGAGTCAGTGATTTTATCTTATGGGAGTTGTTTTTTCTCATGTACTCTAGAAACCTATTTTCTTTGTTATTGGTTTTATTTTTTCTCTCCAATTGTACTTGTTATGTATTTGTTACACTATTGTTTGGATCATATTTGTACTCTTCGTCAGTTGGATTTCATTATATATATTCTGAGTTATGGTTCCTATTTTGTGCATTCCTTTAGCATGATTGTGTATGTGGTCTGTGTATATCTCTATTTATTATTTCTCTATCGTTTGGTGATATTCCATTACATCTCTCTTATGATGTACTGAGATTCCTCCCTTATAGACTAACCTTGCAGGTGCATGTACTTTCCCCTTGTCTTTTTCTAATAAAATAAGGGGAGAACAAGTCTAGGGGGATTTTTGATGTTATTGATTTATTTCATTCTATTTATACTCATTTGCATTACATGTAGTTTAATTTGTGTCTATAGGACTTATTCTACATGTACATTCCTTGGAAGCATCACAGAGATCAGTTGTAGCCTGGTTGTTCGGATGCCTTATGTCTTTTTCTTTTGGGGTTTCGGATGGCAATTAGATTGGCTTGACTACCTAGCTTAGAGATTCGGTGATTTTTTGTTTCTTTTTTTGTGTTTCATCCAGGAATATCCAAAGGGGGGAACTTTTAAGGGCAAATTTTTACATTAAATCAATTTGTAGTATTGGCTTATTTAGTTGGTCAAAACATGTAGTTTGTTAGGGTTTCATATACTCAAGCCTAAAATTGAAGATAAGTAAGCAACCATATTTTCACAAGTTAAGTTCAAAGATTTCAACATGTCGCTTGCTCATTCTCAAGGGTATATAGTCTTTTTGATATTTGGAGAAAAACTTTTTAGGACTTAAAATGTTTTTAAAATAATTTTTAAAGTGTTTTGAACATATTAGAATTTTTCTAGGTCATTGTAATGAAATTCAATAGGTTGTTCAAATGAAGTCCTTATCTCGTTCGAATGAGATACCAAACGGGGTTAATTTTTGAAAGATTTGCCATCCCCGGAGTCTTGTTAGATAACTCGTTCGAAGATCATTCCAATGAGATTAGTACCCTTGTTGAACGAACTTCAAATAAGGTACATCAGACCTTTTATAAACTCATTTGATATCTCATTATATTCCTATTAAAATGAGACATGGTACATGGTTCGAACGAGGTACCATGTCATTTGAACGACGCAACACATATTTTAAGACAATTTATTTTTCATCATTTTTTCCCACCACTCCTACTACTCCAAGTTCTCAGAATATTCCATGTTTTTATAGTAGTTCATGGGAGAAGTTTTTATGATATCATTTCATGCATCTTTAAGACTGATACACTTCAGAAAACCCTCTTCAATTATCTTTGATCACGTATGATCGGGTTTTCATAATCCAAACCCACTTAAACTCTTGCATCAAATGTTCTTGGTTATGCGATGGATTATGCACTATTCCAAACGGTAAAGTCAATCGGTGGATAATAAGGCAAGGAGTTGTTGTGAAGATGTGTTGGATTGCATGGAGCTACCGATGAAGGCTTTGAAGATTTCATCTATGCAGTCTTGTGAAGTCAAGTTTTGTAAGTCGTTTAAGTCTTCTTGTAAAACCATATATGTAGTGAGTTTGTCCAGGGCTCATTTTCCCAAGGCTTTTTCCATTTGGTTCTTCCTCGTACATCTGCGTGTCTTGGATTATATCTTTATCTTTAAAATTGAGCCTTTCATGCTCGGGTAGTAATTTGGATTAACAAGATTAAAATTGTAAAGAAACGATACCTTTTGTATAGATTAATATTTACTTGTTTTAAATGTTTGGAATTTGGGGTAAATTTGACGAAGTTGAACCTTTATCATACGATCGGCTTTCTCAAATGGTAATTTTTTAGTATTGGTCTTTTCTTTATAATGACGGGGTTAAAAATTCTTGAGATCTTCAATCAAAGTCAAGAGAAACTTTTTCTTTTCTTCATGTGTCATTGAGTTATGCATGGTTTTTCCATAGGATGCCAATGAATCTCCATAAGAGCAGGGGAAAGCTCGGGGAACCTAGCATAAAGGAATCCCATCAACAAGATATTATTGACAAAGTTTGACACGTCTAAATAACCAACTAAGTGTGCCATGTCGATATGGCATCCATCTAGACAAGAGTAGAAATAACCTAGAGTTATAGCTTCCAGAGTGATGTTAACTCCACAAGCCAACCTGACAGAGATATTTACCATATTCCTATGGGGATAATCGTTTGGATTATAGGGGGTAAAAAATTGAAAAAATAGGTAGAGGATGCACGCAGGTAAGTCTGAGTCACCACCAAAACATAGACCACAGTCATCACTAGGTTTAAACTTTTTCATCTTCAACTCCTATGTGATCTTGACAGGAAGTTGGTAAAAGTACTTAATCAACTGGCCAAAAGTAGCCTTAGTGGAATCACCTATACATTCTCGAAGAAGCTAGTCAAGTATTGCACGTTCATCCTCCTCTTTAGTAGTAAGTGTTTAGGGGTCAAAGGGGACTTGTCCATATAGATCAACACCATAAAATTCAGAAACATCCTCCGATGTAATTGAGAACTCCACCGAAGCTCCCACGAAAGTATTCATAGCAACACTCTAATGAGAGACTAGTAGGTGAAGAGCAGTATTATGTTTTAGATAACAAGAAGTCTCTAACAAATCTAGTGGCATGATAAAATGGAATATATTGAAGCACTTTCTTATATTTATTAAAAATATAGAGGTACTATGCAAAAATTCCATCAGTAGAACCACCTTATGCTTTGAAATCAATGTTGGTTAAGGAAAATCTCGTCTATCAAGACTAAAATGGAGAAGGATGCGACATACTGTTCGGTAGTGGCATCTTCCAATTCCTCCACCACCTAACTGGGTTTATTAACACCCTCAATAGTGTTTTTGAATAATTTGGCCTCTTGGACTAAGTTATCCCTTTCCCAAAATAAGGGAGCATGACGATAGGAGGAGAAGAACAACTTTTTGCACTTAGTTAACTAACGAATTTATCCTTGATCCATTAGATGATTTGACTTCCAAATTAAATGATAGAGATAGCGAAAGATTTTGATGATAGGCACATAGATAATTGGTGCATATTGCAGGTGATTCGAATAGAGGTTCCGCGGTCCAAGTCATTTTTAATCCAGTTTGGTTGGTTCAAGATCATATAAACTGAGGTCTATTGATACAAGGTCATCTTTGAATTATGGTTTGTGAAAGTAAGGTATTTCGTATAGAAATTTCTTACACAAAAAAAATTATTTTCGAGGGGGCAAAGGTAGTGGGAGCTTATTGTTTTACCACTTTCTTAGAGATAAACCTCCTCATTAAAAAACTAGAAAAGGATTCATCAAAGATTAGTGACATCATAAAGGAATGTGAGGAGTTAACTAAGATGATTTGGGATTAAGGCAAGGTAGGAGCTCAATCGAAGAGTAAAGAATATGGACAGAGGAAGCTAATTACATTCACCATGTATTTTATGAGTTTGTTATGTATTTATGAGTTGTATCATAAATTTGAGTTATATCGTAATATTGAGATGGGGTCACTCGGTACTAGTGATGGAGTAAGTATGATAGGGCATGAAAGAGCTTTCAGGCTCTACCAAGGAACCTCAATTTGGGAATCTTTAAGGGAACTATTTTAGAGGATTGAGAAGTAAGGAAATGTTAAGGCATGTCTTATACATTTTAGATATACGTGGTAAAACACCCATCTTTTTCCAAGATTGCACATTGGAGCAAGCTGAAGCTTTCTCGGTTATTTACCATAAATTTTGGCGCCAAATTGAGTATGTTTCTTACATGCATTTTGAAGAGAGTTAAGAAATTGTCTATTGCATTCGAGACAAATAGATCGAGGGAAGAAACTCTGACAACAAGGCTTTGGACATCTTTAACTGTCCTAAGAGGTTCCATGTTCAGTAGAGCTGTGATATTCTCTTAGTTGGATTTATGCCATGTCTAGTGATCATAAAGCCCAAGCATTTTCCTCTAGCTACTCGAAATACCCATTTATTTGGGTTCTCTCTCATCTAATTCCTTTTGGGGATGACTAATTTCTACATGAGGTTCTATACAGTGTCTTGAGTTTCCATATTTTTTACCAACGTATCATCGAAGTATACTTTCGTGGATTTATCGATGAGGTCTTTAAATATGTAGTCCACCACCCTCTCATAGGTCGCATTTTCATTCTTCAGTACAAAAGGCATAACTTTATAGTAGTAAGTAGCTTTTTCTATGATGAATCAGGTATCTTCATAAGCAATGGGAGTTATTCTTATTTGATTGTGCCTAGAGTAAACATCCGTGAAGGAGAGGAGCTCATGACCTGAAGTTGGCTATACTAAATAATCAACACGAGGGAGAGGATATCAATGTTTAGGACATGCCTCAGTGAGATCAATGAAATCAACATTCATTATCCATTTTTTATTGTCTTTGGGCACCAATAAAATATTTGAGAGGCACTATGGATATAACACTTCTCTGATGAAGTTAGACGATAAGTGCTTGTCAACTCCCTCAGTATTAGCGATCTTACTTTCAAGGCAAAAGAACCTCATCTTTTTTGTATTGTTGATGCAAAAAACTAGACTAATCTAACTAATTGATCACGGATAAAAGTGAGTAAAAGTGACAAAGGATTTTTAAAGTGGTTTGGCTTCAAGAAAGGCCTACGTCCACTGTTGTGTTTTTCTTTGTTCAAGTTCCTCTTGTCTCCTTGCTCATGTCCCTTGGATGTAGGGTTTACAATGTATTTATAGCCCTTTAAGGGTGTACAAGAATTAGAATACTAAAGGATGGAATGCCTTTATAACGCAGGCATTTACATCTATACAATGTTAATGCATATAGTTGTTGATGCTTTACTGTCATTGTTGGTCGGTCTTCCTAGTATTGGCCGAGATTCTTTAACCTGTTGGTCAGTATTCCTTCAGTTGGTCGGTGACTCGTTCTTGCTGACTTGGATTAATGGCCGAGTGGATGGCACGTGTTCATACATTATTGGTCCTCGTAATAGGTTAATTTTTTGTATCAACAGAAGCCCTCAATATTTCATTCTTGAGGTTCTTACAAAAGTATAGAACATTTAGCTCTTAAAGTTACCCGGACAACAATTTTGAGGCTTGGTCGGTTAACGACTTCCCATACTTGTAAATTTAAGCACTTTAATTATCGGCACATAATGTGGATAGTATTTTTGTAATTATCCACAACTTTATAGAATCATTTTTGGGTAAACATGTCTATTCTATCTTTAGCCTCCAACAGTTCAACCGATGTCTTCTTTTAATCATTACCTTTATAATTTTCTAGGAAACCTATAAAGGAGGGAAAATCCACGATCGTCTCTTACCTCAAACCTTTTGAGTTTTTTCCTGCCGTTGTGTCTTCAAGATTTTTCTTTCTCTTATGCGATCGATCTTTGTTCTTCAATTCTTGCAGAATCCTTAAGTTCTGTAAGAATATTTTTCTTTTCTATTTTTCTTCTTCATCAATCATGGTTTATCCTATTACTTATCTTAATGAATTCAAAAATGAATGGAATATTCCTTCATGGGTAGAATTAGAGCATCCCACTTTGCCCACTGATCTTTTTTCATTAGTTAAGGGTCACTGGTTTCCCTCCATTTTTATTGCTGAATATGGGTTTACCTTTCCCCTAAAACCCATTTTGTCTTGTATTTTTCCAGTATTTTGATATTGTCCCAGCTAGAGTAGCCCACAATGCCTAGAGGGTAGTTAATGGAGTATATAGATTAAACCAGCTCCATGGGACTCATCTAGGAATCTCATAAATTACGTTCTATTATAAGTGGATAACCAGTGATACCACTTTCTATTTGAAAACTATGACTATAAACAAAGCATTAGTAGTTAACCTTACTGACTCCAACATAGATTACTTTGAACATGGAATAGTTGTTAAAAATTAGCAACATGATCCTTTGACTGGACATGCTGAGTACTAGGGGACTAAGTGCCCATCAAGTGGCAATGGGATAGGTTGAATTTATTTTCTTGTACTTATTTACATAATATGTTAATTGCTAATAATGATGTATATTTTGTTGACTTTTACTTGCAGTTGATCGAAAGAAAAAGTGTCCCAAGGATAGTGACATCAACCTCAGGGAGCTGAAGTTAATCTAGGGCATTCATCAGAAAGTTAGGGAAGAGCGTAATAATTACCTTCATACTTGTTGCAATATAAAAATATCATCACCTCCTATGTTTCTCATCCAATTATAGCCGCATCATCTCTTTTAATCAAGCTTGACCAATACCCCATCTCCACATCCTTTGCCACTGCATGAGAAGAAGCCCACATCTAATAAGGAGGACCTTGGTAAGAAGCCCCCATCTAATAAGGGGATGTTGGAAAGAAACTTCCTACCGAGAAAGCTCAGGAAATTCATCTCAAGAGGCTAAAAAGATGACTACCTTCTAGGCTGGCAGAAGTGTCTTCAGCTAACACCGACCAATAAGAGTTGGTTGATTTGTCTATTTCTGGTTCACGAGTGACACTTGGCCCTGGTTTGGCTAGATAATTAATAAAGTCTGGTACTTTCCCAGACCATAGGGTGCCGCAGCTGCATTTCCCTGATCACGGAGTTCTGAAAGGGTTGCTTAAAGCCTAGATCTAATAATTTTCTTTCCTTCTTTATCTCATTGTTTGATATTTTTGATATTAACTTGCTTTATTTTCTTTTTACAGTTTCTTATTGACTTCAACAACATGCTAGAGAAGGATGATGCTTTGCGTTCTTCTTCTCAGGAGGTTTGAGAAGCTTTTGATGAGCTGAAGAAGTCATTTCTTGACTCTCAACAAGCATTGGCCAATGATTAGAAAAAATGGGAGGAAAAAATAAAAGTTTCAGAAGAAGATGTAGTGGCTAGTCGGGGTCAAGTTGTTGATCTGCAGAAAGACTTGGATGCTAAAAAAGCTAAGATAACCAAGATGCCGAAGGGGTTGGAAGCCGAGAAGGCTCTATTTGTTGCTGAGAAGGCCAAAAGGGCTAAGGATAGGGAGGTTGGCTTCAACAAGGGCTGAGACAAAGCCATTCGGGCTGCTTCTTTGCAAATTGAATTTGCGAGGAAGAAATACTTCAAGGATGGTTGGTCAGTAGGCTTGGTGGAGGTCGGCACCCCCAAGACTCTGAGCACTTTCTCAGACATGATCCAGGAGATCATCCTAACATGGATGAGGAGATTAAAGATGATGTGCGTTGAAGTGAATCCCTATTAGTGTTGGATTCTACCGATCAACACCATGTTGTGGACTTTTATGTTCTTCCATTTGACGACCATCCATCTCTGCCTGCTTATGCTTCTACTTGTGTTGAGCCTATGCCAGATATGAAGAAGGTGTAGATATGTCTGAGAAGCTTTTGTTTTTATTTTCTTCTTCACTTGTAATTTTTCCTTCCTTTTTGCTGATGTATTTGTACATAATAACTTATCAATGAAAATAATTTTTCTTCCTCTTTTTCTCATCTTTTCTCCA
Organism: Sambucus nigra; assembly: GCA_949130495.1. Taxonomy (NCBI): domain Eukaryota; kingdom Viridiplantae; phylum Streptophyta; class Magnoliopsida; order Dipsacales; family Adoxaceae; genus Sambucus; species Sambucus nigra. The sequence goes on along the minus strand of OX422208.1, from coordinate 40,071,641 downwards.
TACTTTATACTCTGTTGTTGATTGGACATTCTTATTTCTTTTAATAGTTCATGGATAAATGGAACACTTCTCTTTTACTCACTCCGTGCTACTCTAGAGATGAAATGAACTTTTTAAAGATGGTCATTTATCTATGACTGAGGAAGATCTACTAAAGTTGCTCAGGGAAGGTGTGTCTAAGCAAGCCAAGGAAGCCTATCATCATCTGAAATTCCTTCTTAATCGGGCAGTGGCTAATAGTGTTACCTACTACAAAATGATTGAAGAGATATAGGAGGAGCATAAAGAGGTTAATGCCCTTTTGCATGATGACTATGAAAAAAAGTACAAGTCTTTGAGTGGAGGTTGGGGCTTTTAACTGAAATTGGAGAAATTTTCTTCTCGTTTTCGAAGATGATAATTTCTGCTCAACCATGAAGTAGAGGAAGCCAAAGCCATTGCTAAGCCGCTGGGGGAGGAGAATAACAATTTAATATATGATCTAAATGCCTTGAAGTCTTCTTCTAATGCTGTTGTTACTACTGAAGAAGGTCATTCTTTCTTAGAAGTTGAAAATGCTACATTAATAGAAGAATTAGAGGCACTGAAAAAGACTAAGTCTGCTCCTTCTTCCCGAGCAAGAAATTGACCTGACCGAGGAACTACAAATGAGGTTAGAACTCAACAAACTCTTGCTAACCAAGATGCCCCGTTGAAGGCCAAAAATCAATCCCTTGATGATATGTCCCTGAAGATTCAAACTCTAATCGAGCAACTCACCACTCGGTCCTCTCAAATGCAAGCTATGGATGGGGTGCTGAAGAAATTACATCATCAAGTTGAGAGGCTGGCCTTCTAATTTCAAAATCAACCTAGAGAGATTTAGATGTAAGGGTATAATTAATCTTTGGGGAATTTTGATGCTAGGTTTAAGCAGACCCGGAATGAAGGCTACAAATGGGTTGGACCAATTGTCTGATAGTGTTGAAAGTTGAAGAAAATAGTCCTTTCTAGAAATGGTATGATCCTAGGTTGTTAGACATTGAAGATCCTCCTTTTCGATTAGATATTAACTAGATTCATGCCAATACATTTCCCCTGATCCTAATTTATAAATATCTGGGAGGCTATGAGATGCATGACGAGTTGGAAATCGTCCGATCTCCTTATATGTTAAATCGGCCAAGCAGAAGCAATGGGATAATGCTTCAAGACTTTAATTTTATCAATTATCCTTATACTTTAGATGATCCTACAACTGAAGTGGATCCTGTTTCTTAAGTTGAGGGGAAATGCCCTTTAGAATAACATATTGTATTTCTTTTGTGAACCCATTTATGTAATCATTATTCAAATGAATGAAAAAGCTTTTGATTAACTTATCTTGTTAATCTATGAATGTGACTGTTTTATGGATGTGAATGATTTCTTTTTTTTCATTAGTTATATTGGCACATTTAGATTAAAATCTAAATTTAGTATCAATTACCAATGAATACATAGGTTCTCCAAGCATACTTAGATTAAAATCTAAATTTGGATCTAGTTACCCATGTGTCTCCAAAGGTTTTACTAATACACATAAGTGCTTAGGTTTTTTATATTAGTTACCTATGGTGTGACCAGGCGTATGTGGAATATGTTCCTACATTCCTCTTGAGGAATCTTCACAACGTTCTTCCTGCACTTGGCCCAGTAGGATATAGATCTTGTTTTATCCTTATACTTGCTGACCATCTTGAGGTCGTAATAACTTATTTGCCGATCAACGTACTGCTTATGTCGTTCAAGTTTTGATTGTTTAGATCAACTTATTGCTTATGCCGAGCAATATGTTGAAGTTTCTCTGTGAACTTTTAAGCTTATTCAAGATCAAGTATATAGGTAGTGCATAGAACTAGTATTCCCCAAAAAATTGGGAAAATAGAAACAGGAGGAAAGATAATTTTATTGATACTAGAAATTGATATTGAACTGAGTACACTTGATTATATTGCAGGAAATATTTTCTAAGATGCTCAACCATCCATGGATTCTTGAATTCTTCCCCCTCCAAAGTCTCAATCCTGTAAGTTCCAGTTCGAATGACTGTAGAAATACGATAGGGACCTTGCTAGTCGGCTTCAAGCTTATTATTTTTCTGGAGTACTTTTTTTAGCAAATAATATCTCTCCTTTAAGTTGGTTAGCTTCATCCTATTATTGTAAAACTGAGTTATTCGCTGCTGGTAAGCTCTATTTCTGAGAGCAACGTCTTCTCGCACTTCTTCTAGCATATCCAAATCCAACCTTCAATTAGATCACTCATATGAGAGTTAAAATTTAAAAATCTATGGGATAGAAGACCCAACTCAATAGGCATGACTGCTTCAGTCCCGAATGCTAGCATGTTTGGGGATTCTCAAGTTGTAGTCCTCGGGGTTATTCAATACGCCCATAAAACAGAATGTGGTTTGTTGATACAAGGGAAATTGCATCATCAAGACTTTTGTTCAACCCATTTCACATAATTCTATTTGTAACTTCAGTTTGCCCATTACTCTGAGGGTGTCCTGGAGCAGAATGTAATTTTTGGATATTGGATTGAGGACAATAAGTTGTGAATTCTTCATTGTCAAACTGCGTTTCATGGTCGGTGTCACGATCCCGATCCAAAATATTAGTAGGGAATGAGTGTCTTGACAAGCCACCAAAGCAATATATATTCTGACTTAAATTGTTTCCTTAAATAAGTGCAACGGAAATACAATCACATGGTTATGAATCATAAAATACTAAAAGTAAAGGAAATATGTCATCAGAGATTTCTAAAGGAAACTTCATTTATATTAAAAGTAACGATGAATTACAGCTAAGACAAAATTTAAAAACTTATTACAAGAAAACCAGGCATGCTCTAAATGATAAAACAAACATAATAACAAAAAGAGATCTAAAAGATAAATCTTCAGCATAGTCATTGTATGTTATCTCCACGAGTCTAATTATTTCCTGAAAATGGTTATTTATACAACATCAGCTAAAATCCGAATGAGATTCAGTCTCCAGACATTCTAGGGTTTTTCAAAAATAGAGACAACAATTTGTAGTAATATATATAAAGTAATTGACACTAAATATTTTTAGAATAAACAGTTCAGAACAGAACAGATAAAATAATTAATCAATATGTGAATTATTCAATTTTATTTTGATGGACATGTACGCACTAATATTCAGATATACATATAGTGTTACCAAATGTTTCTACCCGGAAAAAACACAGATAGAAAATCATGATCTCTAAAACAACACCTTATTTAGGTCACACCAGCGATAAACTAGTTGGGAAGGTACCACCCAAATATTTCCACCCGGTAGTCAAGGCCAACATATTAAGAGAGTTTCCATAGGCCGAATTAATAATTTCAGAATTCAAATAAAATTTATATATCGAGAGATATACACATATAACAAACGACGGAATCATCGTTATCAAGGTGAATTAAACATAAGCAATAATATTATATTATAGTGAAAATCTTTAAAGTTTTCATAAAAACCCATATAGCTATTATTGTTTCAAAGCCTATATTTCCGTTTGCCAAAAAGCTACTGTAGTTAGAGATCGGCGTTAGGAAAATCGGTTTTAGGCACCTAAAACAACATATAATAGGAGGTCTTAGGTACCAATGGAAACTGATCAAGATGAACTAAATAATAATAATATTAATTTACAATGTTTAGATAAAAAAATTTCACAAAATAAATATAGTTTGCATAATATCATATAATCAAAATACGCAAGGAATGTCACTGAGTACTCACCTAGAACAGAAGTCCAAAGTTACAAATATAGAGTCTTAGATCGCTCGTTAATCTTAAGACAAAACTTGTTTTTAAACTTCCTCACACTTTCTCTCACTATTTATTTTTAATCTTTGGAATGAATTTCATGTAAGAACTGATCCTAAGGCTTCTATTTATAGTTTGAAAGAGTTCGCATGCGTTCAATTATAGATACTATTTAATTAAACACAATTTTTATCAATTGAGTCCTAAACATGCATCTAGGTGTGATTGAATAAGATGATGAAATAATTAAAAACATTCAAACACACACATGTGAGGAAAAATCCCCCAAAGGGGCAAAACCATTTATTTTCATTATAATATTGTAACATACAATTTCACGGATTACAATGAAAATACAGTGACACAGAATTATCCGCAGGTGTCAGATCTGTAGTCGGCGGCTGGAAGTTTCCCTTTCCAGGAGGGCAGCAACGAAGAAGAAGAACGGTCTTCTCCACAAGTGTATGAGAAGACACACGATTGTGTTCTTGGGTTAAAAACAGACTCACAAGGATTTGGAAAGTTGTGTGAATCAAAACATGAGTCTTGGGACTCATAAAGGTGAAGACTTAGATTTTTTTGGACTCTAAAAATCATCTGTATAAGTCTTTCTAAACACAACCCCGAAGATGGTTTATAAAAGAAAAACTGGGCCTAAAAAATCTCTGCACGATCTGCTCGAATTTATCCCAGGCGAACCGGTCCGGTATGGATGCGGATCGGTCCGAGGTCGGACCGGTTCATTTTCTCAAGGAGCTTCTTCGGTTTGCTATCGATCCGGGGTATACAGGATTAGTGTAAAGCGGATCGGTCCGGATTGAGGTGGATCGGTCCGTTGTGAGGATTAGTTCTTTTTCCAAAAGGGGCGGATCGGTCTGGGGCAAACCGGTTCCTTTTTAAAATAGGCGGACCTGTCCGACTGTCCAGAAAATTGATTCCATGAATGAAGATGCTTATTCGGATCCATTGATGTAGATGCAATCTTGAATATCTTTAATGGTGTAACACCGTACGTCATACAATTAATAATGGACAAAAATCTCCTTACAAATCTCCCCCTATGTCTATGTCGGTACATACATAAAAACAAACATCCGAATTATCAAATATCAAAATGCCTATACCAATCTTCCCTTCCATGAACCCAAAACTGGAACGATACAAATGAATAAGACTTCATCGTTTGCTCTACGAATCTTCAGGAATCTCAACGCTTTTCTCATTAGGGGTGTGCAATTCAGAGATCATCAAAGTAGTACCTACACACATGAGACAAAGCAAATACCAAGTGACATATCGAGTTTGAAATGAGCTAAACATTGATACCAATTTAAAATAAATCCTCAAACTCAAAAACCCTCAAACTCAAAAACTCCCCCATAATATGAAAATTCTTTCTCTCCCTTTTTATGATGTCCCCAAATAGACAGATATGAGAGTTATAAATAGATGAACATGGAGACTTTCACAAGATAATAAACTTGCTATTTTTGAATTTTTCAAAATTTTTTCATAAAAAATATATAAACAAAGAAACACACCATAAATGAATACAAAGCAACCAAGTCGATGATAGCGTAAATGATTGGGTGTGAACAGATTCGATAGGAAAATCAATGAATACAAACATGACATATCTGCACGATGAATATCAGATACTCCTAACAAATGAACTCAAAGTCTTCCTTTGGTGTAAAAAAATGGAAATATGAGACATTCACTCAATAAAATCAACAAATCAAAGCTCAAAGTGATTTTCACACCAATAACGTCCAAAACGATTTCATGCTTTTTCAGTACTGTTAAGGAAGTGCAAACCTGTTTAAATTATCCAACCAAATTCCCTTATAAATATTTTCTTATAGAGGTGATTTAAATTCCCAAACTTTGGAGAATTGATGGTGAAACCTAGTGGCCCATATTTGGCATGAATTGATTTTTATTGCCTTTAACTATTTTCAGGCTCTTTTAACCTCTTTAGACCCCGGATAATAAAATTCCTCCATTTTTTAGGTCCTTTTTAACGGTGGCTTAGAATCTCAAAGGTTAAATGAACCTTCCGTAGCCCTTCCCCGTTTTTCAAATAATCACACAGTCTCACCAAAACATTTTTTACATTCAATCCAATCTTGTCAAGTTTTATGGCATATAGTATGTTGTATAGACAGAATTGAGATGGAAACACTCAAGACAATATGTGATAAACAAGTGCAATAATCAAATATAGCTGTGCATGTGTGAAATAAAGGAGATAGGAGTCAAACATGTAGAAAGATATCACTAATCACATCTCAAAGACTCCAAACAATGTAAAGCACATGGATGAAATGATATAGTATCTCAAATCTCTATCAAACAGTCACATGGATAAAGGGAATGAAATTGTGACTTGGCTATCTTAAATGCTCATCCATAAAAGGTGCAAATAAATTACAAAAATATTTTTGATCTTTTCTAAAAAATTTATAAAATCAAAATCTTTTTGGATTTTTAAAATAATGAATAAACAGTTGTACAACAAAACAATAATACATATAAAATAAACTAGCAATAGGAAGAATATGATATGAACATGAAAAATTATCCTATCCTAATCAAAGACCAACCCCTCAGTCAACTGTGCAAATCCCAAAACACTTCCTAAGACTCTCAAATCTAAGGGCATCTAAAGGTTTTGTGAAAATATCGGCTAACTGACTGTCGGTGGGTAGGAAACTCAGGAATACGACTTTCTCCTCAACTAACTGACGTATAAAGTGATCGTGCATCCTGATGTGCTTTGTGCGCGAATGCTGGACTGGATTGCGTGATATGTGTATCGCGCTCGTGTTATCACAGGAAATGGTCATGGTTTCCTGTGAAATCCCATAATCCTCCAGCATTTGCTTCATCCACAATAGTTGTGTGCAACAACTCCCAGCGGCGATGTACTCAGCCTCCACAGTGGACAAAGAGATGGAGTTTTGCTTTTTGGTCAACCAGGAGACAAGAGCAGAACCAAAATAGAAACACCCACCAGAAGTGCTCCTACAACCATCTACACCCCCAGCCCAATCAGCATCTGAATAGGCAGATAAACGGTCATTGGTATCAAAGGAATACCAAATACCATATGAGAGAGTCCCACTCACATTTTTGATAATACGTTTTAGAGAGAGTAAGTGTGACTATTTTGGGGACGCCTGATATCGTGCACAGACTCCAACACTAAAGGCTATGTCGGGACGACTGGCAGTCAAGTAGGGAAGACTACCTATCATACTCCGATACAAGGTTTGCTCTAAGTCCTTGCCTGAAGTGTCCTTACTAAGCTTGATAGAAGTACTCATAGGTGTACGTGCATGCTTAGCGGAGTCTAAACTAAATTTCCTCACTAGGTCTCGTGCATACTTGGATTGGGAGATGAACATCCCATCCTCTAGCTGACGAACCTGGAGACCAAGGAAGAAAGTAAGCTCACCAATCATGCTCATATCAAACTCACTTTTCATCTCCCCCTCAAAGTGATCAGCATGTTGGGAGCAAGTGGATCCAAAGACTATGTCGTCCACATAGACCTGGGCAACCAAAATAGCACTGTCATCTCTCCTAACGAACAACGTCATATCAAATCCCCCTCTCTTGAAGCCACGTGCTAAGAGATAGGAAGTAAGCCTCTCGTACCAAGCATGGGGTGCTTGCTTCAAACCATATAAGGATTTCCTCAAATAGTAGACGTGCTTCGAGTGCTTAAGGTCTTCAAACCATTTTGGTTATTCCACATAAACCTCCTCCTGTAGAATGCAATTTAGAAAGGCACTCTTGACATCCATCTGATATAACTTGAAGCGCAGATGACATGCGATGGCGAGTAGTAAGAGGACGGACTCAAGCCTCGCAACAGGAAAAAATTTCTCCCCAAAGTCTACACCTTCTATCTGTGTATAGCCTTGAGCAACCAACCTAGCCTTGTTTATGATTATGGTACCATTTTCATCCATTTTATTCTTGAAAATCCATCCGGTACCTATCACATTAGTCTCACTAGGTCGGGGGACAAGTTCCCAGACATTATTATTTTTAAACTGAAGCAACTCATCCTGCATGGAAGATATCCAGTGTTCATCTAAGAGTACTTCTTTGTGATTCTTTGGCTCGACTTTGGATTTGTAGCAAAAATGGCTAACAACATTCTCGAGCTGAGCACGAGTCTTGACCCCTAGAGTGGGATCACCAACAATGGCAGAAGGGTCATGACTCTTGCGAACCCAAGTAGCTGTTTCCCCTAGCACAGGAGTAGGGTCCACTGAGTGTGGGTGAGGGATAAGTAAGTCACTACCAGAAAAGTCCTCATCCTCACACTGAAGGTTAGGATCAATAACCGTCGAAGGTTCATCATCTTGCACGGTGACGTTTATTAATTCCATAACCTTAGAGCTCTTCAGGTTAAAAACCCGGTACGCTCTACTATTCGATGAATAGCCTAACAATATTCCCTCTTCGCTTTGGGAGTCAAACTTTCCTAATTTCTCTCTATCCCGAAGGATGTAGCATTTACTCCCAAAAATACGAAAATATGCAAGGTTGGGTTTCTTGCCAGTCCACAATTCATAAGGCGTCTTAAGTGTGTGTGGTCATAGATAAACCCTATTCACTGTGTGGCATGCAGTAGACACTGCCTCTTCCCAAAATCTCCTAGAAACATTACGACCTAGAAGCATAGATCTATCCATTTCCTGGATCGACCTATTCTTTCTCTCAACAATCCCATTTTGCTGAGGAGTCTTCACAGCAGAAAACTCATGTTTGATCCCAAGGCTATCACAGTAAAGTTCTACCTTTGCTTCCTTAAATTTTGTGTCGTTATCACTACGGATCCTATTAATAGTGACTCCGTGTTGATTTTGTAGACACAACACTTGGTCGTTATAAACTCAACAGCATCGAATTTCTCCCTTAGAAAACCTACAATAGAGTATATGGAGAAATCGTCTACCATCACGAGAATATACCTCTTACCACCCAAACTCTCAGTGAGAGTAGGACCCATAAGATCCATGTGAATAAGCTCAAGTACACGAGAGGTGGTAATGGAATGCAACTTCCTATGGGGGCTACGAATTTGTTTTCCAAACTGACAGGGTCCACAAATCGTCAAAGTTGGCTTTCCAAGTGATGGTAAGCCACGTACTAGGTCCTTTTTAGCTAAACGAGATAAGTCTCTAATGTTCACGTGACCTAGACGTTGGTGCCACAGATCCATAGGAGTGATCGTGGCCATGTTGCAGACAAGTGAGGATGTGGGATTAGTCCTATAGCAGTTATCCTTTGTCCTCACCCCTCGCACTAAAAGTTTACTGGCTTGATTATAAACATTACATGCGTCCCGGTCAAACTTTATGGCAAAATCAGCGTCGCACAGCTGGCTAATGCTGAGAAGGTTTGCTTTCAAACCTTTGACGTACAAAACATTCTCTAGCTTAAGAAATCCTTGTAATTCTACAGTACGACGTCCTACAATTCTAGACTTGCTCTCATCTCCAAAGGTGACTCTGCCATCCTGATAATCCTCAAGAGACGTAAAAATGAGGCATCACCTGTCATATGTCTGCAGCAACCACTATCAAGATACCACTATGAGGTATTATGTGCTTTGAGAGCGACATTAACAACAAAAGCCTTTTTATCTTTCTTAGGTACCCAAGTAGTGGTAAACTTTTCTTTACCTTTACTGTTGTTGAACTTAGCCGAAATGTGAGATGCATTCACTGACGGTAAAGACATTCATCGAAATTCCTCCATCAAACTCTGTGATGTAGCAGCTGAAAACTCAACTCGCTCTCTCGGATTGGCAAACTCATCAGTATGCTTTGGTGGAGCAGTAGTACGTAGTGTCCGACCCATAGTATAGCAAAACTTCCTCAGGTAGCCTTTTCTTTTGCAATATGTACAAAAGAACACAGTCTTAGGCAGACCTTGGTTTGGTTTTCTTCGTCGAACTCTCCTTCGTGGATTTTGGCAATGACCATAAGGAGTAGTAGTAAACTCAGGGACTGGTCCAGGTGAAATTTGGGACGTGGAGGCACCAACAAAACCAATTCCCTACCGATCAACAAAACCTAAATCGGGGACGAGGAGCATCTTTCCCATCTTCCTAGATCTGTCCTCGATTTGTACCTTGACTTTCCATGCTCTCTTAAGATCATGAGTAAGCTGGGCCACAAGGGCTTCAAGTTTCTTCCGAGTCTCCGCGGAGGAATGGAGCTCACTCATAAGACTAGCCACTTGTTTAGTCAAGTCCCCTCTCTCTTTCTCAAAACAACTCTCTTTCTCTCCAAACAAGATCTCTCTTTCTCTAAACAAACTCTTTTTCTCAACACAGGAAGACTCTCTCTCTCTCTTAAGGTAGTGCAGATGGATGACTCTCTCTCTCTCTCTCTTTTCCTAAATCTTCCTCTAAAGAGGTGATCCTAAGAACTAACTCTTTGTTACGCTTTTTAGTTTTAAAGGACTCAGAATATAGCTCGGCGTAGGTGTGTTGAAGATCACTCTCGCTCTCACTTGAGTCATCATCCCCCTCACTCACATCGATCTCACTGTCGAGGTGTCCCTGTGATCCATCATCCTCATCGTCGTGAGGAGTACTAGAAGTGCTCACATGACTAGCCATGAATGCGGTGAAGTTACAATCATGCGGTGACTCATCTCCAGAATCCACCGACTCGACCTCACTGTCGTCACTAAGGGTAGCATTAAGGACAGCTTTGCCCTTTTCTCTGTTTAGCTTAGTAGCACACTCAAAAGCTCTATGGCCCCTACTATTGCACTCAAAGCATCTCTTTCTTTCTTAGGAGGATCTTTAAAAAAACATTTCATTTTTCTTTTCAAGCTTATTTTTCTCAAACTTTTTTTATCATTAAAATTACCATTTTTCTTGAATTTGAGAATTCTCTTGAAATTTTTAGCAAAAAGGGCCAAATCATCTAAGTCAAAATCGCACTCAGAATCTGACGTATCTGTCTCTCTTTTTCTAGATGACTCTCTCATCTTTCTTGCTGACCCCTCACTCTTTCTATCTTGGGCATTAAGTGAAATTCCCTTATCTTTAGGCTTAGCAGATTTAGAAAACATATCAACTTCATATGTTTACAAGTCGCCTATAAGTTCCTCCAATTTTAGCGTATTTAAATTACCCATAGAATTTAGCACAGTGACTTTAGGGATAAAACGCTTAGGCAGAGAACGAAGAATCTTTTTAACAACTCTAGCATTAGGAATATGTTCACTAAGATTAAAGCTAGTATTAACAATATCAAAAAGCCTAGCATAGAAATCATCAAAACATTCAGTTTCATGCATGGTGATGATATCAAATTGAGTTGTTAAATTTTGAAGTTTAGACTCTTTCACAGCATTCGTACCTTCATGGGTAAGTTGTAAAACATCTCATGCCTCTTTTGACATGGTGCACGTCATTATACGTCAGAACTCGTCAGGTGTGACGGATCCGAAAATGGCACTTAACCCTTTAAAATTGAATGATGACCATTTAAATTCTTCTTCAGTCCAAGAAGAGACAAGTTTTAAATTAGTCACATTTTCAACAATGATGGAGGGAGGTGTCCACCCTCTTTCAACCAAAATCCATACACGTTCATCAATGGCTTTTAATGCAGATCTCATGCGGGATTTCCAATATGCATAGTTTGTCCCGTCAAAAACTGACATTTTATTATGTAACTTCTCCATTATGAACACACTCGTTTTTAAAAATCAATTTTTCATAAAATTGATATCTTAGAAAAAAAATTGCCAAAAATTAGGAATACACGATAGATTAGCATAACCTACTCTGATACCAATTTGAAAGGGTGTGCGTGCGTTCAATTAGAGATATTATTTAATTAAACACAGTTTTTATCAATTGAGTCCTAAACATGCATCTAGGTGTGATTGAATAAGATGATGAAATAAGCAAGAACATTCAAACACACACATGTGAGGGAAAATCCCCCAAAGGGGAAAAACCATTTATTTTCATTATGATATTATAACATATAATTTCACGGATTACAATGAAAATACAGTGACACAGAATTACCCGCAGGTGTCGGATCTGTAGTCGACGGCTGGAAGTTTCCCTTTCCAGGAGGGCAGCAATGGAGAAGAAGAAGAATCTTCTCCACAAGGGTATGAGGAGACACACGATTGTGTTCTTGGGTTGCAAACAGATTCACAAGGATTTGTAAAGTTGTGTGAATCAAAACATGAGTCTTGGGACTTACAAAGGTGAAGACTTAGATTTTTTTGGACTCTGAAAATCGTCTGTATAAGTCTTTCTAAACGCATCCCCGAAGATGGTTTATAAAAGAAAAACTGGGCCTAAAAAATCTCTGCACGATCTGCTCAAATTTATCCCAGGTGAACCGGTTCGGTATTGATGCAGATCGATCCAAGGTCGAACCGGTTAGTTTTCTCAAGGAGCTTCTTCGGTTTGCTATCGATCCGGGGTATATTGGATTGGTGTAAAGAAGATCGATCCTGATTGAGGCGGATCGGACCGTTGTGCGAATCGGTTCTTTTTCCAAAAGGGGCGGATCGGTCTGGGCGGACCGATTCCTTTTTAAAATAGGCGGACCGGTCCGGCTGTCCAGAAAATTGATTCCATGAATGAAGATGCTTATTCAGATCCGTTGATGTAGATGCAATCTTGAATATCTTCAATGGTGTAACGACATACGATATAAAATTGATAATGGACAAAAGTGTCCTTACATAGTTTCTCAAAGTTATCTAGGTGATGAAACGTGTTCCGATGACTAAGCATTCATTTTGGTGAGTCGGCGTTAGCGTGTCGCGTCATGGAGGTGTCTTGTAGTCTTAATTCACTGAACGACGCCACATGTATTGGATTTCTCTAATTGCATGACATGTGTTTTTTCTTTCCTTTAAAAGTTACATGTGTACGATGGAGGTGTCAAAACGAAGCATGAGGTGTCAAGTTATGAAGGGTATAAGGGTCATTTTACACATGAAGGGTATTTTAGTAATTTTACACCATACATTTTCAATATTTCTTATAGGTCCTTGAAAATATTTTATTTATAAAATTATCCCTTTTATATTTTCATTTTAGTCCCTGAAACTTTCTTTATTTAAAATTAAGTCCCTAAAGTTTCATAAAATATCATTTTCTACCCCAAAACTTATCATTTAGCTTAGGATATGCTATAAGACTTTGATTTAATACATTTTGATGAATAAATAGGTTATTTCAAAGTGTTTAAGTCCGCTAAACCAGCCTCCCCTTTCAACCAATCAAAATATAACACATGGTGTGTTAATAATACAAAATACAACTTAAAGGGTGAATAAATTTTCCCTTATTTTGTAATTTCGGTATAACTTCTTGCTCGGCCCTTCGTTTAAAACAACGTTTGTTTTGTTACAAACCTAATCAATATATCCACAACTTTTTAGTTTTTACCTCAAGTCAATTGTTATATTATAATGGTCAAAACTACTCTCCAATATGAACATTCCTATTGAAAAATTTAAAATTTCATGATTTATGAAGCCAGGATTAGACTAAAAATAATAAATTAACATTATCCATATCACATATGAAATAGTACAACATTTAAAAATATATATGAAAATATAAAAGTGGGGTCATTACATCCTACCCTCCTTATAAAAAGTTTGGTCCCCAAACTTTACTTTCATTAATATTCAAACAGGTATGGATATCGCTCCTTTATTTCATCTTCCCTCTCCCATGTTGCTTCTTCAATGGAATGATTATTCCATAATACTTTGACCTGTGGAATTATCTTAGTTCGTAATATTTGGTCTTTATAGTCCAAAACTTCTATTGGATGCTCAATATAGGTTAAGTCTTCTCTAACTTGAAAGGTTCATGACTTAGGATATGCGTTGGATCTAGGACGTATTTCTTCATAATTGACACATGAAACACATTATGCACACTAGAGAGTTCAGGGGGTAAGGCTATTCTATACGCAATAGCTCCTATCCTTTTATGGATTTCAAAAGGTCCTATGTATCTTGGACTCAACTTCCCTTTCTTCCCAAATCGGATTTCTCCCTTTGTTTGTAATACTCGTAAGAACACATAATCTCCTCTTTGGAATTCCAACTATCATCGTCGATTGTCAACATAACTCTTTTGATGGCTTTGAGCAATTCAAAATTGGTTTTGTATCAATTTTACCTTTTCTGCTGTGATCTAAATTAATTCTGGTCCTAATAATTTTCTTTCTCCAACTTCTACCCAGCATCAAGGGAATGACACCTTTTACCATAGAGTGCCTCATACGGAGCCATTTGAATGCTTTCTTGATAACTATTATTATATGAAAATTCTACTAACGGTAAATGATCATCCCAATTCCCCTTCAAATCAAGTACACATGGCCTAAGCATATTCTTTAAGGTTTGAATGGCTCTCTCAAATTGTCCATATGTTTGAGGATGAAAATTGGTGCTGAAATTCAATTGTGTTCCCATGGATGCTTGTAGGCATTTCCAAAAGTGAGATAAAAATATTGGGTCACAATCAGAAACAATTGAAAATGGGGTTCCATGAAGCCTAATAATTTCTCGCACGTAAAACTTAGTTAACTTTTCTAAAGAATGGGTAATCTTAATGGCAACAAAATGAGCAGATTTAGTTAACCTATCAATAATTACCCAAATAAAATCATTATCATTTGAACTCCTTGGTAAACTTGTGACACCCCACCTAATTAAGTACCGGGCGATCAATCCTTTATTAAATTAAATCAAGGTAAACAGTTGGTTCATTCTCAGCATCACTGTCGATAAAAATAAATTTTCCAATTTAACACCCTAAATAATTAAGCTAAGTGTCAAAACCATTTTTATACATAACTTTCCAAATTTTATTTAAAGAAAAATTATTTATTTATTTTATTTAACCACAATCAATAAGTAAGAATCACACCACATTTAAATTCTGCATCATAGTCCAATTAATTTAATACATTCGTCAATCGAATGTCAACATACGAAATCTAAAGTCACACATTCAAACTGAATAAATCTCATAGTAACAATACTAGAAATAACTGAAATACAAATGTCCAATAACAACGGAATAATGGAAAGAGCTACACATGCCCAACTAGATGAAAGTACTAAGAGTGGATCCGAAAGAAAGAAGTCGTCTAATCAAGAGACCTGCAACTCCCACCTAAGCTGCAGCGCATTCCTTCCAAGAGATCCTAAGCAAGACGCCCCTGTGGCAGGGCACCTGTAATACATACATATATATACAAGAGAGAGAGGGAGAGAGAGAAAAATGGGTTAGAGCCCGATAGTGTGTGTGATTTAAAATTTTCTTAGCAAGTATTTAAATTGATACAGGCCAATGCAACAACATATTAGAGCGACACTCTCTTAAGAAATTCTCACCTCTCTTCTAATGTGCACGCCTATCGTACTAACCTTCCCAACGGTTTATCTTATCATTTTATCATACTAACCTTCCCAATAATTTAGCTTATCTTAACTTACTCATAAGATTTCAAAACCGAACAATATCATTGTTTAAAAAGGATACTTCCAATTAGCAGCACAACTCTCGTTTCAGCTTTATTAATTTATAAAGTTTCCCAGTGTCATATTATAATTTCACAAAACAAGTATTTACTATTTGAGTCATCAACCATGTCCTACTTATCAAATCAGAGTAGGCAGTTTCAAATTTCCCAATCTCATATATATATATTAACTACTCGTATAAAATATATAAAATAACAGCACCCCAAATAAAACTATGGTGCGTGCATACTTCTACTATCCAAACCCCATACCACTCATTTTAAGGGGAATACAAATTCGGAATCACTCTTGAACTGTATTAACAAATACACAAATAATATCGAGGCGAAGCATAGATTCCAAGTCTCTAAGAGGATGGCACATACTCGCATCTCTTAGGACCGTCTGAACTATCAATTCGATAGCCTGTACGAAGGATATCTATCTTCTAGGGTACAAGTCAATATCCCTCATAAAGGTCCCATCGAGATAAGACTGTCCTAGCGCGGTAACCTCAAGGATAGCAAGTAGTGCGGTATGTTTTTCACTTGTATATAATATATGTACACACAATCATATAAATATACCACTTTTATCATATTAATATAGGTTCCTCTCGTCACCCATAATTACAACATTTATCCTTAATTTCACATTATTAGTATTACGTATAAGGTTTCATCTCTAACCTTAACTTGAAGGGTTTTCTAACTTATTACGTGACACTCGTGGACTCTATCCTTCCAAGTAGAAAATTCAGTAGGTATACCTCTATTCACTATCGTAGCTATTCGCCGTAATCTCTCACTTGAAATACGTAGTTTCATCGTTCATTATATAATTATCCCAAAAGCAAAATTCTCGTCTTATAATAAAGTTCCCAACACTTATTCATATGTCCTACTGATCTTTCTTATCTCCCAAAACATTTTATTAAGAGTACCCAAGAATTATTTCACGATAAATTTAATTTAACTAATTAAACAAGGGAAATAGGAGTCTGCCAGGAGGGGTCGATCGGTCGAGGTCTGGGACTCGATCGATCGAACCTTCGATCGATCGAAGCTCTATGCTCGATCGATCGATCAAGCAGGTATTTTGATTTCTGCAGAATTGCAGTTACGAGTTCTACCATCTATCTTCATCCAAATCCATATTTTTCAACTCCAAACGTCCTAAAAATTCTACTACTAACATTATAACATTATACCAGATGTTTTCAACGTAAAGCATGTGTATTTCTATCATTAAACATGGATAATCAACCCAAAATCTTATCTAATCATCAAGAACCCTAGAGTTTTCTTAATCATGGTTCTAATATATTTTTACCAGAATTTCTTTCTAATACATCATCAAAATTTTGTGGGTTATTCTTCTACATCACAAAAGAATTCCAGAATAAGGTTTAAGTCTTTACTACATGCAAATTCCTATCAAAATTTGGGTTTTCTTCCATATATTTCTTCCCTAATCATTCCTAAACAAATATGGAAATTGCACCAACAAAAATAGCAAGATAAACACTTGCCTGGGATTTTTGATATTCTGATTTACGGCTGATTTTGGCATGGTTGCGTTCCTCGTCTCGCGATCTACCCGTCGGTGGTGGCGGCGGCACAAACCGTTGAGTTTTGGGCCTTGAAATTGCTTGAGAGCTCTCTCCTCTCTTCTTCAATGGCCATTCTAGGTTTTGGGAATTCTAACCCTAGGTGACAACCTCAATATCAAATATAGTCCCTCTAATTTTCGTTGGTTTAATTACCCATAAATGTAAAATGACCAAAATGCCCTCCCGGGTTACTAATTAGGCCTAAAAATGCCCCGAGACCCAAACTACACCCCCGGGTACACGTTTCTGACTATCTTTACCCTTTTGGACGCGTTGGCGCACTCAAAACGACCATACGGGCAACTTATAAAATATTCACTTTTTATTTATCAAAATTTAGTCCCGACGCGACACGAGCACGTTCCGACTTAAATTTCCGAAATTGTCATTTAACTCACTCATGACATTCAATATAACCAATATAATATATTACTTTGCTCATTAGTAATATTCAACAAATTTCCCATAATTACTAACTCTCGGCACGTTAATAATTATAACATAATTAATTTCTGGATATTTATTAAATAATTCATTCACATTAACTTTAATAAATCCCCAAATTAATATAGCATAAAAATACGGGGTATTACATACTTCCCTCCTAATAACGGAATTTCATCCCGAAATTCGGAAAATAAGGCATACCTGGTAAAAACAACTCTGGATATCTCTCGCGCATATCTGCCTCGCGCTCCCAAGTGGATTCCTCCACATTATGATGCTCCCACTGGACCCGCACAAGTGGAACTATCTTCAACCTCAATCTCCTCTCACTATAGTCTAGGATAGCCACCGGTCTCTCCTCGTAAGAGCCATTAGGCTGTAAGTCGATCTCATATGTCGCAATGTGAGTATGGGCCATATCATTCCGAAGATATCGTCTCAACGACGAGATGTGGAATACATCATGGATGCGATGTAAATGTTCTGGCCGTCCCAACCTGTATGCAACCGGCCCAATCCTCTCGATGATGGGAAATGGTCCCACGTACCTCGGATCCAACTTCCCCTTCTTCCCGAACCTCATCACTCCTTTCATAGGAGATATACGCAATAACACTTGGTCCCCCACACTAAACTCCCGGAAGAATCGTTTCGCACCAGCGTAGCTCTTTTGCCTCTCCTGGGCTACCCGAATGCGACTCCTGATCATCTCAATCCTCGCGGAGGTCTCCTGAATAGCCTCCGATCCTAGCAACTTGTTATCCCCCACTTCGAGCCAACAAGCTGGGGAACCACAAGGCCTGCCGTACAAAGCCTCAAATGGAGCCATACCAATCGTAAACTGATAAGAGTTATTATAAGCCTACTCTACCAGTGGAAGATGTGGCTCCCAACCTCCTCCAAAATCGAGAACACACATGCGTAGCATATCCCCTAACATCTGATTAGTACGCTCTGTCTGTCCATCTGTCTGTGGGTGGTAAGCTGAACTCAACCTCAACTCAGTACTCATAGCCTCCTGAAAGCTTCCCAAAAATGTGACACAAAAATCTTGTCCTTATATGACACAATATTCAGGGGCACCCCATGTAATCTGACAATCTCAGCGATGAACAACTGAGCATACTGACCCGTGGTATAATCTGTCCGCACCAGCAGAAAATGAGCCACCTTGGTCAAACGGTATACAATCACCCAGATAGAATCGTGGCCCCGCTGTGATGTAGGCAACCCTGTAATAAAATCCATGGAAATACTATCCCACTTCCACGTGGGTACTTCCAATGGCTGAAGCAATCCTGATGGTTTCTGGTGGTCCACCTTTACCAGTTGGCAGGTAGAACACTTGGACATGAACTCGGCGATGTCCTTCTTCATCACACTCCACCAGTATTGTTGTCTCATATCCTGGTACATCTTATCGCCTCTCGGATGTACTGCAAATCGGGACCCATGAGAATGAGTCATCACTGCATGACGTAATTCTGCTCCTTCTGGAACCACCAATCTCCCATTAAACCGCAAACCTCAATCAGAACTAACAGAATAAGACTCAGCACCCTCGTCTAGAAGTCGCACAATCTGCTCCTGGCAAAACGGGTCTGTGGTCTATGCCTGTATTACCCTCGTATCAATCTCGGGTGTGACTGACATCACGGATATGAAAGAACGTGCTACTGCGTCCTGGTGACCCAACTCCTTCCACTTTGCTTTCCAGACGTCTGCTACTTCGTCTGCCGGTCTACGACTCAATGCATCAGCAACTACGTTAGCCTTTCCCGGATGATACTTTATATCGAACTGGTAGTCCTTCACAAACTCTAGCCATCTGCACTGAAGCATATTCAGCTCTCGCTGAGTGAACAGGTACTGTAAAGACTTGTGGTCTGTGAACAAACATAATTTCTCTCCCAACAAATAGTGTCTCCATATCCTCAATGAAAAGACGACCTCTGCTAACTCCAGGTCGTGGGTGGGGTAATTCTTCTCATGCGGCTTAAGCTTGCAGGAGGCAAAAGCTATAGCCTTCTCATCCTGCTGAAGTTCTCCCCCAAGTCCATGTAAGGACGCATCGGTGTAAACCAGGTACTCCACACCCGGCTTCGAAAACGCAAGGACTAGCGCTGAAGTAAGCTTATCTTTCAGCTCGTCGAAAGCCAACTGACAAGCGTCATCCCAAACATATGGTACCCCCTTGCGAGTCAGATTGGTCAATGGACCCGCTATTTTGGAGAATCCCCGAATGAATATCCTGTAGTAACCAGCTAACCCCAAGAAACTACGCACTTCCGTCGATGTCGTGGGCTATCCCCACTCCCTCATCGCTGACACTTTACTCGGGTCAACTGCTATCCCATGCTCAGAAATAACATTCCTCAAGAACTGTACCTCTCGCAACCAGAATCCGCACTTCTTGTACTTAGCATACAACTGATGCTCTCGTAGAGTCTGAAGAACCTGCCTCAAGTGCTCGGCATGCTCCTCCTCGGAGTGTGAATATATCAAAATGTCATTTATGAAAATGATGACAAACTGATCTAAGAACTCTCTGAATACTCGGTTCATCAAGTCCATGAAAACGGTTGGAGCATTTGTGAGTCCGAACGGCATCACCCGAAACTCATAAGACCCATATCTTATCAAGAAAGCAGTCTTCGAAACATCCTGCTCCCTAATACGTAGCTGATGGTACCCCGACCTCAGATCTATCTTAGAAAAGAAAGTTGCTCCCCTCAGCTGGTCGAACAGATCATCGATTTGAGGCAACGGATATTTATTCCGTATCGTGACCTTGTTCAGCTCCCGGTAGTCCACACACAATCTCAGTGAACAATCTCTCTTCTTTACAAACAAAACTGGACCTCCCCAAGGTGAGGTACTCCTGCGAATGAAGCCCTGACCTAACAGCTGCTCTATCTGATCTCGTAGCTCTCGCATCTCTGCCGGAGCCATACGGTACGGTGCGCGTGCTATAGGTCTCGTATCTGGCAATAAATCTATGACAAAGTCTATCTCTCGACTGGGGGGTAGGCCTGGTATCTCCTGAAACACATCGGAATACTCCCTGACAACTGGGATTGAATCTAAGGGAATCACAACCTCCTTAGAGGTTTCCTCCTCTATGTAATACAAATGAGCGGTCGAACCTCCCTCTGGGCGAGGCATCGCCACTACAAACATCTCTTGCCCCGGAATGGCAAAAACAATGCTCCCACCGAAGCAATCAATCATGGCTCTATAAGCTGCGAGCCAATCCATACCAATAATCACATCATGCTCGTGCATGTCTAAGACTAACATGTCCGCAGGTAATACCAAGCTACCAAATCTCTACCCTCACTCCCCGGCATATAAAGAAAAGTGAACCCTTCCCCAGTGGTGAGTCTATATACGTTACAGTGCTCTCTACAGTGATTAATAACCCTAAGGTCTTCGCATAATATGTAAATATAAAACAACGCGTTGCCCATTAACAAACATAATTCGACCCAAAGTTCCATGGATAGAAAACATACCCTCAATCGCGGGTGGTGCCTGTGGAGCCGTTGCCTGGTGGATGTTATAAACACGTCCATACCGTAGCTGTCTCTGCTGAACCGAGGCTGTTGGAGAAGGTGGTGGAGCTGGTTTCTGTGATTTATTACTAGCACATTCCTGTCGTGGGGCCCTGTTCTTCTCTGGGAAATCCTGACGCCTATGGCCATTTCTGCCACATTGGAAGCACCTCCCTCGAAACTTCTTCACTTCATCACTTTGTTCACTAGTCTCACTTTTTCACTGGTCTTGCTGGCCTTGATGGGAAATCTGTGGAAAATCTATGTCAGGGCGAGGACAATCCATCCACTTGTGACCCGGTTGTACACATTTATAGCAGAGTTTTAAATTTCTTCGTTGGTCAGATTGTAGTTTATCCCCAGTCTGGTTTGGACAATATTTACATTTGTGATCGTCCATTCCACAACCGAAACACCTCTTGGTGATTTCATTCTGAACCGGACTTCGTTGGCCCTGACACTTTTGTCCCTGTACATAAATCTCGTTACTTCTGGAACTGACTCGATCTTGGTTGTTTTGTTGTCGCAAATTCGGTGCCTTCACACAATTCTCAACGTTAGTCACATGCATTTGGTTAACCTCTCTAGGTCTTTTGCCTCCTTTAAGTTGTAGGCTGCGTTCTTGGTATTGTAGAACTGCAGTGGTAACTTCTTGTGCCACGATACCCGCTAACTCGGCGGTTGATATTCTCCCTGGGGATACCCGAGGTGTGAGTTGATCTTGCTCGTTGACTCTCTTAACTGCCTTAGCTAGTTCTTCTTGACGATTCATCTGAAAATTTAAGTAAATTTGGATGAGTTCATCATTCAAATAAACAAATCGCAGAAGTACGAATTTCCAATGTATAGAGATAAACACAACATTCCTAGTATTAGGGCCCTATATCAAAGAAAGCAACGCTGAAAGCATAATAAGCCGCACAGATCCTAAAGGACACTAGAACCTGATGCTCTGATACCACCTGTGACACCCCGCCTAATTAAATACCGGGCAATCACTCCTATATTAAATTAAATCGAGGTAAACAGTTGGTTCATTCTCAGCATCACTATCGATAAAAATAAATTTTCCAATTTAACACCCTAAATAATAAAGCTAAGTGTCAAAACCATTTTTATACATAACTTTCCAAATTTTATTTAAAGAAAAATTATTTATTTATTTTATTTAACCACATTCAATAAGTAAGAATCACACCACATTTAAATTCTGCAACATAGTCCAATTAATTTAATACATTCGTCAATCGAATGTCAACATACAAAATCTAAAGTCACACATCCAAACTGAATAAATCTCATAGTAACAATACTGGAAATAACTGAAATACAAATGTCCAATAACAACGGAATAATGAAAAGAGCTACACATGCCCAACTAGATGAAAGTACTAAGAGTGGATCCGAAAGAACGAAGTCGTCTAATCAAGAGACCTGCAACTCCCACCTAAGCTGCAGCGCGTTCCTTCCAAGAGATCCTAAGAAAGACGCCCCTGTGGCTGGGCACCTGTAATACATACATATATATACAAGAGAGAGAGAGAGAGAGAGAGAGAAGCGGGTCAGAGCCCGATATTGTGTATGATTTAAAATTTGTTTAGCAAGTATTTAAATTGATATAGGCCAATGCAACAACATATTAGAGCGACACTCTCTTGAGAAATTCTCACCTCTCTTCTAATGTGCACGCCTATCGTACTAACCTTTCCAACGGTTTATCTTATCATTTTATCATACTAACCTTCCCAATAATTTAGCTTATCTTAACTTACTCATAAGATTTCAAAACCGAACAATATCATAGTTTAAAAAGGATACTTCCAATTAGCAGCACAACTCTCGTTTTAGCTTTATTAATTTATAAAGTTTCCCAGTGTCATATTATACTTTCACAAAACAAGTATTTACTATTTGAGTCATCAACCATGTCCTACTTATCAAATTACAGTAGGCAGTTTCAAATTTCCCAATCTCATATATATATATTAACTACTCGTACAATATATATAAAATAACAACACCCAAATAAAACTATGGTGCGTGCATACTTCTACTATCCAAACCCCATACCACTCATATCAAGGGGAATACAAATTCGGAATCACTCTCGAACTGTATTAACACATACATAAACAATATCGAGGCGAAGCATAGATTCCAAGTCTCTAAGAGGATGGCACATACTCGCGTCTCTTAGGATCGTCTGAACTATCGATTCGATAGCCTGTACCAAGGATATCTATCTTCTAGGGTACAAGTCAATATCCCCCATAAAGGTCCCATCGAGATAAGACTGTCCCAGCGCGGTAACCTCAAGGAAAGCAAGTAGCGCGGTATGTTTTTCACATGTATATAATATATGTACACACAATCATATAAATATACCACTTTTATCATATTAATATAGGTTCCTCTCGTCACCCATAATTACAACATTTATCCTTAATTTCACATTATTAGTATTATATATAAGGTTTAATCTCTAACCTTAACTCGAAGGGTTTTCTAACTTATTACGTGACACTCGTGGACTCTATCCTTCCAAGTAGAAAATTCAGTAGGTATACCTCTATTCACTATCGTAGCTATTCGCCGTAATCCCTCACTTGAAATACGTAGTTTCATCGTTCATTATATAATTATCCCAAAAGCAAAATTCTCGTCTGATAATAAAGTTCCCAACACTTATTCATATGTCCTACTGGTCTTTCCTATCTCCCAAAACATTTTATTAAGAGTACCCAAGAATTATTTCACGATAAATTTAATTTAACTAATTAAACAAGGGAAATAGGAGTCTGCCAGGAGGGGTCGATCGGTCGAGATCTGGGACTCGATCGATCGAACCTTCGATCGATCGAAGCTCTATGCTCGATCGATCGATCAAGCAGGTATTTTGATTTCTGCAGAATTGCAGTTACGGGTTCTACCATCTATCTTCATCCAAATCCATATTTTTCAACTCCAAACGTCCCAAAAATTCTACTACTAACATTATAACATTATACGAGATGTTTTCAACATAAATCATGTGTATTTCTATCATTAAACATGGATAATCAACCCAAAATCTTATCTAATCATCAAGAACCCTAGAGTTTTCTTAATCATGGTTCTAATCTGTTTTTACCAGAATTTCCTTCTAATACATCATCAAAATTTCGTGGGTTATTCTTCTACATCACAAAAGAATTCCAGAATAAGGTTTAAGTCTTTACTACATGCAAATTCCTATCAAAATTTGGGTTTTCTTCCATATATTTCATCCCTAATCATTCCTAAACTAATATGGAAATTGCACCAATGAAAATAGCAAGATAAACACTTGCCTGGGATTTTTGGTATTCTGATTTATGGCTGATTTTGGTATGGTTGCGTTCCTCGTCTTGCGATCTACGCGTCGGTGGTGGCGGCGGCGCAAACCGTTGAGTTTTGGGCCTTGAAATTGCTTGAGAGCTCTATCCTCTCTTCTTCAATGGCCGTTCTAGGTTTTGGGAATTCTAACCCTAGGTGACAACCTCAATATCAAATATAGTCCCTCTAATTTTCGTTGGTTTAATTACCCATAAAGGTAAAATGACCAAAATGCCCTCCCGGGTTACTAATTAGGCCTAAAAATGCCCCGAGACCCAAACTACACCCCCGGGTACACTTTTCTGACTATCTTAACCCTTCCGGACGCGTTGGCACACTCAAAACGACCATACAGGCAACTTATAAAATATTCTCTTTTTATTTATCAAAATTTAGTCCCGACGCGACACGAGCACGTTCCGACTTAAATTTTCAAAATTGTCATTTAACTCACTCATGACATTCAATATAACCAATATAATATATTACTTTGATCATTAGTAATATTTAACAAATTTCCCATAATTACTAACTCTCGTCACGTTAATAATTATAACATAATTAATTTTCGGATTTTTATTAAATAATTCATTCACATTAACTTTAATAAATCCCCAAATTAATATAGCATAAAAATACGGGGTATTACAAAACCTGTTACAAAATCCATAGTAATATGTTCCCATTTTAACTTAAGGATTGGTAGGGGTTGTAGTAATCCTGATGGTTTCTGATGTTCAGCTTTTACTTATTGACAAATCAAACATTGAGATACAAATTCGGCTATCTTCCTTTTCATGTTATTCCACAAAAATATGTCTCGAAGATCCCTATACATTTTTATACATCCATGATGAAATGTGAATCTTGAGTAATGACTTTCCTCTAAAATTTGCCTCTTTAGTTGGGCCTCACATGGCACACGCACTCTATTTCCAAACAACAATATATAATTTTGTATCACAAATTCAATCATATTCCCTTCAATAACTTATTCTCTTATCTTCTTCAGTTGTGGGTCATTTACTTGTGAAATTTTGATCATTTACATCAACATGGGTTGTACTTGTAAGTTTGCGATTATTCCTCCTTTACTATAAATAGTACATTTATTTCCATACTTCTCAAATCCTTCAACAATTCTTCTTGGCCTGTAATATGACACGCTAAATTTGGTGTAGACTTCCTACTTAAAGCATCAGCTACTATATTTTCTTTCCCTGGGTGAAAATGAATATTTAAATCATAATCCTTAATTAATTCTAACCACCTCCTTTGTCTCATGTTCAACTCTTTCTGAGTAAAGATATATTTCAAATTCCTATGATTGTTATAAATCTCACATGTCACACCATATAAATAATGTCTCCAAATCTCGAGAGCAAAAATTACAGTTGCTAATTATAGGTCAAGGTTGGATAATTTTGCTCATGTTGTTTTAACTGTCTCTAGGCATAAGCTATTACTTTTTCGTTTTGCATTGTCACACATCCCAACCCATTTTTAGAAGCATCACTATAAATCAAAAATCCCCTTGTCCCGAAAGGAATAGTCAAAATTAGGGCAGTTACTAATCGATTCTTAAGTTCTTGAAAACTATTCTCAACTTCCTCAAACCATTCATATTTCACATTCTTTTGGGTTAACCTAGATAGAGGTTTGGCAATACTAGAAAATCCTTCAATAAATTTTCGATAATAACCTAATATTCTGAGAAAACTACGAATCTCCGTCATATTAGTTGGTCTAAGACAATCCATTATATCTTTGATCTTTTTAGGGTCAACCGTCACTCCTTCCTTGGATATGACACGCCCTAAAAAAGAGACGCTAGGCAACCAAAACTCACACTTCTTTAATTTAGCATATAATTTCTCCTTTCTAAGGATTTATAACACCATCTCTAAATGTTTTTCGTGATCTTCAATACTTTTGGAATAAATAAGGATGTCATCAATGAAAACAACCACACACTGATCCAAATGTTCTCTAAACACCCTATTGATCATATCCATAAAAGTGTCTAGTGCGTTAGTAAGTCCAAATGATATCACAAGAAATTCATAGTGATCATATCTAGTACAAAAAGCTAATTTTAAAATATTATCTTCCTTAATCTTTAATTGGTGATAGCCTGACCTAAGGTCAATCTTTGAAAATACTTTCACACCTTGAATTTTGTCAAACAAATCATCTATACGAGGTTAGGGTAATTTATTCTTAATGGTCACCTTATTTAATTCACGATAATCTATACATAACCTCATCATCCCATCCTTTTTTTTAACAAATAATGCTGGAGCACCCCAAGGGGATACACTTGGTATAACAGAACCCTTATCTAACATATCTTGTAATTAAACTTTTAATTCCCTTAATTCTAAAGGTGCCATAAGATAATGTGGTTTCGAGATTAGTATAGTTACATTAATAAGGTCAATCGTAAACTCTATTTCTCTACTAGGAGGAAGACTGGGTAAATCATCTGGAAAAATATCTAGAAATTTTTTAGCTATAGGAATATCTTCTAAACTAGGCTCTTTGGTTTGCAAATCAATAAAACTTGCAATGAATACTTGACATCCCTTCTTAAGAACATTACAAACTTGCATTGCAGAGATAATACGCATGGGAGATAGGATGCCAATTCCTTCAAAACTGAATTTTGGTTCGTTAGGGATTTGAAAAGTAACTCTTTTCTTAAAACAATCTACCTTAGCATGATATGATGTTAACCAATACATCCCCAAAATGACTTCAAAGTCTTTTATGTCTAAAACTATCAAATCGACAAATAGTTTATGACTACTAATATCTATAGGGCAAGACCTATATACTAATGTTCTGGTCAATAAATCACTCGAAAGATTAAACATGTGTATTCTATGAATCAAGGGTTCGGACATATTAGGAAATCGATTAACGAAATGGATAGACACAAATGAATGGGTAAAACCAGAATCTATTAAAACTTGAAAAGGTTGTGCATATATAGAAAGTGTACCTGACACTACTGTGTTAGAAGCTTGGGTATTAGAAAGTGAAAAAACTCTACCCTGTATGCGTTGGTCCTTCCTTTCACCTAAAGGCTGTATCAGAATCATTTCTGGGGTTGGGTAGTCTTTTATCTGATGTCCTTTCTATCCACATCAGCTCTCATATCCTTGTAATAAGGTCATTCTCCATGCATCTTCCCATATCGTTGGCATATCTTATTATTAAACTTTTTGTTATCACTAGTTCCCCCAGCATTGGATGTACTACTGAACTATTTCTATTGTATGGTATCTTCCCTATTTGTTCCCCAAACTTCCTCTTACCATCTATAATTTGATTGTACTCTTCACCACCCCTTCCGGCTATCGTAGCCCTAGCCACAACATCACTATACAATGCCAACTTTACGATGGAAATTCGGCTACGAATACTCAACCTTATCCCACGTTCAAACTTTTTAGCTTTTAAAACTTCAGTTATCATAACATAAGGTGTAAAATGGGATAACCCAGTAAACTTTTCCTCGTATTGACTAACTGCTATATTCCCTTGCACTAGATTCATGAACTCAGCTGCCATTTCATCCTTCACCATTTCAGGGGAATATTTCTCATAAACGATCACTAAGAAGTCATTCCAACCTATGTCAGTATTCGTCATTCTCCACCAATGTTCGGCTTCACGTTCTAACATAAATGTTGCAAATGAAACCCTTTGTTCATCGGTACACTTAAGAACATCGAGCATCTTTTCCATTTGGATCACCCGACTTCCTACTTCAGTGGGATTAGGAGTACCTTTAAAAGTAGGCGGATTCAACTTCTTGAAATGTTCAATGGTACAGCTAGTTAGTTCAAGATTCTTAAGATAACTATAAATGAAACTTCATTTATATTAAAAGTAACGATGAATCAAAACTTACGACAAAATTTAAAAACTTGTTAAAAGAGCGTCAGACATGCTCTAAATGATAAACCAAACATAATAACAAAAAGAGCTCTAAAAGATAAATCTTCAACATAGTCCTTTTTGTTCTCTCCACGAGTCTACTTATTTCCTGAAAAATGGTTATTTATATAACAATCAGCTAAAAGAAGAATGAGATTCAATATCCATACATTCTTGGGTTTTTCAAAAAATTGATACCTATTCAATTTAGAACAGAAGGTAGGCATATAGAGACAAGAATTTGCAGTAATACAAATATATATAATAAAGTAGAAAACTTATGTATGTCATAAGCTTAATTGATGATGTCATCTATATAAATTTTTTTTACATTTTCTATTTTGCCCTTTAAGTGTTTGAGTTCCCTCTCTTTTTTAACACTCAAATTTGTTTTTCAATCTTCACCAAAATTCAAAAATAGGGGTAGAATAGTATTTTACACATTTTAATCTCTCAAAATTGGGGAAAAGAACCTACCTTCCTCTCATTCACTCCCGTCCCTCATTCTTACGTTTTGGGAACAAACAAAAAACCCCTCCCTCAACCCTACGCCTTTCTCTCTTCTCCTCAGTGCTAGCCTAAACTCTGAAGCTAGGGCTTTCAGATTTTGGGTGGCTTCTCTTCTTCGGATTCTCTTAGGTATCCTCTCTTATCAGGTGGTTTCTCTTAGGTGATTTTTCAGTTCTTGGTTGTTTCTCTCTCTATATTCAGTCTTGGATTTGTTCTTCTTTTTTTGTTCTACTACTATTATCGATGTTTCTGGTTCTTAATTATTTATTTTACATAATCAACACCGAGATGTTTTTATAAATATGATGTTTTTTTAAATGCTCAATATGTTTGTGTTTTGGGGTATCTGATTTTGTTTCTAAATGTTTACAAAGATTATGTTGTGATATGGTTCTGGGGATATCATTTGATTCGGTTATGGTTTTGTGGGTATCTTAGGTCTTCTCACATTTGATTATATTATGGTTTCTATTTGGTTTAATATTATAATTTTATATGATTTTTGATTTTAGAAAAGTGGGTTTAGAATTTGATATTCACTTGCGATTCGCGATTTGCGACTTACAATTTTTTCCATCGTTATAGCTCCTGAAATACTATATAAATTCTTACATCTTACAGTAAAATTATTCTTCCTATGTAGTTTTTGGATTTTAAAGAATTCATTTGTATTTGGTGTGGTTAGTTGTTTATCACTAACGTATTCTATTATTCTTTTGAATTTGTTCTAAATTTATTATCTCGGTTTAACAAATTTGTTCTAAATGTTTGACTAAATGCTTCATTATATATTTTTGCTTGATAGTGTGTGTTCTTGCACATACCAATGTTATATATGATGTTGTTTATCTTTTTAGGTTGAAGTTGGTTATTATCCCCAATTTTAAAGTTACATAAGGTTTGAAAAGATGTCAAAGTAACATAGATTATGAGGTTGGTACTATTTTATTTAAGTGGGAGCTTAAATATTCATATTATGTTTTGTCTCAAGTTTTTATTCTATCATTCATTTCTCAGTTAGGGTACGGAATTAAAAAATCTAAGTGGTAAATGAGTGAATTATGTATGTTAGACGTTCCCTTTTTTTTTCTTTAGCGATAATGGATGACACCCCAACCCAGACCGATGACATTTAGATGATCTTCGTTCCTCTTGAAGTACTCATCTTTACTTTAATTTAAATATGGTATCCTTGTACCTATATGATGATTGGCGTTGCTATAAATAATTCATTAATAATTGAGATGTTCAGTTTTGAGGCATTATTTCCTTCAGTTTCATTTATATGTCACGGTGACCCAGAACCCTCATACTTTTTTAGAATTAAAACTCAAATATTTCAGTTTTAGTTTCTTGGTGTGAAACTACCAATTTTTTTAGTGTTTTCTTCCAGTAAAAATCCAGGTTAACAACTGTGTGCTGACAAGGTATACTCTCTCTCTCTATGTCTCTCTCACACACACACACACTTTCAATCTGTTGATTGGGTTCAAATTGAATTTCTTTCTTTCTCATATTACTTTTCACAAAGGTTTGGCTGCCGTGAGAAGCGAAGAATAAGAAGAATGTTTATGTCTATATGTGTCAGGTATGTATAGTTACATTATTTCGGTATTAAGTATAGATTTATTTAGTTAGTAGCAAGAATATGTTTTTATACTATTTCACTTTTAAAGGCATTGCTAATGTAATTAGTAGTTTTATAGTCTTGCCACTAACAAAGCTTTGTTTATTATTGTATTCGAATTGTTAACATTGAATGATTTCACATTGTTGTACTTGAGATAACTAAAGGTGAAAGCTTGATATGGGTAAATTGAAGTAAATAATGAATTCGCCCTCTAAACAACATTCTTACAACTCTATGACTACCCCCGATTCTTTACTTTCTCCATCTGTCGTTTACATGAATAAAATTCCATAAACATTTGAATTAAAAGTTACTATTTTATTAAAAATTCACTCACAAATAGAAATTTGATAGGTTTTGTACTTCTATTGGATGCTTTTGCAATGCTTATCTTGATAAGTGTTATGTTTGTTGGTTTACACATTCTGCGAATGAAATTTATTATTTTTTGGTTGGATTGGAGTGTATTTGGTTCATATTATAGGGGCACGAAAAAGAAGTTTGAGTCAAATAGAAAAGTATTTGATGTTTTTTTTTATTTTGATATTGTTCACCTTGGCAATTATTTTTAAATTGTTATTGATGTTTTATTGTTCTTTTAGATCCTCCTGCCACATCTAACACATGGGATGTGAAAACGTTTGTAGTAACAGAAGGTCATAGAGTAAATGGTCTATCAGGTGCGAGTGGTGTTCATTTCTTGATATTAGAAATTCATATTGGTTTTAAATCAGTCTTTATTTGATGTTTAAAATTAAATTTGGTTCAGTGATATTCTTTAATGTTTGTTAATATGATGAGTTATGGGTTGCTATAATATTTTATAAGTCCATTAGGATCGGCGTCGTTGTAAGCCGCATGCAGAATACCATGCCATATATCCCACCTCAAATTTCTAACACAATTACCATAAACCGCAATATGATGGATAAGACTAGGAAGATGACCAAGTTTAATTTTTATGGACATAAATTGGGCATGGGTTGTAAGAGGAGTCACCTCCCAGACATACTTCCATAATTGATAAATGTTACTACAAGCATTCGCCAACCCTGAGTGAGTATAATCTTCCGCATAGGCCCGACAGCAAATTTGAAGTCTGAATGCAATTTAAGACATCATCACAGAGTATGCAGAACATGTGATTCAAATTTGATTCAAATTGTATATTGTCACTGAATATGCAATTTTAAGTCTACAATTTGAATATATACAGTGATACTACTCAGTGATGATATATACACTTTAAAGTATACAATTTGAGCATGTTCTGCATAACAACTCGCTTGATTGAAAATCCTAAAAGGTTGATCAAGTATCGCACGAGAGGCCAGACCCACTTTCTGTTCAGTTTCCATTTAGGAAAGGATTAAACTTTGTTGCGTAGAATGAAGCACACCAAGCGCCAAATCTCTCATCGGTACAATGGGTGAAATGCCTGTGGATTGTAACCCCATGGAATTGAAATCTATGGTATTATTTGCTCAAATGCCAAGCATAATGATTTTTATTCCCCCTGTTTGCTACCTAACTATAGTTTTATTGTTATGAAATTTTCCAACTGCTAAAAAACACGGTTCCTGGTATATGTATAGAGATCAATTCTTAGTTTGTTTTATAAAATAGGTAGGAGTAGATCTGAGATGAATTCTTAGTTTATTTTATAAACTAGGTAGGAGCAGCTCTCTTAAGTTAAAGACTAGGCAGGTTTTCTAATTTATATTTGTTAATATTAGGACAAATTTTTTAATTTATTTTTGTTAATTTTACTTGGAGTGTATATTTTTGACAGATATTTTGTGTTGATTCCGGGGGTCTGACATTTCTCTATTGTATTGGGGACTGTTAATGTGTGTGCGCATGCACTTTTGTTAGCCGAATAATAATTATCAACTTTTTTGGCGATCCTATAATGATATGTTTTTACACGAATTCCAGGGGGAAACTATTTTCTTTAATGACTACAATTATAATTTCTTTGCTTTATGTCTTTACATTATAGAGTTTATTTGTGTTTTAAGAACCAAGCTTTTGCATTAAGTTATTTATGTTTTTCAATCTATTGAAGCTTATGCATTGTCTTAAATATCATGGGCTTCGTAAGATTTATGTTATCGTTGTAATAAACGATTCATGGCATTAATGGTTGATGGCATACATTACTTTTTCATCTCGATTTGGTCCAATAAGATATGTTATGCATTGCTGAGTATATTTATGTATTTTGGTTTATCAATCATCACTCTAATTACCAGTCTTAAATTAATGGATTATTAATGAGAGGTGGTTTGTTATGTTTTTTATTGTCAATGCATTAAAGTTAATGATTTTTACTTTATGCCTTTAGCTATGGATATTAATGATTAGAGCCATGTGCCTACATATTTTTAATATAGGGTGTTGTGCCTACAGATTTTAAATATATCACGTGGGTTTGACTGTGTAACCAATAAAAGTTTTGGCCTATTTAATGCCATTTCTTCCTAAATTATCAATGGCTTCGACTTTATTTCACTCTCTTACATGTAATGTAACCAACAAAAGTTTTGGCCCATTTCAATGCCATTAGCTGTATATTTATGAGTTGCGCTTTTGGATTTCTTTCATTACATATTATAATCTAACTAATGGTACTCTGATTCCGCGATTTTTTTATGTATTGAACTCAACTTCTGAAAAATTTGTCTCGATTATATTTTTTTTTGCATCTACACACAGTGAATTCAGTTCTTTATTTATTCTGCCTCATTTGTTGTGTCACACTCCCTTTTGCCTCAGTAAACTTCACTTAAACCCTTGGGTAATAGAGTGTTGGTGAAGATTAAGGTTGTTGAGGAGAACATCGGTCTTGCTATCTTATTGCCAGCATCAGCGCAATCAAAGCCTCAAGGAGGTGAGGTTGTTGCTGTTGGAGAGGGTCGGGAAAGAATAAGGTGGAGATCAGTGTGAAGGTAATTGTTTTGAGTTTAACATATTGCAATTGACATTTCTTTGTTTCCTCTCTAGATGCTGACTGAATACCAATTTTATGTAAACTAGTACCCAGGTTGTGTATTCCAAGTATGCAAGAACTGAAGTGTAGTTTAATGGATCTAATCATCTCATACTGAAGGAAGTTGATTGTTGGTATTCTTGAGACAGGTGATGTTACAGATTTGAAGCCCTTGAATGACAGAGTGCTTATAAAGGTTTGTCACATTTTTTTACTTTAGATCGTTTTTGTTTAATTTCATATCTGTTTACTTTAGATCATTTTTTACTAACAAATACTTTGTTATTCAATTACAGGAGGTTCTGGTTTGCTATTGTGATGTTGGTAGGCTAGATGAGAGAACTTTTTAAAAGCTATGAAGTATGGAATAAGTACAAAACTACAGAAACGCATACAAAAATTTGTAGTGGTAATGTAGTGATTTAGTTTTGTTATTTTAGTATATATGCTAGATTGATTTTATTTTTTATTTGTGTTTCCCTATAGACCGAACCTTTTATTACTAGTTTTTCTAATTTAAGAGCTTTTCGTGTTAGACATAAGCTTTATTATCGAGTTTATCTCAATAAAGCACGAGGCTTTCCAAGTTAATTAATAACGACCTGTGTTCTTTGCCCCTTAGTTGATGAGGTGATTTTCTCTCCCCAAACCTTATTAATATTTAATCCTGGTTGTTTATTACCTAAAAGTGATGTAAGTTCTCCCATTACCTTATTTAGATTTTTATAGATAACCATTAGGTGTTTATTACACCTCTTAGTTCATGATTTTTTTTGTTTATCTTTATCATTTATGTGCATATAGAGTTCATAAGGTGTCTCAATTAGGTCTAAATTTTCTTCTTGCATTTATTGACTTAGTTTTTGTAGTATGTGAGTATTTCCTTTTACTCTTGGATTCTGAAATCAAGTTCACTTTATTACTATTGCTTTATCGAATATTTCATTATCATAAATATATGTGGTTGTTTATTTCTATTACATATTTAGATTCTCTATAAAACGTTACGATATACTTAAATGCTATAGAAATTGCTTTTTACATGTATGTACATGTTTATATTCTTATTTTTTGAATGTCGAATGATGCCTTAATTCGATATTATTTGGTTCTTTTTTCATTAATCCCAAAGTTCTCCCCTCTTCTTTATATGTTGACATTCTAATGTTATAGAATTACAGTTCGGGTACATTGCACACACTTCATCATTTTAAAGATATTTTAGTACCAAACTTTGTTCAATCCTTGAGAAAATGGAGAAAAGAATAAAATATTAAAATTTTGTCATTTGAAAAAATATTTGTGGGCACATAACAAGTTCAAATTGCAGAGAAGGAAGTGGATCATCATGTGATATCTTGGCATAGATCGGTTCTATGCAAGCTTAGATTGAGATGCAAAAGGCAATATGTTTGTAACAAGCGTAGTTTATTCAAATTTTAGCCATTAGTGTTTGATCTATTTTAGGCATTATGTTTATTTTTATTGTTCAAGACATATTAGTTATCAGGTATCAGTGTTCAGATCTGTTAAGGTTTACTCTCTGTTCAACTTCAAGTTTGATTGTCTTTTATATTGTGTCTGAGTTGGGTATACTAAAAAGAAGGAGAACAATGGAATACTCTCGCCACTTCCATATTTTAGTTATGCACGGCATGATCTGAGTGGGGTCTGCTAAATTGAAAGGGAGGAAAGGATAACGATTTGGTACTGAACGTGATTTTTTTTCATTTCAAACAATTTACTATATATATGGAGTTGGTATATGCAGTTGCTGAACGTGATTTTCTATATATATGCAGTTGGTATTACAATTTGGTACCGAACGTGATTTATTTCCATTTCAAACAATTCAAGAGCAATCGAGTCTGATTTGGTGTCGAAGCAGTGGAATAAATTTTGTATCGAAGCAATAGGAAGAAATTTCCATAGCAACTGGGTTTGTTTTCGAGTCTGATTCCTTAGAAACCGGGGCTATTTCCATAGCAACTGAGTATGAAGTAGTAGGAACAAATTTTTGTATTCAAACGATTTGGTACTAAAGCAGTAGGAACAATTTGGTACTGAAGCACTGGCAACTGAGTTGAAAAAGTATTAACATTTGAGCATTGGTATTGAAATGATTGTTTTAATTTTCTATTTTTCAATTTCCTGTGTTGGTATATAACAACTTTATTAAAACGATTTGGTACCGATTTGTGGTATATTTGCTGTGGAGGAAGACAACTCCCAGTGCCCTTCGCATCAGCGAGTTGCCTCTTTGTTGGGTACAAAGATATGTTTGGTATTGATCGATTTGTTACACGGTAACACTAATGCTCTACAATATTAACTCTATCAAGATAAGGATTCAGCTAAATGCTTACTACTGTGTTTCTTCCCGCAGTTTCGCAATCTTAATCTCCAAGGTGGACTTTGCTTCATTCTTTTAGGGGTTGAAATAGATGTGTGTCGGAGATAAACATGTTCAGTTATTTATTTTCCCTCTTCTAAAAGTCATAGTGTTTCTAACAAATGATAACTTATCGTTCTTAGATTCTTTAAAGTATCAATTCTCACCTATTAATCTCCTTTTTTCTCTTTTCATGTTTTTTGGCAGGGGGATAACAAATGATTCGGGCTGCAAGTGTGAGTGATCTTCTCTGTCTCACTAACACACCTATAATTTGATTTGTAGAGTTCTAAGTTAATAAAGATTTATTTTTATGACATCATACACATGGCTTTCGTGCCTATATAGTGGTCCTCTTGCTATATAAATGTTTTGTTGATGACGTCACATACATGGTTTTCCATTCTGTTTTGTTTTACATTTTGTTTCGACTCATTTTTAAATGTTGATTT
The DNA here is from genome assembly GCA_949130495.1 of Sambucus nigra. Classification (NCBI taxonomy): domain Eukaryota; kingdom Viridiplantae; phylum Streptophyta; class Magnoliopsida; order Dipsacales; family Adoxaceae; genus Sambucus; species Sambucus nigra. Next base: position 40,035,376 of record OX422208.1, on the reverse strand, counting down.
TGTTCATTTTTCTTTAGTTTGGATTTATTTAGGCACTTCAAAATACTTGATTTATTATACTTATGAAAATTGACTAATTGACATCAACCCATATTATTGTCCATTAACTGTTTGTTTAAAAACTTAGATAAGATTTAGTGATATGTATTTATAAGTCTAACTTATCCAAAGTTATATAATTATTTAATGATGTTTTATTTCCTATGTTTTTGCGCAATTTCCTAATTATGCTAATTTTACTATTTTGTTCTACGTTTAAACTCTATCCTATGTAGTATGTAGTTTCTTTTGTTTAAATATCACTTGGTTTCATTATTTCCATGTCTCAAATGTAATTGTTCCATGTCTCTATGATTATTTTATTCTAAGTTAATCTTCTTCTATTTTCCATCATGGTCCTTTAATAGCTTTTCAAGATCCCCAAAGCCTTGCCTTATATGATGTTGAACCCAAGGAAGCTTCTCATCAGGACTAACTTTTTCCCCAAAGTATAGCTAAATTCTGAAGAGGTTGTATGCTTGAGGAAACAATATTTGAATCCTAGTGATTTATTTCTCTTTTCTGAAGATCATGAGGAAATAATAGATGATGAAGATACTTCTCTTTGAGATACATTAAGATGGAAAAAGTGTCGACAACTACTATCTCACCATCCACCAGCGCCGGCACATAACCATTAGGATTGAGCTTTGAAAACTTGGGACTAAACTACTCTCACGTGACCAAGTAAACAAGTTTTACTCATATTGGAGGCCTTTAAAGTTTAGACCGATAAGCAAGAGCTCCGCCAGTTTGAATAGAGACATATTCATCAAATCACCAATGAAAAATGATTCAGTGAGTAGTGACTAATATGATAAACAAAATTTTATAAACAAACGATGATATCAATAGGATTGGGGAGACGAGACAAAAGAGTTATTGACGACTTAGTTTCACCATAAATGTAGTAAGCATGTTCTTTATTTTCAAAAATTCTAATACATATACTATATAACTAGCACACACAGAATACCATTGATGAATTTTCAATTGCAGTGTTTTATTGATTTTGGGGTGATGGATTCGATAATGAATGTTGAATTCATGTTGAATGTTATTATGCAGAGAAAAGGAAGTTCGATTACATAAAGACTATGAAGATGTACAGTAAGAAATTTCCAGTAGGAAAGGATGCCGAAGAGGAAGAGTCGGGTCAGAAGTGCGTGACGATGAGGACGACAATGGAGAGGGTGATGTGTAGATAAAAAAAAATCAACTGACGGGCCATGTAAAAGATTGGGGAGAAGTTAGTAGGTATTTTTCAATATGTTAACCTGGAAAATATGAGTAATCACTCTTATCCTTGATAAGCAAGGTTCTAAAAAACGTGGGGCATGATTGAGGCGTGGAGGCCAAGCCTTAAGCCTTAGAAGCCTAGGCGGGACTAGGCGTAAAAAGGCGTGAAAAGGCGTTTAGGCCTTCTTAATATATTTTAATATTTTTTAACCATAACAAGGCTATTAAAATACAAAAATTGCACATATCATAAAAATATATTTGAATATATGCAAATTAAAATACTATTTGATTATTTTAGATGTGATGATGGTCCGGTTTGTAAAGAAATTCTTTAAAAGGCGACATCGTTTCACTAAAGCATTATTGTTTTTAGAAAAAAGTGCGCCTTAAGGGTTTTACCAAGAATAAGGCGTGAAAAGCGTAAGGCGAGGCGTTTCTCCCAAGCCTTAAGCCTAGGCGGAGCCTAGGCGAGTTTTTTAGAACAGTGTTGATAAGTAGATATTTTTTTTGTTTTTTCAAAAAGGCTCCATTGTTTGGGAGAAATTAAATTTGTTTCTTTTAATGATAATTAATCTAGGATTTATATCTTAAAAAATAATGACCCCTTACTTATCAGCTATTAGTTCCAATTTTTGCTTTATATTTTCAATTCTCTATTAAGTAATAAACTTTCTCCTCCAAATTTTTCAATCTGTGAGAATGTTTTGTATTTTTATTTCAGTTACAGGTTGGCGGATGTACCGTAGAGTATGCATAGGAACTGTCATAGGCATGGACAACATCCGAAGAAGAAAAAAAATATGATTGTGCCATCCGAAGGGAAAAAAGCATTTGATAGATATGATGTTAGTTTTGCGAGGTCCACGACACTATTGGTATTGATGAACTCATGATAGGAGCTGATGGTAAGTGTTAACAAATCTACTCTGTGGGGAGTTCGTGAGTTTTGGTTTCCAGATCTCTAATTTTCTTTTTAATTTTTTCCTAGGTTTCGAATTAGTTTTAGTGATTATATATTATGTTGTTTCAAATTCTATCTCTTCCTCTCTCTTTGGTGATTATATATTATGTTTGTTTTGGTTTTGCAAGTACACATTTGACGTTTATATTTTTTTAGTAGATTGCAATTAGTGTGGTTTTAGCACCACTGTTTTATCATTGGTCTCCTGGCAAAAACACCTCCATTCTTCCCATCACATACAAACTAAGGTAACTCTAAATTTCTCTACTTGAGTTTCTTCTTTATATTTCTCTGTATTCTTCTTTATCTTGATTTGAGTTTTGATGTTCATTTGACAATTAATAGATCAATATTTTCTTATTTTTTCACTAAACTTATTTGTTTATTTCAATGAATTTTGTTTTTACCTTTTTATAGGAAGAATGGATATTTTTACTGCATTAGTTTATGAAAGTTTTAACATTTTTTATCCTTATTAGAAGTGTTATCTAGCGATTTGATTGCAGTGATTTCATACATTTGACCATTCTTTTGGATTTTCATGTGATTATTGGAAGCTTCATTTTTTGTGGAATTAAAAAAAAGCTTTGGTGTAGAGAAAATGAATAATGAAAGGTGAACTTTGAGAAAGGATGAATTGAAATCCAATCTCTATAGCAGTCAATAGACAAGGTGATTTCTCCCCATGCCATCAAGCTCAAGAGTTTGGAAGAAGGCCCTCCTGTCAAGCATCTACAAACTTAATGTTAAAATGTGCAGAACCAAATGAGTGAAAAGTTATCCATACAAACAGAGCATACATTGAATGGAAATATCAGTATTTCCCTTGATGATTATTTGATTATTTCAGAATTGGTTCATCAACTGCCACTGTGCAGTAATATAAAATCTAAGCTATTCGATGAATTAATTACTGCATTTGATTAGGCAGGTTTTTTTTATCAATAAGTAGACAATTTATTTTTATTTAGATATTAATGGTACTATATATGGATGATTTAAGATTAATTAACACAATTTATTAATGTTAATTAGGCCTAGATTTGATATTAACATAGGAAATCAATCTTTATCTTGGTAGTTGTTTAAGTGTGCAAGTTTTATATTGTTTATATTATTTGTTTATATTGGTAATAAGTGAATTGGTTGTTTATATTGTTTAGATTAACGCAACACTTCGAGGGGTCTCTCATCACCAAGGAAAGATGAACTACAGAGACGACAGGACTGATGTGCTATAGTCTACCCAGTAATCCTTGGACTTCCTTCTCCATCTGTAGTGGTGGCATGTCATGTATTCTTTTCATCTTAGCGGGGTAAATCCCAAGAGTTTTCCTTTCGTGATGCCAAAAATGAATTGTTGTGGGTTTTTTCACATCTGGTACTGCTATAGTAGCTCGAAAACTTTTGGAGGGCGTTAGTTTGACCTTTTTGAGTCTTCGAATTGATAATCATATTATCTACATAGACCTAGACCTCTTTGTGAATGAGGTCATGCAGGATGGTTGTGGCAGCCTTATGCTAGGTAGCCCGGGCATTCTTGAGTCCAAATAGCATGATGGTATAGTAGAAGGTTCCCCATGGGGTGATGAAGGTGATTTTCTCCTGATGGTCAGGGTGCATCTTGATCTGGTCCCGTGAATCCATCGATAAATGACTCAAGAGCATGGTTGGTTGTGTTGTCCATGATCATGCCAACATTGGGCAACAGGTAATTATCTTTGTGGATGTTTTATTCAAATCTCGATAATCGATGCACATGCGTACTTTTCCTCTAAACTTCGGTACGAGGACGATATTGGTGAGCCATGTAGGATATTCGACTATGCGAATAAAACCCACGTTCAATTGCTTAACCACTTCTTCTTCGACTTTGAGCGACCATTCGATGCGGATATTCCTTAGCTTGTATTTGACCAGCTTGCATTTTAGGAATGTTGGGATCTCGTGTTGAGCTATTTTTGGATCAATATCGGGCATGTCATCATAGGGCCATGCAAAGACATCCACAAACTCCTCAATATTTATTCAAATTGTGTGCACTCATGCTTGTTAATGGTGGACCCTATCCTAATCTCATGCTAATGGTTACTAGAACCAAGATTATTAACAACGGTTTGATTATAATTAATTTAAACATGGTTATGTGATTTATTATTCTCCTTATTAAGACCAGTTAAGAATTGTTCATTTGCAAAATCATCATCATCAAAGATTTTATTAGAATCAAGCCAATTAATGTAAGGCACAACAAGATATTAAAATCCTCGTTTATTTAATTTTTGAGAAAAATAACATTAAGAACCTTGTCAAAAGAGGTCTCAGTTACATTGATATAAGAAAAAGGAATAAAAACTTCAGGTGAAGATACTTAGATAGGGTAGACAATAGGGTCAAGTTGAATTCGAGCAAGTTGGATATGCACGACATTTTAGTTAAAGAGAGGCAAGTCGGTAGCTTTTATTTGAGTAGACGGGTCTAACAGTGTGACATCTGAGGGAATCATGAAGAGACTCATCCTCAGTGTCTATAGGTTGAACGAGTCCTCAAAATCACTTTCCTCAGAATCCTTGATAATTGTCTTAGCTTTCTTAGTGAGAGGTTGCACTTCATGTTTGCAGTCTTCGACCAAAGAGTTACTGTCTTGAAAATAGATTTCCATCCTCTGTTTCATATTCTTATCAACATGGTCATAACATGGTTTAGGGAACCACAGAATGAGAAGTCTTCACCCTCCTTGATAAACCTTTCGTTCAAAGAGTCTCTCAAAACAGTCCTTTTTTCAAAGCTTCTTTTCTATCGGGGTCGCTAGAGTGCTTGGAGTTCTTCTCGTGAGGGCTGTAACGTAATACACATGGGGGAAAGGCCTCCTTCAATACTATGGTCTAAAATATCCCTTGATGGCATCACCCTAACCCCATTCTAGTCATGAAATGCATATTCTTGAAGATCTGAATCACATAGACATTGTCACAAAGGTTGTGTTATAGACAGACTCGATCTTTGAAATTTTCTCCTGCTAGAAGGGGAAGTGGATCAACTCTGAATACAGAGAGGAGCATGTCATTTGTCCTATTCTGGATTTCCAATATCGGGTTGCTAGTACTGGCATTATTTGTACTATCGTTATCCCCCAAGATGGTGATAACCTAGACTTTGGTGAAGAATTTTAATTTCTTAGGAAGAAAAGAAGAAACCCCTTGGATGTTGTGGATCCATGGATGGCCAAGGGAAAGATTGAAACATGTAAGTATGTCAATAACTTGTAACTCGATGATAGGATTGATAGGGCCAACCCCTATTGTGAGTTTTATGGACCTCATTACCTCTTAGCGGGTATTATCGTAGGCACTCATAATGGCAAAATTAGGAGGGTGATCACTACCTTTAAATCCTAAGTAATTAAAGGTTTTGAGAGGACATACATTAAGGGTGAATCCGTTATCAACAACTGGTCATGGGACTGTCCTTCCCAAGACATCAACAACGATCTTGAGAGCATAATTGTTGTCAGGGCTGACCTTCGGTATCTATTCTTCGAAAAAGGTGAGGAGTTTGGAATAGGTAAAGAACCCAACCATATTTTTGACTTCTTCGAGAGTGGTGTAAGGATGAACTCTAGTCTTCGTGAAGAGTTTTGTCAAATCATTCAGGTGCAACTAGGAGGATATGAAAATCCCCCCAGGGTGATATTAGCTTGGGTTTTCTTTATCTGGTCAAGGACTTTAATTTCTTTGATGGTTATATCTGGCATGGGAAGTTCTTTGACAACTCTCTTTCTTTTATCTGTCTCAGACACATGAGGAATTGGATATTTGTAGTGTCTCCCTGAACTAGACACCTGGTTTATAGAGGCGAGGAAAGACATGAACCTCATGTCTTCATCTACCTCTGGCTGAATGGCTACTTTATTGATTTCCCTAAAATATCTTCGAAGGATATCATTCTGCACAAACTGCCTACTAAACTAGTTTTTTCTCGACTGGCTTTGTCATCTGAGATGTCAAAGTCATACCCTATCCAGTAATAACTATGTCCTATTTATAATATAAATCAATACATTTAACAACCTCGACGGCTTCATCATACAAATATTCCCACTCAATCGGGAGGTGCAGGAGTGAAGGGACCAACTATTCCTGAAACTTCAAAGATATAAGTAGCTTATCAATGATGCAAATTTCACATGTCTGTCGAAACGCATCGGCCATTATCTGTACTTTATCATCTAGACTGACTTGTTCAATAGGTAGCAATCATTCATCTGATTCTCGAGCCCATTTTCGAGCTTCCATTAATAATCCATAAAATTTTCGATAATCAATAGCCATCTCCACATGAAATTTCAGCCCAAACACTAAGTGTTGGTTCAACACAACTGGTAACTCCATGTCTTTTTTGTTAAATCGGATACAAATGGCAATCCCGGCCCCTATACCGCATGATAAAGTCTGGTCGGTGAAGAAGGTAGGGTATAGGGGAAAATATGAGCAAACCTTGAGTGGTTTGGGTGAGATTACGGGTACAATAGGTGCTTTGTTGGGAACAATTTGAGTATATGGGTCAAATTTTGTGTCATTCTCTAGAAAGATGGCATTTATATGGGTTAGAAGTGGGTTATAAGTGGTAGGGTTTAGGATTGGCTGGTGGGGCAATGACACCCTGGTGAATAAAGTCTTGGATCACACTCTTAATATGTAAATAATGTCGGGGTTTGATGAGGTTTCAATATAGTACAGCCTGGTAGACTTTTGATAGGGGAGCATGGAGCTCAGTGTACTATTTATTAGTAGGATTAGGGTGACTTTATGGTTCCTAAGAGGTAGAAAGTTCGGAAATGTTATTGATGGTTGAGATTGTAGCACTAGCGGTCTTCTCATATTTTCGAAGAGTGAATTATAAGATCACTTTCTTTGTCTCAGATTCGACATTGGTAATTCCATCATTAATTTCAACACCAGCTTCTCAAAGGGCTCGAAAGTGCAGATAATATTGTCCTCCCATGGAATCTCGAATATGAGGCAAGAGGTTTTTCTTCACGACACTGATTTGTTCCTCCTCAAAGGTTTTATTAGTCATGGTAGCATCTTTCTCTCTTCACCTTCCTATAACGCTACTGAATGTGTCCCCATGTTTCTAGTTAAGAAACTCTAGATCTCAGTGTGTATCCTTTAGCTCCTCATTGTACTTGTACTGAGATATGAATTCTCATTCGATATACTCCCAACTATGGATTTTGGATTCTTTGAGGGACAGAAACCAACGAAGGTCTTTTTTTCAAGGTCTGTCCAAACATATGGGCCACTATCTCTTCAAAGGAACCAAGGAGGGTCATGCCTCGATGATATCTTCGAAGGTTAAAAATTAGGGGTCCGTTTCCCTAGAACTTCTCAATGTCTGGCATCTTGAACTTCTTTGGCAGTCTATCTTTGGGATAGGGAGACATATGGGTGTAGTCTATATATTTCCTAAATATCTTGACTTGGTTGAAATTTTTTGACAGTAGCTTGAGGTATTCGTCGACCTTGTTCAGTTCCTCCTCCTTAGGATTTGTGGGTACTATCATGTTAGCCCCTAGTTGGGTATAGTTTAGAATATAGAGTTGAGCTGGCAGTGACCCATTTGGAGGCAGAAAACACGGAGCATGCTGATACTCTTCTGGGATCCAATAGGCTAAGGAGCAGGTGGACCCATAACACGAGGAAAGAGAACCTCGGGTTCTTCAAGAATCTAGGCTTAGTGATGCTGCATCTCATGGACCTCAATTTGAAGGTTATTAACCTTGGCACTGAGTTGGACTATGACAGTCATTTGATTAGGCTGCACATTTAGGGCTTGGTCGGTGTTCTCCATGAAGAGCTCGTGAAGGTAAATCCTAAACTCTAATGAAGTAGGAGAAGAATTTGTGGAGCTTCAGGGCGGTTTGACAGAAAACCAAAGATAATAAAGAGCCAAGCCAAGATCGAGTATGCGATCGACCTGAGAGGGAAAATGATTTGAATTTATTTTTGAAAGGAGGGAGAAAGTTTTGGTATTTTGGGAGGATGAGTAAAATATTTTTGGTACTTTATTGGAAAAGGAGGGAAAAAGGAGAGGAATCTCAGCATGATTATTATTAATGTTTTTATTAGTTTCTTGCTTGTATTAGGTTTGCGTAAATGTAGAAAAAATGACATACATGACCCGAGCCTGGGAAAATAGGGTTTGAAAATATGTCAAACACGGTTTGACTTGTTTTTAGGCTTACGAACGGGGTCTTATTTTGAAAAGAAGGGTGAAATCGAGTGAAAATTCAGGCATTATGTCGATTCGAATTTTAACAAAGTTTCATACGGTAACCCACAAACTAAATATGAGTGTCCTAGGTTTGATGCTAATATGATGTTTATGCAATTTTTAGGTTAGTGTAAGGGTTCCCCTTTGGCATGACTTCCACGATATACCTCTTACCTATAAGGGCGATCATTCATTGATACGTGTGTACAAGCCATTTGATATACCTAGGGGTACATGAATTGCCTCATTATACACTTTGTGGGGACAGTACATGTGAGAGCTAATTCGATTACTCAATGTACATGAATGAGTTCTCTGCTATATACCTCCCGTCGTGAGTTCGGTCAAGCGGTACGATGTGGGGGAACTTTTCGATACACACCGAAGGTACGAGGCCAACGAAAGGTGATAGTGATATCGTTTAGGCTAACTACGACTCGCAGGAACAACACTCATCACAAATTGAAACCCTAGTGCGGGACAATAATTTGGTCAATATTAACATGCTCTTGGTGACATAATGCGCAAAAATGCATGTCTTAATTAACATATTATGGAGAGAAAGAGTGTGTGTTATTTTATCATTTTAATTTCATGACGAGTAAAGGGAATACTACAAATTATGACAAGTAAACCTAGCATGGAGATTACACTACGCATGGATACATGTGAGTAAATGACATGGGAATATATATAAGTGAGTGTGTGATTGTGATATAATACATGGATCAACTACAAGTGATGTGTGATATGTGTAGGTGAGCATATATACAAGTGTATGAAGTGTGAGTGTGTGCTAGTGAAGCTTAAGCATGGATATTCTAAGTGGTGTATGAATGTAAAGTGAAGCTAAGTGTAAGTGTGTGAAGTGTACATAGAATGTATATACAGGTGTGTGAGGTATATAAGTGAGTGGAAAGTGATATATACATGAGTGAGATATATACGAAAAGGTAAATAGAGGAGAAAATGGAACATACAGGTAGGTCTATACGCACACATGCCTGAAAGAATAACACCCATGCAGAAATAGAGTCTTGTCCTCTTAAAATAATCACCAACAAGGTCTCCACTTTGGCCATCCTGAGGTTCTAGGGTTGAGGGGTATCTCCCAAGGTGTATCCCTCCTTCCTTCCCCCTTTTTGGTGTGCGCGCGGGATTGCATCCTTTATCGGGGAACTCGGTTGTCATCAATGTGGGGTGATATGTAGAGATAGAGTCGCCAGCCTATTTTGCACAAAACAGTCAAAAGAAATATTATTGTCTTGAAAGAACGACATCAAGGACAATACTGATGCTTATGAAACCAAGTAGTTCAAGGGTACGAGGATTAAGTTACAGTATGGGAAGATGTTAGGCACCCATCCTGCCCTTTCAATCTCTAATGGGTATGTGTTAATATTCTCCTGTTAAACTCCGTGATGTGTGTGCTTATGTCCATAATATAAATGGAGGATGGAATCTCTCGACTCGTATTATGGATAAAGGCAAAGCGAGGTCACACTTAGGAGAGTTCCCAAAATAATAATTTAAAGTATGATGTAAATATTTGTTGATTCGTAAGTTATTATAGGAGAAGGAATGCGTGTATTGGACAAGACACAAGTAAGAAGGTATATAAAATATATATTAAGAATGTATAATAATAATAATAATAATAATAATAATAATAATAATAATAATAATAATAATAATAATAATAATAATAATAATAATAATAATAATAATAATAATAATAATAATAATAATAATAATAATAATAATAATAATAATAATAATAATAATAAGGTAACAAATGTATATGGGAGGACTTGAGTCTAGGGATTTAACTAAGATGCCTACGTAGCCCTTGAGAGCATCAAAGTCCACGTAGTTCGAAGATAATACGAGGTGGGGTTTAACCCATAAATCCAAGCGGGGACTTTTCTCATATGTGTATGTGTAGAAAAAGGTGTTTAAGTATGAGAAAATGTGATGAGAATGTCCTATTTGGAATTTACAAGTAAACCCTCGTTTTCATGTTTTTGGATTTTTCTATGATAATAAAGTATATGCAAATTCTAATAATAAAAAGTTATAAGTTAAGGTATGTGATGTAAGGAAGTAAAGTACTAAAGTGAGAAGGAAGTAACTAATGAAAAAATAAGAGAATTTAAAGACAATTGGAAAGAATTAGACCTCCTTATTAAGACTTAAAGTGGATCTTGATTGTAGATGCACTAATCTCACAATAAAATGATGGTTGTATGAGGAGATGGGGGAGAATTTACTGAAAAGAGTATGAAAATTATTGAAGGCATGTGGGAAATGGGTTTTTTAAAGAGGGGAAAAACTCTGAGTTCACGATAATGTTCTCTAAAGTGACAAAAGGGATGTTCAGGGGTTGCTTTCCAAAGTGAGGTCATGGCCTCTATTTATAGGGCCAAGGGGTGTGATGATCGCATGGTACTAAACCTACCTACCAGCATAGAACCCCAGACTATAGGCAGGGTCTTGGGGGTGCCATTCAGTAGTCTAAGGTAGTTTTTTCAGAAAAATGATCGTAAAATACAAATCATAAGTTAGAATCGCGCATTAGGTGGACTGTTGGATAGATTTTTTAGAGCCCTTTGAGATTCCGTTGAGCCACTCCTAGGATCGGGAGTTGACCAAAGTCTAACGGAACTCAAAATTTCTCATTGGTTACTAGATGGGAAATTTACAAGGGAAAATGGATCGTTCATCTGAACCGTAAGACTGGAGGGACCGTTGGAAAGGTTATTCAGTGCCCTTCGAGATTTTATTTAGCTTCTTCATTTTTTAGAGTTGATCTAGGTAAAACGGGGCCCAAAAGTTCCCAATAACCTGTCGAAATAAAATGGGTCGATCGTACTTATTATAAGGTTGTTTCGTACATGGGGCAAGCCATTTGAAAGGTTATTTAGAGCCCTTCGAAGATTTATTCATCTTTGTTCAAACTGAAGAGTTGATCGAGGTCGAATAGAGATCGGGAGCACTCGCTGGCCTCTAGATCAGGTTTCAGGATAAAGCGAATCGTTCCTCCTAACCCTAATAATGATTCATGTACGAGGATCATTAGAATGAGGATTCAAATCCCTTAAAAGATTCATTGAGCTTTTACTCAGGCAAAAAAGTTGACCAGAGTCAAACGGGGACCGAGAGCACTCGATGGCCTCTAGATCAGTTTTTATAGTAAAACGGACCATTCATTCGAACTGTAAGGCCAATTCACTCATGGGTCGAACCATTGGAAAGAAGATTCATAGCCCTTCGTAGATTCATTGAGCTTTTGCTAAGGAAAAAAGTTTATTGGAGTCAAGCGTGGCTCGAGAGAGACCCGTCACCTCTAGATTGGTACTCAGAGTATAGCCTAGGGTTTGCGATGAATGAGTGAGTGATAGGGATCTAAGTTAGAACACACTATATATTGACTTACTTGAGTCTATATATATAGGAGTTCCAACTAGTTTGGATATATAGACAAAATAGGTTAGTATAGCTTGAGAACTCCATCTCCTTAAAGGTATATGCTATATAAAGAAATCCAAGTGTAACACCCCGCCCGCCCGGGGAGAGAGAACGGAGCGCTAATGCAATAAAATAAATACAAAACCACAAGTGACAAGGTATAGAGCATCTAAGTCCCACAACAACAAAAGAGAAACTACAAATCTCAATCTTTTCAAATTCAATATCAAATCTCTCGAATTACATACAACAACTAACTCGAAAATAAAATACAAATATCCAAAGATCTAAACATTAAAATAATACATATCTTTCCCAAACAATCCTCGCTAAAATCAATCTCCATAGCGCCCCAAAATCTGCGCTAACCTGCCACTAAAAGAAAATATGGGGAAGTACACAATACGACAGGAAAGATGCTCAACAAATAGATTAGCATTGAATAAAGCGTAACAACACGAGTTCGAATATTCAAATCAAAATGCAAATCTCAATAGCATTTCATCATTATAATTTTTCAACAACAGTTTAACTGGGTCACCAGGCCTCACCACATCCGTATATGCTTTATAAAGCCATAGCCCGGGAAACAGGAATTTTAGCGGGTGCCCAATATCCGTGCCATATTAAAATCTCATGACAACGTGCTCATCAACAATATAATGATACCACATGAATCAAAATAATTTCAACAATTATTTTCCAGATTTCAATGAATTTAACAATTCAAATATGAGTTCAATTAAACAAGAAATCAAAGAGAATGACACTCGCGAGATTTAAGGAGCATATTGTGTAAAACCCCATACCTCTAACCATGATGAGAAACCAATGATCACATCCTCGGGATCAACACAAAATATCTACAAAAGATCCTCCAAGAACCTCCAACAAAATAGCCCCAAGAACACCTCTAATCTAAGGTTAATACTCACAAATCTCAAGGGCCAATGTGTATATAAAAAGAAGAGGAATATAAAATATATTTGCTGCCAAAATTTGTGCCAAAAGTAGGTTAAAAAGGTTGCCCATGACTTCCTTTTATAATGAAAAGAAATGAAGAGTTGGAATCCAAAAGACTCCTTTAAATAAGGCAAAGAAATGAAGAGTTGGAAGTCAAAACAACTCCAAGAGTTAAAAACATTTACAAATCATTTTAAAATCCGTTTTAACTCCGTTTTCGAAACCGTTTGAAATTCTCACCTTTAAAAATAATAACCAACATATTTGAGTAATAAAAATAATTTTATCAAAAACTTTATTTTCCTCCATTTTCCAGAAATTAATTAAAATAGCCCAAAATTACGCGGGTTGTTACACCAAGTCCAAGATAATCTTTAAATGGAAGTTTATTCTAACCCTAAAACTACAAATAGGACACTTGCACTGCATCCTACAAATTACCTGTGTGCTTGAATGGTTTATCTTCACTTGAAATCTTTTTAAAATCAATTTATTTCCAAAAAAATTATTTTTATATAATTTTAAACAATTTTTTAATGATTTTAGAATTAATTAAACATTGGTTTTAAAAGTTTTGTTGGTTAAACTTGAATTTTAGAAACTTGTTTTATACATTGATTGTTTGGCTGGGTAGAACCCAAAAGCACTAGAGAGTTGGAGGTGTGCCTTGTAATTAGTTTCAACACGCATTTTATACCCCATCTGGTGCGTACACGTGTTGTCTTCCCAATGATGCGATTTGTGATTTCTCTTAGACACAGAACGTTTATTCCATCTCAGCCCTTGGATCAACTTCATCAATGCTCTGCATACGTTAAGAGTCAGTCCGTGTGACCCAAGTCTTAACCAATCAGTGTTAATTTAAACCACCGCTGGTGATGAACCGTTGGATCAAAGTCAATTCATTTAAACTTGATCTCATCCATATGATTGATGTTGATGTTCTAGATCCTTCTTCGCTCAATATAAAAGGAGACCAAGCCTCAGCATTTAGAGACTTTTGCCAATTCGTTGAACCTGAGAGAAGAGAGAGAAGGGAGAAGAAAGAAAAAAAGAGGAAACCCTAGTTTTTCGTAGATCCAAACCTCTGTGAGATTTCTCCCTAACCAAACACCAAAACCTAAAAGTTCCATACATCAGAAAACCCACCTTTTGAGAGTTAGATCTTTCTAGGGTTTCTGTGTTATTGGTTTGTGATCTTCGTTTGAAGACCTCTTCAAAAATTTTGATTCTCTCATAACATATCTCTAAGAAAGATTTAAGTTTCACTATTGAAACTCAGTCTTTCTAAAAGAGAAAAACTCACGATTATAGTTTTTTGTTTCTCTTTTCAGATCTAGCATCTTAGAGCTATTTTGTTTCAACGAGTTTTTGAAATAAAAAACTTTTGTTTCCAAATAAGTTTTCGGATCTTTTGATTTGTGTGTTTCTGAGTTTTATTTCATATTTTATGAAATACTAGTGTTCAAAAATAAAAGAAAGACAAAATAATTCGTGCTAATGCTTTAAAGTGTATAGATCTGAAAATAAGTTATATATATAAAAACTTACTAAATCAATCCTTGCATGTTAAGTCTGAATCTGTTTTGTTAAAGTTGACATCTAGTCTACTTGGATGTCAATTAGGGGTTTACAATTTAAAAAATATTTTCAAAACCCTGAAATTATTTAAGACCTTGAACCGTCTTTCGATCAAGGTATCCTTGAGATCTATGGTTTAATTAAAGATCAAGAAGTCATTGCTTGAAAATCAAGATTCAGAAATAATTTTCCCACTAGAACTGTTGTAATTTGTTAGGAAAGTTTGTATAAATCTTGAGAGGGTGAGTTTCATGTTTTCATGTAGTAGCACATCACAAACACTATCTCACACGAACACTTAGTTACTGTGATTCTGTTTGAGAATCTTTTATTTGAAAGAGTTGCTGGAAACCTAATTCAAAGAGAAGGAAATCAAGAAAAGAGAAAGAAACAACAAGAAAGGATCAAGTTCCAAGTCAAAATACCTTTGGAGTGGATAATCTCATGTAGGTACATTATGAACTTAGGTTAGGATCTTTGTGGTTTGCTTAAGTGTTGTAACCTGATTTTTATTCTAGTGGATTTTTTGTTTTGTGCCGTAGAGGGCACCGTGGATGTTTCCCTTACTTAATGGTTTTACAAAGTTAAAATTCCTGTGTCTATTTTTATGAATGTCCTTAATGATTATTGTGAATGGGACTGCATGGTAAAGATAGTAGATGTTTACTAAAAATTAAACAAAAGGTAATCAACTATCAAATTTAATCCAAACATTCAGAAAAATCTTTTACAACACATCTTGTGTTTTTTGAAAAGAGTTTTGCCCAAAATGTTTGTTCGGATTTTACTCAACTTATAACTATTTGTTATTAATCTTGTAAACATAAGGCTTTTAGTTTTAAAGTTGTTTTTCAACTGGTATGAGAGCGGGAACACCTTTTGCGATCCTGAAACTTGAGAAATTGTTTTTGAACCTTATTTATGAAAATCTCTGATTATGGAAGAAAAATTTGAGAAGTTAGGTAACCTCTCCAGACCACCACTCTTTGATGAAAACAATTTTCCATACTAGAAAGTGTGAATGACTACTTTCATTCAAGGAACCCTGGCTGATGAAGTCTGGGAAATGATTGAAACAAGGGTTGAATATCCTACTAAACCTACATTTGCCATTGATTCAACAAGGATTAAGAAACTTCTGAGTAAATTTACTAAGAAAGAGAAAAAACTGTCTCTTGATAATAACAAAGGAAAAAATGCCATCTTTATGTCCATTAATGAACATGAATTGAAAAGAATATCCATTTTTTTACTTCTAAAGAGGCATGGGACACTTTAGTCATTGCTCACGAGGTTGATGAGCGTGTCAAAGATGGAAAAACCTAAATGCTCATTCAGGAATATAACACCCTGATTATGAATGACAATGAATCCTTTGACGATTTCTACATAAGGTTAACTAATATTTTTACAAAACTTAATGAAAATTGTATAACCTATTGTAGAAAGGAAATTGTGTCAAAGATTCTTAGGTCATTGCCATCTAAATTTGACAACAAGAGATATGATATTGAGGAAATGAATGACCCTAATATGACTCCTGAACTACTTAGCAGTAAACTTAGGAATGTTGAATTATAATTGGACTTTAAAAAGCAATTGACCAGACAGACCAGTAGAGCCCCTAGTTCTAATGTTGTGTCTTCATCTAAATTACCAGTGCCTAAATTGAACTCTATAGACTTTGACACTGACTGTCTTGAAAACTTTGATTTAGAAAACCTTGACAATGAAATAGCTCTTATGAGTAATCATTTCAAAAAGATTTTGAAATTCAGAGATGTTATAGCCTCTAAACAAGGCAAATCAAATTATCAAGGTAATCAATCTCACAAACCTCATGACAGAGACAATACCAAACACACTTATGACAATAGGAGGAGTTATGACCCCAATAGACCTAAACCTGACATAAAAGATGTTAAATTTCATCTTTGTGGTAAACTTGGTCACTATGCTAGTAAATGTCCAACTAGTTTTAATAACAACAACAAGGCCAATATGTGTAAAACATGGGACGGCTCTAGTGATTCTGAAGAGGATGAAGTTGAGTCAACCCAGATGAATGAGAACTGCATGTCTTTCTTTTCTAAGATAATATATAATAATGATGCATGCTTCCATGCTCACGGATCTACTATTCCTGTTGATGTTGTTAATGATATTGTTGATAATTCTATTTTTATTACTGCTGAAAGATTGTGTGTGAGTCAAAGTGATAATGTTAATGAAGAATTGAACGTGTACATGCGTAAAGAACTTAACCAAATCATAGGGGACAATTCACACGATGCACATAGTGAGTTTGATGATGACATGCCTGATTTACATGAATTGTACACCAAAATGGTTAAGAAGAGTGCTCGCCTAGAGAAAATGATAAAAAACTCAAAGGAGCATATCGATTTGATTAACCAAACCATTAGGAAGAACACTGAAGATTATACTTCCCAATGTGTTGCTCATGAGACTGAGATTGAGAATTACAACTTGAAAATAAACTCTTTTATTCAAAAGAACCATGAATTTGGACAAAAATACAAGGCAACCCTTATTAAATTAGAAGACTCAAAGCAAAAGGTTTCAAATGATTTTAAAAAATGTCAACATTTTGAAACACAAACCAAGACTTATGGAAAAATTGTTACTGGAAGTAAATTTGATTCTGAAGATATGACTGGCCTAGGTTTTGGAGAAATAGTGCACACAAGTAAGACCAAAGCTTCTCCTCGAAATGTTGCTTTTGTAAAATAAGGCAAAACTTATCAAAATGTTCAAAAAGGTGAACTTAGTCTCTATATCTCTCAAATAATAGTTGAAACCAAACTGTCAAATGAAATATGTTTATCCTTTTGCCAGATACCAAGGACACAAACCTAAACCCAATAATGACTGGACTACTATACCCAATAGATCCAAACCAATTTTCAAAGACTTTAATACGAAAGTCAAGTCCTATACCCATCATTATTGTTCCTATTATGATATTTTTGGACATACTCTAGATGAATGTTTCTAGAAAAGGACATACACTCCTACCTACCAGAACTTTAACTATTCTAGGAAATACAGAAATACTTATATACTTCCTAGACAGGCCACAAATAACTCTAACTCTAAAAATAAAAAGGGAGGGTCAAAGACTAAGAAAAAATCATTTAGAAAGACTCCTCAAATCTTTTCAAAGTCAAAAGGCAACAAAAATTTGAAAATTAAGCCTATTTGGATTAGAAAAGATGATTTACTACCCCAACTCAAGTGAAATAATGTCATTTCTGCTTTAAAGGCACAAAGCACTTCAACTGGATGGTATTTAGACACCAGATGTTCTAAACATATGAGTGGGGATGAAAGAAAATTGAAAAATAAGACAGACTTCCTTGGAGGTAGTGTCATGTTTGGAGATGGTGTTTCATCTCAGATCATAGGTAAGGGGACATTGAGTGAGCAAGGGCTTCCTGAACTAAATGATGTTTTATTAGTTAAATGCCTTAAATTCGTTCTCTTAAGTATATCACAATTTTGTGATTCCAATCACTCAGTTACCTTTTCTAAAAATGATTGCAAAATTATAGATGAAAAGGGAAAATTATATTTTGACAGGAAACAGAACCCCGAAAAACCGTTACACAATAATTCATAATTCTAAATCTTATAAAATTGCCAGATTAGAGGACTCTGATCTTTGGCACAATATATTGGGACACACAAATTATGATAACCTTAGAAGATTAAGTTCCCAAGAGATAGTTAGAGGCTTACAAAAAATTAAAAATTCTTTTAATACTGTATACGGACCTTGTCAGGAAGGAAAATAAGTAAATCCCAACATAAGAAAGTTAAAGATATCCTTACCACTAAGCCCCTAGAACTTATCCACATGGACCTCATGGGTCCCTCTAGAACTGTTAGTTTCTGTGGAAACTCTTACATCCTAGTTATAGTGGACGTCTATACGAGATATACATGGGTAGATTTTATGAAGCATAAATCAGAAACCTTCAATGAATTCTTAATAATCCTCTTAAAAATTGAGAATAAGAAGGATACCCAAGTGTATCGAATTAGGAGTGATAGAGGTGGAGAGTTTAAGGATTCTGGAATTTTTTAGTATTGTGTAGCTAATGGTTATAAACATCAATTTAGCGCTCCCAAGACCCCACAACAGAATGGTATAGCTGAACGTAAGAATATGACCTTACAAGAAATGGCTAGGGTTATGTTACATGTTAAGCATCTCCCTCGATACTTTTGGGTAGAAGCTGTCCAAACCGCGTGTCACATTATGGATCGTATCTGCCTCAGAAAAAATTCCAAAGAAACATCTTATGAGTTATGGTTCCACAAAAAGCCTAATCTAATATATTTTAAAACCGTCGGTAGTATCTGCTATATCTGTAAAGATAGAGATCATCTTTCAAAATTTGATACCCGATGAGAAAAGGGAATTTTTCTTGGCTATTCCCAAAGTAGTAGGAATTTGCGTGTTTTTAATAATAGAACCAAAACTATTATGGAATCTATTAATGTAATTGTAGATGACAGAAGTGTTAGGAGTACTCACAGTCAACCAGTAACATTTGATGAGGATGAACCTATTTTAACCCCTGATCCTCAAGATGATACTAATTCACTGCCACCTGAGGATCCTTTTGTACCCACCTGGGTTTCTAAAGATCATCCCATTAAAACCATTGTCGGTAATCCTTTGGAACCAGTTCGAACTATATCCCAACTTCGTCAAGTGGCACAATATTCTTGTTTTGTTTCTCTTGAAGAACCTAAAAATGTTACTGATGCCCTTAATGACTCATTTTGTATAAATGCTATACAAGAAGATCTAATCCAATTTAAGAGTCACGATGTTTAGAATCTGGTTCCTAGACCTAAAGATTCAAAGTTTATTGTCACAAGATGGATTTTTAAAAACAAAACTGATGAAAATAGGGAGGTCATTAGAAATAAATCTAGGTTGGTTGCACAAGGCTACTCTCAGATTGAGGGAATTGATTTTGACGAAACCTTTGCACCCGTTACTCGTCTAGAATCAGTTCGACTTCTTCTAGATATTTCATGTCATATGCAGTTCAAATTATTCCAAATGGATGTTAAATCCTCTTTTTTAAATGGAATTTTGTCTGGAGAAGTTTACGTAGAACAACCCAAATAATTTCTTGATCTTGTACACCCGGACCATATCTTTAAGCTTAAGAAAGCTTTATACGGTTTGGAACAAGATCCTAGAGATTGGTATGAGAGATTGTCGACCTTCTTAGTGTCTCACATTTTTGTCTGCGATGAAAATGATCAAACATTATTTGTTAGAAAGGAAAATCAACATGTCTTAATCGTGCAAGTATATGTGGACGATATTATTTTCGGTTCCACCTGTTCTAAATAAGTAGAGAATTTTTCTAATATCATGCATACCTAATTTCAGATGTCTTTAATGGGTGAACTACAATATTTTTTAGGTTTACAAGTAAAACAATGCAGTGATGGTCTTTTTATTTTCTAATCTAAGTTTGTTGCTGACTTAGTTAAAAAATTCGGCTTAGAAAATGCTAAAGCTTCTAGAACCCCCATGAGTACTTCTACTAAACTATCTAGGGATGATAATGGGAAAAATGTAGATCCCACTCTTTATAGAAGTATAATAGGGAGTTTGATATATCTTACCGTGTCTTGTCTTGATATATCTTTTTCCGTGTGTATCTGTGCTAGATATCAAAGTAACCCTAAAGAGTCTCACGTATTAAGTGTAAAAAGGATTATTAAATATGTTAAGGGTACTCTAAAATTTGGTATTTGGTACACAAAATATACAACTAGTTCTATTATTGGATATACCAATACCGATTGGGCCGGTGGTTCTGATGACAGTAAGAGCACTTCTAGTGCTTGCTACTACGTAGGCAATAATCTTGTTGGTTGGTTGTGTAAGAAACAGAATTTCATTTCATTATCTAGTGTTGAATCAAAATATATAGCTGCTAGTAGTTTTTGTGCTCAATTACTATGGATTAGACAAATGCTTAGTGATTATGGCCTCATAGAAAAATAATTAACCGTGTTTTGTGATAATCAAAGTACTATTAATATTTCCAAAAATCCTATTTTGCACTCACGAACTAAGCATATTAAGATTAGACATCACTTTATCCGTGACCTTGTCGAATCCAAAGACCTTATTATTGAATACTTGAACACTCAAAAACAGCTCGCATATCTCTTTACAAAACCATTAGATAACATTCGTTTTGAGTATTTACGTACTGCTATAGGCATGATGACTCTCAATTAATCTCTATACTTTCGTGATCTACTACCCCTTGTATATTTGAGAAAAATTGGGGGAGAAGATTTTGAGTATTGCTTAGCGTTTTTACTATCTATTCCTATTCTAGCAAAACTAATATGCCAAATTTAGTGTTTATCTTATTATAGGCATTTCAGACCCGTTATACATTTTGCTTATACTTTGTAGGGTATTGGTCTGTATGTAGTTGAGTAATGTATTTTTTTTTACCTTATTTTCGGTTCTAGGATGGGAAAGGGTAGTTAGAATTTTTGTATAAGACACATAGGATTTCTTTTTTGTGTTGACCCAAGAGTACAGAATACTTAAGGGAATTTTGTCTCTAATATCCAAAGGGGGAGATTACGAACACACTATATATTGACTTACTTGAGTCTGTATATATAGGAGTTCCAACTAGTTTGGATATATAGACAAAATAGGTTAGTATAGTTTGAGAACTCCATCTCCTTAAAGGTATATTCTACATGAAGAAGTCCAAGTCCAAGAGAATCTTCAAAGGGAAGTTTATTCTAACCCTAAAGCCACAAATAGGACACTTGCACTGCATCCTACAAATTACCTATGTGCTTGAATGGTTTATCTTCACTTGAAATCTTTTTAAATTCAATTTATTTCCAAACAAATCACTTTTATATAATTTTAAACAATTTTTAAATGATTTTAGAATTAATTAAAAACTGGTTTTAAAAGTTTTTTGGGTTAAACTTGAATTTCATAAACTTGTTTTATACATTGATTATTTGGCTGGGTAGAACCCGAAAGCGCTAGAGAATTGGAGGTGTGCCTTGTAATTAGTGTCAACACATGTTTTATATCCCATCTGGTGCATACACGTGTTGTCTTCCCAATGATGCAATTTGTGTTTTCTCTTAGACACATAATGCTTATTCCATCTCATCCCTTGGATCAACTTCATCAATGCTCTGCATGCATTAAGAATCATTCCGTATGACCCAATCTTTAACCAATCAGTGTTAGTTTAAACCACCTCTTGTGATGAATCGTTGGATTAATGTCAAATTCATTTAGACTTGATCTCAGCCGTATGATTGATGTTGATGTTCTCCATCCTTCTTCGCTCAGTATAAAAGGAGACCAAGCCTCAGCATTTAGAGACTTTTGCCAATTCGTTAAACCTGAGAGAAAAGAGAGAGTAGAGAGAAGGGAGAAGAGAGAAAAAAGGAAACCCTAGTTTCTTCGTAGATCCAAACCTCTATGAGATTTCTCCCTAACCAAACACCAAAACCTAAAATTCCCATACATCAGAAAACCCACCTTTTGAGAGTTAGATATTTTTAGGGTTTCTGTGTTGTTGGATTTGTGTTCTTCATTTGAAGACCTCATCAAAAAATTTTATTCTCTCAGAACTCAACTCTAAGAAAGATTTAAGTTTCATTATTGAAACTAAGTCTTTCTAAAAGAGAAAAACTCACAATTATAGTTTTCTGTTTCTCTTTTCAGATCTAGCACCTTAGATCTATTTTGTTTTAATGAGTTTCTGAAATAAAAAACTTTCGTTTCCAAATAAGTTTTCAGATCTTGTGATTTGTGTGTTTCTGAGTTTTATTTCATATTTTATGAAATACTAGTGTTCAAAAATAAAAGAAACACAAAAGAACTCGTGCTAAAGTTTTAAAGTGTACAAATCTGAAAATAAGTTTTATATATCAAAACTTGTTGAATCAATCCTTGCATGTTAAGTATGAATCTGTTTTGTTAAAGTAGACTTCTAGTCTAGTTGGATCTCAATTACAGGTTTACAATTTCAAAAATATTTTCAAAACCCTGAAATTTTTTAAGACCTTGAACCGTCTTTCGAGCAAGGTATCCTTGAGATCTGTGGTTTAATTAAAGATCAAGAAGTCGTTGCTTGAAAAATCAAGATTCGAAAATAACTTTCATACTATAACTGTTGTAATTTGTTAGGAAAGTTTGTATAAATCTTGAGAGGGTGAGTTTCATGTTTTCATGTAGTAGCATATCACAAACACTATCTCACACGAACACTTAGTTTATGTGGTTCTGTTTGAGAATCTTTTATTTGAAAGAGTTGCTGGAAACTTAATTCAAAGAGAAGGAAATCAAGGAAAAGACAAAGAAGCAGCAAGAAAGGATCAAGTTTCAAGTCAAAATACCTTTGGAGTGGAGAATCTCATGTAGGTACATTATGAACTTAGGTTAGGATCTTTGTGGTTTGCTTAAGTGTTGTAACCTGATTTTTATTCCAGTGGATTTTTTATTTTGTGCCGTAGAGGGCATTGTGGATGTTTCTCTTGCTTAAGGGTTTTACCACGTTAAAATTCATGTGTCTATTTTTGTGAATGTTCTTAATTGTTATTTTGAATGGGACTACATGGTAAAGAGAGTAGATGTTTACTAAAAATTAAACAAAAGGTAATCAACTATCGAATTTAATCCATACATTCAAAAAATCTTTTACAACACATCTTGTGTTTTTCGAAAAAAGTTTTGCCCAAAAAGTTTGTTCGGAGTTTACTCAACTTATAACTATTTGTTATTAATCTTGTAAACATAAGGCTTTTAGTATTAAAGTTGGTTTTCAACTGGTATCAGAGCGGAAAAACCTTTTATGATCCTGAAACTTGAGAAATTATTTTCGAAACTTATTTATGAAAATCTTAGAGTATGGAAGAAAAATTTGAGAAGTTAGGTAACCTCTCCAGACCACCACTCTTTGATGGAAACAATTTTTCATACCGGAAAGTGCGAATGACTACTTTCATTCAAGGAACCCTGGGTGATGAAGTCTGGGAAATGATTGAAATGGGATTTGAACGTCCTACTAAACCTACCTCTGCCACTGATCCAACAAGGATTAAGAAACTTCTCAGTGAATTTACTAAGGAAGAGAAAAAATTGTCTCTTGATAATAACAAAAGCAAAAATGCCATCTTTATGTCCATTAATGAACATGAATTCAAAATAATATCTATTTGTTCAGTATAAAACAAATCGTTCGTCCAAACCCTAAGGATGATTCATGCACGGGGATCATTGGAATGAGGATTCAGAGCCCTTAAAAGATTCATTGAGCTTTTACTCAGGCAAAAAATTTGACCAGAGTCGAACGGGGCCTGAGAGCACCCGGTGGCCTCTATATCAGTTTTTATAGTAAAATGGACCATTCATTCGAACCGTAAGGCCAATTACTCATAGTTCAAACCACTGGAAAGAAGATTCAGAGCCCTTCGTAGACTCATTAAGCTTTTGCTAAGGAAAAAAGTTAATTGGAGTCAAGTGAGGCTTGAGAGAGACCCGTGACCTCTAGATTGGTACTCGGGTTATAGCCTAGGGTTTGCGGTGAATGAGTGAGTGATAGGGATCTAAGTAGGTGCTTAGGGGGTCCTAGGATGGGGTGTCGACACTTACCGATAGAAGCACGAGATTATCCCCAAAGGTAGTGACCTTCGTTTTTTGTAATAAATAATGAGAACGAATTTAATATATTCTATTGATGGATAATTGATAATGAACCGTATGCCGTGTTAAATATGTTATGAGATTTACTTGTATTTTCCTTGTGGATGACATTGCAGGGGTTGACACTTGTGTTATATTCTTATATGTGTAGTTAGTTACATCCTTATTGCAAGATACATAATTTTTGTTTGTCCTTTATGATAGTTCAAAAAAGAACATGGTTAAGTAAATGATGTCAAAACATAGAGTGTTACTTTTAGGAGACTATGAGTATCTTAATAAATATATGGGTGGGCTTTTGGGGTGTAATTCTACTTGGGCAGTCAGTTACATTCTACACTAGTTATTCGTTGAGTGATTGTACTTAATTGTCTAGAGATAAAGACTTATAGTATTAATTATGGCTTGGGTTGGGAGATGCGTGTAGTACTTGCACTTAGATGGGAGGTAAGGTATTCATTGCACATTAGGGTCAACGGGCCGGTGTTCATTGTAAATTAGTCGGACGATTTATATTAATATATTGGAGTTATTTATTGCAACTTTAGG
Source organism: Sambucus nigra (assembly GCA_949130495.1). NCBI lineage: Eukaryota > Viridiplantae > Streptophyta > Magnoliopsida > Dipsacales > Adoxaceae > Sambucus > Sambucus nigra. The sequence goes on along the minus strand of OX422208.1, from coordinate 40,010,534 downwards.
GCGCTGACCCAAATCTATAAAATTTCCCCCCACCCCCTCGCATTATTATTATATATACAGATTTAGTAAGGATGAGCAACTAGACTTCCAATCATAGAGATCTAGTTATCATTCTTAGAGCTGGAGTATTATTTTATTCCAGTTGTCATTATATTCTGGAGTTTAATTCAGATATAGTTTCTGTTGTTTTTCTTTTATTTCACTTGGGATATTTGTAATAATATATTTTTATATATTGAAACCGTTTATTGGAATTTCAGTTTAACTCAGTTTGGTTATTCATATTCTCATCCTATATTGAGTTTTTTGGGGATGGTTTTTATTTTCTATCAATTTCTATGTTTATCGTTGATCATAAGAATGATACGAATTGTTTTAGTGCTCCCGATATTTCAGGTTCGACCTGATCAACCGGGTGTGGAAAATTAGGGGTGCTACGCTATTCCCTTCATTATTTCCTTTCATGGCCTTAACTTCTTCAGCAGACCCTCTGAGGCGAGAGAATACATCTTTCTTCTTTCCCTTCTAGGAGAAGGCTATGGAACATCTGGTTGTGATTGCATCCTTAACATTCATGATTTTTGGGCCCTTTAGCTCAATCATGGATTAAAGCGGTATTTTGTTAAAAGACCTCAGTATATCCTCTTTTGTGAGACCTTAGAGGAAGTCCACCACAGATATAATGTTGTTTAGATAATCAACTTAGAGAGCCTCTTGGTTTAACCTCTTTGCATACTCTTTGAGAGCATAGTCAAACTTATGTCTGAATTGAAGGATATACGTAACTGACTTTCATCTTCTAGGCCCCTATGCCGAAAAAAGACCTATCCAATTTTGTAATGTATCCAATGGACCCTTCTTTGAGATTGGAAAACCAGTGCCAAGTCATCCCCCTTAGAGTAGAATGAAAATATTTGTATAAGACCTCATCTGGGGGCGCTTAAATGAGCATGGGGACCCATAAGTCCTTATATGGTCTATGGGATCGTTGAACCAATTAAATGGCTTAATATTACAAATCTTCCACTTGGGGGGAAGATCGTAACGTTGGACCTCATTAGAGAATAGTATAAGGTCTTCTGGACATCTAGATTTATATTATTAGGATTTAGCGTCTTTTAATAGTTAAAGAAGTTCCCCAACTAGTATTGAATCTTCTTGATCTTTTTATCCTAGGGCCTAGACACCTTAGAACCACCATATGATTGGTCTTTGCGAAGCGAAAATCTATCCTTATCGGGGATAAAGGTCACTGACTATTGTGGAGCTCTAGATACATCCTCTTGATTATTTTCCATTTCTAGCTTGGGCTCATGGTTTTCTCTTGTTCCACTATATTCTGATCCAACTTCTTCATCCACCATAGGTAGTAAAGGAGCCCTCCTAAGAACATCCTTCAGTTGTTCCTGAAGATCCTTTTATCGGGATTCCATCTCTTTGAAAGAGCGAGATAACTTGGCGTTTCTTATCATCCCAATGAAGGCAACGTTTGTATATGAAATGAATAAACCTTTTCATTCCCACAGATGGTGCTAAACTAGTGGGTATTAAAATCGTGTGAGACCTCAGACCCAATAAGTTCCCCCCACAAGACCTCGGACGAGTTAGTTGGGTGATGTGTCAAAGTGGTATACAATTATATAAAGTTATTTTGACTTCTATTGAGGATCCTACGTTCATTGTAAAGGGTGTTTATCTATACATTAAATTATAAAATAGGGTTTTACAATCTAAGATACCTCTTGAACTTTTGCCAAGAGAGACTAAGGTCACTACAGTCTTTTCCACTAACACATAGGTCCTTAGGAAGTAACTTATGGAATTTCTCAGGGTTACGAAGTCCTAGTTTAGGACTCAAAAGGGTAAATAATATGTAAATAGTTGGAAATGATCTGAACACTTCTTATTATCTACCAATAGTGGGTTGAGCGTATATTACGATGGGTACATAGTTTCTTCATCCATTTGCCCTTTGTTCTATTTGCATTTGATGATTTTCTTCTGTTTTCACCCTTCATAATATTCCCTTATATATGCATTCTCTTTGAGAGAGAATGAATGGAGTGCAACATCATGGTCGGGGCCTCTCTGAGGTTTGATGGATATAATAGCTAGGTGGAGTGTGGGAGAGAGGCTTGCAGGTGGTTTAAGGTAGTTAATGGGTGCATTTAATACAGATGGGAGTTATCAATGCTAGTGGGAGTGAGTGGTGGTAGTAGGTATAACAGTGATTGTCCATTCTACTAGCCTACCAAATAAGCTATAAAAGCTTAGCCGGACATTTGAGGGGGCTAAAATTAGAAGAGGTTCCTCCTTAGTTGGTCTTATGGTGTGTTATAACAATATCTTCTTGGAAGAGGGATTATGGGACCTATATGAGCCAGTTATTTTCATGCCAAGGTCCATTGTACAAGTCTAAGATGGAGAGATGTTAATGCGGAGGTATCTAAGCTCAGTTCTTAAGATGTGATGGAGCGACTAAGAATTTTGGGTGAGTAGTGAAGAGGATGAAACCTATGGAATTAGTGTGACTTCTTCAATAAGGTAGATATGGTCTTAGGAGCTTATTTTAGGTCTGGTAGAGGTTTGTGATGGATCTTAGGACCTCTTCTCTTGCATGATAATGAAAGGGTTGTGAACCCTTGGAATTCCATCAACTAAATGTGGTGTCATCAAATCATAATTAATTCAACTAAATAATTATGACTGCACTCCAATTTCACTATCTCATAAATCACTCGGATATAATGAGGTCTTATTTGAAAAGCTGATTATCGGGCAACTTGGTTTGGTGAGTTCACTCTATCTAAGTACAACTCCGCCCACTAGGTGTTGGTGTCACACTAGAACATTACGACCCATACCTTCAAAACTGAATGGGGGGAGTTTATTTCCACGTTGGAGGATGTTTGCGAATTTCCTGGGCTTGAGCCCATAGGTACCTCGTCCTATTCTGATCAGCCCTGGACACCGATGAAGATGCTGCTCATACTATGTTGGACCAGATTTGTCGAAGTTGCATACGGTCTTCTAATAAATCTACCTTTTCCCCTTTGATCAACAATTTCTTTCAATCCCCCTCTAAAAAGGGTGGTTTTTCCGAATTTGGTAAAGGCAAAGGTACACCCTTAGAGTTACCAGATTACATACTTGTTATCCTCTCTCATTTTGTGCTAGCTGGGAAACCCAATGACCAGCCGCGTCGGGATCTCATTAACATCTCTATCCGTTTAGCCAGGGGGTTCAAGCTCCCTCTGGTAGTAATGGCTTTGTGTTCCCTCTATACCTTGTTGGATATGACCCATTTAGACATGTAACGCTCCCTTAGAAGCTATAACTTGGCCAATTTTTCCAACACCATAATCCTAATAGGTTTTCTCTATGAGCATGTTCCATAAATAGCAGCCAACGAGAAACCTTATCCAGTTTTCGAAGCCATCAATCCCCATTGACTATTTCACTTTTGCAAAAACAAAATCTAAAGGAACTTATCTTCATCTTCGATAAACCCAGTTGATTCATTATGAGGTCGTACAGGGAGACTTCCTTTTCCCAGACTTGGTCATTCTTCAATTATGAATCTAGGATGGTTCAAGCCATATTTTCTGATCTTATAAACGAAGATCATTCATTTGCATTTGTGCTACTCTTAACTCTGGGCTATTTTCCTTCCTACATCGAGCGGGGATACACATAAGAGCATTACAACACCAATCATTGTTCTCACCAATTTGGCTATTATCAAAGGGCTCCTTGCCCAATTTTTCAAGAATCCCATAGTAAGTTATCTTTTCATGAGGCCTCATCTTTCTATACCATGTACGAAGATTCATCTATTTGTTTAGCGATTGCTAGCCCAATCATCATCCCTAGGATAATGAGCAAGGGTGATGTGACTTCTCTTTTTACCACCAAATATTATTTAATACAGCTGGAAAAGATTCATGAGTTTTTTAAAAGCCCACCTGTTTACCCCATGTTCTTAACTTTCCACCTCTTGATCTTGGTCTCAAAGGTAACTTAGTTTTGGTAGTTGTGTTTCCTCTAAGCCGCACTCCTAAGTTTTATCCCGCTGAGTTTCCTCCATATTGTCCTTTGGTCATCACGGCTGCTCCAAAGGCCTAAAATCTCCCCCATTGAAACAAACAACCCCTACCAAAAGTTCTCCAACCAAAGCCCCTTCTGCTGAAGGTGCTCCTGGCGAGGGGCCTTATCAACCCCCTCCTAAAAAGGCAAAGACTTCCAAAAGTGGGACTTCTTCCAAGTCTAGGTCTAAGTCCAAATGTCAAGTACCTATCGATGTTTTCCCCATTATCTCCATTCCACCTAAAGCTTCCATGGATATACAAGAGGAAATTAGATCCAATAACATGTAGAGTTTGATCAGCTTCAATAGGTGTTTCGCCAAAAAACCATAGTTATTCCCCCATAAGCCGCTTTTCCAACAATCCTTGTGGATACCTCAGAGGGAGCCACATCAAGAAAAAGAAGTTCTAAAGGCCCATTTGTTGCTAGTGGTCCTTCTAAAAGTAAGAATACTTTGGGTACGATGACCCAAAAGAGGCGTGTGTATGAGGTCCAACTACCACCTGATTCCCTCAACCCCATGACCTCTCCTCGTCCATATCCCCTTGAGCCTAATTCTCTAGATGACATCCCTAAATTTGTTCCTGGACCTAATGAGGGAGATTTTATGGTACTCCCATCACCTTATTCATATTAGGTCATTTCATCACCCACATCTCCAGAGTAAGAGGTTTGTTTTCCAACACTTTGAAATTTTTTGAAATGAAATAGTTTCCTTAGTGAGGTATATTTTCTAACACTTGTGAAAATTTCTTTTGTCTTTGTAGGAGCATCCATCTGATAGACCTTCTTCTCCTTCCAGCCCCTTCATAGGAGGACGGTTTGGTGTTTCTGCAATCGTTGCACCTCCCCCCATTTTTCCAAGACTGGGCTGACCTATTCTTGTTCTTTTGCCCTCTAACATTTAGAGGTGGTTGACGATAAAGTTGCTTCCTCCGTTAAATATTCTGAAGACTCCCCTCAGGCAGAGGAGACTCTGTTGGAATCTTTGAGACATCCCCCTCACATGTTCTTCCTATGTACATTGTTTCAGTGTCTTCTAACCCTCCAGATGTAATAGTTTTCTTCTCTTTTAACTATTTTTTTCAACTTGCCTTCCTGTTTGTATTCTAAGTGTCTTGTTGTGTTTCAGGGTATTCTTTCTTCTTCAATAGCCACAGCGCTTGTTAGGCTCACTTCTTCATTTACCTTTAACGAGGTCTATCACTAGAGTTTCCCTCTTCTCTGTAATTACTGAGGTAAGACCTTTCTTGTGCATTTTCCCTCTTATACGTTGTGTTATTTGCAATTTAACAGTTTGGTATTATTTGCATCTTTTACTAGGTATTTCTCCTCTTCCCGTCCTGAGGTTCCACGGGGTCACGAAGATACATTTGGTTCATCTTCCCACCCAGAGGTTCCTTCGGCCTCTGTCGTGGATTATATAACTAGAGTTTAAGAGACTTCAGTGGAACCTTCCCCCATCTTATTACTTGTTCCTTTTAGCAGGGAAGGTGTTTCGCCAAGGGCTGAGGTCCCTCTACCTGAAGGTTCAGTTGAAATCCAGAGGGGTTATGAAATTACTACCCCTACAGTTGCTCTTCCTATTATTGAGGTAACTTCTCCTTTTAATTCATTTGCATAAGTGCTACCATTATGGATGTTAAAACAAAAAATAAGAAGAAAAAATGCAACTCCTTAACAATGAAAACGACTTGTTAAGATTTTTCGCAAACTCACACCATTGAGGTGACTTAACAGTGAAATCACACTTGTTAAGATTTCACAAACTCACACCAATGAGGTGACTTAACAATGAAAACATGCGTGTTATGATTTTTTTGTAAACTCAGACCATTGAGGTGACTTAACAATGAAAACACACTTATTAAGATTTTTCGCAAACTCACACCATTAAGGTGACTTAACAATGAAAAGACACTTATTAAGATTTTCCAAACTCACACCAATGAGGTGACTTAACAATGAAACCACACTTGTTAAGATTTTTCACAAACTCAATCTTTTGTATCTCGTTTCAGGTCATCAGGGAACCCACACTTTTTGAGGGGCAAACTCATCATGGTCTTTCGCCAATTGTTTCAACAGATCAAGGACCTGCCTTCCAGATGAGTCAAGTCATAACAACTATGGTTCAACCATCGACCTCTAAGATGACAGTGAATCTGATTGTGAGATTCCTTTGCCTACCATGGCTCCTCACGAATTTGGCCCCATGGTCATTCGATAGTCTCCCCTATTGTCTGCCTGCTACTGCTCTATTATCGAACAACTAACTACCCACCATCCTTAAACTTTTACCCATGATCGACTTCAGTTGAACACAGTGATGATGTGATATAAGCTCTAGGGTATGGAGACCGTTGTTGTTGAGGTTGTTAATACTCAAACCTCAAGTCTCACTAAGCCCCTCATCAATCACTACCTGGGCAATTTGAGGAGTTGATCAAGGATGGCTTTTAATTTAGTTGACTGATTAGTCATCTGAAAGTTTTAAAGATACTCAATTAAAGATCCAGAGGGAGCAAAGCTAGGTTGGTTGAGTTGGCTCATTTGTTAGAAGAAGTTGACCGAAAGGTGGAGGTGGTCGAAGAGGCTTTACTGAAGGCCATCCATGAACACGAAGCTCTAGTATTTCAATGTTCCCAAAGCTTGGACAATCTTGAAGGCTCTATCACAGCTCAATGAACATGTATGTAAGCTTCTTCGGGCTTGCCTAGGGACTTCTTTTATTTATTACAATTTCGCTCTATCATTGAAATGGATAAACTCTTACAATAAAGAAGATTGATCTCTAAATAAAAGATATAATCCAAAATGAAATGTAACTTAACTTCAATAGTGTAAAAGCAACTTAATCTCTAAACGTGATATACCTTTAGCCATTTGTTATTTATCTTGAAAGGTCTGCCCTCTTTTATCTTCGAGATTAAATAATAACCCGAATCATGAGCCTCCTTTACAATGAAAGCTACCTCATAATTTGTTGCAAACTTAGGCAATGGGAGCCCCCTAATGTGTTTCACTGCTTCTTTCAAAACTAAGTCACCTTCCACAAACTTTCTTGGCCTTACTAGGTTTATATATGCCCTTGACAGCTATTTTTGTTTACATTTAGAAGTGTTTCATCGCATTATCCTTGTGCTCTTTAAGTGCTTCCAACTGAACATGTCTACTCTGAGGGAGCATACTGCTTCATAAGACATATCGAGCCGAAGGAACTTCTAGCTCTACTAAAAAAAATTCTTCAACTCCAAAGACTAGTGAGAACGGTGTATGCCACATTGGATTCCTCTCGATTGTTCGGTTGACCCATAAAACTATCGGGATCTTGTCATCCCACGATCCTGGGAAGTCTTCCATCGTCTTGTCTAGAATGTTGACCAAGGTTTTATTAGTTGCTTCGGCCTGGTCATTGCCTTTGGGGTATGCCACCGTTGAGGTGTGGTGAATGATAGAGTATTTTCTTATCAGCATCGTTATATCTTTGTTGATGAATGGGGTTCCATTGTCACATAGAATGACCTTTGGAATCCCGAATTAGCAAATAAAATATTCTCTAATAAATTTTACTACTAGCCCTATTGTTTCTCTCTTCAAAGGAATTGCCTCAGCCCATTTGGTGAAACATTTCATTGCCACTAGTATCCAGATCTTTCCCCTCAAAGATATGTGTATTGCCCCTACCATGTCAAACTCCAAAGTGTGGAAGGGATAAGGAGTTACCAAAGAGTGTAAATTCACCGAGGGATCATGAATCATGTTTCCATGTAGTTGGTATACTTTGCATTTGTGAATTAACTCAGCTAAATCTTTCTTTATAGTTGGTCAGTAATATACAGGGTCATTAGTTGGTCATATAACTTTGCCCCTCCAATTTGAGCTGGTTCTTGCTCCCACTTCAAAACCTTTATTGCTTCCTCTCTTGTGATACATCGTAGTGGCCTATTGAAGTATCCTCTATAATATAGCTTCTCCTCTTGAACGTTGAACCGTGGGGGCCTTCTCTTGACTCCTATTGCATCCATTTTCTCTGAAGGAATAACTCCATCTTTGTTAAAATAAATGTAAGGTTGCCTCCAATTTGCCTGATCTTTAAAGAAGTTACAATCATCTGCCTGAAAAAAAGTTAACATTTATTGAACCTTCGTTGTAACGTTTTTACATCATGCTTCATCATTGGCCAGAAATATCCCTCTCTCTGGATTCTTATGTACAGAGGGATATCGATTGTCTCATAGTTTTCATCATGTGTCTTCTTCACCTTTCGTTCTACTTCCTCTTGCCCAATACACCTTGATACCCATCCTCCCACATTCTTGAAGTATAGACTTCCTTGGCTTACAAAGAAAACTTCCAACTCTCTGAGCTCCATCTTTCCTTCGCCAGATTCTATTGTATGATACGTATTAATCATCCACACGTTTTTTCATGCATAAGTGTTCTGTTGGTGATGAAGACGAAAGGAATTAAAAAAATTACTTTGTAAGCATAACGTTAACAACATCTCACTCTCATAACAAAACTCTCTCAAACCTATTAGTGTTCTTTAAAAACTAGATTGTGTATCCTTAAAGACACATATACATTGTTATGTATACTTTGCATAATAAGATACCAAATAAAATACATTTTTGAAGAAAGGGGCTCCTAGTTCAAGCCAGGAATCCCTCATTCGAATGATGTCATTTTGTACAAGGGCTTCTCATGGGATACGAATATCTTATGAGTACTTCTGCTTACAATACAAAGTTCTGATTCGAAGCACCTTTCTAACGAGGAGCTCTCATTTGAACGAGAGAAAGAAAATTTTCCACCTATGCAAAAATGCAGTAAAACTAAAAAATATTTTCCTCACATTTTAAAAAGGTTATGTCCCATCCATTTCCTATTGAAAAATGAACTTAATGAAATTACAAAAACCTCAAAAGCTTACCAAAACTTTCGATAGTCTAAATGATATAAATATGTTTGATCGGGTAATTTTTTATAAAAGGTTTTATTTATGTCTTCAATGATATGATATTATAACTCAAAAGACACTAAAAGGTATGCTTTGAGATCCATTGTGGAATGAAGCTAAAATCAAAACTAGAGGAGTGGTTGGGTTGTTACAAATCTCACCATTTCTCTATTTCAGGATAAAATAAAGAGGAAAATATCCCCAAATAGTCACGATGAAAAACTTATACATTAATTTACTCATCTCCAATCCCAGCGAGAAAAATATCCCCAAATAATCGATACTTTTTTATGGATTTTCGATCAGTGTTATCATCAACATCACAAACCCAGTAGGTCTTGCACACTTACTCATATAAATCGTGAATTATAAAGGATACAAGACTATAAGCTGAAATTTTTCATATTCTTTCAATATTTCTTCAAATTTTGTAATTGTAATTCACCACATCATGTCTAAGACTATTTCGTATTTTTTTCTAGATTTTTAAACACTGTTGCAAAAATCATATTTTTCAAAAAACTTTCAAGAGCTTATTTCCAACTTTTTTCAAAATTTTCAATATTTTTTTAATTTTTTAAAATGTGTTAAATATTTTTTTTTCGTTTTAATGTTTTCAAAAGTTTTTCTAGTTTGCCAATTTTTTTAAATAGTTTTAGCATTTTAATTTTTTGATTTTAAATATATTTTCTGTCAAATGCTATAAATAGTTTTCATTTTAAGAATTTTTTAAAAATATTTTTTCCATACTTTCCAGATTTGTAAATACTTTTTCTATAATTTTTAGAATTTTTAAATATGTTTTTCCATATAATAATTTTTTTATTCCGTATTTATTAAAAGTTTTTCCACTACTTTCTATATTTTTAACTTTTATTTTGTAATTTTTAGAATTTTTAAATATATATTTTTAATTTTCCAATGATTTGAATATCTTTTATAATTTCCATATTTTTTCATGTATATTACGCATATTTTAAATTGTTCTTTTAGTATTTTCCTAATTCTTAAAATTTTGCTATAATTTTCAGAATTTTCTGTTAGGATGTAAAGGCCCTCATATTCCATACACATTTTTCATTTTTCATCCAAAAAATTAACGGCGTTAGCGTTGGGGGTTTACTTGAAGTCAATTTGAAAGTTCAAGAAGTTAAATTCAAAAAACAAAAGTTCGGCTGATGAAGTATAAATGAGGGTAAAGTTCAAGAGGGAAGTGTAATTAAACCCTATTATAAATATGTTAGTTTAAGCAACAAGCCACAAACCTAAATTTATAAGGGTCGGTCCATATCTTCTCATTTTAAAATAATCCACGAGAGTTCTTAAAATAAGTCATAATATTATGGTGTTTTTGTTTTAATAAAGATATTTTTTGTACGACATCTTCTTTTATTAAACTCACATTAATGAACAATAATTCTTTTAATTTCCTACACTACATGTATGTACATAAAAATATTTAAGTCTAATTGTTTTCATATACATGCGAAAATCCGAAGAGAAGAAGCTATCTTTATCACTCTTTAGGTTTTTTACTAAAGACTAATCAAAATTTCAATGAAGGCATCAAAACATTTGAGTAAATAACTTTTTTGGTACAGAGATTTAATTTTAAGATATTTTGACTTTATCTTTTGAGATAATGTTTTATTTAGAAATATCCTCTAAAATTTGAATAATTAGACTTGCCCACATACATAAGACACAAACAAGTCAGTACATAGGGTACAAGTGAAAGTATGTACATGTGAGAGATTAAATCTAATTACGACATTATCTCAATAACAATGTCAAAAAAATCTTAATTCTAATGTTCGAGTATCCACAATGCAGAAATGTGAAAATACAATTCTTTTATATGAAAATAAGTACATTTTACTTCTCCTTAGGGGACAATGCTACAATGAGGAAGACTATAAATAGTTAGTTATATGAAATCCTTATTTCACGGGAGTTTATACAAATTAATAAAGTTTGTATGAAAATAAGTACCTTATTTGTCTCATATTAAGAGTTTTCATATATTTTTTTGTATAAATTAAGGATACATAAATATTAAATACTAAAATTATAAAATCAATTTCTAATACATTATCAAAACAAAGACCAAGAGCTAACTTTTACTTAAATAGTTAAATTGATATCACATGCGACAAATCAAAAAATCACAAAACAGTGGGAAGAAAACAAAGATATTAGCATCCAAAAATACATGAAAATCAATGTCAAGTCCATTCAAAGGTGACCCTATAAGAGGTGGTTATATGCATGCGTAGAAAAGGTTTAGTGGTCCAAACCTCATAAGCATTTAAAAGCTTTTAGGTCACTATTGAGCATCAAATGTGACCTAATGTCATTGTAGCTTGTACAGTATAAACAAAATTTCTTTTCAATTTTACCCCACATTTTTTATACCCCACCTAACATAATAGACTCTATGTTGCCACCAAACACAAACACTTATTTTGACCAGTCACATATTAGCTGTATTATTAGATTGAATATTCAATTTTTGAACTAAATTCCAACTAAACAATGATGTTTTTTATTCCAATATTTAGTCACAAAGCAATATGTGATTGATACTTCACTATTTAACTCGAATTTTTTATTTAAAATATTGGGTTGAAAAGCAATGAGAGACGCTCCAAAAAAAAAAAAAAAATTGGGATGAACCAGTTATATGTATTCACCATCAATGAATGTTTGGGGGCGGAAGTAGGCATCGCAACGAATCGTGTTGGGTCGTGTTCGTATCGTGTTGTAATGATTTTGTGTAAAATCACTATAACACGAACACTACCCGTTAGCTTAAAGATTTTAAAAATTTCAACCCGAGCACGACCCAATAATATTAACGGGTGACACAAACCGAACCGTTAATGCCGTTAGTAAATAGGTGGATTTGGATCGTGTCATAACTAACCCGTTTTGCAAACCATTACCCGTTAAGAAAATTATTTTTCAAAAATTTAAGTATTAATTTATATTATTTTTTTCAAATCAAATTTTAAATGGATAAATGGGTGGATTTGATGTCTAATATTTTAATCTAACGATTGAGCTTAACTTATATATATATACCTACTAACGGGTTATAATAGGTGTAATATTAGTTCGGGTCAAACGATCCAATAAAACTCGATACCACTAACGGGTAATAATGGGTATAAACGGATTTAATCGTGTAAGAGTACAAACCCAAACCCGATTCGTTATGATAATGGATCTACCGTGTTACCCCGTTAATGATCCAAACCCGATAAAACTAAACCCATTAACTTACAATTTCGTATCGTGTCGTGTCATGTTATTATGTCGTGCCTCATTTTACCAGCGCTAGACAGAAGCCCGAAGGAAATTTTTTTAAGGAATTAATTTTAGATTTTTGTTACAAATACCCGATTGAGAATTTATAATTGTAGACAATTATAATTAAAGGAAAACATCTCACATCATAATACAAAAAATTATTTATTCATGCACCATAATTATAAATAACAAAACCCTAACCAAAAATAAAATTAATTATTATAAAATACGAATTAAGTGACAAAATAACATTAAAACATATCCTCAGTGGCACATTATTAAAAATTGCATTGTCTCATCCCTAAAACATATACATTGTTAGTTTAAATCTCAAAATTTCAAAACCTATTCTTTTTAATCGTGGGAGAGGCACTTGACCGCCAGGTACAATGCAGCTCGGTTACTGCTAAAGAGAATTACTGACTAAACCAATAATTTAGAAATTTAAAAAATATATATTTTTTAATAACTATCAAGACTTGAAAATTAATAAAAGTGCAACTTTAAAACATGCATTCGTTTTTGTGCGAATTTTTAAAAAAAAAAAATTTACCAAATGTTATCTTAAAAATATTTAAAATACGAAACTTTTTAAAAACTAAGGCCCTACGGTTGACGTGAAGGCCCTGAATAGGTGAACTTGTTTACGTGAAAACTCATACAAGGGTGGATATAAACCTATTACCCGCATAACAAAAACGCGCCCTGTCATTTATTAGTCCTGGTGAAATTTTTAGAACTCGTGAAAATTTTGGGTGTTCCTACATCGACATATGAATTAGAAACATTTGGTCAGATACTCTGACGTGTCGTACCGGTATTGACTCGTGTTTAGGTTCCACATAGCCCCACAACAGTGGACCTAGACGCGAACCGATACCATTGCGACACGTCAATATATCGTACCAAATGTGTTTAATTCGTGCATCATTCTAGAATTATCAAAAAAATTCTTTGTATTATGAGTATGTATCATTACTTTCTTCAATAGTGAGCTACTAGTCTTTTGCAGACAATATATATCTATAGAGAGATATACTTATCTAATAACATGGCTAGAGTTCCCAAACTTTTTGAAATTAAAAATTTTAACCCCTAAATCTCCAATTTTCACAAAAGGGCTTCTTTTTTATTTTTATTTTTGCCCAAAATTAGACCTCAATTCTATTCCCTACTTGGGACCCCCCATCTCATTTTGCCACCAATAGGCGAACCTTTTTCATAAGTGGATAAGTTTGCACGTGTCATGTGTTAACTTATTTATTTTTTTGGAATTGGATCCACATAAAATGCTGAATTATACTGGACAATCTCCATTCATGGTTGAGCCAATAATAGAAGAATATGGAAAGCTTTCATTTTCTGATTATTCCAAGACACATAATTTGTCCCACTTTAGGTGCCGCGTGTCCCTTGTCTTGGTTGCACAAGATGGTCCATAATATATATATATATATATATATATATATATATATATATATAGAGAGAGAGAGAGAGAGAGAGAGAGAGAGAGGGGCAGGTTACTGTGCACACTAAGTTTGCACATTACCTTTTTAAAGTAGTTAAAAAAATATTTTTGAGTTGATTTTTTTTGTGTGATATTTAAACATTTCAAGGAACACATATGAAAAAAATCAGCTCAAAAAAACTTTTTTTGCTAGTTTTAAAAAATCGGTCAAACTTTTTATGCTTTTAAGCCCTTTAAAACTGCGAAAGTTTGACCGATTTTTAAAAAATAGCAAAAAAAGTTTTTTTGAGCTAATTTTTTTTATGTGAGTCCGTTGAAATGTTAAAATATCACATAAAAAAATTGGTGTGCGCCAGCACTCAAAAATATTTTTTTTTCTACTTTAAAAACTTAATGTGCAAACTTAGTGTGCACAGGAGTCTGCCTCTCTCTCTCTCTCTCTCTCTCTCTCTCTCTCTCTCTCTCTCTATATATATATATATATATATATATATATATATATATATATATATATATATATATAATGCTCTTGTGTCGACTGTCTCGCATTTTAACAGTACGAATCAGACATGTGTTGCCTGACAGTGAGTCTAAATATTATCCCCTAAATTATAGGAGCGCACTAGACTCATTGTCGGGCGACACATGTCCAGTTCACACTCTGAAAATGCGGGACAGTCGGTGTTATGTCCACTGTTTAATAAATACAAAAGTACAGAATTACGAATTATGATCTAATTACAGAAATAAAACGAAATTACAGAAAATAAAAACTTACTTGAATTTGCAGAAACAATAATAAAATAGAAAGATAATCCGAGCGCTGTGAATCTCACAGTGTCCTTAAGACAATTTATTCCCTGCAATGTGCTCCGAGGTTGATGAATATTGTCTCCCAAGATAAAACGGATTTTTTCAATTCATAATGTAGCACGACTATAATTAATTACAACGAACTCAAATTCTGTTTGTTATACTCAACAACAATGCAACATATGATATGCAGAAAAAAGAATTTTCAGGAACAGAATGACAGCACTTTTGGTATGGAAATGAAAGGAATTGGAGGATGGAAATTTTTTCATTATTTAAAAAAGGAGGGATGTATCTGTATTTATAGCAAAGTAGATGACGGTTGGCAAACAACTATAAAAAACAGTTAAACGAATTAACTGTTGGCAATAACTGCCAACAGTTTATTAATTAATAATTAAAGCTCAGAAAGTTAAATAAATTCGGCTAAAAAATGTAGGAGATTTTTATAAGCCCAAACCGAAGCCGGCCGGACGCGCGTGGACTTTTGACCAAAAATCAACTCGTGCATAGCTTAGGTCATCTCCCCTTCAAAGAGTTGGGATACCCCCAAGGCATCCAAGCCTTAGTCCATACTTGAGGTGTTATTAACTCATCAAATTTCCACTACTCTTCCAATATGGGACAAGAGTTAAAACATACCCAATTCATTAACTTTTATTGCTTTGTTAGTCACTTTGGGGACATATTTATCATTCATAACTTATTGAAATTGGACATATGAATATACTACGTTAATCTCCTTGAGGAGGAGAACGCGTTCGTATATGGTCCCACGATTTTCGTAGTATGGGTCCCACCTAAATTTGAGCTCAAAGTTGCTCAAAAATCTGTTCAGAAAATTTGGACAGCTTTTTAAATAATTCAATTTTCCAACAATCCGCACAATAACATTACTGTATATATATATACTAGCGGATGCCCGTGCCCGAGGGCACGGCGATAAATTTTTGCCCCCGTGATAAAACTCAACCCATAATAATCCGTCTTTTTTTTTTTAAAAAACACCTTTAAAAAAAATAAAAAATCTAAAAAAAATATTTTTTTTAAATATTTAAAAAAATATATTAAAAGAAATATATTTTAATAAAATTAATAATAAAATAATAATGTATGTATGCATGCATGCAACACATAAGATGTCACACATGCTTATCATGCATGACAAACCCTACTAAGATACTATTCATAACACCATTGTCCCATATTATATAGATATATATATAAAGAAAAAGCTTACAAATGAAAATGTGCTATAGAGTAATTACCTAATTTCTATTAAGAGTTACAAGGCATGCAACCACTGATTTTCTCTAGCTTGGCCAATAATTGAACAATTCCATCCCACCAACTTTTCGTTCAAAGGTTTAAAATGACAAAAAAAGTTGGAGAAAAAGCTGAATAAGATATGGAAGTGAACTTAGAGGTCTTATCAAAAGTGAGTGGGCTGGTGTGTCAAAAACGAATTATGTGGCATTCAACTCTATAAGAAGTTAAAGGAAATGGGACCATAGAGAACTTTGTATTTCCAATTATGAATCTTAAAGTTTTTGACTTATCATGACCACAACTGTAAAGTCCACTAGAAAAAAAACTTTTTGTAATCATATAAACAACAAGAAATTTTGCTTTCGAATAATTATTAACCTTGAATTGCGAAAACAAAAGGAATATATATATATATAATAATATTTTTGTACGGACTAATTCGTATTTTAAGAATGCGGATTGGACAAGTGTCACCTAACGGTGCGTCTAGAAATTATCGCTTAAATAATAGGCACGCTCTCTCTCTTTTCTAGGTCACCGCCATGTGACACATGTTCGGTCCGCACTCTTAAAATGTTGACTACTCCGCACAAGAGCAGGACTGTATATATATATATATATATATATATATAGGGAGAGGTTCAAAAGTGAACCAACAAAATGAACTTTTTAATGAACCTACTAAGATATTAAAAATTAATCTGTCATTTCTTGTTGTAATTGGTCCGCGCCAGCGGGGAGATTGGAAAATTATTCATTGCCGCTGGCGCGGACCAATTATAACAAGAAATTAAAAATAAATTTTTTAATGTCTTAGTAGGTTCATTAAAAAGTTCATTCTTTTGGTTAACTTTTGAACCTCACCCTATATATATATATATATAGAGAGAGAGAGAGAGAGAGAGAGAGTGTGTCAGACTCCTGTACATACCAAACGGTACATATCGCTGGCACGGATCCAATTTATAAATGATTTTGAGTTGAGTTTTTTTATGTGGTATTTAAACATTTTGGGGGATTGAGTTGATTTTTTTTATATGGGTCTATTGAAATGTTTAAACATCATATAAAAAAATTCAATCGCAAAATAATTTCTTTACTATTTTAAAAAATTTGTATGCACCCTTGGTATGTACATGAGACTCTCACTATATATATATGAAAAGTGGGGAAAAGAGTGCATCCCATACATATTAAGTACACAAACTGTTGACCTAAATTATTTTTTTTAACTATTAAAAATATTTTTTAATTGAGTTTTTTCTCGTGGTACTTAAACATTTCATGAGACTCGTATAAAAAAATCAGCTGAAAATAACATTTTTAGCTACTTTAAAAAAATCAATCAAACTTGTCACCTTTTAAAGCACTGCAAAAATTTGAATGGTTTTTTAAAATAACAAAAAGGGTTACTTTAAGCTGATTTTTTATATGAATCTCTTGAAATGTTTAAATGTTATATACAAAAATAAACTCGAAACACAATTTTTACTATTATAAAAATATAGATATGTACCGAAGTCTCTGTGTGTGTGTGTGTGTGTGTGTGTGGACTAGTTAAGCTGCTCTCCGAAGTTCTTAGGGTATGTTTATATGAAAGGACCGAAAAGGAAAAAAAATGTCTTCAATTTTATCACGCGTGAATTTTTTAGGTTAAAATTAGCTTTTTTATGTCCTCGATAGTAGTTGGGTGACAAGTTGAAAAACAATGAATTTATTTAGAACGAAATGAATATAAAATTGCCTTATTTATTTTTTTGGTGGATTAGAGATAAAAAACGAAAAATAATTTTTTTTTTCTTTACCAAGTGATTGGAACAAACTTACAACGATGTTCGTTATATATAATTATAAAGAAAATTGCTACTCAAATTTAACAATTTATATGTTAATATTATAAACTATCGTGACACCATACATATTATACATGGTTATTTGGATATTGGGGTCCAACCATGCATGACACAATAAAAGTGCTAGTGGTGTCACCCTATCAGAAAGGCCAATTTCATATTTCGTCCCAAATTAAGACACAATTTTTCTTTTCAAGATTTTTTTTTTTTGCGAGTTCTCCATTTTAAAAATCAAGCTATCATGTAGTATGACACTAAATTTTTTTTATTGAGAAAAGTAATCTATTATTAGCTCAAGTCATGAGACGTTCATTATTTGTTTGGATTGAAAGTTATTCAAAAAAATTTAGTTTACTGTAATTAGGGGTGTTTGTGGTACGATAAAAATTCGTATCTTATTCAGGGCCGGTCTTGAGATTTGTAGTACCCTGTGCGATATTTAATTTAGGGCCCTTCCAAAAAAATATTGTACAAAAGTATTAAATACCATCGAATATATAATTTTAGTCTAGAAATGTCTCAATTGATTGAATATAAAAAATATGGAAAAATGTCACTTGGTTTGAGCCTTTTATTCCCTCTTCAATTTCATCGACTTAATTAATGTAGAAAAAAACTACCTGATAAAAAAAATTAATTACATAAAAAATAGATTGGTAAGACATTGATGAATTTAAAAAAAAAAATCATTAAAAAAATATAGTAATAAAAAAGATTAGCATATGTATAAAAAAAATATTAAATTAAATAAGTATTTCATGCTCATCTTTACCTTTGTCTTTTGCTGCAAAAGAAGACAAGTTGCAAATGCAACATAAACACCTTTTGCTGCAAAAGAAAGCTTGCACTGTTGTTGCTCAAAGAGAGAGGGACGTAAGGAGAGAGGAGAGAAAGAGAGAGTGGGCCGGCGTGCAAAAGAAAGAGAGGGAACCAAAAAGATTTTGTGGATAGTTGAAAAAATGGCTCCTAATAAAATGATAATCATAAATGAGTTGGGTGAGATTTTTTTAAGAAGTTGTATCATTCTTTTTTTTTAATAGTTGAAAAAATGGCCCTCTAAAAAACTAAACTCATTTAAAAAAATATATTTTTTAATATACATAAAATATTTTTGGACCCCTAAAATACACATATATTGGTACTTATTGTAAAATGGGTCATGTGCCACTGCCCACCTGACACATGGCCAGGGCCGGCCCTAATCGTATCGTACCGTTTTTTATCGAAAATTAATGATAATGATTTACATTTTTACTTATCGAAATTGAAACTATCGAAACCAAAATTATCATTTTTGTGATTGGTTTTGATTTTATCATTTTAAAAATTGATTTACGGACTGTAATGTACCGAAATTAAATACTGAAATTAATATACCGACAATACCAAAAGGGAGGGGCTATTCCCACACCGCTTTTAGCTTCCCCCACACCTTTTATTGTTTCAAGAGAAAAATACCCTCATTTTAATCATCTTTTATCATTAATTACCCAACATAAAATACCACTTTATTAATAGTGTATTACAAAGTCAAATATATCTTTATACAGTTTTTTTTGCCGTTTATATACTTATTTTAAAAAAATTTAATTAGGAAGATGAAATACAGTATTGTTAACTACTTTAACTATTAAAAAACAGTGTTTGTAATATTTTTTTAATAAAGGACCTACATTGAAAACTGTTTGTTTTTAAAAAAAAACTGTATTTTTTAATATAAAAAAATGTGTTTTATAAACAAATAAGCTGCTTTTTAAAAATAAAATATGTTTTCTATATAAAAACTTTATAATACAAAAAATCGAAAAGTTTTTTTTCCAAAAAATGTATTTTTTCAAAAAAAAAGGGCAAAAAAATATTTTATATACATTATTTAATAGATGTGGGTTCGCGTCAGTGCCACAAACCACGTCAATTTTTTTTTCACAAAACCTGTATGAGTTTTTAAAAACTAATTTGTACAAAAGAAATTCTTACATTGTTTTCTATAAATCTATACAAAAACTAGAAAAACGTTTGTTTTAAAAAAATTATAAAGAAAACAGTTTGTTTTTTTTATAACCCTGAACCTCCACACAAACGAGCGCTTTGGACTCCCTCGTGCAAGCTAAACAGGGGGGCACTGTGCATGTCCACGTCACACACGAGCGCCGCTTAAATACTGGTAAATCCTGCGGGGGATCGAACCCACAACCGTGCGCCTAACCACACAGCGCTGAGGAAGCCCTCCAACATGAATAGGTATCCGTGGGGAGGGATCGAACTCATGACCTATGGTCAGAGTGAAGCCCATCCTTACCACTAGACCAAGCCAGGGTGGATAACAATTTCTTAACGGTTCAAACAATTTGTTTTGTTTTTTTAAAAAGAATTTTAAAACAACTTTTTACGTTTTAAAGACAACATTAATTTTTTTGAATTTTCTTTTTTCACAACTTTAAGAGTTTTTTGTATGTTTAATTTCTTCATTAAATAAATATTAGCATTTTACATTTTATAATTTTTTTTCTAAACTTATATTATGCTTCCATTCCACCACATAAGCCTAGAGAAATGAAAGATTTGCTAACCCCAAAAGAGCGAGTTATGGGATTATCACCCATTTGTAAAAACTTGTTTCTAAATCGTAAAAATTTATTCTTCATTTTTTTAAAAAACAATGTTTTTATATAACCTATTTTAACCGCTAAGAAATTATTTTCTTTATGAATATTTTTTTTAAAAACAACTGTTTTTCTAGTTTTTATATATATTTATAGAAAACAATGTAAGAATATTTTTTTTTATAAAATAGTTTTTTAAAACTTGTACAATTTTTGTAGAAAAAAACATTGGTGTGGTTTGTTGCACTAGTGCGGACCCACATCCATTAAATGATGTATAGAAAATATTTTTTGCCTTTTTTGGAAGAAAACATTTTGTGAAAAAAAAACTTGCCATTTTTTTAAAAAAAAGACAGTTTTTATATAGAGAATATTTTTTATTTTAAAAAGCAGTTTTTTTTATAAAAACACATTTTATAAAAAAAATATATTTTTTTTAATAAAAACAAACAGTTTTTAATGTCGGTCTATTATTTAAAAAATATTACAAACACTATTTTTTAACAGTTAAAGCAGTTTACAACACTGTATTTCATGTTCCTAATTAGATTTTTTTTAATTACATATATAAACGAAAAAAAAACTGTACAAATCTATATTTGACTTTGTAATACACTACTAACAAAATGGTATTTTATGTTGGGTACTTAATTAATGATAGATGATGATGAAAAATGGAAGTATTTTTGTCTTGAAATAATAAAAGGTGTGGGATAAGCTAAAAGGGGTGTGGGAATAGCCCCTCCCTACCAAAATGATATTATCGAACTTACCAAATTAAAAATATCAAATTAAATCAAACAATAATACCCAATGACTAAAACCAAATACAACCTCACTTATTTGATAGGTTCTTTGTTTTTCATTAAGTGGTCAATATTTTAGTAAACCTTAGATCAATACAAGATTTTACAGCCCTTAGATCATTCACAACATAACTTATAATAAGATTTAAGCTACAAAGTGGAAGTTACTGCCAATGCGCTCGGTATGACAATGAAGAGTGATTGAAAAAAGTTAAAGACATTGCATACTTTTTAGAAAATTTCTTTCTTCTTACAAAACGTATGTCCAGATCTCATTACATCACTTCTAATTCTTATTTTGATGAAGTAAGTTCAACTAAAGAGCTTATTTTAGATTCTATGGAGAATGATGATCCTTTTTTCCGTGATATGAATAATAGTGTAACTTGAATTATAATTTGTGATGTTTATTTTGGAGTTTAATGTTCATCAATAGTTATGGAGACGATACAATTATATAGGTTCTTTTCTTTTCTTTTTTAAATATAAAAAGATTTGGTAAGTGGTACAAAAAATTACCATTATGTACCAAATAGTACCAAATTTACCCTAAAGATAAATTTACCGAAATTTATTATATTTTTTGAAAAATCGATTTTACTGCAAAAACTGATTTTATCGATGTACCGCACGATTTGGTTTTGGTTTATGGGCTTGTGTACCGGCTGGTAAAACTCGTAATTTTGGTTTGATGATTTATAAGTTGGTATGGTAATGGTATGCTTCACTTACCGGCCGAACTGATTGAAAACCAATCCTCCTCAAAATGTTTGACTTTTTAAACATTAAATCTTAATTTATGATAAATGTGGTAGCTCAAGTGGGGCTAAAATCATGAGTAAGGTTATACGTATCAAGTATTTTTATCAAGTTTGTGTCCGAAGTGCATTAAATGATTGTACATATACTTGTGGTACATTATTTCAATGCACCTGTGATACACACTTGATAAAAACAACTTGGTACAGTTGGACTTTTCCTAGATTCATACAAAGTAAAGTTTTAACACCCTATGTGAGATATGAGTCACTTACTTGAGATAATTAATATTAACAATTATTTTGGGTACAATTTGAGCCACAATTGTCCTTTATAAGTAAGTTATTAATCTTAGGGCCAAAAAATATTTTGTCCCTAATTATAATACACATTAAATCTTTAAATAAGTCATATTATCATTTATTAAAAAATCATTAACACACTATTGTCCATGCTAGTGACACCCCCACCCCCTACTGTAGACTTGATGAGGATTGACTCCTACAGCTTGTCGACGTTGAGTTTCAAGTAAAAGGGATATGTGAGGGTTATTAGAGGGCATTTTTATTAAATAGGTAATGTGATTGATTTAATTGCTTGGGAAATAATACCCAATGGGAGTTTGGTTAGTTCCCCCTTAATGGTATTTTATTGATGTTGTAAGAGTATAGTATATTATTATGCACTCATTTCGATATATTATATTATTCAGATTTTCAAAACACAAAATGTCTAATAGGTCTCTAAAGCTTCATCAATATTCAAAATATTGAAGCCAACTTCTTTCATCCATACACCACATGAATACCTTTAGGATGAAGGTAAGCGTAACCTAACAGACTTAGCAATCATGATTTTTGAAATATAAATTGTTCATATTTTTTGTCAAAATATTCTTGTGTACTTTTTTTTACTCCAAATGTCATAATATTTTTGTCAATGAAAATATATGTTTAAAGGTAGTAAATTGATGCCCAAAGCAGTTCGTTGTAGTGACACCTTTGATGGACATGAGCTGATATGGTTCTCCGTCCATTTGTGTTGGTTGTATCCGCGACCTTGCTTCGCAGATGGTTCACTGTAGCAAAAGAATATTTTGCTCCAGCGACAGATCTCGTTGGTCCCGGGTAGGGTTCTTTAACCTCATAGAAAAAGTGTTTGTTAACTCGTTACCTTCCTTCGTGCATCTCTCTCTCCAGTGAAGCGTTCCTTCGCTGCAACAAATTTCAATGAACGACCTTCCACCGATCAATTTTTTTACAATGTAAAAGATATTTTCGATAAAGCACTTTTTGGAATGATGTCATATTATCCTTGCAGATATTTTTGTGTTCTTAATTTTAAGAACCTAAAACTTTTTTATTAAAGAATAATTATTCGTTCTTCTCCCTTTTTTCTATTTTTTGCACTTAATCATCCTTTTCGTAGGTTTAATAAATATAACATAAGAAGAATTAAAATATATGAACCTTTAAAATACCTTTATACATAAAAATGTTTCTAAGCGTACGACCTATCATCCTTAAGAGACTTTTCTATAATCGTGTGGTTCTTTATAATACAACTTTGAAGTTGGTCCAAGGCAACATTGTTGATCGTTCGATTATGACATCGGTGTGTTGAAATTCTCATCGATGTTACAAAGGTTTCCAACCCATTAGGATTTGGTGGGAAAATGGTGAGGTGTGAGTTAGCGTGGTGCATAATCATAAGACATTTATCCACTTTTTAAGCCTTTACCTAGGTTTAGCAAGATTGTTACTTTAGCTAAAGATTTTTCTCCTTAATAGATTATTTCCTTGTAAATCTGAAGTTATGGAATGATTCACTTTTTCTTATAATTTATATCTTAAATAATTACTGAATATTAATATTTTTTGTGTAGATTAAACCATTCTTAAATTTTGTCACATGTACCTTTAGGTTGTACTCGTTGTTTTTAATATCGATTCAAATTAAAATTGAAATTCTAATATAGTGTATTCTTCCGTTTTGAGTTTTTTTTTTCAATAGTAACTTTTAAATGCACATGGAAATCTTTCCCTTATTATCAATATCTAATAAAACTTCATTTATGCCATCCGAGTTGCAATATAATAATATGTGAAAATATTCAAAATTCATTATTAAAGAAAATTACAATGTAAATCGTTGACCCTGCTGGTAATGGAAATTATTAAAGCACTAATTTTGTTGTTCTCCTTAGTAGTCCTTACTTGGAAAATCCCCTATATTTTGTGAACATTTAGTAAATTATAATAATAATAATCATAGTAAGGGTATAAGTATATATTTGAAAAACATTAGTTGTTTACTCTAATTAATTAACATAGTTAATTATCAGTTTTAATGCATATTAGTTCGGTTATCACAAATTATGAATTTAGTAGGAATTAATAACATATATTATACCAAATTTCATTAGTTTATTCAATTTCATCCGATATATAAATATTTAAATGAATAAATAAATAAATAACGCACAAGCGATCGATATTTGAGTGAAAACCTCTGTGAAACAAACAATTTCATCCTAATCCAAAGCTTACGAATGCAAAACATTCAGCAATTACACAAGATATAGACGACTTACACCAGTAACTTAATTACCCACAAATCACCGTTGCATAATAACTTGGATATTGTCATACTATTATCGGTTTCTTCTCCACAACAACTCTTACCCATCGTTCTCTTCTAGGATGACTTCGTCACCTAATACTCATGTTATAAATCAATTGATATTAAAGATGAATATTTTATGTTTTGATTTAGTGGAGATCCAAAAATTTTACAGTTAAATTCGATTATCTCTAACAAATATCTCAAATAAGGCTCTCTGTGGTATTCTGAAACTAGAGCTGTAATTCTAAATCGCCTTAAATGAAGTATTTATGAAACAGAGTTGTAATTAAAACAAAATTTTATTTTGGTAGGTTCCATTCGAACGAGCCATCTCCTCGTGTGAAGATCAACTTGTTGTGAGATCCACACGAGACTCATTGGGTAGAAAATTTTAATATTGTTTACTCTTGGATTGCCATTGGAAATTTTTACCCAAGGACCTTTGATTCATTATGTTTTAGGAAATAAAGCAACATAAACTATACCTTTGTAATTAGATTAAGGGTTTAGCTCACCATAGCTTTGCGGATCTTTTATGTGATTCAATATAGTAGACAAAAATGAAGAAGATGATGTAGTTGATGGTTATCCACCATAAATTCTTTTGAATATGAGAAAATCACCTCTGATCTTCTCACATATGATCAACCCACATAAAGTTATGTTCATGGGAACTATTTGAATGGAAAACTAGGTGAAATAAGAGAAAAATATCTCCTATTTGCTCACCCCCTCACAAAAATATAATACTATTTTATCTCACCCTTTGCAACCCTTAGAAGTTGGCTTAGACCAATTAAGGTAACCATAGAGTTATGGGCTTATCACTTGGAATATGGACTAAACCAAGGATCCAAAGCAAATAATTAAATTATCTTCAAACCAAAAATATTTAAATCCCAAATTACCCTCCGTAATTTATTTTATTTTCAATTAAGTTTCAATCAATTTCACTAAATAGTTATAACCGCACTCCAATTTTATCATCTTAATATTACTCAAATCGAGAGACCTTGTTTTCAAAGTTATATAGTATATAATATGGTTTCATGCGTTAAGCATTCAATACCCACTTAGTGAAATTTAAATAGTTGTAAATCGAATTTCACTAATGTTTTATTTATTTCTTGATCCCTAACTTAACTTATTCAACACTCTATTAAAAATAAACTATTTGGGTTTACTAGTAAAATAAAAAATTATAAGTTTATTAAGAGGGTGTCACAATTTAAGATATCTCGTGGATATGGATTCCTCTTAAATATTATCTTTTACATATTCACACAATAATTACTTAATAAACAAAGATTATTGACTTAATAAATTGAATCTTAATCATAACAAATCAAACCAATAATTATGTGAATATTTCAATTTTCATATCCCTCGGGATTAATATTTTATACAATGATTACAAACTATGAGATTGTCCAACTCAAGTGTAGTCAGGCCCTAAACTCGAATTTGTTGAGGCTTTATTCTAAAAATTGTGTATGATGTATATTTGTCAATAATTATGTGATAGGTTCATTTCAAACAAGAATCATGTTTTTCAGAAGGCCTTGTATGTTTTCTTAAATATATTATAGGTAATTCTGGTGATTTAGGTTTATTCTAATCATTTAAGATCGGAGTTTTGGTTCTAGTAAAATTTAACACTTCACAACTTAAATAGAGAGTTGACGTCCTATCAGTAAAGTTGTGAGTGCAATCCTAGTAGTCTATCATAACTATGGGAACATCTATGATGGTTTATAAACTTGTTTAATAGTTCAAAGAGGATTATGATCGATACATTAGGAATGTATTGAACATGACCCCGATTAAGATCTAAGTCTAGGTGTTGACTCTATTAGACTTGCAGAATCTCACAAGTTTGCAAAGGATGAACATGTTCTTAATATCGAGGGTTATGGGGATTGGAATGATTGCATAATTATTTCTTTGATTATTGTGGGTATACTTCTTGGGCGACCATTTGTTATCTCTGATGCCCACCTCATTATTGTAAACATTATTCTCGTCCCATTTTTTAGATTAACAATATTACTTCAATTCTTGGCACCCCTCTGTTGGGGTGTTTTGTGAATGGAACTAATATAGTTTGTTTTACTTTCTTCATTATGTCAACATACTTATGTAGTGTCTGCCTTTTTTATTCACCATTATACACAGAGTTGGTGTGAAAAAAATAATCTGGAATACAAGATTATCCCATTTTTGCTAATTTATTTCTATGGGTTAATGGTGTCCCAATGTCGTCTCGATTAAGAAATAACATGAGAAATTATTTTATGAATTATCGAGAATTATTTCTTATTATTTCATTTTACTTCACCATAAAATCATGATGTGATGTCTCACCATAACAATAATGATTTTTAATTTTCAACCTCTCAAGGTTTATGTTGAGTCATGCCTAGGACACGATATTCCCAATGTTCACACACCATCCAGAAAGAGATTAAATTTTGACATTCACCTTCAAATAATGATGTTAAGCCTCACCATAAATTAATGATGCGTAGTTTCACCATAAATAATGATTGTTGTATCATAAATATGGAATGAAATATGAACCAGTGGTATTGTGACACATGTCATCAGAAAATGCTCATCTTATTCAGTGAATGTGGTCAAAATATCATCTCCTTAGTAAGCTCATTATTATCCTTGATCGGATGGGTGTCCAATTAAGATGAAGTACAGTTATTAATCACTAAACACACGTGTATGTACAACTCCCATTATCCACACCATGGTTAGTCCTATCATCTAACATTACTTAGCTCATCGTTAACTGTCTCTTAGAATGTAGAGAGATGTAATTGTTTGATTTATAAAGGCATTCCAC
Source organism: Sambucus nigra (assembly GCA_949130495.1). Classification (NCBI taxonomy): domain Eukaryota; kingdom Viridiplantae; phylum Streptophyta; class Magnoliopsida; order Dipsacales; family Adoxaceae; genus Sambucus; species Sambucus nigra. The sequence continues at coordinate 39,983,123 of OX422208.1, read as the reverse complement.
CCCTTCCACTTATCTCTCTCTCTCCCTCCATCCATTTACCTCTCTTAAATCCATTTATAAATAGCACTCAATGAAACATAACAAAGGAATAAGAAAATATTCAACCTAACGTCCATACATAAAACCTAAAAGAGAATCTTAAGAGAGTATATTCTTTCCTTCATGTTTAATACAAATAACATTACACCTATGGATGTAGGCACCTCATGAGGCTAAACCATGTTAATATTCTTTCTTATTCTTTTTTATCTCTCATCTATCTCAAATCTAATCCGTTAATCTTTTTATTCGTTCTAGTTTATTATTGGTATCAATCAGTTAAGTCCTGTAAAATCCATATGCCATTTTTAGACGATAAAATATTGGGACCGTCTATAGGAACGATAAGCCATTTATTATTTCTAAACACATCATATTCATAAACCATTGAACTATGACTATTCACATTCTTTGAAAATGGTGGAAGATCTGAAAGGTAGTCATAAAAAAGAAGAAATTCCACCCTCAGCCCTTATTGGAATGGGGATATATAAGGTATTCTGATAAGCTTGGCCGGAGGCCAACTGGCACAGACACTCTAGGGTGGACTAGGAACACTTGGAGGGGAATCTTCCAACTCGATAGGAGGTAAATGACCAGGTAAAAGGGTGGAAATTCCACTTCCAGATCCTCATTAGGGAGGACGATATACATATCACACTCAGACGTTAGAGAACCTAAGAAGGCTAAGTGCAGGATCACATAGATCAGAAAGGAGGTCCAGATATTCTAGATCTCGAAGAGATAGATCGTACTGCTCGGGAGCTACCTTATCTCTTAGAACAAATTATTTTAATGAAAAACAAAACTTCTCCGAAAAAGGCATGGGGTACTAGAAATGTTAAGAAGAGTTTATGCATTTGATCTCCTCGGTCTAAAAGAAATGAGGAGGAAGCATCGTACAGATCCTGCTTGATCTGGACAATAAAGAGTGGACTAAAGGTCTATTTTCAGGAGGACAAATGTTTGACCAGACCTTGGGTCGCAACACGTAGGTTGATGCACGCCGAATAGAGTTTTCAAAAAGAGAGGTCAGTAGAAAGTCATAATCGACCAAGAAATGTTACATCCATGGACAAACAAGATGACCAACCATGGAAAGGATCAATTCACCGTCTGGAAGATTTCCTAGGGAATATCGTTAAATCAAAGGATGCTTTGCATATGGGGTTTGTTAAAGGATCTCCATTATCCCCATCAATTGGGGATTATCCCATTCTTGTAAAATTCAAATCGCCTACAACATTGATTTGGCACCGTGTATAGAGCATAACATTGATTTGGCACTATTCATAGAGCACTATCATATAACTGTTGATATTTATTCTATCCCAGATGAGATGCCCTGCCGAGCATTCTCAAGTATTGTCGCTGGATCGACACAAATTTAGTAAAATGGCATACCGCGAGGATAAATTTTATGTTTTCAATAGTTGGCCGATCTCATTGTTAACAACTTCTACTTTGGAATAAGACCCGACAAGAGGGTAACATGTCTATTGGACGTTCAGTAGAATGCCAAAAATATGAATCGAGAGTCCATCACCCTTTTCAATAATGAGAAGTTAAATGTGATAGATTCCAATGAGAAAATGGCCATCGCGACCCAAATGAGTGGCCTACTGTCAGGAAAGTTATACTGGGCTTTAGCTACAGAACCACCTAAGATGATGACTAAGTTATTATCCAAAGCTAAAAAGATTATAAGTGCCGAAAATGCTATGGCTGCCAAAGAGGTTTGTAGCTCCAAAACCAACATCAACAAAAGTTTGAAGAAGAAAGAGTAGAAAGATAAAAAGGCTGATAAACTAAAAAGATACGATAAATATACTCCTTGGATTATCGGCATCCACCATATTTGAGAGGAAATCCATGGAAGCAAAGACTTGAAAGGGCTCGATAAACTGAAAATATTGTAAGCTCCACAAAGATTACGGCTATAATACTGATAATTACATAGCCCTGAAGAAATAGATAAAAAATCTAATCAGGGTGGAAAAATTATCAAATTTTGTGACCAAAGATGGTCGAACAGATCAAGGGATGAGCAGAAGCCAAATAGACGGTCGTAGTCTCTATGTCAAAAACTTGATGAGAAGAAAAAAGGAAGAGACGATAAATCTAGAGATAATCCAGATCTGCCCAAGAGACCTAAAAAACTATATAAGAGGTAAAAATGATCTCTTTTGGATGTAAATTCATTGCGGGAATGGATGATAGAGGAGGAGACTAGCCCACAGAGAGGAGAGCCTATCTCAATGAGGCAAAGGCTTATGCCCACATAAAATAGATTAACCTAGCCAACAATTTGGATACCTAATCTAGGAAGGTAAATAAAGATTTCCTTATAGTTGGCTTCTCCAAGGATGAATTTTATGGTCTGTTATATCCACATGACGATTAGTTAGTAGTTTATATGATGGTGCATGAGGGTAAGGTGACAAGAATTCTAATCGACAATGGCATCTCAGTCGACGTCTTGTTCTATGATTGCTTCACAAGTCTTAGATTGAGGGATAATAAGCTTGAGTCATACATTTATTATACACTAGTTCTTGAAGTTTTCCACTCATTATGGGGTGGGTGTGGTAAAAAGAAGTCAAGTGGAAGACAGAGAGTATTACTATATCTTAACTGACTAAGAGGAATAGAAAAAACTGACCACAACCTCAAAAATTGAAGAACTGGATCCCTGAGATGAGGAAGATTTGGGCAAAGGTTAGGTCATAGAAGATATAAAATCAATTATCTTGGATGAAGAACACCTAAATGAGATGGCCCAGATCGTCTCATCATTATATCATACCCTCAAGAAAGAATAGGTTAATTTTCTTAGGCAATGGAAGACCACTTTCGGAGTCACGAACACATGTCTTAGATTAACTCACAATTCATCTCTCATAAGCTAATCATATTCAAGGATGCAAATTTGATCAAATAAAAGTGATGTATCTTAGTCAGGAGAAGAATGTAACACCCCGTCTTTTTGTGCATTTAATAATTAATTAATTCGGAATTTTTAATTACTGGTGTGTTATAATTTTAATTGAATTAATTATGACAATATATTTATTTAAATATTTATCGGGAAGTGAATGGTTAATGTTTAGGGAAATTTATTTACTAAGTGAATAGTAATAATTTAATTACGTCATTTCGGGTATTAATGACGGGGTATGCACTTATCCCAGCCGGGGGTCGGTATAGACTTAATGGGGTGTGAGATAAGGATTTTTATAAATTAATTCGGATGTCAATTCTGACTGCGCGGTTGAGTCCGGATGGGTCGAGATAGTCAAAAAAGAGTACCCGGGGGTAGTAATTGGGTCTCGGAGTATTTTTGGGCATAGTCGGGCCCACACGGGGTGAGTTGGGCCACTTTAATTAAGCCCATTAGGTGAAAAACGGGATTAAGGGTTTTTAACCTAATGGGGAGATTAGAAAATTAGCAGCCATCAAATTCTAAACCTAGGGTTTGAGAGGGGATTTGGGGAAAAACAAATCAAGAGCAATTGGAGCTTTTTGGAGCCAAATTGAGGGTCAACAACAACGGATCAGACACTACAAACACTTTGAGGCAAGTGGTTAACTGTTTTGATTCTTAAAGCATGATAATCAATTCATATCATAGTGATGTGTGTATGAAAATTCGTTTTTGGGTGTAAATTGGTACAAAATGGGGTTTTTGTTTTTGAAACACTTGAATGAGATTCAAAGTAAGATTTAGATGGGTGATTGATATCTGAATATGTATATATGATTTGAACGAAAATTTAAGAACATAAAAGAGTGGAAATCGAATCTGGAATTTGGGATTTAAAACAGATAATTGAATTTTATGGAGAAAGACCCATTTCCAAAATTATGAGATAAGTAGAGAGGTTGATTATCTTAAGGTCTCTATGATGAATGGGATGTGGATTAACCATGTGTAGATGATGGGATGATGTAATTAGAGGTTTAAATTCTGGTTTAGAAACCTTGAGGTTCGTTAATGGTGGAAAACAGGGGAAAGAAGAGCTGTAATGAAGGGGTCGATCGATCGATCGGGGGCATCGATCGATCGACGATGGAAAATTCTGGGCAGTTCGGCCTTGGGTGAAGTATAAGGGGGAATTAATTATAAAATAATTTCCATACAATTATTAGTGGTAAATAATTGTGAAACAAATATTCCTAGCCATTATGGGAGAAAGTAATTGGGACTAGGATTAATTTATGTGGGACACTTAAAGGATGAATGTGAGAGATTTTATTCTAAAAATAGCGAGGTACGGATCAAGGGAGTGAATCCGGGTATATTGGTCATGCGACCCCAAGGTAGTGAATTAAGTTTGGAGATAAACTAAATAATTTTGAGTCGGAATATAGACTCGGGTGAATATTGAATTATGGACCAAGTGGGCGAGTCCGGGTATGTTGGTAATTATAGGTAAATATAATTGGGAAATTATGGAAATAAATGTGTGACACATTGTGGGCGAAAAATGTGGAAAAGGAATTTATGAGATGTAAAAATGGACCAAGTGAGTGAGTCCGGGTATGTTGGTTATGTGACACCAAAGTATTAAATTAATTATTAAGAGAGAGTAATTAATTTGGAGTCGGAACATAGATTCGAGAAATATTAAAATAATAAGAGTGTATTAATTAATTTGATTAGAGTCGGTTTGTAGACTCGGGTAGGATTAAATTAATATGGGTGTTAATTAATTTGATTAGAGTCGGTTTGTAGACTCGGGTAGGATTAAACTAATGGATAAGATAATTAGTTTTATCAGAATCGGATTTGTAGACTCGTGAAGGGGCACTTATTAATTAATGTGATAATTAATTGTATTAGAGTCGGACCACAGACTCAGAATTTGGGTTAATTAATTTAAGTGTAAATTAATTGTATTAGAGTCGAACCACAGACTCGGATTGGTATTAAATTAATATGTGTGTTAATTAATTTAATTAGAGTCGGGCGATAGACTCGGGGAAAGTATTATATTAATTGAGGTGTGAATTAATTATATTAGAGTCGGACCATAGACTCGGGAAGAGGATAAATTATTAAGTGAGAAAATTAATTACATTGAGTCGGACCATAGACTCAGGAAATTACAGGCAGTGTACAGGATTTTGAGTATACGGTAAAGCCGGAGTTTATATTATATATATACGGTGTCGTGATAGTATATATATACGTGTATTTATTTTGCGTGATACTAAATATCAGTGATTAGATATTTATTAAATTTATATACTCTAATGCTATGAAGGGAGGTTGCGCGATGTGGGTGAATCCCCTAGCTTGAGGAGTAGGGCGAGTATATCCCCAGGTCATAGCGTCCGGTATATATGGGTGAGGGATTTATCTCACTTTCAGGGAAGGAATATGACCGCCTCCATTTCGTTTATATTTTGGTCCATGTTGGTGAGCGATTCTAACTTGGGGAAAACTAGGTTTTGTGAGCACACCTAGTGAGATAGCATTCTAGAGGGAATCATCCGATGAGGGTATACTCGGAAGGATGGATACGCGTATGATATATGTGTGGATGTTAGTAAAGGTACGTATAATATGGTAGTAAATATTATATGTAGGTGATAATACAGTGCGTGATGTATTTACCTTATATAACTCGGGTTACAGTTATATGTTGTTAATTAATGAGAAAGTTAATTATTGATGGAAATAATACGGTGTTTGACGTGTGTACTTTATATAACTTGTGACATGGTTATATGTTATTATTTAAGAGGAATTAATTAAGTTAATTGTGAAACAACTTATAATTCAAGAATCTTTATACTCGGGTTAGAGTAGTATGGCAAGGGAAGGTTATACCAAGACTAGTTGGACGGGGTAGCACAACTAGGTGGGGTTAAGGTAACCGGTAGGTGTGCACAATAGTGGAGGGGTGAGAATGTCCACAAGGGAGTGCGACACTAACTTAAATATGAGGCGCATTCATGCACTTTAAATTACTGCAGTTAATTCGCTTGCTAAATATTTTCAAAATGTTTTGGGTTCTAACCCTTGCTATAAAACTATTTTCAAAACCTTTTAGGTGTCCAGCCAGAGGGACGCCAGGATTGATATTCTATTCCAGGGACACGGAGCTGTGGCATATGTGGATGCTAGCAGGAGTTTGGATTAGACGCATCATTCATTCATTCCTAGAGTAGGAAATCTTGTATCAGTTTCAGTTTTATTTGGGGCTTGTAGCCCAGACTTCTCGGTACAGTTTTCAGGTGTAATTTATTCAGGTGTTGAATAATTGTATTGGATTATTTATTTGGTGGCCGGTGATTTATTCGGCAAGTTGTGTATATATGTTTCAGTTTATTTTCATTCAGTTGTGTGAATGGTTTATATTTTTATTCCGCATGTACAGTTTTGATTTAATTAAAAAGTTTAAAATTGGCACCAGTCTTTGGAATACTAGGTGGTTAGTAAGTTTTAAAAAGTTTTCGACAGTGATGCTAAGGATGATCCAACTGGGATTCCTGTTTTAATTTGGTATAGGACTGATCACTCGGTATTTTATTAGGCGGGGTGTCACAAAGAATATGGTCTCGTAAGAAGAAGCGGAGAAACTAAAAAAAAGCAAACTTTATTGAAGACGTCAAGTATCTAGAGTGGCTATCCAATGTAGTGATGGTTAGAGAAAATAATAACAAGTGGTGTATGTGTGTTTACTTCATCGACCTAAATAAAGAATGTCCAAAGCATCACTATCCTTCGCTAATAATTTATAATTTGGTCAACATAACTTCAGGGCATGATCTTCTCAGTATTATGGATGCTTACTTAGGATACAAATATATAAAGATGAAGCCACAAGATCGAGAAGAGACTTTGATTATCACTATCCAAGGTACCTACTGCTATAATGTTTTTCCCTTTGGCCTTTAAAAAGTTGGAGAAACGTACCAAAGACTAGAGAATAAAGTGTTTGAAAAATAGATCGACAGAGACATGGAGGTGTACATGGATGACATGCTTGCCAAGAGGAAAATAGTCGTCGACTATATTAAAGATCTGGGGCAAACATTTAACCTACTAGAAAAATGAATCTCTACCCAATAAAATGTGTCTTTGGAGTGTGAGAAGGGATGTTCCTAATATTCATAGTAAATCAAAGAGTCATTGAGGACAATATAGATAAAATCCAGGCATTAATCAACATGCAGTATCCGACGAGCAAAAAGGAAGTGCAAATATTAACAGGGTGTGTGGATGCATTATAAAGTTTGTTTTAAGAGCTACTGACAAATGGCTACCTTTCTTCGAAGTACTGCTAAAGAAATTTGAATAAAATGATGAATGTGAGACAATGTTCTTAGCACTAAAAATGTATATGGGATCTCCACCTCTGCTTTCAAAGTCTCTTATGGGGGGGAACATTACTTATAATTGGTTATATCCGAATCAATAGTCTTCTCGACGTTTATCTTACCACAAAATGGGATAAAAAAATAAGTTTACTATATCGAGGAGCAGAGATTCGACATCTAAGACTGGAAAATTTGGCACTGTCCTTTATTGAGGCTTCTCGGAGGATGAAGCAATACTTTCAAGACCATACTATTATTGTCCATACAGACCTGCCTCAATGCTAAGTTGTTCATAAACTTGAGAAATTGGGGAGACTGATGGATTAGGATATAGAACTAGGAGAGTATGACATTAATAATGAATCTAAAATAACCATCAAGGACAAAGTCATTGCAAATTTTACAACTGAATTCACTTATGAAGAAAATCCTACCAAGCAAACTTCTACAAAGGATATCTTAATGAAAAAACGACAGAACGGGCCTCCTTGGACGAAAGTTAAGACCTAAAAAAGACGAGAAATACTCCTTGAGAAGAGAGTTGACCAGACCAATCAAACAAGCAGACCCCTAATTGAGATAGCTCAACCATTAATCTAACCGACTAAGTCATTAAGGTCCCAAGGTCATTTGACAGATAGGAAGAAATGGCTCGTGACTTGGAGCAAATTATTAAAAATATTTAACAATAGGAACTTAATCGAAGGAGATTTCAAAAAAGACACTTCTATCTTTCAAATATTCATAGATTGTTCATCACGTGACACTAGCAGTGGAGAAGGCTTAATCATTACTACACCAGATAACATTGATATGGAAGATTCCCATTGATTCCAATTTGAAGTCTCCAATAACGAGTCAGAGTACGAAGAGCTCATAATGGGGTTTGGATTGATGTTATTTGTTGTCACTTAACAAATATTAGCACAGAGTGAATCTCAACTCATAGTAAACCAAGTTTTAAGAATCTATGAAGCGATAGAGGAGTCCATAGAAAATACATGGTCAAATCCAAGGAGTGGTTAGGAAAATTACCTAGGATTAAGATGATCAAAATTCAAAGGTCAAAAAATGCCTGAGCAGACGCACTTTCGCGACTGGTATCTGCTATAAGGACATATATAAGATGAACAATTCTAGTGGAAATCCTCACACACCAGAGTATAGACGAAGAGAATGTCCATATAATGAAACTAAAATTGGGGCCATCATGGATGGATCTAATACGAGCATACCTAGAGATCAAAATTCTCCCATCAGACCCCAAAGAGGTCAGGAGGCTCATATTTAAAGCGGTGAGATATGTTTTTGAGAGGGGAATCCTATTTAGAAGAGGGTTCATTATTGCTTTACTCAAATGTGTCCATCGAGAAGAAATCCATCACTTAATTAAAGAAGTACATAAAGGCTCTAGTAGAGAATATTCACCCTCCAATCATTAGTAAATAGAGTAGCTACTTAAGGTTACTTTTAGCCCACAATGAAGGTTGATTGTGCAAATTACGCGAGGAAGTATGTAAAGTGTTAAAATTATGCCAAAATTCAAAAAAGTCTGGGGGATTTTCCTATGCCGATCACATCTCCCTAGCCATTCGCAATATGGGGTATAGATTTGGTTAGACCTTTAACTAAGACTAGAGGTAAGTTCAATTACCTAGTTATCACACTACACTAAAAATAGGAAACTGGCACGGTTTAAAACAACACCAGACGTAATCTGGCACAGTTCAAAATCGTGCCAGAATCAAGCGTGCCATATTTTCTGGCGCGATTTAAAACTGTGCCAGATTTCCCAAACTGGCACGCTTTTAAACTATGCCGTTTTTTATCTGGCACGCTTTTGACATGCTTTTAAACCGTGTTAGATGTTAAATCTGGCACGCTTTTGGCACACGTCGAAACCGTGCCAAATTGTCTATTTTTTGGCACGCTATTGGCACGGCTTTAAAGCGTGACAGAATGTTTTATAAGCATTCTCATTTTTATACATTGGAACAGTTTTGGCACGGTTTAAAACCGTGCCAGATTTTTCGGTTGATTAAAAAAAATAATAGGAATCAAATCTGGAAAGTCTCCAAATTCCAAATCCGGTAGGAAAAATATTTATTATTTGCAAAAAAAAAATTAAGAAAATTCACAAATTATGAATATCGCAAGTTGTTGATAAACTAATGTGCATACAAACTTCAAAAAATTACAAGAGTTAATACAAATATAAAGCCGCACATGACCATAAAAGTCGACAATAACTTCAAAAAATTACAAGAGTTAATGTTCCCATATAAAAAAAAAATTGGGCAAAGTTTCGTCTATTTTTTTAGCATTCCAAAACCTGCTAAACATAAAGTCTTCTCATATAAAGCCCGTACGGCCATAAATGTCAACAATAAAACTACTACAGCGAGCACGGCCATAAAAATAAACCATAAAACTACTGAATCCATCTTGGCCATAACAAAAAAAATAGAATCCTGAATATTAACGACACAAAATAAACAATCCCCCTGTTGTAAAGCATTGACTTCTTCATGCATTCCAAGTGGATAAAAGCTAGTGATTGAATGTTATCCTACAAAAAAAATAAGACACAAAAAAGATACAATATTAGTAACCAAGTCATTTTTAAAAAAATCGTATTCAAGAAAAAAAATTGCATATACAAGTAGAAAAATTGCATATACGACTACGCGGTTAGTTCCTACAAGTTACATTGGTTCCGTGCGAGGTGTTCAGGCCTCGTATGGGGTCGTTTGGGGGTTGGTTTGGGTTTTCACCCTTTAACGGCAAGTTTTTAAGTCAAAGTGTGATTTTTGGAAATTATCATAATACTCTCAAACCAGGAGACCCGTGACTATGCGGTTAGTTCCTACAAGTTACATTGGTCCCGTACGAGGTGTTCGTGCCTCCTACGGGGTCGTTTGGGGGCTGGTTTGGGTTTTCACCCTTTAACGGCCTGTTTTTAAGTCATAGTGTGATTTTTATAAATTATCGTCATACTCTCAAACCGGGAGACCCGGGACTACGCGGTCAGTTCCTACAAGTTACATTGGTCCCGTACGAGGTGTCCGTGCCTCCTACGGGGGCGTTTGGGGGTTGGTTTGGGTTTTCACCCTTTAACGGCTTATTTTTAAGTCAAAGTGTGATTTTTGCAAATTATCGTCATACCCTCAAACCGAGAGACCTGGGACAACGCAGCCAGTTCCTACAAGTTACATTGGTCCCGTGCGAGGTGTTCGTGCCTCTTATGGGGTCGTTTGGGTGCTGGTTTAGGTTTTCACCCTTCAACCGCCTGTTTTTAAGTCAAAATGTTATTTTTGCAAACTATCGTCATACTCTCAAACCGGGAGACCCGAGACTATGCGATCAGTTCCTACAAGTTACATTGGTCCCGTGCGAGGTGTTCGTGCCTCCTACGGGGTCGTTTGGGGGATGGATTGGGTTTTCACCCTTTAAAGGCCTATTTTTAAGTCAAAGTGTTGTTTTTGCAAATTGTCGTCATACTCTCAAATCGGGAGATCCGAGACTATGCGATCGGTTCCTACAAGTTACATTGGTCCCGTGCGAGGTGTTCGTACCTCCTACGGGGTCGTTTGGGGGCTCGTTTGGGTTTTCACCCTTTAACGGCCTATTTTTTAAGTCAAAGTGTTATTTTTGTAAATTATCATCATACTCTCAAACCAGGAGACCCAGGACTATGCGGTCAGTTCCTACAAGTTACATTGGTCCCGTACGAGGTGTTCATGCCTCCTACGGGGTCGTTTGGGGGCTAGTTTGGGTTTTCACCGTTTAACGGCCTGTTTTTATGTCAAAGTGTTATTTTTGCAAATTATCATCATACTCTCAAATCGGGAGACCCGAGACTACGCGGTCAGTTCCTACAAGTTACATTGGTCCCGTACGAGGTGTTCGTGCCTCCTACGAGGTCGTTTGGGGGATGGTTTGAGTTTTCACCCTTTAACGGCCTATTTTTAAGTCAAAGTGTTATTTTTGCAAATTATCATCATACACTGAAACCGGGAGACCCGAGACTACTCGGTCAGTTCCTACAAGTTACATTGGTCCCGTGAGAAGTGTTTGTGCCTCCTACGGGGTTGTTTGGGGGTTGGTTTGAGTTTTCACCCTTCAACGGCTAGTTTTTAAGTGAAAGTGTAATTTTTGCAAATTATCATCATACTCTCAAATCGGGAGACCCAGGACTACACGGTCAGTTCCTACAAGTTACATTGTTCCCGTGAGATGTGTCCGTGCCTCCTACGGGGTCGTTTGGGCGTTGGTTTGAGTTTTCTCTCTTTAATGGCCTGTTTTTAAGTCAAAGTGTTTTTTTTTTGCAAATTAACATCACACTCTCAAACCGGGGCACTCGAGACTAAAAGGTCAGTTTCTACAAGTTACATTGGTCCCGTGCGAGGTGTTCTTGCCTCCCATGGCGTCGTTTGGGGGCTGGTTTGGGTTTTCACCCTTTAACGGCCTATTTTTAAGTCAAAGTGTTATTTTTATAAATTATCATCATACTCTCAAACCGGGAGACCCGAGATTATGCGGTCAGCTCCTACAAGTTACGTTGGTCCCGTGCGAGGTATTCGTACCTCCTACGGGGTCGTTTGGTGGCTCATTTGGGTTTTCACCCTTTAACGGCTTGTTTTTAAGTCAAAGTGTGATTTTTGCAAATTATCGTCATACTCTCAAATAGGGGGACCCGGGACTACGCGGTCAGTTCCTACAAGTTACATTGGTCCCGTGCGAGGTGTTCGTGCCTCCTACGGGGTCGTTTGGGGGCTGGATTGGGTTTTCACCCTTTAAAGGCCTGTTTTTAAGTCAAAGTGTTATTTTTGCAAATTGTCGTCATACTCTCAAATCGGGAGATCCGAGACTATGCGATCAGTTCTTACAAGTTGTAATACCCCGTATTTTTATAGCTTTTAAATTATGGGATTTATTAAATTTAATTGAGATAAATTAATTTAATTTTTATCCGGAATATTGTTTTAAATATTTACTAGTGTGACGAGAGTTAGTAATTATTGGAAATTTGATATTTGTTGAATATTACTGGATGAGTATAGTAATATATGAGATTTATTTTTATAATATTGTCACGTGTGAATAAAATTACAATTATGGAAATTTAAGTCGGGACGTGCCTGTGTCGCGTCGGGATTAAATGTTGATTAATAAAAGTGAAATATTTTTAGTTATCCGTATGGTCGTTTTAAGTGCGCCAACGTGTCCGGAAGGGTCAAGATAGTCAGAAAAGTGTACCCGGGGGTTTAGTTTGAGTCTCGAGGCTATTTTAGGCTTAATTAGTACCCCGGGAGGGCATTTTAGTCATTTTGTATTTTTGGGTAATTAAACCCACGAAAATTAAAAGGGTTATATAAGATATCTAGGTTGTTTTCTAGAGTTAGAACAACCAAAGACAAGTGAAGGCCATAGGAGAGGGAAGGAGAGAGCTTCCAAAGCAATCCAAGGCCCGAAATCCATCCGTTTGCACCGCCTTCACCACCAACGCGTAGATCGCGAGACGGGGAACGCAACCACACCAATTTCGGAACCAAACTAGACTTCAGAAAACCCCAACAAGTGTTTATTATGCTTATTTCGTTGATGCATCTTTCATATTGGTTTAGGAATGATTAGGACGAATTGTATGGAAGAAAAACCCAATTTGAGATAGGAAATTGCATGTAGTGATGACTTAAATGATATTCTGGAAACCCTTTGTCATGTAGAGGAGTAAACCACGAAATTATGATGTTTACAAGAAGGAAATTCTGGAAAATTCTTGTTAGAACCATGTTTAAGAGATTTCTAGAGTTCTTGACAATTATAATAATTTTGGGTTGTTAATCCATGTTTAGTGATAGAAATCTACATGCTTTATGTTGGAAATATCTGGTATGATGATATAATATTAGTAGTATAAATTTTGGGATGATTGGGATTGAAAAATATGGATTTGGTGAAGGTTAGAAGATGAAACCCGTAACTGCAAAACTACAGATTTCCGCAGACCTGCTTGATCGATCGATCGAGCCCAGACATTCGATCGATCGAAGGTTCGATCAATCGAGCCCCAGACCTCGATCGATCGACCCCTCCTAGCAGACTTAAGTTTCCCCTTTTAAAATTGTTGAATTGATTCGAAATGAAGAAAACTCCTTAGACATCCTTGTTAAGATAATTTGGGAGATAATGATGACCAGTAAGATTCATTAATGAATAAGGGACCTTTAATGTAAGGCGAAATCTATATTTTTGGGATATTTTGCATATGGGACAATGTAAGTATATATTAAAGGGGAGAGACACGTAAGAGAGAGTTACGTTGGAACATAAATGGATATCTACTGAATTGTACCTTTGGAAGGATAGAGTCCATAAGGGCTACGTAGTAAGTTGGAGAATCCCTTCGAATTAAAGTGAGAAACGAACCATTACACGTGATAACTTATAATGGGAAAATTAGGATAAATGTTGTGAATATGGGTTACGGGATAAACCTAAATTGATATAATAAAAGTGGTATATTTATATGATTATGTATGCATATATTATATACTTGTGAAAATCATGCCCGCACTACTTGCTATCCCGGAGGTTACCGCGCTGGGACGATCTTATCTCGTGTGCCTTATGGGGGATATTGACTCGTACCCTAGAAGATAGAAATCCTAGGTACGGGCTATCGGATCGATAGTCGGACGGTCCTAAGAGACGTGAGGGTATGTAGTGACCTCTTGGACTTGGAAACTATGCTTCGCCTCAATATTGTTTATGTATGTGTTAATACAGTTCGAGAGTGATTCCGAACTTGTATTTCCCTTGGTACGAGTGATACGGGGATTGGATAGCAGAGTATGCCCGCACCATAATTTTTATGTGGGGTGCTGTTAGAATATATATATTATATGAGCATTTAATATATATATGAACTTATGAAATTTGGGAAACTGCCTACTGTGTTATGGTAAGTGAGACATGTGTAATGACTCAAATTGGAAATACTTGTTTTGAAAAGTATAATATGATATTGAGAAACTTTATGAATCAATAAAGTTAAAATGAGTGTTTTGTACTAAATGAAATTATCCTTTTAAACCATGATGTTGTTAAATCTTAAATCTTGAGAGTCACCTAAGATATGTTAAATCCTTGGGGAAAGATAATGTGATATACGATGAGATAAACCATTGGGAAGGTTAGTGCGATAGGAGTGCACATTAGAAGAGAGGTGAGAATTTCTCAAGAGAGTGTCGCACTAATATGTTGTTGCATTGGCTTGTAATCAATTTAAATACTTGCAAAACAAATTTTTAAATCATATACACTATCGGGCTCTGACCCGTTTCCTTTTCTCTTTCTCTCTTGTATATATATATATATATATATATATATATATATATATATATATATATATATATATATATATATATATATATATATATATGTATATATTACAGGTGCCCAGCCACAGGGGGGTCTTGCATAGGGTCCTTTGGCAGGAACGAGCTGCAGCTTAGGTGGGAGTTGCAGGCCTGTTGTTTAGACGACTTCATCCATTTGATTCTACTCCTAGTTCAGTTTTATCCAGCAGGGGCATGTGTCTCCCTCTTTCTATTAATTAGTTGGTATTGTCAGAGATTGTAATTTTTACTTTCAGTACCTTTATTTCGGAATTTATTACTGTCAGGAAGTTTTCCTTTGGTGTTGTAAATGATTGGACTATTTATTGATGGTTAAATTCTTGAATGTTCATTTCTATTCTCATTCCTAATGTGTGACTCTTAAAAATGTAAATGGTTAAAGGTTTTATAATCGGATTTAATAAAATGAGAATAAGGTTTTAAATGGTTTTTACCCTTAGCTTAATTATTTAGGTGTTTAAATTGGAAAAGTATTTTTACGACAGTGATGCTAAGAATGAACCAACTGTTCACCTTGATTTTAATCTAATAAAGGAGTGATCACCCGGTATTTAATTAGGCGGGGTGTCACACAAGTTACATTGGTCCCGTGCGAGTTGTTCGTGCCTCCTACGGGGTCATTTGAGGGCTGGTTTGGGTTTTCACCCTTTAACGACCTGTTATTAAGTCAAAGTGTGATTTTTTCAAATTATCATCATACTCTCAAATCGGGAGACAAGGGACTACGTGGTCAGTTCCTACAAGTTACATTGGTCCCTTGCGAGGTGTTCATGCCTCCTACGGGGTCATTTGGGGTTGGTTTGGATTTTCACCCTTTAACGGCCTGTTTTTAAGTCAAAGTGTTATTTTTACAAATTATCAACATACCCTCAAACCGAGAGACCCGGGACGGCGATGTCAGTTCCTACAAGTTACATTGCTCCCATGCGAGGTGTTCGTGCCTCGTACGGGGTCGTTTGGGGGCTAATTTGAGTTTTCACCCTTAACGGCCTATTTTAAAGTCAAAGAGTTATTTTTACAAATTATTGTCATACTCTCAAACCGAGAGACCCGGGACTACGCGGTCAGTTCCTACAAGTTACATTGGTCCCGTGCGAGGTGTTCGTGCCTCCTACCGGGTCGTTTGGGGGCTGGTTTGGGTTTTCACCCTTTAACGGCCTATTTTTAAGTCAAAGTGTGATTTTTACAAATTATCTCATACTCTCAAATTGGGAGACCCTAGACTACGCGATCAGTTTCTACAAGTTACATTGGTCCCGTGCGAGGTGTTCGTGCCTCCTACGGTGTCGTTTGGGGGCTGGTTTGGGTTTTCACCCTTTAACGGCTTGTTTTAAAGTCAATGTGTGATTTTTACAAATTATCATCATACTATCAAACCGATAGACCCGAGACTACGCGGTCAGTTCCTACAAGTTGCACTAGTCCCGTGGGAGGTGTTCGTGCCTCCTACGGGGTCATATGGGGACTGGTTTGGGTTTTCACCCTTTAACGACCTGTTTTTAAGTCAAAGTGTTATTTTTGCAAATTATCATCATACTCTCAAACCGGTAGACCTGGGACAACGCGACGAGTTCCTACAAGTTACATTGGTCCCGTGCGAGGTGTTCGTACCTCCTACGGGGTCGTTTGGGTGCAGGTTTGGATTTTCTCTCTTTAACGGCATGTTGCTAAGTCAAAGTGTTATTATCGAAAATTAACGTCACACTCTCAAACCGGGACACTCGGGACTACGCGGTCAGTTCCTACAAGTTACGTTGCTCCCGTGCGAGTTGTTCGTGCCTCCTATGGGGTCGTTTGGGGGCTGGTTTGGGTTTTCACCCTTTAACGGCCTGTTTTTAAGTCAAAGTGTTATTTTTTTAAATTGTCGTAATCCACTCAAACCGGGACACTCGAGACTACGCGATCAGTTCCTACAAGTTATCTTAGTCCCGTGCCAGGTGTTCGTGCCTCCTATGGGGTCGTTTGGGGGCTGGTTTGGGTTTTCACCCTTTAACGGCCTGTTTATAAATCAAAGTGTGATTTTTTTCAATTATCGTCGTACTCTCAAACCGGGAGACCCGGGATAACGCGGTCAGTTCCTACAAGTTACATTGGTCCCGTGCGAGGTGTTCGTGCCTCCTACGGGGTCGTTTGAGGGCTGGATTGGGTTTTCACCCTTTAATGGCCTGTTTTTAAGTCAAAGTGTTATTTTTGCAAATTGTCATCATACTCTCAAACCGGAAGACCCGGGACTATGCGATCAGTTTCTATAAGTTACATTGGTCCCATGCGAGGTGTTTGTGCCTTTTACGGTGTCATTTGGGGGCTAGTTTGGGTTTTCACCCTTTAACGGCCTGTTTTTATGTCAAAGTGTGATTTTTGCAAATTATCATCATACTCTCAAACCGTGAGACCCGGGACTACGCGGTCAGTTCCAACAAGTTACATTGGTCCCTTGCGAGGTGTTCGTGCCTCCTACGAGGTAATTTGGGGTTGGTTTAGGTTTTTACCCTTTAACGACATGTTTTTAAGTCAAACTGTGATTTTTTCAAATTATCGTCCTACTCTCAAACCGGGAGACCCGAGACTACGCGGTCAGTTCCTATAAGTTACATTGGTCCCTTGCGAGGTGTTCGTGCCTCCTACGGGGTCATTTGGGGTTCGTTGGGGTTTTCACCCTTTAACGGCCTGTTTTTAAGTCAAAGTGTTATTTTTGCAAATTATCGTCGTACTCTCAAACCGGGAGACCCGGGTCTACGCGGTCAGTTCCTACAAGTTACATTGGTCCCGTGCGAGGTGTTCGTGCCTCATACGGGGTCGTTTGGGGGATGGTTTCGGTTTTCACCCTTTAACGGCCTATTTTTAAGTCAAAGTGTTATTTTTACAAATTATCGTCATACTCTCAAACCGGGAGACCCGGAACTACGCGGTCAAATCCTACAAGTAACATTGGTCCTGTGCGAGGTGTGCGTGCCTCCTACGGGGTCGTTTGTGGGCTGGTTTGGGTTTTCACCCTTTTACGGCCTGTTTTCAAGTCGAAGTGTGATTTTTGCAAATTATCGTTATACTCTCAAATCGAGAGACCCGGGACTACGCGATCAGTTCTTACAAGTTACATTGGTCCCGTGCGAGGTGTTCGCGCTCCTACGAGGTCGTTTGGTGGATGGTTTGGTTTCTCACCCATTAAAGGCCTGTTTTTAAGTCAAAGTGTTATTTTTGCAAATTATCGTCATACTCTCAAACCATGAGACCCGAGACAACGCAGTTAGTTCCTACAAGTTACTTTGTTCCCGTACGAGGTGTTCGTGCCTCCTACGGGATCGTTTGGGGGCTGGTTTGGGTTTTCACCCTTTAACGGCCTGTTTTTAAGTCAAAGTGTTATTTTTACAAACTATCGTCATACTCTCAAATCGGGAGACCCGAGACTACGCGATCTGTTTATACAAGTTACATTGGTCCCGTGCGAGGTGTTCGTGCCTCCTATGGGGTTCTTTCGGGCTGGTTTGGGTTTTCACCCTTTAACGACTTGTTTTAAAGTCAAAGTGTGATTTTTACAATTTATCATCATACTCTCAAGCCGAGAGACCCGGGACTACGCGATCAGTTCCTAGAAGTTACATTGGTCCCGTGCGAGGTGTTCGTGCCTCCTACGGGGTCATTTGGGGGCTGGTTTGGGTTTTCACCCTTTAACTGCCTATTTTTATGTCAAAGTTTAATTTTTGGAAATTATCGTCATACTCTCAAACCGGTAGACCCGAGACTACGCGACCAGTTACATTGGTCCCGTGCGAGGTGTTCGTACCTCCTATGGGGTCGTTTGTGGACTGGTTTGGGTTTTATCCCTTAAATGGCCAGTTTTTAAGTCAAAGTGTTATTTTTGCAAATTGTCGTCATACTCTCAAACCGAGAGACCCGAGACTATACGGTCAGTTCCTAAAAGTTACATTGGTCCCGTGCGAGGTGTTCGTGCCTCCTATGGGATCATTTGCCAGCTGGTTTGGGTTGTCACCATTTAACGGCCTGTTTTTGAGTCAAAGTGTTATTTTTGCAAATTATCGTCACACTCTCAAACCAGGAGACCCGAGACTACGCGCTCAGTTCCTGTAAGTTACATTGGTCCCGTGCGAGGTATCGTCACACTCTCAAAGTGTGATTTTTGCAAATTATCATCATACTCTCAAATCGGGAGACCCGGGACTACGCGGTCTGTTCCTGCAATTACATTGGTCCCGTGTGAGGTGTTCGTGCCTCCTACGGGGTCGTTTGGGGGTTGGTTTGGGTTTTCACCCTTTAACGGTTTGTTTTCAAGTCAAGGTGTGATTTTTGAAAATTAACATCATACTCTCAAACCGGTAGACCCGGGACTATGCGGCCAGTTCCTATAAGTTACATTGGTCCCGTGCGAGGTGTTCGTACCTCCTACAGGGTCGTTTGGGCGTTGGTTAGGGTTTTCTCTCTTTAATGGCCTGCTTTTAAGTCAAAGTGTTATTTTTGTAAATTAACATCACACTCTCAAACCGAGACACTCGAGACTACGCGATCAGTTCCTACAAGTTATCTTAGTCCCGTGCCAGGTGTTCGTGCCTCCTATGGGGTCGTTTGGGGGCTGGTTTGGGTTTTCACCCTTTAACGGCCTGTTTATAAATCAAAGTGTGATTTTTTTCAATTATCGTAATACTCTCAAATCGGGAGACTCGAGCCTACGCAGTTAGCTCCTACAAGTTACGTTGGTCCCGTGCGCGGTATTCGTGCCTCCTACGGGGTCGTTTGGGGGCAGGTTTGGGTTTTTATCCTTTAACGGCTTGTTTTCAAGTCAAAGTGTGATTTTTACAAATTATCGTCATACATTCAAATCGGGAGATCCGAGACTACGCAGTTAGTTCCTACAAGTTACATTGGTCCCGTGCGAGGTGTTCGTGCCTCCTACGGGGTCGTTTGGGGGCTTGTTTGGGTTTTCACCCTTTAACGGCCTATTTTTAAGTCAAAGTGTTATTTTTACAAAGTATCGTCATACTCTCAAATCGGGAGCCCCGAGACTACGCGGCCAGTTTCTACATGTTACATTGGTCCCGTGCGAGGTGTTCGTGCCTCCTACGGGGTTCTTTCGGGGCTGGTTTGGGTTTTCACCCTTTTACGGCCTGTTTTTAAATCAAAGTGTTATTTTTTTTAAATTATCATAATACTCTCAAACCGGGACACTCAAGACTACGCGATCAGTTTCTACAAGTTACGTTGGTCCCGTGCGAGGTGTTCGTGCCTCCTATGGGGTCGTTTGGGGGCTGGTTTGGGTTTTCACCCTTTAATGGCATGTTTAGAAGTCAAAGTGTGATTTTTGCAAATTATCGTTGTACTTTCAAACCAGGAGACCCGGGATAATGTGGTCAGTTCCTACAAGTTACATTCGTCCTGTGCAAGGTGTTCGTGCCTCCTATGGGGTCGTTTGGGGGCTGGTTTGGGTTTTCACCCTTTTACGGTCTGTTTTCAAGTCGAAGTGTGATTTTTGCAAATTATCGTCATACGCTCAAATTGGGAGACCCGAGACTACGCGATCAGTTCTTACAAGTTACATTGGTCCCGTGCGAGGTGTTCGTGCTCCTACGAGGTCGTTTGGGGGATGGTTTGGTTTTTCACCCTTTAACGGCCTGTTTTTAAGTCAAATTGTTATTTTTGCAAATTATCGTCATACTCTCAAACCATGAGACCTAAGAAAATGCAGTTCTTCCTACAAGTTACATTGGTCCCGTGCGAGGTGTTCGTGCCTCCTACGGGGTCGTTTGGGGCTAGTTTGGGTTTTCACCCTTTAACGACGAGTTTTTAAGTCAAAGTGTTATTTTTACAAACTATCGTCATACTCTCAAATCGGGAGACCCGAGACTATGTGATCAGTTTCTACAAGTTACATTGGTCCCGTGCGAGGTGTTCGTGCCTCCTACGGGGTTCTTTGGGGTAGGTTTGTGTTTTCACCCTTTAACGACTTGTTTTAAAGTCAAAGTGTGATTGTTACAATTTATCATCATATTCTCAAGCCGGGAGACTCGGGACTACGCGATCAGTTCCTACAAGTTACATTGGTCCCGTGCGAGGTGTTCGTGCCTCCTCTGGGGTCATTTGGGGGTTGGTTTGGGTTTTCACCCTTTAACTGCCTGTTTTTAAGTCAAAGTGTTATTTTTGCAAATTTTCGTCATACTCTCAAACCGGTCGACCCGGGACTACGCGACCAGTTACATTGGTCCCGTGCGTGGTATTCGTACCTCCTACGGGGTAGTTTGTGGACTGGTTTGGGTTTTCACCCTTTAACGGCCTGTTTTTAAGTCAAAGTGTTATTTTGGCAAATTGTCGTCATACTCTCAAACCGGGAAACCCGGGACTATGCGGTCAGTTTCCTACAAGTTAGATTGGTCCCGTGCGAGGTGTTTGTGCCTCTTACGGGGTCATTTCGAGGCTGGTTTGGGTTTTCACCCTTTAACGGCCTGTTTTTAAGTCAAAGTGTGATTTTTGCAAATTATCGTCATACTCTCAAACTGGGAGCCCCGGGACTACGCGGTCAGTTCCAACAAGTTACATTGGTCCCTTGCGAGGTGTTCGTGCCTCCTACGTGGTCATTTGGGGTTGGTTGGGGTTTTCACCCTTTAACGACCTGTTTTTAAGTCAAAGTGTTATTTTTGCAAATTATCGTCATACTCTCAAACCGGGAGACCCGGGACTACGCGGTCAATTCTTACAAGTTACATTGGTCCCGTGCGAGGTGTTCGTGCCTCATACGGGGTCGTTTGGGGGATGGTTTAGGTTTTCACACTTTAACGGCCTATTTTTAAGTCAAAGTATTATTTTTTTAAATTATCGTCATACTCTCAAACCGGGAGACCCGAAACTACGCGGTCAAATCCTACAAGTTACATTGGTCCCGTGCGAGGTGTTCGTGCCTCCTACGGGGTCGTTTGGGGGCTGGTTACGGCCTGTTTTCAAGTCGAAGTGTGATTTTTGCAAATTATCGTCATACTCTCAAATCGAGAGACCCGTGACTACGCGATCAGTTCTTACAAGTTACATTGGTCCCGTGCGAGGTGTTCGTGCTCCTACGAGGTCGTTTGGGGGCTGGTTTGGTTTTTCACCCATTAACGGCTTGGTTCTAAGTCAAAGTGTTATTTTTATGAATTATCGTCATACTCTCAAACCATGAGACCCGAGAAAACGCAGTTCTTTCTACAAGTTACATTGGTCCCGTGCGAGGTGTTCGTGCCTCCTACGGGGTCGTTTGGGGGCTAGCTTGGGTTTTCACCCTTTAACGGCCTATTTTTAAGTCAAAGTTTAATTTTTACGAACTATCGTCGTACTCTCAAATCGGGAGACCCGAGACTACGCGGTCAGTTTCTACAAGTTGCATTGGTCCCGTGCGAGATGTTCATGCCTCCTACGGGGTTCTTTCGGGCTTGTTTGGGTTTTCACCCTTTAAACTCTTGTTTTAAAGTCAAAGTGTGATTGTTACAATTTATCATCATACTCTCAAGCCGGGAGACCCGGGACTACGCGGTCAGTTCCTACATGTTGCATTGGTCCTGTGCGAGGTGTTCGTGCCTCCTCCGGGGTCATTTGCGGGCTAGTTTGGGTTTTCACCCTTTAACTGCCTGTTTTTAAGTCAAAGTGTTATTTTTGCAAATTATCGTCATACTCTCAAACCGGTTGACCCGGGACTATGCGACCAGTTACATTGGTCCCGTGCGAGGTGTTCGTACCTCCTACGGGGTCGTTTGTGGACGGGTTTGGGTTTTCACCCTTTAACGACCTGTTTTTATGTCAAACTGTTATTTTGGCAAATTATCATCATACTCTCAAATCGGGAGACCCGAGACTATGCGGTCAGTTTCTACAAGTTACATTGGTCCCGTGCGAGGTGTTCGTGCCTCCTATGGGATCATTTGTGGGCTGGTTTGGGTTATCACCCTTTAACGGCCTGTTTTTAAGTCAAAGTGTTATTTTTGCAAATTATCATCACACTCTCAAACCAGGAGACCCCAGACTACGCGCTCAGTTCTTGTAAGTTATATTGGTCCCGTGCGAGGTGTTCGTGCCTCCAACGGGGTCGTTTAGGGGCTGGTTTGGGTTTTCACCTTTTAACGGCTTGTTTTCAAGTCAAAGTGTGATTTTTGCAAATTATTGTCATACTCTCAAAACGGGAGACCCGGGACTACGCGATCAGTTCCTAAAAGTTACATTGGTCCCGTGCGACATGTTCGTGCCTCCTACGGGGTCGTTTGGGGGACTGGTTTGGGTTTTCACCCTTTAACTGCTTGCTTTTAAGACAAAATGTTAATTTGGAAAATTATCATCATACTCTCAAACCGAGAGACCCAGGACTACGCGATCGGTTTCCTACAAGTTACATTGGTCCCGTGCGAGGTGTTTGTGCCTCCTACGGGGTCGTTTGGGGGCTAGTTTGGATTTTCACCCTTTAACGGCCTATTTTTAAGTCAAAGTGTTATTTTTACAAATTATCGTCATACACTCAAACCGGGAGACCCGAGACTACGCGGTGAGTTTCTAAAAGTTACATTCGTCCCGTGCAAGGTGTTCGTGCCTCCTACGGGGTCGTTTGGGGGTTGGTTTGGGTTTTCACCCTTTCACGACTTATTTTAAAGTCAAAGTGTGATTTTTCCAAATTATCATCATACTCTCAAACCGAGAGACCCAGGACTACACGGTCAGTTCCTACAATTACATTGGTCCCGTGTGAGGTGTTCGTGCCTCGTACGGGGTCGTTTGGGAACTGGTTTGGGTTTTCACCCTTTAACGGCTTGTTTCATGTAAAAGTGTGATTTTTGCAAATTAACATCATACTCTCAAACCGGTAGAACCGGGACTACGCGGCTAGTTCCTATCAGTTCATTGGTCCCGTTCGAGGTGTTCGCACCTCCTACAGGGTCGTTTGGGCGTTGGTTTGGGTTATCTCTCTTTAACGGCCTATTTTTAAGTCAAAGTGTTATTTTTGTAAATTAACATCACACTCTCAAATCGGGACACTCGAGACTACACGATCAGTTCCTAAAAGTTACGTTGGTCCCGTGCGAGTTGTTCGTGCCTCCTGTGGGGTCGTTTGGGGGCTGGTTTGGATTTTCACCCTTTAATGGCCTGTTTTAAAGTCAAAGTGTTATTTTTTAAAATTATAGTAATACTCTCAAATCGGGAGACCCGAGACTACGCGGTCAGCTCCTACAAGTTACGTTGGTCCCGTGCGCGGTATTCGTGCCTCCTACGGGGTCGTTTGGGGGCTGGTTTGGGTTTTTACCCTTTAACGGCTTGTTTTCAAGTCAAAGTGTGATTTTTGCAAATTATTGTCATACTCTCAAACCGGGAGACCCGATACTACGTAGTTAGTTCCTACACGTTACATTGGTCCCGTGCGAGGTGTTTGTGCCTCCTACGGGATCGTTTGGGGGTTGGTTTGGGTTTTCACCCTTTAACGGCCTATTTTTAAGTCAAAGTGTTATTTTTACAAACTATCGTCATACTCTCAAATCGGGAGACCCGAGACTACACAGCCAATTTCTACAAGTTACATTGGTCCCGTGCGAGGTGTTCGTGCCTCCTACGGGGTTCTTTCGGGGCTGGTTTGGGTTATCACCCTTTAACGCCTTGTTTTAAAGTCAAAGTGTGATTTTTTCAAATTATCATCATATTCTCAAGCCGGGAGACCCGGGACTACGCGATTAGTTCCTACAAGTTACATTAGCCCCGTGCGAGGTGTTCGTGCCTCCTACGGGGTCATTTGGGGGGTGGTTTGGATTTTCACCCTTTAGCGACCTGTTTTTAAGCCAAAATGTTATTTTGGCAAATTGTCGTCATACTCTCAAACCGAGAGACTCGGGACAACGCAGCCAGTTCCTACAAGTTACATTGATCCCGTGCCAGGTGTTTGTACGTCCTACGGGGTCGTTTGTGGACTGGTTTGGGTTTTTAACCTTTAACGGCCTGTTTTTAAGTCAAAGTGTTTTTTTTGCAAATAGTCGTCATACTCGCAAACCGGGAGACCTGAGACTATGCGGTCAGTTCCTACGAGTTACATTGGTCCCGTGCGAGGTGTTCGGGCCTCCTATGGGATCATTTGTGGGCTAGTTTGGGTTGTCACCCTTTACCGGCCTGTTTTTAAGTGAAAATGTTATTTTTGCAAATTATCGTCACACACTCAAAACGGAAGACCCGAGACTACATTGTCAGTTCCTGCAAGTTACATTGGTCCCGTGCGATGTGTTCGTGCCTCCTACGAGGTCGTTTGGGGGCTGGTTTGGGTTTTCACCCTTTAACGGCTTGTTTTCAAGTCAAAGTGTGATTTTTGAAAATTATCATCATACTCTCAAATCGGGAGACTCGGGACTATGCGGTCAGTTCCTACAAGTTACATTGGTCCCGTGCGAGGTGTTCGTGCCTCCTACGGGGTCGTTTGGGTGTTGGTTTGGGTTTATACCCTTTAACGGCCTGTTTTTAAGTCAAAGTGTTATTTTTGCCAATTATCGTCATACTCTCAAACCGGGAGATCCTAGACTACGCGATCTGTTCCTACAAGATACACTGGTCCCGTGCGAGGTGTTCGTACGTCCTACGGGGTCGTTAGGGGACTGGTTTGGGTTTTCACCCTTTAACGGCCTATTTTTAAGTCAAAGTGTTATTTTTACAAATTATCGTCATACTCTCAAATCGGGAGACCCGAGATAATGCGGTCAGTTCCTACAAGTTACATTTGTCCCGTGAGAGGTGTTTGTGCCTCCTACGGGGTCGTTTGGGGGGTGATTTGGGTTTTCACCCTTTAACGGCTTGTTTTCAAGTCAAAGTATGATTTTTCCAAATTATCGTCATACTCTAAAACCGAAAGACCCGAGACTACGCGGTCAGTTCCTACAAGTTACACTGGTCCCGCGAAAGGTGTTCGTGCCTCCTACGGGGTTGTTTGGGGGCTGGTTTGGGTTTTCACCCTTTAACGGCCTATTTTTAAGTAAAAGTGTTATTTTTGCAAATTATCATCATACTCTCAAACCGGGAGACCCAAGATTACGCGGTCAGTTCCTACTAGTTACATTGGCCCCTGCGAGGTGTTCATGCCTCCTATGGGGTCGTTTGTGGGCTGGCTTGCGTTGTCACCCTTTTACGCCCTATTTTTAAGTCAAAGTGTTATATTTGCAAATTATCATCACACTCTCAAATTGGGAGACCCGAGACGACGCGATCAGTTCCAATAAATTACATTGGTCCCGTGTGAGGTGTTCGTGCCTCCTACAGGGGCATTTGGGGGGCTGGTTTGGGTTTTCACCCTTTAACGGCTTATTTTCAAGTCAAAGTGTGATTTTTGCAAATTATCATCATACTCTCAAACCGATAGAATCAAGACTATGCGATCAGTTCCTACAAGTTACATTGGTCCCGTGCGAGCTGTTCGTGCCTCCTACAGGGTCGTTTGGGGGTTGGTTTGGGTTTTCACCCTTTAACAGCCTGTTTTTAAGTCAAAGTGTTATTTTGGCTGATTATCACCATACTCCCAAATCGGGAGACCCGGCACTACATGGTTAGTTCCTATAAGTTACTTTGGTCCCGTGCGAGGTGTTTGTGCCTCTTATAGGGTCGTTTGGGGGATGGTTTGGGTTTTAACCCTTTAACGCCCTGTTTTTAAGTCAAAGTGTTATTTTTGCAAACTATCGTCATACTCTCAAACCGGGAGACCCGAGACTACGCGGTCAGTTCCTACAAGTTATATTGGTCCCGTGCGAGGTGTTCGTGCCTCTTACGGGGTTGTTCGGGGGCTGGTTTGGGTTTTTACCATTTAACGGCTTGTTTTCAAGTCAAAATGTCATTTTTGCAAATTATCATCATACTCTCAAATCGGGAGACTTGGGACTATGCGGTCAGTTCCTAATAGTTACATTGGTCCCGTGAGAGGAGATCGTGCCTCCTACGGGATCGTTTGGGGGCTGGTTTGGGTTTTCACCCTTTAAGGGCCTGTTTTTAAGTCATAGTGTTATTTTAGGAAATTATCTTCATAATCTCAAACTGGGAGACCCGGGACTACGCGATCAGTTCCTACAAGTAACATTGGTCCCGTACGAGGTGTTCGTGCCTCCTACGGGGTCATTTGGGGGCTGGTTTGGGTTTTCATCCTTTAACGGCCTGTTTTTAAGTCAAAGTTTTATATTTGCAAACTATCGTCATACTCTCAAACCGGGAGACTCGAGACTATGCGGTCAGTTCCTACAAGTTACATTGGTTCCGTGCGAGGTGTTCGTGCCTCCTAGGGGGTCGTTTGGGGGCTGGTTTGGGTTTTCACCCATTAATGACCTATTTTTCAGTCAAAGTGTTATTTTGGAAAATTATCACCATACTCTCAAATCGGGAGACCCGGGACTACGCGGTCAGTTCCTAAAAGTTACTTTGGTCTCGTGCGAGGTGTTCGTGCCTCCTACGGGGTCGTTTGTGGGATGGTTTGGGTTTTCACCCTTTAACGGCCTTTTTTAAGTCAAAGTGTTATTTTTACAAACTATCGTCATACTTTCAAACCGGGAGACCCGAGACTATGTAGTTAGTTCCAAAAAGTTACTTTGGTCCCGTACGAGGAGTTCGTGCCTCCTACGGTGTCGTTTGGGGGCTGGTTTGGGTTTTCACCCTTTAACGGCCTGTTTTTAAGTCAAAGTATTATTTTTGCAAACTATCATCATACTCTCAAATCGGGAGACCCGAGACAATGCGGTCAGTTCCTACAAGTTACATTGGTCCCGTGCGAGTTGTTCGTGCCTCCTACGGGGTTGTTTGGGTGCTGGTTTGGATTTTCACCCTTTAACAACCTGTTTTTGAGTCAAAGTGTTATTTTTGCAAATTATCGTCATACTCTCAAACCGAGAGACCCGAGACTAAGCGGTCAGTTTCTACAAGTTACATTGGTCCCGTGCGAGTTGTTCGTGCCTCCTACGGGGTCGTTTGGGTGCTGGTATAGATTTTCACCCTTTAACAGCCTTTTTTTAAGTCAAAGTGTTATTTTTGCAAACTATCGTCATACTCTCAAACCGAGAGACCCGAGATTACGCGGTCAGTTCCTACAAGTTACATTGGTTCCGTGTGAGGTGTTCGTGCCTCCTTCGGGGTCGTTTGGGGGCTGGTTTGGGTTTTCACCTTTTAACGGCCTATTTTTAAGTCAAAGTGTTATTTGGGAAAAATTATCACCATACTCTCAAATCGGGAGACCTGGGACTACGTAGTCAGTTTCTAAAAGTTACTTTTGTCCCGTGCGAGGTGCTCGTGCCTCCTACGTAGTCGTTTGTGCACTGGTTTGGTTTTCATCCTCTAACGGCCTGTTTTTAAGTCAAAGTGTTATTTTTGCAAACTATTGTCATACTCTCAAACCGGGAGACCCGAGACTACGCAGTTAGTTCCTACAAGTTACATTGGTCCCATGCGAGGAGTTCGTGCCTCATATGGGGTCGTTTGGGGGCTGGTTTGGGTTTTCACCATTTAAAGGCCTATTTTTAAGTCAAAATGTTATTTTTGCAAATTATCGTCATACTCTAAAATCGGGAGATTCGAAACTACGCGGTCAGTTCTTACAAGTTACATTGGTCCCGTGCGAGGTGTTCGTGCCTCCGATTGGGTCGTTTGGGGGCTGGTTTGGTTTATCACCCTTTAACGATCTATTTTTAAGTCAAAGTGTTATTTTTGTAAATAATCATCACATTCTCAAATCGGGAGACCCTAGACTATGCGGTCAGTTCCTACAAGTTACATTGGCTAGGTGCGAGGTGTTCGTGCCTCCTGTGGGGTCGTTAGGTGGCTAGTTTGGGTTTTCACCCTTTAACGGCTTGTTTTCAAGTCAAAGTGTGATTTTTACAAATTATCATCATACTCTCAAACCGGGAGACCCGGGACTTCACGGTCAGTTCCTAGAGGTTACATTTGTCCCGTACGAGGTGTTCGGGCCTCCTACGGGGTCGTTTGGGGGCTGGTTTGGGTTTTCACCCTTCAACGGCTTGTTTTCAACTCAAAGTGTGATTTTTGCAAATTAACATCATACTCTCAAACCGGGAGACCCGGGACTGCGCGGTCAGTTCCTACAAGTTATATTGGTCCCGTGAGGTGTACGTTCTTCCTACGGGGTCGTTTGGGGACTGGTTTGGGTTTTCACCCTTTAACGGCCTGCTTTTAAGTCAAAGTGTTATTTTGGCAAATTATCCCCATACTCTCAAATTGGGAGACCCGGGACTACGCGGTCTGTTCCTAAAAGTTACTTTGGTCCCGTGCGAGGTGTTCGTACGTCCTACGGGGTCGTTTGGGGGCTGGTTTGGGTATTCACCCTTTAACGGCCTATTTTTAAGTCAAAGTGTTATTTTTGCAAACTATCGTCATACTCTCAAACAGGGAGACCCGAGACTATGCGGTCAGTTCCAAGAAGTTATATTGGTCCCGTGCAAGGTGTTCGGGCCTCCTACGGGGTCGTTCGGGGGATGGTTTGGGTTTTTACCATTTAACGGCATGTTTTCAAGTCAAAGTGTCATTTATTGCATATTATCATCATACTCTCAAATCGGGAGACCCGGGACTACGCGGACAGTTCGTATAAGTTACATTGGTCCCGTGCGAGGTGTTCGTGCCTCCTACGAGATCGTTTGGGGGCTGGTTTGGGTTTTCACCCTTTAAGGGCCTGTTTTAAAGTCAAAGTGTTATTTTTGCAAATTATCATCATACTCTCTAACTGGGAGACCCGTTACTACGCGGTGAGTTCCTACAAGTTACATTGGCCCCGTGCGAGGTGTTCGTGCCTCCTACGAGGTCGTTTGGGTTTTCACCCTTTAACGGCCTGTTTTTTAGTCAAAGTGTTATTTTTGCAAATTAACATCATACTCTCAAATCGGGAGACCCGGGACTACATGGTCAGTTCCTAAAATTTACTTTGGCCCCGTGCGAGGTGTTCGTGCCTCCTACGGGGTCGTTTGGGGGCTAGTTTGGGTTTTCACCCTTTAATGGCCTGTTTTTAAGTCAAAGTGTTATTTTTGCAAACTATCATCATACTCTCAAACTGGGAGACCCGAGACTACGCAGCCAGTTCCTACAAGATACATTGGTCCCATGCGAGGTGTTTGTGCCTCCTACGGGGTCGTTTGGGGGCTGGTTTGGGTTTTCACCCTTTAACGGCCTGTTTTTAAGTCAAAGTGTTATTTTTCCAAACTATCTTCATACACTCAAACCGGGAGACCTGAGACTACGCGGTCAGTTCCTACAAGTTACATTGGTTCCGTGCGAGATGTCCGTACCTCCTACGGGGTCGTTTGAGGGCTGGTTTGGGTTTTCACCCTTTAACGGTCTGTTTTTAAGTCCCTGTGTTATTTCGGAAAATTATCACCATAATGTCAAATCGGGAGACCCAAGACTACGTGGTCAGTTCCTAAAAGTTACTTTCATCCCGTGCGAGGTGTTCGTGCCTCCTACGGAGTCGTTTGTGCACTGGTTTGGGTTTTCACACTTTAACGGCCTGTTTTTAAGTCAAAGTGTTATTTTTGCAAACTATCGTCATACTCTGAAACCGGGAGACCCGATACTACACAGTTAGTTCCTACTAGATACATTGGTCCCGTGCGAGGAGTTCGTGCCTCCTACGGGGTCGTTTTGGGGCTGGTTTGGGTTTTCACCCTTTAGAGGCCTATTTTTAAGTCAAAGTGTTGTTTTTGCAAATTATCGTCATACTCTAAAATCGGGAGACTCGAGACTACGCGATCAGTTCCTACAAGTTACATTGGTCCCGTGAGAGGTGTTTGTGCCTCCGATGGGGTCGTTTGGGGGCTGGTTTGGTTTATCACCCTTTAACGGCCTAATTTTAAGTCAAAGTGTTATTTTTGGAAATTATCATCACACTCTCAAATCGGGAGACCGGAGACTATGCGGTCAGTTCCTACAAGTTACATTGGTCATGTGCGAGGTGTTCGTGCCTCCTACGGGGTCATTAGGGGGCTAGTTTGGGTTTTCACCCTTTAACGGCTTGTTTTCAAATCAAAGTGTGATTTTTGCAAATTATCATCATACTCTCAAATCGGGAGACTCGGGACTTCACGGTCGGCTCCTAGAGATTATATTTTCCCCGTGCGAGTTGTTCGGGCCTCCTACGGGTTCATTTGGGGGCTGGTTTGGGTTTTCACCCTTTACCGGCTTGTTTTCAAGTCAAAGTGTGATTTTTGCAAATAAACATCATACTCTCAAACCGGGAGACCCGGGACTACACGGTCAGTTCCTATAAGTTACATTGGTCCCGGGCGAGGTGTTCGTGCCTCTTACGGGGTCGTTTGGGAGCTGGTTCGGGTTTTCACCCTTTAACGGCTTGTTTTTAAGTCAAAGTGTTATTTTGACAAATTATCACCATACTCTCAAATCGGGAGACCCGGGACTACGCGGTCAGTTCCTAAAAGTTACTTTGGTCTCGTGCGAGGTGTTCGTGCCTCCTACGGGGTCGTTTCGGGGCTGGTTTGGGTATTCAGCCTTTAACGGCCTGTTTTTAAGTCAAAGTGTTATTTTTGCAAACTATCATCATACTCTCAAACCGGGAGACTTGAAACTACGCGGTCAGTTCCAATAAGTTACATTGGTCCCGTGCGAGGTGTTCGTTTCTCCCACGGGGACGTTCTGGGGCTGGTTTAGGTTTTAACCATTTAACGGCATATTTTCAAGTCAAAGTGTCATTTTTGAAAATTATCATCACACTCTCAAATCGGCAGACCCGGGACTACGCGGTCAGTTCGTACAAGTTACATTGGTCCAGTGCAAGGTGTTCGTGCCTTCTACGGGATCGTTTGGGGGCTGGTTTGGGTTTTCACCCTTTAAGGGCATGTTTTTAAGTCAAAGTGTTATTTTTGAAAATTATCGTCATACTCTCAAACTGGGAGACCCGGGACTACGCGGTCAGTTCCTACAAGTTACATTGGTACCGTGCAAGGTGTTCGTGCCTCCTACGGGGTTGTTTCGGGGCTGGTTTGGGTATTCACCCTTTAACGGCCTGTTTTTAAGTCAAAGTGTTATTTTTGCAAACTATCATCATACTCTCAAACCGGGAGGCCCGAGACTACGCGGTCAATTCCAACAAGTTATATTGGTCCCGTGGGAGGTGTTCGTGCCTCCTACGGGGTCGTTTGGGGGCTTGTTTGGGTTTTCATCCATTAACGGCTTATTTTTAAGTCAAAGTGTTATATTTGCAAACTATCGTCATACTCTCAAACCGGGAGACCCGAGACTATGCGGCCAGTTCCTACAAGTTACATTGGTTCTGTGCGAGCTGTTCGTGCCTCCTAGGGGTCGTTTGGGGGCTGGTTTTTATTTTCACCCTTTAATGACCTGTTTTTAAGTCAAAGTGTTATTTTGGAAAATAATCACCATACTCTCAAATCGGGTGACTCGGGACTACGCGGTCAGTTCCTAAAAGTTACTTTAGTCCCGTGCGAGGTGTTCGTGCCTCCTACGGGGTCGTTTGCGGGCTGGTTTGGGTTTTCACCCTTTAACGACCTGTTTTTAAGTCAAAGTGTTACTTTTGCAAACTATCGTCATACTCTCAAACCGGTAGACCCGAGACTATGCAGTTAGTTCCTACAAGTTACATGGGTCCCGTACGAGGAGTTCGTGCCTCCTACGGGGTCGTTGGGGGCTGGGTTGGTTTATCGCCCTTTAACGGCCTGTTTTTAAGTCAAAGTGTTATTTTTAGAAATTATCGTCACACTCTCAAATCGAGAGACCCGAGACTATGCGGTCAGTTCCTACAAGGTACATTGGTCTTGTGCGAGGTGTTCGTGCCTCCTATGGGGTTGTTAGGGGGCTAGTTTGGGTTTTCACCCTTTAACGACTTGTTTTCAAATCGAAGTATGATTTTCGCAAATTATCTTACTCTCTAATCGGGAGACCCGGGACTTCGTGGTCAATTTCTTCAAGTTACATTGGTCCCGTGCGAGGTGTTCGTGCCTCCTACGGGGTCGTTTGGGGGTTGGTTTGGGTTTTCACTTTTTAACGGCTTGTTTTCAAGTCAAAGTGTGATTTTTACAAATTAACATCGTACTCTCAAACCGGGAGACCCGGGACTACGCGGTCAGTTCCTACAAGTTACATTGGCCCCGTGCGAGGTGTTCGTGCCTCCTACGGGGACGTTTTGGGGGCTCATTTGGGTTTTCACCCTTTAACGGCCTATTTTTAAGTCAAAGTGTTATTTTGGCAAATTATCACCATACTCTCAAATCGGGAGACCCAAGACTATGCGATCAGTTCCTAAAAGTAACTTTGGTCCCGTGCGAGGTGTTCGTGCCTCCTACGGAGTCATTTGGGGGCTGATTTGGGTATTCACCCTTTAACGGCCTGTTTTTAAGTCAAAGTGTTATTTTTGCAAACTATCATCATACTCTCAAACCGGGAGACCTAAGGCTACGCGATTAGTTCCTATTAGTTACATTTGTCCCGTACGAGGTGTTCATGCCTCCTACAGGGCCGTTTGGGGCTGGTTTGGGTTATCACCCTTTAAGGGCTTGTTTTTAAGTCAAAGTGTTATTTTTGCCCATTATCGTCATACTCTCAAACTAGGAGACCCGAGACTACGCTGTCAGTCCCTACAAGTTACATTGGTCCCGTGCGAAGTATTCATGCCTCCTACGAGGTCGTTTGGGGGCTGGTTTGGGTTTTCATCCTTTAACGGCCTGTTTTTAAGTCAAAGTGTTATTTTTGAAAATTATCACCATATTCTGAAACCGGGAGACCCGAGACTACGCAGTTAGTTCCTACAAGTTACATTAGTCCCGTACGAGGAGTTCGTGCCTCCTACGGGGTCGTTTGGGGGCTGGTTTGAGTTTTCACCCTTTAACGGCCTATTTTTAAGTCAAAGTGTTATTTTTGCAAATTATCATCATACTCTAAAATCGGGAGACTCAAGACTACACGGTCAGTTCCTACAAGATACATTGGTCCCATGCGAGGTGTTCGTGCCTCCTACGGGGTCGTTTGGGGGCTAGTTTGGGTTTTCACCCTTTAACGACCTATTTTTAAGTCAAAGTGTTATTTTTCCAAACTATCGTCATACTCTCAAACCGAGAGACCCGAGACTACGCGGTCAGTTCCTACAAGTTACATTGGTTCCGTGCGAGGTGTCCGTGCCTCCTACGGGGTCGTTTGGGGGTTGGTTTGGGTTTTCACCCTTTAACGACCTGTTTTTAAGTCAAAGTCTTATTTTTGCAAACTATCATCATACTCTGAAACCGGGAGACCCGAGACTACGCAGTTAGTTCCTACAAGTTACATTGGTCTCGTGCGAGGAGTTCGTGCCTCCTACGGGGTCGTTTGTGGCTGGTTTGGGTTTTCACCCTTTAACGGCCTGTTTTTAACTCAAAGTGTTATTTTGAAAAATTATCACCATACTCTCAAATCGAGAGACCCGGGAATACGCGGTCATTTCCTAAAAGTTACCTTGGTCTCGTGCGAGGTGTTCGTGCCTCCTACGGGGTCGTTTCGGGGCTGGTTTGGGTATTCAGCCTTTAACGGCCTGTTTTTAATTCAAAGTGTTATTTTTGCAAACTATCAACATACTCTCAAACCGGGAGACTCGAGACTACGCGGTCAGTTCCAACAAGTTACACTGGTCCTGTGCGAGGTGTTCGTGCCTCCCACGGGGTCGTTCTGGGGCTGGTTTGGGTTTTAACCATTTAACGGCATATTTTCAAGTCAAAGTGTCATTTTTGAAAATTATCATCACACTCGCAAATCGAGAGACCCGGGACTACACGGTCAGTTCGTACAAGTTACATTGGTCCAGTGCAAGGTGTTCGTGCCTCCTACGGGATCGTTTGGGGGCTAGTTTGGGTTTTCACCCTTTAAGGGCCTGTTTTTAAGTCAAAGTGTTATTTTTGAAAATTATCGTCATACTCTCAAACTGGGAGACCCGGGACTACGCGGTCAGTTCGTACAAGTTACATTGGTACCGTGCGAGGTGTTCGTGCCTCCTACGGGGTCGTTTCGGGGCTGATTTGGGTATTCACCCTTTAACGGCCTGTTTTTAAGTCAAAATGTTATTTTTGCAAACTATCGTCATACTCTCAAACCGGGAGACCCGAGACTACGCGGTCAGTTCCAACAAGTTACATTGATCCCGTGCGAGGTGTTCGTGCCTTCTACGGGGTCGTTCAGGAGATGGTTTGGGTTTTAACCATTTAACGACATATTTGCAAGTCAAAGTGTCATTTTTGCAAATTATCATCACACTCTCAAATCGGGAGACCCGGGACTACGTGGTCAATTTGTACAAGTTACATTGATCCTGTGCAAGGTCTTCGTGCCTCCTATGGAATCGTTTGGGGGATGGTTTGGGTTTTCACCCTTTAAGGACCTGTTTTTAAGTCAAAGTGTTATTTTGGCAAATTATCACCATACTCTCAAATTGGGAGACCCGGGACTACGCGGTCAGTTCCTAAAAGTTACTTTGGTCCCATGCGAGGTGTTCGTACATCCTACGGAATCGTTTGGGGGCTGGTTTGGGTTTTCACCCTTTAACGGCCAATTTTTAAGTCAAAGTGTTATTTTTGCAAACTATCGTCATACTCTCAAACCAGGAGACCGGAGACTACGCGATCAGTTCCTACAAGTTACATTGGTCCCGTGCGAGGTGTTCGTGCCTCCTACGGGGTCGTTTGGGGGCTGGTTTGGGTTTTTATCCTTTAACGGCCTGTTTTTAAGTCAAAGTGTTATATTTCCAAACTATCGTCATACTCTCAAACCGGGAGACCCGAGACTATGCGGTCAGTTCCTACAAGTTACATTGGTTATGTGCGAGGTGTTCGTGCCTCCTAGGGGGTCGTTTGGGGGCTGGTTTTGATTTTCACCCTTTAACGACCTGTTTTTAAGTCAAAGTGTTATTTTGGCAAATTATCACCATACTCTTAAATCGGGATACCCGGGACTACGCGGTCAGTTCCTAAAAACTACTTTGGTCCCGTACGAGGTGTTCGTGCCTCCTACGGGGTCGTTTGTGGGCTGGTTTGGGTTTTAACCCTTTAACGACGTGTTTTTAAGTCAAAGTGTTATTTTTGCAAACTATCGTCATACTCTCAAATCGGGAGACCCGAGACTATGAAGTTAGTTCTTATAAGTTACATTAGTCCCGTACGAGGAGTTCGTGCCTCCAACGGGGTCGTTTGGGGGCTGGTTTGGTTTATCACCCTTTAACGGCCTATTTTTACGTCAAAGTGTTATTTTTTCAAATTATCGTCACACTCTCAAATCGGGAGACCCGAGACTATGCGGTCAGTTCCTACAAGTTACATTGGTCATGTGCGAGGTGGTCGTGCCTCCTACGGGGTCGTTAGGGGGCTAGTTTGGGTTTTCACCCTTTAACGGCTTGTTTTCAAATCGAAGTATGATTTTTGCAAATTATCGTCATACTCTCTAATCGGGAGACCCAGGACTTCGTTGTCAGTTTCTACAAGTTACATTGGTCCCGTGCGAGGTGTTCGCGCCTCCTACGGGGTCGTTTGGGGGTTGGTTTGCGTTTTCACTCTTTAACGTCTTGTTTTCAAGTCAAAGTGTGATTTTTACAAATTAACATCATACTCTCAAACCGGGAGACCCGGGACTACGTGGTCAGTTCCTACAAGTTACAATGGCCCCGTGCGAGGTGTTCGTGCCTCCTACAGGGACGTTTTGGGGGCTGGCTTGGGTTTTCACCCTTTAACGACCTATTTTTAAGTCAAAGTGTTATTTTGGCAAATTATCACCATACTCTCAAATCGGGAGACCCAAGACTATGAGATCAGTTCCTAAAAGTTACTTTGGTTCCGTGCGAGGTGTTCGTGCCTCCTAAGGAGTCGTTTGGGGGCTGATTTGGGTATTCACCCTTTAACGGCCTGTTTTTAAGTCAAAGTGTTATTTTTGCAAACTATCGTCATACTCTCAAACCGGGAGACCCGAGACTACGCGGTTAGTTCCCATTAGTTACATTTGTCCCGTACGAGGTGTTCGTGCCTCCTACGGGGCCGTTCGGGTGCTGGTTTCGGTTTTTACCTTTTAATGGCTTGTTTTCAAGTCAAAGTGTCATTTTTGCAAATTATCATCATACCCTCAAATTGTGAGACCCAAGACTATGCGGTCAGTTCGTACAAGTTACATTGGTCCAGTACGAGGTGTTCATGCTTCTTACGGGATCGTTTGGGGCTGGTTTGGGTTTTCACCCTTTAAGGGCCTGTTTTTAAGTCAAAGTGTTATTTTTGCAAATTATCACCATACTCTAAAATCGGGAGACCCGAGACTACGTAGTTAGTTCCTACAAGTTACATTGGCCCCGTACGAGGAGTTCGTGCCCCCTGCGGGATCGTTTGGAGGCTGGTTTGGGTTTTCACCCTTTAACGGACTATTTTTAAGTCAAAGTGTTATTTTTGCAAATTATCGTCATACTCTAAAATTGGGAGACTCGAGACTACACGGTCAGTTTCTACAAGATACATTGGTCCCATGCGAGGTGTTCGTGCCTCCTACGGGGTCGTTTGGGGGCTGGTTTGGGTTTTCACCCTTTAACGACCTATTTTTAAATCAAAGTGTTATTTTTGCTAATTATCGTCATACTCTAAAATCAGGAGACTCAAGACTACACGGTCAGTTCCTACAAGATACATTGGTCCCATGCGAGGTGTTCGTGCCTCCTACGGGGTCGTTTGGGGGCTGGTTTGGGTTTTCACCCTTTAACGGCCTATTTTTAAGTCAAACTGTTATTTTTCAAAACTATCGTTATACTCTCAAACCGGTCGACCCGAGACTACGCGGTCAGTTCCTACAAGTTACATTGGTTCCGTGCGAGTTGTCCGTGCCTCTTACGGGGTCGTTTGGGGGATGGTTTGTATT
Source organism: Sambucus nigra (assembly GCA_949130495.1). Lineage (NCBI taxonomy): Eukaryota > Viridiplantae > Streptophyta > Magnoliopsida > Dipsacales > Adoxaceae > Sambucus > Sambucus nigra. Next base: position 39,945,486 of record OX422208.1, on the reverse strand, counting down.
TTCACTCTTTAACGGCCTGTTTTTAAGTCAAAGTGTTATTTTTGCAAACTATCGTCATACTCAGAAACCGGGAGACCCGAGACTACGCAGTTATTTCCTACAAGTTACATTGGTCCCGTGCGAGGTGTTCGTGCCTCCTACGGGGTCGTTCGGTGGCTGGTTTGGTTTTTAACCATTTAACGACATATTTTCAAGTCAAAGTGTCATTTTTTATCATCACACTCTCAAATCGGGAGACCCGAGACTACGCGGTCAGTTCGTACAAGTTACATTGGTCCTGTGGAAGTTCTTCGTGCCTCATACGGGATCGTTTGGGCGCTGGTTTGGGTTTTCACCCTTTAAGGGCCTGTTTTTAAGTCAAAGTGTTATTTTGGCAAATTATCACCATACTCTCAAATCGGGAGACTCGGGACTACGCGGTCAGTTCCTAAAAGTTACTTTTGTCCCGTGCGAGGTGGTCGTGCATCTTGGGGGGTCGTTTGTGGGCTGGTTTGGGTTTTCATCCTTTAACGGCCAGTTTTTAAGTCAAAGTGTTATTTTCACAGACTATCGTCATACTCTCAAACCGGGAGACCGGAGAGTACGCGATCAGTTCCTACAAGTTACATTGGTCCCGTGCGAGGTGTTCGTGCCTCCTACAGGGTCGTTTGGGGGCCGGTTCGGGTTTTCATCCTCTAACGGCATGTTTTTAAGTCAAAGTGTTATATTTGCAAACTATCGTCATACTCTCAAACCGGGAGACCGGAGACTATGCGGTCAGTTCCTACAAGTTACATTGGTTCTGTGCGAGGTGTTCGTGCCTCCTAGGGGGTCGTTTGGGGGCTGGTTTTGATTTTCACCCTTTAACGACCTGTTTTTAAGTCAAAGTGTTATTTTGGCAAATTATCACCATACTCTTAAATCGGGATACCCGGGACTACGCGGTCAGTTCCTAAAAACTACTTTGGTCCCGTACGAGGTGTTCGTGCCTCCTACGGGGTCGTTTGTGGGCTGGTTTGGGTTTTAACCCTTTAACGACGTGTTTTTAAGTCAAAGTGTTATTTTTGCAAACTATCGTCATACTCTCAAATCGGGAGACCCGAGACTATGAAGTTACTTCTTATAAGTTACATTAGTCCCGTACGAGGAGTTCGTGCCTCCAACGGGGTCGTTTGGGGGCTGGTTTGGTTTATCACCCTTTAACGGCCTATTTTTAAGTCAAAGTGTTATTGTTTCAAATTATCGTCACACTCTCAAATCGGGAGACCCGAGACTATGCGGTCAGTTCCTACAAGTTACATTGGTTCTGTACGAGGTGTTCGTGTCTCCTAGGGAGTCGTTTGGGGGCTGGTTTTGATTTTCACCCTTTAACGACCTATTTTTAAGTCAAAGTGTTATTTTGGCAAAATTATCACCATACTCTCAAATCGGGAGACCCGGGACTACGCGGTCAGTTCCTAAAAGTTACTTTGGTCACGTGCGAGGTGTTCATGCCTCCTTAGGGGTCGTTTATGGGCTGGTTTCGATTTTCACCCTTTAACGGCCTGTTTTTAAGTCAAAGTGTTATTTTTGCAAACTATCGTCATACTCTCAAACCGGGAGACCCGAGACTATGAAATTAGTTCCTACAAGTTACATTGTTCCCGTACGAGGAGTTCGTGCCTCCTACGGGGTCGTTTGGGGGCTAGTTTGGTTTATCACCCTTTAACGGCCTGTTTTTAAGTCAAAGTTTTATTTTTGGAAATTATCAGCACACTCTCAAATCGGGAGACCCGAGACTATGCGGTCAGTTCCTACAAGTTACATTGGTCATGTGCGAGGTGTTCGTGCCTCCAACGAGGTCGTTAGGGGGCTAGTTTGGGTTTTTACCCTTTAACGGCTTATTTTCAAATCGAAGTATGGTTTTTGCAAATTATCATCATACTCTCTAATAGGGAGACCCGGGACTTCGAAGGTCAGTTTCTAAAAGTTACATTGGTCCCGTGCGAGGTGTTCGCGCCTCCTACGGGGTCGTTTGGGGGTTGGTTTGGGTTTTCACTCTTTAACGTCTTGTTTTCAAGTCAAAGTGTGATTTTTACAAATTAACATCATACTCTCAAACTGGGAGACCCGGGACTACGCGGTCAGTTCCTATAAGTTACATTGGCCCCGTGCGAGGTGTTCGTGCCTCCTACGGGGACATTTTGGGGGCTGGCTTGGGTTTTCACCCTTTAACGACCTATTTTTAAGTCAAAGTGTTATTTTGGCAAATTATCACCATACTCTCAAATCGGGAGACCCAGGACTATGCGATCAGTTCCTAAAAGTTACTTTGGTCCCGTGCGAGGTGTTCGTGCTTCCTACGGAGTCGTTTGGGTGCTGATTTGGGTATTCACCCTTTAACGGCCTGTTTTTAAGTGAAAGTGTTATTTTTACAAACTATCGTCATACTCTCAAACCGGGAGACCCGAGACTACGCGGTTAGTTCCTATTAGTTACATTTGTCCCGTACGAGATGTTCGTGCCTCCTACGGGGCCGTTCGGGGGATGGTTTGAGTTTTTACTATTTAACGGCTTGTTTTCAAGTCAAAGTGTCATTTTTGCAAATTATCATCATACCCTCAAATCGTGAGACCCAGGACTATGCGGTCAGTTCGTACAAGTAAAATTGGTCCCATGCGAGGTGTTCATGCTTCCTACGGGATCGTTTGGGGCTGGTTTGGGTTTTCATCCTTTAACGACCTGTTTTTAAGTCAAAGTGTTATTTTTGCAAATTATCACCATACTCCAAAATCGGGAGACCCGAGACTACGTAGTTAGTTCCTACAAGTTACATTGGTCCCGTACGAGGAGTTCGTGCCTCCTACGGGGTCGTTTGGGGGCTGGTTTGGGTTTTCACCCTTTAACGGCCTATTTTTAAGTCAAAGTGTTATATTTGCAAACTATCGTCATACTCTCAAACCGGGAGATCGGAGACTACGCGATCAGTTCCTACAAGTTACATTGGTCCCGTGCGAGGTGTTCGTGCCTCCTACGGGGTCGTTTGGGGGCTGGTTCGAGTTTTCATCCTTTAACGGCCTGTTTTTAAGTCAAAGTGTTATATTTGCAAACTATCGTCATACTCTCAAACCGGGAGACCGGAGACTATGCGGTCAGTTCCTACAAGTTACATTGGTTCTGTGCGAGGTGTTCGTGCCTCCTAGGGGGTCGTTTGGGGGCTGGTTTTGATTTTCACCCTTTAACGACCTGTTTTTAAGTCAAAGTGTTATTTTGGCAAATTATCACCATACTCTCAAATCGGGAGACCCGAGACTACGCGGTCAGTTCCTAAAAGTTACTTTGGTCCCGTGCGAGGTGTTCGTGCCTCCTTAGGGGTCGTTTGTGGGCTGGTTTCGGTTTTCACCCTTTAACGGCCTGTTTTTAAGTCAAAGTGTTATTTTTGCAAACTATCGTCATATTCTCAAACCGGGAGACCCGAGACTATGCAGTTAGTTCCTACAAGTTACATTGTTCCCGTACGAGGAGTTCGTGCCTCCTACAGGGTCGTTTGGGGGCTGGTTTGGTTTATCACCCTTTAACGGCCTTTTTTTAAGTCAAAGTTTTATTTTTGGAAATTATCAACACACTCTCAAATCGGGAGACCCGAGACTATACGGTCAGTTCCTACAAGTTACATTGGTCATGTGCGAGGTGTTCGTGCCTCGAACGGGGTCGTTAGGGGTCTAGTTTGGGTTTTCACCCTTTAACGGCTTGTTTTCAAATCGCAGTATGGTTTTTGCAAATTATCGTCATACTCTCTAATCGGGAGACCCGGGACTTCGAAGGTCAGTTTCTACAAGTTACATTGGTCCCGTGCGAGGTGTTCGCGCCTCCTACGGGGTCGTTTGGGGGTTGGTTTGGGTTTTCACTCTTTAACGTCTTGTTTTCAAGTTAAAGTGTGATTTTTACAAATTAACATCATACTCTCAAACCGGGAGACCCGGGACTACGCGGTCAGTTCCTACAAGTTACATTGGCCCCGTGCGAGGTGTTCGTGCCTCCTACGGGGACATTTTGGGGGCTGGCTTGGGTTTTCACCCTTTAACGGCCTATTTTTAAGTCAAAGTGTTATTTTGGCAAATTATCACCATACTCTCAAATCGGGAGACCCAGGACTATGCGATCAGTTCCTAAAAGTTACTTTAGTCCCGTGCGAGGTGTTCGTGCTTCCTACGGAGTCGTTTGGGTGCTGATTTGGGTATTCACCCTTTAACGGCCTGTTTTTAAGTCAAAGTGTTATTTTTACAAACTATCGTCATACTCTCAAACCGGGAGACCCGAGACTACGCGGTTAGTTCCTATTAGTTACATTTGTCCCGTGCGAGGTGTTCGTGCCTCCTACGGGGCCGTTCGTGAGATGGTTTGAGTTTTTACCATTTAACGGCTTGTTTTCAAGTCAAAGTGTCATTTTTGCAAATTATCATCATACCCTCAAATCGTGAGACCCGGGACTATGCGGTCAGTTCGTACAAGTAAAATTGGTCCCGTGCGAGGTGTTCATGCTTCCTACGGGATCGTTTGGTGCTGATTTGGGTTTTCATCCTTTAACGGCCTGTTTTTAAGTCAAAGTGTTATTTTTGCAAATTATCACCATACTCTGAAACCGGGAGAACCAAGACTACGCAGTTAGTTCCTACAAGTTACATTGGTCCCGTACGAGGAGTTCGTGCCTCCTACGGGGTCGTTTGGGGGTTGGTTTGGGTTTTCACCCTTTAACGGCCTATTTTTTAGTCAAAGTGTTATTTTTGCAAATTATCATCATACTCTAAAATCGGGAGACTTGAGACTACACGGTCAGTTCCTACAAGATACATTGGTCCCATGCGAGGTGTTCGTGCCTCCTACGGGGTCGTTTGGGGGCTGGTTTGGGTTTTCACCCTTTAACTGCCTATTTTTAAGTCAAAGTGTTATTTTTCCAAACTATCCTCATACTCTCAAACCGGGGGACCCGAGACTACGCGGTCAGTTCCTACAAGTTACATTGGTTCCGTGCGAGGTGTCCATGCCTCCTACGGGGTCGTTTGGTGGATGGTTTGGGTTTTCACCCTTTAACGGCCTGTTTTTAAGTCAAAGTGTTATTTTTGCAAACTATCGTCATACTCTGAAATCAGGAGACCCGAGACTACGCAGTTAGTTCCTACAAGTTACATTGGTCCCGTGCGAGGAGTTCGTGCCTCCTATGGGGTCGTTTGGGGCTGGTTTGGGTTTTCACCCTTTAACGGCCTATTTTTAATTCAAAGTGTTAATTTTGCAAATTATCGTCATACTCTAAAATCGGGAGACTCGAGACTACGCAGTCAGTTCCTACAAGTTACTTTGGTCCCGTGCGAGGTGTTCGTGCCTCCGATGGGGTCGTTTGGTTGCTGGTTTGGTTTATAACCCTTTAACGGCCTAATTTTAAGTCAAAGTGTTATTTTTGGAAATTATCATCACACTCTCAAATCGGAAGACCCGAGACTATGCGGTCAGTTCCTACAAGTTACATTGGTCATGTGTGAGGTGCTCGTGCCTCCTACGGGGTCGTTAGGGGGCTAGTTTGGGTTTTCACCCTTTAACGGCTTGTTTTCAAATCAAAGTGTGATTTTTTCAAATTATCATCATACTCTAAAACCGGGAGACTCGGGACTTCACGTTCAGTTCCTAGAGGTTATATTTGCCCCGTGCGAGGTGTTCGGGCCTCCTACGGGGTCGTTTGGAGGCTGGTTTGGGTTTTCACCCTTTACCGGCTTGTTTTCAAGTCAAAGTGTGATTTTTGCAAATAAACATCATACTCTAAAACCGAGAGACTCGGGATTACGCGGTCAGTTCCTACAAGTTACATTGGTCCCGTGCGAGGTGTTCATGCCTCTTACGGGGTCGTTTGGGGGTTAGTTCGGGTTTTCACCCTTTAACGGCCTGTTTTTAAGACAAAGTGTTATTTTGACAAATTATCACCATACTCTCAAATCGAGAGACCCGGGACTACACGGTGAGTTCCTAAAAGTTAGTTTGGTCCCGTGCGAGGTGTTCGTGCCTCCTACGGGGTCGTTTGGCGACTGGTTTTGGTATTCACCCTTTAACGGCCTATTTTTAAGTCAAAGTGTTAATTTTGCAAATTATCGTCATACTCTAAAATCGGGAGACTCAAGACTACGCGGTCAGTTCCTACAAGTTACATTGGTCCCGTGCGAGGTGTTCGTGCCTCCGATGGGGTCGTTTGGTTGCTGGTTTGGTTTATCACCCTTTAACGGCCTAATTTTAAGTCAAAGTGCTATTTTTGCAAATTATCGTCATACTCTAAAATTGGGAGACTCGAGACTACACGGTCAGTTCCTACAAGATACATTGGTCCCATGCGAGGTGTTCGTGCCTCCTACGGGGTCGTTTGGGGGCTGGTTTGGGTTTTCACCCTTTAACGGCTTGTTTTCAAATCAAAGTCTGATTTTTTCAAATTCTCATCATATTCTAAAACCGGGAGACTCGGGACTTCACGGTCAGTTCCTAGAGGTTATATTTGCCCCGTGCGAGGTGTTCGGGCCTCCTACGGGGTCGTTTGGGGGATGGTTTGGGTTTTCACCCTTTACCGGCTTGTTTTCAAGTCAAAGTGTGATTTTTGCAAATAAACATCATACTCTGAAACCGGGAGACCCGGGACTACGCGGTCAGTTCCTACAAGTTACATTGGTCCCGTGCGAGGTGTTCATGCCTCTTACGGGGTCGTTTGGGGGTTAGTTCGGGTTTTCACCCTTTAACGGCCTATTTTTAAGTTAAAGTGTTATTTTGACAAATTATCACCATACTCTCAAATCGAGAGACCCGTGACTACGCGTTCAGTTCCTAAAAGTTAGTTTGGTCCCGTGCGAGGTGTTCGTACCTCCTACGGGGTCGTTTGGGGGCTGGTTTGGGTATTCACCCTTTAACAACCTATTTTTAAGTCAAAGTGTTATTTTTGAAAACTATCATCATACTCTCAAACCGGGAGACCCGAGACTACGCGGTCAGTTCCAACAAGTTACATTGGTCCCGTGCGAGGTGTTCGTGCCTCCTACGGGGTCGTTCGGGGGCTGGTTTGGGTTTTAAACATTTAACGATATATTTTTAAGTGAAAGTATCATTTTTGCAAATTATCATCACACTCTCAAATCGGGAGACCAGGGACTACGCGGTCAGTTCGTACAAGTTACATTGGTCCTGTACAAGGTGTTCGTGCCTCCAACGGGATCGTTTGGGGGCTGGTTTGGGATTTCACCCTATAAGGGCAAGTTTTTAAGTCAAAGTGTTATTTTTGCAAATTATCATCATACTCTCAAACTGGGAGACCCGGGACTACGCGGTCAGTTCCTACAAGTTACATTGGTCCCGTGCAAGGTGTTCGTGCCTCCTACGGGGTCGTTTGGGGGCTGGTTTGGGTTTTCATCCTTTAACGGCCAGTTTTTAAGTCAAAGTGTTATTTTTGCAAACTATCGTCATACTCTCAAACCGGGAGACCCGAGACTATTCGGTCAGTTCCTACAAGTTACATTGGTTCTGTGCGAGGTGTTCGTGCCTCCTAGGGGTCGTTTGGGGGTTGGTTTTGATTTTGACCCTTTAACGGCCTGTTTTTAAGTCAAAGTGTGATTTTGGCAAATTATCACCATACTCTCAAATCGGGAGACCCGGGACTGCGCGGTCAGTTCCTAAAAGTTACTTTGGTCCCGTGCGAGGTGTTCGTGCCTCCTACGGGGTCGTTTGTAGGCTGGTTTTGATTTTCACCCTTTAACAGCCTGTTTTTAAGTCAAAGTGTTATTTTTGCAAACTATCGTCATACTCTCAAACCGGGAGACCCGAGACTACGCAGTTAGTTCCTACAAGTGACATTGGTCCCGTACGATGAGTTCGTGCCTCCTACGGGGTCGTTTGGGGGCTGGTTTGGTTTATCACCCTTTAACGGCCTGTTTTTATGTCAAAGTTTTATTTTTGGAAATTATAGTCACACTCTCCAATCGGTAGACCCGAGACTATGAGGTTATTTCCTACAAGTTACATTGGTAATGTGCGAGGTGTTCGTGCCTCCAATGGGGTCGTTAGGTGGATAGTTTGGGTTTTCACCCTTTAACGACTCGTTTTCAAATCGAAGTATGATTTTTGGAAATTATCGTCATACTCTCTAATCGGGAGACCCGGGACTTCGTGGTCAGGTTCTACAAGTTACATTGGTCCCGTGCGAGGTGTTCGCGCCTCCTACGGGGTCGTTTGGGGGTTGGTTTGGGTTTTCACTCTTTAACGGCTTGTTTTCAAGTCAAAGTGTGATTTTTACAAATTAACATCATACTCTCAAACCGGGAGACCTGGGACTACGCGGTCAGTTCCTACAAGTTACATTGGCCCCGTGTGAGGTGTTCGTGCCTCCTACAGGGACGTTTTGGGGGATGGTTTAAGTTTTCACCCTTTAACGGCCTATTTTTAAGTCAAAGTGTTATTTTGGCAAATTATCACCATACTCTCAAATCGGGAGACCCAGGTCTATGCGATCAGTTCCTAAAAGTTACTTTGGTCCCGTGTGAGGTGTTTGTGCCTCCTAGAGAGTCGTTTGGGGGCCGTTTTGGGTATTCACCCTTTAACGGCCTATTTTTAAGTCAAAGTGTTATTTTTGCAAACTAACGTCATACTCTCAAACCGGGAGACCCGAGAGTACGCGGTTAGTTCCTATTAGTTACATTTGTCCCGTACGAGGTGTTCGTGCCTCCTACGGGGCCGTTCGGGGGCTGGTTTGGGTTTTTACCATTTAACGGCTTATTTTCAAATCAAAGTGTCATTTTTGCAAATTATCATCATACCCTCAAATCGTGAGACCCAGGACTATTCGGTCAGTTCGTACAAGTTACATTGGTCCCGTGCGAGGTGTTCATGCTTCCTCCGGGATCATTTGGGGCTGGTTAGGGGTTTCACCCTTTAAGGGCCTGTTTTTAAGTCAAAGTGTTATTTTTGCAAATTATCGTCATACTCTCAAACTAGGAGACCCGGGACTACGCGGTCAGTCCCTACAAGTTACATTGGTCCCGTGCGAGGTATTCGTGCCTCCTACGAGGTCCTTTGGGGGTTGGTTTGGGTTTTCATCCTTTAACGGCCTGTTTTTAAGTCAAAGTGTTATTTTTGCAAATTATCACCATACTCTAAAATCGGGAGACCCGAGACTACGCAGTTAGTTCCTACAAGTTACATTGGTCCCGTACGAGGAGTTCGAGCCTCCTACGGGGTCATTTGGGGGCTGGTTTGGGTTTTCACCCTTTAACGGCCTATTTTTAAGTCAAAGTGTTATTTTTGAAAATTATCGTCATACTCTAAAATCGGGAGACTCGAGACTACACGATCAGTTCCTACAAGATACATTGGTCCCATGCGAGGTGTTCGTGCCTCCTACGGAGTCATTTGGGGGCTGGTTTGGGTTTTCACCCTTTAACGGCCTATTTTTAAGTCAAAGTGTTATTTTTCCAAACTATCATCATACTCTCAAACCGGGAGACCCGAGACTACGCGGTCAGTTCCTACAAGTTACATTGGTTTCGTGCGAGGTGTCCTTGCCTCCTATGGGATCGTTTGTGGGATGGTTTGGGGTTTCACCCTTTAACGGCCTGTTTTTAAGTCAAAGTGTTATTTTTGCAAACTATCGTCATACTCTGAAACCGGGAGACCCGAGACTACGCAGTTAGTTCCTACAAGTTACATTGGTCCCGTGCGAGGAGTTCGTGCCTCCTACGGGGTCGCTTGGCGCTGGTTTGGGTTTTAACCCTTTAACGGCCTATTTTTAAGTCAAAGTGTTAATTTTGCAAATTATTGTCATACTCTAAAATCGGGAGACTCGAGACTTCGCGGTCAGTTCCTACAAGTTACATTGGTCCCGTGCGAGGTGTTCGTGCCTCCGATGGGGTCGTTTGGTTGCTGGTTTGGTTTATCACCCTTTAACGGCCTAATTTTAAGTCAAAGTGTTATTTTTGGAAATTATCATCACACTCCCAAATCGGAAGACCTGAGACTATGCGGTCAGTTCCTACAAGTTACATTGGTCATGTGTGAGGTGCTCGTGCCTCCTACGAGGTCGTTAGGGGGCTAGTTTGGGTTTTCACCCTTTAACGGCTTGTTTTCAAATCAATGTGTGATTTTTTCAAATTATCATCATACTCTCAAACCGGGAGACTCGGGACTTCACGGTCAGTTCCTAGAGGTTATATTTGCCCCGTGCGAGGTGTTCGGGCCTTCTACGGGGTCGTTTGGGGGCTGGTTTGGGTTTTCACCCTTTACCGGCTTGTTTTCAAGTCAAAGTGTGTTTTTTGCAAATAAACATCATACTCTCAAACCGGGAGACCCGGGACTACGCGCTCAGTTGCTACAAGTTACATTCGTCCCGTGCGAGGTGTTCATGCCTCTTACGGGGTTGTTTGGGGGTTAGTTCGGGTTTTCACCCTTTAACGGCCTGTTTTTAAGTCAAAGTGTTCTTTTGACAAATTATCACCATACTCTCAAATCGAGAGACCCGGGACTACGCGGTCAGTTCCTAAAAGTTAGTTTGGTCCCGTGCGAGGTGCTCGTGCCTCCTACGGGGTCGTTTGGGGGCTGGTTTGAGTATTCACCCTTTAACGGCCTATTTTTAAGTCAAAGTGTTATTTTGAAAACTATCATCATACTCTCAAACCGGGAGACCCGAGATTACGCGGTCAGTTCCAACAAGTTACATTGGTCCCGTGCGAGGTGTTCTTGCCTCCTACGGGGTCGTTCGGGGGCTGTTTTGGGTTTTAACCATTTGACGACATATTTTCAAGTCAAAGTGTCATTTTTGCAAATTATCATCACACTCTCAAATCGGGAGACCCGGGACTACGCGGTCAGTTCGTACAAGTTACATTGGTCCTGTGCAAGGTGTTCGTACCTCATACGGGATCGTTTGGGGGACGGTTTGGTATTTCACCCTTTAACGGCCTGTTATTAAGTCAAAGTTGTATTTTTGCAAACTATCGTCATACTTTGAAACCGGGAGACCCGAGACTACGCTGTTAGTTCCTACAAGTTACATTGGTCCCGTGCGAGGAGTTCGTGCCTCCTACGGGGTCGTTTGGGGCTGCTTTGGGTTTTCACCCTTTAACGGCCTATTTATAAGTCAAAGTGTTAATTTTGAAAATTATCGTCATACTCTAAAATCGGGAGACTCGAGACTACGCGATCAGTTCCTACAAGTTACATTGGTCCCGTGCGAGGTGTTCGTGCCTCCGATGGGGTCGTTTGGTTGCTGGTTTGGTTTATCACCCTTTAACGGCCTAATTTTAACTCAAAGTGTTATTTTTGGAAATTATCATCACACTCTCAAGTCGGAAGACCCGAGACTATGCGGTAAGTTCCTACAAGTTACATTGGTCATGTGCGAGGTGCTCGTGCCTCCTACGGGGTCGTTAGGGGGATAGTTTGGGTTTTCACCCTTTAACGGCTTGTTTTCAAATCAAAGTGTGATTTTTGCAAATTATCATCATACTCTCAAACCGGGAGAGTCGGGACTTCACGGTCAGTTCCTAGAGGTTATATTTGCCCCGTGCGAGGTGTTCGGGCCTTCTACGGGGTCGTTTGGGGGATAGTTTGGGTTTTCACCCTTTACCGACTTGTTTTCAAGTCAAAGTGTGATTTTTGCAAATAAATATCATACTCTCAAACCGGGAGACCCGGGACTACGCGGTCAGTTCCTACAAGTTACATTGGTCCCGTGCGAGGTGTTCATGCCTCTTACGGGGTCGTTTGAGGGTTAGTTCGGGTTTTCACCCTTTAACGGTCTGTTTTTAAGTTAAAGTGTTCTTATGGTAAATTATCACCATACTCTCAAATCGAGAGACCCGGGACTACGCGGTCAGTTCCTAAAAGTTAGTTTGGTCCCGTGCGAGGTGTTCGTACCTCCTACGGGGTCGTTTGGTGGCTGGTTTGGGTATTCACCCTTTAACGGCCTATTTTTAAGTCAAATTGTTATTTTTGAAAACTATCATCATACTCTCAAACCGGGAGACCCGAGACTACGCGGTCAGTTCCAACAAGTTACATTGGTCCCGTGCGAGGTGTTCGTGCCTTCTACGGGGTTGTTCGGGGGCTGGTTTGGGTTTTAACCATTTAACGACATATTTTCAAGTCAAAGTGTCATTTTTGCAAATTATCATCACACTCTCAAATCGGGAGACTCGGGACTACTCAGTCAGTTCGTTCAAGTTACATTGGTCCTGTGCAAGGTGTTCGTGCCTCCTACGGGATCGTTTGGGGGCTGGGTTGGGTTTTCACCCTTTAAGGGCCTGTTTTTAGGTCAAAGTTGTATTTTTGCAAATTATCATCATACTCTCAAACTGGGAGACCCGTGACTACGCGGTCAGTTCCTACAAGTTCCATTGGTACCGTGTGAGGTGTTCGTGCCTCCTACGGGGTCGTTTGGGGGCTGGTTTGGGTTTTCCCCCTTTAACGGCCTGTTTTTAATTCAAAGTGTTATTTTGGAAAATTATCACCATACTCTCAAATCGGGAGACTCGGGACTACGCGGTCAGTTCCTAAAAGTTACTTTGGTCCCGTGCGAGGTGTTCGTGCCTCCTACGGGGTCGTTTGGGGCTGGTTTGGGTTTTCACCCTTTAACGGCCAGTTTTTAAGTCCAAGTGTTATTTTTGCAAACTATCGTCATACTCTCAAACCGGGAGACCCGAGACTACGCGATCAGTTCCTACAAGTTACATTGGTCCCGTGCGAGGTGTTTGTGCCTCCTACGGGGTCGTTTGGGGGCTGGTTTGGGGTTTCATCCTTTAACGGCCTGTTTTTAACTCAAAGTGTTATTTTTGCAAACTATCGTCATACTCTCAAACCGGGAGACCCGAGACTATGCGGTCAGTTCCTACAAGTTACATTGGTTCCGTGCGAGGTGTTCGTGCCTCCTAGGGGGTCTTTTGGGGGCTGGTTTTGATTTTCACCCTTTAACGGCCTGTTTTTAAGTCAAAGTGTTATTTTGGCAAATTATGACCATACTCTCAAATCGGGAGACCTGGGACTATGCGGTCAGTTCCTAAAAGTTACTTTGGTCCCGTGCGAGGTGTTCGTGCCTCCTACGGGGTCGTTTGTGGGCTGGTTTGGGTTTTCACCTTTTAACGGCCTGTTTTTAAGTCAAAGTGTTATTTTTGCAAACTATCGTCATACTTTCAAACCGGGAGACCCGACCGAGACTACGCAGTTAGTTCCTAAAAGTTACATTGGTTCCGTACGAGGAGTTCGTGCCTCCTACGGGGTCGTTTGGGGGCTGGTTTGGTTTATCACCCTTTAACGGCTTGTTTTTAAGTCAAAGTGTTATTTTTGGAAATTATCGTCACACTCTCAAATCGGGAGACCTGAGACTATGCGGTCAGTTCCTACAAGTTACATTGGTTCCGTGCGAGGTGTTCATGCCTCCTACGGGATCGTTTGGGGATGGTTTGGGTTTTCACCCTTTAAGGGCCTCTTTTTAAGTCAATATGTTATTTTTGGAAATTATCGTCATACTCTCAAACTAGGAGACCCGGGACTACGCGGTCAGTCCCTACAAGTTACATTGGTCCCGTGCGAGGTATTCGTGCTTCCTACGAGGTTGTTTGGGGGCTGGTTTGTGTTTTCATTTTTTAACGGCCTGTTTTTAATTCAAAGTGTTATTTTCGCAAATTATCACCATACTCTCAAAATGAGAGACCCGAGACTACGCTGTCAGTTCGTACAAGTTACATGGGTCCCGTGCGAGGTGTTCGTGCCTCCTATGGGGTCGTTTGGGGGATGGTTTGGGTTTTCACCCTTTAACGGCCTGTTTTTAATTCAAAGTGTTATTTTGAAAAATTCTCACCATACTCTCAAATAGCTAGACCCAAGACTACACGGTCAGTTCCTAAAACTTACTTTGGTCCCGTGCGAGGTGTTCGTGCCTCTAACAGGGTCGTTTGGGGGCTGGTTTGGGTTTTCACCCTTTAACGGCCTATTTTTAAGTCAAAGTGTTATTTTTGCAAACTATCGTCATACTCTCAAACTGGGAGACCCGAGACTAAGCGGTCAGTTCCTACAAGTTACATTGGTCCCCTGCGAGGTGTTCGTACCTCTTACGGGGTCGTTCGGGGGCTGGTTTGGGTTTTTACCATTTAACGTCCTTTTTTCAAGTTTAAGTGTCATTTTTTCAAATTATCATCATACTCACAAATTGGGAGACTCGGGACTACGCGGTCAGTTCCTACAAGTTACATTAGTCCCGTGCGAAGTGTTTGTGCCTCCTACGGGATCGTTTGTGGGCTGGTTTGGGATTTCACCCTTTAAGGGCCTATTTTAAGTCAAAGTTATATTTTTCCAAATTATTGTCATACCCTCAAACTGGGAAACCCGGGACTACACGGTCAGTTCCTACAGGTTACAATGGTCCCGTGCGAGGTTTCCGTGCCTGCTACGGGGTCGTTTGGGGGCTGGTTTGGGTTTTCATCCTTTAATGGCCTGTTTTTAAGTTAAAGTGTTATTTTTGCAAATTATCCTCATACTCTCAAATCGAGAGACCCGAGACTACGCGGTCAGTTCCTACAAGTTACATTGGTTCCGTGCGAGGTATTCGTGCCTCCTACGGGGTCATTTGGGGGCTGGTTTGGATTTTCACCCTTTAATGGCCTGGTTTTAAGTCAAAGTGTTATTTTGCAAATGATCGTCATACTCTTAAATAGGGAGACCCGGACAATGCGATCAGTTCCTACAAGTTACATTGATCCCGTGCGAGGTGTTCGTGCCTCATACGGGGTCGTTTGAGGGTTGGTTTGGGTTTTCACCCTTTAACGACTTGTTTTCAAGTGAAAGTGTGATTTTTGCAAATTATTGTCATACTCTCAAACCGAGAGACCCGGGACTTCGTGGTCAGCTCCTACATTTTACATTGGTCCCGTGCGAGGTGTTCGTGCCTCCTACGGGGTCATTAGGGGGCTCGTTTGGGTTATCACCCTTTCACGGCCTGTTTTTAGGTCAAAGTGTTCTTTTTGCAAATTATCGTCTTACTCTCAAATCAGGACACCTGAGACTACGCGGTCAGTTCCTATAAGTTACATTGGTCCCGTGCGAGGTGTTCGTGCCTCCTACGGGGTCGTTTGGGCGATGGTTTGGGTTTTTACCCTTTAAGAGCCTGTTTTAAAGTCAAAGTATTATTTTTTCAAATTATCGTCATACTCTCAAACCGGGAGATCCGAGACTACGCGGTCAGTTCCTACAAGTTACATTGGTCCCGTGTGAGGTATTTGTGCCTCCTACGGGGTCTTTTGGGGGTTGGTTTGGGTTTTCACCCTTTAACGACTTGTTTTCAAGTCAAAGTGAGATTTTTGCAAATTATCGTCATACTCTCAAACCAGGAGACCCGGGACTACGCGGTTAGTTAGTACAAGTTACATTGGTCCCGTACGAGGTGTTCGTGCCTCCTACAGTGTCGTTTGGGGGCTGGATTTGGTTTTCACTCTTTTACGGCTTGTTTTAAAGTTAAAGTGTGATTTTTGCAAATTATTGTCATACTCTCAAATCGAGAGACCCGGGACTTCGCGGTCAACTCCAACATTTTACATTGGTCCCGTGAGAGGTGTTCGTGCTTCCTACGGGGTCGTTAGGGGGCTCGTTTGGGTTATCACCCTTTAACGACCTGTTTTTAGGTCAAAGTGTTATTTTTGCAAATTATCGTCTTACTCTCAAATCAGGACACCCGAGACTACGCGATCAGTTCCTATAAGTTACATTGGTCCCATGCGAGGTGTTTGTGCCTCCTACGGGGTCGTTTGGGCGATGGTTTGGGTTTTTACCCTTTAAGAGCCTGTTTTAAAGTCAAAGTATTATTTTTTCAAATTATCGTCATACTCTCAAACCGGGAGATCCGAGACTACGCGGTCAGTTCCTACAAGTTACATTGGTCCCGTGCGAGGTATTTGTGCCTCCTACGGGGTCTTTTGGGGGTTGGTTTGGGTTTTCACCCTTTAACGACTTGTTTTCAAGTTAAAGTGAGATTTTTGCAAATTATCGTCATACTCTCAAACCAGGAGACCCGGGACTACGCGGTCAGTTAGTACAAGTTACATTGGTCCCGTACGAGGTGTTCGTGCCTCCTACGGTGTCGTTTGGGGGCTGGATTTGGTTTTCACTCTTTTACGGCTTGTTTTTAAGTTAAAGTGTGATTTTTGCAAATTATCGTCATACTTTCTAACCGGGAGACCCGGGACTACGCGGTCAGTTCCTACAAGTTACATTGGTCCCGTGCGAGGTGTTCTTGCCTCCTACGGGGTCGTTTGGGGACTGGTTTGGGTTTTCACCCTCTAATGGCTTATTTTAAGTCAAAGTGTTATTTTTGCAAATTATCGTCATACTCTCAAACCGGGACACCGAGACTACACGGTCAGTTCCTACAAGTTACAATGGTCCCGTGCGAGGTGTTCGTACCTCCTAAGGGGTCGTTTGGGTTTTCACCCTTTAACGGCTTGTTTTTAAGTCAAAGTTTTATTTTTGCAAATTATCATCATACTCTCAAATAGGGAGACCCGGGACTACGCGGTCAGTTCCTACAAGTTACTTTGGTCCCGTGCGAGGTGTTCCTGCCTCCTACGGGGTCGTTTGTGGGCTGGTTTGCGTTTTCACCCTTTAACGGCCTGTTTTTAAGTCAAAGTTTTATTTTTGCAAATTATCATCATACTCTCAAACCAGGAGACCTGAGACTACGCGATCAGTTTCTACAAGCTACATTGGTCCCGTGCGAGGTGTTCGTGCCTCCTACGGGGTTGTTTGAGGTCTGGTTTGGGTTTTCACCCTTTAACGGCTTGTTTTAAAGTCAAAGTGTGATTTTTGTAAATTATCATCATACCCTCAAACCGAGAGACTCGAGATTATGCGGTCAGTTCCTACAAGTTCCATTGGTCCGTTCGAGGTGTTCGTGCCTCCTACGGGGTCGTTTGGGGGTTGGTTTGTGTTTTCACCCTTTAACGGCCAGTTTTTGAGTCCAAGTGTTATTTTTGCAAACTATCGTCATACTCTCAAATCGGGAGACCCGAGACTACGCGATCAGTTCCGACAAGTTACATTGGTCCCGTGCGAGGTGTTCGTGCCTCCTACGGGGTCGCTTGGGGGCCTGGTTTGGGTTTTCATCCTTTAACGGCCTATTTTTAAGTCAAAGTGTTATTTTTGCAAAATATCGTCAGACTCTCAAACCGAGAGACCCGAGACTATGTGGTCAGTTCCTACAAGTTACATTGGTTCCGTGCGAGGTGTTCGTGCGTCCTAGGGGGTCTTTTGGGGGCTGGTTTTGATTTTCACCCTTTAACGGCCTGTTTTTAAGTCACGTGTTATTTTGGTAAATTATCACCATACTCTCAAATCGGGAGACCCGGGACTACGCGGTCAATTTCTAAAAGTTACTTTGGTCCCGTGCGAGGTGTTCGTGCCTCCTACGGGGTCGTTTGTGGGCTGGTTTGGGTTTTCACCCTTTAACGGCCTGTGTTTAAGTCAAAGTGTTATTTTTGCAAACTATCGTCATACTCTCAAATCGGGAGACCCGATCGAGACTACGCAGTTAGTTCCTACAAGTTACATTGGTCCCGTACGAGGAGTTTGTGCCTCCTACGGGGTCGTTTGGGGGCTGGTTTGGTTTATCACCCTTTAAAGGCCTGTTTTTAAGTCAAAGTGTTATTTTTGGAAATTATCGTCACACTCTCAAATCGAGAGACCCGAGACTATGAGGTCAGTTCCTACAAGTTACATTGGTCATGTGCGAGGTGTTCGTTCCTCCTACGGGGTCGTTAGAGGGCTAGTTTGGGTTTTCACCCTTTAACGAGTTGTTTTCATATCGAAATATGATTTTTGCAAATTATCGTCATACTCTCTAACCAGGAGACCCGGGACTTCGTGGTCAGTTTCTACAAGTTACATTGGTCACGTGCGAGGTGTTCGCTCCTCCTACGGGGTCGTTCGGGGGTTGGTTTGGGTTTTCACTCTTTAACGGCTTGTTTTCAAGTCAAAGTGTTATTTTTACAAATTTACATCATACTCTCAAATCGGGAGACCCAGGACTACGCGGTCAGTTCCTACAAGTTACATTGGCCCCGCGCGAGGTGTTCGTGCCTCCTACGGGGACGTTTTGGGGGTTGGTTTGGGTTTACACCCTTTAACGGCCTGTTTTTAACTCAAAGTGTTACTTTGGCAAATTATCACCATACTCTCAAATCGGGAGACCTGGGACTATGCGGTCAGTTCCTAAAAGTTACTTTGGTCCCGTGCGAGGTGTTCGTGCCTCCTACGGAGTCGTTTGGGGGTTGATTTGAGTATTCACCCTTTAACGGTCTGTTTTTAAGTCAAAGTGTTATTTTTGTAAACTATCATCATACTCTCAAATCGGGAGACCCGGGACTACGCGGTTAGTTCCTATTAGTTACATTTGCCCCGTGTGAGGTGTTCGTGCCTCCTACGGGGCCGTTCGGGGGCTGGTTTGTGTTTTTACCATTTAACGGCTTATTTTCAAGTCAAAGTGTCATTTTTATAAATTATCATCATACTCTCAAATCGTGAGACCTAGGACTATGCGGTCAATTCGTACAAGTTACATTGGTCCCGTGCGAGGTGTTCATGCTTCCTACGGGATCATTTGGGGCTGGTTTGGGTTTTCACCATTTAAGGACCTCTTTTTTAAGTCAAAGTGTTATTTTTGCAAATTATCGTCATACTCTCAAACTAGGAGACCCGAGACTACGCGGTCAGTCCCTACAAGTTACATTGGTCCCGTGCGAGGTATTCGTGCCTCCTACGAGGTCGTTTGGGGGCTGGTTTGGGTTTTCATTTTTTAACAGCCTGTTTTTAATTCAAAGTGTTATTTTCGCAAATTATCACCATACTCTCAAACCGAGAGACCCGAGACTACGCTGTCAGTTCGTACAAGTTACATGGGTCCCGTGCGAGGTGTTCGTGCCTCCAATGGGGTCGTTTGGGGGCCGGTTTGGGTTTTCACCCTTTAACGACCTGTTTTTAATTCAAAGTGTTATTTTGGAAAATTCTCACCATACTCTCAAATAGGGAGACCAAGGACTACGCAGTCAGTTCCTAAAACTTACTTTGGTCCTGTGCGAGGTGTTCGTGCCTCCAACGGGGTCGTTTGGTGGCTGGTTTGGGTTTTCACCCTTTAACGGCCTATTTTTAAGTCAAATTGTTATTTTTGCAAACTATCGGCATAATCTCAAACTAGGAGACCCGAGACTACGCGGTCAGTTCCTACAATTACATTGGTCCCGTGCGAGGTGTTCGTACCTCTTACGGGGTCGTTCGAGGGCTGGTTAGGGTTTTTACCATTTAACGTCCTTTTTTCAAGTTAAAGTATCATTTTTGCAAATTATTATCATACTCACAAATTGGTAGACTCGGGACTACGCGGTCAGTTCCTACAAGTTACATTAGTCCCGTGCAAAGTGTTTGTTCCTCCTACGGGATCGTTTGGGGGCTGGTTTGGGATTTCACCCTTTAAGGGCCTGTTTTTAAGTCAAAGTGTTATTTTTCCAAATTATTGTCATACCCTCAAACTGGGAAACCCGGGACTACGCGGTCAGTTCCTACAAGTTACAATGGTCCCATGCGAGGTTTCCGTGCCTGCTACGGGGTCGTTTGGGGGCTGGTTTGGGTTTTCATCCTTTAACGGCCTATTTTTAAGTCAAAGTGTTATTTTTGCAAATTATCCTCATACTCTCAAATCGAGAGACCCGAGACTACGCGGTCAGTTCCTACAAGTTACATTGGTCCCGTGCGAGGTATTCGTGCCTCCTACGGGGTCATTTGGGGGCTGGTTTGGGTTTTCACCCTTTAATGGCCTGGTTTTAAGTCAAAGTGTTATTTTGCAAATGATCGTAATACTCTCAAATAGGGAGACCCGGACAACGCGGTCAGTTCCTACAAGTTACATTGGTCCCGTGCAAGGTGTTTGTGCCTCCTACGGGGTCGTTTGAGGGTTGGTTTGGGTTTTCACCCTTTAACGGCTTGTTTTCAAGTGAAAGTGTGATTTTTGCAAATTATTGTCATACTCTCAAACCGAGAGACCCGGGACTTCGCGCTCAGCTCCTACAATTTACATTGGTCCCATGCGAGGTGTTCGTGCCTCCTACGGGGTCGTTAGGGGGCTCGTTTGGGTTATCACCCTTTAACGGCCTGTTTTTAGGTCAAAGTGTTATTTTTGCAAATTATCGTCTTACTCTTAAATCAGGACACCCGAGACTACGCGGTCAGTTCCTATAAGTTACATTGGTCCCGTGCGAGGTGTTCGTGCCTCCTACGGGGTCGTTTGGGGGATGGTTTGGGTTTTTACCCTTTAAGTGCCTGTTTTAAAGTCAAAGTGTTATTTTTTCAAATTATCGTCATACTCTCTAATCGGGAGATCCGAGACTACGCGGTCAGTTCCTACAAGTTACATTGGTCCCGTGCGAGGTATTTGTGCCTCCTACGGGGTCTTTTGGGGGTTGGTTTGGGTTTTCACCCTTTAACGACTTGTTTTCAAGTCAAAATGAGATTTTTGCAAATTATCGTCATACTCTCAAACCAGGAGACCCGGGACTACGCGGTCAGTTAGTACAAGTTACATTGGTCCCGTACGAGGTGTTCGTGCCTCCTACGGTGTCGTTTGGAGGCTGGATTTGGTTTTCACTCTTTTACGGCTTGTTTTCAAGTTAAAGTGTGATTTTTGCAAATTATCGTCATACTTTCTAACCGGGAGACCCGGGACTACGCGGTCAGTTCCTACAAGTTACATTGGTCCCGTGCGAGGTGTTCTTGCCTCCTACGGGGTCGTTTGGGGATTGGTTTGGGTTTTCACCCTCTAATGGCTTATTTTAAGTCAAATTGTTATTTTTGCAAATTATCATCATACCCTCAAACCGGGACACCGAGACTACGCGGTCAGTTCCTACAAGTTACAATGGTCCCGTGCGAGGTGTTCGTACCTCCTAAGGGGTCATTTGGGTTTTCACCCTTTAACGGCCTGTTTTTAAGTCAAAGTGTTATTTTTGCAAATTATCATCATACTCTCAAATAGGGAGACCCGGTACTACGCGGTCAGTTCCTAAAAGTTACTTTAGTCCCGTGCGAGGTGTTCGTGCCTCCTACGGGGTCGTTTGTGGGCTGGTTTGGGTCTTCACCCTTTAACGGCCTGTTTTTAAGTCAAAGTTTTATTTTTGAAAATTATCATCATACTCTCAAACCAGGAGACCCGAGACTACGTGGTCAGTTTCTACAAGCTACATTGGTCCCGTGCGAGGTGTTCGGGCCTCCTACGGGGTCATTTGAGGTCTGGTTTGGGTTTTCACCCTTTAACGGCTTGTTTTAAAGTCAAAGTATGATTTTTGTAAATTATCATCATACCCTCAAACCGGGAGACTCGAGACTATGCGGTCAGTTCCTACAAGTTACATTGGTTACGTTCGAGGTGTTCGTGCCTCCTACGGGGTCATTTGGGGGTTGGTTTGTGTTTTCACCCTTTAACGGCCTGTTTTTAAGTCAAAGTGTTATTTTTACAAATTACAGTCATACTCTTAAACCGGTAGACCCGGGACTACGCGGTCAGTTCCTACAAGTT
This sequence comes from Sambucus nigra, assembly GCA_949130495.1. Lineage (NCBI taxonomy): Eukaryota > Viridiplantae > Streptophyta > Magnoliopsida > Dipsacales > Adoxaceae > Sambucus > Sambucus nigra. Next base: position 39,923,912 of record OX422208.1, on the reverse strand, counting down.
ACATTGGTCCCGTGCGAGGTGTTCGTGCCTCCTACGGGGTCGTTTGGGGGTTGGTTTGGGTTTTCACCCTTTAATGGCTTGTTTTCAAGTCAAAGTGTGATTTTTTCAAATTATCGTCATACTCTCAAACTGGGAGACCCGGGACTACACGACGAGTTCCTACAAGATACATTGGTCCCGTGCGAGGTGTTCGTGCCTCCTTCGGGGTCGTTTGGGGGCTCGTTTGGGTTTTCACCCTTTAATGAACTATTTTTAAATCAAAGTTTTATTTTTACAAATTCTCACCATACTCTCAAACCGGGATACCCGAGAAGACACAGTCAGTTCCTACGAGTTACATTGGTCCCGTGCGAGCTGTTCATGCCTCTGATGGGGTCATTTGGGGGCTGGTTTGGTTTATCACCCTTTAATGGCCTATTTTTAAGTCAAGGTGTTATTTTTGGAAATTATCATCACACTCTCAAATCGGGAGACCCGAGACTATGCGGTCAGTTCCTACAAGTTACATTGGTCCCGTGCGAGGTGTCCGTGCCTCCTACGGGGTCGTTAGGGGGCTAGTTTAGGTTTTCACCCTTTAACGGCTTGTTTTCAAGTCAAAGTGTGATTTTTATAAATTATCGTCATACGCTCAAACCGGGAGACCCGGGACTAGGCGGTTTGTTCCTAGACGTTACATTGGTCCCGTGCGAGGTGTTCGTGCCTCCTACGAGGTCGTTTGGGGGCTGGTTTTGGTTTTCACCCTTTAACGGCTTGTTTTCAAGTCAAAGTGTGATTTTTGCAAACTATCGTCATACTCTCAAACCAGGAGACCCGGGACTATGTGGTCAGTTCCTACAAGTTACATTGGTCCCCTGCGAGGTGTTCGTGACTCCTACGGTGTCGTTTGGGGGCTGGATTTGGTTTTCACCCTTTCAGTACCTTTATTTTGGGATTTATTACTATCAGGATGTTTTTCTTTGGTGTTGTAAATGATTGGACTATTTATTGATGGTTAAATTCTTGAATGTTCATTTCTATTCTCATTTCTAATGTGTGACTCTTAAAAATGTAAGTGGTTAAAGGTTTTATAATCGGATTTAATAAAATGAGAATAAGGTTTTAAATGGTTTTGACACTTAGCTTAATTATTTAGGGTGTTTAAATTGGAAAAGTATTTTTACGACAGTGATGCTAAGAATGAACCAACTGTTCACCTTGATTTTAATTTAATAAAGGAGTGATCGCCCGGTATTTAATTAGGCGGGGTGTCAAAAGTGGTATCAGTGCATCAGGTTCTAGTGTCCTTAGGATCTGTATGGCTTATTATGCTTTCAGCGTTGCTTTGTTTGTTATAGAGCCCTATGTTTAGGATTGTCTATTTCTTTGACGAGATTTCGTTCTCCTGCTATAATGTGTATACATTAGTGAATTCTAATTTCGTTCGGATGTGTGCGTGTGCTGAGCGATGACGGATGTCAGAAGAGGACCGTTAAGCGTACATCAGGAGGCAGGGCTCAGTTGAGATTATAAAATATATCCTAGGATGATGACCGTAGTTGAGGTCACCTCCATTATGGCACGAGAATCCAAGACTAGAAAGGCGACTAAGGCGCAACAGTGATTTCCAAATGCCGTTATAGTCAAATGAGGTGCGGGGTAAATTTACCCAACGTATTACAAAAACGTGTAGAGACTGTCAGTGGGAAATTCAAAAAAATGCAGAAATTTTTTGTGTTTACCAAAGGAGGTAAAGTATCCAAAGGTTTAGATATAGGACGGAGTGTGGCAAACTGAAAGTGAAAATTTAGAGAAAATTTTCATGGCTTTCGGGACGAAGTTATAATGGTTGGAGTCAACCACCAATTTTAGAAGTGGAATGCTATGCCTATAGGAGAACCTTAGGTACAGTGTTGACCGTATGTTCCTTTCTCAACTGTTCAGGTTGAGAAGCAAACGTGGTTCTGAACTCATCGCAGGAGGCATGATAGAAGTCCGATTGTGGATATGAACCCTAATCATTAGCAAATTTTGTATCGAAAGATATAGATACGAGTGGAGGAAACGACTCCAAGTGGGAGACCAACTCGTAATAATAATTGATAATACTCGAGGAGGAAATTCTAATCGACGGTTGATTCAGAGGTTGACAATGTTGTATTTTGTCAATAAAGATGATAATGCTCCTTGTGTGGGAAGCTTAAAGGAATCGAGGAAGTTAGTCTAGAATAAGACTGAATACGAGGGTGGTGATATAGCACCACAAAGGGATGTGGATATACATCAGGGGACCCATTTAAATGATTCGGATAATGGAATTCTTACCAAGTGATGATAAATTCAGTAAGTACTATTATAGATAGTAGCATGATCTTTATGGCCTAAAAGTTAAAGGAACAATCAGGATGGCTAACAGGAATTGGATTTACTAAAGTCCGAGAGAAGGACAATCCTAACCTGGTTAGTAGGACAAGTGATAAGTGGATTATGTGTTGAGGTATTTTGTGCGGAGTGAGATCGCTCACGATAATATGTTCCAAAGTGAGTATAAGGACAAGAATACGGTGCATAGTAAAAGGCAATGATTAAAGTAATTTTGTTTGGTTTGAGTAGACGTGTTACGTCCGGAAACCATTTGCGCAGTCAAGACGATTGACAAGGTAGAAGTGTAAGTTGTATCCTCAGAGGATGAGGCGTGTTTATATGACACGAGTGAGTCACTATATTTTGTTCCTTGCTAGATTAGCATGTGAGACGAGTTTAATGCATATAGTTATAAATGTTACCATTATGTGAGTATTTTTCCCTAGCGTAGCGGGATTTTTCTTTGGTGCTATCTGCGGAATATGAATGTGTATATTAACAGTGTTACGTATTTTATTGAGGTTACTCGTTGTAGTGATGCGATACACGAGTATGATATTTTCTTTGTTAAAACATTATAGAATGGTTAGTACGATAGTGGGCATTTATTGCAAGACTATCGGAGTGGTTTCATTAGCGCAACATGTTTTACGTTTTGTTTTGGCGAGGCTTTACCTGTAAGAAGGTTGGACTCGCACTTATATTATCTATCCTAGAGACTTCGGAGGAGATAGTAGGCTCAAGATATTCGATGCCAAATTATGTATAGACTTTGTCAGTATAATTCCGTATGTATCGGGATTTACCGTTGAGCGAAAAGATTTGACTCAGTATTATGTTTAGCACTCCGGACTTAGTGATAGGAAGAGTGCATTGTTATATTTATCCTTTAGAGATGTGGGAGTTAATATTTATACCCCTATTATTAGGGAAAGGAATTTCGAGAATTCAGATTGTATGTATTCGAGGTTTATGGAATGGTATTACCACCAACCTATAATGAACAATAGTGCAATTAGTGAAACGTTCTTTGTTAAGCATAATTATGGGAGAAATTGTAACTTTTCTGTCAAGAGATGGAATAAAGGGGTATATGCTATGGACGGAGGACCTAACGGATTTCGATAACCGACAATGCTAGGTAGTAGTGTATCGGGGCCTTGTTTGGATTTCGCTTTGCGAGACATCCCACGCATGAAACTTTTGATTTGGTTGGAAATAGGGAGACGTTTGGTCACTATTCCATGAGTTCGGTACCCTGGTCGAAATGGGTTCAAGTAATTATGTATGTAAGTTGGAAGTTAAATTTTGATCTAAAGCCATTGGAGCCGGTTGTGTGGTAAGAAAGCATTGAAAGTTTTGCTTTGTCACCACGAGTTAAGGGGGAGAAATGATAATAAGGAAGATTTAAAATTTTGATTTTTAGGGTGATTAAAGTGTTGTAATCACGCTACAAGCGACAGGGAAAACAAAGAATTTGTTTATTAGTATGGAGCGTATGTGATGCTTACGCTAGTATGCCCGGTTTAGAGGGTGTGTAGACATCCTGGTTAACTGATGTTAAAACTCGTCCGAGTCGAAGGGACGTGGTCATGGACATGTGTCATATATGTTTGTGGGACTAGTTTAACGAAGTGGAAGTGATAGAGTGGATTAAACGTCACTTTAGGGGCAATAATCCATACATAGGTGTGTAATTAGAATAGCACACCCAAATTTGAATTGGAAGACTGTGAGAAGTCATTTAAGAAGAGTATTCCTTGAATGGAGCAGAATTAAATGATTATGAAGAACACTCGGAGCGGATTTATTAGTAGGCAAGTATGAGAGAGACTTGCACATACAAAGGGTGATGATGTTGGTATGGTATAGGAGATCCAGAAGTGCGCTTCGTGGAAAGAAAAGCACGGGTGGAACTTTCAGCATACTACAAGGAAGGAAGGGGTGTATTACGTGTCACTTAATGTGAGACATTTCAAGGAAGAATCGATGTTTAGCGGGACATAATGAGTAGTCTCTACATGCACCGCCCAAAGGTAAGGTTTGGTTGAAAGAGGAGAATCAACCAAAGAATTCTGTGTTTATCGACAATTCCTGAAATTGGAAGAGGTCGGTACAGTCCTTGGATGGGTTGCCATCGTCAAAACATGATCAAGGGTTCATCCCGGACATGTGAATTAAGCCGCTGAGAAGGAAGTGATTGATATTCCTTTGGGATCGTTTACAATATTAACTAGTATGCCCCAGACTTCCTTTGAAAGGAAGGATCGCGCCAGTGCATGGTCCGGCGCAGTATAAATTTCTGAATCAGGATGAGATTGGTAAATTCCACCTTTGATATGGGATTTCAGGAACCAGCGGAGATCAGATTTCTTTTCGAGTAGGATGTATCACCCTTAGCCAGGGAATAAGCGCATGGTGATTAAAGATTAGTGGATCCACGTGAAGGAGATTTTGGAATCTTGGTACGATGATTTCAAGAATGCTCTGTAGAAGCACTCGTACCTGTTTGTCGCGTACGAGGTACTTATTAAGGTTTTGATATGGAAGAACCTCAACTATTATCCTTTCATATGTTTAGAGGAGAGTAGATAATCAGAATTTTTGGATCGGTCGAGAGAACATCCGATAAATGTGGTAGAATTCCACGACTATTTTAGGCGAGCAAGAGTGATCAAATGTTCGTATAATTTTCTCAGAATGGGAGTATTGTTTATGAATAGATCTGAGTATTTGTCACGTAGTGAGGTACGGCCTCCTAATGATAGTGAGATAATGAAATTTATAACGTATAGGCGTGACCTATGCGAATGTTATCGATTGGGAGCACAATGTGAAGTGTCTCCAATGAGAATGTAAAACAATGTTGTTGTGAAGAAAGGGCTATAGTGATTGAGCGCCGTAATATGTAGTTATTTGTGTACGGAAAAGGATATCCAGAATTGTGCTACCTGATAGGCCTTATTTTCCGAATTTCGTGACAAAATTCCGTTATTAGGGGGGAAGTATGTAATATTCCGTATTTTTATAGCTTTTAAATTATGGAATTTATTAAATTTAATTGAGATAAATTAATTTAATTTTTATCCGGAATGTTGCTTTAAATATTTACTAGCGTGACGAGAGTTAGTAATTATTGGAAATTTGATATTTGTTGAATATTACTGGATGAGTATAGTAATATATGAGATTTAGTTTTATAATATTGTTATGTGTGAATAAAATGACAATTATGGAAATTTAAGTCGAGACGCGCCTGTGTCGCGTCGGGATTAAATGTTGATTAATAAAAGTAAAATATTTTTAGTTATCCATATGGTCGTTTTGAGTACGCCAACGTGTCCGTAAGGGTCGAGATAGTCAGAAAAGTGTACCCGGGGGTTTAGTTTGAGTCTCGGGGCTATTTTAGGCTTAATTAGTACCCCGGGAGGGCATTTTAGTCATTTTGTATTTTTGGGTAATTAAACCCACGAAAATTAAAAAGGTTATATAAGATATCTAGGTTGTTTTCTAGGGTTAGAATAACCAAAGACAAGTGACGGCCATAGGAGAGGGAAGGAGAGAGCTTCCAAAGCAATCCAAGGCCCGAAATCCATCTGTTTGCACCGCCTCCACCACCAACGCGTAGATCGCGAGATGGGGAACACAACCACACTAATTTAGGCACCAAACTAGACTTATGAAAACCCCAGGCAAGTGTTTATCTTGCTTATTTCGTTGATGCATCTTTCATATTGGTTTAGGAATGATTAGGACGAATTGTATGGAAGAAAAACCCAATTTGAGATAGGAAATTGCATGTAGTGATGACTTAAATGATATTCTGGAAACCCTTTGTCATGTAGAGGAGTAAACCACGAAATTATGATGTTTACAAGAAGGAAATTCTGGAAAATTCTTGTTAGAACCATGTTTAAGAGATTTCTAGGGTTCTTGACAATTATAATAATTTTGGGCTGTTAATCCATGTTTAGTGATAGAAATCTACATGCTTTACGTTGGAAATATCTCGTATGATGATATAATGTTAGTAGTATAAATTTTGGGATGATTGGGATTGAAAAATATGGATTTGGTGAAGGTTAGAAGATGAAACCCGTAACTGCAAAACTACAAATTTCCGCAGACCTGCTTGATCGATCGATCGATCGAGCCCAGACCTTCGATCGATCGAAGGTTCGATCGATCGAGCCCCAAACCTCGATCGATCGACCCCTCCTGGCAGAATTAAGTTTCCCCTTTTAAAATTGTTGAATTGATTCGAAATGAGGAAAACTCCTTAGGCATCCTTGTTAAGATAATTTGGGAGATAATGATGACCAATAAGATTCATTAATGAATAAGAGACCTTTAATGTAAGGCGAAATCTATATTTTTGGGATCTTTTGCATAAGGGACAATGTAAGTATATATTAAAGGGGAGAGACACGTAAGAGAGAGTTACGTTGGAACATAAATGGATATCTACTGAATTGTACCTTTGGAAGGATAGAGTCCATGAGGGCTACGTAGTAAGTTGGAGAAACCCTTCGAATTAAAGTGAGAAATGAACCATTATACGTGATAGCTAATAATGGGAAAATAAGGATAAATGTTGTGAATATGGGTTATGGGATAAACCTAAATTGATATAATAAAAGTGCTATATTTATATGATTGTGTATGCATATATTATATACTTGTGAAAATCATGCCCGCGCTACTTGCTATCCCGGAGGTTACCGCGCTGGGACGATCTTATCTCGTGTGCCTTATGGGGGATATTGACTCGTACCCTAGAAGATAGAAATCCTAGGTACGGGCTATCGGATCGATAGTCGGGCGGTCCTAAGAGACGTGAGGGTATGTACTGACCTCTTGGACTTGGAAACTATGCTTCGCCTCAATATTGTTTATGTATGTGTTAATACAGTTCGAGAGTGATTCCGAACTTGTATTTCCCTTAGTACGAGTGATACGGGGATTGGATAGCAGAGTATGCCCGCACCATAATTTTTATGTGGGGTGCTGTTAGAATATATTTATTATACGAGCATTTGATATATATATGAACTTCTAAAATTTGGGAAACTTCCTACTGTGTTATGGTAAGTGAGACATGTGTAATGACTCAAATTGGAAATACTTGTTTTGAAAAGTATAATATGATATTGAAAAACTTTATGAATCAATAAAGTTAAAATGAGAATTTTGTACTAAATGAAATTATCCTTTTAAACCATGATGTTGTTAAATCTTAAATCTTGAGAGTCACCTAAGATATGTTAAATCCTTGGGGAAAGATAGTGTGATATATGATGAGATAAACCATTGGGAAGGTTAGTGCGATAGGAGTGCACATTAGAAGAGAGGTGATAATTTCTCAAGAGAGTGTCGCACTGATATGTTGTTGCATGGGCCTGTAATCAATTTAAATACTTGCTAAACAAATTTTTAAATCATATACACTATCGGGCTCTGACCCGTTTCCTTTTCTCTTTATCTCTTGTATATATATATATATATATGTATATATTACAGGTGCCCAGCCACAGGGGCGTCTTGCATAGGGTCCTTTGGCAGGAACGAGTTGCAGCTTAGGTGGGAGTTGCAGGCCTATTGTTTAGACGACTTCATCCATTTGATTCAACTCCTAGTTCAGTTTTATCCAGCAGGGGCATGTGTCGCCCTCTTTCTATTAATTAGTTGGTATTGTCAGAGATTGTAATTTTCACTTTCAGTACCTTTATTTCGGGATTTATTACTGTCAGGAAGTTTTCCTTTGGTGTTGTAAATGATAGGACTATTTATTGATGGTTAAATTCTTGAATGTTCATTTCTATTCTCTTTCCTAATGTGTGACTCTTAAAAATGTAAATGGTTAAAGGTTTTATAATCGGATTTAATAAAATGAGAATAAGGTTTTAAATGGTTTTGACACTTAGCTTAATTATTTAGGGTGTTTAAATTGGAAAAGTATTTTTACGACAGTGATGCTAAGAATGAACCAACTGTTCACCTTGATTTTAATTTAATAAAGGAGTGATCACCCGGAATTTAATTAGGCGGGGTGTCACACAAGTTACATTGGTCCCGTGCGAGTTGTTCGTGCCTCCTACGGGGTCATTTGGGGGCTGGTTTGGGTTTTCACCCTTTAACGACCTGTTTTTAAGTCAAAGTGTGATTTTTGAAAATTATCATCATACTCTCAAGCCGGGAGACTCAGGACTACGCGGTCAGTTCCTATAAGTTACATTAGTCCCTTGCGAGGTGTTCGTGCCTCCTACGGGGTCATTTGGGGTTGGTTTGGGTTTTCACCCTTTAACGGCCTGTTGTTAAGTCAAAGTGTTATTTTTGCAAATTATCAACATACCCTCAAATCAGGAGACCCGGGACTACGCGGTCAGTCCCTACAAATTACATTGCTCTCGTGCGAGGTGTTCATGCCTCATACGGGGTCGTTTGGGGGCTGATTTGAATTTTCACCCTTTAACGGCCTATTTTTAAGTCAAAGTGTTATTTTTACAAATTATCGTCATACTCTCAAACCGGGAGACCCGGGACTACGCGATCAGTTCCTACAAATTACATTGGTCCCGTGCGAGGTGTTCGAGCCTCCTACGGGGTCGTTTGGGGGCTGGTTTGGATTTTCACCCTTTAACGGCCTGCTTTTATGTCAAAGTGTGATTTTTACAAATTATCTCATACTCTCAAATCGGGAGACCCGAGACTACGTGGTCAGTTTCTACAAGTTATCTTAGTCCCGTGCGAGGTGTTCGTGCCTCCTACGATGTCGTTTGGGGGCTGGTTTGGGTTTTCACCCTTAGACGGCTTGCTTTAAAGTCAAAGTGTGATTTTTACAAATTATCATCATACTCTCAAACCAGCAGACCCGGGACTACGAGATCAGTTCCTACAAGTTTCATTGGTCCCGTGCGAGGTGTTCGTGCCTCCCACGGGGTCATTTGGGGGCTGGTTTGGGTTTTCACCCTTTAACAGCCTGTTTTTAAGTCAAAGTGTTATTTTTGCAAATTATCATCATACTCTCAAAACGGTAGACCCGGGACAACGCGACCAGTTCCTACAAGTTACATTGGTCCCGTGCGAGGTGTTCGTACCTCCTACGGGGTCGTTTGGGCGCAGGTTTGGGTTTTCTCTCTTTAAATGCCTATTTTTAAGTCAAAGTGTTATTTTTGCAAATTAACGTCACACTCTCAAACCAGGACACTCGAGACTACGCGGTCAGTTCCTACAAGTTACGTTGCTCCCGTGCGAGTTGTTCGTGCCTCCTATGGGGTCGTTTGGGGGCTGGTTTGGGTTTTCACCCATTAATGGCCTGTTTTTAAGTCAAAGTGTTATTTTTTAAAATTATCGTAATACACTCAAATCGGGACACTCGAGACTACGCGATTAGTTCCTACAAGTTACGTTGGTCTCGTGTGAGGTGTTCGTTCCTCCTATGGGGTCGTTTGGGGGCTGGTTTTGGCTTTCACCCTTTAACGGCCTGTTTATAAGTCAAAGTGTGATTTTTGAAAATTATCGTCATTCTCTCAAAACGGGAGACCCGGGATAACGCGGTCAGTTCCTACAAGTTACATTTGTCCCGTGCGAGGTGTTCGTGCCTCCTACGGGGTCGTTTGGGGTTGGATTGGGTTTTTACCCTTTAATGGCCTATTTTTAAGCAAAGTGTTATTTTTGCAAATTGTCATCATACTCTCAAATCGGGAGACCCGGGACTATGCGATCAATTTCTACAAATTACATTGGTCCTGTGCGAGGTGTTTGTGCCTCTTACGGGGTCATGTGGGGGCTGGTTTGGGTTTCACCCTTTAACTGCTTGTTTTTAAGTCAACGTGTGATTTTTGCAAATTATCGTCATACTCTCAAATCGGGAGGCCCGAGACTACGCGGTCAGTTCCTACAAGTAAATTGGTCCCTTGCGAGGTGTTCGTGCCCCCTACGGGGCCATTTGGGGTTGGTTGGTGTTTTCACCCTTTAACGGCCTGTTTTTAAGTCAAAGAGTTATTTTTGTAAATTATCGTCATACTCTCAAATAGGTAGACCCGGGACTACGTGGTCAATTCCTACAAGTTACATTGGTCCCGTGCGAGGTGTTCGTGCCTCATACGGGGTCATTTGGGGGATGGTTTCGGTTTTCACCCTTTAACGGCCTATTTTTAAGTCAAAGTGTTATTTTTATAAATTATCGTCATACTCTCAAACCGGGAGACACAGAACTACGCGGTCAAATCCTACAAGTTACATTGGTCCCGTGCGAGGTGTTCGTGCCTCCTACGGGGTCGTTGGGGGACTTATTTGGGTTTTCACCCTTTTATGGCTTGTTTTCAAGTCGAAGTGTGATTTTTGCAAATTATCGTCATACTCTCAAATCGGGAGACCCGGGACTACGCGATCAGTTCTTACAAGTTACATTGGTCCCGTACAAGGTGTTCGTGCTCCTACTAGGTCGTTTGGGGGCTGGTTTGGTTTTTCACCCATTAACGGCCTGTTTTTAAGTCAAAGTGTTATTTCCGCAAATTATCGTTATACTCTCAAACCATGAGACCCGAGACAACACAGTTAGTATCTACAAGTTACATTGGTCCCGTGTGATGTGTTCGTACCTCCTACGGGGTCGTTTGGGGGCTGGTTTGGGTTTTCACCCTTTAACGGCCTATGTTTAAGTCAAAGTATTATTTTTACAAACTATCGTCATACTCTCAAAACGGGAGACCCGAGACTACGCGGTCTGTTTCTACAAGTTACATTGGTCCCGTGCGAGGTGTTCGTGCCTCCTACGGGGTTCTTTCGGACTGGTTTGGGATTTCACCCTTTAACGGCCAGTTTTTAAGTCAAAATGTTATTTTGGCAAATTATCGTCATACTCTCAAACCGAGAGACCAGGGATTACGCGGTTAGCTTCCTACAAGTTACATTGGTCTCGTACGAGGTGTTTGTGCCTCCTACGGGGTCATTTGGGGGTTGGTTTGGGTTTTCAACTTTTAACGGCCTATTTTTAAGTCAAAGTGTTATTTTTAAAAATTATTGTCATACACTCAAACCAGGAGACCCGAGATTACGCGATCAGTTTCTAAAAGTTACATTGGTCCCGTGCGAGGTGTTCGTGCCTCCAACGGGGTCGTTTGGGGGTTGGTTCGGGTTTTCACCCTTTCACGGCTTATTTTAAAGTCAAAGTGTGATTTTTACAAATTATCATCATACTCTAAAATCGGGAGACCCGGGACGACGCAATCAGTTCCTACAATTATATTGGTCCCGTGTGAGGTGTTCGTGCCTCCTACGGGGTCGTTTAGGGGCTCGTTTGGGTTTTCACCCTTTAACAACTTATTTTCAAGTCAAAGTGTTATTTTTGCAAATTATCATCATACTCTCAAATCGGGAGACTCGGGACTATGCGGTCAGTTCCTACAAGTCACATTGGTCCCTTGCGAGGTGTTCGTGCCTCCTACGGGGTCATTTGGGGTTGGTTTGGGTTTTCACCCTTTAACGGCTTGTTTTTAAGTCAAAGTGTTATTTTTGCAAATAATCAACATACCCTCAAATCGGGAGACCCGGGACTACGCGGTCAGTACCTACAAGTAACATTGCCCCCGTGCGAGGTGTTCGTACCTTATACGGGGTCGTTTGGGGGCTGATTTGAGTTTTCACCCATTAACGGCCTATTTTTATGTCAAAGTGTTATTTTTACAAATTATCGTCATACTCTCAAATCGGGAGACCCGGGACTACACGGTCAGTTCCTACAAGTTACATTGGTCCCGTGCGAGGTGCTCGTGCCTCCTACGGGGTCGTTTGGGGGTTGGTTTGGGTTTTCACCCTTTAACGGCCTGTTTTTAAGTCAAAGTGTGATTTTTACAAATTATCTCATACTCTCAAATCGGGAGACCCGAGACTACGCGGTCAGTTTCTACAAGTTACATTCGTCCCGTGCGAGGTGTTTGTGCTTCCTACGATGTCGTTTGGGGGCTGGTTTGGGTTTTCACCCTTTAATGGCTTGTTTTAAAGCCAAAGTGTGATTTTTACAAATTATTATCATACTCTCAAACCGACAGACCCGGGACTACGCGGTCAGTTCCTATAAGTTACATTGGTCCCGTGCGAGGTGTTCGTGCCTCCTACGGGGTCATTTGGGGCCTGGTTTGGGTTTTCACCCTTTAACGGCCTGTTTTTAAGTCAAAGTGTTATTCTTGCAAATTATCATCATACTCTCAAACCGGTAGACCCAGGACAACGCGACCAGTTCCTACAAGTTACATTGGTCCCGTGCGAGGTGTTCGTACCTCCTACGGGGTCATTTGGGCGCAGGTTTGGGTTTTCTCTCTTTAATGACCTGTTTTTAAGTCAAAGTGTTATTTTCGCAAATTAACCTCGCACTCTCAAATCGGGACACTCGAGACTACACGGTCAGTTCCTACAAGTTACGTTGCTCCGGTGCGAGTTGTTCGTGCCTCCTATGGGGTCGTTTGGGGGCTGGTTTGGGTTTTCACCCTTTAACGGCCTGTTTTTAAGTCAAAGTGTTATTTTGGCACATTATCACCATTCTCCCAAATCAGGAGACCCGAGACTACGCGGTTAGTTCCTAAAAGTTACTTTGGTTCCGTGCGAGGTGTCTGTGCCTCCTACAGGGTCGTTTTGGGGTTGGTTTGGGTTTTCACCCTTTAACGGCCTGTTTTTTAGTCAAAGTGTTATTTTTTTAAATTATCGTAATACACTCAAATCGGGACACTCGAGACTACGCGATCAGTTCCTACAAGTTACGTTGGTCCCGTGCGAGGTGTTCGTGCCTCCTATGGGGTCTTTTGGGGCCTGGTTTGGGTTTTCACCTTTTAACGACCTGTTTATAAGTCAAAGTGTGATTTTTGATAATTATCGTCGTACTCTCAAACCGGGAGACCCGGGATAATACGGTCAGTTCCTACAAGTTACATTGGTCCCGTGCGAGGTGTTCGTGCCTCCTACGGGGTCGTTTGGGGGCTGGATTGGGTTTTCACCCTTTAATGGCCTGTTTTTAAGTCAAAGTGTTATTTTTGCAAATTGTCGTCATACACTCAAACCGGGAGACCCGGGACTATGCGGTCAGTTTCTACAAGTTACATTGGTCCCGTGCGAGGTGTTTGTGCCACTTAGGGGTCATTTGGGGGCTGGTTTGGGTTTTCACCCTTTAACGGCCTGTTTTTAAGTCAAAGTGTGATTTTTGCAAATTATCGTCATACTCTCAAACCGTGAGACCCGGGACTACGCGGTCCGTTCCTACAAGTTACGTTGGTCCCTTGTGAGGTGTTCGTGCCTTCTACGGGGTCGTTTGGGGGCTGGATTGGGTTTTCACCCTTGTGAGGTGTTCGGACCCCCTACGGGGTCATTTGGGGTTGGTTTGGGTTTTCACCCCTTAACGGCCTGTTTTTAAGTGAAAGTGTGATTTTTGCAAATTATCGTCATACTCTCAAACCGGGAGACCTGAGACTACGCGGTCAGTTCCTACAAGTAAATTGGCCCCTTGCGAGGTGTTCGTGCCTCCTACGGGGTTATTTCGGGTTGGTTGGGATTTTCACCCTTTAACGGCCTGTTTTTAAGTCGAAGTGTTATTTTTGTAAATTATCATCATACTCTCAAATCGAGAGACCTGAGACTACGCGATCAGTTCCTACAAGTTACATTGGTCCCGTGCGATGTGTTCGTGCCTCATACGGGGTCGTTTGGGGGTTGGTTTTAGTTTTCACCCTTCAACGGCCTATTTTTAAGTCAAAGTGTTATTTTTACAAATTATCGTCATACTCTCAAACCGGTAGACCCGGAACTACGCGGTCAAATCCTACAAGTTACATTGGTCCCGTGCGAGCTGTTCGTGCCTCCTACGGGGTCGTTTGGGGGCTGGTTTGGGTTTTCACCCTTTTACGTCCTGTTTTCAAGTCGAAGTGTGATTTTTGCAAATTATCGTCATACTCTCAAATCGGGAGACCCGGGACTGCGCGATTAGTTCTTACAAGTTACATTGGTCCCGTGCGAGCTGTTCGTGCTCCTACGTGGTCGTTTGGGGGTTGGTTTGGTTTTTCACGCATTAACGACCTGTTTTTAAGTCAAAGTGTTATTTTTGCAAATTATCGTCATAGTCTCAAACCATGAGACCCGAGACAACGCAGTTAGTTCCTACAAGTTACATTGGTCCCGTGCGAGGTGTTCGTGCCTTCTACGGGGTCGTTTGGGGGATGGTTTGGGTTTTCACCCTTTAACGGCCTATTTTTAAGTCAAAGTGTTATTTTTACAAACTATCATCATACTCTCAAATCGGGAGACTCGAGACTACGCAGTCTGTTTTTACAAGTTACATTGGTCATGTGCGAGGTGTTCGTGCCTCCTACGCGGTTCTTTCGGGCTGGTTTGGGTTTTCACCCTTTAACGACTTGTTTTAATGTCAAAGTGTGATTTTTACAATTTACCATCATACTATCAAGCCGGGAGACCCGGGACTATGCGATCAGTTCCTACAAGTTACATTGGTCCCGTGCGAGGTGTTCGTGCCTCCTACGGGGTCATTTGGGGGATGGTTTGGGTTTTCACCCTTTAACTGCCTGTTTTTAAGTCAAAGTGTTATTTTTCCAAATTTTCGTCATACTCTCAAACCGGTAAACCCGGGACTACGCGACCAAATCCTGTAAGTTACATTGGTCCCGTGCCAGGTGTTCGTACCTCCTACGGGGTCGTTTTGGACTGGTTTAGGTTTTCACCCTTTAACGGCCTGTTTTTAAGTCAAAGTGTTATTTTTGCAAATTTTCGTCATACTCTCAAACCGAGAGACCCGAGACTATACGGTCAGTTTCTAAAAGTTACATTCGTCTCGTGCGAGGTGTTCGTGCCTCCTACGGGGTCGTTTGGGGATTGGTTTGGGTTTTCACCCTTTCACGGCTTATTTTAAAGTCAAAGTGTAATTTTAGAAAATTATCTTCATACTCTCAAACCGGGAGGCCTGAGACTACGCGGTCAGTTCCTACAATTACATTGGTCCCATGTGAGGTGTTCGTGCCACCTACGGGGTCATTTGGGGGCTGGTTTGGGTTTTCACCGTTTAACGGCTTGTTTTCAAGTCAAAGTGTGATTTTTGAAAATTTACATCATACTCTCAAACCGGTAGACCCGGGACTATGCGGCCAGTTCCTATAAGTTACACTGGTCCCGTGCGAGGTGTTCGGACCTCCTACGGGGTCGTTTGGGTGTTGGTTTGGGTTTTCTCTCTTTAACTTTTTTGTTTTTAAGTTAAAGTATTATTTTTGCAAATTAACGTCACACTCTCAAACCGGGGCACTCGAGGCTACGCGATCAGTTCCTACAAGTTACGTTGGTCCCGTGAGAGGTGTTCGTGCCTCCTATGGGGTCGTTTGCGGGTTGGTTTGGGTTTTCACCCTTTAACGGCCTGTTTTAAAGTCAAAGTGTTATTTTTTTAAATTATCGTAATTGTAAGGACACAAATTTCCAATTGAGTCCATATATAGTTTTGGCTCAATTCCGGACAAAAACATTTATTCATAGGATAGTATTTATTGTAATATTCTCAAGCCTATGAAGTGTATGTTGAAGACGTAGCGGCAAAGAACTTAAAGCTTCATCAAAATGCCATTTTGTGTGCCTCGTTTCTACGTCATCAACTAAGGTTCCATGCTCCCAAGGTATGAATGTAATTATATGTATATAGGAGCTTGGAACAATATGTATTGGGTGTTAGGTGAAATAAAAACTGCATTTTATTTTCAAAAAGAATCAATTAGAACTTTAATATTAGCATATAAAAGTTTCTGGGCCAAAATCGAATTTTTCAATCTTTCTGGTCGTTCGTTAGAAATGTCGTTCGAACGAGTTTTTTCGTTCGAACCAGATTTCGTTCGAACGAGTTTTGTCGTTCGAACCAGGTTCGTTCGAACGAGTTTTGCCAACGACCCTAACTGGACAGTCGTTCGATATGTCGTTCGATATGTCGTTCGAACGAATTTTCGTTCTAACGAGGTATCTAACGAACTTCTAACGAGCCCAGGCTGGTCACTCGTTAGAAGTTTCGTTCGAATGAGAATCACGTTCGTTCGAACGAACTTCCAGCGGGAACAGTTATTTGGCAGTTTTTTTGCAGTTTTTCCCCACTCCTCCACTTGGTTTTCAACCAACTTTTTTCATACATTATTATGTGCGGGAAACACATTTTCCAAGACAACTTTTCCAACTTAGTTTATCTCCTAGAGAGAGTTTGAGAGCAAAAATAGTTTTAGGAAAATGTTCATGTTTTGAGTGTAATTCTTTCAAGAAAAATTTCATACACACTCTAGTTTACACCCAATTGTTTATCCAAGCTTCTATATAAATATCAATTGCTTGGAGATTGTTTTGGCACCGGTTTTTCTCTACACCAAATTGAAGAGAAGTTCGTTTCATTTCTACCCATTTGGAGAAAGGCTCCATTTTAGGGTGACGGTGTGCCTAATTGCCCGATCGGTGGGAGTCCGAGACCGCGGTGGAGCTCCGTTGGTTATCCGCTAATTTGAGGTTGATACAAGAAGGAGCATCACGACTTGAGAGGGTTCGAGTTTAGGAAGTAAGTCTTTTATCTTGTATTTTGTAATACCGTTTTTTAGTGGATTTGAGGCTAGGGCCGTCCCGAGGTTTTTTCCCGTTAGTGGGTTTTTCCTCGTACATCGCGGTGTAGTGTGACATTGTTTATTTTTATCTTGCACAATATTTAGAAATCATGCTTTAGGTTTAATTCAAGATAAAATTTGGTTTAATTCTCACACTATATTAAATTTGGACTTTAATTTAATATTGGGTTAATTTGGTTTATTCATGTCATTTGCTAAAATTGGTTTCGCCTAACTTTGAATAATTGTTAATGATGACTTAGGCAAATTCTAGGACTTGAATTATGTTTTAATTTGTTTTGAGAAATTGAAACTTGTTGTTATTTTTGAAAGTTGAAACCATCTCAACGCTTCCGCATTTATTTAAAAGGAAATTATATTTTAATTGTGATAATTATTAAAATCTGGGGTTCCATACTTTTCAAATTGGTATCAGAGCCAAAAACGATAAATTATTTCGTTAAGATCCTTTAATTTTTGGCTAAAATGGATTTTTCCCCATTTTCAAAATTTCCTATTTTTGATGGTTCTAACTACGCGTATTGGAAAGCGCGAATGAGATCGGCACTAAAATCTATCGACGAGAGAGTTTGGATGTCTGTTGTTACCGGATATTCCCCACCAACTTACTTAGTTGAAAATGAACGTGTTTTAAAACCCGCCGATAGATGGACTGAAAATGAGTTTAAGCTTGCAAATTTTAATTCCCGTGGTTTAAATGCCTTATTTAGCGCTGTCGCACCGGATGAATTCCGACGTATTATGACGTGTGAAACCGCTAAAGAAGCTTGGGATATTTTACAATTAACTCATGAAGGAACGAGTGTCGTTAAAGCTTCTAAACTCCAAAACCTCACCACTCAATTTGAAACTATCAAAATGGATGAAAAAGAAACTTTTGATAAATTTTATGCTAGACTTTATGATATTATTAATTCATCCTTTAACTTGGGAGAGAAAATACCTGACGACCGTGTTGTAAAGAAAATTTTGAGGTCCCTACCTGATAGATTTATTCCTAAAGTGACCGTCTTAAATTCTTTACCCACTTTAGCCTCTATGAAATTAGAAGAGCTTGTAGGTGATTTACAAACCTATGAACTAGATATGTTTCCCTCTAAAACTGAAAAGCAAATTGAAAAGGGCGTTGCTTTAAAATCCCGAAAAGAGGTCAAACAAGTAGTATAGAGCGATAGTGATAGTGACTCGGAAGACATGGCTTTGTTTGCTCATAAATTTAGAAAATTTCTTAAATTTAACAAAGATAAAGTTAAAAATGATTTTAAGAAATTTGATACTTCTAAACATGATAAAAGAGAGAAGATTTCTAAAGCCGAGAAGATCCCTAAAACCAGTAATGACAATTTGGATAGGGACGAGTCTAATAAGTGTTTTGGTTGTGAAGGTTATGGCCATAGGGCTTTTGAGTGCCCCACTAAACTAAGGAAAGAGGGTAAATGACCCGTTTCATATAATGCGACCCTTAGTGATAGTGGTAAGGAAGAGAAGCCCGATTCCCCCACTAAGAATTTTTTTTTGGCTTTTATGGCTAGACATGTGAGTGATAATGAGAACTCATCGAATGATGAAATAATAGAACATGCCACTTCCAAGGTCATTGTACATGATTCTCTTATTTTTTATGATAGTGAGAGTGAAGAAGAAAGAGAGAGTGAAAATGAAGAAGAGGTTGATGTGAGTGAACTTCAAAATGCTTTTCATGAATTATATAAAGAATCTATTAATTTGAAAAGAACTAATTTGAAGTTAGAAGCTTGTTTAAGAAAGAGTGTCAAGGTCGTTGATGATAGTGCCTTAATAGAAGACCTTAGGACTCAAGAGAGGACTCTTCGAGAGAAGCTAGAATACGTAGAAGGCGAGAGAGATAGCCTTAGGGGTTTAATGGAATCCTTGAAAAAGGAGCTTCTTGCTTTTGAAGAGCGTAATTTTTTACAAGAATCTAACATTGTAGAATTGGAAAATAAATTAAAAGATTCTAGTAATGTCAAATTTGATTTGGAATGTCGTTCGGAAAAACTAGATAAAATGTTAGGAACGGTCCAAATTAAAAATGACACTTTTGGTTTAGGCTTCAATTCTTGTAATGAATTTAACCCTAAAGTCAAAACCAATGTTTTAGGAGACTCTTCTAGGAATACATTTAATGATCCCTCCTTAGATAAATCTTTTCAACATGTTCTTACTTGTACACATTGTGGTCGAAAAGGTCATCTTAGGCAATTTTGTTTAGATCTTAAACGAATTCCTAGAAAATCCCATAGTAAAGTAACCACGATAGCTAACGTTTCTACACCCCAAGATAGTAATTCTTCATTAATTTGGGTTAGGAAATTTGACTTGGTTGCTTTACAAAATAGGGATTTTGATTCTCATTTACTTTCACATGCTTCCTCTCTTGCTAAATCTAAAGGATAAATGTGTTAGTGTTTGCATACTTTAGCGTTTGTACTTCATGTCATATTCATATGCTAAATGTATGCTTGTTTAGTCATTTTCTAGTCATTGCCTTATTTCATATCACATACTAGAAATTATGACTTGTTTATCTCTTTGTATTAATTTTTGTGTTTGATTTACCTGAAAAATATAAAAAGATTTTTGTTTATCATTTGTGTTTTATTTATTTCATTTAAGCTTAATGAAAAATACAAATGATTTTTGTTTAGTCTTTTGAGTATATATCCTTATTTTTGATTAAAATGTTAAAAACTCAAAAAGATTTTGTTTTGTGTGTATTTTAGTTTGACACACTTTATGTGGCTTATATTTGTGTTTGAATCCCATCATTTACGTTCCCACGTGGCTAGAACTTTTGGTTTAGATTTTCAATCCTTAAAATGTTCTTTACCATATTTTATATGGAGTAGTTGGATTTTGTATTGATTAAATGGATTCTATTTTCATATGCCTCTATTCACACATGCACGAGCTCTTTTGAAATCTTATTGTCACATGTTATATTTGAGCTTTTTGAGGTGTTCTCCTATCAATCTAGTCATCTACATATTTTTTGACCTAGGAGGACTAGTGCATGTCAAAATCCATTGCATGTGAGATTTATGTGAAAAATGAAAACATGATAAATTAATATATGCACGGGGAAGGGCTCCGAAAGGATGAATTAAATCCTTTGCGATAGTAAGCCACCGTTTATTGGATCTAAAAGAAATACGTGATCCAAAGGCCTAAAAACAGAATATTTGGCATTAAGCAAAAAGCAATTGCCAAGGCCTATGTTTGTATGATATATTCATTCAAAAACAAAAGTATATATATGCTCATTGAGGAAGAATTGGATGGTATATCAACGGTTTGCACAATGTCCGTTTATCCTAGTTGTCTTTAATGTCATGACTCTATTTGGTTTGTAGAATCATCATCATGCTAGGCTTGTATGCATTGTGTATGTTTGTTCATTGAGTTCAATCTTTATATTGTCACATGAGTTTATATTTAACTGTGATGAAGTTTGCAATCAAATGAGAACTCCGTGAACGTTTCTTAAGTGTTTGGGTCTAAATTTAATTATTGCTAGTTCACACCCCTACACTTCCGTTTCCATATGACACATTTTTGCCATACGAGTGTGCAAACTTATTGTATTTTGTGTCATGTGTGTGTTTATATCTATCTATATATGCACGTACTTATTGGTATATTTATAGTATATATATATATATGATATTTATAGTATATATATATATGATATTTATAGTATGTATATATATGATATTTATAGTATATATATATTAAGCTTTCACATGCTGTTTATTAGTTCTTTATCCTTTGCCTATTCCCGAACAAAAAGGGGGAGAATGATGATAGGGGGAGAAATGGTATCTAATCCTATTATTATCGTATCTTCGTTTGAGGGAGATTTATCTTAGGGGGAGACGTCTTTCTAAGTAGGTCATGTGTTTAAAGGGAGAATTAATTTAGGGGGAGTAATTAATTAATTGCATTTAACATTTTGATATTCCCTATGCATTTGATGAGTTTGCTTAAGTGTGCAGGAATCTTTCTAAAGCGGCATCTTTCTATGGCAAAGCATTTTGATCCTTGGGTTGAGTCAAGATTGGGCGGGTTATGTTTTGAGTCTAGTAGAGCTTGACGGCCCTTTAGGATTTTTGTTTGGTTTTTGTCCCGGAATAGCCAAAGGGGGAGATTTGTAAGGACACAAATTTCCAATTGAGTCCATATATAGTTTTGGCTCAATTCCGGACAAAAACATTTATTCATAGGATAGTATTTATTGTAATATTCTCAAGCCTATGAAGTGTATGTTGAAGACGTAGCGACAAAGAACTTAAAGCTTCATCAAAATGCCGGTTTGTGTGCCTCGTTTCTACGTCATCAACTAGGTTCCATACTCCCAAGGTATGAATGTAATTATATGTATATAGGAGCTTGGAACAATATGTATTGGGTGCTAGGTGAAATAAAAACTGCATTTTATTTTCAGAAAGAATCAATTAGAACTTTAATATTAGCATATAAAAGTTTCTGGGCCAAAATCGAATTTTTCAATCTTTCTGGTCGTTCGTTAGAAATGTCGTTCGAACGAGTTTTTTCGTTCGAACCAGATTTCGTTCGAACGAGTTTTGTCGTTCGAACGAGTTTTGCCAACGACCCTAACTGGACAGTCGTTCGATATGTCGTTCGAACGAATGTTCGTTCTAACGAGGTATCTAACGAACTTCTAACGAGCCCAGGCTGGTCACTCGTTAGAAGTCTCGTTCGAACGAGAATCACGTTCGTTCGAACGAACTTCCAGCGGGAACAGTTATTTGGCAGTTTTTTTGCAGTTTTTCCCCACTCCTCCACTTGGTTTTCAACCAACTTTTTTCATACATTATTATGTGCGGGAAACACATTTTCCAAGACAACTTTTACAACTTAGTTTATCTCCTAGAGAGAGTTTGAGAGCAAAAATAGTTTTAGGAAAATGTTCATGTTTTGAGTGTAATTCTTTCAAGAAAAATTTCATACACACTCTATTTTACACCCAATTGTTTATCCAAGCATCTATATAAATATCAATTGCTTGGAGATTGTTTTGGCACCGGTTTTTCTCTACACCGAATTGAAGAGAAGTTCGTTTCATTTCTACCCATTTGGAGAAAGGCTCCATGTTAGGGTGACGGTGTGCCTAATTGCCCGATCGGTGGGAGTCAGAGACCGCGGTGGAGCTCCGTTGGTTATCCGCTAATTTGAGGATGATACAAGAAGGAGCATCACGGCTTGAGAGGGTTCGAGTTTAGGAAGTAAGTCTTTTGTCTTGTATTTTGTAATACCGTTTTTTAGTGGATTTGAGGCTAGGGCCGTCCTGAGGTTTTTTCCCGTTAGTGGGTTTTTCCTCGTACATCGCGGTGTAGTGTGACATTGTTTATTTTTATCTTGCACAATATTTAGAAAGCATGCTTTAGGTTTAATTCAAGATAAAATTTGGTTTAATTCTCACACAATATTAAATTTGGACTTTAATTTAATATTGGGTTAATTTGGTTTATTCATGTCATTTGCTAAAATTGGTTTCGCCTAACTTTGAATAATTGTTAATGATGACTTAGGCAAATTCTAGGACTTGAATTATGTTTTAATTTGTTTTGAGAAATTAAAACTTGTTGTTATTTATGAAAGTTGAAACCATCTCAACGCTTCCGCATTTATTTAAAAGGAAATTATATTTTAATTGTGATAATTATTAAAATCCGGGGTTCCATACTTTTCAGTAATACTCTCAAACCGAGAGACCCGAGACTACGCAGTTAGCTCCTACAAGTTACGTTGGTCTCGTGCGCGGTATTCGTGCCTCCTACGGGGTCGTTTGGGGGCTGGTTTGGATTTTTACCCTTTAACGGCTTGTTTTCAAGTCAAAGTGTGATTTTTGCAAATTATGGGCATACTTTCAAATCGGGAGACAAGAGACTACCCAGTTAGTTCCTACAAGTTACATTGGTTCCGTGCGAGGTGTTCGTGCCTCCTGTGTGGTAGTTTGGGGGCTGGTTTGGGTTTTCACCCTTTAACGACCTATTTTTAAGTCAAAATGTTATTTTGACAAACTATTGTCATACTCTCAAATCGGGAGACCCGAGACTACGCGGCCAGTTTCTACATGTTACATTGGTCCCGTGCGAGGTGTTCTTGCCTCCTACAGGGTTCTTTCGGGGCTGGTTTGGGTTTTGTTCCTTTAACGGCCTATTTTTAAGTCAAAGTGTTATTTTTTTAAATTATCGTAATACTCTAAAACGGGGACACTCGAGACTACGCGATCAGTTCCTACAAGTTACTTTGGTCCCGTGCGAGGTGTTCGTGCCTATGGGGTCGTTTGGGGGCTGGTTTGGGTTTTCACCCTTTAACAACTTGTTTTAAACTCAAAGTGTGATTATTGCATATTATCATCATACTCTCAAACCGGGAGACCCGGGATAACGTGGTCAGTTACTACAAGTTACATTGGTCCTCTGTGAGGTGTTCGTGCCTCCTACGGGTTCGTTTGGGGGCTGGATTGGGTTTTCACTCGTTAATGGCCTGTTTTTTAAGTCAAAGTGTTATTTTTGCAAATTATCGTCATACTCTCAAACCGGGAGACCCGGGACTATGCGGTCAATTTCCAATAAGTTAGATTGGTCCCGTGCGAGGTGTTTGTGCCTCTTACGGGGTCATTTGGGGGCTGGTTTTGGTTATCACCCTTTAACGGCCTGTTTTTAAGTCAAAGTGTGGTTTTTTCAAATTATCGTCATACTCTCAAACCGTGAGACCCGGGACTACGCGGTCAGTTCCTACAAGTTACGTTGGTCCCTTGTGAGGTGTTCGGGACTCCTACGGGGTCATTTGGGGTTGGTTTGGGTTTTCACCCTTTAACGGCCTGTTTTTAAGTCAAAGTGTGATTTTTGCAAATTATCGTCATACTCTCAAACTGGGAGACCCGAGACTACGCGGTCAGTTCCTACAAGTAAATTGACCCCTTGCGAGGTGTTCGTGCCTCCTACGAGGTCGTTTCGGGTTGGTTGGGGTTTTCACCCTTTCACGACCTGTTTTTAAGTCAAGGTGTTATTTTTGCAAATTATCGTCATACTCTCAAACCGGGAGCCCCGGGACTACGCGGTCAGTTCCTACAAGTTACATTGGTCCCTTGCGAGGTGTTCGTGCCTCCTAAGGGGTCATTTCAGGTTGGTTGGGGTTTTCACCCTTTAACGACCTGTTTTTAAGTCAAAGTGTTATTTTTACAAATTATCGTCATACTCTCAAATCGGGAGACCCGGGACTACGCGGTCAGTTCCTACAAGTTACATTGGTCCCGTGGGAGGTGTTTGTGCCTCATACGGGGTCGTTTGGGGGATGGTTTAGGTTTTCAGCCTTTAATGGCCTATTTTTAAATCAAAGTGTTATTTTTATAAATTATCGTCATACTCTCAAACCGGGAGACCCGGAACTACGCGGTCAAATCCTACAAGTTACATTGGTCCCGTGCGAGGTGTTTGTGCCTCCTACGGGGTCGTTTGGGGGCTGGTTTGGGTATTCACCGTTTTACGGCTTGTTTTTAAGTCGAAGTGTGATTTTTGCAAATTATCGTCATACTCTCAAATCGGGAGACCCTGGACTACGCGATAAGTTCTTACAAGTTACATTGGTCCTTTGCGAGGTGTTCGTGCTCCTACGAGGTCGTTTGGGGGATGGTTTGGTTTTTCACCCATTAACGGCCAGTTTTTAAGTCAAAGTGTTATTTTTGCAAATTATCGTCATACTCCCAAACCATGAGACCCGAGAAAACGCAGTTCTTCCTACAAGTTACATTGATCCCGTGCGAGGTGTTCGTGCCTCCTACGGGGTCGTTTGGGGGCTAGTTTGGGTTTTCACCCTTTAACGGCCTATTTTTAAGTCAAAGTGTTATTTTTACAAACTATCGTCATACTCTCAAATCGGGAGACCCGAGACTACGCGGTCGGTTTCTACAAGTTACATTGGTCCCGTGCGAGGTGTTCGTGCCTCCTACGGGGTTCTTTCGGGCTGGTTTGGGTTTCACCCTTTAACGACTTGTTTTAAAGTCAAAGTGTGATTGTTACAATTTATCATCATTTTCTCAAGCCGGGAGACCCAAAACTACGCGATCAGTTCCTACAAGTTACATTGGTCCCGTGCGAGGTGTTCGTGCCTCCTACGGGGTCATTTGGGGACTGGTTTGGGTTTTCACCCTTTAACTGCCTGTTTTTAAGTCAAAGTGTTATTTTTGCAAATTATCATCATACCCTCCAACCGGTAGACCCGGGACTATGCGACCAGTTACATTGGTCCCGTGCGAGGTGTTCGTACCTCCTACGGGGTCGTTTCTGGACTGGTTTGGGTTTTCACCCTTTAACGGCCTGTTTTTAAGTCAAAGTGTTATTTTTGCAAATTGTCATCATACTCTCAAATCGGGAGACCCGAGACTATGCGGTCAGTTCCTACAAGTCACATTGGTCCCGTGCGAGGTGTTCGTGCCTCCTATGGGATTATTTGTGGGCTGGTTTGGGTTGTCACCCTTTAACGACCTGTTTTTAAGTCAAAGTGGGATTTTGGCAAATTATCATCACACTCTCAAACCAGGAGACCCGAGACTACGCGCTCAGTTCCTGAAAGTTACGTTGGTCCCGTGCGAGGTGTTCGTGCCTCCTACGGGGTCGTTTAGGGGCTGGTTTGGGTTTTCACCTTTTAACGACTTATTTTCAAATCAAAGTGTGATTTTTGCAAATTATAGTCATACTCTCAAATCGGGAGACCCGAGACTACGCGATCTGTTCCTAAAAGTTACATTGGTCCCGTGCGAGGTGTTCGTGCCTCCTACGGGGTGGTTTGGGGACTGGTTTGGGTTTTCAACCTTTAATGGCCTGTTTTTAAGTCAAAATGTGATTTTGGCAAATTATCGTCATACTCTCAAATCGAGAGACACGGGATTACGCAGTCCATTTCCAATAAGTTACATTGGTTCCGTACGAGGTGTTTGTGCCTCCTACGGGGTCGTTTGGGGGCTGGTTTGGGTTTTCACCATTTAACGGCCTATTTTTAAGTTGAAGTGTGATTTTTATAAATTATCTCATACTCTCAAATCGGGAGACCCGAGACTATGCGGTCAGTTTCTATAAGTTACATTGGTCCCGTACGAGGTGTTCGTGCCTCCTACGGTGTCGTTTGGAGGCTGGTTTGGGTTTTCACCCTTTAACGGCTTGTTTTAAAGTCAAAGTGTGATTTTTACAAATTATCATCATACTCTCAAACCGGCAGTCCCAGGACTACGCGGTTAGTTCCTACAAGTTACACTGGTCCCGTGCGAGGTGTTCGTGCCTCCTACGGGGTCATTTGGGGGCTGGTTTGGGTTTTCACCCTTTAACGGCATGTTTTTAAGTCAATGTGTTATTTTTGCAAATTATCTTCATACTCTCAAATCGGTAGACTCGGGACAACGCGACTAGTTCCTACAAGTTACATTGGTCACGTGCGAGGTGTTCGTACCTCCTATGGGGTCGTTTGGGCGCAGGTATGGATTTTCTCTCTTTAACGGCCTGTTTTTAAGTCAAAGTGTTATTTTTGCAAATTAACGTCACACTCTCAAACCGGGACACTCGAGACTACGCGGTCAGTTCCTACAAGTTACGTTGCTCCCGTGTGAGTTGTTCGTGCCTCCTATGGGGTCGTTTGGGGGCTGGTTTGGGTTTTCACCCTTTAATGGCTTGTTTCTAAGTCAAAGTGTTATTTTTTTCAATTATCGTAATACACTCAAACCCGGACACTCGAGACTACGCGATCAGTTCCTACAAGTTACGTTGGTCCCGTGCAAGGTGTTCGTGCCTCCTATGGGGTCGTTTGGGGGCTAGTTTGGGTTTTCACCCTTTAACGGCCTGTTTATAAGTCAAAGTGTTATTTTTGCAAATTGTCGTCATACTCTCAAACCAGGAGACCCGGGACTATGCGGTCAGTTTCTACAAGTTACATTGGTCCCGTGCGAGGTGTTTGTGCCTCTTACGGGGTCATTTGGTGGTTGGTTTAGGTTTTCACCCTTTAACGGCCTGTTTTTAAGTCAAAGTGTGATTTTTGTAAATTATCATCATACTCTCAAACCGTGAGACCCGGGACTACGCGGTCAGTTCCTACAAGTTACATTGGTCCCTTGCGAGGTGTTCGTGCCTCCTTCGGGGTCATTTGGGGTTGGTTTGGGTTTTCATCCTTTAACGACCTTCTTTTAAGTCAAAGTGTGATTTTTTCAAATTATCATCATACTCTCAAACCGGGAGACCCGAGACTACGCGGTCAGTTCCTACAAGTTAAATTGGTCCCTTGCGAGCTATTCGTGTCTCCTACGGGGTCATTTGGGGTTGGTTGGGGTTTTCACCCTTTAACGGCCTATTTTTAAGTCTAAGTGTTATTTTTGCAAATTATCATCATACTCTCAAACCGGGAGACCCGGGACTACGCGGTCAGTTCTTACAAGTTACATTGGTCCCGTGCGAGCTGTTCGTGCTCCTACGAGCTCGTTTGTGGGATGGTTTTATTTTTCACCCATTAACGGCCTGTTTTTAAGTCAAAGTGTTATTTTTGCAAATTATCATCATACTCTCAAACCATGAGACCCGAGACAACGCAGTTAGTTCCTAAAAGTTACATTGGTCCCATGCGATGTGTTCGTACCTCCTACGGGGTCGTTTGGGGGATGGTTTGGGTTTTCACCCTTTAACGGCCTGTTTTTAAGTCAAAGTATTATTTTTACAAACTATCATCATACTCTCAAATCGGGAGACTCGAGACTACGCGATCAGTTTCCAACAAGTTATATTGGTCCCGTGCGAGGTGTTTGTGCCTCCTACGGGGTCGTTTGGGGGCAGGTTTGGGTTTTCACCCTTTAACTGCCTATTTTTAAGTCAAAGTGTTATTTCTACAAATTATCGTCATACTCTCAAATCGAGAGACCCGGTGCTACGCGGTCAGTTTCCTACAAGTTACATTGGTCCCGTGCGAGGTGTTTGTGCCTCCTACGGGGTCGTTTGGGGGCTAGTTTGGGTTTTCACCCGTTAACGGCCAATTTTTAAGTCAAAGTGTTATTTTTACAAATTATCGTCATACACTCAAACCGGGAGACCCGATACTACACGGTCAGTTTCTAAAAGTTACATTGGTCCCGTGCGAGGTGTTCGAGCCTCCTACGGGGTCGTTTGGGGGTTGGTTTGGGTTTTCACCATTTCACGGCTTATTTGAAAGTCAAAGTGTGATTTTTGCAAATTATCATCATACTCTCAAGTCGGGAGAGCCGGGACTACGCGGTCAGTTCCTACAATTACATTAGTCCCGTGTGAGGTGTTCGTGCCTCCTACGGGGTCATTTGCGGGCTCGTTTGGGTTTTCACCCTTTAACGGCTTGTTTTCAAGTCAAGGTGTGATTTTTGCAATTTAACATCATACTCTCAAACCGGTAGACCTAGGACTATGCGGCCAGTTCCTATAAGTTACATTGGTCCCGTTCGAGGTGTTCGTACCTCCTACGGGGTCATTTGGGCGTTGGTTTGGGTTTTCTCTCTTTAACGGCCTGTTTTTAAGTCAAAGTGTTATTTTTACAAATTGACATCACACACTCAAACCTGGAGACCCGAGACTACGCGATCATTTCCTACAAGTTACGTTGGTCCCGTGCGCGGTATTCGAGCCTCCCATGGGGTAGTTTGGGCGCTGTTTGAGTTTTTACCCTTTAACGGCTTGTTTTCAAGTCAAAGTGTGATTTTTGCAAATTATCGTCATACTCTGAAACCGGGAGACCCGAGACTACGCAGTTAGTTCCTACAAGTTACATTGGTCCCGTGCGAGGTGTTTGTGCCTCCTACGGGGTTGTTTGGGGGCTGGTTTGGGTTTTCACCCTTTAACGGGCTATTTTTAAGTCAAAGTGTTATTTTTACGAACTATCGTCAAACTCTCAAATCGGGAGACTCGAGACTACACGGCCAGTTTCTACAGGTTGCATTGGTCTCGTACGAGGTGTTCATGCCTCCTACGGGGTTCTTTCGGAGCTGGTTTGGGTTTTCACCCTTTAACGCCTTGTTTTAAAGTTAAAAGTGTGATTTTTACAAATTATCATCATACTCTCAAGCTGGGAGACCCGGGACAATTCGATCAGTTCCTACAAGTTACATTGGTCCCGTGCGAGGTGTTCGTACCTCCTACGGGGTCATTTGGGGGCTGGTTTGGGTTTTCACCCTTTAACGGCCTGTTTTTAAGTCAAAATGTTATTTTGGAAAATTATTGTCATAGTCTCAAACCGAGAGACCCGGGACAACGCGGCCAGTTCCTAAAAGTTACATTGATCCCGCGCGAGGTGTTCGTACCTCTTACGGGGTCATTTGTGGACTGGTTTGGGATTTCAACCATTAACGGCCTGTTTTTAAGTCAAAGTGTTATTTTTGCAAATAGTCGTCATACTCTTAAACCGAGAGACCAGAGACTATGCGGTCAGTTCCTACAAGTAACATTGGTCCCGTGCGAGGTGTTCGAGCGTCCTATGGGATCATTTGTGTGCTAGTTTGGGTTGTCACCCTTTACCGGCCTGTTTTTAAGCCAAAATGTAATTTTTGCGAATTATCGTCACACTCTCAAATCGGGAGACCCGAGACTACGTGGTCAGTTCCTGCAAGTTACATTGGTCCCGTGCGAGGTGTTCGTGCCTCCTACGGGGTCGTTTGGGGGTTGGTTTGGGTTTTCACCCTTTAACGGCTTATTTTCAAGTCAAAGTGTGATTTTTGCAAAGCATCATCATACTCTCAAACCGGGAGACTCGGGACTATGCGGTCAGTTCCTAAAAGTTACATGGGTCCCGTGCGAGGTGTTCGTGCCTCCTACGGGGTCGTTTGGGTGCTTGTTTGGGTTTTCACCCATTAACGACCTGTGTTTTAAGTCAAAGTGTTATTTTTGTAAATTATCATCATACTCTCAAACCGGGAGACCCTAGACTACGCGATCAGTTCCTACAAGATACATTGGTCCCGTGTGAGGTGTTCGTACGTCCTACGGGATCGTTTGGGGACTGGTTTGGGTTTTCACCATTTAACGGCCTATTTTTAAGTCAAAGTGTTATTTTTACAAATTATCGTCATACTCTCAAACCGGGAGACCCGAGACAATGCGGTCAGTTCCTACAAGTTACATTGGTCCCGTGCGAGGTGTTTGTGCTTCCTACTGGGTCGTTTGGGGGCTGGTTTGGGTTTTCACCCTTTAACGGCTTGCTTTCAAGTCAAAGTATGATTTTTGCAAATTACCATCATACTCTCAAATCGGAAGACCCGAGACTACGCTGTTAGTTCCTACAAGTTACACTAGTCCCGTGAAAGGTGTCCGTGCCTCCTACGGGATTGTTTGGGGGCTGGGTTGGGTTTTCACCCTTTAACGACCTATTTTTAAGTCAAAGTGTTATTTTTTCAAATTATCGTCATACTCTCAAACCGGGAGACCCAAGATTACGCGGTCAGTTCCTACAAGTTACATTGGCCCCCTGCGAGGTGTTCGTGCCTCCTATGGGGTCGTTTGTGGGCTGGTTTGCATTGTCACCCTTTTACGCCCTATTTTTAAGTCAAAATGTTATATTTGCAAATTATCAACACACTCTCAAATCGGGAGACCCGAGATGATGCGATCAGTTCCTATAACTTACATTGGTCCCGTGTGAGGTGTTCGTGCCTCCTACAGGGTCGTTTGGGGGCTGGTTTGGGTTTTCACCCTTTAACGGCTTGTTTTCAAGTCAAAGTGTGGTTTTTGTCAATTATTATCATACTCTCAAACCGGGAGACTCGGGACTATGCGGTCAGTTCCTACAAGTTACATCGGTCCCGTGCGAGGTGTTCGTGACTCCTACATGGTCGTTTGGGGGCTGGTTTGGTTTTCACCCTTTAACGACCTGTTTTTTAGTCAAAGTGTTATTTTGGTAGATTATCACCATACTCCCAAATCGGGAGACCCGGCACTACACGATTAGTTCCTAAAAGTTACTTTGATCGCGTGCGAGGTGTTCGTGCCTCCTACGGGGTCGTTTGGGGGTTGGTTTGGGTTTTCACCCTTTAACGACCTGTTTTTAAGTCAAAGTGTTATTTTTGAAAACTATCGTCACACTCTCAAACCGAGAGACCCGAGACTACGCTGTCAGTTCCTAAAAGTTACGTTGGTCCCGTGCGAGGTGTTCGTGCCTCTTACGGGGTTGTTCGGGGGCTGGTTTGAGTTTTTACCATTTAACGGCTTGTTTTCAAGTCAAAGTGTCATTTTTGCAAATTATCATCATACTCTCAAATCAGGATACTCGAGACTACGCGGTCAGTTAGTAATAGTTACATTGGTCCCGTGAGAGGAGTTCGTGCCTCCTACAAGATCGTTTGGGGGTTGGTTTGGGTTTTCACCCTTTAAGGGCCTGTTTTTAAGTCAAAGTGTTATTTTTGCAAATTATCGTCATACTCTCAAACTGGGAGACCCGGGACTACGAGGTCAGTTCCCATAGGTAACATTGGTCCCGTGCGAGGTGTCTGTGCCTCCTACGGGGTCGTTTTGGGGCTGGTTTGCGTTTTCATCCTTTAACGGCCTGTTTTTAAGTCAAAGTGTTATTTTTGCAATTTATTCTCATACTCCCAAACCGGGAGACCCGAGACTACGCGGTTAGTTCGTACAAGTTACATTGGTCCCGTGTGAGGTGTTCGTGCCTCCTACGGGATCGTTTGGGGGTTCGTTTGGGTTTTCACCCTTTAAGGGCCCTTTTTTAAAGTCAAAGTGTTATTTTTGCAAATTATCGTCATACTCTCAAACTGGGAGACCCGAGACTACGCGGTCAGTTCCTACAAGTTACATTGGTCCCGTGCAAGGTGTTCGTGCCTCCACGGGGTCGTTTGGGGGCTGGTTTGGGTTTTCACCCTTTAACGACCTATTTTTAAGTAAAATTTTGATTTTTGCAAATTAACATCTTACTCTCAAACCGGGAGACCCGGGTATACGCGGTCAGTTCCTAAAAGTTACTTTGGACCCGTGCGAGGTGTTCGTGCCTCCTACGGGGTCGTTTGGGGGCTTGTTTGGGTTTTCACCCTTTAACGGCATGTTTTTAAGTCAAAGTGTTATTTTTGCAAACTATCATCATACTCTCAAACTGGGAGACCCGAGACTACGCGGTCAGTTCCTACAAGATACATTGGTCCCGTGCGAGGTGTTCGTGCCTCCTACGGGGTTGTTTGGGTGCATGTTTGGGTTTTCACCCTTTAACGGCCTATTTTTAAGTCAAAGTGTTATTTTTCCAAACTATCGTCATACTCTCAAACCGGGAGACCCAAAACAACGCGTTCAGTTCCTACAAGTTACATAGGTTCCCTGCGAAGTGTCCGTGCCTCCTACGGGGTCGCTTGGGGGCTGGTTTGGTTTTTCACCCTTTAACGGCCTGTTTTTAAGTCAAAGTGTTATTTTGGCAAATTATCACCATACTCTCTAATCGGGAGACCCGGGAGTACGCGGTCAGTTCCTAAAAGTTACTTTGGTCCCATGCGAGGTGTTCGTGCCTCCTACGGGGTCGTTTGTGCACTGGTTTGGGTTTTCACCCTTTAACGGCATGTTTTTAAGTCAAAGTGTTATTTTTGCAAACTATCGTCATTCTCTGAAACCGGGAGACCCCAGACAACGCAGTTAGTTCCAACAAGTTACATTGGTCCCGTGCGAGGTGTTCGTGCCTCCTACGGGGTCGTTTGGGGGTTGGTTTGGGTTTTCACCCTTTAACGGCCTGTTTTTGAGTCAAAGTGTTATTTTTGCAAATTATCGTCACACTCTCAAACTAGGAGACCCGAGACTTTGCGCCCAGTTCCTGTAAGCTACATTGGTCCCATGCGAGGTGTTTGTGCCTCCTACGAGGTTGTTTGGGGGCTGATTTGGGTTTTCACCCTTTAACGGCCTATTTTTAAGTCAAAGTGTTATTTTTACAAACTATCGTCATACTCTCAAATCGGGAGACCCGAGACTACACGGCCAATTTCTACAAGTTACATTGGTCTCGTGCGAGGTGTTCGTGCCTCCTACGGGGTTCTTTCGAGGCTTGTTTGGGTTTTCACCCTTTAACGCCTTGTTTTAAAGTTAAAAGTGTGATTTTTATAAATTATCATCATACTCTCAAGTTGGGAGACCCGGGACTATGCGATTAGTTCCTACAAGTTACATTGTTCTCGTGCGAGGTGTTTGTGCCTCCTACGGGGTCGTTTGGGGGCTGGTTTGGGTTTTTACCCTTTAACGGCCTATTTTTAAGTCAAAGTGTTATTTTCACAAATTATCGTCATACACTCAAATCGGGAGACCCGAGACTACATGGCGAGTTTCTACAAGTTACATTGGTCTCGTGCGAGGTGTTCGTGCCTCCTACGGGGTTCTTTCGGGGCTGGTTTGGGTTTTCACCCTTTAACGCCTTGTTTTACAGTTAAAAGTGTGATTTTTACAAATTATCATCGTACTCTCAAGCTGGGAGACCTGGGACTATGCGATCAGTTCCTACAAGTTACATTGGTCCCGTGCGAGTGTTCGTGCCTCCTACGGGGTCATTTGGGGGCTAGTTTGGGTTTTCATCCTTTAACGGCCTGTTTTTAAGTTAAAATGTTATTTTGGAAAATTATCATCATACTCTCAAACTGAGAGACCTGGGACAACGCGGCCAGTTCCTACAAGTTGCATTGATCCCGTGCGAGGTGTTCGTACCTCCTACGGGGTCGTTTGTGGACTAGTTTGGGTTTTCAACCTTTAACGACCTGTTTTTAAGTAAAAGTGTTATTTTTGCAAATATTCGTCATACTCTTAAACCGGGAGACCTGAGACTATGCGGTCAGTTCCTACAAGTTAAATTGGTCCCGTACGAGGTGTTCGGGCCTCCTATGGGATCATTTGTGTGCTAGTTTGGGTTGTGACCCTTTACTGGCCTGTTTTTAAGTCAAAATGTTATTTTTGCGAATTATCGTCACACACTCAAATCGGGAGACCCAAGACTACATGGTCAGTTCCTGCAAGTTACATTGGTCCCGTACGAGGTGTTCGTGCCTCCTACGGGGTCGTTTGGGGGTTGGTTTGGGTTTTCACCCTTTAACGACTTGTTTTCAAGTCAAAGTGTGATTTTTGCAAATTATCATCATACTCTCAAACCGGGAGACTTGGGACTATGCGGTCAGTTCCTAAAAGTTACATGGGTCCCGTACGAGGTGTTCGTGCCTCCTACGGGGTCGTTTGGGTGCTGGTTTGGGTTTTCACCCTTTAACGGCCCGTGTTTTAAGTCAAAGTGTTATTTTTGCAAATTATCATCATACTCTCAAACCGGGAGACCCTAGACTACGCGATCAGTTCCTACAAGATACATTGGTCCCGTGTGAGGTGTTCGTACGTCCTACGGGGTCGTTTGGGGACTGGTTTGGGTTTTCACCCTTTAACGGCCTTTTTTTAAGTAAAGTGTTATTTTTACAAATTATCATCATACTCTCAAGCCGGGAGACCCGAGACAATGCGGTTAGTTCCTAGAAGTTAATTTGGTCCCGTGCGAGGTGTTTGTGCCTCCTACGGGGTCGTTTGGGGGTTGGTTTGGGTTTTCACCCTTTAACGGCTCGTTTTCAAGTCAAAGTATGATTTTTGCAAATTATCGTCATACTCTCAAACCGGAAGACCCGAGACTATGCCGTCAGTTCCTACAAGTTACACTGGTCCCGTGAAAGGTGTCCGTTCCTCCTACGGGGTTGTTTGGGGGCTGGGTTGGGTTTTCACCCTTTAACGACCTGTTTTTAAGTCAAAGTGTTATTTTTGCAAATTATCGTCATACTCTCAAACCGGGAGACCCAAGATTACGCGGTCAGTTCCTACAAGTTACATTGGCCCCCTGCGAGGTGTTCGTGCCTCCTATGGGATCGTTTGTGGGCTGGTTTACGTTGTCCCCCTTTTACGACCTATTTTTTAGTCAAAGTGTTATATTTGCAAATTATTATCTCACCCTCAAATCGGGAGACCCGAGATGATGCGATCAGTTCTTATAACTTACATTGGTCCCGTGTGAGGTGTTCGTGCCTCCTACGGGGTCGTTTGGGGGCTGGTTTGGGTTTTCACCCTTTAACGGCTTGTTTTCAAGTCAAAGTATGATTTTTGCAAATTATCGTCATACTCTCAAACCGGAAGACCCGAAACTATGCCGTCAGTTCCTACAAGTTACACTGGTCCCGTGAAAGGTGTTCGTTCCTCCTACGGGGTTGTTTGGGGGCTGGGTTGGGTTTTCACCCTTTAATGACCTGTTTTTAAGTCAAAGTGTTATTTTTGCAAATTATCGTCATAGTCTCAAACCGGGAGACCCAAGATTACGCGGTCAGTTCCTACAAGTTACATTGCCCCCACTGCGAGGTGTTCGTGCCTCTTATGGGGTCGTTTGTGGGCTGGTTTACGTTGTCCCCATTTTAAGACCTATTTTTTAGTCAAAGTGTTATATTTGCAAATTATCATCTCACTCTCAAATCGGGAGACCCGAGACGATGCGATCAGTTCCTATAACTTACATTGGTCCCGTGTGAGGTGTCCGTGCCTCCTACGGGGTCGTTTGGGGGCTGGTTTGGGTTTTCACCCTTTAACGGCTTGTTTTCAAGTCAAAGTGTGATTTTTGCAAATTATCATCATACTCTCAAATCGGGAGACTCGGGACTATGCAGTCAGTTCTTACAAGTTACATTGGTCCCGTGCGAGGTGTTCGTGCCTCCTACATGGTCGTTTGGGGGCTGGTTTGGGTTTTCACCCTTTAACGGCCTGTTTTTAAGTCAAAGTGTTATTTTGGCACATTATCACCATACTCCCAAATTGGGAGACCCGAGACTACGCGATTAGTTCCTAAAAGTTACTTTGGTTCCGTGCGAGGTGTTCGTGCCTCCTACAGGGTCGTTTTGGGGTTGGTTTGGGTTTTCACCCTTTAACGGCCTGTTTTTAAGTCAAAGTGTTATTTTTGAAAACTATCGTCACACTCTCAAACCGGGAGACCCGAGACTGCGCGGTCAGTTCCTACAAGTTACATTGGTCCCGTGCGAGGTGTTCGTGCCTCTTACGGGGTTGTTCGGGGGTTGGTTTGGGTTTTTACCATTTAACGGCTTATTTTCAAGTCAAAGTGTCATTTTTGCAAATTATCATCATACTCTCAAATCGGGAGACTCGGGACTACGCGGTCAGTTCCTAATAGTTACATTGGTCCCGTGAGAGGAGTTCGTGCCTCCTACAAGATCGTTTGGGGGTTGGTTTGGGTTTTCACCCTTTAAGGACCTATTTTAAGTCAAAGTGTTATTTCTGCAAATTATCGTCATACTCTCAAACAGGGAGACCCGGGACTACGAGGTCAGTTCCTATAGGTTACATTGGTCCCGTGCAAGGTGTTCGTGCCTCGTACGGGGTCGTTTTGGGGCTGGTTTGGGTTTTCATCCTTTAACGTCCTGTTTTTAAGTAAAAGTATTATTTTTGCAAATTATTCTCATATTCCCAAATCGGGAGACCCGAGACTACGCAGTCAGTTCGTACAAGTTAGATTGGTCCCGTGCGAGGTGTTCGTGCCTCCTACGGGATCGTTTGGGGGCTGGTTTGGGTTTTCACCCTTTTAGGGCCTGTTTTAAAGTCAAAGTGTTATTTTTGCAAATTATCTTCATACTCTCCAACTGGGAGACCTGGTACTACGCGACAGTTCTTAGAAGTTATATTGGTCCCGTGCGAGGTGTCCGTGCCTCCTACGGGGTCGTTTGGGGGCTGGTTTGGGTTTTCACCCTTTAACGGCCTGCTTTTAAGTCAAATTGTTATTTTTGCAAATTAACATCATACTCTCAAACCGGGAGACCCGGGTATACGCGATCAGTTCCTAAAAGTTACTTTGGACCCGTGGAAGGTGTTCGTGCCTCCTACGGGATCGTTTGGGAGCTGGTTTGGGTTTTCACCCTTTAATGGCCTGTTTTTAAGTCAAAGTGTTATTTTTGCAAACTATCGTCATACACTCAAATCGATAGACCCGAGACTACGCGGTCAGTTTCTACAAGCTACATTGGTCCCGTGCGAGGTGTTCGTGCCTCCTACGGGGTTGTTTGAGGTCTGGTTTGGGTTTTCACCCTTTAACGGCTTGTTTTAAAGTCAAAGTGTGAATTTTGTAAATAATCATCATACGCTCAAACCGAGAGACTCGAGATTATGCGGTCAGTTCCTACAAGTTCTATTGGTTCCGTTCGAGGTGTTCGTGCCTCCTACGGGATCGTTTGGGGGCTGGTTTGGGTTTTCACCCTTTAAGGGCCTGTGTTTAAAGTCAAAGTGTTATTTTTGCAAATTTTTGTCATACTCTCAAACTGGGAGACCCGGTACTACGCGGTCAGTTCCTAAAAGTTACATTGGTCCCGTGCGAGGTGTCCGTGCCTCCTACGGGGTCGTTTGGGGGCTGGTTTGGGTTTTCTCCCTTTAACGGCCTATTTTTAAGTCAAATTGTTATTTTTGCAAATTAACATCATACTCTCAAACCGGGAGACCCGGGTATACGCGATCAGTTTCTAAAAGTTACTTTGGACCCGTGCAAGGTGTCCGTGCCTCCTACGGGGTCGTTTGGGGGCTGGTTTGGGTTTTCACCCTTTAATTTCCTGTTTTTAAGTCAAAGTGTTATTTTTGCAAACTATCATCATACTCTCAAATCGGGAGACCCGAGACTACGCGGTCATTTCCTATAAGATACATTGGTCCTAAGCGAGGTGTTCGTGCCTCCTACGGGGTCGTTTTGGGGCTGGTTTCATTTTTTACCATTTAACGACTTGTTTTCAAGTTAAAGTGTCATTTTTGCAAATGATCGTCTTACTCTCAAACCGAGAGACCCGGGACTACGCGATTAGTTCCTAGAAGTTACATTGGTCACGTGCGAGGTGTTTGTACCTCCTATGGGGTCGTTTGGGGGATGGTTTTGGTTTTTCACCCTTTAACGGTCTGTTTTTAAGTCAAAGTGTTATTTTGGCAAATTATCACCATACTCTCAAATCGGGAGACCCGGGACTACGCGGTCAGTTCCTAAAAGTTACTTTGGTCCCATGCGAGGTGTTCGTGCCTCCTACGGGGTCGTTTGCGCACTGGTTTGGGGTTTCACCCTTTAACGGCATGTTTTTAAGTCAAAGTGTTATTTTTGCAAACTATCGACATACTCTGAAATCGGGAGACCCGAGACAACGCAGTTAGTTCCTACAAGTTACATTGGTCCCATTCGAGGAGTTCGTGCTTCTTACGGGGTCGTTTGGGGGCTGGTTTGGGTTTTCACCCTTTAACGGCCTGTTTTTGAGTCAAAGTGTTATTTTTGCAAATTATCGTCACACTCTCAAACTAGGAGACCCGAGACTACGCGCTCAGTTCCTGTAAGCTACATTGGTCCCGTACGAGGTGTTTGTTCCTCCTACGGGGTTGTTTGGGGGCTGGTTTGGGTTTTCACCCTTTAACGGCCTATTTTTAAGTCAAAATGTTATTTTGGCAAATTATCGTTATACTCTCAAACTGAGAGACTCGGGACAACACGACCAGTTCCTACAAGTTACATTGATCTCGTGCGAGGTGTTCGTACCTCCTACGAGGTCGTTTGTGGACTGGTTTGGGTTTTTAACTTTTAACGGCCTGTGTTTTAAGTCAAGGTGTTATTTTTGCAAATTATCATCATACTCTCAAACTGGGAGACCCTTGACTACACGATCAGTTCCTACAAGATACATTGGTCCCGTGTGAGGTGTTCGTACGTCCTACGGGGTCGTTTGGGGACTGGTTTGGGTTTTCACCCTTTAACGGCCTATTTTGTAGTCAAAGTGTTATTTTTACCAATTATCGTCACACTCTCAAACCGGGAGACCCGAGACAATGCGGTCAGTTCCTACAAGTTACATTGGTCCCGTGCGAGGTGTTTGTGCCTCCTACGGGGTCGTTTGTAGGTTAGTTTGGGTTTTCACCCTTTAACGGCTTGTTTTCAAGTCAAAGTATAATTTTTGCAAATTATCGTCATACTCTCAAACCGGAAGACCCGAGACTACGCGGTCAGTTCCTACAAGTTACACTGGTCCCGTGAAAGGTGTTCGTGCCTCCTACGGGATTGTGTGGGGCTGGGTTGGGTTTTCACCCTTTAACGACCTGTTTTTAAGTCAAAGTGTTATTTTTGCAAATTATCGTCATACTCTCAAACCGGGAGACCCAAGATTACGCGGTCAGTTCCTACAAGTTACATTGACCCCCTGCGAGGTGTTCGTGCCTCCTATGGGGTCGTTTGTGGGCTGGTTTACGTTGTCCCCCTTTTACGACCTATTTTTTAGTCAAAGTGTTATATTTGCAAATTATCATCTCACTCTCAAATGGGGAGACCCGAGATGATGCGATCAGTTCTTATAACTTACATTGGTCCCGTGTGAGGTGTCCGTGCCTCCTAGGGGTCGTTTGGGCGTTGGTTTGGGTTTTCACCCTTTAACGGCTTGTTTTCAAGTCAAAGTGTGATTTTTGCAAATTATCATCATACTCTCAAACCGGGAGACTCGGGACTATGCAGTCAGTTCCTACAAGTTACATTGGTCCCGTGCGAGGTGTTCGTGCCTCCTACATGGTCGTTTGGGGGCTGGTTTGGGTTTTCACCCTTT
Organism: Sambucus nigra; assembly: GCA_949130495.1. NCBI lineage: Eukaryota > Viridiplantae > Streptophyta > Magnoliopsida > Dipsacales > Adoxaceae > Sambucus > Sambucus nigra. The sequence goes on along the minus strand of OX422208.1, from coordinate 39,884,300 downwards.
AACGGCCTGTTTTTAAGTCAAAGTGTTATTTTGGCACATTATCACCATTCTCCCAAATCGGGAGACCCGAGACTACGCGGTTAGTTCGTAAAAGTTACTTTGGTTCCGTGCGAGGTGTCCGTGCCTCCTACAGGGTCGTTTTGGGGTTGGTTTGGGTTTTCACCCTTTAACGGCCTGTTTTTAAGTCAAAGTGTTATTTTTTAAAACTATCGTCACACTCTCAAACCAGGAGACCCGAGACTACGCGGTCAGTTCCTACAAGTTACATTGGTCCCGTGCGAGGTGTTCGTGCCTCTTACGGGGTTGTTCGGGGGTTGGTTTTGGTTTTTACCATTTAACGGCTTGTTTTCAAGTCAAAGTGTCATTTTTGCAAATTATCATCATACTCTCAAATCGGGAGACTCGGGACTACGCGGTCAGTTCCTAATAGTTACATTGGTCCCGTGAGAGGAGTTCGTGCCTCCTACAAGATCGTTTGGGGGCTGGTTTGGGTTTTCACCCTTTAAGGACCTGTTTTTAAGTCAAAGTGTTATTTCTGCAAATTATCGTCATACTCTCAAACTGGGAGACCCGGGACTACGAGGTCAGTTCCTATAGGTTACATTGGTCCCGTGCAAGGTGTTCGTGCCTCGTACGGGGTCATTTTGGGTTTTCATCCTTTAACGTCCTGTTTTTAAGTAAAAGTATTATTTTTGCAAATTATTCTCATATTCCCAAATCGGGAGACCCGAGACTACGCAGTCAGTTCGTACAAGTTAGATTGGTCCCGTGTGAGGTGTTCGTGCCTCCTACGGGATCGTTTGGGGGCTGGTTTGGGTTTTCACCCTTTAAGGGTCTGTTTTAAAGTCAAAGTGTTATTTTTGCAAATTAACATCATACTCTCAAACTGGGAGACTCGGTACTACGCGGTCAGTTCCTAAAAGTTACATTGGTCCCGTGCGAGGTGTCCGTGCCTCCTACGGGGTCGTTTGGGGGCTGGTTTGGGTTTTCACCCTTTAATGGCCTGCTTTTAAGTCAAATTGTTATTTTTGCAAATTAACATCATACTCTCAAACCGGGAGACTCGGGTATACGCGATCAGTTCCTAAAAGTTACTTTGGACCCGTGGAAGGTGTTCGTGCCTCCTACGAGATCGTTTGGGAGCTGGTTTGGGTTTTCACCCTTTAATGGCCTGTTTTTAAGTCAAAGTGTTATTTTTGCAAACTATCATCATACTCTCAAATTGGTAGACCCGAGACTACGCGGTCAGTTCCTATAAGATACATTGGTCCTGTGCGAGGTGTTCGTGCCTCCTACGGGGTCGTTTTGGGGCTGGTTTCATTTTTTACCATTTAACGACTTGTTTTCAAGTTAAAGTGTCATTTTTGCAAATGATCGTCAAACTCTCAAACCGAGAGACCCGGGACTACGCGATTAGTTCCTAGATGTTACATTGGTCCCGTGCGAGGTGTTCGTACCTCCTATGGGGTCGTTTGGGGGCTGGTTTTGGTTTTGCACCCTTTAACGGTCTGTTTTTAAGTCAAAGTGTTATTTTGGCAAATTATCACCATACTCTCAAATCGGGAGACCCGGGACTACGCGGTCAGTTCCTAAAAGTTACTTTGGTCCCATTCGAGGTGTCCGTGCCTCCTACGGGGTCGTTTGTGCACTGGTTTGGGGTTTCACCCTTTAACGGCATGTTTTTAAGTCAAAGTGTTATTTTTGCAAACTATCATCATACTCTGTAACCGGGGGACCCGAGACAACGCAGTTAGTTCCTACAAGTTACATTGGTCCCATTCGAGGAGTTCGTGCCTCTTACGGGGTCGTTTGGGGGCTGGTTTGGGTTTTCACCCTTTAACGGCCTGTTTTTGAGTCAAAGTGTTATTTTTGCAAATTATCGTCACACTCTCAAACTAGGAGACCCGAGACTACGCGCTCAGTTCCTGTAAGCTACATTGGTCCCGTGCGAGGTGTTTGTGCCTCCTACGGGGTTGTTTGGGGGCTGGTTTGGGTTTTCACCCTTTAACGGCCTATTTTTAAGTCAAAATGTTATTTTGGCAAATTATCGTTATACTCTCAAACCGAGAGACCCGGGACAACACGACCAGTTCCTACAAGTTACATTGATCTCGTGCGAGGTGTTCGTACCTCCTACGGGGTCGTTTGTGGACTGGTTTGGGTTTTCAACTTTTAACGGCCTGTGTTTTAAGTCAAGGTGTTATTTTTGCAAATTATCTTCATACTCTCAAACTGGGAAACCCTTGACTACACGTTCAGTTCCTACAAGATACATTGGTCCCGTGTGAGGTGTTCGTACGTCCTACGGGGTCGTTTGGGGACTGGTTTGGGTTTTCACCCTTTAACGGTCTATTTTGTAGTCAAAGTGTTATTTTTACAAATTATCGTCACACTCTCAAACCGGGAGACCCGAGACAATGCGGTCAGTTCCTATAAGTTACATTGGTCCCGAGCGAGGTGTTTGTGCCTCCTACGTGGTCGTTTGGGGGCTGGTTTGGGTTTTCACCCTTTAACGGCTTGTTTTCAAGTCAAAGTATGATTTTTGCAAATTATCGTCATACTCTCAAACCGGAAGACCTGAGACTACGCGGTCAGTTCCTACATGTTACACTGGTCCCGTGAAAGGTGTTCGTGCCTCCTACGGGATTGTTTGGGGGCTGGGTTGGGTTTTCACCCTTTAACGACCTGTTTTTAAGTCAAAATGTTATTTTGGCAAATTATCATTATACTCTCAAATCGAGAGACTCGGGACAACACGACCAGTTCCTACAAGTTACATTGATCTCGTGCGAGGTGTTCGTACCTCCTACGAGGTCGTTTGTGGACTGGTTTGGGTTTTCAACTTTTAACGGCCTGTGTTTTAAGTCAAGGTGTTATTTTTGCAAATTATCATCATACTCTCAAACTGGGAGACCCTTGACTACACGATCAGTTCCTACAAGATACATTGGTCCCGTGTGAGGTGTTCGTACGTCCTACGGGGTCGTTTGGGGACTGGTTTGGGTTTTCACCCTTTAACAGCCTATTTTGTAGTCAAAGTGTTATTTTTACAAATTATCGTCACACTCTCAAACCGGGAGACCCGAGACAATGCGGTCAGTTCCTACAAGTTACATTGGTCCCGTGCGAGGTGTTTGTGCCTCCTACGGGGTCATTTGGGGGTTGGTTTGGGTTTTCACCCTTTAACGGCTTGTTTTCAAGTCAAAGTATGATTTTTGCAAATTATCGTCATAGTCTCAAACCGGAAGACCCGAGACTACGCGATCAGTTCCTACAAGTTACACTGGTCCCGTGAAAGGTTTTCGTGCCTCCTACGGGATTGTGTGGGGCTGGGTTGGGTTTTCACCCCTTAACGACCTGTTTTTAAGTCAAAGTGTTATTTTTGCAAATTATCGTCATACTCTCAAACCGGGAGACCCAAGATTACGCGGTCAGTTCGTACAAGTTACATTGGTCCCCTGCGAGGTGTTCGTGCCTCCTAAGGAGTCGTTTATGGGCTGGTTTTCGTTGTCACCCTTCTACGCCCTATTTTTAAGTCAAAGTGTTATATTTGCAAATTATCATCACACTCTCAAATCGGGAGACCCGAGACGATGCGATCAGTTCCTATAACTTACATTGGTCCCGTGTGAGGTGTTCGTGCCTCCTACGGGGTCGTTTGGGTACTAGTTTGGGTTTTCACCCTTTAACGGCTTGTTTTCAAGTCAAAGTGTGATTTTTGCAAATTATCATCATACTCTCAAACCGGGAGACTCGGGACTATGCGGTCAGTTCCTACAAGTTACATTGGTCCCGTGCGAGGTGTTCGTGCCTCCTACATGATCGTTTGGGGGCTGGTTTGGGTTTTCACACTTTAACGGCCTGTTTTTAAGTCAAAGTATTATTTTGGCAGATTATCACCATACTCCCAAATCAGGAGACCCGGCACTACGCGGTTAGTTCCTAAAAGTTACTTTGGTCCCGTGCGAGGTGTTCGTGCCTCCTACAGGGTCGTTTGGGGGTTGGTTTGGGTTTTCACCCTTTAACGGCATGTTTTTAAGTCAAAGTGTTATTTTTACAAATTATCGTAACACTCTCAAACCGGGAGACCCGAGACAATGCGGTCAGTTCCTACAAGTTACATTGGTCCCGTGCGAGGTGTTTGTGCCTCCTACGGGGTCGTTTGGGGGCTGGTTTGGGTTTTCACCCTTTAACGGCTTGTTTTCAAGTCAAAGTATGATTTTTGCAAATTATCGTCATACTCTCAAACCGGAAGACCCGAGACTACGCCGTCAGTTCCTACAAGTTACACTGGTCCCGTGAAAGGTGTTCGTGCCTCCTACGGGGTTGTTTGGGGGTTGGGTTGGGTTTTCACCCTTTAACGACCTGTTTTTAAGTCAAAGTGTTATTTTTGCAAATTATCGTCGTACTCTCAAACCGGAAGACCCAAGATTACGCGGTCAGTTCCTACAAGTTACATTGGCCCCCTGCGAGGTGTTCGTGCCTCCTATGGGGTCGTTTGTGGGCTGGTTTACGTTGTCCCCCTTTTACGACCTATTTTTTAGTCAAAGTGTTATATTTGTAAATTATCATCTCACTCTCAAATTGGGAGACCCGAGACGATGCGATCAGTTCTTATAACTTACATTGGTCCCGTGTGAGGTGCCCGTGCCTCCTACGGGGTCGTTTGGGGGCTGGTTTGGGTTTTCACCCTTTAACGGCTTGTTTTCACGTCAAAGTGTGATTTTTGCAAATTATCATCATACTCTCAAACGGGGAGACTCGGGACTATGCAGTTAGTTCCTACAAGTTATATTGGTCCCGTGCGAGGTGTTCGTTCCTCCTACATGGTCGTTTGGGGGCTGGTTTGGGTTTTCACCCTTTAACGGCCTGTTTTTAAGTCAAAGTGTTATTTTGGCACATTATCACCATTCTCCCAAATCGGGAGACCCGAGACTACGCGGTTAGTTCGTAAAAGTTACTTTGGTTCCGTGCGAGGTGTCCGTGCCTCCTACAGGGTCGTTTTGGGGTTGGTTTGGGTTTTCACCCTTTAACGGCCTGTTTTTAAGTCAAAGTGTTATTTTTGAAAACTATCGTCACACTCTCAAAACAGGAGACCCGAGACTACGCGGTCAGTTCCTACAAGTTACATTGGTCCCGTGCGAGGTGTTCGTACCTCTTGCGGGGTTGTTCGAGGGTTGGTTTGGGTTTTTACCATTTAACGGCTTGTTTTCAAGTCAAAGTGTCGTTTTTGCAAATTATCATCATACTCTCAAATCGGGAGACTCGGGACTACGCGGTCAGTTCCTAATAGTTACATTGGTCCCGTGAGAGGAGTTCGTGCCTCCTACAAGATCGTTTGGGGGCTGGTTTGGGTTTTCACCCTTTAAGGACGTGGTTTTAAGTAAAAGTGTTATTTCTGCAAATTATCGTCATACTCTCAAACTGGGAGACCCGGGACTACGAGGTCAGTTCCTATAGGTTACATTGGTCTCGTGCAAGGTGTTCGTGCCTCGTACGGGGTCGTTTTGGGGCTAGCTTGGGTTTTCATCCTTTAATGGCCTGTTTTTAAGTAAAAGTGTTATTTTTGCAAATTATTCTCATACTCCCAAATCGGGAGACCCGAGACTACGCGGTTAGTTCGTACAAGTTAGATTGGTCCCGTGCGAGGTGTTCGTGCCTCCTATGGGGTCGTTTGGGGGCTGGTTTAGGTTTTCACCCTTAATGACCTGTTTTTAAGTCAAAGTGTTATTTTTGCAAACTATCGTCATACTCTCAAAATGGGAGACCCGAGACTACGCGATCAGTTCCTAAAAGTTACTTTGGACCCGTGCAAGGTGTTCGTGCCTCCTACGGGATCGTTTGGGGGCTGGTTTTGGGTTTTCACGCTTTAATGGCCTGTTTTTAAGTCAAAGTGTTATTTTTGCAAACTATCACCATACTCTCAAATCGGGAGACCCGAGACTACGCGGTCAGTTCTTATAAGATACATTGGTCCTGTGCGAGGTGTTCGTGCCTCCTACGGGGTCGTTTTGGGGCTGGTTTCATTTTTTACCATTTAACTACTTGTTTTTAAGTTAAAGTGTCATTTTTGCAAATGATCGTCATACTCTCAAACCGAGAGACCCGGGACTACGCGATTAGTTCCTAGAAGTTACATTGGTCCCGTGCGAGGTCTTCATACCTCCTACGGGGTCGTTTGGGGGCTGGTTTTGGTTTTTCACCCTTTAACGGTCTATTTTTAAGTCAAAGTGTTATTTTGGCAAATTATCACCATACTCTCAAATCGGGAGACCCGGGACTACGCGGTCAGTTCTTAAAAGTTACTTTGGTCCCATGCGAGGTGTTCGTGCCTCCTACGGGGTCGTTTGTGCACTGGTTTGGGGTTTCACCCTTTAACGGCATGTTTTTAAGTCAAAGTGTTATTTTTGCAAACTATCGTCATACTCTGAAACCGGGAGACCCGAGACAACGCAGTTAGTTCCTACAATTTACATTGGTCCCATTCGAGGAGTTCGTGCCTCTTACGGGGTCGTTTGGGGGCTGGTTTGGGTTTTCACCCTTTAACGGCCTATTTTTGAGTCAAAGTGTTATTTTTGCAAATTATCGTCACACTCTCAAACTAGGAGACCCGAGACTATGCGCTCAGTTCCTGTAAGCTACATTGGTCCCGTGCGAGGTGTTTGTGCCTCCTACGGGGTTGTTTGGGGGCTGGTTTGGGTTTTCACCCTTTAACGGCCTATTTTTAAGTCAAAATGTTATTTTGGCAAATTATCGTTATACTCTCAAACCGAGAGACCCGGGACAACACGACCAGTTCCTACAAGTTACATTGATCTCGTGCGAGGTGTTCGTACCTCCTACGGGGTCGTTTGTGGACTGGTTTGGGTTTTCAACTTTTAACGGCCTGTGTTTTAAGTCAAGGTGTTATTTTTGCAAATTATCTTCATACTCTCAAACTGGGAAACCCTTGACTACACGTTCAGTTCCTACAAGATACATAGGTCCCGTGTGAGGTGTTCGTACGTCCTACGGGGTCGTTTGGGGACTGGTTTGGGTTTTCACCCTTTAACGGCCTATTTTGTAGTCAAAGTGTTATTTTTACAAATTATCGTCACACTCTCAAACCGGGAGACCCGAGACAATGCGGTCAGTTCCTACAAGTTACATTGGTCCCGAGCGAGGTGTTTGTGCCTCCTACGTGGTCGTTTGGGGGCTGGTTTGGGTTTTCACCCTTTAACGGCTTGTTTTCAAGTCAAAGTATGATTTTTGCAAATTATCGTCATAATCTCAAACCGGAAGACCCGAGACTACGCGGTCAGTTCCTACATGTTACACTGGTCCCGTGAAAGGTGTTCGTGCCTCCTACGGGATTGTTTGGGGGCTGGGTTGGGTTTTCACCCTTTAACGACCTATTTTTAAGTCAAAGTGTTATTTTTGCAAATTATCGTCATACTCTCAAACCGGGAGACCCAAGATTACGCGGTCAATTCCTACAAGTTACAGTGGCCCCCTACGAGGTGTCCGTGCCTCCTAAGGGGTCGTTTGTGGGCTAGTTTGCGTTGTCACCCTTCTACGCCCTATTTTTAAGTCAAAGTGTTATATTTGCAAATTATCATCACACTCTAAAATCGGGAGACCCGAGACGATGCGATCAGTTCCTATAACTTACATTGGTCCCGTGTGAGGTGTTCGTGCCTCCTACGGGGTCGTTTGGGGGCTGGTTTGGGTTTTGACCCTTTAACGGCTTGTTTTTAAGTCAAAGTGTGATTTTTGCAAATTATCATCATACTCTCAAACCGGGAGACTCGGGACTATGCGGTCAGTTCCTACAAGTTACATTGGTCCCGTGCGAGGTGTTCGTGCCCCCTACATGATCGTTTCGGGGCTGGTTTGGGTTTTCACACTTTAACGGCCTGTTTTTAAGTCAAAGTGTTATTTTGGCAGATTATCACCATACTCCCAAATCGGGAGACCCGACACTACGCGGTTAGTTCCTAAAAGTTACATTGGTCCCGTGCGAGGTGTTCGTGCCTCCTACAGGGTCGTTTGGGGGTTGGTTTGGGTTTTCACCCTTTAACGGCCTGTTTTTATGTCAAAGTGTTATTTTTACAAATTATCGTCACACTCTCAAACCGGGAGACACGAGATAATGCGGTCAGTTCCTACAAGTTACATTGGTCCCGTGCGAGGTGTTTGTGCCTCCTACGGGGTCGTTTGTGCACTGGTTTGGGATTTCACCCTTTAACGGCTTGTTTTAAAGTCAAAGTGTGATTTTTGTAAATAATCATCATATCCTCAAACCGAGAGACTCGAGATTATGCGGTCAGTTCCTACAAGTTCCATTGGTTCCGTTCGAGGTGTTCGTGCCTCCTACGGGATCGTTAGGGGGCTGGTTTGGGTTTTCACCCTTTAAGGGCCTGTGTTTAAAGTCAAAGTGTTATTTTTGCCAATTTTTGTCATACTCTCAAACTGGGAGACCCGGTACTACGCGGTCAGTTCCTAAAAGTTACATTGGTCTCGTGCGAGGTGTCCGTGCCTCCTACGGGGTCGTTTGGGGGCTGGTTTGGGTTTTCTCCCTTTAACGGCCTGTTTTTAAGTCAAATTGTTATTTTTGCAAATTAACATCATACTCTCATACCGGGAGACCCGGGTATACGCGATCAGTTCCTAAAAGTTACTTTGGACCCGTGCAAGGTGTTCGTGCCTCCTACGGGGTCGTTTGGGGGCTGGTTTGGGTTTTCACCCTTTAATGGCCTTTTTTTAAGTCAAAGTGTTATTTTTGCAAACTATCATCATACTCTCAAATCGGGAGACCCGAGACTACGCGGTCAGTTCCTATAAGATACATTGGTCCTAAGCGAGGTGTTCGTGCCTCCTACGGGGTCGTTTTGGGGCTGGTTTCATTTTTTACCATTTAACGACTTGTTTTCAAGTTAAAGTGTCATTTTTGCAAATGATCGTCATACTCTCAAGCCGAGAGACCCGGGACTACGCGATTAGTTCCTAGAAGTTACATTGGTCCCGTGCGAGGTGTTCGTACCTCCTATGGGGTCGTTTGGGGACTGGTTTTGGTTTTTCACCCTTTAACGGTCTGTTTTTAAGTCAAAGTGCTATTTTGGCAAATTATCACCATACTCTCAAATCGGGAGACCCGGGACTACGCGGTCAGTTCCTAAAAGTTACTTTGGTCCCATGCAAGGTGTTCGTGCCTCCTACGGGGTCGTTTGCGCACTGGTTTGGGGTTTCACCCTTTAACGGCATGTTTTTAAGTCAAAGTGTTATTTTTGCAGACTATCGTCATACTCTGAAATCGGGAGACCCGAGACAACGTAGTTAGTTCCTACAAGTTACATTGGTCCCATTCGAGGAGTTCGTGCTTCTCACGGGGTCGTTTGGGGGCTGGTTTGGGTTTTCACCCTTTAACGGCCTGTTTTTGAGTCAAAGTGTTATTTTTGCAAATTATCGTCACACTCTCAAACTAGGAGACCCGAGACTACGCGCTCAGTTCCTGTAAGCTACATTGGTCCCGTGCGAGGTGTTTGTGCCTCCTACGGGGTTGTTTGGGGGCTGGTTTGGGTTTTCACCCTTTAACGGCCTATTTTTAAGTCAAAATGTTATTTTGGCAAATTATCGTTATACTCTCAAACCGAGAGACCCGGGACAACACGACCAGTTCCTACAAGTTACATTGATCTCGTGCGAGGTGTTCGTACCTCCTACGGGGTCGTTTGTGGACTGGTTTGGGTTTTCAACTTTTAACGGCCTGTGTTTTAAGTCAAGGTGTTATTTTTGCAAATTATCTTCATACTCTCAAACTGGAAAACCCTTGACTACACGTTCAGTTCCTACAAGATACATTGGTCCCGTGTGAGGTGTTCGTACGTCCTACGGGGTCGTTTGGGGACTGGTTTGGGTTTTCACCCTTTAACGGCCTATTTTGTAGTCAAAGTGTTATTTTTACAAATTATCGTCACACTCTCAAACCGGGAGACCCGAGACAATGCGGTCAGTTCCTATAAGTTACATTGGTCCCGAGCGAGGTGTTTGTGCCTCCTACGTGGTCGTTTGGGGGCTGGTTTGGGTTTTCACCCTTTAACGGCTTGTTTTCAAGTCAAAGTATGATTTTTGCAAATTATCGTCATACTCTCAAACCGGAAGACCTGAGACTACGCGGTCAGTTCCTACATGTTACACTGGTCCCGTGAAAGGTGTTCGTGCCTCCTACGGGATTGTTTGGGGGCTGGGTTGGGTTTTCACCCTTTAACGACCTGTTTTTAAGTCAAAGTGTTATTTTTGCAAATTATCGTCATACTCTCAAACCGGGAGACCCAAGATTACGCGGTCAGTTCCTACAAGTTACAGTGGCCCCCTACGAGGTGTTCGTGCCTCCTAAGGGGTCGTTTGTGGGCTGGTTTGCGTTGTCACCCTTCTACGCCCTATTTTTAAGTCAAAGTGTTATATTTGCAAATTATCATCACACTCTAAAATCGGGAGACCCGAGACGATGCGAACAGTTCCTATAATTTACATTGGTCCCGTGTGAGGTGTTCGTGCCTCCTACGGGGTCGTTTGGGGGCTAGTTTGGGTTTTGACCCTTTAACGGCTTGTTTTTAAGTCAAAGTGTGATTTTTGCAAATTATCATCATACTCTCAAACCGGGAGACTCGGGACTATGCGGTCAGTTCCTACAAGTTACATTGGTCCCGTGCGAGGTGTTCGTGCCCCCTACATGATCGTTTCGGGGCTGGTTTGGGTTTTCACACTTTAACGGCCTATTTTTAAGTCAAAGTGTTATTTTGGCAGATTATCACCATACTCCCAAATCGGGAGACCCGGCACTACGCGGTTAGTTCCTAAAAGTTACATTGGTCCCGTGCGAGGTGTTCGTGCCTCCTACAGGGTCGTTTGGGGGTTGGTTTGGGTTTTCACCCTTTAACGGCCTGTTTTTATGTCAAAGTGTTATTTTTACAAATTATCGTCACACTCTCAAACCGGGAGACCCGAGATAATGCGGTCAGTTCCTACAAGTTACATTGGTCCCGTGCGAGGTGTTTGTGCCTCCTACGGGGTCGTTTGTGCACTGGTTTGGGATTTCACCCTTTAACGGCTTGTTTTTAAGTCAAAGTGTTATTTTTGCAAACTATTGTCATACTCTGAAACCGGGAGACCCGAGACAACGCAGTTAGTTCCTATAAGTTACATTGGTCATGTGCGAGGAGTTCGTGCCTCCTATAGGGTCGTTTGGGGACTGGTTTGGGTTTTCACCCTTTAACGGCCTATTATTAAGTCAAAGTGTTATTTTCGCAAATTATAAAATCGGGAGACTAGAGACTACGCGGTCAGTTCCTACCAGTTACACTGGTCCTGTGCGAGGTGTTCGTGCCTCCGATGGGGTCGTTTGGGGGCTGGTTTGGTTTATCACCCTTTAACAGCCTGTTTTTAACTCAAAGTGTTATTTTTGGAAATTATCATCACACTCTCAAATCGGAAGATCCGAGACTATGCGGTCAGTTCCTACAAGTTACATTGGTCATGTGCGAGGTGTTTGTGCCTCCTACGGGGTCGTTAGGGGGCTGATTTGAGTTTTCACCCTTAACGGCCTATTTTTAAGTCAAAGTGTTATTTTTGAAAATTCTCGTCATACTCTCAAACTGGGAGACCCGGGACTATCCGGTCAGTTCTACAAGTTAGATTGGTCCCGTACGAGGTGTTCGTGCCTCCGATGGGGTCGTTTGGGGGCTAGTTTGGTTTATCACCCTTTAACGGCCTATTTTTAACTCAAAGTGTTATTTTTGGAAATTATCATCACACTCTCAAATCGGAAGACCCGAGACTATACGGTCAGTTCCTACAAGTTACATTGGTCATGTGCGAGGTGTTTGTGCCTCCTACGGGGTCGTTAGGGGGCTGATTTGAGTTTTCACCCTTTAACGGCCTATTTTTAAGTCAAAGTGTTATTTTTGAAAATTCTCATCATACTCTCAAACTGGGAGACCCGGGACTATACGATCAGTTCCTACAAGTTACATTGGTACCGTGCGAAGTGTTCGTGCCTCCTACGGGGTCGTTTGACGATTGGTTTGGGTTTTCACCCTTTAACGGCCTGTTTTTAAGTCAAAGTGTTATTTTGACAAATTATCACCATACTCTCAAATCGGGAGACCCGGGACTACGCGATCAGTTCCTAAAAGTTACTTTGGTCCCGTGCGAGGTGTTCGTGCCTCCTACGGGGTCGTTTGGGGGTTGGTTTGGGTTTTCGCCCTTTAACGGCCAGTTTTTAACTCAAAGTATTATTTTTGCAAACTATCCTCATACACTCAAACCGGGAGACCAGAGACTAAGCGATCAGTTCCTACAAGTTAGATTGGTCCCGTGCAAGGTGTTCGTGCCTCCTACGGGGTCATTTGGGGGTTGGTTTGGGTTTTCATCCTTTAACGGCCTGTTTTTAAGTCAAAGTGTTATTTTTGCAAACTATTGTCATACTCTCAAACCGGGAGACCCGAGACTATGCGGTCAGTTCTTACAAGTTACATTGGTTCCGTGCGAAGTGTTCGTGCCTCCTACGGGGTCGTTTGGAGGCTGGTTTTGATTTTCAACCTTTAACGGCCAGTTTTTAAGTCAAAGTGTTACTTTGGCAAATTATCACCATACTCTCAAATCAGGAGACCCGGGACTATGCGGTCAGTTCCTAAAAGTTACTTTGGTCCCATGCGAGGTGTTTGTGCCTCCTACGGGGTCGTTTGTGCACTCGTTTGGGTTTTCACCCTTCAACGGCTTGTTTTTAAGTCAAAGTGTTATTTTTGCAAAATATTGTCATACTCTGAAACCGGGAGACCCGAGACAACGCCATTAGTTCCTACAAGTTACATTGGTCCCGTGCGAGGACTTCGTGCCTCCTATGGGGTCGTTTGGGGACTGGTTTGGGTTTTCACCCTTTAACGGCCTATTTTTAAGTCAAAGTGTTATTTTCGGAAATTATCATCATACTCTAAAATCGGGAGACTAGAGACTACGCGGTCAGTTCCTACCAGTTACATTGGTCCCGTGCGAGGTGTTCGTGCCTCCGATGGGGTCGTTTGGGGGCTGGTTTGGTTTATCACCCTTTAACGGCCTGTTTTTAACTCAAAGTGTTATTTTTGGAAATTATCATCACACTCTCAAATCGGAAGACCCGAGACTATGCGGTCGGTTCCTACAAGTTACATTGGTCATGTGCGAGGTGTTTGTGCCTCCTACGGGGTCGTTAGGGGGCTGATTTGAGTTTTCACCCTTAACGGCCTATTTTTAAGTCAAAGTGTTATTTTTGAAAATTCTCGTCATACTCTCAAACTGGGAGACCCGGGACTATCCGGTCAGTTCTACAAGTTAGATTGGTCCCGTACGAGGTGTTCGTGCCTCCGATGGGGTCGTTTGGGGGCTAGTTTGGTTTATCACCCTTTAACGGCCTATTTTTAACTCAAAGTGTTATTTTTGGAAATTATCATCACACTCTCAAATCGGAAGACCCGAGACTATACGGTCAGTTCCTACAAGTTACATTGGTCATGTGCGAGGTGTTTGTGCCTCCTACGGGGTCGTTTGGGGGTTGGTTTGGGTTTTCGCCCTTTAATGGCCAGTTTTTAACTCAAAGTATTATTTTTGCAAACTATCCTCATACACTCAAATCGGGAGACTTGAGACTAAGAGATCAGTTCCTACAAGTTAGATTGGTCCCGTGCGAGGTCTTCGTGCCTCCTACGGGGTCATTTGGGGGTTGGTTTGGGTTTTCATCCTTTAACGGCCTGTTTTTAAGTCAAAGTGTTATTTTTGCAAACTATTGTCATACTCTCAAACCGGGAGACCCGAGACTATGTGGTCAGTTCTTACAAGTTACATTGGTTCCGTGCGAAGTGTTCGTGCCTCCTACGGGGTCGTTTGGGGGCTGGTTTTGATTTTCACCCTTTAACGGCCTGTTTTTAAGTCAAAGTGTTATTTTGGCAAATTATCACCATACTCTCAAATCAGGAGACCCGGGACTACACGGTCAGTTTCTAAAAGTTACTTTGGTCCCGTGCGAGTTGTTCATGCCTCCTACGGGGTCGTTTGTGGGCTAGTTTGGGTTTTCACCATTTAACGGCCTATTTTTAAGTCAAATTGTTATTTTTACAAACTATCGTCATACTCTCAAACCGGGAGACCCGAGATTACGCATTTAGTTCCTACAAGTTACATTGGTCCTGTGATAGCTGTTCGTGCCTCCTACGGGGTCGTTAGAGGGCTAGTTTTGGTTTTCACCCTTTAACTGCTTGTTTTCAAATCGAAGTATATTTTTTGCAAATTATCGTCATACTCTCTAACCGGGAGACCCGGGACTTTGTGATCAGTTTCTACAAGTTACATTGGTCCCGTGCGAGGTGTTCGCGCCTCCTACTGGGTCGTTTGGGGGTGGGTTTGGGTTTTCACTCTTTAATGGCTTGTTTTCAAGTCAAAGTGTGATTTTTACAAATTATCATCATACTCTCAAACCGGGAGACCCGGGACTATGCGGTCAGTTCCTACAAGTTACATTGGCCCCGTGCGAGGTGTTCGTACCTCCTACAGGGATGTTGGGTGGCTGGTTTGGGTTTTCACCCTTTAACGGCCTCTTTTTAAGTCAAAGTGTTATTTTGGCAAATTATCACCATACTCTCAAATCGAGAGACTCGGGACTATGCGGTCAGTTCCTAAAAGTTACTTTAGTCTTGTGCGAGGTGTTCATGCCTCCTACGGAGTCGTTTGGGGGCTGATTTGGGTATTCATCCTTTAACGGCCTGTTTTTAAGTCAAAGTGTTATTTTTGCAAACTATCGTCATACTCTCAAACCGGGAGACCCGAGACTACGCGGTGAGTTCCTATTAGTTACATTTGGCCCGTGCGAGGTGTTCGTGCCTCCTATGGGGTCGTTTGGGGGCTGGTTTGGGTTTTCACCCTTTAACGGCCTGTTCTTAAGTCAAAGTGTTATTTTTCCAAACTATCGTCATACTCTCAAACCGGGAGACCCGAGACTACGCGTTCAGTTCCTACAAGTTACATAGGTTCCGTGCGAGGTGTCCGTGCCTCCTACGGGGTCGTTTGGGGGCTGGTTTGGTTTTTCACCTTTTAACGGCCTGTTTTTAAGTCAAAGTGTTATTTTTGCAAATTATCGTCATACTCTCAAACTAGGAGACCTGGGACTACGCGGTCAGTTCCTAGAGTGTTACATTGGTCCCGTGCGAGGTATTCGTGCCTCCTACGGGGTCGTTTGCGGGCTGGTTTGGGTTTTCATCCTTTAACGGCCTATTTTTAAGTCAAAGTGTTATTTTTGCAAATTATCACCATACTCTCAAATCGAGAGACCCGAGACTACGCGGTCAGTTCCTACAAGTTACATGGGTCCCGTGCGAGGTGTTCGTGCCTCCTATGGGGTCGTTTGGGGGCCGGTTTGGGTTTTCACCCTTTAACGACCTGTTTTAAATTCAAAGTGTTATTTTGGCAAATTCTCACCATACTCTCAAATCGGGAGACCCAGGACTACGCGGTCAGTTCCTAAAACTTACTTTGGTCTCGTGCGAGGTATTCGTGCCTCCTACGGGGTCGTTTGGGGGCTGGTTTGGGTTTTCACCCTCTAACGGCCTGTTTTTAAGTCAAAGTGTTATTTTTGCAAACTATCGTCATACTCTCAAACCGGGAGACCCGAGACTACGCGATCAGTTCCTACAAGTTACATTTGACCCTGCGAGGTGTTCGTACGTCCTACGGGGTCGTTCGGGGGCTGGTTTGGGTTTTTACCATTTAACGGCTTGTTTTCAAGTTAAAGTGTCATTTTTGCAAATTATCATCATACTCACAAATTAGGAGACCCGGGACTACGCGGTCAGTTCCTACAAGTTACATTAGTCCCGTGCGAGGTGTTTGTGCCTCCTACGAGATCGTTTGGGGGATGGTTTGGGTTTTCACCCTTTAGGGGCCTGTTTTTAAGTCAAAGTGTTATTTTTGCAAATTATCATCATACTCTCAAACTGGGAGACCCGGTACTACGCAGTCAGTTCCTACAAGTTACAATGGTCCCGTGCGAGGTTTTCGTGCCTGCTACGGGGTCGTTTGGGGGCTAGTTTGGGTTTTCATCCTTTAACGGCATGTTTTTAAGTCAAAGTGTTATTTTTGCAAATTATACTCATACTCTCAAATCGAGAGACCCGAGACTACGCGGTCAGTTCCTACAAGTTACATTGGTCTCGTGCGAGGTATTCGTGCCTCCTACGGGGTCGTTTGGGGGCTGGTTTGGGTTTTCACCGTTTAATGGCATGCTTTTAAGTCAAAGTGTTATTTTGCAAATGATCGTCATACTCTCAAATCGGGAGACCCGAACAACGCGGTCAGTTCCTACAAGTTACATTGGTCCCGTGCGAGGTGTTGGTGCCTCCTATGGGGTCGTTTGAGGGTTGGTTTGGGTTTTCACCCTTTAACGGTTTGTTTTCAAGTGAAAGTGTGATTTTTGCAAATTATTGTCATACTCTCAAATCGAGAGACCCGGGACTTCGCGGTCAGCTCCTAGATGTTACATTGGTCCAGTGCGAGGTGTTCGTGCCTCCTACGAGGTCGTTACGGGCCTAGTTTGGGTTACCACCCTTTAACAACCTGTTTTTAGGTCAAAGTGTTATTTTTGCAAATTATCGTGGCACTTCCAAATCGGGACACCCGAGACTACGCGGTCAGTTCCTGCATGTTACATTGGTCCCGTGCGAGCTGTTCGTGCCTCCTATGGGGTCGTTTGGGGGATGGTTTGGGTTTTTACCCTTTAAGAGCCTGTTTTAAAGTCAAAGTGTTATTTTTTCAAATTATCGTCATACTTTTAAATTGGGAGATCCGAGACTACGCGGTCAGTTCCTACAAGTTACATTGGTCCCGTGCGAGGTATTCGTGCCTCCTACGGGGTCTTTTGGGTGCTGGTTTGGGTTTTCACCCATTAACGGCTTGTTTTCAAGTCAAAGTGAGATTTTTGCAAGTCATCGTCATACTCTTAAACCGAGAGACCCGGGACTACGCGGTCAGTTCCTACAAGTTACATTGGTCCCATGCGAGGTGTTCTTG
Source organism: Sambucus nigra (assembly GCA_949130495.1). Lineage (NCBI taxonomy): Eukaryota > Viridiplantae > Streptophyta > Magnoliopsida > Dipsacales > Adoxaceae > Sambucus > Sambucus nigra. The sequence goes on along the minus strand of OX422208.1, from coordinate 39,867,230 downwards.
CCTCCTACGGGGTCGTTTGAGGACTGGTTTGGGTTTTCACCCTCTAATGGTTTATTTTTAAGTCAAAGTATTATTTTTTTCAGATTATCGTCATACCCTCAAATCGGGACACCGAGACTACGCGGTCAGTTCCTACAAGTTACAATGGTCCCGTGCGAGGTGTTCGTACCTCCTAAGAGGTGGTTTGGGTTTTCACCCTTTAACGGCCTGTTTTTAAGTTAAAGTGTTATTTTTGCAAATTATCGTCATACTCTCAAACAGGGAGACCCGAGACTACGCGATCAGTTCCTACAAGTTTAATTGGTCCCGTGCGAGGTGTTCGTGCCTCCTACGGGGTCGTTTCGGTGTTGGTTTGGGTTTTCACCCTTTAACGGCCTGTTTTTAAGTCAAAGTCTTATTTTTGTAAATTTTTGTCATACTCTCAAACCAGGAGACCCGAGACTATGCGGTTAGTTTCTACAAGTTACATTGGTCCCGTGCGAGGTGTTCGTGCCTCCTACGGGGTCGTTTGGGGTCTGGTTTGGATTTTCACCCTTTAACGGCTTGTTTTACAGTCAAAGTGTGATTTTTGTAAATTATCATCATACTCTCAAACCGGGAGACTCGGGACTACGTGGTCAGTTCCTACAAGTTACATTGGTTCCGTGCGAGGTGTTCGTGCCTCCTAAGGGGTCGTTTGGGGGTTGGTTTGGGTTTTCACCCTTTAACGGCCTGTTTTTAAGTCAAAGTGTTATTTTTACAAATTATAGTCATACTCTTAAACCGGTAGACCCGGGACTACGCGGTCAGTTTCTACAAGTTACATTGGTCCCGTGCGAGGTGTTCGTGCCTCCTATGGGGTCGTTTGGGGGCTGGTTTGGGTTTTCACCCTTTAATGGCTTGTTTTCAAGTCAAAGTGTGATTTTTTCAAATTATCGTCATACCCTCAAATCGGGATACCCGAGAAGAAGCACTCATTTCCTACAAGTTACATTGGTCCCGTGCGTGTTGTTCATGTCTCCGATGGGGTCGTTTCGGGGTTGGTTTGGTTTATCACCCTTTAACGGCCTGTTTTTAAGTCAAAGTTTTATTTTTGGAAACTATTGTCACACTCTCAAATCGGGAGACCCGAGACTATGCGGTGAGTTCCTACAAGTTACATTGGTGCCGTGCGTGGTGTTCGTGCCTCCTACGGGGTCGTTAGGGGGCTAGTTTGGGTTTTCACCCTTTAACGACTTGTTTTCAAGTCAAAGTGTGATTTTTGCAAATTATCATCATACTCTCAAACTGGGAGACCCGGGACTGCACGGTTTGTTCCTAGAAGTTACATTGGTCCCGTTCGAGGTGTTCGTGCCTTCTATGGGGTCGTTTAGGGGCTGGTTTTGGTTTCCACCCTTTAACGGCTTATTTTCAAGTCAAAGTGTGATTTTTGCAAATTATCGTCATACTCTCAAGCCATGAGACCCGGGACTACTTGGTCAGTTCCTACAAGTTACATTGGTCCCCTGCGAGGTGTTCGTGCCTCCTGCGGTGTCGTTTGGGGGCTGGATTTGGTTTTCACCCTTTAAAGGCCTGTTTTTAAGTCAAAGTGTTATTTTTGCTAATTATCGTCATACTCTCAAACCGAGAGCCCCGAGACTACGCGATCAGTTCCTACAAGTTTCATTGGTCCTGTGCTAGGTGTTCGTGCCTCCTACGGGGTCGTTTGGGGGTTGGTTTGGGTTTTCACCCTTTAACGGCCTCCTTTTAAGTCATAGTGTTATTTTTGCAAATTATCGTCATACTTTCAAATCGGGAGACCGAGACTATGTGGTCAGGTCCTACAAGTTACATTGGTCCCATGCGAGGTGCACGTGCCTCCTACGGGGACATTTGGGGGCTGGTTTTGGTTTTCACCCTTTAACGGATTGTTTTCGAGTCAAAGTGTGATTTTTGGAAATTATCGCCATACTCTCAGATCAGGAGACTTGGGACTACGCGGTCAGTTCCTACAAGTTACATTGGTCCCGTGCGCGGTGTTCGTGCCTCTTACGGTGTCGTTTGGGGGCGGGATTTTATTTTCACCCTAAAAAGGCCTGTTTTTTAAGTCAAAGTGTTATTTTTGCAAATTATCGTCATACTCTCAAACCGGGAGACCCGGGACTACGCGGTCAGTTCCTACAAGTTTCATTGGTCCTGTGCTAAGTGTTCGTGCCTCCTACGGGGTCATTTGGGGGTTGGTTGGGTTCTCACCCTTTAACAAATTATCGTCATACTCTTAATCTGGGAGACCCGAGACTACGCGGTTAGTTCCTACAAGTTTTATTGGTGCCGTGCGAGGTGTTCGTACCTCCTACGGGGTCGTTAGGGGGTTGGTTTTGGTTTTCACCCTTTAACGGCCTGTTTCTAAGTCAACATGTTATTTTGTAAATTATCGTCATACTCTCAAACCTAGAGACTCAGGACTACGGGATCAGTTTCCAACAAGTTACAATGGTCCCGTGCGAGGAGTTCGTGCCTCCTACGAGGTCGTTTGGGGGCTGGTTTGGGTTTTCATCCTTTAACGGCCTGTTTTTAAGTCAAAGTGTTATTTTTGCAAATTATCCTCATACTCTCAAATCGAGAGACCCGAGACTACGCGGTCAGTTCCAAAAAGTTACATTGGTCTCGTGCGAGGTGTTCGTGCCTCCTATGGGGTCGTTTGGGGGCTCGTTTGGGTTTTCACCCTTAACGGCCTATTTTTCAGTCAAAGTATTATTTTGGCAAATTATCAGCATACTCTCAAATCGGGGGACCCGGGACTACGCGGTCAGTTCCTAAAAGTTACTTTGGTCCCGTGCGAGGTTTTCGTGCCTCCTACGGGGTCGTTTGGGGGTTGGTTTGGGTTTTCACTCTTTAACGGCCTGTTCTTAAGTCAAAGTGTTATTTTTGCAAACTATCGTTATACTCTCAAATCGGGAGACCGAGACTTTTTGTTCAGGTCCTACAAGTTACATTGGTCCCGTGAGAGGTGCTCGTGCCTCCTACGGGGTCGTTTGGGGGCTCGTTTTTGTTTTCACCCTTTAACTACTTGTCTTCAAGTCAAAGTGTGATTTTTGGAAATTATCGTCATACTCTCAAATCAGGAGACCAGGGACTAAGCGGTTAGTTCCTACAAGTTACATTGGTCCCGTGCGAGGTGTTCGTTCCTCTTACGGTGTCGTTTGGGGGCTGGATTTTGTTTTCACCCTATAAAGGCCTGTTTCTTAAGTCAAAGTGTTATTTTTGCAAATTATCTCCATACTCTCAAACCGAGAGACCGGGGACTACGCGGTCAGTTCCTACAAGTTTCATTGGTCCTGTGCTAAGTCTTCGTGCCTCCTACGGGGTCGTTTGGGGGCTGGTTTGGGTTTTCACCCTTTAACGGCCTGTTTATAAGTCATAGTGTTATTTTTGCAAATTATCCTCATACTCTCAAACTGAGAGACCCGGGATTACGCGGTTAGTTCCTACAAGTTTTATCGGTGCCGTACGAGGTGTTCGTACCTCCTACGGGGTCGTTAGGGGGATGGTTTCGGTTTTCACCCTTTAACGGCCTGTTTCTAAGTCAACGTGTTATTTTGTAAATTATCGTCATACTCTCAAACCTAGAGACTCAGGACTACGCATTCCGTTTACAACAAGTTACATTGGTTCCGTGCGAGGTGTTTGTGCCTCCTACGGGGTCGTTTGGGGGCTGGTTCGAGTTTTCATCCTTTAACGGCCTGTTTTTAAGTCAAAGTGTTATTTTTGCAAATTATCCTCATACTCTCAAATCGAGAGACCCGAGACTACGCGGTCAGTTCCTACAATTTACATTGGTCCCGTGCGAGGTGTTCGTGCCTCCTATGGGGTCGTTTGGGGGCTGGTTTGGGTTTTCACCTTTAACGGCCTGTTTTTCAGTCAAAGTGTTATTTTGGCAAATTATCACCATACTCTCAAATCGGGAGACCCGGGACTACGCGGTCAGTTCCTAAAAGTTACTTTGGTCCCATGCGAGGTGTTCGTGCCTCCTACGGGGTCGTTTGGGGGCTGGTTTGGGTTTTCACCCTTTAACGGCCTGTTCTTAAGTCAAAGTGTTATTTTTGCAAAATATCATCATACTCTCAAATTGGGAGACCCGAGACTACGCGATCAGTTCCTACAAGTTACATTGGTCCCGTGCGAGGTGTTCGTACCTCCTACGGGTCGTTCGGGGGCTGGTTTAGTTTTTTACCATTTAACGGCTTGTTTTCAAGTTAAAGTGTCATTTTTTCATATTATCATCATACTCTCAAATCGGGAGACCCGGGACTACGCGATTAGTTCCTACAAGTTACATTAGTCCCGTGCGAGGTGTTAGTGCCTCCTACGGGATCGTTTGGGGGCTGGTTTGGGTTTTCACCCTTTAAGGGCCTGTTTTTAAGTCAGAGTGTTATTTTTGCAAATTATCGTCATACTCTCAAACTGGGAGACCCGGGACTCTATGGTAAGTTCCTACAAGTTACAATGGTCCCGTGTGAGGTGTTCGTGCCTCCTACGAGGTCGTTTGGGGGCTGGTTTAGGTTTTCATCCTTTAACGGCCTGTTTTTAAGTCAAAGTGTTATTTTTGCAAATTATCCTCATACTCTCAAACCGAGAGACCCGAGACTACGCGGTCAGTTCCTAAAAGTAACATTGGTCCCGTGCGAGGTGTTCGTGCCTCCTATGGGGTCGTTTGGGCGTTGGTTTGGGTTTTCACCCTTAACGGCCTGGTTTTAAGTCAAAGTGTTATTTTTGCAAATGATCGTCATACTCTGAAATCGGGAGACCGGGACTACGTGGTTAGTTCCTACAAGTTACATTGGTCCCGTGTGAGGTGTTTGTGCCTCCTACGGGGTCGTTTGGGGGTTGGTTTGAGTTTTTAACCTTTAACGGCCTGTGTTTAAGTCAAAACGTTATTTTTGCAAATTATCATCATACTCTCAAATCGGGAGTCCCGGGACTACGCGGTCTGTTCCTACAAGCTACATTGGTCCCGTGCGAGGTGTCCGTGCCTCCTACAGGGTCGTTTGGTGGCTGATTTGGGTTTTAATCCTTTAACGACTTATTTTTAAGTCAAAGTGTTATTTTTGTAAATTATCGTCATACTCTCAAACCGGGAGACCCGGGACTACGCGGTTAGTTCCTACAAGTTACATTGGTCCCGTGCGAGGTGTTTGTGCCTCCTACGTGGTCATTTGGGGGCTAGTTCAAGTTTTCACCCTTTAACGGCCTGTTTTTAAGTCAAAGTGTTATTTTTTCAAATTATCATATACTCTAAAATTGGGAGACCCAAGACTACGCGGTCAGTTCCTACAAGTTACATTGGTCCCGTGCGAGGTGTTCGTACCACCTATCGCGTCGTTTGGGTTTTCACCCTATAACGGCTTGTTTTCAAGTCAAAGTGTGATTTTTGCAAATTATCGTCATACTCTCAAATCGGGAGACCCGGGACTACGCGGTCATTTCCTACAAGTTACATTTGTCCCGTGCGAGGTGTTCATGCCTCCTACGGGGTCGTTTGGGGGCTTGTTTGGGTTTTCGTCCTATAACGGCCTGTTTTTAAGTCAGTGTTATTTTTCCAAATTATCATCATACTCTCAAATCGGGAGACTCGGGACTACGCGATCAGTTTCTACAAGTTACATTGGTCCCATGCAAGGTGTTCGTACCTCCTACGGGATCGTTTGGGGGCTGGTTTGGGTTTTCACCCTTTAACGGCCTGTTTTTAAGTCAAAGTGTTATTTTTGCAAATGATCAGCATACTCTCAAACCGGGAGACCCGTGACTACGCGGTTAGTTCCTACAAGTTACATTGGTCCCGTGCGAGGTGGTCGTGCCTCCAACGTTGTCGTTTGGGGGCTGGATTTTGTTTCACCCTATAAAGGCCTGTTTTTAAGTCAAAGTGTTATTTTTGCAAATTATCGTCATACTCTCAAACCAAGAGATCCGGTACTACGCGGTCAGTTCCTACAAGTTTCATTGGTCCTGTGCTAGGTGTTCGTGCCTCCTACGGGTCGTTTCGGGGCAGGTTTGGGTTTTCACCCTTTAACGGCCTGTTTTTTAGTCAAAGTGTTATTTTTACAAATTATCATCATACTCTCAAATCAAGAGACCCCAGACTACGCGGTCAGTTTCTACAATTTACATTGGTCCCGTGGGAGGTGTTCGTGCCTCCTACGGGGTCGTTTGGGGGCTGGTTTGGGATTTCATCCTTTAACGGACTATTTTTAAGTCAAAGTGTTATTTTTGCAAATTATACTCATACTCTCAAACCGAGAGACCCGAGACTACGCGCTCAGTTCCTATAAGTTACATTGGTCCCGTGCGAGGTGTTCGTGCCTCCTATGGGGTCGTTTGGGGGCTGATTTAGGTTTTCACCCTTAATGACCTGTTTTTAAGTCAAAGAGTTATTTTTGCAAACTATCGTCATACTCTCAAATCGGGAGACCCGAGACTACGCGATCATTTCCTACAAGTTACATTGGTCCCGTGCAAGGTGTTCGTACCTCCTATGGGGCCGTTCAGGGGCTGGTTTGGTTGTTTACCGTTTACGGCTTGTTTTCAAGTTAAAGTATCATTTTTGCAAATTATCATCATACTCTCATATCGGGAGACCCGGGATTACGCGGTTAGTTCCAACAAGCTACATTAGTCCCGTGCGAGGTGTTTGTACCTCCTACGGGATCGTATGGGGGCTGGTTTGGGTTTTCATCCTTTAACGGCCTGTTTTTAAGTCAAAGTGTTATTTTTGAAAATTATTCTCATACTCTCAAACCGACAGACCCGAGACTACGCGGTCAGTTCCTATAAGTTACATTAGTCCCGTGCGAGGTGTTCGTGCCTCCAATGGGGTCGTTTGGGGGCTGGTTTAGGTTTTCACCCTTAACGGCCTGTTTTTAAGTCAAAGTGTTATTTTTGCAAATTATCGTCATACTCTCAAAACGGGAGACCCGAGACTACGCGATCATTTCCTACAAGTTACATTGGTCCCGTGTGAGGTGTTCGTACCTCCTACGGGGTCCTTCAGGGGCTGGTTTGGTTTTTACCATTTAACAGCTTATTTTCAAGTTAAAGTGTCATTTTTGCAAATTATCATCATACTCTCAAATCGGGAGACCAGGGATTACGCGGTTAGTTCCAACAAGTTACATTAGTCCCGTGCGAGGTGTCTGTGCCTCCTACGGGATCGTTTGGGGGCTGGTTTGGGTTTTCACCCTTTAACGGCCTATTTTTAAGTCAAAGTGTTATTTTTGCAAGTTATTGTCATACTCTCAAACCGGGAGACCCGGGACTACGCAGTTAGTCCCTACAAGTTACATTGGTCCCGTGCGAGGTGTTCGAGCCTCCTACGGGGTCATTTGGGGGTTGGTTTGGGTTTTCAACCTTTAACGGCCTGTTTTTAAGTCAAAGTGTTATTTTTGCAAATTATCATCATACTCTCAAACCGGGAGTCCCGAGACTACGCTCTCTGTTCCTATAAGTTACATTGGTCCCGTGCGAGGTGTTCGTGCATCCTACAGGGTCGTTTGGTGGTTGATTTGGGTTTTCACTCTTTAACGGCCTATTTTCAAGTCAAAGTGTTATTTTTGCAAATTATCGTCACACTCTCAAACCGAAAGACCCAGGACTACGCGGTTAGTTCCTACAAGTTACATTGGTCCCGTGTGAGGTGGTCGTGCCTCCTACGGTGTCGTTTGGGGGCTGCATTTTGTTTTCACACTATAAAGGCCTGTTTTTAAGTCAAAGTGTTATTTTTGCAAATTATCGTCATACTCTCAAACCGGGAGACCCGGTACTACGCGGTCAGTTCCTACAAGTTTCATTGGTCCTGTGCTAGGTGTTCGTGCCTCCTACGGGGTCGTTTCGGGGCTGGTTTGGGTTTTTACCCTTTAACGGCCTGTTTTTAAGTCAAAGTGTTATTTTTACAAATTATCGTCATACTCTCAAACCGAGAGACCCGAGACTACACGGTCAGTTTCTACAATTTACATTGGTCCCATGCGAGGTGTTCGTGCCTCCTACGGGGTCGTTTAGGGACTGGTTTGGATTTTCATCCTTTAACGGCCTACTTTTAAGTCAAAGTCTTATTTTTGCTAATTATCCTCATACTCTGAAACCGAGAGACCCGAGACTACGCGGTCAGTTACTATAAGTTACATTTGTCCCGTGCGAAAAGTTCGTGCCTCCTATGGGGTCGTTTGGGGTCTGGTTTAGGTTTTCACCCTTAAGGGCCTGTTTTTAAGTCAAAGTGTTATTTTTGCAAACTATCGTCATACTCTCAAACCGAGAGACCCGAGACTACGCGATCATTTCCTACAAGTTACATTGGTCCCGTACGAGGTGTTCGTACCTCCTACGGGTCGTTTCGGGGCAGGTTTGGGTTTTCACCCTTTAACGGCCTGTTTTTTAGTCAAAGTGTTATTTTTACAAATTATCGTCATACTCTCAAACCAGGAGATCCGGTACTACGCGGTCAGTTCCTACAAGTTTCATTGGTCCTGTGCTAGGTGTTCGTGCCTCCTACGGGTCGTTTCGGGGCAGGTTTGGGTTTTCACCCTTTAACGGCCTGTTTTTTAGTCAAAGTGTTATTTTTACAAATTATCATCATACTCTCAAATCAAGAGACCCCAGACTACGCGGTCAGTTTCTACAATTTACATTGGTCCCGTGGGAGGTGTTCGTGCCTCCTACGGGGTCGTTTGGGGGCTGGTTTGGGATTTCATCCTTTAACGGACTATTTTTAAGTCAAAGTGTTATTTTTGCAAATTATACTCATACTCTCAAACCGAGAGACCCGAGACTACGCGCTCAGTTCCTATAAGTTACATTGGTCCCGTGCGAGGTGTTCGTGCCTCCTATGGGGTCGTTTGGGGGCTGGTTTAGGTTTTCACCCTTAATGACCTGTTTTTAAGTCAAAGTGTTATTTTTGCAAACTATCGTCATACTCTCAAAATGGGAGACCCGAGACTACGCGATCATTTCCTACAAGTTACATTGGTCCCATGCGAGGTGTTCGTACCTCCTACGGGGTCCTTTAGGGGCTGGTTTGGTTTTTACCATTTAACAGCTTATTTTCAAGTTAAAGTGTCATTTTTGCAAATTATCATCATACTCTCAAATCGGGAGACCCGGGATTACACGGTTAGTTCCAACAAGTTACATTAGTCCCGTGCGAGGTGTCTGTGCCTCCTACGGGATCGTTTGGGGGCTGGTTTGGGTTTTCACCCTTTAACGGCCTGTTTTTTAGTCAAAGTGTTATTTTTGCAAGTTATTGTCATACTCTCAAACCGGGAGACCCGGGACTACGCGGTTAGTCCCTACAAGTTACATTGGTCCCGTGCAAGGTGTTCGAGCCTCCTACGGGGTCGTTTGGGGGTTGGTTTGGGTTTTCAACCTTTAAGGGCCTGTTTTTAAGTCAAAGTGTTATTTTTGCAAATTATCATCATACTCTCAAACCGGGAGTCCCGAGACTACGCTGTCTGTTCCTACAATTTACATTGGTCCCGTGCGAGGTGTTCGTGCATCCTACAGGGTCGTTTGGTGGTTGATTTGGGTTTTCACTCTTTAACGGCCTATTTTCAAGTCAAAGTGTTATTTTTGCAAATTATCGTCACACTCTCAAACCGGAAGACCCAGGACTACGCGGTTAGTTCCTACAAGTTACATTGGTCCCGTGCGAGGTGGTCGTGCCTCCTACGGTGTCGTTGGGGGGCTGCATTTTGTTTTCACCCTATAAAGGCCTGTTTTTAAGTCAAAGTGTTATTTTTTCAAATTATCGTCATACTCTCAAACCGGGAGATCCGGTACTACGCGGTCAGTTCCTACAAGTTTCATTGGTCCTGTGCTAGGTGTTCGTGCCTCCTACGGGGTCGTTTCGGGGCTGGTTTGGGTTTTTACCCTTTAACGGCTTGTTTTTAAGTCAAAGTGTTATTTTTACAAATTATCGTCATACTCTCAAACCGAGAGACCCGAGACTACACGGTCAGTTTCTACAATTTACATTGGTCCCATGCGAGGTGTTCGTGCCTCCTACGGGGTCGTTTAGGGACTGGTTTGGATTTTCATCCTTTAACGGCCTACTTTTAAGTCAAAGTCTTATTTTTGCTAATTATCCTCATACTCTGAAACCGAGAGACCCGAGACTACGCGGTCAGTTACTATAAGTTACATTTGTCCCGTGCGAAAAGTTCGTGCCTCCTATGGGGTCGTTTGGGGTCTGGTTTAGGTTTTCACCCTTAAGGGCCTGTTTTTAAGTCAAAGTGTTATTTTTGCAAACTATCGTCATACTCTCAAACCGAGAGACCCGAGACTACGCGATCATTTCCTACAAGTTACATTGGTCCCGTACGAGGTGTTCGTACCTCCTACGGGGTCGTTTAGGGGCTGGTTTGGTTTTTTACCATTTAACGGCTTGTTTTCAAGTTAAAGTGTCATTTTTGCAAATTATCATCATACTCTCAAATCGGGAGACCCGGGATTACGCGGTTAGTTCCAACAAGTTACACTAGTCTTGTGCGAGGTGTTTGTGCCTCCTACGGGATCGTTTGGGGACTGATTTGGGTTTTCACCCATTAAGGGCCTGTTTTTAGGTCAAAGTGTTATTTTTGCAAATTATCGTCATACTCTCAAACTGGAAGACCCGGGACTACGCGGTCAGTTCCCATAAGTTACAATGGTCCCGTGCGAGGTGTTCGTGCCTCCTACGGGGTCGTTTGGGGGATGGTTTGGGTTTTCATCCTTTAACGGCCTGTTTTTAAGTCAAAATGTTATTTTTGCAAATTATCCTCATACTCTCAAGCCGAGAGACCCGAGACTACGCGATCAGTTTGTACAAGTTACATTGGTCCCGTGCGAGGTATTCGTGCCTCCTACGGGGTCGTTTGGAGGCTAGTTGGGTTTTCACAACTTAACGGCCTGGTTTTAAGTCAAAGTGTTATTTTTCCAAATGATCGTCATACTCTCAATTCGTGAGACCCACACTACGCGGTCAGTTGCTACAACTTACATTGGTCGCGTGCGAGGTGTTCGTGCTTCCTACGGGGTCGATTGAGGGTTGGTTTGGGTTTTAACCCTTTAACGTCTTGTTTTCAAGTGAAAGTGTGATTTTTGCAAATTATTGGCATACTCTCAAACCGATAGACCCGGGACTTCGCGATCAGCTCCTACATGTTACATTGGTCCCGTGCGAGGTGTTCGTGCCTCCTACGGGGTAGTTTGGGGGCTGGTTTGGGTTATCACCCTTTAACGGCCTGTTTTTAGGTCAAAGTGTTATTTTCCCTAATTATAGTTGCACTCTCAAATCGGGGCACCCGAGACTACGCGATCAGTTCCTACAAGTTACATTGGTCCCGTGCGAGGTGTTCGTGCCTCCTATGGGGTCGTTTGGGGGATGGTTTGAGTTTTCACCCTTTAACGACCGGTTTTTAAGTCAAAGTGTTATTTTTGCAACTTATCGTCATACTCTCAAACAGGGAGACCCGAGACTACGAGATCAGTTCCTACAAGTTTAATTGGTCCCGTGCGAGGTGTCTGTGCCTCCTATGGGGCCGTTTCAGGGCTGGTTTGGGTTTTCACCCTTTAACGGCCTGTTTTTAAGTCAAAGTTTTATTTTTGCAAATTATCGTCATACTCTCAAACCAGGAGACCCGAGACACGGTCAGTTTCTACAAGTTATATTGGTCCCGTGCGAGGTGTTCGTGCCTCCTGCGGGGTCGTTTGGGGGTTGATTTGGGTTTTCACCCTTTAACGGCTTGTTTTAAAGTAAAAGTGTGATTTTTGTAAATTATCATCATACTCTCAAACCCGGAGACTTGGGACTACGCGGTCAGTTCCAACAGGTTACATTTATTTTGTGCGAGGTGTTCGTGCCTCCTACGGGGTCGTTTGGGGGTTGGTTTGGGTTTTCACCCTTTAACGGCCTGTTTTCAAGTTAAAGTGTTATTTTTGCAAATTACTATCATACTCTAAACCGGTAGACCCGAGACTACGCGGTCAATTTCTAAAAGTTACATTGGTCCCGTGCGAGGTGTTCGTGCCTCCTACGGGGACGTTTGGGAGCTGGTTTCGGTTTTCACCCTTTAACGGCTGTTTTTAAGTCAAAGTGTTATTTTTACAAATTATCATCATACTCTCAAACCAGAAGGCTCGAGACTACGCGGTCAGTTCCTACAAGTTACATTGGTCCCGTGCGATGTGTTCGTATCTCCTACGGGGTCGTGTGGTGGTTGGTTTGGGTTTTCACCCTTTAACGACCTATTTTTAAGTCAAAGTGTTATTTTTGCAAATTATCGTCATACTCTCAAAACGGCAGACTCAAGACTACGCGGTCAGTTCCTACAAGTTACATTGGTCCCGTGCGAAGTGTTCGTGCCTCCTACGGGGTTGTTTGGGGGCTGGTTTGAGTCTTCACCCTTTAACGGCTTGTTTTCAAGTTCGAGTGTGATTATTTCAAATTATCGTCATTCTCTCAAACCGGGAGTCCCGGGACTATGTGGTCATTTCCTACAAGATACATTGGTCCCGTGCAAGGTGTTCGTGCCTCCTACGGGATCGTTTGGGGGCTGGTTTGGGTTTTCACCCTTTAACGACCTATTTTTAAGTCAAAGTGTTATTTTTGCAAATTATCGTCATACTCTCAAATCGGGATACCCGAGACGACACAGTCCGTTCCTACATGTAACATTGGTCCCGTACGAGCTGTTCATGCCTCCGATGGGGTCGTTTGGGGGCTGGTTTGGTTTATCACCCTTTAACGGCCTGTTTTTAAGTCAATGTGTTATTTTTGGAAATTATGGTCACACTCTCAAATCGGGAGACCCGAGACTATGCAGTCAGTTCCTACAAGTTACATTGGTCCCGTGTGAGGTGTTCGTGCCTCTTACGGGGTCGTTAGGGGGCTAGTTTGGGTTTTCACCCTTTAACGGCCTGTTTTTAAGTCAAAGTTTTATTTTTGCAAATTATCATCATACTCTCAAACCAGGAGACCCGAGACTACGCGGTCAGTTTCTACAAGTTACATTGGTCCCGTGCGAGGTGTCCGTGCCTCTTACGGGGTCGTTGGGGGCTGGTTTGGGTTTTCACCCTTTAACGGCTTGTTATAAAGTCAAAGTGTGATTTTTGTAAATTATCATCATACTCTCAAACCGGGAGACTTGGGACTACGCGGTCAGTTCCTATAAGTTACATTGGTCCCGTGCGAGGTGTTCGTGCCTCCTACGGGGTCGTTAGGGGGTTAGTTTGGGTTTTCACCCTTTAACGGCTTGTTTTCAAGTCAAAGTGTGATTTTTGCTAATTATCGTCATACTTTCAAACAGGGACATCCGGGACTACGCTTTCTGTTTCTACAAGTTACATTGGTCCCGTGCGAGGTGTTCGTGCCTCCTACGGGGTCGTTTGGGGGCTAGTTTGGGTTTTCACCCTTTAACGGCCTGTTTTTAAGTCAAAGTGTGATTTTTGCAAATTATCGGCATACTCTCAAACCGGGAGAACCGGGACTACGCGGTTAGTTCCTACAAGTTACATTGGTCCCGTGCGAGGTGTTCGTGCCTCCTAAGGTGTCGTTTGGGGGCTGAATTTGGTTTTCACCCTTTAAAGGTCTGTTTTTAAGTTAAAGTGTTATTTCTGCAAATTATCATCATACTCTCAAATCGGGACACCCGAGACTACGCGGTCAGTTCCTATAGGTTTCATTGGTCCTGTGCTAGGTGTTCGTGCCTCCTACGGGGTCGTTTGGGGGCTGGTTTGGGTTTTCACCCCTTAACGACCTGCTTTTAAGTCAAAGTGTTATTTTTGCAAATTATCGTCATACTCTCAAATCGGGAGACCCGAGACTATGCGATCAGTTCCTACAAGTTACATTGGTCCCGTGCGAGGTGCTCGTGCCTCCTACGGGGTCGTTTGGGGGCTGGTTTTGGTTTTCACCCTTTAACGGTTTGTTTTCAAGTCAAAGTGTGATTTTTGGAAATTATCGTCATACTCTCAAACCAGGAGACCCGGGACTACGCGGTCAGTTCCAACAAGTTACATTGGTCCCGTGCGAGGTGTTCGTGCCTCCTACGATGTCGTTTGGGGGATGGATTTGGTTTTCACCCTATAAAGGGCTATTTTTAAGTTAAAGTGTTATTTTTGCAAATTATCATCATACTCTCAAACCGGGAGACTCGGGACTACGCGGTCAGTTCCTACAAGTTTCATTAGTCCTGTGCTAGGTGTTCGTGCCTCCTACTGGGTCGTTTGGGGGTTGGTTTGGGTTTTCACGCTTTAACGGCCTGTTTTTAAGTCAAAGTGTTATTTTTGCAAATTATCGTCATACTCTCAAATCGGGAGACACGGGACTACACGGTCAGTTCCTACAAGTTTCATTGGTCCCGTGCGGGGTGTTCGTACCTCGTATGGGGTCGTTAGGGGGATGGTTTGGGTTTTCACCCTTTAACGGCCTGTTTTTAAGTCAAAGTGTTATTTTTTAAATTATTATCATACTCTCAAACACGGAGACCCGAGACTACGCGATCAGTTCCTACAAGTTACATTGGTCCGGTGCGAGGTGTTCATGCCTCCTACGGGGTCGTTTCGGGGCTGGTTTGGGTTTTTACCCTTTAACGGCCTGTTTTTAAGTCAATGTGATATTTATAGAAATTATCGTCATACTCTAAAACCGAGAGACCCGAGACTACGCGATCAGTTTCTACAAGTTACATTGGTCCCGTGTGAGGTGTTCGTGCCTCCTAAGGGGTCGTTTGTGGGTTGGTTTGGTTTTTTACCCTTTAACGGTCTGTTTTTAAGTCAAAGTGTTATTTTTGCAAATTATCGTCATACTCTCAAACCGGGAGACCCGGGGCTACGCGGTCAGTTCCTACAAGTTTCATTGGTCCCGTGCGAGGTGTTCGTACCTCCTACGGGGTCGTTAGGGGGCTGGTTTGGGTTTTCACCCTTTAACGGCCTGTTTATAAGTCAAAGTGTTATTTTTTTAAATTATCATCATACTCTCAAACAGGGAGACCCGAGACTACGCGATCAGTTCCTACAAGTTACATTGGTCCCCTGCAATGTGTTCGTGCCTCCTACGGGGTCGTTTCGGGGTTGGTTTGGGTTTTCACCCTTTAACGGCCTGTTTTTAAGTCAAAGTGTTATTTTTAGAATTATCATCATACTCTCAAACCGAGAGACTCGAGATTACGGGATAAGTTTCTACAAGTTACATTGGTCCCGCGCGAGGTGTTCGTGCCTCCTACGGGGTCGTTTGGGGGTTGGTTTGTGTTTTCACCCTTTAATGGCTTGTTTTCTTGTCAAAGTGTGATTTTTGCAAATTATCATAATACTCTCAAACTAGGAGACCCGGGACTACACAGTCAGTTCCTCCAAGATACGTTGGTCCCGTGCGAGGTGTTTGTGCCTCGTACGGGGTCGTTTGGGGGTTGTTTTGGTTTTCACCCTTTAACGGCTTGTTTTAAACTCAAAGTGTGATTTTTGTAAAAAATCATCATACTCTCAAACCGGGAGACCCGGGACTCCTCGATCAGTTCCTACAAGTTGCATTGGTCCCGTGCGATGTTTTTGTGCCTCCGATGGGGTCGTTTGGGGGCTGGTTTGGTTTATCACCCTTTAACGGCCCGTTTTTAAGTCAAAGTGTTATTTTTGGAAATTATCATCACCCTCTCAAATTTGGAGACCCGAGACTATGCGGTCAGTTCCTACAAGTTACATTGGTCCCGTGCGAGATGTTCGTGCCTCCTACGGGGTCGTTAGGAGGCTAGTTTGGGTTTTCACCCTTTAACGGCTTGTTTTCAAGTCAAAGTGTGATTTTTGCAAATTATCGTCATACTCTCAAATCGAGAGATCCAGGACTACGCGGTCTATTTCTACAAGTTATATTGGTCTCGTGCGAGGAGTTCGTGCCTCCTACGGGGTCGTTTGGGGGCTGGTTTGGGTTTTCACCCTTTAACGGCCTGTTTTTAAGTCAAAGTGTTATTTTTTGCAAATTATCGTCATACTCTCAAATCGGGAGACCCGAGACTACCCGGTCAGTTTTTACAAGTTGCATTGGTCGCGTTCCAGGTGTTCGTGCCTCCTACGGGGTCGTTTGGGGGATGGTTTGGGTTTTCACCCTTTTACGGCTTGTTTTAAACTCAAAGTGTGATTTTTGCAAATTATCATCATACACACAAACCGGGAGACCCGGGACTCCGCGGTCAGTTCCTACAAGTTACATTGGTTTCGTACGAGGTGTTCGTGCCTCCTACGGGGTTGTTTGGGGGTTGGTTTGGGTTTTCACCCTTTAACGGCATGTTTTTAAGTCGAAGTTTTATTTTTGCAAATTATCGTCATACTCTCAAATCGGGAGACCCGAGACTACGCGGTCAGTTCCTAAAAGTTACATTGGTCCCGTGCGATGTGTTCGTACCTCCTACGAGGTCGTTCGGGGGCTGGTTTGGGTTTTCACCCTTTAACGGCCTATTTCTAAGTCAAAGTGTTATTTTTGCAAATTATCATCATACTCTCAAACCGGGAGACTCGAGACTACGCGGTCAGTTCGTACAAGTTACATTGGTCCTGTGCGAAGTGTTCGTGCCTCCTACGGGGGCGTTAAGGGGCAGGTTTGTGTTTTCCTCCTTTAACGGCTTTTTTTCAAGTCAAAGTGTGATTTTTTCAAATTATCGTCATACTCTCAAACCGGGAGACCGAGGACTACGCGGTCAGTACCTACAAGATACACTAGTCCCGTGCGAGGTGTTCGTGCCCCCTACGGGGTCGTTTGGGGGCTGGTTTTGGTTTTCACCCTTTAACGACCTATTTTTAAGTCAAAGTGTTATTTTTGCAAATTATCATCATACTCTCAAATCGGGAGACCCGAGACTACGCCGTCAGTTTTTACAAGTTGCATTAGTCCCGTGCGAGCTGTCCGTGCCTCCAACGGGGTCGTT
Source organism: Sambucus nigra (assembly GCA_949130495.1). NCBI lineage: Eukaryota > Viridiplantae > Streptophyta > Magnoliopsida > Dipsacales > Adoxaceae > Sambucus > Sambucus nigra. The sequence continues at coordinate 39,850,332 of OX422208.1, read as the reverse complement.
TGGGGGATGGTTTGGGTTTTTACCCTATAACGGCTAGTTTTCAAGTCAAAGTGTGATTTTTGCAAATTATCATCATACTCTCAAATCGGGAGACCCGGGACTACGCGGTCAGTTCCTACAAGTTGCATTAGTCTTGTGATAGGTGTTCGTGCCTCCGATGGGGTCGTTTAGGGGCTGGTTTGGTTTATCACCCTTTAACGGCCTGTTTTTAAGTCAAAGTGTTATTTTTGCAAACTATCATCATACTCTCAAACGGGGAGACTCGAGACTACGCGGTCAGTTCCAACAAGTTACATTGGTACCGTGCGAGGTGTTCGTGCCTCCCACGATGTCGTTCTGGGGATGGTTTGGGTTTTAACCATTTAACGGCATATTTTCAAGTCAAAGTGTCATTTTTGAAAATTATCATCACACTCTCAAAATCGTGAGACCCGGGACTACTGATAAAAAGAAAAATTGCTTCTCTTGTAGATTTTTGTCGTTGTTGCAACTTCTCTATCCATCAAAATTTCCCTTGAACCTACAAAATTATAACAAAACTAGTGTAGAGGGTAAGTAAGGGAGTCAATCCATATCTAAGGGTGAAACACAAAATTGGAGAGGACATATATATAGATTCATTTGCATTTTATTATATCTTTTTCTATTTTTACTTTTTCTATTTTTTTATGAATTTTTCTAGGGAATATTTTAACTAACTAACTATACTAATTTTTATAACTACTAATTAAGATGCAAAAGCTAATAAAAATTAGGTAAATAAAATTGAGCTAAAAAGTAAACTAACTAAATTGGACTCATGAGGGCTTCAAAATTTCATCCCATAAATGGGAGATTAGACCTCAATAATCATCATCCAAAAATATGAGATACATAATTGAAAGCATGAGATGATTAAACTAAAAGTAAAAGAGAGGAATAGATCAAACCCATTTAAGCCTTGAATTCGAATGGAATCTTCAATTTCATCATTAATCTCTCAATTACACATCCAAAATCTCTCAATCATAATTCTTCACTCATGAATTTATTGAAGCTAAACTAAAAATTACAAACTAAAAATTAAAAGGATAGTGGATGAATTCATAATGGACAATTAAATAATAAAAGAGATTTGCTAAAAATGCAAATCCTAAAATTATAAAATTGTACATTAGAATTCACCCAAAGAAATAAATTCTAGATCATTAATTTATATTGAGATAATTGCTAAAAATGCAAAATCTCAACATAAATGAGTGGGTTAGAATTTATCTCCCATAAGGGATAAATTTCACTACATCAATCTATTATGAAATAATTGCTAAAAATGCAAAAATTCATAATAGATGGGTGGGGTGAAATTCATCCAAGAGATAATTTTCAACACACACCTCTATATTGAGGTATTTGCTAAAAATGCAAATACTCAACATAGAGGGGTGGGGAGAATTTTATCACGCCAAGCTTAAAACTAATTTGAGATCTCTTTCAAATGGGTCTTCATCCTCAATATATAGGAGGCATGGAGCATGAGGGGTAAAAATGAAAATTGGCAAGGGTGTGCATGTGGGAATGGTGAGAGCACATGTGCATGGGGGTGTGAGGTGAGGATAAATTCAGATTTTATTTGAGGGGTATTTTGGGTGTTTGGTTAGACAAGGTTAGTTGGGGGGTATTATGGGAAAATGGGTTTAAATGGTTTAAGTCGCGTGGGTTTAGTAAGACATGTGGTGATTATTTTTGGTTTTCTTTGGTCTTGGATTGGCATTTGGTTTTGCAGGAGATAAGTCGGGTAATGGTAAAATAGAAGCTCATGAGGTTGGGTCTTTGAAAATGGGTCAATGGGATATGGGTATTGGGTTTGACATGGGTTTTGGTTGGATGGGTGTTTGATGGTGTCTTGGAAATGGGTTGAGGAGAGAGAGAGATGGGATCGGAAGAGGGTCGCCTGCCGGAAGGTGGGGTCCACGCCGGCGGCAGCTCAGGTCCGATGGAGGTTGGTGTTGGAATCGCCGGAGATGAGAGAGAGGTCGGGGGTGATGGTCGATGGGAATGGGACTTTCCAAAATGGGGGGTGGATCTGGCCGGATTAAGGGCTGTGGCAGCGGTCTCGGGCCAGAAGGTGCGAGAGGTGGGAGGTATAAGGTTGGAGGTTTGTTTATGGTGGATTGTGGCTATGGAGGTTGTGGGTTTAGATGAGAGAGGAGAGAGAAGGTTAGGAGAAGAAGATGATGGGGTTGATAAGGTGTGGTAGGGTGTAGATTAGTAGGGTGAGGATGAGGGTGTAGGATAGTAGGTGTGGTGTAGGGAGTGTGTAATAAGTGTGTGTGTGTGTGTTTAATTTAGACCCCTTAAAAAAAATAAAAATAAAAATAAAACTACAATAACTAAAAATCCTAAAATTAAACTCCTACTCTAAAAATAAAATAAAGACTAAATAAAAAAAATAAAAATAAAATCTAATAAAACTTAAAATAAAAATCCTAAAAAGAAAATATAAAAACTAATAAATAAATTAAAATCCTAAAAATTAAAATCCTATTAAAATAAAATAAAATAAAACTAAAAACTAATAGAATAAAAATCAAAAATAAAATAAAATATAAAAATAGAAAATAAAACCTAAAAATTCTAAAATAATCCTAAAATTAAAATGACTCAAACTAAAAATCAAAAAAGTAGTAAAAAGGACACAAACTAAACACACAGAGGGTTTAGGGTAGGTTTTAGGCTAGGTTTTAGGCTCGGGTGAGGTTCTTGGATAAGGGAGAGGTATTAGCTCCATAAAACGCGCAATTGCCATGAAATATAGCTTTGGATACCGCAACTGACGTTAAGCCTGCATGATAAACATTTAAGCACATAAGACCCATATTACCGAGAATTAGCAACTAAAGTACATTTATTTGGGGTATAAATTGTACAGTTTTGGGTGCTTATCAACTACACGGTCAGTTCGTACAAGTTACATTGGTCCTGTGCAAGGTGTTCGAGCCTCCTATGGGATCGTTTGGGGGCTGGTTTGGGTTTTCACCCTTTAAGGGCCTGTTTTTAAGTCAAAGTGTTATTTTTGAAAATTATCGTCATACTCTCAAACTAGAAGACCCGGGACTACGCGGTCAGTTCGTACAAGTTACATTGGTACCGTGCGAGGTGTTCGTGCCTCCTACGGTGTCGTTTCGGGGCTGATTTGGCTATTCACCCTTTAACGGCTTATTTTTAAGTCAAAGTGTTATTTTTGCAAACTATCATCATACTCACAAACCGGGAGACCCGAGACTACGCGGTCAGTTCCAACAAGTTACATTGGTCCCGTGAGAGGTGTTTGTGCCTCCTACGGGGTCGTTGGGGGGCTGGTTTGGGTTTTAACCATTTAACGGCATATTTTCAAGTCAAAGTGTCATTTTTGCAAACTATCATCACACTCTCAAATCGGGAGACCCGTGACTACGCGGTCAGTTCGTACAAGTTACATTGATCCCGTGCAAGGTCTTCATGCCTCCTACGAGATCGTTTGGGGGCTGGTTTGGGTTTTCACCCTTTAAGGGCCTGTATTTAAGTCAAAGTGTTATTTTTGCAAATTATCGTCATGCTCTCAAACTGGGAGACCCGGGACTACGCGGTCAGCTCCTACAAGTTACATTGGTCCCGTGCGAGGTGTTCGTGCCTCCTACGGGGTCGTTTGGGGGCTGGTTTAGGTTTTCACCGTTTAACGGCCTATTTTTAAGTCAAAGTGTTATTTTTCCAAATTATCACAATACTCTTAAATCGGGAGACTCGGGACTACACGATCAGTTTCTACAAGTTACATCGGTCCCGTGCGAGGTGTTCGTGCTACCTACGGGATCGTTTGGGGGCTGGTTTGCGTTTTCACCCTTTAACGGCCTGTTTTTAAGTCAAAGTGTTATTTTTGCAAATTATCATCATACTCTCAAACCGGGAGACCCGAGACTACGCGGTTAGTTCCTACAAGTTACATTGGCCCCGTGCGAGCTGTTCGTGCCTCCTACTGGGTCATTTGGGGGATGGTTTGGGTTTTCACCCTTGAACGGCTTGTTTTAAACTCAAAGTGTGATTTTTGTAAATTATCATCATACTCTCAAATCGGGAGACCCGGGACTACGCGGTCAGTTCCTACAAGTTACATTGGTCCCGTGCGAGGTGTTCGTGCCTCCTACGGGGTCGTATGGGGGCTGGTTTAGGTTTTCACCCTTTAACGGCCAATTTTTAAGTCAAAGTGTTATTTTTCCAAACTATAATCATACTCTCAAATCGGGAGACTCGGAACTACACGATCAGTTTCTACAAGTTATATTGGTCCCGTGCGAGGTGTTCGTGCCTCCTACGGGATCGTTTGGGGGCTGGTTTGGGTTTTCACCCTTTAAGGGCCTGTTTTTAAGTTAAAGTGTTATTTTTGCAAATTATCATCATACTCTCAAACCGGGAGACCCGAGACTACGCGGTTAGTTCCTACAAGTTACATTGGTCCCGTGCGAGCTGTTCGTGCCTCCTACTGGGTTGTTTGGGATATGGTTTGGGTTTTCACCCTTTAATGGCTTGTTTTAAACTAAAAGTGTGATTTCTGTAAATTATCATCATACTCTCAAACTGGGAGACCCGGGACTACGCGGTCAGTTCCTACAAGTTACATTGGTCCCGTGCGAGGAGTTCGTGCCTCCTACGGGGTCGTTTGGGTGCTGGTTTAGGTTTTCACCCTATAACGGCCAATTTTTAAGTCAAAGTGTTATTTTTCCAAATTATCATCATACTCTCAAATCGGGAGACTCGGAACTACACGATCAGTTTCTACAAGTTACATTGGTCCCGTGCGAGGTGTTTGTGCCTCCTACGGGATCGTTTGGGGGCTGGTTTGGGTTTTCACCCTTTAACAGCCTGTTTTTAAGTCAAAGTGTTATTTTTGCAAATTATCGTCATACTCTCAAACCGGGAGACCCGAGACTACGTGGTTAGTTCCTACAGGTTACATTGGTCCCGTACGAGGTCTTCGTGCCTCCTACGGGGTCATTTGGGGGATGGTTTGGGTTTTCAACCTTTAACAGCTTGTTTTAAACTCAATGTGTGATTTTTGCAAATTATCGTCATACTCTCAAACCAGGAGACTCGGGAGTCCGTGGTCAGTTCCTATAAGTTACATTGGTTCCGTGCGAGGTGTTCGTGCCTCCTACGGGGTCGTTTGGGTGCTGGATTTGGTTTTCACCCTTTAACGGTCGGTTTTTAAGTCAAAGTGTTATTTTTGCAAATTATCATCATACTCTCAAACCGGGAGACCCGGGACTACGCGATTAGTTCATACAAGTTACATTGGTTCCGTCCGAGGTGTTCGTGCCTCCTACGAGGTCGTTTGGGGGTTGGTTTGGGTTTTCAACCTTTAACGTCCTGTTTTTAAGTCAAAGTGTTATTTTTACAAATTCTCATCATACTCTCAAATTGTGAGTCCCGGGACTACGCGATCTGTTCTTACAAGTTACATTGGTCCCGTCCGAGGTGTTCGTGCCTCCTACGGGGTTATTTGGTGGTTGATTTGGGTTTTCACCCTTTAACGGCTTATTTTTAAGTCAAAGTGTTATTTTTGTAAATTATCTTCATACTCTCAAATCGGGAGACCCGGGACTACGAGGTTAGTTCCTATAAGTTATATTGGTCCCGTGCGAGGTGTTCGTGCCTCCTACGTGGTCATTTGGGGGTTGGTTTGGGTTTTCACCCTTTAACGGCCTGTTTTTAAGTCAAAGTGTTATTTTTGCAAATTATCGTCATACCCTCAAACCGGGAGACCCGGGACTACGCGGTCAGTTCCTACAACTTACATTGGTCTCGTGCGAGGTGTTCGTATCTCCTACCGGGTCTTTTGGGTTTTCACCCTATAGCGACTTGTTTTCAATTCAAAGTGTGATTTTACAAATTATCATCATACTCTTAAATCGGGAGACCCGGGACTACGCGGTCAGTTCCTACAAGTTACATTGGTTTCGTGCGAGGTGTTCTTGCCTCCTACGAGGTCATTTGGGGGTTGGTTTGGGTTTTCACCCTTTAACGGCCTGTTTTTAAGTCAAAGTGTTATTTTTGCAAATTATCCTCATACCCTCAAACCGGGAGACTCGAGACTACGCAGTCAGTTACTACAAGTCACATTAGCCCCGTCCGAGGTGTTCGTGCCTCCTTCGGGGTCGTTTGGGGGATGGTTTGGGTTTTCACCCTTTAACAGCTTGTTTTAAACTCAAAGTGTGATTTTTGCATATTATCGTCATACTCTCAAACCGGGAGACCCGGGACTCCGCGGTCAGTTCCTACAAGTTACATTGGTTCCGTTCGAAGTGTTCGTGCCTCCTACGGGATCGTTTGGGGGCTGGATTTGGATTTCACCCTTTAACGGCCTGTTTTTAAGTCAAAGTGTTATTTTTGCAAATTATTGTCATACTCTCAAACCGGGAGACTCGGGACTACGCGGTTAGTTCCTATAAGTTACATTGGTCCCATGCAAGGTGTTCGTGCCTCCTACGGGGTCGTTTGGGGGCTGGTTTGGGTTTTCACTCTTTAATGGCCTGTTTTTAAGTCAAAGTGTTATTTTTGCAAATTATCATCATACTCTCAAATCGGGAGTCCCGGGACTACGCGATCTGTTCCTACAAGTTATTTTGGTCCCGTGCAAGGTGTTCGGGCCTCCTACCGGGTCGTTTGGGGGCTGGTTTGGGTTTTCACCCTATAATGGCTTATTTTCAAGTCAAAGTGTGATTTTTTCAAATTATCATCAAACTCTCAAACCAGGAGACCCGGGTCTAAGCGGTTAGTTCCTACAAGATACATTGGTCCCGTATGAGGAGTTCGTGCCTCCTACGGGGTCGTTTGGGGGCTGGTTTAGGTTTTCACCCTTTAATGACCTGTTTTTAAGTCAAATTGTTATTTTTGCAAATTATCGTCATACTCTCAAATCGGGGGACCCAAGACTACGCGGTCAGTTTTTACAAGTTGCATTGGTCCCGTGCGAGGTGTTCGTGCCTCTTACGGGGTCGTTTGGGGGATGGTTTGGGTTTTCACCCTTTAACGGCTTGTTTTAAACTCAAAGTGTGATTTTTGCAAATTATCATCATACTATCAAACCGGGAGCCCCGAGACTCCGCGATCAGTTCCTACAAGTTGCATTGGTCCCGTGCGAGGTGTTCGTGCCTCCGATGGCGTCGTTTGGGGGCTGGTTTGGTGTATCACCCTTTAACGGCCTGTGTTTTAAGTCAAAGTGTTATTTTTGGAAATTATCGTCACAATCTCAAATTGGGAGACCCGAGACTATGCGGTTAGTTCCTACAAGTTACATTGGTCCCGTGCGAGGTGTTCGTGCCTCCTACGGGGTCGTTAGGGGGCTAGTTTGGGTTTTCACCCTTTAACGGCTTGTTTTCAAGTCAAAGTGTGATTCTTGCTAATTATCATCATACTTTCAAACCGGGAGATTCGGTACTATGCGGTCTATTTCTACAAGTTACATTGGTCCCGTGCGAGGAGTTCGTGCCTCCTACGCGGTCGTTTGGGTGCTTGTTTGGGTTTTCACCCATTAACGGCCTATTTTTAAGTCAAAGTGTTATTTTTGCAAATTATCGTCATACTCTCAAACCAGGAGACCCAGGAATACGCGGTCAGTTCCTACACGTTACATTGGTCCCGTACGAGGTGTTCGTGCCTCCTACGGGGTCGTTTGGGGGCTAGTTTAGGTTTTCACCCTTTAACGGCTTATTTTTAAGTCAAAGTGTTATTTTTGCAAATTATCATCATACTGTCAAACCAGGAGACCCGAGACTTCGCGATCAGTTCCTACAAGTCAAATTGGTCCCGTGTGAGGTGTTCGTGCCTCCTATGGGGTCGTTTGGTGGATGATTTGGGTTTTCACACTTTAACGGCCTATTTTTAAGTCAAAGTGTTATTTTTGCAAAGTATCATCATACTCTCAAATCAGGAGACCCGAGACTACGCGGTCAGTTTTTACAAGTTGCATTGGTCCCATGCGAGGTGTACGTGCCTCCTACGGGTTCGTTTGGGGCATGGTTTGGGCTTTCACCCTTTAACGGCTTGTTTTAAACTCAAAGTGTGATTTTTGCAAATTATCATCATACTCTCAAACCGGGAGACCCAGGACTCCGTGGTCAGTTCCTACAAGTTACATTGGTTCCGTGCGAGGTGTTCGTGCCTTTGACGGGGTCGTTTGGGTGTTGGATTGGGTTTTCACCCTTTCACGGCCTATTTTTAAGTCAAAGTGTTATTTTTGCAAATTAACGTCATAATCTCAAACCGGGAGACCCGGGACTACGCGGTTAGTTCCTACAAGTTACATTGGTTCCGTGCGAGGTGTTCGTGCCTCCTACGGGGTCGTTTGGGTGTTGGCTTGGTTTTTCAACCTTTAACGGCCTATTTTTTAGTCAAAGTGTTATTTTTGCTAATTATCATCATACTCTCAAATCGGGAGTCCCGGGACTACGCGGTCTGTTCCTAAAAGTTACGTTGGTCCCGTGCGTGGTGTTCGTGCCTCCTACGGGGTCGTTTGGTGGCTCATTAGGGTTTTCACCCTTTAACGACCTATTTTTAAGTCAAAGTGTTATTTTTGCAAATTATCGTCATACTCTCAAATCGGGAGACCCGGGACTACGCGGTTAGTTCCTATAAGTTACATTGGTCCCGCGCGAGGTGTTCGTGCCTCCTACGTGGTCATTTGGGGTCTGGTTTGGGTTTTCACCCTTAAACGGCCTATTTTTAAGTCAAAGTGTTATTTTTGCAAATTATCCTCATACTCTCAATTTGAGAGATCCAAGACCACGCGGTCAGCTCCTACAAGTTACATTGGACCCGTGCGAGGTGTTCATACCTCCTACCGGGTCGTTTGGGGGCTGGTTTGGGTTTTCACCCTATAACGGCTAGTTTTCAAGTCAAAGTGTGATTTTGGCAAATTATCATCATACTCTCAAATCGGGAGACCCGGGACTACGCGGTTAGTTCCTACAAGTTACATTGGTCCCGTGCGAGGTGTTCATGCCTCCTACGGGGTCGTTTGGGGGAAGGTTTGGGTTTTCGCCCTTTAACGACCTGTTTTTAAGTCAGTATTATTTTTCCAAATTATCATCATACACTCAAATCGGGAGACTCGGGACTACACGATCAGTTTCTACAAGTTACATTGGTCCCATGCGAGGTGTTCGTACCTCCTACGGGATCGTTTGGTGGCTGGTTTGGGTTTTCACCCTTTAACGACCTGTTTTTAAGTCAAAGTGTTATTTTTGAAAATTATCGTCTTACTCTCACATCGGGAGACCCGGGACTACGTGGTTAGTTCCTACAAGTTACATTGGTCCCGTGCGAGGTGTTCGTGCCTCCTATGGGGTCGTTTGGGGGTTGGTTTGGGTTTTCAACCTTTAACGGCCTGTTTTTAAGTCAAAGTGTTATTTTTGCAAATTATCATCATACTCTCAAATCGGGAGTCCCGGGACTACGTGGTCTTTTCTTACAAGTTACATTGGTCCCGTGCGAGGTGTTCGTGCCTCCTACGGGGTCGTTTGGTGGCTGATTAGGGTTTTCACTCTTGAACAGCCTATATTTAAGTCAGTGTGTTATTTTCACAAATTATCAACATACTCTCAAACCGGGAGCCCCGGGACTACGCGGTCAGTTCCTACAAGTTACATAGGTCCCGTGCGAGGTGTTCGTGCCTCCTACGGGGTCGTTTGTGGGTTGGTTTAGGTTTTCACCCTTTAACGGCCTATTTTAAGTCAAAGTGTTATTTTTGCAAATTACCATCATACTGTCAAACCAGGAGACCCGGGACTACGAGGTTAGTTCCTACAAGTTATATTGGTCCCATGCGAGGTGTTCGTGCCTCCTACGTGGTCATTTGGGGGTTGGTTTGGGTTTTCACCCTTTAACGGCCTGTTTTTAAGTCAAAGTGTTATTTTTGCAAATTATCGTCATACCCTCAAACCGGGAGACCCGGGACTACGCGGTCAGTTCCTACAACTTACATTGGTCTCGTGCGAGGTGTTCGTACCTCCTACCGGGTCTTTTGGGTTTTCACCCTATAGCGACTTGTTTTCAAGTCAAAGTGTGATTTTACAAATTATCACCATACTCTTAAATCGGGAGACCCGGGACTACGCGGTCAGTTCCTATAAGTTACATTGGTTTCGTGCGAGGTGTTCGTGCCTCCTACGAGGTCATTTGGGGGCTGGTTTGGGTTTTCACCATTTAACGGCCTGTTTTTAGGTCAAAGTGTTATTTTTGCAAATTATCCTCATACCCTCAAACCGGGAGACTCGAGACTACGCAGTCAGTTACTACAAGTCACATTAGCCCCGTCCGAGGTGTTCGTGCCTCCTTCGGGGTCGTTTGGGGGATGGTTTGGGTTTTCACCCTTTAACAGCTTGTTTTAAACTCAAAGTGTGATTTTTGCATATTATCGTCATACTCTCAAACCGGGAGACCCGGGACTCCGCGGTCAGTTCCTACAAGTTACATTGGTTCCGTTCGAGGTGTTCGTGCCTCCTACGGGATCGTTTGGGGGCTGGATTGGGATTTCACCCTTTAACGGCCTATTTTTAAGTCAAAGTGTTATTTTTGCAAATTATTGTCATACTCTCAAACCGGGAGACCCGGGACTACGCGGTTAGTTCCTACAAGTTACATTAGTCCCATGCAAGGTGTTCGTGCCTCCTACGGGGTCGTTTGGGGGCTGGTTTGGGTTTTCACTCTTTAATGGCCTGTTTTTAAGTCAAAGTGTTATTTTTGCAAATTATCATCATATTCTCAAACCGGGAGTCCGGGGACTACGCGGTCTGTTCCTACAAGTTATATTGGTCCCGTGCAAGGTGTTCGGGCCTCCTACCGGGTCGTTTGGGGGCTGGTTTGGGTTTTCACCCTATAACGACTTATTTTCAAGCCAAAGTGTGATTTTTTCAAATTATCATCAAACTCTCAAACCGGGAGACCCGGGTCTACGCGGTTAGTTCCTACAAGATACATTGGTCCCGTACGAGGAGTTCGTGCCTCCTACGGGGTCGTTTGGGGGCTGGTTTAGGTTTTCACCCTTTAATGACCTATTTTTAAGTCAAATTGTTATTTTTGCAAATTATCGTCATACTCTCAAATCGAGGGACCCAAGACTACGCGGTCAGTTTTTACAAGTTGCATTGGTGCCGTGCGAGGTGTTTGTGCCTCTTACGGGGTCGTTTGGGGGATGGTTTGGGTTTTCACCCTTTAACGGCTTGTTTTAAACTCAAAGTGTGATTTTTGCAAATTATCATCATACTATCAAACCGGGAGCCCCGAGACTCCGCGGTCAGTTCCTACAAGTTGCATTAGTCCCGTGCGAGGTGTTCGTGCCTCCGATGGGGTCGTTTGGGGGCTGGTTTGGTTTATCACCCCTTAACGGCCTGTTTTTAAGTCAAAATGTTATTTTTTGAAATTATCGTCACACTCTCAAATTGGGAGACCCGAAACTATGCAGTCAGTTCCTACAAGTTACATTGGTCCCGTGCGAGGTGTTCGTGCCTCCTACGGGGTCGTTAGGGGGCTAGTTTGGGTTTTCACCCTTTAACGGCTTGTTTTCAAGTCAAAGTGTGATTCTTGCTCATTATCGTCATACTTTCAAACTGGGACATCCGAGACTACGCGGTCTGTTTATACAAGTTACATTGGTCCCGTGCGAGGAGTTCGTGCCTCCTACGGGGTCGTTTGGGGGGTTGGTTTGGGTTTTCATCCTTTAACGGCCTGTTTTTAAGTCAAAGTGTTATTTTTGCAAATTATCATCATACTCTCAAACCGGGAGACCCGGGACTACGCAGTCAGTTCCTACAAGTTACATTGGTCCCGTGCGAGGTGTTCATGCCTCCTACGTGGTCGTTTGGGGGCTGGTTTAGGTTTTCACCCTTTAACGGCCTGTTTTTAAGTCAAAGTGTTATTTTTGCAAATTATCATCATACTGTCAAACCAAGAGACCCGAGACTACGCGATCAGTTCCTACAAGTGTCATTGGTTCCGTACGAGGTTTTCGTGCCTCCTACGGGGTCGTTTGGTGGCTGATTTGGGTTTTCACACTTTAACGGCCTCTTTTTAAGTCAAAGTGTTATTTTTGCAAATTATCGTCATACTCTCAAACCGGGAGACCCAGGACTACGCAGTCAGTTCCTACAACTTACATTGGTTTCGTGCGAGGTGTTTGTGCCTCCTACGGGGTCGTTTGGGGGCTGGTTTGGGTTTTCACCCTTTAACGGCATGTTTTTAAGTCAAAGTGTTATTTTTGCAAATTATTGTCATACTCTCAAACCGAGAGACCCGAGACTACGCGGTCAGTTCCTACAAGTCACATTGGTCCCGTCCGATGTGTTCGTGCCTCCAACGAGATCGTTTGGGGGTTGGTTTGGGTTTTTACCCTTTAGTGGCCTGTTTTTAAGTCAAAGTGTTATTTTTGCAAATTATCATCATACTCTCAAACCGAGAGACCCGGGACTACGCGGTTAGTTCCTACAAGTTACATTGGTCATGTTCGAGGTGTTCGTGCCTCCTACGGGGTCGTTTAGGGGCTGGTTTGTGTTTTCACCCTTTAACGGCTTGTTTTCAAGTCAAAGTGTGATTTTTTCAAATTATCGTCATACTCTCAAACCAGGAGACCCGGGACTACTCGGTCAAGTCCTACAAGATACATTGGTCCCGTGCGAGGTGTTCGTGCCTCCTACGGGGTCGTTTGGGGGCTGGTTTTGGTTTTCACCCTTTAAAGACCAGTTTTTAAGTCAAAGAGTTATTTTTGCAAATTATCATCATACTCTCAAATCGGGAGACCCGAGACTACGCGGTCAGTTTTTACAAGTTGCATTGGTCCCGTGCGAGGTGTTCGTGCGTCCTACGGGGTCGTTTGGTGGATGGTTTGGGTTTTCACCCTTTAACGGCTTGTTTTAAACTCAAAGTGTGATTTTTGCAAATTATTGTAATACTCTCAAATCGAGAGACCCGAAACTTCGCGGTCAGTTCTTACAAGTTACATTGGTCCCATATGAGGTGTTCGTGCCTCCGATGGGGTCGTTTGGGGGTTGGTTTTGTTTATCACCCTTTAACGGCCTGTTTTTAAGTCAAAGTGTTATTCTTGGAAATTATCGTCACACTCTCAAATTGGGAGACCCGAGACTATGCGGTCAGTTCCTACAATTTACATTGGTCCCGTGCGAGGTGTTCGTGCCTCCTACGGGGTCGTTAGGGGGCTAGTTTACGTTTTCACCCTTTAACGGCTTGTTTTCAAGTCAAAGTGTGATTTTTGCTAATCATTGTCATACTTTCAAACCGGGAGATCCGAGACTATGCGATCTATTTGTACAAGTTACATTGGTCCCGTGCGAGGAGTTCGTGCCTCCTACGGGGTCGTTTGGGGGAAGGTTTGGGTTTTTAACCTTTAACGGCCTGTTTTTAAGTCAAAGTGTTATTTTTGCAAATTATCGTCATACTTTCAAACCGGGAGAGCCGGGACAACGCGGTCAGTTCCTACAAGTTACATTGGTCCCGTCTGATGTGTTCGTGCCTCCAACGAGATCGTTTGGTGGCTGGTTTGGGTTTTTACCCTTTAGCGGCCTGTTTTTAAGTCAAAGTGTTATTTTTGCAAATTATCATCATACTCTCAAACCGAGAGACCCGGGACTACGCGGTTAGTTCCTACAAGTTTCATTGGTCATGTTCGAGGTGTTCGTGCCTCCTACGGGGTCGTTTAGGGGCTGGTTTGTGTTTTCACCCTTTAACGGCTTGTTTTCAAGTCAAAGTGTGATTTTTTCAAATTATCGTCATACTCTCAAACCGGGAGACCCGGGACTACTCGGTCAAGTACTACAAGATACATTGGTCCCGTGCGAGGTGTTCGTGCCTCCTACGGGGTCGTTTGGGGGATGGTTTTCGTTTTCACCCTTTAACGACCAGTTTTTAAGTCAAAGAGTTATTTTTGCAAATTATCATCATACTTTCAAATCGGGAGACCCGAGACTACGCGGTCAGTTTTTACAAGTTGCATTGGTCCCGTGCGAGGTGTTCGTGCCTCCTACGGGGTCGTTTGGGGGATGGTTCGGGTTTTCACCCTTTAACGGCTTGTTTTAAACTCAAAGTGTGATTTTTGTAAATTATTGTAATACTCTCAAATCGAGAGACCCGGAACTCCGCGGTCAGTTCCTACAAGTTGCATTGGTCCCGTGCGAGGTGTTCGTGCCTCCGATGGGGTCGTTTGGGGGTTGGTTTTGTTTATCACCCTTTAACGGCCTGTTTTTAAGTCAAAGTGTTATTTTTGGAAATTATCGTCACACTCTCAAATTGGGAGACCCGAGACTATGCGGTCAGTTCCTTCAATTTACATTGGTCCCGTGCGAGGTGTTCGTGCCTCCTACGGGATCGTTAGGGGGCTAGTTTGGGTTTTCACCCTTTAACGGCTTGTTTTCAAGTCAAAGTGTGATTTTTGCTAATTATTGTCATACTTTCAAACTGGGAGATCCGGGACTATGCGATCTATTTCTACAAGTTACATTGGTCCCGTGCGAGGAGTTCGTGCCTCCTACGGGGTCGTTTGCTGGAAGGTTTGGGTTTTTACCCTTTAACGGCCTGTTTTTAAGTCAAAGTGTTATTTTTGCAAATTATCGTCATACTTTCAAACCGGGAGAGACGGGACAACGTGGTCAGTTCCTAACAGTAACATTGGTCCCGTGCGAGGTGTTCGTGTCTCCTACGGGGTCGTTTGGTGGCTGATTTGGGTTTTCACACTTTAACGGAGTGTTTTTAAGTCAAAGTGTTATTTTTGCAAATTATCGTCATACTCTCAAATTGGGAGACTCGGGACTACGGGGTCAGTTATTACAAGTTTCATTGGTCCCGTGCGAGGTGTTCGTGCCTCCTTCGAGGTCGTTTGGGGGATGGTTTGGGTTTTCACCCTTTAACAACTTGTTTTAAACTCAAAGTGTGATTGTTGCATATTATCATCATACTCTCAAATCGGGAGACTCGGGACTACTCGGTCAAGTCCTACAAGTTGCATTGGTCCCGTGCGAGGTGTTCGTGCCTCCTACGGGGTCGTTTGGGGGAAGGTTTGGGTTTTCACCCTTTAACGGCCTGTTTTTAAGTCAAAGTGTTATTTTTGCAAATTATCGTCATACTCTCAAATTGGGAGACCCAAGACTACGCGGTCAGTTCCTACAAGTTACATTGGTCCCATGCGAGGTGTTCGTACCTCCTACCGGGTCGTTTGTGGGCTGGTTTAGGTTTTCACCCTTTAACGACCTGTTTTTAAGTCAAAGTGTTATTTTTGCAAATTATCATTATACTCTCAAATCGGGAGACCCGGGTCTACGCGGTCAGTTCCTACAAGATACATTGGTCCCGTGCGAGGTGTTCGTGCCTCCTACGGGGTCGTTTGGGGGCTGGTTTGGGTTTTCACCCTTTAACGGCCTGTTATTAAGTCAGTGTTATTTTTGCAAATTATCGTCATACTCTCAAATCGGGAGACCCGAGACTACGCGGTCAGTTTTTACAAGTTACATTGGTCCCGTGCGAGCTGTTCGTGCCTCCTACGTGGTCATTTGGGGGATGGTTTGGGTTTTCACCCTTTAACGGCCTGTTTTTAAGTCAAAGTGTTATTTTTGCAAATTATCGTCATTCTCTCAAATTGGGAGACCCAAGACTACGCGGTCAGTTCCTACAAGTTACAGTGGTCCCATGCGAGGTGTTCGTACCTCCTACCGGGTCGTTTGTGGGCTAGTTTAGGTTTTCACCCTTTAACGACCTGTTTTTAAGTCAAAGTGTTATTTTTGCAAATTATCATCATACTCTCAAACCGGGAGACCCGAGTCTATGCGGTCAGTTCCTACAAGATACATTGGTCCCGTGCGAGGTGTTCGTGCCTCCTACGGGGTCGTTTGGGGGCTGGTTTGGGTTTTCACCCTTTAACTACCTGTTTTTACGTCAAAGTGTTATTTTTGCAAATTATCGTCATACTCTCAAATCGGGAGACCCGAGACTACGCGGTCAGTTTTTACAAGTTGCATTTGTCCCGTGCGAGGTGTTCGTGCCTCCTACTGGGTCGTTTGGGGGAAGGTTTGGGTTTTCACCCTTTAACGGCTTGTTTTAAACTCAAAGTGTGATTTTTGCAAATTATCGTCATACTCTCAAACCGGGAGACTCGGGACTCCGCGGTGAGTTGCTACAAGTTGCATTGGTCCCGTACGAAGTGTTCGTGCCTCCGATGGGGTCGTTTGGGGGAAGGTTTGGTTTATCACCATTTAACGGCCTGTTTTTAAGTCAAAGTGTTATTTTTGGAAATTATCGTCACACTCTCAAATTGGGAGACCCGAGACTATGCGGTCAGTTCCTACAAGTTACATGTATCCCGTGTGAGGTGTTCGTGCCTCCTACGGGGTCGTTAGGGGGCTTGTTTGGGTTTTCACCCTTTAACGGCTTGTTTTCAAGTCAAAGTGTGATTTTTGCTAATTATCGTCATACTTTCAAACCGGGACATCCGGGACTATGCGGTCTATTTCTACAAGTTACATTGGTCCCGTGCGAGGAGTTCGTGCCTCCTACGGGGTCGTTTGGGGGTTGGTTTGGGTTTTTACCCTTTAAGGGCCTGTTTTTAAGTCAAAGTTTTATTTTTGCAAATTAACGTCATACTCCAAAATCGGGAGACCCAGGACTACGCGGTCAGTTCCTACAAGTTACATTGGTCCCGTGCGAGGTGTTCGTGCCTCCTACGTGGTCGTTTGGGGGCTGGTTTAGGTTCTCACCCTTTAACGGCCTGTTTTTAAGTCAAGTGTTATTTTTGCAAATTATCATCATACTCTCAAACCAGGAGACCCGAGACTATGTGATTAGGTCCTGCAAGTTACATTGGTCCCGTGCGAGGTGTTCGTGCCTCCTACGGGGTCGTTTGGTGCCTGATTTGGGTTTTCACACTTTACGGCCTATTTTTGAGTCATAGTGTTATTTTTGCAAATTATCGTCATACTCTCAAATCGGGAGACCCGGGACTCCGCGGTTAGTTCCTACAACTTACATTGGTTTCGTGCGAGGTGTTTGTTCCTCCAACGGGGTCGTTTGGGGGCTGGTTTGGGTTTCCACCCTTTAACGGCCTGTTTTTAAGTCAAAGTGTTATTTTTGCAAATTATCATCATACTCTCAAACCGGGAGACCCGAGACTACGCGGTCAGTTCCTACAAGTCACATTGGTCTCGTCCGATGTGTTCGTGCCTCCTACGGGGTCGTTTAGGGGTTGGTTTGTGTTTTCACCCTTTAACGGCTTGTTTTCTAGTCAAAGTGTGATATTTTTAAATTATGGTCATACTCTCAAACCGGGAGACTCGGGACTACTCGGTCAAGTCCTACAAGATACATTGGTCCCGTGCGAGGTGTTCGTGCCTCCTACGGGGTCGTTTAGTGGCTGGTTTGGGTTTTCACCCTTTAACGACCTGTTTTTAAGTCAAAGAGTTATTTTTGCAAATTATCATCATACTCTCAAATCGGGAGACCCGAGACTACGCGGTCAGTTTTTACAAGTTGCATTGGTCCCGTGCGAGGTGTTCGTGCCTCCTACAGGGTCGTTTGGGGGATGGTTTGGGTTTTCACCCTTTAACGGCTTGTTTTACACTCAAATTGTGATTTTTGCAAATTATCGTAATACCCTCATATCGGGAGACCCGGAACTCCGTGGCCAGTTCCTACAAGTTGCATTGGTCCCGTGCGAGGTGTTCGTGCCTCCGATGGGGTTGTTTGGGGGCTGGTTTGGTTTATCACTCTTTAACGGCCTGTTTTTAAGTCAAAGTGTTATTTTTAGAAATTATCGTCACACTCTCAAATTGGGAGACCCGAGACTATACGGTTAGTTCCTACAAGTTACATTGGTCCCGTGCGAGGTGTTCGTGCGTCCTACAGGGTCGTTGGGGGGCTAGTTTGGGTTTTCACCCTTTAACGGCTTGTTTCCAAGTCAAAGTGTGATTTTTGCTAATTATTGTCATACTTTCAAATCGTGAGATCCGGGACTATGTTGTCTATTTCTACAAGTTACATTGGTCCCGTGCGAGGAGTTCGTGCCTCCTATGGGGTCGTTTGGGGGAAGGTTTGGGTTTTTACCCTTTAAGGGCCTGTTTTTAAGTCAAAGTGTTATTTTTGCAAATTATCGTCATACTCTCAAACCGGGAGAGCCGGGACAACTCGGTCAGTTCCTACAAGTTACATTGGTCCCGTGCGAGGTGTTCGTGTCTCCTACGGGGTCGTTTGGTGGCTGATTTGGGTTTTCACACTTTAACGGAGTGTTTTTAAGTCAAAGTGTTATTTTTGCAAATTATCGCCATACTCTCAAATCGGGAGACCCGAGACTACGCGGTCAGTTATTACAAGTTTCATTGGTCCCGTGCGAGGTGTTCGTGCCTCCTTCGGGGTCGTTTGGGGGATGGTTTGGGTTTTCACCCTTTAACAGCTTGTTTTAAACCCAAAGTGTGATTTTTGCAAATTATCATCATACTCTCAAACCGGGAGAGTCCGGACTCCGCGGTCAATTCCTACAAGTTACATTGGTTCCGTGCGAGGTCTTCGTGCCTCCTACGGGATTGTTTAGGGGCTGGATTGGGATTTCACCCTTTAACGGCCTGTTTCTAAGTCAAAGTGTTATTTTAGCAACTTATCGTCATACTCTCAAACCGGGAGACCCGGGACTACGCGGTTAGTTCCTACAACTTACATTGGTCCCGTGCAAGGTATTCGTGCCTCCTACGGGCTCGTTTCGGGGTTGGTTTGGGTTTTCACCCTTTAACGGCCTGTTTTTAAGTCAAAGTGTTATTTTTGCAAATTATCATCATACTCTAAAACCAGGAGTCCCGGGACTACGCGGTCTGTTCCTACAAGTTACATTGGTCCCGTGCAAGGTGTTCGGGCCTCCTACGGGGTCGTTTGGTGGCTGATTTGGGTTTTCACCCTTTAACGGTCTATTCTTAAGTCAAAGTGTTATTTTTGCAAATTATCGTCATACTCTCAAACCGGGAGACCCAGGACTTCGCGGTTAGTTCCTACAAGTTACATTGGTCCCGTGCGAGGTGTTCGTGCCTCCTTCGGGGTCGTTTGGGGGATGGTTTGGGTTTTCACCCTTTAACAACTTGTTTTAAACTCAAAGTGTGATTATTGCATATTATCATCATACTCTCAAATCGGGAGACTCGGGACAACTCGGTCAAGTCCTACAAGTTGCATTGGTCCCGTGCGAGGTGTTCGTGCCTCCTACGGGGTCGTTTGGGGGAAGGTTTGGGTTTTCACCCTTTAACGCCCTGTTTTTAAGTCAAAGTGTTATTTTTGCAAATTATCGTCGTACTCTCAAATTGGGAGACCCAAGACTACGCAGTCAGTTCCTACAAGTTACATTGGTCCCATGCAAGGTGTTCGTACCTCCTACCGGGTCGTTTGGGGGCTGGTTTAGGTTTTCACCCTTTAACGACCTGTTTTTAATTCAAAGTGTTATTTTTGCAAATTATCATCATACTCTCAAATCGGGAGACCCGGGTCTACGCGGTCAGTTCCTACAAGATACATTGGTCCCGTGCGAGGTGTTCGTGCCTCCTACGGGGTCGTTTGGGGGCTGGTTTGGGTTTTCACCCTTTAACGGCCTGTTTTTAAGTCAAAGTGTTATTTTTGCAAATTATCGTCATTTTATCAAATTGGGAGACCCAAGACTACGCGGTCAGTTCCTACATGTTACATTGGTCCCTCCTACCGGGTCGTTTGTGGGATGGTTTAGGTTTTCACCCTTTAACGACCTGTTTCTAAGTCAAAGTGTTATTTTTGCAAATTATTATCATACTCTCAAACTTGGAGACCCGGGTCTACGCGGTCAGTTCCTACAAGATACATTGGTCCCGTGCGAGGTGTCCGTGCCTCCTACGGGGTCGTTTGGGGGCTGGTTTGTGTTTTCACCCTTTAACGACCTGTTTTTAAGTCAAAGTGTTATTTTTGCAAATTATCATCATACTCTCAAACCGGGAGACTCGGGACTCCGCGGTGAGTTCCTACAAGTTGGATTGGTCCCGTGCGAAGTGTTCGTGCCTCCGATGGGGTCGTTTGGGCGCTAGTTTGGTTTATCACCCTTTAACGGCCTGTTTTTCAGTCAAAGTGTTATTTTTGGAAATTATCATCACACTCTCAAATTGGGAGACCCGAGACTATGCGGTCAGTTCCTACAAGTTACATTGGTCCCGTGTGAGGTGTTCGTGCCTCCTACGGGGTCGTTAGGGGGCTTGTTTGGGTTTTCACCCTTTAACGGCTTGTTTTCAAGTCAAAGTGTGATTTTTGCTAATTATCGTCATACTTTCAAACCGGGACATCCGGGACTACGCGGTCTATTTCTATAAGTTACATTGGTTCCGTGCGATGAGTTCGTGCCTCCTACGGGGTCGTTTGGGGGCTGGTTTGGGTTTTCACCCTTTAGCGGCCCGTTTTTAAGTCAAAGTGTTATTTTTGCAAATTATCGTCATACTCTCAAACTGGGAGACCCAGGACTACGCGGTCAGTTCCTACAAGTTACATTGGTCCCGTGCGAGGTGTTCGTGCCTCCTACGTGGTCGTTTGGGGGCTGGTTTGGGTTTTCACCCTTTAACGGCCTGTTTTAAAGTCAAAGTATTATTTTTACAAATTATCATCATACTGTCAAACCAGGAGACCCGAGACTATGTGATTAGGTCCTACAAGTTACATTGGTCCCGTGCGAGGTGTTCGTGCCTCCTACGGGGTCGTTTGGTGGCTGATTTGGGTTTTCACACTTTAACGGCCTATTTTTGAGTCAAAGTATTATTTTTGCAAATTATCGTCATACTCTCAAATCGGGAGACCCGGGACTCCGCGGTCAGTTCCTACAACTTACATTAGTTTCGTGCGAAGTGTTTGTTCCTCCAACGGGGTCGTTTGGGGGCTGGTTTGGGTTTCCACCCTTTAACATCATATTTTTAAGTCAAAGTGTTATTTTTGCAAATTATCATCATACTCTCAAACCGGGAGACCCGAGACTACGCGGTCAGTTCCTACAAGTCACATTGGTCCCGTCCGATGTGTTCGTGCCTCCTACGGGGTCGTTTGGGGGCTGGTTTGTGTTTTCACCCTTTAACGGCTTGTTTTCTAGTCAAAGTGTGATATTTTTAAATTATGGTCATACTCTCAAACCGGGAGACTCGGGACTACTCGGTCAAGTCCTACAAGATACATTGGTCCCGTGCGAGGTGTTCGTGCCTCCTACGGGGTCGTTTTGTGGCTGGTTTGGGTTTTCACTCTTTAACGACCTGTTTTTAAGTCAAAGAGTTATTTTTGCAAATTATCATCATACTCTCAAATCGGGAGACCCGAGACTACGCGGTCAGTTTTTACAAGTTGCATTGGTCCCGTGCAAGGTGTTCGTCCCTCCTACCGGGTCGTTTGGGGGATGGTTTGGGTTTTCACCCTTTAACGGCTTGTTTTAAACTCAAATTGTGATTTTTGTAAATTATCGTAATACCCTCAAATCGGGAGACCCGAAACTCCGCGGCCAGTTCCTACAAGTTGCATTGGTCCCGTGCGAGGTGTTCGTGCCTCCGATGGGGTTGTTTGGTGGCTGGTTTGGTTTATCACCCTTTAACGGCCTGTTTTTAAGTCAAAGTGTTATTTTTAGAAATTATCGTCACACTCTCAAATTGGGAGACCCGAGACTATGCGGTTAGTTCCTACAAGTTACATTGGTCCCGTGCGAGGTGTTCGTGCGTCCTACGGGGTCGTTGGGGGGCTAGTTTGGGTTTTCACCCTTTAACGGCTTGTTTTCAAGTCAAAGTGTGATTTTTGCTAATTATTGTCATACTTTCAAATCGTGAGATCCGGGACTATGTTGTCTATTTCTACAAGTTACATTGGTCCCGTGCGAGGAGTTCGTGCCTCCTATGGGGTCGTTTGGGGGAAGGTTTGGGTTTTTACCCTTTAAGGGCCTGTTTTTAAGTCAAAGTGTTATTTTTGCAAATTATCGTCATACTCTCAAACCGGGAGAGCCGGGAAAACGCGGTCAGTTCCTACAAGTTACATTGGTCCCGTGCGAGGTGTTAGTGTCTCCTACGGGGTCGTTTGGTGGTTGATTTGGGTTTTCACACTTTAACGGAGTGTTTTTAAGTCAAAGTGTTATTTTTGCAAATTATCGCCATACTCTCAAATCGGGAGACCCGAGACTACGCGGTCAGTTATTACAAGTTTCATTGGTCCCGTGCGAGGTGTTCGTGCCTCCTTCGGGGTCGTTTCGGGGATGGTTTGGGTTTTCACCCTTTAACAGCTTGTTTTAAACCCAAAGTGTGATTTTTGCAAATTATCGTCATACTCTCAAACCGGGAGAGTCGGGACTCCGCGGTCAGTTCCTACAAGTTACATTGGTTCCGTGCGAGGTCTTCGTGCTTCCTACGGGATTGTTTAGGGGCTGGATTGGGATTTCACCCTTTAACAACCTGTTTTTAAGTCAAAGTGTTATTTTAGCAAATTATCGTTATACTCTCAAATCGGGAGACCCGGGACTACGCGGTTAGTTCCTACAACTTACATTGGTCCCGTGCAAGGTATTCGTGCCTCCTACGGGGTCGTTTCGGGGTTGGTTTGGGTTTTCACCCTTTAACAGCCTGTTTTTAAGTCAAAGTGTTATTTTTGCAAATTATCATCATACTCTCAAACCGGGAGTCCCGGGACTACGCGGTCTGTTCCTACAAGTTACATTAGTTCCGTGCAAGGTGTTCGGGCCTCCTACGGGGTCGTTTGGTGGCTGATTTGGGTTTTCACCCTTTAACGGTCTATTCTTAAGTCAAAGTGTTATTTTTTCAAATTATCGTCATACTCTCAAATCGGGAAACCCAGGACTTCGCAGTTAGTTCCTACAAGTTACATTGGTCCCGTACGAGGTGTTCGTGCCTCCTACGTGGTCATTTGGGAGCTGGTTTGGGTATTCACCCTTTAACGGCCTGTTTTTAAGTCAAAGTGTTATTTTTGAAAATTATAGTCATACTCCAAAATTGGGAGACCCAAGACTACGCGACAAGTTTCTACAAGTTACAGTGGTCCTGTACGAGGTTTTCGTACCTCCTACCGGGTCGTTTGGGGGCTGGTTTGGGTTTTCACCCTTTAACGGCTTATTTTCAAGTCAAAGTGTGATTTTTTCAAATTATCATCACACTCTCAAACCGGGAGACCCGAGAATACGCGATCAGTTCCTACAAGATACATTGGTCCCGTGCGAGGTGTTCGTGCCTCCTACGGGGTCGTTTGGGGGCTGGTTTGGGTTTTCACCCTTTAACGACCTGTTTTTACGTCAAAGTGTTATTTTTGCAAATTATCGTCATACTCTCAAATCGGGAGACCCGAGACTACGCGATCAGTTTTTACAAGTTGCATTTGTCCCGTGCGAGGTGTTCGTGCCCCCTACGGGGTCGTTTGGGGGATGGTTTGGGTTTTCACCCTTTAACGGCTTGTTTTAAACTCAAAGTGTGATTTTTGCAAATTATCGTCATACTCTCAAACCGGGAGACCCGGGACTCCGCGGTCAGTTCCTACAAGTTGCATTGGTCCCATGCGAGGTGATCGTGCCTCCTAGGGGGTCGTTTGTAGGCTGGTTTTGATTTTCACCCTTTAACGACCTGTTTTTAAGTCAAAGTGTTATTTTGGCAAATTATCACCATACTCTCAAATCGAGAGACCCGGGACTACGCGATCAGTTTTTACAAGTTGCATTGGTCCCGTGCGAGGTGTTCGTGCCTCCTACGGGGTCGTTTGGGGGATGGTTTGGGTTTTCACACTTTAACTGTTTGTTTTAAACTCAAAGTGTGATTTCTGCAAATTATCGTCATACGCTCAAATCGGGAGACGCGAGACTCCGCGGTCAGTTCCTACAACTTACATTGGTTTCGTGCGAGGTGTTCGTGCCTCCTACGGGGTCGTTTGGGGGCTAGTTTAGGTTTTCACCCTTTAACGGCCTATTTTTAAGTCAAAGTGTTATTTTTGCAAATAATCATCATACTGTCAAACCAGGAGACCCGAGACTACGCGATCAGTTCCTACAAGTTACATTGGTCCCGTGCGAGGTGTTTGTGCCTCCTACGGGGTCGTTTGGTGGCTGATTTGGGTTTTCACACTTTAACGGCCTATTTTTTAGTCAAAGTGTTATTTTTGAAAATTATCGTCATACTCTCAAATCGGGAGACTCGAGACTACGGGGTCAGTTTTTACAAGTTGCATTGGTCCCATGCGAGGTGTACGTGCCTCCTACGGGGTCGTTTAGGGGATGGTTTGGGTTTTCACCCTTTAACGGCTTATTTTAAACTCAAAGTGTGATTTTTGCAAATTATCGTCATACTCTAATACCGGGAGACCCGGGACTCCGTGGTCAGTTCCTACAAGTTACATTGGTTCCGTGCGAGGTGTTCGTGCCTCCTACGGGGTCGTTTGGGTGCTGGTTTGGGTTTTCACCCTTTAACGGCCTAATTTTAAGTCAAAGTGTTATTTTTGCAAATTATCATCATACTCTCAAATCGGGAGACTCGGGACTACGCGATTAGTTTCTACAAGTTACATTGGTTCCGGGCGAGGTGTTCGTGCCTCCTACGGGGTCGTTCGGGGGTTGGCTTGGTTTTTCAAGCTTTAACGGCCTATTTTTAAGTCAAAGTGTTATTTTTGCAAATTATCATCATACTCTCAAATCGGGAGACCTGGGACTACGCACTTAGTTCCTACAAGTTACGTTGGTCCCGTGCGAGGTGTTCGTGCCTCCTACGGGGTCGTTTGGTGGATGATTTGGGTTTCACCCTCTAACGGCCTATTATTAAGTCAAAATGTTATTTTTGCAAATTATTGTCATACTCTCAAATCGGGAGACCCGGGACTACGCGATTAGTTCCTACAAGTTACATTGGTCCCGTGCGAGGTGTTCGTGCCTCCTACGTGGTCATTTGGGGTCTGGTTTGGGTTTTCACCCTTTAACGTCCTGTTTTTAAGTCAAAAGTGTTATTTTCGCAAATTATTGTGATACTCTCAAATTGGGAGACCCAAGACTACGCGGTCAGTTCCTACAAGTTATATTGGTCCCGTGCGAGGTGTTCGTACCTCCTACCGGGTCGTTTGGGGGCTGGTTTGGGTTTTCACCATATAACGGCTAGTTTTCAAGTCAAAGTGTGATTTTTGCAAATTATCATCAAACTCTCAAATCGGGAGACCCGGGACTACGCGGTCAGTTCCTACAAGTTAGATTGGTCCCGTGCGAGGTGTTCATGCCTCCTAAGGGGTCGTTTGGGGGCTAGTTTGGGTTTTTGACCCTTTAATGGCCTATTTTTAAGTCAGTATTACTTTTCCAAATTATCATCATACTCTCAAATCGGGAGACTCGGGACTACACGATCAGTTTCTACAAGTTACATTGGTCCCGTGCGAGGTGTTCGTGCCTCCTACGGGATCGTTTGGGGGCTGGTTTGGGTTTTCACCCTTTAAAGGCCTGTTTTTAAGTCAAAGTGTTACTTTTGCAAATTATCGTCATACTCTCAAACCGGGAGACCCAGGACTACGCGGTTAGTTGCAACAAGTTACATTGGTCCCGTGCGAGGCGTTCGTGCCTCCTACGTGGTCGTTTGGGGGTTGGTTTGGGTTTTCAACCTTTAACGGCCTGTTTTTAAGTCAAAGTGTTATTTTTGAAAATTATCATCATACTCTTAAATCGGGAGTCCCGGGACTACGCGGTCTTTTCCTACAAGTTACATTTGTCCCGTGCGAGGTGTTCGTGCCTCCTACGGGCTCGTTTGGTGGTTGATTTGGGTTTTCACCCTTTAACGGCCTATTTTTCAGTCAAAGTGTTATTTTGCAAATTATCATCATACTCTCAAACCGGGAGACCCGGGACTACGCGATTAGTTCCTACAAGTTACATTGGTCCCGTGCGAGGTGTTCCTTCCTCCTACGGGGTCATTTTGGGGCTGGTTTGGGTTTCCAACCTTTAACGTCCGGTTTTTAAGTCAAAGTGTTATTTTTACAAATTATCGTCATACTCTCAAACAGGGAGACCCGGGACTACGCGGTCAGTTCCTACAAGTTACTTTGGTCCCGTCCGATGTGATCGTGCCTCCTACGGGGTCGTTTGGGGTTGGTTTAGGATTTCACCCTTTAACGGCCTGTTTTTAAGTCAAAGTGATATTTTTGCAAATTATCATCATACTGTCAAACCAGGAGACCCGAGACTACACGATTAGTTCCTACAAGTTACATTGGTCCCGTGCGAGGTGTTCGTGCCTCCTACGGGGTCATTTGGTTGCTGATTTGGGTTTTCAGACTTTAACGGTGTGTTTTTAAGTCAAAGTGTTATTTTTGCAAATTATCGTCATACACTCAAATCGGGAGACCCGAGACTACGCGGTCTGTTATTACAAGTTGCATTGGTCTCGTGCGAGGTGTTCGTGCCTCCTTCGGGGTCGTTTGGGGGATGGTTTGGGTTTTAACCCTTTAACAGCTTGTTTTAAACTCAAAGTGTGATTTTTGCAAATTATCGTCATACTCTCAAATCGGGAGACCCGGGACTCCGCGGTCAGTTCCTACAAGTTACATTGGTTCCGTGCGAGGTGTTCGTGCCTCCTACGGGATCGTTTGGGGGATGGATTGGGATTTCACCCTTTAACAGCCAGTTTTTAAGTCAAAGTGTTATTTTTGCAAATTATCATCATACTCTCAGATCGGGAGACCCGGGACTATGCGGTTAGTTCCTACAAGTTACATGGGTCCCGTGCAAGGTGTTCATGCCTCCTACGGGGTCGTTTGGGGTTGGTTTGGGTTTTCACCCTTTAACGGCCTGTTTTTAAGTCAAGGTTGTATTTTTGCAATTTATCATCATACTCTCAAACCGGGATTCTCAGGACTACGCGGTTTATTCCTACAAGTTACATGGGTCCCGTGCAAGTTGCTCGGGCCTCCTACGGGGTCGTTTGGTGGCTGATTTGTGGTATCACCCTTTAACGGCCTATTTTTAAGTCAAAGTGTTATTTTTGCAAATTATCGTCATACTCTCAAACTGGGAGACCCGGGACTACACGGTTAGTTCCTACAAGTTTCATTGGTCCCGTGCGAGGTGTTCGTGCCTCCTACGGGGTCATTTGGGGGTTGGTTTCGGTTTTCAACCTTTAACGGCTTGTTTTTAAGTCAAAGTGTAATTATTGCAAATTATCATCATACTCTCAAATTGGGAGACTCGGGACTACGCGGTCAGTTTCTATAAGTTACAATGGTCCCGTGCGAGGTGTCCGTGCCTCCTACGGGATCGTTTGGGGGCTGGTTTGGATTTTCACCCTTTAACGGCCTGTTTTTAAGTCAAAGTGTTATTTTTGCAAATTATCATCATACTCTCAAATCAGGTGACCTGGGACTACGCGCTTAGTTCCTACAAGTTACATAGGTTCCGTGCGAAGTGTTCTTGCCTCCTACGGGATCCTTTGGGGGCTGGATTGGGTTTTCACCCTTTAACGGCCTGTTTTTAAGTCAAAGTGTTATTTTTGCAAATTATGGTCATACTCTCAAACCGGGAGACCCGGTACTACGCGGTTAGTTCCTACAAGTTACATTGGTCCCGTACGAGGTGTTCGTGCCTCCTACGGGGTCGTTTGGGGGTTGGTTTGGGTTTTCAACCTTTAACAGCCTATTTTTAAGTCAAAGTGTTATTTTTGCAAATTATCATCATACTCTCAAACCGGCAGTCCAGTGACTACGCGATCTGTTCCTACAAGTTACATTGGTCCCGTGCGTGGTGTTCGTGCCTCCTACGGGGTCGTTTGGTGGCTGATTTGGGTTTTCACCCTTTAACGGCCTATTTTTAAGTCAAATTATTATTTTTTCAAATTACCGTCATACTCCCAAACCAGGAGATCCGCCGGGACTATGCGGTTAGTTCCTACAAGTTATATTGGTCACGTGCGAGGTGTTCGTGCCTCCTAAGTGTTATTATTTCAAATTATCGTCATACTCTCAAATTGGGAGACCCAAGACTACGCGGTCAGTTCCTACAAGTTACATTGGACCCGTGCGAGGTGTTCATACCTCCTACCGGGTCGTTTGGGGGCTGGTTTGGGTTTTCACCCTATAACGGCTTGTTTTCAAGTCAAAGGATGATTTTTGCAAATTATCGCCATACTCTCAAATCGGGAGACCCGGGACTACGCGGTCAGTTCCTACAAGTTACATTGGTCCCGTGCGAGGTGTTCATGCCTCCTACGAGGTCGTTTGGGGGTTGGTTTGGGTTTTCACCCTTTAACGGCCTATTTTTAAGTCAGTGTTATGTTTCGAAATTATCATCATACTCTCAAATCGCGAGGCTCGGTACTACACGGTAAGTTTCTACAAGTTACATTGGTCTCGTGTGAGGTGTTCGTGCCTCCTACGGGATTGTTTGGAGGCTGGTTTGGGGTATCACCCTTTAACGGACTGAGTCAAAGTGTTATTTTTGCAAATTATCGTCATACTCTCAAATCGGGAGACCTGGGACTACGCGCTTAGTTCCTACAAGTTACATTGGTCCTGTGCGAGGTGTTCGTGCCTCCTACGGGGTCGTTTGGGGGTTGGTTTGGGTTTTCAACTTTTAACGGCCTATTTTTAAGTCAAAGTGTTATTTTTGCAAATTATCATCATACTCTCAAACCGGGAGTCCCGGGACTACACGGTCTGTTCCTACAAGTTACATTGGTCCCGTACGAGGTTTCGTGCCTCCTACGGGGTCGTTGGGTGGCTGATTTGGGTTTTCACCCTTTAACGGCCTATTTTTAAGTCAAAGTGTTATTTTTGCAAATTATCATCACACTCTCAAACCGGGAGACCCGGGACTACGCGATTAGTTCCTACAAGTTACATTGGTCCCGTACGAGGTGTTTGTGCCTCCTACGGGGTCATTTGGGGGCTGGTTTGGGTTTTCACCCTTTAACGGCCTGTTTTTAAGTCAAAGTGTTATTTTTACAAATTATCTTCATACTCTCAAATTGGGAGACCCAAGACTACGCGGTCACTTCCTACAAGTTACATTGGTCCCGTGCGAGGTGTTCGTACCTCCTATGGGGTCGTTTGGGGGCTGGTTTGGGTTTTCACCCTATAACAGCTTGTTTTCAAGTCAAAGTGTGATTTTTGCAAATTATCGTCATACTCTCAAATCGGGAGACCTGGGACTACGCGGTCAGTTCCTACAAGTTACATTGGTCCCGTGCGAGGTGTTCATGCCTCCTACGGGGTCGTTTGGGGGCTAGTTTGGGTTTTCACCCTTTAACGACCTGTTATTAAGTCAGTGTTATTTTTGCAAATTATCATCATACTCTCAAATCGGGAGTCTCGGGACTACGCGGTCAGTTTCTACAAGTTACATTAGTCCCGTGCGAGGTGTTCGTGCCTCCTACGGGATCGTTTGGGGGCTGGTTTTTGTTTTCACCCTTTAACGGCTTGTTTTTAAGTTTAATCCAAATGTTTTCAAATTAACAATAGAGAACTAAAATATATTTTAAGCATCAAATAAAGAGAAATCTAAAATATGTATTAAGAATGAGAGAGCATGAAAACTCAAATAAATATTACCTTTATCATTCGTTGGTGTCATCAATGGGAGGGAGAAAGTCATCGCTACCTTTAATGTTTTCAAGGTGAGATAAAAGGCTTCTATCTCTTCCTTTCCTAATGCAAAAGGTGTTGATGGCATTCGCGTTTTATTACTACTTTCAACATCTTGTATCCATAATTTTCTCTTAAGATTCAACAGGACCTTCAACTCTTCCCGGGCTCTAACTGTATCTTTATTTGACGATCCTTTCACTGAGAGAATGGTACCTAAAAGAGTCTCTGTTATGTTCTTTTCAACATGCATAATGTCTAAATTATGTCGAATATCATGATCCTTCCAGTACTCCAAGTTAAACAAAATGGAATTCCTCGAAAAACCCTCAGTACCTGTTAGATCCTTGTCGTCGCCTTCACTTGGATGATCATCATTATCTACATCATCTTCGAATACTATTGGCTCT
Organism: Sambucus nigra; assembly: GCA_949130495.1. Taxonomy (NCBI): domain Eukaryota; kingdom Viridiplantae; phylum Streptophyta; class Magnoliopsida; order Dipsacales; family Adoxaceae; genus Sambucus; species Sambucus nigra. The sequence goes on along the minus strand of OX422208.1, from coordinate 39,820,306 downwards.
TTTTCTTTCCCCTTCCCTTTCCCTTTCCCCTTCCCCTTCCTCTTCCCCTTCCCCTTCCCTTTAGCCTTCCCCTTCCCCACTCTCTCTCCCTCTCCCTCTTTTCGGGCACCTTCTCGAGCGATAACAGACACAATTTGCTCAACCTCTACACTTGTTAACTTTCGTGGTGCCATAGCAAACTCTATTTTACCATTAAATGTTTGCTTTGATGTGTCGTACCTATAAGGATGGTTTTCGAGAAGGAACATGCGAGATCGTTGATAGCAACATTTTATTGATTTACAAAGATATTCAGAAGGTGTGTTTGTAGAGCAAACATGACACCCATAATAACCTTGAGTTGAACAACCTGCTAACATCCCATAAGTAGGAAAATCATGAATACCCCACATCAACATGGATTTTAACTGAAAATGTTCATTTTTATTTGCATCCCAAGCCTCGACTCCAGACCATACGATCTTCAACTCGTCGACTAAGGGTTGGAGGAAGACATCAATATTACTTGATGGTGACTTTGGCTCGGGAATCAATACAGTAAACATTGAAAACTCACTCTTCATACACATTGATGGGGGAGGGTTGAGAGGTTGAATAATCACTGGCCAGCAACTATAGTTACGGCCAAACATGTTATTAGGGTTAAAACCGTCAGTTGCTATTTCAAGTTGAAGATTTCGCGGATCCTTCGCAAATTGTCTCCACATAATGTTTGCATTTACCCACTCTGCTGAATCTCGGGGATGATGCATAAATTCCATACAAGATCTTGCTCAAGCATGCCAAGTCATTTTCTCGGCTATCCATTTAATGGTATACAACTTCTTTAGCCTAGGGATTAACGAAAAATATCGCATTACCTTCTTAGGAACCTTATGAAACTTCTTTTGGCCCTTAGGATATACAATTTCCTCCCTATCATCTCCTCTTGAAGTATACTTATATCGCAAAGCACCACATTTTAGACATTTATTACAGTTTTCATGCTCTTTCCAAAATAACATGCAATTGTTAATGCACACGTCATACTTAACATAGTCCATACCAAGATCTCTAATTGTGTTCTTCATTTCGGTATAACTAGTTGTCAAGTTGTTCCCTTCAGGGAGTAACTCATTCAACAACTAAGAATTCCACCTGTGGCGCATCTGACAAATTAAATTGCGTTTTTATATCATTTAACTTCACAAGAGCATACGTGGTCGTATGGCGTGACGAACGAGTAGGAGGGTGCAGTGGCTCCATTGCGAGTTGATGTAAACGCTCATACTTCTTGCCTTTGCCTGTATGTGTGTGAGAATCCTTCGGAACATCAAAAGTTTGGGGCCCTTCATCACCACCTACATAATTAGGTGCACTAGGACACGCTTAAGTCGTGAACATCTCACAAGAATCATTTACAAGGTTATCCAAAGTCAGAATATTAGACACATCAATGTGTTCTCCAACATTAGTCTGAGCAGCGGGTTGTGCTGATCGCTGGACTGGATTAAAAACTGACGTCTCCCCATAAAAATGCCATAAGGTGTAATTTATATCCATACCATAGTACATCAATTGGGCAAAGATTTCATCTAAAGTAACATGCCCTTTCCCATTGTGACAATGCCTACACGGGCATGAATGTATATCCTCGGGAATAATGTTACGCACATACTGCAGAAACTCTAACACCCTATCTCTATACGAATCGGTCTCAAAGTTTTTCTCCTTTATCCACTCTTTATTGATCATCTATGACATCTTGATATACATGTGGATGTAGAATGTGTTAATAAGATCACATCACATAAAATAGCATTTCAAAATTTCAACAAGAGGAACTATGGAGAATTACTAAATTACAGCAATCACATAAAATACATTCTAATTATCCAAATTGTCCCATATGTATTCGAGGAACTGTGGGATCTCTCTCCAATAGGAGTAATAGTTTCGAGGAAGTGTGGATCCTTTCTGCATCTTGACACAGTGAGTAAATCAGAGAAACCTAAAGCAATATAAGGGTGGACTAAGATCTAACATCCATTCTTACGTTTTAGTTATTAGACAGAAACAAAACCTCCAAACCATAGGTTTTTAGTGAAGAACACATAACGATCAACAACTCGTGTTCTTGGACAAAACCAACCTAAATCGCTTTAAAAACTTCATATTTTAGCCTAAAAACACAACCAAACATTATACCCTGCTTCTATAAACCCATGCCAATGATAATCAAGCCACATGACCACATCAAACAATAATTTTTTGACCCAAGAAATTAAAAAACCGAAGATGTTCTTCACCGTCAAAATACCATATCAAAAAAAACCAAAACCCATAATCAAGATCAATTTTCATGGTTATAAATCAACGATTTATCATTTCATGGTCACACTATGGCTACGATTTGCATTTACATGTTGATTAATTCAAGTTAAAAGGCGAGTGTATTACCAATATAACACATAATCAGCACCAATAAAAACTAAACTAACATCTAAAATTATGACACGATTGGAAAAATAATAACCACCAATTTTTAGTTCAATGGGGTATTGTAATCCCAATATACCACATGCCAACCGGTATGAACCAAGACACGGTAACAAGAAACCAGTTGAACCCAACACCCATCCAATCACCCCGAATACATCCCAAAATAGAAAATTTTCGGCTACACCCAAATCCCAAACTCATTGACTAATAACAACTAATTTGCAACCAAAAGAACCCAAAATCGCAACTGTTTGGGTACATTCAACAGTTCAGGTACCCGAAATCGCAATTGTTCATATATATATGTGTATGCTACCACTGAAATCGAAACTGATATATATATATATATATATATATATATATATATATATATAGAGAGAGAGAGAGAGAGAGAGAGATGTAATACCTTACGATGATGAAGCCGGTAGCGTGGGAGCAGTAGTAGCAATGCGGAGCAACGATGATGAGGAGAAACGATGATGAGGAGATGATGAGGAGAAACGATGGAAGCTGGTAGTGTGGGGAGGGAGAGAGAGAGAGAAGTGAGTTAGGTTTAGATTGTCTTGAAAATTTGGTCCCCGCTCCAAATTTTGGGGGGTTATTTTTTTAATAAAGCGTACCCATATTTGGCACAGTTAAAAACCGTGCCTAATTTTGGCACTATTTCAAACCGTGCCAGATTATGATAAAACCATCCCAGAATCTGGCACGGTTTTAAACAGTGCCAGAATTTCCTGCCCTAAGCGTGCCAGATTGGCATTTTTAGTGTAGTGTTGTTGTAGAATACTTCACCCAATGGGTGGAAGTTGGGCCCTTATTGGAAATGCCAAATGAAAAGGTTTTCGACATTATCTAGAAGAATACCATTTGCCATTATGGAATGCTATATGATTTATTCATTGATCATGATACTCAATTTGACCATAGGGAATTCAAAGACTATTGTGAGAGGTCTAAAATAAATGAAAAAATAACTTTGCACCCGGCCATCCTCAATGCAATGGACAAACGGAAGTAATGAATAAAAATCTGTTGGATAGGATGAAAAAGATACTAGATAATGTTAAAGGAAACTAGATCAATGAACTCTAAAGTGTCCTTTGGGCATATCGAACAATGTTGAGAACAGGAACATGCAAGACTCCTTATATGTTAGGTTTCAAAACAGATGCAGTATTACCTATAAAAATTATCTACCAAGTCACCGTGTTCTCAATTTAGCTCACCAAAGAGCGACCTAATGAGAAGGCTAGACCTACACCTCGTAGAGGAAGTCATAAAACATGTAGCATTTCGGGTGGTAGCATATCAACATCGAACTGCTTGGTTTGATAATAAATGAGTAAAACCGAGCACTCTAAAGGAAAGAGACTACGTGATGAAGAAATTCATTCAAAAAAGGAAAAAGTTGGAGACTAGCTGGCATGGTCTATAAAAAATTTCTTCTGTCGTCTGACCAGGGACATATAGAATTGAAACCTTAGAAGGAGAGCAATTAAATAACCTTTTGAATGCCAACCAACTAAGGAAATATTATCATTAAACATATAATATCTTTTCATTTCAATCTCTTTCATGTCTTGTAACTCAGTTTTAGTGATAAATAAAATCTATTATATTAATGAATGATGTCGTTTTGTTTATGTTTTTTATCAGTGTGGGGAGATGTGCACCTTGCCAAGAGTTAAAGTCAAAGACATCTTAACAACACATTAGAGATCAAACCTAAAAAAATAATGCACTAAATCACTTCATGTATTACGTCACCTTTAGGGTAGACTAAGACTAAGAAGTTCACGAAACTACTTCATGTATGATCTCTCTTTTAGAGCAGACCAAGAATAAGAAGTTCACCAAACTACTTCATATTTGATCTCTCTATTAGGGAAAATCAAGAACAAGAAGTTCACGAAATGACTTTATGTATGATATTTCATCTGGGGAAGATTAAGAACATGAAGTTGACTAAATTACTTCATGTATGATCTCGTCTTTAGGACAGACCAAGAACAAGAAGTTCACTAAATTTAAGAAATCCATGAAAATACCTAACCATAACTGACTAAACACACGGATAAGTACTAACACATTTGGTCATCTCAAGTAACTAACACCTATATTTGGTTAGTAAAGCCTAATATTAGACAACCTCGGTTCATCTGATCATGTTAACTAGTAAGGCAGATCAGTTAGGTAATAACTGATCACGTGATCATAAAACTAAACTACTAGTAAAACCATTTTAACTCATTAAGATGATGTGACTTAAAATTACGAGGGTTTGATTGCATCTATATGTGCAAAAAGATAATAAATCAAAGAGACAAGAATATAACATTTTATTATAACTTGAAGGTTATTACAAGACATTACCAAGACGGACTTCAATAAAATCTTTAGTCATGAGAAGAGGTTACCTTACACGAAAAACCTTCAAAACTAGCATAGGGAACATCTAAAGCATAAGGGGTAATGGTCATCCGTGAATCTCTGGTCCTAAGTTGACTACTAGAACAAACCCTATCTAGTAGATGAAGAGGTCCTCTTAGATCTTCATCCCTATAAAGACAATAAACCCCAATATATTTTATTATCAAACTTGTGAGAATGGAATCTAGAGGAATCCATGAGGCTTTAAGCTTAAAATGGGTTTGGGTAAATCCAAATAACCTGAGTCATGCTAGTTACGTAATTCATTTTCTTTTTTAACCTTCATTACTTCCAAAGCATTGATCTGACCATTCTTGTAGTTGACTCTTTTTGCATGATCAATCTCTTCCCCCATATGAATAAGTGTCTCACCATAGCCTTCCATCCAAAAAGTATGAGGTCTCTTATAAAATTGGTATATAAGGAGAACTAGTTTCTCATTTTTCCTCTTAATGGTAGATAACTGATTTTTTATGGTCTCAACTTGGTCGGACAAAGTTTTCTTAGTTTTCTCTTCTTCCACTAACTGCATAATCCTCATGTGCTTCTAACAAGACTGACCCTTGAATTTTTTTTATTTTCTGTAATTCCTACTTTAGGCGAGCATTTTCTTCTTCCAAAAAGGAAACACCTTCATTTTGGTCGTTAGTTATCGAGCTCTTCACCATGTAAGGCATTATTTCTCTTGATCAAGAATTGTGGAGACATCTGTGGCACCTTTCAACTTAGCACTAAGAATAAAATATTTCTCGAACTAAGTTGAGGCCTAAGAAAGAAGCTTCAAGTCAAATCAATTATCCTTTTGTAGTTCGGCTAATGTTTTCTCATAATTGGTATGAATATTTGACATTGATTACTTATGGATTTTTTGGAGATCATAAATCATGCCATAATAGGCAGCGTTGTTTCCTATTGCCTTATGAAAAAGACTGCGCAGACTTAAGTATGAGTATTCGGACGAGGAAGAAGCATCGTGGGCGAGTAACTCCTCGAGATAATATTCGTCAATCTCATTATAACCAATGTTGAATAGATGATTATGCCTTTCTTAGAAGTCACTTTATATTGCGACCAGATATTCCATTCTTACACTAAACTATAAAGTAGGTGGTCAAATATATGTATTTTCCAAGAAAAATAGTTTTTTACTGGGACAATAATGGATGCAATCAAAATTTTATTTCATTATAAAATGAGGGGTTACATCAGGACAAGCCCCATACACTGAAAGAACAAAGTAAATAATAAATAAGGCTCCTATAATGGTGCATGGATTTATTTCACCTTTTTCTCTTTCTCAGCAGTAGCATCACCCTCTACTTGCTCAGCAACCACTAATAATTTATTATCAGTAATCTCCCTAATCACTTCCTCATCATCCATCTCTTTATTAATATGAACGGGAGTGACAACGTGGTGCAATTGGAAGAGGTAAGATCCTTCAGTATTTCCAACCTTGCCCGAGGTATCATCCCAACCACATTTGTAGGCAACCTTCTTCAAATAATCAATTTGCATGGAGGCATTGGTGAATGCGTTGTGCCAACCCATTGTGAAGTCATCCTATATATGATTAGTAACATTGTCTTTCATCTTAGCCATTTAAGTTCTGGCTTGGTCGGCATTTATATTGGCATCCTTAGCCTCCTCTTTAGCAGCAGACAAAACATTATCCTCCACTATTTTCACTTGATTCGATATTTAGACCTTCTATTATAACCTTTTATTTTCCTTCATGTGAGCCTCATTGCGACCAACAACCTCTTACATGAATTTGCATAGCCTAACTAAGGTGGATTAACATCAGAAGAGGACTCTTTCATCTTGGCATTCCTCTTCAGGAGCTAGTCATAGTCAATCAAGAACTGCAAGATAATTATTAACAAAATGGTGTTAGAAAAGACAATTAAAGAAGTATGAGTAACAATTATATAATAAACTACTAACTTATAAAGGCCAAATTATGATTTGATCGATCAACCAATCTTGAGTTTGGAAGAGAAGTTGTAGTTGCCTCATAGGAAGGAAGGACTCTAGCACTTATCAAACCTCGAGAAGCTCAGAACACACTACTACGGATTGACATCACCCTTACACTTTTCAATAATTTTCCTTCCATTAATGTTAGCTAGAGGAGGTAGATCGTTTATCACCCTCTTAGGCAGAGGTTCATGTTCCTTAGCAGGAAACTTATCTACGTTGAGGGGGTTACTAGAACCTCCGACTTCATGTGTCTCGCTCATGGGAGGGGGTGACCTAGACCCAGTAAAAATGTTGGGGATCTTTCATTTCACCATGTTAAAAGGGATGTTGGATGGTACTTGTAGGACGTCGAGAGTCTTAAAGGAAGTTGAAGTACTTTCTGTATAATGATTATACCTTGCTCTGTAAGAGGATTCAGAATTAGAGTTAGAGGATTCAAAATCATAGTTAGAGGATTCAGAGGTAAAAGCTTTTGGGTCGTCTAAAGGAATGGGAGCAAGGTGTATCTCCTTAGTTAGTATGGACACAAAATAAGTAGTGGTGCTCTTATATCCGAGTAGGAATGAAGTCGACCCAGGATGGTCCTCAATGAAAAGTCTTTGTTGGATCAACCACACAGTTTCCAAGTCAGCAAAATAAATCTCAGAGGTATGATGAAGCTTTTTCTTACTCTTATCTACAAGACAAATGAAAAAATAGAAATTTAACAAAGGAAAAAAAAGTGCAAGTTAGACAGAAATATCTTAAGTATGTGTTTTCTAACCTATCCCCTAACCTTCCTGAGGGCATATCAAACCACTATACATAGCATCCTCAAGAAGAGGATCAAACTACCAATCCATCACAATTATACCATGATCGCAATAATCCTTATTAGAACCAGGTAAATTTATTACCAAAACCTTATTTTGACTTTTTAGTTTTCATATAATAAATGTTCTCATTAGTGGTGCCCTAATTGTAACAGTACATTAACTCTGTAATTCCAATGCGAGTCTCATACTTTTTGTTAACTTGGTGGACCCCATTAACGATTTTTTAAGTATTGGGGAAGCTTGAGAAGGGATCACATCAAAGTATTGACAAAATTCCAAAAACAAATTACTGGGGAAAAGTGACCCCACGCTCAATAATAAATATGGAGGGTAACTAATAAACCTCAGTGAGAGCACAAAGGTCATAGGACCTATTCAGCAATTTAGTTTTTACCCATAGAGGGATTCCGTGTGTAACCCTCAAAGATTCTATCGAATTCTTATCAATAATATAAACCATATTTTAACAAAAATATGATAGAATTACAAAGGAATAACAAGAAGGAATCCTTAAAGTGAAAACCAAGAACGCAATAAGTTCTCACAAGCAGTAGAAAAATTTAGAGATGAAGAAGGAAATTTTGAATGAATAGTGAAATGAACTAAGGGGAGAAATGATGATTTATAAGCCTAAATGACATCTACATCGTTTTCCAGAAATGGCATGATTAAAAGTATTTGTCGCTTCATTTTGATGGTGGTTTTTCGCCTAATACATATTATTACCAGTGTACCTATGAAGCACTTTGTTCCCCAAAAGTTGCTTATATTTACAAAACTACCACTACACTAGGAGGATAAAACTTCCTAACAAATACCAATGCTTAGAGATCGTCTGCCGACCATGCATATCTACTGACCAAATCATAAATATTAGAGACCAGGTTTCTACGAAATCGACCAACTCATATTTGTTAACACTCCATCCACATGCCTAGCCACTCTGAAGATCTTATGGTCCAAAAAAGTTATTATCTAATTCAGTCATGAATAAATATTTGAAGGCTTTTTTTATTTCATAAATATGGAATGCAACGTGGACCACTGGTATTGTAACACCTGTCATAAAAAGTTTCCATCTTTTTTACTGAATATGGTCGGCACATCACGTCCTTGGTCGGCCCAGTATTATCCTTGGTCGAATGGGTGGCCTACTAAGCTAAAGTAAAGTTACTACTCACTAAATACATATGGGTGACATGTGAGAATATGTACAACTCCTATTATCTAGACGTGGGTTAGCCTATTCAGCTAACGTTGTCTGGCTCATCATTAGTTGTCTTGTAGAATGTATAAATATATAACTGCCTAATTTATAAAGGCATTACACCCCATCCATCTCTCTCTCTCTCTCTCTCTCTCTCTCTCTCTCTCTCTCTCTCTCTCTCTCTCTCTCTTAAATCAACCTATAAATAGCACTCAATGACACACAAAAATGTGATAAAAAAATTCAAACTAACTGCTATACACAAAACCTTAGAGAGATCATTGAGAGAGCATATCCATTCCTTAATTGTTAATACAAATAAAATTACATATGTGGATGTAAGCGCCTCATTGGGATAAACCACGTTAATATCATGTCTTCTTCTCTGTCTCTCATATCTCTTAGAACTAATTCATTAATCTTTTTATTTGTTATAGTTTACTATTGATATTAATCAGCTTAAGTTCCATAAAATTCATATATCATTTGTAAACGATAACAATAATGATTAATTTTCCACCTTTTAGAGTCTATAGTTAACATGCATATGAAACGAGACTTTGAGCGTTCTCATAATGACGAGAGAGAAAATTAATTTGACTTTAACCATATAATAATGATGTTCAGTCTCACCATAAAATAATGATGTTTAGTTTCATCATAACAATAATTATGTTTATTTTACCACCTCTCACAGTATATATATTAAGACATGCCAAGGTGACGAGACTCCAAGTATTCTCACATTATCGAGAGAGATATTCAATTTGACTTTCACTATAAACTAATGGTGTTAGTTTCACTATAAAATAATGATGTTTAGTTTGGGATATTTATTTAGACGAAATGTCTTTCCGAGTGGGCCTCTTGAAGGATAGGACATGCCTAAGAGCCAAGACTCCAAGAAACTTAACACGATGAGAGGGGGATTTCATGATTATAATAAACCAAAATGAAAATGCTCAATACAAGAGGCAACACTTGATTTTCATTCATTTATAACTAACTTTCTACAATAATCTCTCCATTACAATTTTCTTTTAAATGTTCTGTGTTAAAAACTATCGCAAGTTAAATGGTACCCTTTGTCAGTCCCGACTTTTTTAGGAATTTTGGGTCATGTTCATCATAATCATATGATTATTTAGCGTTCTTCTTTGTCTCTACCTACTTATTGTTTGTCCTATAGTCTTTTAATGAAAAGTTTCACCTTTTACTCTCGTCTCGGCTTTAATTATAATCTACATATTTTCTCAGTTATCCTTATTTTAATAGTTTATCAATCTTGTCTATCAAGGCATGATACTGATCACTTGTATAGTCATGATATTGGTGGAACTCACACCATTTGTTATTCTTCCTTTGGTTGATCGAGGTCCTAAGCTTGGATATCCAATTTAAGTCTTTATTCTTTGATTTCATTCAGTATGTGCTCGGAGCTAACACTGACTTGGGTGTAATTAGCAAAATTTTCATTATTTTGACTTCTTATTCCCCTCTTTATCCTTGTATTTTCCTTGGATCTGCAAAGATTTATTGTTATCTGACTCCTATTAGCCCCCTATCTTGGCCATTATGGCCTCCGTCGCATTCATGATTCTCTTAGCCTTAGCTAGAAGTTTTGTCATAAATTTTGGAGGATCTTTATAGAGATTCTAATAGAAGTTTCTAGGTTGAAGACAACTAATGAGGGTTGTCATTGCAATGTTATCATCATAAACTTAGACTTTTAACATCTCATTATTGAACCGAGATATAAATATCTTAATGGTTCGTTCTTTATCTACCTCACATTCGACATATGAGTTGTTGGTTTAGTAGGCTTCATGAAAAAATAGAAATTATGGATAAACTTCTTAGTTAGCTCTTTGAAATTTGATATCTTTTACCTTGGCAGATCAGTATACCATACATAGAAAACACCAGTAAGAGTGCTATAAAATTCCCTTCATCTCATCTCATTTAGAGTGGAATCAATGTCGGTTATCAATTGGAATATTTCTATATGATGAGAAGGGTTGGTGCTCCCGTCGTATATGGGTGTCACAAATATTGGTTTAAACTTGTTAGATGCCGTATAACCAACAATGCTTGGTACAAAAGGAGAAATGTCTATATATCCCTTATGACTGGGGTCTCCATTCTTAATGAGACATCTAATATCGTCTTCCAATCTTCGAATTTATCTTTTCCAATACTTCGCATCTTTAGCAATGCTATCACCTGAATCTTCCACCTCAAAGACAACTCTACAGGTGGATCTGCACTTTAGACTTTTCTGTGCATTATTTACCTCTTAGCATTCTCATTAGTCTAGATGATGGATTAGATTAGCTTGGTCAAGACGACCACTTATCCTTGTCTCACAGATTCTATTTGGTATGATGTCTTAACTGCAATGCCCGTTTAGGCAGAGTCGATTAAATATTGATCCTCTGCTTAGCCTTGTGCACATTCGATCAAATTGATGACTTTGTGGGTGTATTGAATACTTTTACCATTAATGATAAAATGGAGGGGTTTCACCTTAATGGTATAATGTGTCTATCATCTGGTACCGTTGGTCATATTCCCAGTTGCGTTCCTCCTCACATTCTATGCCTTCGATTCTTTCTTGAACCTCCTTACCAAGTTAGAGATGATGGGGGTTAGGAATATATCCTATTCGCAGACTATATTGAGCCTCTTTGGTTGGAGTTGAAGGTGATCCCCCATCTACTGGTAGTACATCTCCCAGTCCACACATGGTGGCCGACGTGATGATATTTTATGATTAGGTCTTCTAGGATCTAGCTCATTATGTCTTAATTGAATGCCAATGACTTATCTTGAGTCCATTAGAGATCGCAATGACTCTGTTACTTCAACCCTCTCAAACTGAAGGGGCGGTTGGCTAGAACCAGCCTTAGTGTTTGATGGAAGATCAAAAGACATTGCCGATTAGAGAGAGTAACTGTAAAAATAATTATGCAAAAAAAGGGAAAATGAGTGAATTTTATAGAAAGTTGATGACCTCCTACACCTAATCCCTTTCGATGATAATTTATGTCCAACAATGGTAGACTTGAATCAGAACCATATATAAAAAAGAAATCTAAGATAAAGATGAGAACGAAAAACATGTTCCCACATACAGTTCCAAATTTATAATGATGAGGTCATATAATGGACTCACCCTGGATATAAGTATTATACATATGTAATAAGAAATTAATTGACAAGGAATTTAATCAGAAGAAATGAGAGAAAATAGAGATAAACACAACTGTTTAAGTTATTCGGCCTTGGCCTATGTCCACTGTGTAAAGTATGGGAGTGATTTCACTATAATATGGCATTAATGGCCATGGAAGATACACATTCAATCTTTCTCTCTCTTTACTTACATCTACAACCGTAGGGTTTGTAAAAGATCGATTTAAGTGAAGAAGATATAATATGCCTTATATAGGTTGAGGTGCATAGTGTCACCCCCAATATGTGTCCCGCGTCTAGTAAAGATCATGGATTATAAGAGAGTGTCAACTGTGTATACATAAAGTAAGGTCATCATGAAGAATATTCTTCCATATGGGTTATTTATCTTCAATAACGATTTTGCATAGATATGACCGAAATAACCCTGTCATGCTTTTTGTGCCCGTGAAAACATATCGTAGTTAAGAGATATCGGCCTCGTTGAGACTGTATAATGCATTGCTCTATGTTGAAGGCTGAGATGAGTCAAGGTGACGCTATAGAAGATGTGAAGCCTGGGTCGATAGAGTAAAAGTTATGGCTAGTGGTGTTTGTAGTGAGACCCATTGGGAACCAGGATGTGACCTGACATGCCGATGACTGGGAGGGAATGGTTTGGAAGGATGGGCCCTCGGTGCCATGGGTGAGGGAGACTTATAACTCTCTTCTACTAGCAGACGAGGAGGATAAGGAGACCCTCTTACAAGAGTAAAAGGACCATAAGGTTTTTGGGGTGCGTCTCTCGGATTCCCCACATCTAAGTTTATTTGTTTTCTTTTTTTATTTATGTTTTACAACATGCTTAGAATATTTCTTGTAAATAATATTTTTTTTATAATAATTTTCTCATACAATATCTGATATTTCGTGAAAGGAAATGGGACTATTATAGGTTTGGGACAAAAATGTGATGATTTTATGCCTACCATTTCCAAAAATAAATAAGTAAACATGATAAATAATAAATAATTATTAATAATTAATGATGAGGGATGAATAAAGAGTGGTGGAAATATTGATAATTAAAAATGGAGGTTATATGGATAGTTCATATAATACGTCACACATACAAAATTCCTTTTAGCAAAATTTTATTTGGATTAAATCTAGGTGAACATGTAAGATAATTTCGAAGATAAAATACAAACCAAACATATAAACCAAAAACAGGAAGAAGATTGAGGCAAAATTCTTTTCGTGCAAAACCTATATTTCCAAAATATTTTAAACACGCTAGATGAATACAAACTTACAAACCAACTTAGAGATCCACTAAGTCTATGCATTATATCTTTGAGTCTTCCACAATAAACAAAACAGTCCCACAATATCCCATAGCAAGCAACTCTTGCCTCAGTATCGACCGATCAACCTTAAGAATCGAAGTTCATTTATTCTTCAATAGTAGAGCCTGTACTCTACAAAGTCAGCAATAGAGACACATTCTATAAGTGTTTTAAGATGAATACTGTGTACAAGTGTTTGAAACAACCCAACAAATCATATAATGGGAAGTGGATTTCACAAAATAGGGTTATGAGATGTTTAGGACTAATATGGAAAATATTTTTTTGCCAAAAGTTCTAAGTAAAACACTACACAAGGCCCCTTTTATAGAAATTGTGAATTTTGAGGTGGCAGAACTTGATCGAACAAAAACTATAGGTTCGTTCGAATGAATATCGTATTTCTTTCAAACAAACTCTAGTCTCGTTCAAACGATCTAGAGATCTCATTCAAACGAGCTTCTAATGGTTGTACCTCTATCAAGAAAAAAAAGGCATTGGATGGTCATTTGAAGTATGTTCTAATGAACTCACATTCTCATTCCAACGAATACATTAACTCATTCGAACAACCTAAAAATAAATATTATTTTTATTTAAAAGTCATTTAAAAATTAGCCTCGAATAAATTTAAAAAAGTCCCAAGATAAAATGTTAAAGTATAAATCAAAACGATATATGATATACCTCCACAATAAAAGTAGCAATGATTTCAATGCATTTGAAGTTCAATTTCTTTCTCGGTCACTCAGGAAGTACCCGATGATTGGATTTGTAACAAGATATGCGAAAATGAATAAAATGTTGATCCATCATCAAACTTTCTCTTACAAATCTCCACCATGGCTATTCTGTTACAAAACATCAACTAAAAATAAAAATCTTAAGATAAGTTCCACTGATGCCCTCCCAAACCCAAAACAGAAAAGATACTTGTGACTTTGTCTTTAACTGGAAGTTTTCATCGTATAGTGTATGATATCATCAAGGAAGAATGACCTATACACATGAATCAAAAGATATAGCATGATGCATACGAGAGTTCAAAAAAATCACATAAAACTCCCCTCAATATGTTATCCCCCCTTTCTGTCTATGATAGATAAAGGGTTAGAAACTAATCATGAAATGTTAGCATCACCCGAATTCAGATATGAAATATCAACACAAGTATAAGCAATTAAACACATGAGATAAAATTCCAAAGAAGCAACTAACTATTTTTGAATTTTTTTTCTAAATATAAAGAGTATGTGTATTAAAAGTAAATATAGGTACAAGTACAAACAATCATACCATGGAATAGCATTAAAATATCCAAATTATGGAAGTAAAAAGATATTATGTGAACTTAAACCATGGAAAATCAACATAGAAATATGAAACAAAGGTGTAAGAAGTTAAAGAGATATTTCTAATGAAATAACTCGATTCAAACTTAGGTGTAAGAATATTAAACAAAGTGAAATTGACTTGACTTATGCAAAATGCCATGAATTTTAATGCTTCTTCAATCAATAATGCCAAACTACTTAATATTTTTTAAGAAAGTCTATTGGGCAAACCAATTGATCTTCTACTTATAACAACTCAAAATATCACATTTTTAAGCATACACTCTTAAGTTTTTGACGGAATCATAATGCTCATGGAGGTGAAGCATCAATAAAATTCATAATTGACCTTGGCACTTCTGTTTTTACGGGCCAAAATATTCTTTTAGGTCTTGACATTAGTGGCCTTTAATGCAAACAGAATTTACTCTTTCGTAGATCCTTTCCATTGCTTTAAATAAAATCAAATTTTTCGATAAAAGAAATTCGGGGAATGGTTCTTAAAAGCACAATTTATTTTTATTACATTCGGTTTGTCATTAAACATTATTGATATGAGAAGACCGTATTCGGCATATGACAAGTAAGTATAATGTTAAAATAGTCATTGTATGTGTGTAACAGAGGCAATATAGAGTCTATCATGAAGAGAGTAATCATTAAAGATCAACAAAATGCTAGCCACTTGTTATAAAGTACACTAAAAAAAAGAATCCATGTCTCAAAGAACCATGAATATCACATGAATGGATGGAATGTAGTTATGATTCGGTCTTCTTAAATGCACATTCATATATGGTAAAAAAAATAAGAAGATCTTTTTTAATTTTCTAATAGTTTTATCAAAAATAAAAATTTTTTGAATTTTTTTTATTTTTTTCTAAAAGAAAAGAAAATACTATCTAGTAATACGGATAAAAGATAGGAATACTATCTAGTAATATGGATAAAAGATAACAACATGATAATCACCCTATACTAGACAAAATGCCCAAGCACAATCAACTAAACAAATATCTAAAGACTTCCTAAGATCCTCAAATCTAAGTGCATCTGAAGGTTTATTGAAAATATCGTCCAATTGGCATTTGGTGCTCACAAAGCCTGAGGAAATGCTCTTATTCTCAATAAGATCATGAATAAAGTGCTCACGAATCGTAATATGCTTTGTGCGAGAGTGTTGGACCACATTTAAGGGATATATGAATTACACTCGGATTATGATAAAAAATAGTCATTGTACCTTGGGTAATCCCAAAATATTCAAACATTTGCTTCAACCATAAGATAATTTCACTCGTATTATGACAAGAAATATTCATTGTGCCTTGAGTAATCCCATAATATTCCACCTTTTTTTTCATCCATAAGAGTTATGTGTGACGATGTTCCCGAGATGAACCGTGGGCAACGAAATGTAGTTTTTCTTCTTACTCAACCAAGAGGCGAGATCACTCCCAAAGTAAAAGCATCCACCCGAGGTTCTGCTATAACCATTACCATCCCCATCCCAATAGGAATCCGAATAGGCCGATAAAGGGTCATTGGTATAAAAATAATACTAAATACCATAAAAAAGAGTTCCACATGTGTATTTGTTGATACGTTTAAGAGTGAGAAAGTGAGAATCCTTTTGGGGATGCTTAGGGATGCTCAAAAACTCCAACGCTAAAGGAAATATCAAGATAACTAATGGTTAAGTAGATTAGACTATCTATGATACTCCTATTAAGGGTTTGCTCTACGTCCTTGTCTAAAGTGTCTTTTTTAAGATTAGTCGAGGAAGTCATGGTATGCGTGAGTGCTTAGAGGAGTATAAACTAAACTTATTCACTAGTTCCATAACATATTTATAGTGAGATAAAAATATTCCATCCTCAAGTTAATGCACTTGGAAACCTAAGAATAATTTGAGTTCACTGACCATGCTTATATCCAATTCACTCTTCATCTCCTCCTGGGAAATATGATCATGTTGGGAATGCGTGGATCTAAATACTATGTCATCCACATCGACTTGAGTAACCAATATAGTACCTCCCCTCTCCTAACAAACAACGTCTTATGCACCCCCTCTCTTGAAGACATAAGCTAAGAGCTAAAAAGTGAGACTTTCGTACCAAGCACAGGGTGCTTACTTCAAATCAATAAAGTAATTCTTGAGATAAAAGACATGTCTCAGGTGATTTAGGTCTTAAAACCCCTTTGCGTAAACTTTCTCTCGAAGAATTTCATTAAGGTGGGAACTATTGACATCCATTTGGTATAACTTAAACTGTAAATGACATGATATGGTGAGTAGTAAGTGGATAGACTCAAGCCTTGCAACATGAGAAAATGTCTCATCAAAGTATACATCCTCAATCTGTGTGTAGCATTAAGCGACTAACTTAGACTTATTTTAAACTATGATACCATTCTCATTCATTTTATTATTATACACCAGTCAGTAGCGATCACATTAGTCTTGCAAGGTCTAGGGACCAACTCCTAGACATCATTCATTACAAACTGAAGTAACTCATCTTACATAGACCATATCCAATGCTTATACTGGAGTTCTTCTTTCTCATTCTTGGGTTCTACTATTGAGGTGTGGCCAAAGTAGACAACCACATTCTCAAGTCTAGCGCGAGTCTTAACACCTAGTGTAGGATCACCACATAAATCAGAAAGGTTATGACTCTTTAGAATATAAGAGTGTGGATCCTCTAAATCATGAGTTATGTCTAGCGAGGTTGCGTGATGAACAATGAGATCATCACCATAGGATTCATCATTCTCACACTTGAGGTTAGGATGAACAGACGTAGTCATCTCATCATCTCTAATCATGATGTTTATCAATTCCATAACCTTAGATCTTTTAAGGTCAAATACCCTATAGCTCTACTCGATGATGAATTTAAAAATATTCCTTCATCGCATTTGGAGTAAAACTTTACTAAGTGAAATCTATCTCTAAGGATGTAGCAATGGAATTCAAAAACTTTAAAATACAATATGTTAGGTTTCTTCCCTATCCACATCTTATATGGATTGTGTAGCATGTGTGGACAAAGATAACCTTTTCACCATGTGGCATGCGGTATTAGCTGTCTCTACCCAAAAATGTTTAGCACGTATCTCCTAAGAAGTATGGATCTAGACATCTCTTAAATTGTCCAATTCTTCCTCTCAACAATCCCATTTTATTGAGGAGTTTGAACTGCCAAAAACTCATGTTTAATGATGACTTCATCATAAAAGCTATCCACTCTAGCTTCTTTAAATTCAATTCCATTATCACTGTGCATCCGATTAATAGTAACACCATGTTTATGCTGTAGGGCATGGCACTTGGTTATTGGGAACTCACTTGCATTAGACTTTTCTTTAAGAAACCCCATAATATAATATCTCAAAAAGTCATCGACCATCACTAGGATATAATTATTACCACCATTTCTCTCCATACATGTGCGATCCATAAGATCCATGTGTAATAACTCCAAAACATGAGAAGTGGTAATGTTATTCAACTTTTGATGGTGATTCTTTATTTATTTTCCTTATTGGGAAGGACCACAAATCGAGGAATTTGATTCCTCAAGCAATGGTAAGCCATGAAGTAAGTCTTTCTTCTCTAATCTCTCAAGATATCTAAAATTAACATGTCCTAGTCGTTGATGCCAAAGGTCCATAGAGGAAATCCTATCACTATTGCATACTAAAGAGGATTTGTAAATAATCACGTAGCAATTATCGTTGGTCCTCACACCTTGTAGTAAAAGTTTAGTAGATTGATCATAGACATGACACTATAATCAATTAAACTTTACCACCTAGTTAGAATTACAAAGTTGGCTTATGCTAATCAAATTCGGTTCCAACCCTTCAATGTATAACACACTATCTAACGTAGGAAATTTGATTATCTCCATGCAACCACATGCTAAAATGCTAGACCTACTCCCATCTTCCAACGTGACTTTTCCTTACTTGCGATCAACATAGCTGGTAAAATACGACTTATCACTGGTCATATGTATAGAGTACCCACTATCAAAATACCATTGGTAAGTATCTTGAACCTTGAGAGCAATATGAACAATAAGGGCTTCGTCATCATTCTTAAGTACCTAAGAGGAGGTAACCTTTTGCTTGCCCTTATCATTATTTGATTTAGTCGTAGCTTTGAAATTATTCTTAACAGTCATAAATATACTTTGAAATTATTTCGTTAAACTTTAAAACTCGCGAATAGGATCTCAACTTGCTCTCTAAGACTAGAAATGTTATCATAGTGGTACGTGGGAACAAGTGTGAAAAAAACTCTTCCTAACTTGTAGCAAAATTCTCTAAGGTGAGCTCTTCGTTTGTAATGAATACAAAAAAAGGATTATTTTCATCTACCTTAGTTTGTATGCTTAGGTTGAGTTCTTTTTGGGGGGCTAGGTCGAGGCCCATATCGATCCAACCCAAACCTAGGAGCCGATTCGGGTGAATTTCTTGAAGTTATTTCACCATCGTAACCTATCTATGGAAGCTCCTTAATACCTAATGTGTGTCTAAGGAACATCTTTTCAACCTTCTTTAATGTTCCCTCTAAAGTAACCTTAACACCCTGGGAATATGGAGATCTTTATCGAGTTGTGATACAAGGGATTCAATTTTCTTACAAGTCTCCAATGAAGCTTGAAGGTCTCTCATAAGACTAGCAACTTTGTTGGTTAACTCATTCTTTTCTCTCTCCATTGAAACTACTTGCTCACTTAAAGAAATACTCATTGAGGTCTCTCTGTGGACTCCTTCAACTCAATCTGCAATGATAACACCTTAAGTGCCAAATTTTTATTATTATTTTGAGTTTTAAGTGACTTGGTACAAAACTCGGCATAGGCATGTTGGAGGCCACATTTTTCCTAGCTCAAAGCATTATCTCCCCTACTCTCTCTGGAATTTTTAGGCTCATTATCAAGGTCATCATATTTAGAAATGTCCTCGTCGACGTGAGAGCACTTGGTGTGCTCACATGACCAGCTATAAATGTCGTGAATTTACGTCCATGTAGTGATTCATCCCTAGGGTCCACCGACTTGACATCGATATTGCGTAGAGTGATATTATTGGAAAACTTGTCTTTGCCATATATCTTAAGCCTTGTAGAACACTTGTGGGATTTATAACCCTTACCCTTGCACTCAGAGTATCTCTCTATATCACCTTTATTAGGGTACACTCTTCTCGCTTTCTCAAGAACATTCTTGCCTGTCTTAAAATTTGTCTTTCTAAGAACTTCTATATTCTTTGGAAGAATTTTGATTTCCTAGTTTAAGAAATTTTTAGAATTTTTTGCAAATAGGGCAAGATCATCAAGATGCAAATCAAATTAGGAAGAAAAAACCTCCTCTTTTTTCTCAGACTGAGCTTTTAAAGCGATCCCTTTTATTTTTTGTTTTGGATTTTGGGGAACATATTTATTTTGTAAGTTTGAAGGTCTCCTATGAGTTTGTCTAACCTAAGAGTATCTAAAATTCTCAAAGAGTTAAGGATTGTGATTTTTTTCATTAAAATGGGATGAAAGATATCTCAAAAATCTTTTTAATTACCCTTATCTCAGGAATTCTCTAACCTAATTAAAACTAGAGTTAATAATATCATATAATCGTGCATAGAATTAATCATATGTTTCAGTCTCTAGCATGATAAAGGTCTCAAACTCTGTGGTGAGATTTTGAAGCTTAGAAACTTTCACAACGTTGATACCCTCATAAGTGAGTTAAAGGATATCCCATGCTTACTTTAATGTGGTATACATCACAATACGATGAAACTCATTGGGTGTGAGTGCACCAAAAATGGCACTTAAACCTTGGGAGTTAAAATTTCTCCATTTAAAATCATTTTCAATCCAAGAAATGATAGGTGTAAGACTTATGATATTATCATTAGTTATAGTGGGTGGTGTTTGTTGATATAAAAAATTAGAATAGATCTAATTTCATAATCACAGATAAAATATGTAATAGTAAAATAAATAAAGAGTTTTTAAAGTGGTTCAGCTATGTAAGAAAGCCTATGTCCACTGTTATTTTATTGATTTGTGTGGTTATAGAGAGCTAGGTACTCTTATAGATAAAAATATCCAAAAATTCATTCGACCATGCCCTTGATGAAAGGGATACAATGTATTTACCGTGACCCGAAGGTTAAGGGTTGGAATGTCAAGGGATGGAATGATTTTATATAATTAAGCATTTACATCTTTACATAGTAATTGTGGAGATTGGTTGTAACAACCACGTGTAGTACGACCCTTGGTATGATGAAGCTTCGTTATCCTATTGGTCGGCATTCCTTGTGTGGATCGATATTTCATGTATTGGTCGAAAGATTTACTTCTTGTTGATTAGGACTTGTTGATTAGGACTTTATCTACGTAGGATGATATGTGTTCACTTCAGATTGGTCCACGTAGGTAGATAATTTTTGGCATCCATAGAAGCCCCCAATGTTCTATGCTTGGTTCTTGCATGAAAGTATGGAGCATTTGATTCTACAAGTACCTGAGAGTATTTTCATGATGCTTAGTCAAAAATCGACCTCCCACGCTTGTAAAATTTAATAACACTGTTTGAAAATTGAGTTTTTGCAAATAATTTGAATTTTAGTGACCTGCCAAAGGGCAAATGGGTATTTTAACCTCCTAATTCGCGAAGACATCAGAATGTCAATCATTAGTACATTTAATCATTTCATTCGCTATTTTCGAGGCAACCTATAAAAGGTGGGAGGCATTTACAGGTTTTTCCTTACCCTAAATTTTTTAGCTATAGCACCCATTTCTGAGCTTTTGTATGGATGTTTGCCATCATTCTTCCTTTCTTTTAACAGTTCTTGCTGAATCCTTAATCTTCTATAAGACTTTTTCTTTCTCTTTATTTTTCTTGATTTCATTCTTTTTATGCCATAGTTTACATAGTTGATGATGAGTCATTATAGGAATTTAAGGAAGAGCATAAAATTTCATCTTGGGTCGAATTATAAATTCCTCATGGACCTTTAGATGTATATTCCTTGGATGAAGGTCATTGGATTCCGACTTTATTTATAGCATAGTGTGGTTTTTCATTTGCACCAAACCATTTTCTTCTTCGTTTTTGCTAATATTTTGATGTTGTCCCAGCACGAGTGGCTCCCAACACCTGGAGTACTATCAATGGTGTGAATAAATTAAATGAAATCTATGGGACCCATATTGGGATTCCAAAGATTATGTTCTGTTATGTTATACATGGGTGATTGTAGGGGAGTATACATATTATTTGAAAACCAGAGCGGCCAATAAGGCTTTAGTGTTGAATTTTCCTGACTCCAGTAAAGATTATTGAAGTCATGATTTAATAGTTAAACACTAGCAACGGGCCCCACTTAATGGTGGAATGTCATATCAGGGTCCTAGATGCCCTCAATTAGGGAATGGGATAGCTTGTTATTTCAACTTTTGCTCTTCTTTTCTTATCTCCCTTTTGATGTGTTATAACTATTAGTACTTATTACTTTGTTGCAGAAGAACATAAGAGAGAGTGTCCCAAGCCTGTTGAAATAAATTCAAAGGAGTTGAAATTCTTGTGGGGTCTTAATCACACAATAAGAGAAGATCATCCCTGATCAACTTTTGTGTTGCTGGATTATAAAACTTCCATCACTTATTTTATAGATCGGCCAACAACTATTGTGCCTTCAATTATAATTGATTCTGAGAGAGATCCATTATATACTTCCTGAGCCACTGAATCTGCTAGTGTTGGTGTTGAAGTTGTCACCTCTTCCTTCTTTGATTCTGACCTTCCTCTTTCTGTGAGTATGTGAAAGAGGAAAATTCCCAATCTTTTGGAGGATGTCTCATCAACGTGTGCCAAGAAACTAGTTGATACTACTTCCTAGAAGAAGAAAGTTAAGGCTAGTAAAAATCCCCCAATCCCCAAAAGTGATAAGTCTCTTTTCAAGAGACTAAGGAGAGGTCTTGATGATAAGGAGGTTCAGCAGGTCGTTGATACCGACCAACTGGGATTGGTTGATAAAGTCCCATCTGTTGTTGGATCATCTATATCCTTTAGTCCTAGTTTATCTAGGAAGCTGATCAAGTCTGGCACACTCCCAGAAAATAAAGTTGTTTTTACATCCATGTCTCAATCACAACTATCAGCAAGAGTTACTAAGAACTTGGCCTTGGTAAGTTTTCATGTTTGAAGTTGGTCGAATACTTTTCATGTTTTCTCTGACTTATACTGACTTGACTTTTTCTTGCAATTCCTAGTTGATTACAACCAAATACTGGAGAAGGAAAATCTGATACGTTCTTCTTCGGGAGAAGTAGAGGAAGCCTTTAAAGGTCTTAGGAATTCTATTTTAGATTTCCAGCAAGCTTTAGAGATCGAGAAGAAGGAATGGGAAGAGAAAATCAAGGTTGTCGAGGAAGCTTGATAGAAAGATGACAATGCCTTATCTGTGGCTTCTTTGGCCTCAAATCAAGTTGAGCGCAGGGCAAAGGCGACTGAAGGTCAAGTAGCCAAGCTAAAAATAGACCTATCTACCGAGAAGGCCAAGATAAAGAAGGTTAGGGAATAATCCTTCAATAAGGGTTGGGATAAATCCATCTATGCTACCTCTGCACAAATTAGGTATGCAAAGAAAAAATTCTTTAAGGAGGGTTGGGCGGAAGTATTGAAGGAGGTCGACACTGCTGAGGATTCTGAGCTTTTTCTTATTCATGATCCTGTCTCATACCCTAACTTTAATAACAAAATTAAGGATGATGCTGGTTCTTAGGAATCCTCTTTAGTGGTTGAGTCTATTTCCCCTTCTTTCGACCAAGATAAAACTACTGTGGATTGTGATATTCCCCTTTCTGATTAAGGAAAAGTACATGTGGACTCAACTACTCCTTCTGACGTTGAAAAGGATAAGAAGAAAGTGTAGACTTGTTCATCTTTTGGCTTTTGGATTTTACAATCTTCTTTCATTTTCTTTTTGTCTCTGTTCTAATGTATTTTTAATATTTCTTATTTATCAATGAAAGAACTATTGCTTTAATTCATATGTCATTTATTGTTGCTCGTCTATTACTCTGTCTTCTACTTTTATTATTAGTCAGCTGTTACTTTATCTTTCTAGTTAATGTCCAAGATAGAACAAATTGACTCCAATGACACCGACCTACTCAAGCACTGCAAAAGTCTATTCAAATATTCTTACCTAGACTTAACTGATGAAGAATTAATAAACTTACTCGGCACTGATCCTTCTGATCAGGCAAGGGATGCATACACTTATCTCTAGTTTCTTCTTGATCGGGATGTGGCCAATAATGTTTCATACTTTGAGATGATTGAATATTTTCAAGCATAAAATAATGAAAGAAAATCTCTTCTGCATGCTGACTACGAAGCTAAATATAAGGCCTTGAGTGAAGGTTAGGATTTTGAGGAGAAACTAGAAAAATATTCCTCTACATTCAGGCAAAAGGAGGTCTCCTTGAAGTTGATAAAGCCAGATAGATTGCTAAAATTATAGAAGAGGAAAATAATAGGCTAAACGATGAACTTGGGGCCATAAAATAGTCTTCTGCTACTGGTGCCGATGAATGTGCCTCTTTTCTGGAGGAGGAAAATGCAAAATTGTGGGAAGAGCTTGAAGCTTTGACAAAATCAAAATATTCATCATCTTTTAGACGAAGAGCTAACCGACTAACGATAAAAGAGACTGGGACCAAAAAAAACTTTAACTAATCAAGCTGCCCTGTTAGGTGAATAAACTAGGGACGAACACTACAACATGTGGGCCTCCATCCTGTGTTAAAAGGCTGCGATAATTGAATGATGAGGCTGGGGCTGTGGCATGTAGCTATTGAGTAGTCGTAGCCTGTATATTGAGGGATGCAGCATGCCTATAAGGCACTCATAGTTTGTTTGTGGCGGTTACACGATATCACTATTTAGTATGACTTCCGTGGCAGGGGGTACAATATATGTACTATCAATAAGCCCCTAAGGCATAGTACCAAGGAATTAGGGTTGCGTCTTGTTTCTACTAGTGCCGCAGCAAGTCGACTCTGCGGTAAGTTCCCAAAATGACGGTTCATCTTCCCATGCCCTCTTATATAAATAGAACCAGTCATGGACTTCATCACTTTTCCCAAACCCTTGAGAGAACATCGAGAGATAATTTATGTGCGTTCATCTCCTTGCATTTTTCGGCGACTTTCAAAAGCTGCGTGTGGTGGTTCCGAGGCGATTCAAGGTGGTTTGAGGCTGAGCATTGCCGATTTCTTAATTCCCAGGTAATTTCCCAACCATTTTTCACGCTTCTGTGTATCTGCTTTGAATTTCCGTATTAAATTTGGGGATTGATGGAAACTTTCAGGAATTCATTTTCTATCACATGATTTTTTGAGAAAAATCCCACCTGATTGATAGGAACTTTAGGTTTTTGATTGATACAAACTCATGTCTTTATAAAAATAACTGTGACTTATCCAAGAATTAAACTCATATATGTCAATTTCTCCATGAATTGAGCTTGCTCGAATGATTACGCAGAATAACTGTCATGAAATTTCTGTTGAATACGATTGTAGTAAATAATTGCTCTTGTCCTTTGAATTGATTTTCATATGATAGGAATAGGATTCTGTAGATGAAATTTTCTAACCAAATGTAGACTTCTAGGTTTTGACTTTCCCTTTCGTTCTTGAGAGAGACGTTTCATATTCTAGAGATTTTGTTCTTTGAATTTAAATATACTAAATACTGACCCGTTTGAGTGAGCGATCGCGGCATGATAAAATGTTCCTTTAGTAATTTAGGGTTGCCCTGGATCCCTACAATTTTCAAATATTGGTTTAATAAACATCTGTGGCATGTAGTAAGTAAAGGCAGCGGCATGTATCAAATAAAGGCTGCGGCATGTAAATAATTGGTTGCGGCTTATAGCAACCCTTGTTTGATAGAATACTTTTTCCTTAGGTTATCAGATTAGAGTCCGCGGCATTTAGCCCATAGTTTAATGACTACATCACGTAAGAAGATAACATACCTCCATCCCCCAAAACAATATTCTGTGACGATAATTAACTTCTAGGACTTTAGAATACAACACTTGGTAGACTTGGCCAATTTTGCTAATCATTTCTATTTAGTCTTTAATACACATATCATTATTCCCATCGCGACTTCTGAGAGGCCTTTTAGAACCATATTGGTTGCGGAACCTAACTGCAGACTCTTTGCTTTTTAGGTACTGCTGCAGCCATATGAAATTTAACCCAGACGAATTTCTGAGAGCTTTTAGAACAAACATTGTCGAGCCTCTCCTCTCGAACTTCCTTTTGTCTTCCCTTTTAAATCAATTAGACCCTGCACACTAAAAGATTGCCCCAAGTGTGCGGTACTATATTCAGATTCAAACCCAGACTCTGCGGCCATGGAGAAAGAGGCAAATTTTAGCAACCAATCAATGGACAAAGATGAGAATGTCACAGTAAGGGGTCCCTCTGAGGTTAGGGATATAACTGCTAGCATATTAGGTAGAGATGATAGACCTCCTGCTGAACTTAGTGTCTGCAGTACTATGACCCAAGAGTGGGTTGACCAGGTGGCTGAAGCCTTTGAGTTTCCTAAGGGTTTGATGTGCTCAGAACCAGCCGTGGAAGAAAGGCCATGCATGGTACTATCTTAAGATGGAGTGTGTTTCCCCCTCCATGCTTTCATTTATGGGTTGCGGCTACCTGTCCCTGTTCTAGTAGAAGAATTTTCCAAATGGTGAAATTAGCCCCGACCCAATTAGATCCCAATGGATAGAGGGATATTCTTGCAGCTATTGTGCTATGGCAGAAAAAATTTGGGCGAGACATTACTCCCGCGGAGTTTTTCCACTTTTACCACCCAAAGGAAAATTCCGTAAAATTTACGGGATACTATTACTTTTTTATTCGCAATAGGGAACAGACCCTTTGTATTGGGAAGCCTACCAGTGTTAAAAACTGGAAGGGAAAATATTTTTATATTTCTGGAGAAGGGTGGGAGATCCACCCATAGGAGTGTGAGAGAGAGAGAACCTTTAGGATATCGCGGCAATGGGGTCGTCCTTCTAAGCTTGGTAAAACATTTTTGAATTATAACCACATCCTCTTTTTCACAATGGCATATAATTATCTATATTTTTCCTTTGTACTAACCTTTGACTTTTTCTGCAGCCCTTGATAACATGCATTTGAGTGAGAGGCAGGAGAAGAGAGTTGGTAGGGCCGTGGCAGTTCCTGCTGACCAGAAAAAGTATAGCACACTTGTCACCTCAGCCTCTGTACACAAGAGGGGATTCTTCCCAAACAAATATGTGCCAAAAATAATGGGCGTGAAAGGTAATACTTCTTTGCCTTAAAATACTGTGGCATTTATTTCATTCTTACAATATTGACCTTGCTCCATTTCTTCTTTAGGTGAGGATATTGATAAATCTTTATTGGCAGTTCATCTTGCTGAGATGGATGAGGATGTTGTTGTCCTCAATAGCACATCTAGGAAAAGGAAAAGGAAAAGGACAAAGTTTAAGGCTCCTGCCGGAGTCGCTTTTAGTGGCCAAGTTGATCCCTGGAACAAACTACTCCTATTGGGCCTCAAAATTAGGATGCGGATCATACTACTCCTGTCGTGCCCCAAAATCAGGTAGAGGAGGAGACCTCTCACGAGAGGCCTGAGGGTAACTTTGACGACGACATTGGAGCCCACTTGGCCGCGGCAGTTTTAATGTCATCTCTCTCTGACCAAGGTGGCCGCGGAACTTCATCAGTTCATGTGCCAAATTCTCCTATCCTTCCATCAATAATTGCTGTTGATGCAAATTTGGCACCTTCACAAAGTAGACGTCCGTGGCCATAACTGCCCAGGACAGATCCTCAGTCTTCTTGGGACATAACTGTTCGTGCTGTCCATGGGATAAAAAAGGTTGTTGATGGACCCTACCTAGATCGGTTTGTGTTTGAGGACCACAAGGACGTGGAGTCTTATGCCCTCCACAGTTTGTTGAGAGTAAGTAATTCCAACTTTCTAATAATTCTTCTTTGTAGCTTAAGTTTTATTTTCTAACTTTTAATACATTTACAAGCTGCGGAAGCTGTAATCACCCAGAAACTCAAGTATGCGGGTCTTTATAGGCTTAAAGAGGCAACGAATGGTGTTCACGATGCTGATTTGGTGAAGGCAAGATCTAAATCTTTTGAAGCTGGAAAGAAACACATCTGCGGTGACCCTTGAGTTGTGTAAGATGAATGTAGCTGCTACCATTGAGGCTGCGAAAAAAGCCAAGCAGGATGTTGAGGAGAATTTTAGGCAGGCTGCAGAGTCCGTCAAGGTTTCCCAATCTCAGACTACGGAAGATGCTAGAGCCACGAAGTTTACAAACAACAATCTTGAACTCCTCCAGAAGAAGTACGAGGAGTTAGAGACCAAGGTTGCTAATGATGTCGAGGATCATACCGCGGTGATAAAGAAGATGGAATAAGATCATGCCATTAATATTAAGAAAATAAAGGAGGACCATACCGCGGACATTAAGAATAGGGTGAAGATCGTGCTGCGGCCCTCTAATTGGCCATTGATTGCACTGTGGAGTCATTTAAATCTTCTAAAGACTTCTACCTCATCAAAAATAAAGCCTACCTTCGTGTCTTCCAGGAACTATGGCACAAGGTCCTCAAAATTTTCCCCGAGTCCAAAGAGCTAATCATGTCCTAAAAATTGGGTGATACTTAGCATGGCTAATGTGTGGCTGAGATTAGGGTTAAAGCTGAAGAGAGAGCCAGTCTAAGGGCTGAGGCTGAGGCTGAGGCTAAGGAAGCTGAGGAGGAGTCCATGATAGCCGCAGATGGATAATAGGGAGATGATGATGATGATGCAATAACTTAGACTTCTAGCAATTCTTGGGCATTGGGTTGTGTCCCTCTTTAAATTTATACTTTCGTTGATATATCCATAAGGCTGAGGCCCTTTAAACATTGAACATCATTACCCAAGTTACTGCCCTTTATCTGTTTAACTTTAATACTTCAATTTTTTGCCAAGGCTTTAGCCTTTGATCTTTCCATTTGTCTTAACTGCTCCTTTACTCTCTCTTTTTATTCTCTGCTTTGATATTTGAATCTAGAGTTTCCACTTCAATGATGCACTTGTTCAAATTAGCCTGCTTCATTTTTCCTTTGAGATTGACTGCGGCTCCCTTCTCTAACTAGAGAATAGGAATAAGGTTAAAGGCATTTTCCTTTGATATTAACTGCGACTCCCTTCTCTAACTAGATAATAGGAATAAGGTTGAATGTATTTGTACTCTTGCTAGCAATAGTGGATATTGGGGAACGAGTCCCTCTTCGCGGACCACTAAGTCTTTGCTTTGATGTTTGATTGCTTGATTGAATGAGCTTGTAAATCTTCAACAGGAACTACAATGGACATAAGGTCGCGATAGCCCTGTATAAATTGTTTATCCAAACAGGTTGTGGCCTGTTGTTCTTTGCCCTAGACTTTTAACTTGTATTTTGCCTTGAAGACTTCAAATTTTTTTGTTGTCTATGGCTATCTTCTCTCTATCCATGGTGCCAAAGAAAGATGGCTTTGGGGATGTGGCTAAACTTTTCTAATTTCTTCAGCATTTTCCCAGCTTTCATTGTAATTCAGAGCCTGAGGTGCCGTGGCAACATTATATAAATGGTTTCTCCAAAGAGTCTATGTCTTGTTAATAATCTTCTTCCTTTCTCTGTCGCTTCTTCTAAATAAATGAACTTAGCAGCTATAGCCATACTGATAAGGCTGTGGCACCTTTCTAGCCCTCAAGAAATCGGTGGCAGCATGCTGAGCTGAGGTCATTCCCTTTTCGTACCTTTGGCATGCTTCATGATGACAGCAACACAATATCCTTTGATTGCCTTTCATGGCTTTCCTTTAGTCGCTTTAATTGGGTTATTATCAGGCCCCCTCGGGCTAGGTATTATAAAGCTTCCCCAATCTATGTGGATATATATAAATCCTTCCCATGATATAATAGGATTATTCGCAGATAATTAAGTCTTCGGCCCCTTCAAATATAGGATTACCCATAGATAATTAAGTCTTCGGCCCCTGTGGGTTATTTTCAGGCCTTCCTAGGCTACGTATTATGAAGATTCCCCAAGATAATATGAGATCACCAAGTTAATGATGTTTATCGGGGGAGTAACCTCCCTGGGATAATGACGCATCCTGAAAGCTAATATGAGATCACCAAGTTTATGATGTTTACCAAGTTAATTATCGTTGGTTTGATAATTATCTTTAAGCTTGGACCTCCCTCTACATAGTGGGTATTTTTAAAAGGCAATAAGGCGGAAGTCGGCGAGTATTACTATACGTCAACTGAACACAAGGAACATAAGAAATTGGAAAAAAAACATACCAGATAGAGACTTATGATTTGTAACACCCCGTGCACCCAAAAATAGACACGCAGCAGGCTACTGCAATAAAACTAAACTAGATCCATCAATAAACAAGTATAGAGCATCTAAATGTCCATAGTTTAAATGAAATAAAATTACAATTTCTATTCACACAAAAAGATTACAATAAAGTCTCTCGAATATAAAATTCTCCAACTAAAAATTTTACACCACTAATAATTACATCAAAATTCATCTTCCAATCCAGGCTCTAAAATAATCTCCAAATAGTCAATAGCGTCCCAATCCATGCTAGCCTTCCCGTAAAAGAAAATACGGGGAAGTACACAACATAACAGGAATAGATGCTCAAAAATAATTAGCATGATGAATAAATCGCAACAATATGAATGTGCATATACAAATCAAATGCAATACTCAAGTATTATATCAATATTAATTTCTCAACAACATATCAATGGGTCACCAGGCCTCACTTCACCTCACCTAAGAATCTCAAAGCCATATAACTATTTTTTGACTATTGGAGAGTGCCCATTCTCCGTGCCATATTAAAATCTCATGACACTATGCTCAAATAAACAATATAATATATATCACAATGAATCAAATTAGATTCCGACAATTTTCATATTTAAAAGAATATCACAATTCAATATGAGTCCAATCGACACAGAAATCAAACGGAATACTCTCGAGAGAATTTAGGAGCATATTGTGTAAGTCCCGTACCTCAAAATCATCACATGAATCAACACATAAAAATAAACCTCTAAATCTAATCACACCATCACGTTCTTCTCGCGAAAATAATCAAATCTCGTTCTAGCCCAAACTCGAGAAACACCAAATAAGCCTTATAATCTAATGTTGAAATCTTGAATAAGTTTGGGGCAATGGTTTGTACATGAAGGAGAGTAATTTTGGAGAGGTCTTCTGGATGAAAAGTTTGAGTAAAAGGGATTTGAAAAGACAAGCCACGAATTAGTTGATATATAAAGGATTAAGAGTTTAATTAAGAAAAGAGTTCTAATCAGATACAAACACTAAAAAATTTATTCCAGACGATCAGACCGTTGGAATGAATTAAATTGGGGGGAGAATTAGGTGAAGATGAGAGGAAGCTGCACAAAAAATTTCAGCTCGATTGATTGGTCCAACATTTGTAAATATAATTTTTGTAGGGAGTTTTATGTTTTGAGGACTCTTATAGTGTTTTATGTTTTGAGGACTCTTCTATATAATAAAAATTCAATTAAAACTCCATTTTAATTCCGATTCCAATTTCGTTTGAAAACTTATTTTTCAAATATAAAAACCAATATTTTAAATTATAAAATTTATAAAATCCAAAATTTCATTTTTCTTCGATTTTCAAAATTAATTTAAAAATTCTCATTTAAAAAATTCGGGTTGTTACATACTTCCCCACTAACAAGGAATTTCGCCCCCGAAATTCAACGAAGCCTAACACTCAAAATTCAGGCCACACCAACAATCTCAAAAAATAAATTTTATCTCCAAAAATCAACTTTAAATACCTCACATCTAACCTCGATGCCTAACATGACTTATCACCAAAAAAATTCTATCTCCAAAAAAAATATGTCTAACCCGCATGCTAGACCCAAAAATTCAAGACCTGAGGGTTATCGTATAACTAAGCTCTGATACCATCTGTAACACCCCGCGCACCTAAAAAGAGGCACTCGGCGTGCTACTGTGATAAAACTAAACTAAATCCATTAATCAACAAGTATAGAGCATCTAAATGTCCACAATTTAAATGAAATAAATCCACAATTTCTATTCCCACAAAAAGATTACAATAAAGTCTCTCAAATATAAAATTCTCCAGCTAAAAATTTTACTCCACTAATAATTACATCAAAATACATCTTCCAATCCACACTCTAAAATATTCTTCAAATAGTCCATAACATCCTAATCCACACTAGCCTGACCCTAAAAGAAAATACGGGGATGTACACAATATGACTTGAATAGATGCTCAAAAATAATTAGCACGATGAATAAATCGCAAAAATACGCATGCGCAGATACAAATCAAATAAAATACTCAAGTATTATATCAATATTCATTTATCAACAACACATCAATGGGTCACCAGGCCTCACCTCACCTCCCCTAGATATCTGAAAGCCATATAACGGTTTTTGGACTATTGGTGGGTGCCCATTCTCCGTACCATATTAAAATCTCATGATACTATGCTCAAATCAATAATATAATATATATCACAATGAAATAAATTAGATTCCGACAATTTTCAGATTTCAAAGAATATCACAATTCAATACGAGTGCAATCGACATAGAAATGAAACGGAATACTCTTGAGAGAATTTAGGAGCATATTGTGTAAGTCCCGTACCTCAAAATTATCACATGAATCGACACATAAAAATCAGCCCCTAAATCTAATCACACCATCACGTTCTTCTCGCAAAAATAATCACATCTCGTTCTAGACCAAACACGAACAAAACACCAAATAAGCCTTCTAATCTAAGGTGGAAATCTTGAATAAATTTAAGGCTATGATTTGTAGATGAAAGAGAGTAAATTTGGAGAGGTCTTCTGGACGAAAAGTTTGAGGTAAAGGGATTTGAAAATCCAAGCCATGAATTAGTTGATATATAAAGGATTAAGAGTTTGATTAAGAAAAGAGTTCTAATCAGATACAAACACTAAAAAATTTATTCTAGACGATCGGACCGCTTGAATTGAATGAAATTTGGGGGAGACTTAGCTGAAGATGAGAGGAAGTTGCACAAGAAATTTCATCTCGATCGATAGGTCCAATATTTGTAAACATTTTTTTGTAGAGAGTTTTATGTTTTGAGGACTCTTAGGGTGTTTTTTGTTTTGAGGATTCTTTGTATAATAAAAATTCAATTAAAACTCCATTTTAATTCCGATTCCAATTCCGTTTGAAAAATTATTTTTCAAATATAAAAACCAACATTTTAAATTATAAAATTTAAAATTTCACTTTTCTCCGATTTTAAATATTAGTTTAAAAAATCCGGGTTGTTACATACTTCACCAGTAACAAGGAATTTCGCCCTTGAAATTCAACGAAGCCTAACACTCAAAAATCAGGCCACACCAACAATCTCCAAAAATAAATTTCGTCACCAAAAATCAACTTCAAATACCTCAGATCTAACCTCGATGCCTAACCCGACTTATCACCAAAAAAATTCGATCTCCCAAAAAAAATATGTCTAACCCGCATGCTAGACCCCAAATCCAAGACCCGAGAGTTGTCATATAACAAAACTCGGATACCATCTGTAACACCCCGCGCACCCAAAAAGAGACACTCGACGTGCTACTTCGATAAAACTAAACTAAATCCATCAATGAACAAGTATAGCATCTAAATGTCCACAGTTAAATGAAATAAATCCACAATTTCTATTCCCACAAAAAGATTACAATAGAGTCTCTCAAATATAAAAAAATTCAACTAAAAATTTTACACCGCTAATAATTACATCAAAATATAACTTCAAATCCACGCTCTAAAATAATCTCCAAATAGTCCATAGCGTCCCAATCCACACTAGCCTGCCCCTAAAAGAAAATACAGGAAGTACACAATATGACAGGAATAGATGCTCAAAAATAATTAGCACGATGAATAAATCGCAACAATACAAATGCGCATATACAAATCAAATGCAATACTCAAGTATTATAACAATATCAATTTCTCAACAACACATCAATGGGTCACGAGGCCTCACCTGACCTCCCCTGGGCATCTCAAAGCCATATAATGATTTTTGGACTATTGGCGGGTGCCCATTCTCCGTGCCATATTAAAATCTCATGACACTATACTCAAATCAATAATATAATATATATCGGAATGAATCAAATTAGATTCCGACAATTTTTAGATTTTAAAGAATATCACAATTCAATATGAGTGTAATCGACACAGAAATCAAACGGAATACTCTCGAAAGAATTTAGGAGCATAATGTGTAACTCCCGCGCCTCAAAATCATCACATGAATCGACATATAAAAATCAGCCTCTAAATCTAATCATACAATCACGTTCTTCTCGCAAAAATAATCAAATCTCGTTCTAGCCCAAACTCGAGGAAATACCAATTAAGCCTTCTAATTTAAGGTTAAAATCTTGAATAAGTTTGGGTCTATGGTTTGTAGATGAAAGAGAGTAAGTTTGGAGAGGTCTTCTGGATGAAAAGTTTGAGGAAAAGGTATTTGAAAAGCCAAGCCACGAATTAGTTGATATATAAAGGATTAAGAGTTTGATTAACAAAAGAGTTCTAATGAGATACAAACCGTAAAAAATTTATTCTAGACGATCGGACCGTTGGAATTAAATGAAATTCGGGAGAGAATTAGCTAAAGATGAGAGGAAGATGCATAAAAAATTTCTGCTCGATCGGTCGGTTCAATTTTTGTAAATATTTTTTTGTATAGAGTTTTATGTTTTGAGGACTCTTAGAGTGTTTTATATTTTGAGGACTCTTCTATATAATAAAAATTTGATTAAAACTCCATTTTAATTTCGATTTCAATTCCGTTTGAAAAATTATTTTTCAAATATAAAAATCAACATTTAAACTTATAAAATTTATAAAATCCAAAATTTTATTTTTCTCCAATTTTCAAAAATTAATTTAAAAATTCTCATTTAAAAAATCCGCGTTGTTACATACTTCCCCACTAACAAGGAATTTCGCCCTCGAAATTCAACGAAAGCTAACACTCAAAATTCAGGCCACACCAACAATCTCCAAAAATAAATTTCGTCTCCAAAAATCAACATCAAATACCTCACATCGAACCACGATGCCTAACATGACTTATCACCAAAATATTTCTATCTCCCCAAAAAAAATGTCTAACCCGTATGCAAGACCCAAAACTCAAGACCCGAGGGTTGTCGTATACCTAAGCTCTGATACCATCTGTAACACCCCGCGCGCCTAAAAAGAGACACGCAGCGTGCTACTGCGATAAAACTAAACTAAATCCATCAATCAAAGAGTATAGAGCATCTAAATGTCCACAGTTTAAATGAAATAAATCCACAATTTCTATTCCCATAAAAAGATAATAATAAAATCTCTCTAATATAAAATTCTCCAACTAAAAATTTTACACCACTAATAATTACCTCAAAATACATCTTTCAATCCACGCTCTAAAATAATCTCCAAATAGTCCATAGCGTCCCAATCCACGCTAGCCTGCCCCTAAAAGAAAATACGGGGAAGTACACAATATGACAGGAATAGATGCTCAAAAATAATTAGCACGATGAATAAATCACAACAATATGAATGCGCATATACAAATCAAATGCAATACTTAAGTATTATATCAATATTAATTTCTCAACAACACATCAATGTTTCACCAACGCTCACCTCACCTCCCCTAGGCATCTCAAATCCATGTAACGATTTTTGGACTATTGGCGGGTGCCCATTCTCTGTATTATATTAAAAGCTCATGACACTATGATCAGATCGATAATATAATATATATCACAATGAATCAAATTAGATTCCGTCCATTTTCAGATTTCAAAGAATATCACAATTCAATATGAGTGCAATCGACATAGAAATCTAACGGAATACTCTCGAGAGCATTTAGGAGCATATTATGTAAGTTTCGTACCTCAAAATCATCACATGAATCGGCACATAAAAATTAGCCTCTAAATATAATCACACCATCACGTTCTCCTCGCAAAAATAATCAAATCTCGTTCTAGCCCAAACTCGAGAAAACACCAAATAAGCCTTCTAATCTAAGGTTGAAATCTTGCATAAGTTTGGGGCTATGGTTTGTAGATGAAAGAGAGTAATTTTGGATAGGTTTTCTAGATGAAAAGTTTGAGGAAAGGGGATTTGAAAAGTCAAGACACGAATTAGTTGATATATAATGGATTAAGAGTTTGATTAAGAAAAGAGTTTTAATTAGATACAAACACTAAAAAATTTATTCCAGACGATCGGACCGTTGGACGGGAGAATTAGCTGAAGATGAGAGAAACCTTCACAAAAGATTTTAGCTCGATCGGACGGTCCAATATTTGTAAATATTATTTTTTGCAGCGAGTTTTATGTTTTGAGGACTCTTCTATATAATAAAAATTCAATTAAACTCATTTTTAATTCCGATTCCAATTCCATTTGAAAATTTATTTTTCAAATATAAAAACCAATATTTTAAATTATAAAATTCAAAATTTCATTTTTCTTCAATTTTCAAAATTAATTTAAAAATTCTCATTTAAAAAATTTGGGTTGTTACATGATCCTTAAGGTAAAGATGAATTGGTCAAGGGGAAGGCCATTGAGAAAATTGAAGTTATTCCTTTTTATGCCAATCACCCCAACAGGAATGTTTAGATAGGTTCATCTCTAAATCCCACTATTCTAAAAAACTCGCCTAGGCTTAAGGCTTGGGAGAAAGGCCCCGCCTTAAGTTTTTCACACCTTATTCTTGATAAAAAACTTTAAGGCGCACCTTTTTCTAAAAACAACAATGCTTTAGTGAAACGATATCGCCTTTTAAAGATTTTTTTTACTAACCGGACCATTATCTCATCCAAAATAATCAAATAGTATTTTAATATGCATATATTCAGACATATTTTTATGATATGTACAATTTTAGTATTTTAATGGCCTTGTTATGGTTAAAAAATATTAAAATATACTAAGAAGGCCTAAACACCTTTTCGCGTCTTTTTACGCCTAAGGCTCGCCTAGGCTTCTAAGGCTTAAGGCTTGGCCTCCACGCCTCGATCACGCCCTGCGTTTTTTAGAACCTTGCTAAATCCCCATCTGAAGGAAGATCTGGTAAATTTCCTATGGCAACACATGAACGTATTCGCATGGAGCCACGAAGACATGCTTGGGATTGACCTAAATTTCATATACCATAAACTTAGTACAATGGAGGGTTCTAAGGCTGTAAAAAAGAAACGAAGAGTTTTCGATGCCGAGAAGAATCTTAATGTACAGGAAGAGGTGTTGAAATTCCAGAAGGCCAAATTCATCGATGATATCAAGTACCCTGAATAAATCTCTAATGTGGTGATTATCCGTAATAAGAATAATAAGTGGAGGATATCCATTGACTTCACTGATTTAAATAAGCAGTTTCCCATAGATCATTATCCTCCACCTAAAATTGATTAGCTAGTTGATATAACTTTGGGTCATGAGCTCCTTAGCTTCGTTGATTTTTACTTCAGGTACAATCGGATAAGGATGAAGCCCCCGGATAGGGAAAAGACGTCTTCTATCATCAGCAGGGGAACTTATTGTTACAACGTTATGCCCTTCGGTCTCAAGAATATGGGGTCCATATATCAAAAACTGGTGAATAAGGTATTCGAAGACTAGATTGGAAAGAACATGGATGTTCATATGGAAGGCATGCTAACAAAGAGCAAGACCTCGGTCGACCACATTAAGTATCTGAGGCAGACATTCGACTAGCTGGAAAAGCACTAAATCAAGTTTAACCCGACAAAGTGTTTGTTCTAAGTGAAGGACGTAATATTCTTAGGTTTTATTATTAACCAACGGGGCATTGAAGCAAACCTCGAGAAGATCCAAGCATTGATAAAAATATAATCCCCTATAATAAAGAAAGAGATGCAACGACTTATAGTGCGCATCGCCGACTTCAACAAGTTTATTTCTAAATCCCTCGATAAATACCTACCTTTCTTCAAAGTGTTGAGGAAGTATTTTGAGTGGAACAAGGAGTGTGATACTGTCTTTCTAAAATGAAAACATTACTTGGGGTCGGCCCAACTCTTTTCTAGACCTCCTCCTAAAGAGAAACTCTACTTATACCTGGTTGTGTCTGAATCGACTGTCAGATTGGCATTAGCATAACATGATGAAGGCATCTAAATACCAGTTATATCAACCAACAATGCCTACTGAGGAGTTGAAATTCGATAATTGAGGATGGAGAAGTTAGCTTTAGCACTGAAGGATGCTTCCCGGAGAATGAAGCCATACTTCCAGGCTCATACCATCGTGGTCTATATTGATCTACTTCTATGAAATGTCAAAAAATCCAAAGCAATCTGGTCGACTGATAGCCTGGGAGATAGAGATCGATGAATACGAAATACGATATGAGTCCATAATGGCTATTAAAGGGAAAACTATAGTGGATTTCATAGTCGAGTTCACATACAATGAAAAACTATCCAAACAAACTCCTCTAGGAGAGAGCTCAACCTTCGGAGATAAGTAGACTTATTCAAAATAGGTCTCCCTTACAGATGACACCGAGCAAACTCCCCCAAGGGAGAGGTCACTGCCTAAAAAAGAGACACCCCGAGATAAGGAATTCTAGAAGAAGTTGTTCAAATTTAGGTAACTTATGGAAGAATATTTTCCAGGAGAGTACTATTTGGAGACTATTCATCGATGAATGATCTTTCGCATCTGGTAGTGGTGCCGGTATCATCGTCACCACATCAAACGAGATAAATGTGGAGTACTTCCTTCATTTCCAATTTGAAGCCTCCAATAATGAGGTAAAATATTAAGCCTTAATAGTGGGATTCGTGATAGCCTTGTCATTTGGTGTATATCACATCATGCCATACAGCGACTCTCAACTGGTGGTCAATTAGCTGCTTGGGATCTATGAAATAAGAGAAGAGTACATGATAAAGTATTTAAACAGAGTATAAAAGTGTTTGGAAAAAATTATGGAGGTCAAGATCTTAAGGTCACCCTTGTAAGAAAGTGCTCGAGCAGATGCCTTAGCAAGATTAACATCAGCCATAGAAATCGAGTTGAGAAGAACAGTTCCCATCGAAATGCTATCCCGGTGTAGTACAAATGAGGAGAACTTAGATATCATGGAAGTAAGCCTAGGTCCATCCTGGATGGATCCTATATGAGCATATATTAAAGCAGGCAAACTCCTTTTTGACCCAAAAGAGGCAAGAATGTTGTGCTATAAGGCCATTCATTATGTGATGGAGGTTGGAGTATTATATAGAAGAGGATACATTATATTTTTGTTAAGATGTGTCCACCCTCCTGAAGTCGATAAACTAATCAAAGAAGTCCATGAGGGATGCGATGGGACACACTTCACTAAAATGTCACTAGTAAAGTGCATAACAATGAAAGGTTATTATTGGCCGACCATGAAGGCTGACTGTGTTGATTATGTTAAGAAATGTGACAAATATTAGAGATAAACAAAAATCAACTGCACATTGGGGGCATCGCTAACACTGATCACTTCACTTTGGTCATTCGCAATCTGGGGGATCGACCTGATTAGACCTTTACCAAAAACCAAAGGGAGATTCAAATATATGGTGGTGGCAGTGGACTACTTGACCAAGTGGGTTAAGGCCGAGCCTTTAGTGGAAGTACCTTATGAAAAAGTTTTCCAATTAATCTAGGAGAACATAATTTATCGATATGGCATATCTTATGCCTTCATCACCGACCATGGAATTCAATTCAACAATCAAGACTTAAAAGATTATTGCACACTGTCGAAAATTTAGAAACTCCATTCAACCCCTAAACATCCACAATTAAATGGCCAAACCCAAGTCGCTGATAAAATGTTATTGGGCGGAATCAAAAAGAGATTAGATGATGCAAAAGGCAATTAGATCAACGAGGTTCACAATATGCTATGGGATTATAAGACCAACCCTAGAACATCAACTGAAAAAACACCGTATATGATCAACTTAGGTACAGAAGCAGTGCTATCGACTGAAATAGGACTCCCCAATCACCGAGTTCTTAACTTTGACTCTCCAAAAAGTGATTTAATGAGAAGATTGGACCATCGCTTGGTCTAAGAGGTAAGTGAGAATACAACGCTATGAGTGGCTGCTTATCAATAGAGAACTGCCCATTTCTATAATCGTCGTGTACATCCAAGCAGTTTGAAAGAAGGCGATTATGTCCTAAGAAAGCTGGTCCAGAAAAATAATAAGCTTGAGCCAAATTATCATTGACCATACCGGGTGACAAGTGCGGTAAGACCAAGAACTTATCGCATCAAAACAGTGGATTACGAGCAGTTCAAGAATTCGTGGAATTCTAAGCAGTTGAAAAATTATTATCAGTAGGGAACTAGACGATTATTCATCGTGCTTACTGTGTACTTGAAAATTTCCTATAAATAAAAGTTCAATTTCCCTAATTTTTCATAACAATATTGCACCTTATTTGTTTATTCAATTATTTGATTTTTTTTTCTTTGGGTATGAGATATGTGGATACACTTATCTAAACTTGGAATCTGAGTCATGTACAACCTCATTATACGAGGTTACGAATAAGATTTGACAAGCAAACTCACGATATATAGTTATATGAATTTATGAGTCACGAATAGTAAAACTATATGACCCCACTGGTCACGAAGAGAAAATAAATATCTATGAATTTATTGAGCAAACAAGTCACAAACAGAGAAAGCCTATATAACCTCGTTAAACAAAATAAGTCATGAATAGAAAATAATTTCATGTACGATTTCTTCTTAACACAAATCTCGAATAAGAAGCTTATGTATAAAAATTTTACATGTCCCAACAGGTCGCGAACGAAGTTAAATTGCTTACTTAATTGAATATTTATACCAAGGAATACCCCAATTGAAATCAAACATAATCCAATTTTGTGCTTATAAGTACAAGGATGACTAACTGCAATACCCTGGCCATTAAGGTAGAATGCTCACATATTGTCTATAAGACTATAAGGAAGCAGCATACTATGGAGAGATATAAAACTTATCAATATAAGAAAGAAAATATGCTTCAATACTAGAAGAACCAGCATCCAAGTTTGGTGGTTACATCCTAAAAATAACAACTAAGAAGAGAAGGTAAAAAGCTTCACAATAAAAATCAAACAATAGGATCGTTGTTACCAGAAGGACCAAGAACATTTTAGACCACTACAGGATCTCCCTGTCACTTGTTAACTTCCTCATCAATGTCTGGATAATGTGTCATTACCCTCTTTTTTAACTCTTCATGTCCGTATATGAAGAAGTCTAGACAATCCATGTAGTGGTCTGCTAAAAATATATAATTTTTTACCCCAACATCCTTGGAGGTAGCCAGAGTATCTTGAGCATTCTTCATGTCTACAAATATTATGGAATTTTCTTGCTCAGCCTTCTTCACATCTTTCTTTATTGCAGTTAAAGCCTCCTTTAAACGTTTTATAGTGTCATCATCGGTAATTGATTTGTCCTTTAAAACCCAACTCTACCATCTTGGTCATTAGCTACCCATCCCACTCCTCTAGCTCTTCACTAGTTTTCTTTAAATCTCCAAACACCTTTTTTAGGTCAACCTTCAACTTCTTGTTCTTGTCATTTAGCTTCTCATATGAAATATGGTTAACTACGGCCTTCTCCTTCAATACCGTGGAGACAACAAAAGCATCTCATAAAGAATGCACGAATCAGCATACGACAAAAACACAATATATATGAAAAAATAAAAAGGGTAGAAGAACTGATAACCTATGAAGAACCAGTTTCCACAGGGAGTCCGGATCATACCCTATTAGAAATTCAAAGTCCTTACTATACCCATAATAGTCTAGTAGGCTTGTGTCATTATTGGTATGGGGGAGTATAGAGTTAAGGTCAGCACATAACTCCTCAGAAGAAATCCTATGAGTAGGGTCAAATTTGAACTCTTCAACTTTACCATATCGAGATGTTTATTATTTTCCCTTCACTAGCCTGCGAAAGGACCTTGTCTCCTATATTCTAGGAACTTTAGGGATGTTCTGACTAATTGGAGGATCTAAACGGCACTTCTCCCCAACACTGCGGTATCGGGAGAACATAGGGGCTTTCCCCTTTGATCTAGCTACACTGGTACCAATTTTTTCATTCTTCTAAACATTTTTCTTGTCCTCCTTATCATCCTCGATCCTCTCCTTCTCAGCCTTCATCTTTCTTTTACGAATGAACTCCACGATTGTACGATCAGTACGATGAGGAGAGATCTCGCAAGTCTCTTCTGATATGATTTACTCATAACCTATAGGAAGACGAGCGGGCCAATTAGATAACTAAGTGAATGATGATAGTAAATTATAAATAAAAGTCAATTTAGTACCTGTATTAAGACCTGTCATTACTTCTACTAGTTGGTTGATTTCTGCCAAAGTAGTCTCCAACAAGACGTACCCCTCTTAAGGAACCTCTACTTGAATGGGGGGAACGCCACCTGGAGGAGTATAATAACCAGTAGCAATAAACTTCTCCACAGAAAAAAGCTCTTCAAATGTCAGGGGATTCTTATCACAATAAGCCTCGATCAGACCTATATGTGAAGCAGGTAACCTAGGGACTTTCTTTACTGAAAAAGTTTAAACACGAGAAATTAATATCAGAGGATGAGTATAAATAAATTGACACATCAAAAAAGAGAAAAAGTTTTACCTATCTAGGTGGTCTTATTCCATTCTGTGGGGATCCTACACAATCTATCATGCTCGTAGTGCCTAAATTATTATTCCCCCTGTGTAAATACATATTGACCTTTCTAGTTATGGTTGTCGTTCTGAACTACCATAATTATCCTATAAAGAGAGTTTCTAGGAGAGAAATAGTAATAGATAAGGGATTTGGCATTGTCCTCTAGTCCCTGCACATTCCTAAAAATATCCCCCGTCAAAGAAAATCCTTGTTCATGGCCCCTAGGATGACCCTATGCGCATTAGGGATTAGAGTCACCATATAACCTCTTAAAATGGATCAAATTATAGGATAAAGAGGCAACCGAAGTCTTATTTGGAGATCCCAAAGAGGCAAGGAAATATCATCAGTATTATTCACATCATATTCCCTCTCCTTAGGTAAAGTAATACTCATTTGTATAACAATAGGGATACAATACTTTTCTCTTAAATTATCAAGCTCATCCTCGATTAAGGTACTGAGATACCACTTATCATATGTTTGAGAAAGATCATAGACATCTGAAGACTCAGAAGATCCCTCTTCTTCCTCCTCTTCCATGCCAGGAAAAGATTCATCCACTAGAGAAATAGAGTCGAAGGGACCCACACTCTCAGGCCTAACATCATCAACTTTGTCTAAACCAACATCCTCATAAGGGGTTCTAAATTTATAACAGACATAGATTTCTTACTTTGCAAATTAATATCCTTGTGGGGGGGGGGGGGGGGGGGAGTATAGAACAACCTACTCCAGAATCATCCGAGACAAGGTAATTAATAAAAGTCTCGTCTGAGTAGGGTGTAGAGCTATTACTCAAAGAAGTTTTTCATGTATATTTATGGTGCTCGATTCATCCTTTGGTCTAATTACCTGTAGAGGG
Source organism: Sambucus nigra (assembly GCA_949130495.1). Taxonomy (NCBI): domain Eukaryota; kingdom Viridiplantae; phylum Streptophyta; class Magnoliopsida; order Dipsacales; family Adoxaceae; genus Sambucus; species Sambucus nigra. The sequence continues at coordinate 39,776,651 of OX422208.1, read as the reverse complement.
TGAAGGAACCTGCTAGAAGGAATTATTGGGTGTTCAGACTCAAGCTCGCACATAAATTCATATTTACGCTCAATGTAGGGCGGGAAGCTCATAAATATAGCAACTTAATATAAAAAAATCACAGCAAAGGGATTTGGGGGTTGAACAAGGAGACATTATCATAATAAATTGACATGGGAATCTCTAACATCATTCCAATTCTAGGCCAGCCAACTCAGTGGTTGTCTAAATCAACAAACTCCCATAAAAAACTTCCATAATTGCCAACACACCAATTAGAAATGCAAATTGTAAACTATGAAGAATAGTAAAACCCTAAAGGAACCAGAAAGGGAGTACATAATAGATGAAAAGAAAAACAAAGTTTAGAAACAAGGAACGACACCAAACAATCTCCTAAACACACAAGCAAGTAAGAACAAGAAACTCAATTTCTACAAGTGGAATACCCATTGGAAGAATGAGGAACATTTCTCTTTCTCTATCTACAACTTGAAATATTTGAATTTGTAATTTAAATCAAAGAACACGAAGAGTATAGTTCCAAAAGGACAACAGAATGGACACATCATGGGAAGATGTAAAGTCTGCAAAACTCAATCGATGATACAAAGAACCTTCACATGCGCTTCTCAATCATCATTCGTAGTGGAAGATTCAATTTCTTGACATGTGTCCTTAATGCTCTCGCAAATGCTAATGTTAATATTCTCGTCTAAAGCCGAACAAAAAGAGAGCCGACTAATAAAAGCCTTTGCCGAGCAGAATAAGCACTTCATCCATTCACTTCAAATCAACAACTACCCGAGAATATCATTAAGATATCACTGCACCCCTGGACATTGGTACCATTTTTGGATCGAACCACATAAATCGTGTCGCACAACATTATCTCTCATCCCCATTCTCTTTTTCCTTTTGTGAACTATTGTTTCATTATTTTCTATCCAAAATCATTAATTGAGATGCAATCCTCCTCAATCATTTTTAGATGATAACAAGTATTAAAGAATATGATAAACACTCGCATATGAGCGGAGCAATGATATATGATCAGGATGATCTTGGGGTACTATTGGCCTAGAATGGAAGCAAATTTCGTTAACTTTATGAAGAAATGCAAAGAATTCCAAGTGCATGGGAACATGATACATAACCCATTTATAAGTCTACAGAGTTTAGTTGTTCCTTACCAGTTACACACTTGAGCATTTGATTTAGTAGGAAAGATCACCCCAATTTCTAATGGCTTTTATCCTAGTGAACAGAGAGTTATACAACAAATGGGCAGAAGCAATCCACCTAAGCAAGATAAGAGCTTAAGTGCTTACTGAATTCATTCGTGAGCACATCATCTTGAGGTTTGGCATCCCAAAGTTCATCCTCATAGACAATGGAATACAATTTTTATGCAAGGAGATGGGTCTACTCACAAATTAGTACAAGATCATCCATAACAATTAAACTATTTCATATCCAAAAGGAAATGGACAGGTAAAGGCAATAATAAAACCCGAATCAACATTTTGAATAAATTGGTAGATGATATGTCTGAAACATGGGATGACAAGTTTCCAATGGTTTTGTAGGTATAAAAAACTTCAAAAAGGAAGCCAACAGGGTTCACCTCTTATCTTTGGTTTATAGAACATAATTTATCCTATCAGTGTAATTAATAGAACCCTGTGCGAGAATGGATTTAAATCATGATTTTATATCAGACCCAAGACATGCGTAACCAGAGTACTTGGATGAACATAAAGATAAATACAAAGAGAACTTTAAGTTTTATACCCAACAAGGTTCAAGATCCTATGAGATTAGAGGTCCATGTTTTAGGAATTTTTTCCACCCTTTAGCAAATTCGATACAGTCATTTGAAACTGATGGCTTAAATAGTCATACCTTCCTAGTATCCATATCATTTTGATTCACGCTTCATGTGCTCCACACAATCCTTTATCGATTTGAGTTCTTGCTTTTCGGCCTTCCTCTCTACTTAGGCATTCCAAAATCATACCACAAAAACCTCTTTTGAATATCTTACTAACATACATTATACTATTTATGCATCTCAGCTTAACATCTCTATAAGCCTTTATATTAAGCCCAGTTATAATATTTCATAATAGGTTTTCTCTATTCATTATGAACATCAATATTATCGATTTCCACGAAGGGTAATCCATTTTGAAGAAAATGTAATAATTTAATGATATACTTCAGCTTCCACCTTCCTCCAAAGCTTTCACGAGGCTTAAATTTTGAATCTTTTTTATCCATCTCATTGGCATCTTCATTTAAGAATCTTAGGATATTGTTCAAAGTAACTTCATAGATTTTGGATAATAATTCTAAAAATGTTTTGTTATATGAGTCTAATTTGTCACTAAAAATTCATAATTTAACTATTTCACGACCAATTGAGAGTTTCCATACACTTCACTTCAATAAAGGAGGCCTTGAAACTTCAAAGAATTTCTAAGCCCATTATGATGGTTTCATATTCTACCCAATTATTCAAACATGGATTACTTTCTAGTCTAAAACCATGTTTGGTTTTGATATATTCAGTAGATTACATAAGTCCAGTCTTAAAACCATCAAACCATAATTTCTAAGGACTTAAAGACGCATAATCTATTTCATACTCTCCTTCATATTCATCCTCCCAAAGATGGTCTTTTAAAAATTTGATTAAAGACTTATACTTTTACAACCTTTTGGGAACATAACTAAAGAAAAAAAATACTAATAGGGCCAAAATTCGTTTAGTAATTTTATTTTTTAGAATAGGTCTTGTATGAATATATTTGATTAAAAAGTATTAAAACAACAAAGACTTCTATAGGCAATATGTAATATCTAATTTTTGTTGTTGTGAAGTACATAATTAGATAATATTTACATTCACAACTGTTTTGAAATATACTGAGATAATGAACATCATGCTCTATGTTCACTTCATTATCTTGAAAAAAAGTACCACAATCGATGATTCTCTAAAATCTATGAAAAGTTTCCAATGCTTATTATCTATTGATGGTGCCAATACAGGGGTGATCCAAATACTCCTTAATTACTTAGAATGCTCTCTCGTGACACTCCTTCCATTCTAATTACTCTTGATCTTTAATCTTCAAAAAGGGATAAAATATCAAAGTTTTCCAGGAATATTAGAAATAAATCTTTGAAGAAAATTAACTTTCCCAAAACCTTTGTAATATTTTCTTGGTTTTAGGAGCCTTACTTTAAATTATGACTTTGGATTTGTTTTTTACTACTTTAATCTCTTTTTTGTTGCACCAAGAATACAAAGAAATATCTAGAAGAAACTCCAAAAACACATTTAATGCGTTCACATTTAATTGGTAAAGCCCCATTCTTTGAAAATATCTTTCCAAGTGCTCTATGTGGTCTAATGTAGTTTTGAATTGTACAATTATATCATCAATGTAACATTCCAAAATGTACTCATGATATCATTAAAAAAGGTGTTTATTCCCCTTTAATATATATGTCCTGCATTCATTAGTCTAAGATATTTTTTACTTATTAGAAAGTTTGAAGATTTCTTAGACATTTAAATGGGGTTTTATGCACATCTTCTTCAGCAATACCATATTTGTTTTTACCTATAATGGCCATCCATCATAGACATAATAGGATGTCCAATCGACCAATAGGTTAACCTTAGACACGGGGTATTCATCTTTAGGTGTAGCTACCTTTAAGTTTCGTAATCTAATGCACACCCTTAATATTCTTTTTTTGTTAATGAAAGGAACTATATTAGATAGACATTCCACATAATTGTTTATTTCAATAAACTTGACCTTTGGCATTCTCTTAATCTCTTCATTAATTTTTCCTGTAACCTCTGGGGTCATTTGTCGAGGTACTTATTTCACATGTTTACACCCTTCGTAGATGGATAGCTTGTATCCACCAAGTTCCTATTCAATCCTCGAATCATCATATTTCTAAGAAAAATATTGTTTCTTAATTTTACCATTCACATGTTGGTCACTGATTGGCTCATCAAATACATAACTATTCAAGGTGAGTCCAAGTGTGGAACAACTAGCTTCTAATACAAACAAAGGCATTCGTGACTAGAAGGAACTTGAGTCACTTCATAGTGGTTATCGTTATCATGTATTTAAGGCATGTTTATATCTTTTTCAAGTCTTATAAATATTATTCATAACACTAATGGACTTGTTAGGTTGGAATGATCGTGGTTTTTCCCATAAGCATTTTTCACTCTAAATTATTGTACCTTGTGTGTGATTGTTTTAGATTCTGTATATATTTCGAAATCACCCACAAGAAAATGTACCTAATTAATTTTATTCAATAGAATTAAAGCTTGATTCAATTTAAAATGAACTTTTTTTTTATAGGATGTAATAATTAATTCAGGAATTAATTAATTTGGCTAGATCACCAGGGAATATATTATTTCAAGTTCTACTTGTTAGTCTTCCACCATAGGGTTTAAAGGATATATTCTTTAGGGTTTAATGTTCCATGTATATTTATATATATATCTTAGTGCTCAAGGTTTACTATTTAGGATTTAGGTTTAGGGTATGGATTGTGATTTCTTATACACGTGCTTATGTCTTAACAACTATTAACATGTACAAAAATTAATGCTATATATTTGTTTTAGATATAACGAGGAATATGTACTTTAAATTTATGAATAATATATATACTTATAGGTATACATTGAATTAGATTATGCAAACATATTATATTACAAAACTACCTATCTTACACAATTATTTGATTTCTTTGAGGTACTTATAGTCATTGTCTTGCACTTAGGATCCTTCAACCACACTTTAGGCTTTATAGTCTTTCCAAAACGTTTAAGTTTGACAAATTCAATAGGTTTTTAAATTTTTATTACATTGTGAAACCATATATCTAATTGGGTTAGGAATAGCTTTAGGACTAAGGGAGTAAGGCCCTAAACCTTTAGCCCCGAAACATTATTTTTAGCATTGAACTTTATTAAAATTTTCTTAACGGTTGCTTTCACTAACCCCATAAACAAGGTTTTACAAATTAGTGGTATACATTCATATTAAATACGCTGATACACATGATTTTGAAGAATGGTGTAGTACGTTACAATGCACGAATATTTCAAACATATAATTATTTATCTTATATAGTAATTGGATTTATTTTAAAATTTTATAGCCAATATCTACACCTAGGTTTCTTGATCCCCAGAGCAAGGTTTTATAATTTATTTAAAGTGTGTAATGGTAACTAATTCAATTGGTATTTATATTTTCATAATTTTTTGTGTGAAATTATCCTTTATTGGATCATGTTTTAGTATAACTCGTTTTAACACACATTCTCAATCGGAGTGGGTTACAATAAAAATATTAACATGTTAATGTTTGGATAACACGTTAAGAATTGTTATCTTTATTGTGGAGAAGCATAACGATTGTTTGGCACAAACAATCGATGTATTAGAAAAATGGGCTTTTAAATATCGAAATCCACAAGATATGTCTACTTTTTTAAATTGGACTCCACCTAATATCCTACCCTATTTTTTGTATTATTTGATTCCAATTTTTTTTTTGTAAAATTCAACGGTGGTTTTAAAATATTTTTTTGTAAAACTCATTGATACATTAGTCTTGGTTTATCAAAGGCAGGGAGATCGCATAACAACTCATCGACTATGACTCATATTTGATGCTTTGAGTCAAACCAAATCATCCCGCATTAATGTCATGATAACGAAATGTATTTACACAACTTTGTAATAATTGTATGAACAAATTTCTTGTAGACTCGTATAAAAAAATCATGCACTAAAAAATCTATCATAGTTTTGCTTGAATTGTCGATCTAACTACAATGATAGGGGGAGATAGAGAAAGCGAGAAAGTAAAATGGATGCCAAACTTTCTAAGAGATGCCGACTAAGGTTTATAGAGAGATATAAAGAGGGTGGCTTTAATTATTTTTTTAGAGTTTTTATCTTTTGAAATATACTTTATATTAATTAAATGAAAGTTTGACATGTGTTATCAAATTACTCGGTAATACTGTAAGATTTTCTAATGCGTCAATGAATTGTGTCCCTAGTGAGAATTTTCGCCATCTCTCATAACCATATGATCAACGATTTGACATTGAACACTTTAAAAGCGTCGAGATTAAGCTTGCAATAATTGGAATGTAAATTAGGAAATTGAAATTTGCCACTAACCTCAGAGTTGAATTTACAATTTACCCAACAAAGAAAAAGCACAAATGGATTGCCACCCAAGGAAAGTAAGTTTACGAAGGCGCCTATTCTTTTCCTATAAATGTCATATAAGTTTTTTTAACATAATATACAATTATTTTTTTGCCCAAAAAAAAAACTTGGGTGCCTTTATAACAATGAGATAATTATTGATTCTAGGTAAAACCAAATGTGTATAAGATAAATAATTATAATATTTGTCAGCTCTAGTCCACTTACATATTTTGCTGACACTACAATCCGCCAGTCCTGCATGTATAACCTATAATTTACAAATTACACAAACTTAACACGTATATCTTACAAAAGTTCATGTATAAGTTATAAAACTTCACGTACAAATTATAAAATTTTCCAAAATAAATCTATTATATACCTCTAATACGATAGTATTAGAGATATTAACGTTGAACCCTTATAATTAATGTTAAAGCCTATTGAAGATATATTTATTTTATTTTATTACTATAATAAAATGAAGGGTTATCGGATCAAGAATTCCATCAATGTCCTGCTGAAAAGCCACAAGAAGGCAAAAGAACCTATGAGGGGAAGAAGATGAGAAGATCGAGTTATTTAAGACGAGAAACGCAACTTATTCACAAAACTCAAAAAGTCACATGCAAAGAAAAGAATTGAACATATACATGCATATATAAACATATCCCTCCGGTCTAAGACCTAAGACTCGTATTTGGATAAACCAAAGGAGTCCTTCCCACCATCACAGCATCCTTGACCTTCCCACTCTAATGACAATAGCTTTGCATTTGGCTTCACATCAATTGTAATTTGATCCTCATGTGCATCATAACGAAATGTTAACTTGTGAGAAATTCCAAACGGTATACCATGATAATTAGGAGCCACCTTTGTTTGTAGTTTCTAGGGAAGCTAATGGTGTTGTTGATTCCAGTTAAACCTCAAGCTTTGGTCTCAAATTTGCTCAAACTTTGAGGGGTTTTGGTTGTCCAGATGAGGCTGTTGTGTTTGCTTTAGCTACACTTCCTGTTATTGAGCTTCGTGGGCGTCATTCATGTTGGCTATTGGTTGCAACTCAAACCCACATTGCTCACTCTCATATCTGTTATTGGGTTAGTCTCATTTTCCTCTCATTCTTGCTCAAATTCATTTTATGTTGGCTACTAAGTTTCAGGTTTTATTTTCTTGGAAAAAGGCCTTATAAGTTTATAAATAATGGAATTGAGTCTAAATATGATTTCTTTAGAACAATTTTCTAATACGATTTTTTTATAAATTTTTTTTTTAAAAGAAGTTAAAAGTGGTGTTTTTGTATAAATAAAAAGCTAATAGAAAAAAGTTACAATAAATCTTTTTTTATAAATACGACATTTTTCCATAAATATAAAGATTGATTATATTTAATAACATTTTCATTATGAAGTGACTTTTTTATCTACTCAACTCAACAAAGCCTTTTCCCAATTATTTGGGGTCGGCTACATGAATCCTATTTTTCCATTCCATTCTTTTCAGTGCAATATCTTCGGTTAAACCACATGATATCATGTCTTTTTTTATAATATCCCACCAAGTTAATTTAAGCCTACCTCTACCCCTTGGGTTACCATCAATACTAACTAAATCACTCTTCCTTACAGGAGCATCCATTGGTCAACGCTTGACGTGTCCAAACCATCTAAGTCGATTTTCTCTCAATTTATCTTCTATAGGAGCTACTTTTACCGTTTCACGAATTTGTTCATTTTTAATTTTATCCTTTCGAGTTTTACCACAAATCCATCTTAGCATTCACATTTCCGCCACACTCATTTTCTGCACATTTTGTTTCTTGGTTGCCCAACACTCTGTTCCATATAACATGGCGGGTCTAATGGCCGTCCTATAAAATTTTCCTTTTAACTTCAAAGGTATACGCCTATCACACAGAACGCCGGTCGCACTTCTCCACTTAACCCAGCCTGCTCTAATCCTATGCGTAACATCATCACTAATATCTCCATCTTTTTGTATAATCAATCCTAAATAACGAAAATTGTCATTTCTAGGTATTTCTTGACCCTCCAATTTCACCACATCTCCATATGTCCTCCTATTACTACTAAAATTACACTCCACATATTTTGTTTTAGTTCTGCTTATTTTAAATCCCCTTGTTTCTAAAGTTTCTCTCCACCATTCCAACCTAGCATTTATCCCCATCTTAGTCTCATCGACTAAAACAATATCATCTGCAAATAGCATACACCATGGCACCTCATCTTGTATTTGTCCAGTCAACTCATCCATAACAAGAGCAAAGAGATAAGGACTTAATGCTGAACCTTGGTGTAGCCCTACCGTAATTGAAAATTCACTACTTTCTCCAGCTGATGTTCTTACTGTAGTCATCGCACCATCATACATATCCTTGATCATATCAATATATCTGTGAGTCACTCCTCTTTTATGTAAAACCCATCATATTATATCTCTGGGTATCCTATCATACGCCTTCTCCAAATCTATAAAAATCATATGAAGATCCTTCTTTTTCTCTCTATACCTCTCCATTAATCTCCTCAATAAATAGATTGCTTCCATTATTGACCTCCCAGGCATAAACCCAAATTGATTCTTAGATACTGTTGTCTTCAATCTCAATCTATATTCAATCACTCTCTCCCAAAGTTTCATTATATGACTCATTAACTTAATACCACGATAATTTGAACAACTTTGTATGTCCCCTTTATTTTTATAAATAGGTACTAAAATACTTTTTCTCCATTCATCGGGCATCCTATTAGTCATTAAAATTCTATTAAATAATTTTGTAAGCCATGATATTCCATCCTCCCCTAAGCACTTCCAAACCTCAATAGGGATACCATCTGGTCCTAAAGCCTTCCCTGTTTTCATCTTTTTGAGAGCAATCATGACCTCTGTTGTCCTAATTCTACGAAAAAATATATCTTCTCGAGTCTCTCTAAGTTCCTCTATATCTAATCTACTCCCATCATCTCCATTTAATAACCTCTCAAAGTAGTTTTTCCATCTTTTCATAATTTCATCATCTTTGACTAGGACTCTCGAATCATCACTTTTGATGCACTTAACGTTATTAAAATCTTTTGTTTTCCTATACCTAAGTTTAGCAAGCTTATAAATACTTTTTTCCCCTTCTTGTGTTCCTAATTTTGTATAAAGATCATCATACGCTTTTAACTTAGCATATCTTACCACTTTCTTAACTTCCTTTTTAGCCCATTTATATTTCTCATAAGTCTCTTCATTTCTATTTGTTTGCCATGTTTACCACCAAGTTTCTTTAGACTGTGGCCCTTTGCCTTTTGATTCTCTAAGAATTTCTTTTGATATTCTCCTAATGCATGTGGCCATCTTATTCCACATTATGTTAGTTTCTTCTTCACTATTCAATGTTGCTTCATTTATTACTTTATCTTCCTTTTAAATTCCACCACCTAGTTCGTGGGTTAATCTTCACTTTGCGCACTCATGATTGATTTTTAATATTTATATCCAACACCATTATCCTATGTTGTGAGGTTAAGCTCTCTCCTGGGATAACCTTACAATCTTTACACGTTAATCAGTGTCCTTTCCTAGTAATGAAAAAATCTATTTGGCTCTTATGTGTTCCACTTTTATAAGTTATTAAGTGTTCAAACCTCTTTTTAAAACATGTATTTACTAGTACAAAATCATAAGCCATCGAAAAATCTAAGATAGACTCTCCCCCGTCGTTCCTATCTCCAAAATCATGTCCTCCATGCACTATCTCATATCCTACACGATCTTCTCCTACATAGCCATTAAAATCTCCACCTATATAGATTTTCTCACCTATAAGTATTTCTTGAATTAGTTCATCCATTTGTTCTCAAAATTATACTTTAGTGTGCTCATCTAATCCTACTTGACGTGCATAAGCGCTAACAATATTAATTATGTTTTCACCTAATACCAATTTTATAAATATAAGTCTATCACCTTTCCTAATAACGGTTACGATATCGTCCTTAAAGTTTTTATCTACTATTATTCCAACTTCGTTCTTATTTCTGTGTTTTCCTGCATAATATAATTTAAATCCTGTATTTTCTATTTCTCTAGCTTTCTCACCGACTCATTTAGTTTCTTGTAAACAAGTTATGTTAACTTTTCTTCTTATCATGGTATCTACTAACTCCATCCATTTTCCTATCATAGTCCCTATGTTCCAAGTCGCTAACCTAAATCTAGTATCCTGGACTAGCTTCTTTACCCACACACATCCAACTTGTTGCAGGAACCCTTGCGTATTTATCGTCGCATCCGGGCGCCGATGCAACGCCCCTTGCCTATTTTTCGAGACACCCGGTGGCAGGCGCAACGCATCGCTTAAGGGGAATGCCTTAGCATTAGCACGTATATTCATAGGATTCATGTTCTTTTTTATAAATAAGTTTTTTTTATTATAAAGTATCTCTTTATAAATAGAAAATTATTTTTAACGAATTAAAATCTCACCTTTTTGAACCATTTTTTATGTGTATTTATTTTTTTAAAATAATTTTTTAATAACTTTTCTTTAAATTTAATTTTATAAACAAATGATTTTTTCATAATTCGGCGCTCAAAATGTCCAATGACGTTACAAACCCATTAGTTTCTTTTACGCACAATCTAAGGTGCCCTTATAACTTTATAAACAATGGAGTTCAGGCTAAATACGATTTCTTTATAACTATTCTAATATAGTTTTTTTATAAAGACTTTTAAAAAAATGTTAAAAGTGATGTTTTTCTATAAATAAAAAGTAATAGAAAAAAGTTATAATGAAACTTTTTTTTATATAAATATGACATTTTTTCATAAATATAAAAAATCATATTTTTTTAAAACATTTTCATTATGAAGTGACCTTTTTATAAATAAGTTTTGTTTATTATAAAGTATATTTTTATAAGTAAAAAATTATTAAAGAATGGATAGAAAAGTTAAAGGAGGATAGATAAAGGGAAAGTGGTATGAGACGTTTTGTTTCTTAGAAGAGAATGAATAATAACATTTAGTGGATGTGAGAAAAAGAAATATAAATTTTGACATTAATGGCAAGATTTTTTTATAAATAAGTTTTTTTATATAGAAAATTATTTTTTACGAATTAAAATCTCACCTTTTTTGAACCATTTTTTATGTATATTTTTATTGTAAAACAATTTTGTATAACTTTTATTTAAATTTAATTTTATAAATAAATGATTTTTTTAATACTTCGATGCCCAAAATGTCCAACGACGTCACAAACCCATTAGTTTCTTTTACGCACGATCTAAGGTGCCCTTATAACTTTACAAACAATGGAGTTGAGGCTAAATACGATTTCTTTATAACTATTCTAATACAGTTTTTTTATAAAAACTTTTAAAAAAAAGAGTTAAAAGTGATGCTGTTTTATAAATAAAAAGTAATAGAAAAAAGTTATAATGAAATGTTTTTTTTAATAAATATAACATTTTTTCATAAATATAAAATTCATATTTTTTAAAAATATTTTCATTACGAGGTGACTTTATTATAAATAAGTTTTGTTTATTATGAAGTATCTTTTTATAAATAAAAATTATTAAAGAATGGACAAAAAAGTTGAAGGAGGGTAGGTGAGGGGAAAGTGGTATCAGACATTTTGTTTATTTAGGAAAGAAAAAATAAAGACATTTAGTGGATGTGAGAAAAAGAAATCTAAATTTTGACATTAATTGCAAGAGTTGTGTTAACACCTCTAATAATATCTTATTAGAGGTCTAATATTATGTCAATTTGTAATTTTTTTTATATTAGAAAGTCCCTATTTGAAATGACCCTTATCTATCTATATTATACTTTTAATATGATAGTATTATAGTTTTCAATAGCAATTTATGCATACTAATCTATTTACTCTCCTCATATTCATCTTAAGCCCTTTTAAATTCATTAATCTCCGTATTCACCTAATGTCTTTTCGTTTCCCAACTATGAAGGTACACAAATAATTAAGGGTCTGTTTGGTTGGCATAATTTGCCTAGGCAAATGTCAAAAAGTTGGCAAATATGAAAATTTGCCCACATTTTGGCTGTTTGGTTGCATAATTTGCCTAGTCATTATTTGCCAATGTACAACACCTCCTATGCACAATCTGTGAGCAAATTTTGCTTACCTATTTGAGTGGAAAATATTTGCCCACAAATTTGCCAACTTCTTAAACGGTTTTAATGTTTTAAAAAATAATTTAAAAACTGTTTTAAATAATTAAAAAACTGTTATGAATATTTAAAAATTATTTTATAATGTTTCAAAAACTATTTTTAATATTATAAAAAATTGTTAAGAAAATGTTTACAATTTTTTTAAAAAATCGTATTAACAAAATATTGTAAAAACTGTTTTTAACATTTTTAAAAACTGTTGTGAATATATTATAAAAACAGTTTTAAAGTTTTAAAAAATAATTTTAAAGACTGTTTTAAATATTTAAAAAAAACTGTTATAAATATTTAAAAACTGTTTTGTAATGTTTTGAAAACTGCTTTTAATATTATAAAAAATTGTTAAGAGAATGTTTTACAAATTTTTTGAAAAACCGTAATATAAAAATATTGTAAAACAGTTTTTAACATTTTTAAAAACTGTTTTGGATATATTATAAAAACTGTTTTAAAGTTTAAAAAAATATTTTGTAAAACTGTTTTAAATAGTTTAAAAAAACTGTTGTGAATGTTTAAAATTTGTTTTGTAATATTTTAAAAACTGTTTTTGATATTATAAAAAATTGTTAAGAGAATGTTTTACAATTTTTTTGAAAAAACGTAATATGAAAATATTGTAAAAATAGTTTTTAACAATTTTAAAAACTGTTTTGAATATAATATAAAAACAGTTTTAAAGTTTAAAAACAAAATTAAAAAATATTTTAAATAGTTAAAAAAAACTGTTGTGAATATTTAAAATTGTTTTGTATTAAAAAAAATTGTTAAGAAAATGTTTTACAATTTTTTTTAAAAACTGTAATATAAAAATATTGCAAAAACTATTTTTAACATTTTTTAATATAATATAAAAATTGTTTTTAAATAAATTAATTGGATTGACTTTAATTTCGCCTAATGTTGTTTGATAGCGTCATCTGAATTTGCCTAGGTAAAATTTGCCTAGACAAAATTTGCAAATTTTACCATGCCCACGCTTTTGCCCATTGACAAACAAACGGACCCTAAAAGTAATGAAATTCTGTAACTCTTAAATTTAATAGTCAATAAAAAATTTATTTTATCTATGTCCCCTGCACATCGTGCGGATTACATGTTAGTTTACAATAAATCATGTAAACACAGTAAACACTACAAAATTTAATGTATACATTACTTAAAAAATGGGTACACACTTATAGTCTCCTTATCTACCCCCCCCCCCCCCCCCCCCCACCCCCACCCCCACCCAAAAAAAGTAAAAAGAAATAAGAAAAATGTATGATCAGACGTAAAGTTTTTAATTATTTTTTTTAAAGATAATTATTTCAGTAGTTAAAGATTGCAATTGATAAAATTGTCTCCTTATGATTACAGGCTCTTTCATGTGTCTATATTGAGCATGGATTGCTCCATAAGCCCATGGACATATTTAGCTATAACTTTACAGGCCCTTCATGTGCCTATCATCTACGTCAGCCCATGATGACACAATTTTTTTTTTAAAAAATATATATAATTCTAACTTGGTTAGAGTTAAGTAAAATTCTAAAAAAATTGGTTTACTAAACATGAGTTTCTTTTGGAAAAAATAAGATTTTATATTACCAGTTGGTTAATGGAGAACATTACAATTTCTTTAAAGAATTTTATCTAATCAGATTATATCTGCTTTTAATGAATTTGAATTTTATCTAATCAGATTATATCTGCTTTTAATGAATTTTAATCAGATTATATATATATATATATATATATATATTACAATTTCTTTAAAGAATTTTATCTATAGAGAAGATTGGAATTTAATAATCATATTTGGTCTTTTTTTTGGCAAGAATAATTCAATATTGGTAGTGTAATAAAAAAACAATAGACTAAGTTAAGCAAATTTTGCTCCAGCCCACCATTTTTTTTCAGGAGAGTTTAGTCTAAGGTCCCTATTCAAGATGTACTTAAGTGAAAAAACTATTTTTTTTTTTTTTTTGCACTTTAATATTTGATCCCTAACATTGATATTTCACAATCGGCGAAAGTAGTTTAGTATTAACGATGTTAATTTACAGTTTTACATTGTTACTGTTGCATATGCATTATTATTGAGTAAAAATATTATTGCATATGTGATGATATATTATGCATTCAATATAGTTTAGCAAGAAACACACAATAAAATTTTACCAAAAAAAAAATGGGACTCACATATTAAAATTTTGAAAGCACAATTTTTTTTATCAAGTTGACCAAATCTTTAAGAACTAACACTAAATATTTGTAAGTTCCATACACCATTTTTTTACTCACCATTTTCTTCTTTTTAATAATCTCACTGTTTCTATACACAAATTATTTAGTAATACCATAGTTGTTTTAACAACAACATTTATCAATATATGCAATTACATACGTGTGCTTCAAAAAATTAAATTAGAAATATTGGTCATTTTGACATCAATATTTGTTTTCAGCCAATAAAAATTCCAAAATACTAATTAATTTTAGTATAAATCTAGGTTAAATTTGACCAATAAATAAAAAAAATGTCCGCGTGCTAATGATTACTACTATGTATTTATCATTATATGACTTTATCAGCCATCTTGTTTTTCTTAATACTTTTGACATTTTGCGACGTGTTTTCTTTTCCATTTTGTATGACGTTTTTTACGTCACACTATATGTCAAAATGGTGAATAAGTAGTCTAAAGAAAAAAAACGGTTGGCAAAGTTTAATAATAATAATAATAATTACATGGTGGGTATAGTTAACATATTTCTTAGTAATTTTAGATGTAAACCAAACTTATTAAATAATATACTTTGAAATTTTATGTTATGGGCCTTTTACTCCCTCTAGGGATATCTAGATTAAACTGAAAAAACTGGGCTCTGACCTACTATTCAAATTTGGGCCCAAAAACACCCTTGTCTAAGAATACTATTTTGTGTTTGTGACGCATTATGTCAAAACATATTTTCAACATACTAATTGCCCTGATTAAATAATATTTTGAACACTACTCTCAAAACTTAAATTTAATTAGTAAAGTAAGAGACTGAATTTCTATAAATTCAATGGACCAAAAAGCTTGTTATATATTTTGAAGAACATTATAGAGTAACTAATGGTTACCAAAAAAAAAATATCTATTTCATTTCTAACCCACTTTTTTAGTTCAAAACTACTAAAAAGCACCAATGTAACATAATAAATAGAACAGTGACATATGTTAAAAAAAGTGGTATTACCATTAAGCTCTTAAACAACTGTCATTTAAGCATTTTTTCGTAACTTTTTGCCCGAGCATGCTCAAAAATGAAAACCTGATGATGCATGCAATTTGACGTGACACTGTCACATTAATCGTCCATGTACGTAAAACTAATTCCATATCTTGACTATGATCAGAACAAAAAGTTATATTTTGACTATTAGTATTTTCTAATAAAAATTATTGGGTGTTTTTTTTAACCTTAGATGGCCCAAAATTAAATCGACTACACAATTTGTATCGCAAATAAAAATTGGACAACTATTTACTACTACTTCACTTTGTACTCTTAAAAATTCTCTCTCTCTCTCTCTCTCTCTCTCTCCACGGATATGTGTATATATACTGTGGTTAAGGAAACAAAGTTTAAAGTACTAGTTCGAGATTTTTTTTTATTAATTCGAGTTTTATACTAATTATAATTTTAATTCGAGTTTTATACAAATTACAACCTTAATTCTAGTTTTATACAAACTTATTACATTTTTTTACTCTAAAAGTAGAAAAAATCTTATTATTTATGCTTCTAACTTTCTATCTTTAAGTATAGTACCCCTAATATATATGGGTATAGCTATTCCCACTCCAATCTATTACTAAGGCACTCCAAAATTTTATGAAATGATAAAATAACCCTCATCAATTCAATATTTGCCAAAAAGAAAATGCATTCAATGGTTAAAACAAAATAACTGTCCATCAATTCAACATTTGTCATACATTTGCGAAGACCAAAATAATATCATTTCTACCCCAAAAAAATTACAATTTCCACTTAGATAGTTGCCAAAAAAATCTGCACAATAAATGTTACTTTCTCTCGCACCCATCATTTCCTCTTCAAGCTTGCAAAAATGAACTTCGAAAAAGATAAAAAAAACTATATCAATTATGTCTCAAAAAAATAACATTTAACAATCCAATATTTGTCAAAAAAAATCTGCACAAAAATATTACTTCTCCACAAAAATCTGCACATAATCAGCCCTGTTCACAGCCTTTCCAATTCCAAAATTTGCACAAAAATATACGGTATAAATTTCAAATCTGCACAAAAGTATTACTTCTCCACAAAAATCTGCAAAAAAAATCTGCACAAAACTGTTTTTTTAAATAGGATAACAAAAGGTTTTTATTAAATTTAATAAAAAACTATTTTTTAAATAAAACAGTTTGTAAATAGGATAAAAAACTGTTTTTTAAATAGGATAAAAAAAATATTTTTTTTTAAATTTAAAAACTGTTTTTTATAGGAAAAAACCCGTTTTTATCCTATTTAATAAGCTAATTTTTTATCTTAAAAAACTCTTTTTTAACATATTTAAGAAAGTGTTTTTATCCTATTTAAAAGGCTGTTTATTTTTCTTTTAAAAAAAACTGTATTTTATCCTATTTAAAAATAGTTTTTTATTCCATTTTAAAAACAGTTTTTTTAACTTTGAAAAGAAAAAAGAAATTTTAAGTTATTTTAGGGACTAAATTGGTCAAATTATTAGTTTATGGAGTAAATTATTAGTTTATTGGCTAAATTGGATATTTTAAGCTATTTTAAAAAAATATTTTTTTTAAACAGTCATTTTTTACAGATAAACTTTAAAAAACGGTTATTTTATCCTTTTTTTAAAACACGTTTTTTTTAAAACTCATTTTTTTTATTATTTGGAGTACATTTTAAAAGTTTTGACTCTTTAAAATCTCTGAATTTTTTACTTTGAAAAAAAGACAGTTTAAAATTGTTTTAAAATATATTTAAATAGTTCAAAATTGTTTTTAAAAACGTTTTTAACTGTGTAAACAATTTTTAACTGTTTAAAAAAAACTGTTTTTTATTAAATTTAATAAAAAACAGTTTTTGTTTTCAAATTTAAAAACGTTTTTTTTAATTAAAAAAAACAGTTTTTTAAATAAAACAGTTTTCTAAATAGGATAAAAACTGTTTTTAAAAACTATTTTTTCTTATTTTAAAAAAAAAATTAAAAAAACTGTTCTATTAATTCTTAAACTAATAATAAAAAAGTATTTAAAAACAGTTTTTTTATTTAAAAAACTGTTCTACTAATTCCTAAATTAATAAAAACTGTTTTTTATTTTTAAAAAACTGTTTTTATTAAATTTAATAAAAACAGTATTTTATTAGTTTATGAATTAAATTGGGCAAATTTTAAGGATTAAATTGGTCAAACTTATATAGTTTAGGGAATAAATTGATAAATTTTTAGCTTAGGGATTAAATTGGCCAAACCTGTATAATTTAGAGACTAAATTAGTCAAATTATTAATGTAGAAACTAAATTTGACAAACTTGAATAATTTAGAGGCCCTTGAGATTTTTTACTCAAAAAATAAGGATTGTAACTTTGGTGAATAGCTTTTAAGGGCTTAAGGGTTGTTTTGTCATTTCAAATTATTTTGGAGCGTTTGAGTAAAGGGAAGGAGTGTTTATAGCTCTACCCATATATATATATATATATATATATATATATATATATATATATATATATATATATATATATATATATATATATATATATTCAGTCGTGCTCTTGTGCGGAGTAGTCCGCATTTTAAGAAAGTGAACTAAACATGTGTCACCTGTGCGGATTAGTCCGCATTTTAAGAATGCGGACCGGACGTGTGTCACCTGGCCGTGCGCCTAGAAATTATCGCCTAAATTATAGGCACACACTCTCTCTTTTATGGGCTCACCGCCAGGTGACACATGTTTAGTTCACTTTCTTAAAATGCGGACTACTCCGCACAAGAGCACGACTGAATATATATATATATATATATATATATATATATATATATATATATATATAGAGAGAGAGAGAGAGAGAGAGAGAGAGAGAGAGAGAGAATTTTTCATGCATACTTCATGTGAGGTCTTTCCGTGCAGATCATTTTTTTTAAATAGTAAAAAAAAATGGTTAATTTTTTATGGTATTTAATCATTTCAGGGGATTCATAAAAAATAAGATTAATTTTTTTTTTATATTTTAATAAAAATTTGTCCTGAAATAAATATCATAAAATAATCTACTAAAAAATATTTTTTTACTATTTGAAAAAAGATCTGTCTCCATTAAAAGACCTCACATGGATGTATGTATGAGAATCGCTCAAAAGACCTCACATGGATGTATGTATGAGAATCGCTCAGTGTGTGTTTGTGTGTGTGTGTGTGTCTCTCTCTCTCTCTCTCTCTCTCTCTCTCTATATATATATATATATATATATATATATATATATATACACAGAAAGTCTCCTATGAGGACTCATTATGGTGCAGACCCCGGTATATATAATCTCAATGGATATGATCTCCACGGAATAAAGATCATCTCCAATTTTTTTCATCAAAAAATTCAATAAAAAACCGTTGAGATTAACTGATATGTTAAAAAATGATATAAATATGCATTTTTCACCGTTGAAATTTTGGGTCAGCGCCAGCCACTTGATTGATTGGATTTTTTGATAAAACTTTATAGATATGATCTTCTCACTGTCAAGATCATATTCATGAAGTATCATTGAAGAATTCAATCAAAAAGTGGGTGAGATGATCGTCAAAATTGCAACGATCGAAAAGGCATAATTATACTATTTTTTTACACATCACCTAATCTTAACGATTTTTTTACTGAATCTTTTGATGAAAAAAATTGAAAATGATTTTCTCACTGTGAAGATCATATCCTCAAAGTTTCATAAAAAAATTCACTTTTTTACTAATTTAAAAAAATGGTATGTAATGGGCGCTGCACCATAAGAAAATCGTACAGGAGGGTCTCTCTCTCTCTCTCTCTCTCTCTCTCAAGAGAGAGCGAGAGCGAATCTCATGAGGTCTCTTAGTTTGAAGTTCTTGAATGAGGTTCATTTTTTTAAAATAGTAAAAAAATATTTCTGGCCTGATTTTTTTTTGTTTTTGTTTTTAAACATTTCAGTAGGGCCATAATAAAAAAATCAACGCAAAATGATTTTTTTTACTATTTTAAAAAATCAATCAAACTTTGTCAGTTTTTAACAACTTAAAAACTGGCACAGTTTAATAAAAAAAAATTTAAATAGCAAAAAAAACTATTTTTAGCTGATTATTTTTTTATAATTCTACTGAAATGTTTAAAAACCAGGAAAAAAAATATTTTTTTTACTATTTTAAAAAAATGAACCTCATTCAGGGAGCTCAAACTACGATCACACTTGATCCTTTCAATATATATATATATATATATATATATATATAGAGAGAGAGAGAGAGAGAGAGGCAGGCTCCTGTGCACACTAAGTTTGCACACTAAGTTTGCACATTACCTTTTTAAAGTAGTAAAAAAAATATTTTTGAGTGCTAGCGCACACCAATTTTTTTATGTGATATTTTAACATTTCAACGGACTCACATAAAAAAAATTAGCTCAAAAAAACTTTTTTTGCTATTTTTAAAAAATCGGTCAAACTTTTACAGTTTTTAAAGGGCTTAAAAGCATAGAAAGTTTGACCGATTTTTTAAAAATAGCAAAAAAAGTTTTTTTGATCTGATTTTTTTTATATGGGTTCCTTGAAATGTTTAAATATCACACAAAAAAAATCAACTCAAAAATATTTTTTTTACTACTTTAAAAAGGTAATGTGCAAACTTAGTGTGCACAGGAGCCTGCCTCTCTCTCTCTCTCTCTCTCTCTCTCTCTATATATATATATATATATATATATATATATATAGAGAGAGAGAGAGAGAGGCCCCCTCCTGTAAGGACTCCTTATTGTGCAGATTACGGTACATACCATTTTTTTAAAATAGTAAAAAATGAATTTTTTCATTAAACTTCATGGATATGATCACCACGGTGAGAAAATCATCTCCAATTTTTTTTTCGGCAAAAAAATCAATAAAAAAAGGTTGAAATGAGGTGATATATAAAAAATTGGTATAAATATGCATTTCGACCGTTGAAATGTTAACGATCATTTCACTCACTTTTTATTCAATTTCTTGACGAAACTTCGTGGATATGATCTCGACACTGAAAAGATCATCTTCATGAAGTTTCATAAAAAAATTCCATTAATAAAGTGGCTAGCGCCGACCCAACATTTCAACGGTTGAAAATGAATATTTATTCCCTTTTTTTACATATCACCTCATCTCAGCGGGTTTTTTTATTGATTTTTTTAATAAAAAAAATTGAAGATGATCTTCTAACCGTAGAAATCATATTCATAAAGTTTTATAAAAAAAATCATTTTTTAATATTTAAAAAAAAATAATATGTTCTGAAATTTACACCAAAAGGAGTCTTTGTATAAAACTTTATGTATGTCTCTCTCTCTCTCTCTCTATATATATATATATATAATATAACACCATATGGGGATGGTCAAAGTTCATGTATGATATTTTTCGCATTTCATGCCTATGCATGAAATGTCATGCTAAAAGCTGTTTTTTTTTTTAAATAGTTTTTTTTTAATAAATAGATATGAATTTTTTTAACTATTTTTTAATTTAAATTTTTTTATGAGATGAGTTTTATCACAGGGACAAATTTATAATAATTGGAGAATGGTCTACATGTACATAAAAATAATAGGAGAATGGTCTATTTTGTCCACTTATTATCCACCATGATATGTGATTTATGAACTACTGTTTGTATTGCTGGGAAGTGTAAAATAGTCCATTGTCGGCCACAGAGGCTTAAAAAGGCTGAGAAACTGTGAAGGATTTTTGCTGACCACCACCAAATGCGTGTGTTTGATTAAACATTTATTTTTGTTTTGTAAAGCAAAAGTATAATTTTGAATATTTTTTAATTTGCAACAGTGTTTAAAAGGTACATCTTAGTTATTACTTTGTTAGACATTTGGGTTGAAAAAAGATTTATCTGGGAAGTAAGAAAAATATTCTATGATTTTTTTTTTTCATGGAAACTTTTTATGTGAATTAATATCTTGGAATTAATACAAATAAACTTACTAAAAGAAATGAGGGTTAACGGTGTATAGGACGGTTTTCATTAATACTAATAACATCATATCTGTTCCGTAAAGTTTGGCGTTGTCTCGCTTGGGTTCTAAAGTTTCAATTCTCTCAATCAAGCACTCGAAGTATCATATCGTTTCAATTTCATTCAAAATTTAACGGAATGTTAACTCTTTTAATAATATTGGCATGTGTTACTCACGTGAGGGAGTTAATTGAGACTGGACCAAACTTAAATGGAGAGATTTACAAAAAACATTAAATGATATATTTTTTTAATGTCATTTTGTTCTATTTTTCATGTTTTAAGTGTATTAACATATTCGCATTTTCACTACAACTATAATAGTATTATTTTTTAAAATTATTTACTAATAGATGTCAATTACTTTTACTTACTAATTAAAATCTCACCTAAATAAAAAATAATTTATTTACTATTATATGTCCATTAACTAGCTTATTTTGTAAACTATATACTAATAAATATCTATTACCGACCATTATTACTATTAATGGTCTCATTAAGGACCCAATGCTTATCTTAAATTTTTAACAAGGTGGTTGAGTAATACAAAATTTATATTGCAAGTATGACGAAAACTTTTTTTTATTAAATCTAAAAATAAACTATATTATTTATTTAAGTACTAGTTAATTAGTTTTCCAATTAGGCATTTTATTAATTTAATTATAAAATTTATTAATTTAAAAAATTAACATTTTGCCCATTTTGTAAAATTACAAAATGATTTAATTAGTACCTCTGACATGATATGCAAGTGTGTCACAAGCATAAAAGTTAATAAAATAATAGATGTAACATCATCATGGGTGTTATTATTATTAAAATTTAAGATACATATGGGTAAAAAGATATTAGTAATTCAAAATATTAGTTTAAATTAACAAAACTCTATTTTAATTATCATTAAAATTAAAATATGTTATTACAATTTAAACATTAAAAAAATATTTAAAAAAATTATCATTTAATGCGTTTTGTAAATTAATCCCCTGAAATTTGGTTAAGTCTCAATTATGTCCCTTACGTGAGTGACACATGTAAGTTTCGTTAAATGAGTTAACATTTCATTATAATTTCGACGAAATTAAAATGATTTGATACTTTAAGAACATGTTTGATAAAATTATAACATCACGAATCTAAGTGAGACTATCCCCAAACTTTAGGAGACATAAATGTTATTAGAGTGATTTTATACGGACGCGCAAAATTGGATACATTTTTTAGATACACTGACGTGTCGCATTTGCATTGACTCGTGTCTAAATTTCACATGGATCTCACTGGCATGGACCCTAGACACGAGTCAATGCTAATGTAACACGCCAATATATTTTTAAAAAATGTCCAATTTTATGTGTACACCTAAAACTATCCATGTTATTAACCCTACATTTATAATTTACAAAAGGTATATTTATTCCCATCCAAAATTTCTTTCAACACACTTTTAAAAGACTTTACAAATTTAATAAAAATGAAAATTTTAGAAAGAAACAAGAAATTTAAATAAAAACACCTCTCATTGTCTAATTTACGTACAACAGCATTAATAGGCATATCACATCAACAATTAATTATGCAAGTTCAAACATGAATTATCACACTTAATTGACTATATGAATAAGGACCCACATGTTTCATAACAAGCGGGCCAATGTCTATGATTTTATTTTAACTCTCACATAATGGTTCATCATCCTTAACCATCAAATGTGTAAATTAATTAAGAAGCAAATCAACAATATGTGCAAACAAAAATCCTAGTACTTGAGTGTGCTTGTGTTGTGATCCAACCATTGACGACAAGATTGCTGATATTTGATAGACAGTCTTATAATGTGGGGGAAAGTTTGATTGTCTTGTTTCATACAAAATTAATATCCATACAATTTTTTTTTTATGCTTGGGAATCTACATTCAATTTGTAGGGTATTTTTCCTTGGATATTATTGTGTTGTATTTGGAGATTCTTTTACTTCTTTAATTACTTAAACTTACCCTTAGTTGTTTAATACTTAAAAGGCTTAACACCCCACCCCCACCCGCGGTATATGCATCAAGATGGTTCTACTTCGTACCTCAACCCCTTATATATAAGGTATGAGGGGAGTAATGTATAAAGTTCACGTGCCATAATGCACATGTGGGGAAAATGTAAGATCAATTTTTTATTGACTTACGTGCCTCACTTATGAATGTTAAACATCTTGTGTGTATCATATAATTGTTTCACATAAAAATATGTGGAGTCCAACATAGAGTACTTAAGTGAGTGTGACCATTTCACTTGTACCGAGGCCTTTTAGGTTAAAATCCCACACTGCGCTAAGCCAAAGTGATGAAGTTGGGAGTGGTAACAGAGCCGATGGTCCGATTGGAACTGTCAACAGGCTGCACTTGGGTTTCGTGTCGGGTTACCAAGTACAACAATATAATTGATCCAAGGTTTGATTGGATTTGATCCAAGGTGGAGTGTTAAACATCTTGTGTGTATCATATAATTATCCCACATCGAAAGATGTAGGGACCAACATGCAGTACTTAAGTGGTTGTGACCCTTTTACTAACACTGAGGCCCGTTTGGATTAAAATCCCACACTGGAATAGGCCTAAGCAGTTAAGTCAGGGACAATATCGATGATTAATTGTGGGTCTGGGACTCAATAATTAAGAAACTGTCGACTTAGATACATTTTTTTTATTACATGATAATATCTCTAGTGGCAAAACTTTAGTCATACAATTTTTCCCATGGCTTAGGACCAAAGGAATTGTCAAATTTTGAACTCGGGATGTTATGGTTTATAATTAAATCTCAAGAACCACTTTGATAACCCCTTAAAGTTGATCATTTATTACTCGTTCACATGGGATCGTACGATGTATCTTTTTAACCCCTTATGTATGAGGCCCAAGATCCAGTATTTATTACCCTTGATAGAGGGGTACTAAAAGAATAAAATGAGAAGAGTAGATGTTTAGTCATAGGTGATATACATGCGTAAATGCCAAATTTAGGATTAATTAATGTTTAGTCTAAAACTAATTTATTTAATGTTTACTTTAAGATATTGGCAAGGGTTAATTATGCTTTTCCCCGTTGAACTTTACCTTCATTTTCACTTTATCATCGAGACTTTTATTTTTAGACTTGACCTTCTGAACATTCAAAATGGCTTCAAGTAACCCTCAAATACTAACAACGATAATTTTTGGATGAAAAATTACATGTGGATCTCATGTGACTTTTTTAAATGACTATTATTCTATCTTACAATCTTTTGTTAAAAAAAAATTACTATTATTCTCTCTCTCTCTCACACACACACACGAAAAAGAAAAGAAAAAAGATTTGCATTCACACACACAGACTTGCATACACAAACACAAAAACACGAATTTGCGATCTCTCTTTCTCTAGTATTTGTTATTTATAGGTTTGTTGAATTAGATATTGGGTTTCTCTCTCTTGTACTTTATTGATGAGTTTAAAGGAGAAGCTATTGGATTTTATTTAGCGCAATTCGAGATATGATTTGGGAGGTGATGAGGTGCTACAAAAATTTTGGGGTTTGATTTGGATTTTATTTTTTCCTAGAAATATGTGCATATTTTTGTGCCAAAAAACTATTTTTTATTGAAATCTATTTTTTCTTTTTTTGTTGCGGCTAGATTTTTTTTATGGAAATATGGACTTTATGTATATTATTTCCAGTAACTTCATATTTCTAAAAAGTCTAGAATTTTCAAATTTTAAAAATGATCTACATTTTTCAGATCTTCCAGACATGTTTTTTTTATTTTCTAAATTTTTATAAACAAATTTCAATATTATTCAAACTTTCTGAATATTTTTTCTATTACTTCCAAAATTTAAAAAAAAAAATCAATACCAACTTTTAAAATGATTTTCTTTTATTTCCAAATTCCTAAAAAGTTTTTTGTCGATATTATTCAAAATTTTTAATTTTTTTTTAAAATTTTATTGAAACCTTTAAAATGTTTTTTTTATTTACATATTTTTGAAATTTTACAGTCAAAATTATTAAAACTTTTTAGACGTTTTTCAGTTTCATTCAAACTTTTTCTATTATTTCAATTTTTTTAATTTTTTTCCATATTATGTAAATTTTTCAAATGTTTTTCTTTTATTTTCATATTTTTTTAAATAATTAATTTTCATATTTTTAAAAAGTTTATATGTACATTCTAAAATGTTTATTCTATTATATTCCGGATCTAAAAAATCAGCATTTTTTTATTTTTAAATGCTTTTTCTAATTTTCAAAATATTTTATTCATATTTTCACACGATTAAAATATTTTCCTGTATTTTTAAAAATTTTAATCTTTTTTGTATATTTTAGATTTTATTAATAGTTTTTAAATGTTTTTCTAAATTTTCTATTTTTTTAAAAAATTATATTAGATTCAAAAAGAAGTACTTGGAATTTCCCCCATTGTTAAAATTATATGGCAATAAAGTTGAGAGGGGGGGGGGGGGGGGGGAGTATAATTAATCCTATTGTAAAAATTATTATCTAAATACCTAGAATTGATATTACTATGCAGCACGTAGTTAATGTCAATATCACTACTCTTATGTATAACAACCCCCATTCTCTCACATAAAGGTTGGTCAGACACGATGCGTCGAAGGTGGGGCTTATTTGTCAATTAAGACCATTCTCAGCATCGCACCATAAAAAAATATTTATTCATAAGCCAAGATTTGAAATCGAACAAGAATTAAATTAATTATCAAGGCAATCATAGAATCCAATAATCACATAAGATGAATAAATCCCAACAAACTCATAAATGTCTCAAACCAACAAGAAATAGAATAGACTTCGGGCTTATGCCCGTACAATAATCCAAATGTAAAAAGGAAAGAACTAAAATACAGTACTAATATGATGTAGAATTAATGAGCAAAAGTCTAATGCACAAAATGAGACTGCAAGGCTGAACTATCCACAATCCTGCTATCCCTGTCTAGGAGTACTTGGGAGGAGAAAACATTCAAAATTTTGTGTCAGCGCCCTCAAGTGTGAAATAATTAACTTACTAATTTTATATTGAAAAAGTACAGTTAATTCAAAGTGTAGAATTCCCGTTGTCGCTCACATAAATAACATGCCACACCCCTCACCTAAAAGCAATGTTACACGTTTAACCACCCAAGTCCCGATACAGATAAGTGATGAATACTGATGATAATATAAGAGTGCATTTAACAGGATAAGTACGCTGAAATAGAATTACTTTCTTCAAGTTACTATTGCCCAAATTATTTCAGACATACTACCCATAAAATAATGACATCAACATCATACATACTACGTAGTATACCATTACACATACACATACACATACAGTTGGGGCGGTACCTACGCATTATACCATTACAGGGCCATACCAAGTGGTGACACATGGATCCCAGCATCAATACTTATCTCTCACAAGTGACGCTTTTACGTAGTACCTAAAATATGACCTACACTACGCCTAGCCCACCTATGCTGACGTGTGCTTCGATCTCGAACGCGCGCATCCCAATCGATAAGACAGTCCACAAATATCGGTATGTCCAGACAAAATATATATACCTATCACTATTTGCACAAGTAATCATTCTAATAATTATCCCTTAACCGCCCAAAGGATTGTTCCATAATTATTCTTATTTAATAATTAACCAACATGTGAATCATTAAATAATCCTTCTTTATAGAAATGTCATTAATTAATTTAGTCATTCTTTTATTTATAGTAACACGTTTTCATTTTTAATAAATTTCACGATTGCCCAATCATGGTCCCACCAATTCGTGTGGGTACTTAAAAATACCATGAACACAACCGTGGACCCCACGACCTGACCCCTGGGAGCCTAACCGATTTGGCCCAGGGGCAAATCGGTTCACCCCAAATCGATGCCCATAATTTATTCACTTGAGGTTTATATTTTTCACTTCAAATCGAAATATGAAGGTTCCAACTTAGCGATAATTACTAATATCCATCCTTTTAACTTTGTTTATTAACTTAGGATCATTTTTAATCTATTTTAAAGCCCGGATCAAGCCCCAAATTAGAGGAATTCAAATCATAGAGGGTGTTCATGTATTTTCATATCTAGTCCACAAATCCCCTAATCTTTACTACATGTAAGGGTTTTAGTTTATCGAAATCTCATAACCTTAAGCAAGAATTAATGCTAGTACATATGAATCATCACGATAATCAGATTTAAGGTCCTAATCATGAGTTGCCATCATCTTAAATTTTCAAAGTCTACCCTCCTACATTCTGAAATTCTTATTTTGTCATCAAATTTAGATCTTTCATGTGTATAGTCTAATGCCATCATCAAATCATCAAAGTTTCCTAACTTTTAGAAAGTTCTACATAGGATTAAATACACACTGAATAAAGAAGAAATTTGGATGAAATAAAATAAGCAATAAAATTCTTGCCTTAGATCTTGGATGTCTTCTTGGTTGATTCTTGGATTCCTCCTTGGATCTTTCTCTCCCAATTCTCCTAGTAGGGTTCTTTCCTCTCTCTCACAAAATGTGTTTTAGGGTTCTTGGATACAAATGATATGAAGTTATTAACCTCCTAGTTAATGTAGTAAAGGCTCAAATCCCGAGTTGGGCCTTATGTCTAAACTTTGGACTCACAAATTAGCCCAATAGCCTCCAAGGACATATATATACACACACACACACACACACCTCGAGACCATTTCTTAGGGTTTAAAACATCCCAACGAGTTTGTAAAACCTCTCAAAGTACGCTCCGAACATTTTTATTTAACAAGTATATTTTCAATTGTGTCACACGCCCTATATCAATTATTCAATGCAAAAGCAATAATTTTTTTATCGAAATTATTTATCATGCAAAGTCCAACTCACACAACTTGAAATAATCATTAATTAATTTATTCACAACCCTATTAACTAAATTTACCAATTTAATTTAATTTCTACGAATTTTATCTTATTCCAAAAATAGTTTTATTTTATTCTAAAAATACGGGGTATTACATTCTCCTCCCCAATAACAGAATTCAAAATGTACCTGGCTATAAGAGTCCTCGATACTTTTCCCGTATGTCTTCTCCCTCTCCCAAGTCGACTCGTCTTCCTTATGATGTTCCCACCACACACGTACCAACGGAACAACCTTAGATCGAAGTCAGCGCTCCATACGGTCCAGAATGACTACAGGTCTCTCCTCGGAGGTAGCGCCTGGATAGAGCTCTATCTCATTAAAATCTGGTAAGATGTCTCGTCTCTAAGGATCCTCTGTAATGTGGATATGTGGAAGATGTCATGCATCCGATGCAAGTGGTCAGATAGTCCCAATCGATACGCTACGGGACCAATCCTCTCAAGAATAGAGAATGGTCCCACATATTGGGGAACCATCTTCCCCTTTTTACCAAATATCATCACTTTCTTTGTGGGAGACACCTTAATCAGCATTTGATCCCCAAAATTAAAATCCAGGTGTCGCCGGATCGCATCCACATAGCTCTTTTGCCTATCCTAGGGAATTTATACCCTGGCGTGAATCATCTCCACCTTCTTTGAGGTCTATTGAATGAAATATGGCCCAAGTAATTTGTTCTCCCCCATCTCCAACTAGCATAGAGGGTGAATGATAAGGTATCTAATAAAGAGCCTCAAATGGTGTCATCCCAATCGCCAACTGGTAGTTGTTGTTGTATCCAAACTCTACCAAGGGCCAGTTCCCCTTAAAGTCTAATATGCTCCAACATCAAGCTTACCCTGTCCGTTTGCCTATCGATCTGAAGATGATATGAGGTGATCAACCTCAACTCTGCCCCTAAGGCCTGCTAAAAGCTTTTCCAAAAAGGGACACAAACTTCCTGTCCTTATCCAACACAATGTTTAGCGGTACTCGGTGTAACTTTAAAATCTCTGCGAGAAAAAGTCTAGCGTATCGCTTTAAACTGTAATCTGTCCAAATCGATAAGAAGTGAATCACCTTCGTCAACCTATCGACGATCACCTAGATAGAATCATGCCCCCTATGTGATTTAGGTTGCTAAATGATGAAATCCATAGACATGCTCTCCCATTTCTACATCGGGATCTCCAAAGGTTGTAATACGCCTGCAAGATGCTGATGGTCCACCTTCACCAACTAACACATAGCACATTTGGACACAAAAATTATTATTTCCCTTTCCATACCGGCCCACCAATACCGACGTCGAATGTCGTGGTACATCTTATCCCCTCTGTGATGTACCCTAAAACGTGAGCCTCAGACATAACATCTCACCTCAACTCTTCATCATTTGGGATAACTAGCCTGCCTTGAAATCTCAATCCCTCATCTAACCCAAGAGAATAGTGCTATGCCCCCTCAGCTAACAATAACCTAACTCGCTCCTGGCAAAGTTGATCCCCTGCCCATGCCTTTAAGACCCGAATAATGATCTTGAGTTTGATGGTGAGAACCGCTATAAATGCATGGGTCAAGTCGTCATCCCCACAAAGTGATTTCCACTTTGCCTTCCACACTGCCGCCAACTCCAATATCGGTTTGCAACTCAAAGCATCTGCTACGACATTCACCTTCCCAGGGTGATACTAGAATGTCAAACTGGTAATCCTTCACAAACTCTATCCATATCCTCTACCTCACGTTTAACTCTCAATGTGTGAACAAGTACTGTAGGCTCTTATAGTTTGTGAATAGCTAGAACTTCTCCCCCAAAAAATAATGCCTCCACACTTGTAATGCAAAAATCATTGCCGCTAACTCTAAGTCATGGTTAGGATAATGTCCCTCATGAGGCTTTAGCTTCTGTGAAGCATAAGCTATCAGCCTCTCTTCCTGTATTAATACCCCTCCAAGTCCCCTCAAGGACACATTTGTAAAGACCTAGTACTTTATCCCTGCCTGAGGTAATGCCAGAATCAGTGTTAGAGTCAATCGAGTCTTCATCTCATCAAATGCCTGCTAACATGCATCAAACGAAACATCCTTCCTCATCAAGTTCGTCAGGGACCCGACTATCTTTGAGAACCCCTGAATGAATTTATGATAGTACCCGACTAATCATCAAAAGTTACGTACCTTAGTGGGTGTAGTGGGTTGTCCCTACTCCATCACTACAGAAACCTACCCCGGGTCCACTGATATCCCCCTCTCAGACACAATGTGGCCGAAGAAATTCACTTCTCGCAAACAAAAACCACATTTCTCAAACTTATCGTATAATTGGGGGTCACGTAGTGTCTGTAAGATTACTCATAAATGTTGTGCATGCTCCTCCGTAATCCTAGAATAAATCAGGATGTCATCAATAAACACTATGATGAACTCATATAGAAAATCCCTAAATACCTAATTCATCAAATCCATAAACACCGTTGGCGTATTGTTTAGCCTAAAAGGCATAACCAAACACTCGTACGACCCATATCTCACAAGAAACGTCGTCTTCGAGATATCCTAATCTCAAAACCTTAATTGATGATAACTCGATCTCAAATCGATCTAAAAATATGCAACACGCCTGAGCTGGTCAAACAAATCATCAATGCGGGGAAATGGATATTTATTTCATATGGTGACTTTGTTCAACTCCCTGTAGTCGATACAAAGTTTCAAGGATCCGTCCATCTTGTTTACGAACAAAAATTGAAGCACCCCATGAAAAAGTACTCCATCAAATGAACAACTATCTCAATAGCTGCTCAATCTGATCCCGAAGCTCCCTCATCTCTTGAGAATCCATATGATACGGTGTACGAGCAATAGGTTTCGTGATCTGAATCAAATTAATCATGAAACTATCTCCCGACTAGGCAAAAACCCTAGAATCTCCCCAAATACAAATTAGAAAAATCTATACCTACAGGGATGGAATCTAGCGACGCTACGACCTCCAAAAAAGTCTCCTCCTCAATATAGTATAAATGCGTGCTTGACCCATTCTAGCGTGAGGCATCACAATCAGGTACATCTCCTGCTCTGGAATGGTGAATACAATGGAACTATCATAATAGTCAATACAAACATTGTACGTAGCTAGCCAATCCATCCCTAATATGACATCGTACTCCTTCATATCTAGTATCAGTAAGTCTGCCACAAATGTAAGTCGAATAATTTTGACTCTGATACCCTGACCTACCGAGCATATGGGTGCCCCATTACCCAGGGTGAATCTATGTGCAGTATAATATTAGAAGCATAATCTATAATTCCAGTCTCACATGCAAAACTAGTGCTAAGGAATGAATGAGATGACCCCGTGTCAAATAAAATACGACCCACATACCCAAAGATAGGGAACATACCCTCAAAAACCTGAACTAGTATTGGTCCCTCTATTGGCGTAATGTGGTACACTCGTCCGTACTGCAGCTGTGGCGGCTGCCCTTGAGGTGGGGCAATAGGTGCTTGTGTGGTCGGTGCTACAACTCCTAGAGTTAGTAACTGTTGGCACTACCCTTTTAGCGTCGGATATCCTCTATGACCACCCTGCTCCTGAGGTGCCTGATTACCTCGAGGACACAGCCTCAATGTGTGGACCCTCTCGCCATAAATGTAACAATTCCCATTAAATAGGAGTCTTTATACTTACCGACCCTGCTGGCCCCAGCTCTGTTAACCCTGGCCCAAATGGCCCCTATGCTGGCCCTGGCCTTAATGCCCATGGCCCTGTTGGCTCTACCTATTTCGATCATTTGAACCATGGAATCGCTTGTGCTGATCAATAGATGGGGGACCCCTAACTACTTTGTAGATGGAGGACCCCTAAGCTAATGAGCACCCTGACTACTACCTCCACTCGCTTTATCCTACGGGTTCGATGTCTCAGCTCCCTGTCTCTTCCCACTTTTGCTTCTCTGACAGGCCTTGTGGTCCTGGAAATGTAGAAATGAGGCATTCACCATATAATTATACATAGTAAATGTCAAGTTCCCCAAAAGTACCTTTCTGATATAATAGGTTGATCCTTCTATAAAAATTTCCATCTTCCTATGATCCATGTTCACCTCCTCCCTTGGAAAGTTATAGAGGGTGATGAACTCTTCTTCATACTTCACCACCGTGTGACCATCTTGTTTGAGGTCCATAAATTGACTCCTCATCTCTAACTTCATCACCTGAGGGAAATACTTCCCATCGAACCTCTCCAAGAACTCGTCTATAGTCAAACTGTCCCTCTCTGCTACTGAAGTAACTGACTCCCACCACTGGAGTGTTGTTCACATGAGTCAAAATGAAGCCAACATTTTCTTCTGAACTGGAGTTCATTCCATCATCCATTAGTTCCACTGAATATCCTTTTTTCACCTCCTCACCACTAAAGTGTCTGGATTGACCACAAACTCTAGAGGTTGGCCCTTTTTGAAGGCCTCCCTAACTGTCCCAGACTGGACCTACGGTCTGGGCTGGTAAAGCTATCTTTTGTGGTGATGGTGGTGGCTGTTGCTAATCTTGTGGTAGTGAAAAGTGCTGGAGCATTTTTGTCATCGCGGTGGAGACTGCTCGGGTCACGATGGAAGCGATATCTGCTGGGGTAATGATGGGTTGGGCTAGTGGGGCTTGAGGTTACTGTTGTGGCTATGGCTGAGCCTCCTCATCTACAGTGGGTAAAACTACATGCCTAGGTCTATCCCTCCTTCTGTTTGCCATCTGAAAGAAAACAAGGTTCGAATTAGTACAAATAACAAGAATACAATAAATCCTGGGCATAGGCTTTGCATAACGCAGAACATAATAAACGCAACCTGGATCCTAAGGATACTAAAACCTGGATACTTTAATACCAATATAAACAATCCTTCTTTTCTCACATAATGGTTGGCCAGACACGATACGCTGAAGATTGGTCTTTCTTCTCAATGAATACCATTCTCAGCATTGCACCATAAAAAATATTTATTTATCAGCCAAGATTTGAAATCGAACAAAAATTAAATTAATTACCAAGGTAATCATAGAATCCAACAATCACATAATATGTATAAATCCTAACAAAATCATATATATAACCACCCAGCAACAAATAAAATAGACTTTGGGATTATGCCCATACAATAATCCAAATGTAAAACTAAAAGAACTAAAATGTAGTAGCAACCTAATCTAGAATAAATGAGCATAAGTCTGATGCATAACGTAAGACTGTATGGCTAAACTATCCACAGTCCTATTATCCATGTATATGAGCACCTGGGGGGGGGGGGGGGGAGAAAACATTTAAAATGTTGGGTCAGCACCCTCAAGTGTGCAAGAATTAACTTACTAATTTCATATTACAAAAGTACAGTTAATTTAAGGTGTAGAATTCCTATTGTCGCTCACATAAATAACATGCCTCACATGTCACCTAAAAGCAATGTTACACGTATAACCACCCAAGTCCCAATACAGATAATGGATGAATGGTAATGACAATATAAGAATGCATTTAGCAGGATAAGCACACTAAAATAGAATTATTTTCTTCAAGTTACTATTTTCCAAATTATCCCAGACATACTACCCATAATGAAATCAACATCATACATACTACCTAGTATTGGGCCTATGTTTTATAATCTTCATCTTTAGATTTAAATAATTATTCCATTCATTTTTAGTAAATACAGTTAGGGCGGTACCTATGAAGTACACCATTGCATGACCCATACCTAGTGGTGACACATGGATCCCAACATCAACACTTATCTCTCATAAGTGGCGCTGCTACGTAGTACCTAAAATATGACCTATTATGCCTAACCCACCTATGCCAACGTGTGCTCCGATCCCGAATGCACGTACCCCGACCGATAAGACAGTCCACGAACATCGATATGTCCACACAAAATATATTTACATATTACTATAGGCAAAGGTAATCATCCTAATATTACCCCTTAACTGCCCAAAGGATTCTTCCATACTGATTCTTATTTAATAATTAACCAACATGTGAATTATTAAATAATCATTTTTATAGAAATGTCATTAACCATCTAGTTAATTTAGTCATTATTTTATTAATAGGTAACATGCTTCCCGTGAGTGCAAAAAAATATCACAATAAAGGAATCCACGAAAATAATCACAAAGAGCAGAAAGTAAAATAAATCGCACACACAACAACGATGTACGTGTTTCGGTAACTGTATACATCCATGGAGAGGTTACTTTTTCTTATTAAGTGTCTCTCATAATTTCCAGTCATAATCCCTTTGTCCCGAGTCAGGCTGTACAATTTATAGATACATCATCATAGAGTTAGAGTTATTTAAGGAACTCAAAATAGCACATGGATATGTCAAGAGATACATAAATATCTCATTCGACATTCTTGGTATATGATTTATCCATATCCTCAAGTTTCCTTATAAAACTAAAATACTTGTGTGGAAATTAAGTCATTATTTGGGCCAGGAAGTGTGTAAATCCATCTAGGCTGGTCGGCTACTTTCATGGACCGTAATGAATGTGCTCCCATAATTGCCTCCAAAATATTTAGGCTAATTGTTGTGGATCAATAGATTTTAATCGAGTCGAAGGCCCAAAACCTGACATGGTGTTCAAAATCGACATGTCATATTTGTAATCGCAAGAGTTGAAGGGGGTACGCTTGTCCCAAACAAAGATTGAAGCGCCGAAATCTTTTTGGGAAAATATGACCCATTATTTGAGGTTTTGGAGACCGGGTTGTATGCACACTCAACCGCCAGTTCAGTGATCCTGGTCGTTCATGTGCCTTCTTCATCACTATGATTCTCTTCTCATTTTTTGCTTCAAAAGTCAGGGTCCTTCTTCTTTCGTGCTTTTCCAAATATTCACCATTACTTATAAATTCTAGTGTACATCTTTCAATTCTTATTTTTTGCATTAGCTTGTTACTTGTATCTAAGGTTTCTCTTTCTTGTTTATGTAATCATGGCGACGTTAGATAATAAGTCAGTAGATGAATTTAGGTGCCAGTATAATATCCCTGACTGGGTAGTTATTGACTGTGCCCCTTTTCCAAGGGATGCCCATGATATTGAGGGGGTCATTGGATTCACACCCTTATGATAACACGGGGGGGGGGGGGGGTTCTAACGTTCCCCCCAAACGTGTTGTTTCTTAGGTTCTTTAAATATTTTGAAGTTGTTCCTACTCAATGTGACCGAAATGTTTGGAAGATAGTTAATGTATTCCATAGAATAAACATCCTCTATGGACCAAAATTAGGTGTTGTAGAATTATGCTATTGCTACGTGTGGTCGAGAAACAAATAAGGTTTATTGTGTCTGAAGACCAGAAAGGCAGAGTAGGTATTAGTAATAAATCTTCTGATGTCCCATAAGATTATTAGGAACAGGATTTTATTACTAGGCCTCCTACTTATGGGGGAGAGAGGCAATGGGGCCCTATGATTTTTTTACTATGGAGAGGACAAAATAGGTCGCTTCTTATTTTGTTTTTGTTCTTGCCTATTGGCTTCTTATTTTTCTGTCCCTATGCATTTGGTTGATATTCTTCCTTTCTTATTTTTGCATCTCATGAAAAAAATTAAGAACCTGATATCAGTGAAATTGATACTGACAAGCTTGTAAAGGCCTTGAGTATTAAGGAAAGGTTGGCAAACGGAGAACATCCGAGGTCAGCAACCTTTTTGTTGGAGTACAAAAATACAAGTCCCAGCTTTATTGCTCACCTGGTTGATAGAGTTCTAATTTTAAAAGATCTTGAAGTAGGCCCTTCTGATCCCATATTGATAGAAGAAGAAGAAGAAGAAGAAGAAGAATAAGAAGAAGAAGAGGAAACTAAAACTTCCTGATAATAACGATGATCAGGTCGTCCTATTTAACAGGTTAAAGTACTTAAAGGCATTTAGTTCTGGGTCCGTTGAGGATACATTTTCTAGCCCATCTGATATGTGAAAGAAAAGGAGAAAGAGAAAGAGAAAGAGAAAGAGAGAATGAAGGAGATGGATGAGAAGAAGAGAGAGAAAGAGAAAAAAGAGGCGAGAATGAGAGAAAAAAAAGAGGAGGGAAGACAAGAGAAGGTTGACTCCCTTTTTATGTTGTTGAGGGGGTTAGCGTGGGAGATACCACCCACCTTACCCCTGAGTTGCTGAAGAAGGACATGATCGCTGTTGATGGCGAGCGATCCTCAAAGTTGGGATCATCCCAAGTAGCTCTGAAGACTGCTCAAGAGATAGTTTTGGTGAGTCCTCATGTCCTAAATTTTTCCTCTCCTTTCAATTTCTCTTTCCTCGAATTAACTCTGTAGTCATGTTTTTCTTCATGCAGTTGTTGTCTGACTTCAAAGCTCTCTTAGACGATCATGCTAATAAGTCTAGAAAGGAGCAAGAGCTGAAAGATACCCTTAAGGCTGAGAAGGAGGCTTTTTCTAGAGCTCTCCAGGTCTGCGAGAAATAGAAGGGCAAGGTGTCCAAGGCCCTTAATGAGCTCAAGGAGTCCCAAAAGAAATGTGTTATTGAAAAAGACAAGCTCGTAAAGGAGAACCAGGGTTTATCGAGCAAAGTTACTAAACTAAAGGGTGATCTTGCACAAGAGAAGGATGCCATCTACCGCGAGGGCTTTTACAAATCCTATGACGATGCGAAGGGGCATCTCGCATAAAGCTGTAAAATTTCTTTTATGAAAGGCTGGGACCAAGTATTGAAGGAAAATGGAACCCCTACCGAATCCAATATCTTTAACCTACACTCCCCTAGCCCTGATCAACACCAATAACGTCCAAAACTATGTAACGTTTTTTAAGACTTTCAAGGACGTGCAAACCCGTTAAATTTCTCTAACAAAACTCCCTCATAAATTTTTCTTTTTGAGGTGATCTAAATTCTCAAACTTTGGAGAATTGGTGAACAAGCCTAATGGCCCCATTTTGGCGTTAATTTTCTTTTTATTTCCTTTAAATTGTTTCGAGCTCATTTAAACCTCTTTGAACCCCAGATAATACCTCACTTTTATGGTCCGATTTAACGGTGGCCTAGTATTCGCAAAGGTCAAATAAGAACCTTTCGCAGTCCTTCCCCGTTTTTCACATAAAAACACACATCCTCACCAAACGATTTTTACATGCACTCCTATCTTGTCAAGTTTTATCGCATATGGTTTGTTGTATAGGCAAAATTGAGATGGAAACACTCAAGCCACACATTAGATAGACAAGTACAATAATCAAATAAAGCCATGCATGTGTGAAATAAAGGAGATAAGGAGCCAAACATGTACAAAGATATCACTAATAGCATCTCAATGACTCCAAACAATGTAAAGAACATGGATGAAATGGTGTAGCGTCTCAAATCACTATCAAACAGTCATATGGAAATGGAAAATGTGACTATGGCTATCTTAAATGCTCATCCAAAAATGGTGTAAACAAAAAAAAACATTTTGTGTTTTTCCAAAAATTTTATAAAAAAGAAAATCTTTTTGTCTTTTTCAATTTTAACAAACGAAACAAAAAATCTTTTTAGATTTTTCAAAAAATAAGAAAAGCAAAGAAAAAAAAATGATACAAATGATACAAACTAGCAATAGGAATCATATGATATGAACATGAAAATGCATCATATCCTAGACATGGACCACCCCCCTCAGTCAACTGTGCAACTACCTAAAGACTTCCTAAGAATCTCGTATCTAAGGGCATCTAAAGGCTTCGTCAAAGTACCGTATAACTGGAGGTTGGTAGACACATAACTCAGGGATATGACCTTCTCCTCAACTAACTCACGGATGAAGTGCTCACGTATCCTAATGTATTTTATGCGCGAATGCTGGACTGGATTACGGAATATGTGGATCGCACTCGTGTTATCATAGAAAATGGTCATGGTGTCCTGTGAAATCCCATAATCCTCCATCATCTACTTCATCCACAGAAGTTATGTGTAAATACTCCCAGCGGCTATGTACTCAGCCTCCGCAGTGGACAAAGAGATGGAGTTTTGCTTCTTTCTCAACTAAGAGACAAAAGCAGAACCAAAGAAGAAACACCCACCAGAAGTGCTCCAACATCCATTTACATCCACAACCCAGTCGACATCCGAATAAGTGAACAAACGATCATCGGTATCAAAGGAATATCAAATGCCAAAGGAAAGAGTCCCACTCATGTATTTGATAATACGTTTAAGAGCGAGTAAGTGTGACTCTTTTGGGGGCGCATGATATCGCGCACAGGCTCTAACACTCTAGGCGATGTTGGGACGACTGACAGCCAAGTAGATACGACTACCTATCATACTCCGATACAAAGTTTGCTCTACGTCCTTACTAAGCTTTGTTGAGGTACTCATCGGGGTACGTGCGTTCTTAGCGGAGTCTAAACCAAATTTCTTCACTAGGTCTCTAACATACTTGGATTGGGAGACGAACATCCCATCCTCTAGCTAACGAACCTGGAGACCAAGGAAGAAAGTAAGCTCACCTACCATGCTCATCTTAAACTCACTCTTCATCATATCCTCAAAGTGGTGAGCATGATGGAGCACGTGGACCAAAAGACTATGTCGTCCACATAGACCTGGGCAACCAAAATAGCACCGTCATCTCTCTTGATGAATAACGTCATATCATCTCCCCCTGTTTTGAAGCTATGAGCTAAAAGATAGGAAGTAAGCCTCTCGTACTAAGAACGCGGTGATTGCTTCAAACCATACAGGGCTTTACTTAGATAGTAAACATGATCAGGGTGCTTAGGGTCTTCAAACCCTTTAGGTTATTCCACGTAAAACTCCTCATATAGAATGCCATTCAGAAAGGCACTCTCGACATCCATCTAATATAATTTGAAGCGCAGATGACATGCGATGGCGAGTAATAAATGGATGGACTTAAGCCTCGCAATAAGAGCGAATGTCTTGTCAAAGTCTACACCCTCTATTTGTGTGTAGCCTTGAGCGACCAACCTAGCCTTATTTCTAATAATGGTACCTATCACATTTGTCTCACTAGTTAGAGGGACTAATTCTCAGACATCATTCTTTCGAAATTGAAGCAACTCAACTTGCATAGAAGATATTCAGTGTTCATCTCTGAGTGCTTCTTTAAAGTTCTTGGGCTCGACTTTAGATGTGTAGCAGACATGGATAACAACATTCTCTAGCTGAGCATGAGTCTTGACCGTTAGGGTGGGATCTCCTAGAATAGCAGTAGGATCATGACTTTTGCGAACCCAAACAGGAGTATCCCCTAAAACAGGAGTAGGGTCCACCCTGGGTTTGGGGGACACAATGGGATCATTAATAGGGAGTGGGTCATCCTCACACAAATGGGTGAAATCAATAGACGTCGATGATTCATCATCTTGTACAGTGACATTTATTTACTCCATCACCTTAGAGCTCTACAGGTTAAAAATTTGGTACGCTCTACTTGTCGATGAATATCCTAATAATATTTCCGCATCGCTTCGGGAGTCGAACTTTTGCTAATTGCTCTCTGTCCCGTAGGATGTAGCATTTACTCCCTAAAACACGAAAATATGCAAGGTTGGGCTTATTTCCAGTCCCTAATTCATAAGGCGTCTTAGGTGTGTGTGGACAGAGGTAAACCCTATTCACCGTGTGGCATGCGGTAGACACCGCCTCTGCCCAAAATCTCCTAGTAACATTACGATCTAGAAGCATAGATCTAGCCATCTCCTGAATCATATGATTCTTCCTCTTAACAACTCCATTTTGTTGAGGAGTCTTTACGGCCGAAAATTTATGTTTAATCCCGAGGCTATCGCAGTAAAGATTAACTTTATCTTCCTTAAATTCAGTGCCGTTGTCACTCTGTATTCTATTAATAGTGACACCGTGTTGATTCTGTAGGACACGGCACTTGGTCGTAAGAAATTCCATGACATCAGATTTCTCTCTCAAAAAACCTATAATAAACTATCGCGAGAAATCATCTACCATCATGAGGATATACCGCTTACCACCTAAACTCTCAGTATGCGTGGGATCCATGAGATCCATGTGTATCAACTCAAGCACTCGGGAAGTGGTAATGGAATTCAACTTCCTGTGGGGACTACGAACTTATTTTCCCGACTAACAGGGTCCACAACCCGCGAAAGTAGGCTTTCCAAGCAATGGCAAGCCACATACTAGGTCATTTTTAACTAATCTCTCCAAATATCTATAATTAACGTGACCTAGACGTTGATGCCATAGATCCATAGGAGTGCTCGTGGCGCTGTTACAGATAAGTGAGGACTTGGGAATGATCCCATAACAATTATTATCAGTCCTTACCCGTTGCACTAGAAGTTTACCGATTTGATTATACACATTACACCCGTCCCAGTCAAACTTTACTACAAAGTCAGCACCGCACAGCTGGCTAATGCTGAGAAGGTTTGCTCTCAAACCTTTGACGTACAAAACATTCTCTAGCTTAGGAAATCCTGGTATCTCTATAGTACCTCGTCCTACTATGCTAGACTTGCTCCCATATCCAAAGGTGACTTTACCTTCCTTCCTATCCTCTAAGGAGGTAAAAAATGACACGTCACCTGTCATGTGTCTGGAGCATCCACTATCGAAATACCACTGAGAATCATTATGAGCTTTAAGAGCAACATGGACAACAAGGGCATTTACTTCGTGCTTAGGTACCCAAGAGGAGGTAACCTTCTATTTGCCCTTATCAATGTTAGTTCTAGTCGGGTTTTTGGAAGTATTCACAGATGTTGCGAAAATACATTGGAACTCTTCCATAAGTGGTGA
Source organism: Sambucus nigra (assembly GCA_949130495.1). Classification (NCBI taxonomy): domain Eukaryota; kingdom Viridiplantae; phylum Streptophyta; class Magnoliopsida; order Dipsacales; family Adoxaceae; genus Sambucus; species Sambucus nigra. Next base: position 39,735,120 of record OX422208.1, on the reverse strand, counting down.
CTAGAAACTCAACTTGCTCTTGAAGACTAAAGTAATCGCCAGTGGCACATGGTAGAGCAGAAGAACATCGTGCCTGACCCAAACTATAGTAAAACTCCCTGAAATGGCCCTTTATTTTGCAGTAGGTACAAAAGTACACAGCCTTAGGCCGACCTTGGTTTGTTCTTCTTTGTAATTTTTAACGATAACCATATGGAGTCATTGTAAACTCAGGAACTGGTCCAGGTGCTATTTGGGACGTGGAAGCACCATCAAAACCTATTCCCTGTCTTTCGCCAAAACCTAAAGCGGGACCAAGGAGCATCTTTCCATATTTGTCCTCGATTTGAACCTTGACCTCCCGTGCTCTCTCAAGATCATGAGTAAGCTGGGATATAAGGGCTTCAAAAATCTTACGAGCCTCTAGGGAGGAATGAATCTCACTCGTTAGACTAAACACTTGCTTAGTCAAGTACCTTTTTTCTTTATCAAAATAACTCTCACTCTCTCTCCAAAAAGTATCACTTTCTCTCTAAACTGACTCTTTTTCTCACCACAACTAGTCTCTCTCTCAACACAGACAGACTCTCTCTATCTTAAGGCATTGCAGGTGGATGAGTCTCTCGCCTCTCCTAAATCTTCCTCTAAAGTGGTGATCCTAATAACTAACGCTTTGTTACACTTTTTGGTTTTAAATGACTCGGCATACAACTCGGCTTCGGCGTGTCGAAGGTCACTCTCTCTCTCACGTCGTTCTCACTATTGAGGTGTCCCTGTGAAGGGCATACTCATCGTTTTAAGGAGAACTAGAGGTACTCACATGACTAGACATGAATGCGGTGAAGTTACACTCATGTGGTGACTCATCTTCAGAGTCCACCAACTCGACCTTACTATCATCACTAAGGGTAGCATTGAGAATAACTTTGTCATTTTCTTTGGCAAGTCTGTTCAGCCTAGTAGCACACTCAAAAGCTCTTACACTCATAACATCTCTCACCGTCTTTCTTAGGAGTGTCTTTATGATCTTTTTAATTTTTCTTTTCAAACTTATTTTTCTCAAAATTCTTTTTATCTTTGAAATTTTCATTTTTCTTGAATCTGAGAATTTTCTTAATTTTTTTTGCAAACAAAGCCAAATCATGTAAGTCAAGGTCACACTCTGAATCTAACGTTTCTTTCTCCCTTTTTCTAGAAGACTCTACTCTCTTTATTTCTAACCCCTCACTCTTCCTATCCTAGGCTTGAAGTGCAATCCCTTTATATTTAGATTTCATCCTGTGAGGGAACATGTTAATTTCATATGTTTGGAGGTCTCTTACCAACTCTTCTAATTTCAGATCTTTTAAAGTGTTTAAAGATTATAGCACAGTGACTTTGGGGATGAAACATTTGGGAAAAGTTCTCAAAATCTTTTTAATCACTCTAATAATAGGAATATGTTCACCAAGCTTAAAAATGTTGTTAATAATGTCAGACAAACGAGCATAATATTCATCAAAGCATTCAGATTCAAGCATGGTGATTGTTTCAAATTGAATAGTTAGATTTTTCAACTTTGATTCTTTAACAGCATTAGTGCCTTTATGGGTAAGTTGAAGAACATCCTATGCAGCTTTAGACGTGGTGTCATTATGCGTCGGAACTCGTTAGGAGAGACGGATCAAGAAATGGCACTTAGACCCTTAGAATTATACGTGGACCATTTATGTTCATCCTCAGTCCATTGAGCCATATGTTTTAAATTTGTGTCATTATCAACGGTGACGGTGGGAGGTGACCACCCATTTTCAACAAGAAACCACACACGTTCGTCAATGGCTTTAAGAGCAGATTTCATATGGGCTTTCCAGTATGCATAATTAGACCCGTCAAAAAATAAAATTTTACTAAATGATTTTTCTATTTGAACAAACGCCTTTTTAAGCAATCAATTTTTTTAAACAACTGATATTCAGAAAAATTTTGCAAAAAATTACACGGTAAAGCTATGTAACAGGCTCTGATACCAATTTGAGAGTGTGCCTTATGTTCAAATAAAGAAATTTATTTAATTAAAAACAATGTTCAATTAAATCCTAAACATGCATCTAGGTGTGATTGGAGATAATATTAATCATGCAAGAACATTCAATCACAAACAACCAACTGAGGAAACATTCCCCAAAGGGAAAAACCTTTTTATTTTCACTATAATTTGTAAAGTTCGGTTTACACGGATTACAATGAAAATACAAGAAGTGACAAACAAAATACCCACATGTGTCGGTTCTGATGTCGCCGGCTAGAAGATCTCGCAAGAGCTCCAGAAGGTCAGCAATGGAAAAGAGATAACTTCTTCACAAGGTTACTCCAAAAGAGTAAATCAATCTCCTTTATGGTTTAAAGGATTCATATAAAGGATTAAAACGTTTTTGTGAATCAAAAAGGGTATTTTGGCTTGAAAAATGGTGAAGACTTGATAACTTAGGTCTGACAAAAGTTCCTTCCAAAGTCTTAAAACAAAACGTTCCCGTTCATGGAATTTATAGGAACTAAAATAGAAATCTTGCGCCTGATTTTTCTTAACCGTCGGATCAATTCGAAAAGGATGAGCGGATCGGTCCGGTATTCCGAATCAGATCGATTTCTTTAAAAAATGGATCGGTTTGGTATAATGCAAATATAGACAGTGAGTTCAAGCCATCAAATCGATTTGATTACTTCAAAGAACGGATCAGTCCAGTTTTTCGGATCGGATTGATTTCTCTAAAACCGGATCGGTCCGATTACCAATTTATTACAGTCAATTTTTGAAAGCTTATGACCGGGAGCAATAGAATCATGAACACTATCACGAACCCATGACTGGTGAAACAGGACATGACGCACGATGTTATTGATGATGGCATTGTGTAACACAAAATTCAGATTGAGGATTCGAACGAAGATCGTGCTTAGACAAACCTGCTATTGCAGTTTATGACATATTACCTGTGATCTAGGATACTTAAGAAAATCCTAGATTCTACCCCAGAATTTTATAAAATATGTCCTTACATTAAGGTCTGATGCCCCATATATTACTGCAAACTCATGTCCGGTATCATCATCGAGGACATTTTTTGGCTTATGATCACCATTGGCTATGATTTTATCTGCTTTCTTTTTTATATTCGTTGAGGTGCGCTTCTTCAACTAGCTCCACCAAGTGTGACTTTAGGGCTTTATAATTCTCAGTTTTGTGATCGCCCTCCTTATTGAACGCGTATCTCAGCGTGTTGTTCCTTTTAATTGGGTCACTGCCCATATTCTTGGGCCATTTGATGAATGGATCATCTTTGATTTTGCTGAGGATCTTGTAAATAGGTTCCTTAAAGATTGTGTTAACAGCCTGGAATGCTTTGGAGGGGTCGACGTTGTTACCATTCTTAGAGACATTCTTGCCCCCGTTCTTATTTCTCTTCTTCTAGGTTTTATTCTTATATATTCCCTTATTCTCCTTTGCTTGACTATTTTCCACTCTGCTGGGATGATCCATATCTTCCACCTTGATGTATTTCTTGATATGGACCATCAAGTCATCGATAGTGCTTGCATCCTTCTTGGTAAGGGACTTATACAGCAAAGAGGTGGTAGGCAGGTGAATTTTAAAGAATTCTATGGTGAATTGCTCCAAGTAGGCCTCGATCTCGTTAAAAACTTCCTAGTACCTTTTGGCATAGTCCCGGAGGCTCTCTTATGGCTTCTTTTTCATCATAAGCAGTATATCCATCCTCTTGGGATATGAGATGTTGATTATGAAATGAGTCATGGAAGTTCTGCGAGAGCCTTAAAGCTTCTGATGGACCTGTGTGGCAACCATTCAAACCACTTCTATGCTAAATCATATAGGCTGGAAGGGAAGATATGACACATTAATGCATCATTATGGATCTATAAGGTCATACCATGCATGTATTGTCGGACGTAGTCGATGGGATCAGTCTTCCGATAGTAAATACTGAACTTGGTAATAGTGAACTTCTCGGGGGATCCTCTTATTTAATCACCCTTGAGAAAGGTGATTTCATCTGCGTGTTGAGATCCTTTCTAGCTAGCTCTCTAGTGGATCTGGCTCCATGGTGGGTTGAGTATTGATCCATTTATCTGCGACCTAGAGCTTTAATCTCATGGTTTTATCAATCGTGACTCCCGTGGCATCTCTCTGGATGGCCATGCTCTGATCGACTATGCCCTGACCTGTCACATTCAGTTCTTTCCTGGTCACGCCTAAATCTCCCCCATCGGCTATGAGTATTACCCACTAGATAACTAGGAGTCCTGTACCGACACTTCCTGGTTTCTCTTTGGAGATCTCTCTCCACTCTTTCAAGGCGCCTTTGGAGGCGAGCATTCTCTTCTTCTTTGAGGCACGCAACCTCCTCTTTTTTACGAAGGGGGGATTCATATGTATTGACCAACCTAAAATCTAGGTAGACCTAGGTGGCCCTTGGCTCTCCTCGAAAGGCTGTCTATCTGGGCGAAACCTTGGGTTTTTATACTGGCAAATTTCAGACCTAACCCTAGGAATAACAGGGTTCTCTTGTACATCGCCAATTGTGGGAAAGTTGTTGTTGTGGTGAGACATTACAGTATTTCTCTTGATGAGTATTTTTATAGTAATATAAATCATTTCCCACAGAAGGCGCCAATTGTGAGTGAAAAAATATAACAATAAAGGAATATATGAAAAGAATCATAAAAAGCAGAAAGTGAAATAAATCACACACTTAACAACGATGTAAGTGGTTTGGCAACTTGCCTACGTCCATGGAGAGGTTACTTGTTCTTATTAAGTGTCTCTCAAAATTTCCAATCATAATCCCTTTGCCCGAGTCAGGGTGTACAATTTATAGATACACCATCATAGAGTTGGAGTTGTTTAAGGAACTCAAAATAACACATGGATATGTCAAGAGATATCAAATATCTCGTTCGAGATTATTGGTATATGATTTGACCATATCCGCAAGTGTCCTTGTAAAACTAAAATACTCTTATGGAAATTAAGTCATGATTTAGGCTGGGCAACGTGTAAATCCATCTGGGTCGGTCGACTATTTCCAGCGACCGTAATGAATAGGCTCCTACACTTGCATTTTTAATAAATGCCATAATTTCCCAAAAATGGTCCCACTAACTCGTATGGATACTTAATAATACCTCAAATATAACTATGGATCCCACGACCTGACCCCTCGAGAGCCAAACCGATTTTGCCCAGGAGGTTCGCCGCAAATCACTAAACATAATTTGTTCAGTCTGAGGTTTAGATTTTTCACTTCAAATCCAAATTCGAAGGTTTCAACTTAGCAATAATTATTAATATCCATCCTCGTAACTCTGTTCATCAACTTAGGATCATTTGTTGTATATTTTAAAGCCCGGATCAAGCCCCAAATCGCAAGAATTCAAATCATAGAGGGTGTTCATGTATTTTCAGATCTAGTCCACAAATCCCCTAATCTCTACTACATGTAAGGGTAATAGTTTATCGAAATCTCATAACCTTAAGCAAGAATTAACGCTACTACAAATGAATCATCACAATAATAGGATTTAAGTTCGTAATCACGAGTTTACATCACTTCACTTTTCGAAGTCTTCCCTCTTAAATTCTGGATTTCTTATTTCATCATCAAATTCAAATCTTTCATGTGTATAGTTTAATGTGATCATCAAATCATCAAAGTTTCCTAACATTCCAAAATTTCAACATGGCATTAAATACATGATGAATAAAGAAATAATTTGGACTAAATAAAATAAGCAAGAAAGTTTTTGCCTTAGATCTTGGATGCCTTCTTGGTTGATTCTTAGATTCCTCCTTGGATCTTTCTCTCCCAATTCTCCTGCTAGGGTTCTTGCCTCTCTTTCCCAAAATGTGTTTTAGGGTTCTTGGATACAAATGATAGGGAGTTATTAAACTCCTAATTAATGTAGTTAAGGCTCGAATTCCGATTTGGACCTTATGCCTAGACTTTGGACCCATAAATAAGTTCAAATACCTTATTTAATTTGCCCAATAGCCTCCCAACTCATATATATATATATATATATATATATATATATATATAGAGAGAGAGAGAGAGAGAGAGTCAGACTCCTGTACATACCAAACGTACATACCAACGGTGCATACCGTAGGCGCGGACCCTTTTTATAAATGATTTTGAGTTGAGTTTTTTTATATGATGTTTAAACATTTTAATAGACCCATATAAAAAAACTCAACTCAAAATAACGTTTTTGCTATTTTAAAAAAAAAATCGATCAAACTTTCACAGCTTTTAAAAACTGCGAAAGTTTGACCGATTTTTTTAAAATAGTTAAAGATATTATTTTGAGTTAATTTTTTTAGATGGGTCTATTAAAATGTTTAAACATCATACAAAAATAGTCAACAAAAAAATAATTTTTTACTATTTTAAAAAATAGGTATGTACCGTTTGGTATGTACAAGAGACTCTCACTATATATATATATATATATATATATATACAGTCCTGCTCTTGTGCGGACTAGTCCGCATTTTAAGAATGCGGACCGGGCATGTGTCACCTGGCGGTGAGCCCACAGACTAGTCCGCACAAGAGCATTATGTATATCTTGTGCGGACTAGTCTGTGGGCTCACCGCCAGGTGACACATGCCCGGTCCGCACAAGAGCAGGACTGTATATATATATATATATATATATCGGGACCGATTCTAAGGATTTAAAACATCCCAACGAGTTCGTAAAACCTCTCAAAGTGCATCCCAAATATTTTTATTTAACAAGTATATATTTAATTGTGTAACATACCCTATATCAATTATTCAATGCACATGCAATTATTTTCTACCGAAATTATTTATCATACAAAGGCGAACTCACACAACATGATATAATCATTAATTAATTTATTCGCAACCCAATTAATTAAATTCATTAATTTAATTTAATTCATACGAATTTTATTTTATTCCAAAAATAGTTTTATTTTATTCTAAAAACATGGGGTATTGCGTTATGTCATTGTAAATGACTAAAACTTATTTTTTGAAATAATTTTTTAAAAAAATATTTAAAGATAAATAAATTATGGGTTGATGATGCTGAGATTTAGCACCACCGAATAAGTGATGATGTGCTCAAACAATGGCAGCCATGGCAGCCATAGAGATGTAAGTGTATAAGTGTGTAGAAGAAGATGAGTATAAGAGGAATAAGACAATGATGTATAGTGGTTCAGCCAACTTGGCCTACATCCACTGTGAGTGTGTGATCCACTAAGTATGGGCACTAATGGCCTTGGATACAATGCACATAAGCTCACTTTCTCTCTTTACTGTGTGTACAAGCAGAGTTTTTGCTAGGGTTCCAAAAATCAATCGATCCCCTGTAGGGTTGTAGGTGACAAGTATATATAGGTCTTGGGGGGTGTAGTGTACCCCCCAAGTATGCATGGTGCATGTGAATGATGATCTAGCCAATCCCCTGTTGACACCTGTAGATGCCAAATGATGACATAATATTCCCTCACGTGAGGGTGTGATTTTGTTATAACGGTCTCCCATGTGCCATGTGATCCTCACATGCACTGTTCCACGCGTCTCCCAAACCACGCGCTTGTGATGATGTCACCCTCGGCCTTTGATATGAGGCTGAGGGCAAAGTTCCTTCCGGTAATGAGTCTGGCCTAATTTGGGCCTCGTACTGTCGTACCCTCGAAAGGTCGTCCGGTGCTTGATGAAGGGTCGGCCCCCTGAGGGGTCGTCCGGAGCCTGATGAAGTGCAGGGCGCCCTCGGCATGGCCGAGGGTATATACGGGTATATCAATCACCCCCCCAACCCTTAGCCATAGATGATGCAGAGATGGCTGAGGGATAATGTTGCTTTTGAGACTAAGTGTATGGTCTGTTTGATGAGTGACACCTGTCAAACTGATTTGACAGCTGTCAAATTTTTATCCAATGTCGTTCCAATTTTCAAGGCATGGCGGCTGCATGCTGCTTGGGGCTTTGTGCCCTAATGATGTCCTCCTCGTGGGCTGTGCTTTGGCTTGGGTAATGGGCCCACTCATTACTAAGGTATATAAGAAATTTTTGAAACCATTCATTCTCTTCTTCTTCTTCGCGCCCAAGCTCTCTCTCTCTCTCTCTCTCTCTCTCTCACTTCCAACCTTCTTGCCATTTTTGCAGTTTTTGCACCTTCAAGCTTAGCAACTTCGCCATTCCTCTTCAGGTAACACCTTGAACCTAGTGTCCTACTTATCTTCATTTATGTTTGCTTTCTTGTTTTAAGCTCATAGGGCTAGATTTCCTTAGGCTATTCCATAGCTTTTTCGGTGTAACCTCCGGTAAGATGTTCTTGAATTGTTCTTGATAGAAAACCCTTCAATTCTTAGGTTTTGATCGAAAAGTCCACCCTGGTCAAAGGTGGGATTTGTTTGTAGTTAAGTTAGGTTACCCAAATTCTTCTAAGTGTAGGGTCTCCCCCTTAATGCTTCGGAGGCTTTATAATCTAGCCGAGGAGTTCACATCCTTGCGAGAGAATCTTTTCATAGAGATCAGACGAATAGAGGAAGAGGAGGAGAGAAGACGAGGGGCCGACCCTAATTGGGTACGGCCCATTTTTCCCATCCCTCTTGCCACAGTAAAGCCATTTAAGCCATTTGAGCCATCTGAGTCTTGTGGTTCATTCTATCGTCCTGCCGAGAGTTATTCAGGAGAGATGGACGAGAGAGCGTCGTCGCCCACTGGTGCTGGGCCTTCCGGGAGAGGAGAGGAGTCTGAACTGAGCCTAGGCCGACAGGCCGAGGGTATGGTTACTTCCCAGGTTGTCCCTGTGACAACCCTATCTCCACATGCCTTCCAAATGGCTTTTCCCCATAGGTCTCTGGCAAGTGATGAGGCCGAGGGAGAGGGGACAGAGGACGAGGGCGAGGGGACAGATGATGACCAGGTTGACACCTCCCATGCCTCGTCCTATGTCTCCTCAGTTAGGGCTCGTGACCTTTTGTTGTGGAGGCATGCCTATGGAGTGCCCCCAAATATAACTATGAGGGTTCCCTCTGAGTCTGAGAGAGTCTTCAAGGGTGAAGAGGGAGAGGTTATAGTATACGAACAGATGTTCAAGGTAGGTGTCAGATTCCCTCTGCATCCTGCTGTCATAGATATCCTGTCGGCCCTCGATGTTGCCCCCTCTCAGTTTCCTCCCAACTCCTGGAGGACGATCCTTGGCTACATCTCCTTGTGGAAGAATTCTTTCACTGATGAGCCATCGGCCAACGTATTTTTGGCCTATTACAATATCACCTCCTCGTCCAAACAGCCTGGGTACTACCACCTGGGGGCGAGGAGGTCTGACAAAAAACTTCTCCACGTGTCACAGACCTCCAACCACGATTGGAAGAAGAGATTTTTCTTCGTTTCTGGGGAGTGGGAATTTTCTACCGAGACTCAACATTTGGACGATAGTCCGAGGGTTCCCAGAAGATGGTCAAACCCCTCGATGAAGGCCAGGTCTGATCCCGAACTTAGTCTGGATGAGAAAGATATAGTTGAGTATCTGAGGGAACGAGGGAGAGGGGGCGAGCTTACAAAATTTGAAGATCTGATGACCCCCAAGTTCCTCAAAGAAGCTGGTCTAAGGGTCGGCCCCCTGACAGAGCTATGTGAGTTACATTAATTTTTGCTCATTCTTTACTTTTTTCAAGTGTTTCATCTTTGTCTCTGCATCTTTCTAACGTATCGTCCTCCTTTCAGGTCGTCCTGCAGGTATACCAGATCAACTTTGGGAGATGACTGCTCCGAGCTTATTGTCTGGTTTAGGCAAGAAGAATGGCAAGGAGCCTCAGCAGGCTCCGAGGAAGACAAAAAAAATGGGGCCGACACTTGTTGAACTGACAGCCGATGGTCGCAAAAGAAAGGAGCCTAAAGTCCCTGCTGACCCTCGACCGATTTCTAGGACGAGGGCGAGGGTGGAGTCATCTGAGGGGGATGGTTCCTCTTCTATCATGGGAGCCTTTTGGTCCCAAAACTTGACGGCACTGAAGGCCGAGCCATCCTCCCTGATCACAAACCTAAGGGCAGCCAAGGCGTCCATGTTTTCTGCCCCCTCGGCTGCTGATTACGAATTTCTGTCAAAGATGCCTCCGGCCAAGGTGTATGACTATGGTCTGCACGCACTGGCTCAGGTACTTATCTTCACCTCGTCTGATTTAATTTAATTTTTCACCAGCTGTTTCCTCAGCCTCTTAACAAGTGTCTTTTTCTGTGCAGTCCGTCTGTGCCTTCACCTCGGCCACTAAGTGGATGGCTGAGAATCAACAAAAGTTTCATGAGGCCGAGAGGGCCATTCAGCATGAGGCCGACCTACAGACAGAGCTCGAGACTATGAGGGCGAAACTGGAGAGTGCTAGGACCGAGCATGCTAGGGTCTTAGATGAGCTGACGAGACAGCACGATGCCGACCAGCAGGCCAAGGAATTGCTATTAAAGGAGAAGGATGAGGCTTTACATAACTTGGAGGCTCAGTATAAGGTCGATCTAGAAGCAGCTATCAAGAAAGACGAGGCCGATGCTGTGGAGGCCTACAAACTCTCAGACGAGTTTCAAGGCTTCGGCCTTAAATACTTGGAGAGGGGGATTAAGACGGCCTGTCGATGGGTCATCTTAAAGTTCGCTGATGCAGTGTCGTCTGTTCGAACTTCTCTTGAAGCAGTTCAGCTGGATGATCCCCTCATTGCTGAAGCCTTAGCTCAAGTGGAGTCTCAGCATGTCGAAGGCATGGGAACGTCTGAGGGTCGGCCTGTCATGATCATAGAAGAATCTCCTATTGATGCCGAGGCCTTGCCCTCTGATTTTTCTCAATAGGGTGGATGTCTGTAGCCAATACCCTCTTTGTGTAATCCATTTTTGTATTTTATTTTTGTAAGACGAACAACATTTTGTAATATAATGTATCTTGTTGCCTTCCCTACTTGCCTCTTATGTGATTTGCATTGTGTATATTTTTTTTGTACTAACAGTATCACTAACCCCTCCCCCGTCTGTCTTGAGGACCATGGTGGGGTCGTCCCCTCCATGCGACCTCATTATAGTCGAGGGTTATAATCACCTAATTAATGGCTTTAAATAAAGTTTTCCCTCGTCTGTCTTGAGGACCATGGTGGGGTCGTCCCCTCCATGCGACCTCATTATAGCCGAGGGTTATAATCACCAAATTAATGACTTTAAATAAAGTTTTCCCTCATCTGTCTTGAGGACCATGGTGGGGTCGTCCCCTCCATGCGACCTCATTATAGCCGAGGGTTATAATCACCAAATTAATGGCTCTAAATAAAGTTTTCCCTCGTCTGTCTTGAGGACCATGGCGGGGTCGTCCCCTCCATGCGACCTCATTATAGCCGAGGGTTATAATCACCAAATTAATGGCTTTAAATAAAGTTTTCCCTCTTCTGTCTTGAGGACCATGGTGGAGTCGTCCCCTCCATGCGACCTCATTATAGCCGAGGGTTATAATCACCAAATTAATGGCTCTAAATAAAGTTTTCCCTCGTCTGTCTTGAGGACCATGGTGGGGTCGTCCCCTCCATGAGACCTCATTATAGCCGAGGGTTATAATAACCAAACTAATGGTTTTTAATCAAGTGTTCCCTCGTCCTTCTTGAGGGCAATGGTGGGGTCGTCCCCTCCATTGACCCTCATTATAGCCGAGGGTTACAATAACCAAACTAATGGTTTTTAATCAAGTGTTCCCTCGTCTTTCTTGAGGGAAATGGTGGGGTCGTCCCCTCCATTGACCCTCATTATAGCCGAGGGCCATTTTCTGAAGATGTTTTCATGCGTACTAGATCTGATAAACACAAGATGAGGGGAAACACTGATATTTCTTATTAATTTTCCAAGTTCTCTGATGGAGCAACTCATATTACAATTATGGTCTATCAAGACCTTATAACACTACTGATAGTATTTTTTCAAATGATCTGCATTCCAGGGGTTGGAAAAGGGTTCCCCCTCTAGGTTTTCTAGTCTATAGGTCCCAGGGACACTTCATCGATGACCCTATATAGGCCATGCCAATTAGTATGGATCTTGTTGGGCTTTTGCCAAGTCTTTTTGAGGACTAAGTCCCCCACTGCGATTGGCCTTTGTTTCACCCTCTGATTGTAAAACCTTGCGGTCCTCTGCTGGTAGGCGGCCTGCCTTATCTCGGCGTCCTCCCTCCTTTCCTCAATCAGGTCTAAGTCGAGTCTCCTCTCTTCTATATTTCTCTGGGGATCATACATTTGGACCCTATGAGTAGGAAACCCAATCTCGGTGGGGATGACGGCTTCTGAGCCATAAGCTAGCATGAATGGGGTCTCTTCGGTAGAGGCCCTCACTGTCGTCCTGTATGCCCACATCACGGCATATAACTCGTCGACCCATCTTCCTTTTGCCTCCTCAAGCCTATTCTTGATTCCATCTAGGATTGCCCTGTTTGTAACTTCTGTTTGCCCATTGGCCTGAGGTTGGCCTGGGGTGGAGAAAAATTATTTGATACTCACCCTTTCACAGTACCTCTGTAGAGAGGTATTCTTGAACTGAGTCTCGTTATCCGAGATGAGGGTGTTGGGGAGACCATATCTGCATATAACATTTTTCCAGATGAACTGGAAGGTCTTCTGCTCTGTAATCGTGACCATCGGTTCGGCCTCCACCCATTTTGAGAAATAGTCAATAGCTACGATGAGGAACCGATAGTTATTTACTGCTCTTGGTAAGGGTCCTACGAGGCCGATCCCCCACACTGCAAATGGCCATGGGGATGTAATGGAGGTAAGAGGCTGATGGGGTTGGTGAGGGATGGTGGAAAATCTCTGGCATTTATCGCACTTTTTTACATATGCCGCGGCGTCTTTACCTAAGGTCGGACACCAGTACCCTTGGGTGATCACCCTCTTCGCTAATCATCTACCTCCGATGTGGCTTGAGCACGATCCTTCGTGCATATCTTGCAAAAGGGACGAGACCTCAGATGGGTGCACACACCTAAGTAAGGGGAGTAAAAATCCCTTTTTGTACAAGGTGTCCCCAATGACAGTGAACTTTGCAGCCCTGTGTCTCAACTTCTTCCTTTCTTGCCTTGCTTCTGGCATATCTCCCACTTTAATGTATCTGATCAGAGGGTCCATCCACGAAGCTTCCTGAGAAACATTTAGGCAATTGCTAAGTGTTCCCTCAGCATCTTCAATAGTTGTCCGAAGCAAAATTTCTACTGGGACCGTCCTCCTGATGTCTGTCCTAGTTGCCGAGGCCAACCTCGCAAGGGCATCAGCACGGCCATTGTCGAGCCTAGGTATCCTCTTTAATTTCACTTCTCTGAAGCCTTTCAGTAATTACCTCACCTTATCAAGGTACCTAGCCATCCTCTCGTCCTTGGCCTCGTAGGCTCCTAGTATCTGATTCACTACTAGCCTAGAATCACTGTGAACCAAAATCTGGCCGATACTAAGTGATCTGGCCAAGGAGAGGCCTGCTATCAAGGCCTCATACTCGACCTCGTTATTGGAGGCCTTAAAGGTGAACCTCAGGGCGTACTCAATGTCTGTGCCGTTGGGTGCTGATACTATTAACCCAGCTCCGCTCCCGCTTTCGCAAGAGGACCCGTCGACGAAGAGACTCCACGCGGTGTGTTCTTCTGAGAAACCTCCCTCGGTGAGTGACCCCTGTCTAAAGAGATATCTTCCCTCTTCATTTTCAACCACTTTCCTTCTAGCGATGCTCATCTCAGCCTTATCTGTAGGCGTGTCGATGAGCTCACCCTGTCGGGTATTTATCTTCCCGAGGCTCTCACCCTCGGCCTCATCATCTCCCTAAGTAAACTCAGCCACGAAGTCTGCTAATGCTTGCCCCTTAATGGCCGTCCTAGGCTGGTACACTATGTCAAACTCCCCCAGTTCTATAGCCCAGGCCATTAACCTCCCTGATTTTTCAGGCTTGTGCAAAACCTGCCTAAGGGGTGAGTCAGTGAGGATGACCATCGCATGGGACTGGAAGTATGGCTTCATCTTTCTTGATGCATGTATCAAGGCGTAGGCCAACTTTTCCATCCTTGGATATCTTTGCTCTACCCCCTGGAGTGCTTTGCTGTTAAAATACACAGGCTTCTGTACTCCATCTTCGTCTCTAACAATGGCTGCACTGATGGCTGACTCTGAGACGGTGAGGTATACATAAAGTCGTTCACCCTACACGGGCCGTGACAACAGCAAGGGTGACCCCAGGTATGATTTTAACTCCTTAAAGGCCTCATCGCATTCTTCACTCCATTCGAAGGCTTTTTTGAGAATTTTGAAGAACGGTAGACACCTGTCTGTGGCTCTAGATACGAACCTGTTCAAAGCAGCAACTCTCCCTGTGAGCCTCTGAACGTCTTTAATGGACTTGGGGGTCTTCATCTCAATAAGGGCCTTTATCTTTTTGGGATTGGCCTCGATGCCTCTTTGGTTGACAAGAACTTCCCTGCTCCGACCCCGAAGACACACTTGGCCAGATTAAGCTTCATCTGGTATTTGTCCATCGTATTAAAGGTCCTCTCCAAGTCTGCCACATGATTCTATGCCTTCAAACTCTTAGTCAGCATGTCATCTACATAGACCTCCATAGACTTCCCAATTTGGTCTTCGAACATTTTATTTATGAGGCGCTGGTACGTTGCCCCCGCATTTTTTAGGCCAAAGGGCATGACCCTATAACAGTATGTCCCCTTGTCAGTAATGAAGGCTGTCTTCTCTGAGTTTTTAGGGTTCATGAAGATCTGGTTGTATCCTGAATAGGCATCCATGAATCTCATGAGCTCATGGCCTGCGGTAGCGTCTACCATCTAGTCAATACGGGGGAGAGGGATGCTGTCTTTGGGACAATGCTTGTTGAGGTCGGTGAAGTCCACACACATTCTCCACTTCCCGTTGGCCTTTAGCCATGCAGGGTAGATGACCTCTATGATAAACTCAGCGTCTTCTAATTTCTTGACCTCATCCCTAATGACCTCATACTTTTCTCTAGAGTAAATTATCCTCTTCTGCTTTACCGGCCTCACTCCTTCTACCACATTGAGCTTGTAGCACATGATTTCAGGGTCAATCCCTGGCATATCTACATGACTCCACGCAAAGACGCTTTGTCTTCTCCTCAACAGTTTAATGAGGTCTATCTTGATGTTGGGCTTCAGAGACTTGCCGACTTGGACGGTTTTTTTCGGGTCATCCTCATCGAGGATGATGGATTCTACCTCTTCCGCAGCCTTTCCTTTCTTTAGCTTCATCTCATCCCTGGGGTCTAGGGTATCAATATTATAAGTGGTTGTAGCCCTCTTGTGTGCCTCTCTTTCTTCAGCGGAGTTGTAGTAACATTCTCGCGCTGTCGTCTGATCTCCCTGAACTTCCCTTACCCCGTAAGGGGTAGGAAATTTAATCATCTGATGGACAGTAGATGGCACAGCTTCAAACCCCTTGAGGGCCACACGCCCGAGTATGATGTTGTAGGTCGAAAACACATTTTCATCCATCACAAAGAAACTGACCTTCTTAGTAAGCCATCTCGGCCACTCGTCCCCCATCCTGACATCGGCTTCATACACTCTAAGGGGATGAAACTTTTCCCCGCTGAACCCAATCAATGGATGATGGTATGGGACGAGTCTAGCACGGCTGAGACCTAAGGCTTAAAAGCACGACCAAAACATTACATCTGCAGAACTGCCCCCGTCGACCAATATCCTCGGCACCTCACACCTATGCACCCTAGTTATGATGACGAGTGGGTCGTCGTGTGGGTCTAGGAGGCCTTTAAAGTCCATTCTCGAGAACCCCACTATCAGAGTGTCCATATCGACCTTCTTCCTCTTTTCCGACTTGACCTCCAGGGAGGTTGAGTGTATCGTCTTCGTTACTGCCTTGGCCTCAGCCACATGGGCCTTCCTGTCAGCGACCTCAGACCCTCCTCCTGCTAGACCCCCGGAGATCATTCCCACTCCGAGCGAGATCATATTAAGCCTCTTGACAAGACCTTGGTCGTCTCTCGGCGGGAGGTCAGGGTCGTCCTCATCATCAGAATGGCCATCCCCTCTTTTTTGAGGTCCTTCCATACATGCATCGCCTCGCTTCTTTCTGGGGTCGTCCCCTCGGCCCCTCTTGAAGGCACCTTTGTCGACGTACTTTCTGAGCTTCCCTTCTTTCAGCATCTTCTCAATCTCATCTTTCAGAGCAAAGCATTTGTCTGTTACGTGGTCGTGGTCTTGGTGAAATTCGCACCACAGGTTCTTGTTCCTCTTGTTGGGGACCGCCCTCAACTTCTCATGCCACTTCAGGGATCGGTCACTCTTTATCTCATTGAGAATTTATTCACAGCTGACCGTTAGAGGGGTGTAACCAGTGAACTTGTCGTCCGTAGACCTCTTTTTCCCCTCTTTGTTCTTCTTAGGGTATTTACCCGCACTAGCGCCTCTTTTTCGTCTTTACATTTTGCGGCCATCGCCTCTTCGACATTCATCACCTTTCCTGCTGTTGACAGTAATTCAGCCATCGTCCTAGGGGGGTCTTCAGCAAGCTTCCATAACAGCTTCGCCTTTTGGAGTCCTCCAATCAGGGCTGTCATAGCTATACTCTCCTCATAGTCTTCCACCTCCAGCTTCTCTTTATTGAATCTGGCTATATAGTCCCTCAGGCTCTCATTCTTCCCCTGCTTAACATAGAGCAGGTGGGTGGTCTTCTTCTGTGGCCTCACCCCAAAGCAAAAGTTATGGATGAACAGGTCAGCCAACTGCTTAAAGTTTTCAATGGAATTTTTTGGAAGAGACGTGTACCAGACATGTGCATCCCCAGTCAGGGTACCAGAAAAGGCACGACACCTCATCTCATCTGAGATAGAGTATATGTCTGCTGCTGATTGATACATCTCAACATGGTGGACAAGGTTGGTGCTCCCGTCGTATCTTGGGGTGACCATAGGTGGCTTGAACCTTGATGGCGTAGGGAAGTTGACTATCTTCGCCACAAAGGGTGAGCCTATGGTGTATCCCTTCTGAAGAGGGTCCCGGCTCTTCATTATATCACCGATCTTACCCTCTAGTCGCTGGATTGAGTCATTCCAGGGCCTCGCAGGGTCGGCTTGGCCGAGGTTATCCCCTGCCACCTCTTTAAGGTGGACGGACAGTTCTGCTGCGGCAGGCCTGTGTCGGCTGTTTACTTCCCTTTGACCGTCATCCCGCCCTTGGGGTCGGCCATCATCCACCTCCCTCCTGGACCTCGCAGCACTCCTTGACCTAGACAATTTTTCCCGCAGGTCATTTATTGGGCCCAGCCTCTCAAAGGCTGACCCCCTGCTCAAGCGATCAAAAGCAGAGCCTCTCGGGTGATCATCAGGATTTGGTCTTTCGCACTTTCCTCTACTTTCCTGGAGAGGTCGTACAGTATTGTTGGAGACCTCATATGGTTCCCAGAATTCTATAGGGTCCTCCTCTCCCTCCAGGTCGTCATACCTGTCCTTAGGGCAAGGGTTTCCTTGCCTCCCCAGGCGTAGACGTCGGGGGTCAGCAACATCCCTACTCCGCTGAGGGGGTGGCAGGTCTTTGCGTGGTGCCTAGGGTGGTCCCATGGCTTCATGCTGCCCTGGGGCTGCTGCCGGAGTAATCATCTCAGGTGAAACCCCCGGTGGTCTTAGTATGTTCTGGCTTAGAGCTGTGAACTGCTCCTGCATCATCCGCTGGCTTGCTGCCAGAGACTTTAAGGCTGCTGCCACATCAGCCATCTCAGACTGAGGTGGTGGCTGACTGGAACTGGGTCCTCCCCTATCATCCGGTGGGGGAAGTGGTGGTGGTGGCATCTCTGGTGCCATGTGTTTGAGTTGTGAACAGCTGAACTGGAAGAAATATTGGTGAGCTTGAGAACCTTAGTGGGTCTCTTTCAATGGTGAAACATCTCCTCTCAGGGGAGAACTGGTTCACCACCAGAGTGCCCAGTAAGGTCAAGCTGTACAAAGGAAGAGATGTCTTTTCGATTCCCACAGATGGCGCCAAACTGATGATGCTGAGATTTAGCACCACCGAATAAGTGATGATATGCTCAAACAACGGCAGCCATGGCAGCCATAGAGATGTAAGTGTATAAGTGTGTAGAAGGAGATGATTATAAGAGGAATACGACAATGATGTATAGTGGTTCAGCCAACTTGGCCTACATCCACTGTGAGTGTGTGCTCCACTAAGTATGGGCACTAATGGCCTTGGATACAATGCACATAAGCTCACTTTCTCTCTCTACTGTGTGTACAAGCAGAGTTTTTTCCAGGGTTCCAAAAATTAATCGATCCCCTGTAGGGTTGTAGGTGACAAGTATATATAGGTCTTGGGGGGTGTAGTGTACCCCCCAAGTATGCATGGTGCATGTGAATGATGATCTAGCCAATCCCTTGTTGACACCTGTAGATGCCAAATGATGACATAATATTCCCTCACGTGAGGGTGTGATTTTGTTATAACGGTCTCCCATGTGCCATGTGAGCCTCACATGCACTGTTCCACACGTCTCCCAAACCACGCGCTTGTGATGATGTCATCCTCGGCCTTTGATATGAGGCCGAGGGCAAAGTTCCTTTCGGTAATGAGTCTGGCCAAATTTGGGCCTCGTACTGTCGTACCCTCGGAGGGTCGTCCGGAGCCTGATGAAGGGTCGGCCCCCTGAGGGGTCGTCCGGAGCCTGATGAAGTGCAGGGCGCCCTCGACATGGCCGAGGGTATATACGGGTATATCATGGGTTATTGACAATCGCTTTTGTCATTATTATTCACAATTCTAAATATCATAAATATTCTAAAATTTTATTAAATTCCTTCATTTTTTTACCATTACAATTTCTTTAATTCTCCCAATCCTTTTGTAAAATTGTAATTTCGTTTTCAATATTTTTTAGATCGGAAATACGTTTCTATTGTTATTAGAGATGGTTTTACGTACTTCTTTTAGTAACATTATTATAAATTTACTATAGATTAAGAAAGGAAACATAAATCCAAATTTGAGAAAACATAGTATTATAATTTCCAATATTTATCTCAATTGTTCAACCATCTTACTTCAACTCTTTAATCGTTACACTGGCTACATTTACCAATATTTACAATTATTACTTCGTAAGCTTTGGGGCTTTTGGTATTCAACCTAGTAACACTACATAAATATATCTGAAATATAAAATATAAAATTTAGGGAAGAAAGTTAAATTAGATGAAGCTAGATGGAGGGAATTTTAGAGAGAAACGCTGTGACTTCTCTCTAAAAATTACACAATCTTCATGATTTTCGTTTTCTTCAAATCAAATCCAACTTTTTCTCAAGTCTTACAACTAGATCCAAACAAAGAAGTTTCATCTCGACGGTTTTAACTACCCTACAATAACTTAGTAACATGGAACCCATTGCAACATACTTCTGTAACACTCCGAATTTTTGAGGATTTATTTTGAGAATTTTAAATTATGCGTGTGCACGTAATTTAAATAAAATAATAAAAAAGGAGAATCAAATCAATATTAATTAGCGAGAAAAGTATTAATATTTATGTGGAAATATATTTACTAAAGTGATAAGTAAATAAAATTATGTCAAATGATATTACGTCGTAAGTGAGTAAAAATTGACGGGTTTTGGAAGTACCATAATCGGGACGTGTGTGTGGGTTTGAGATACTCGGAATAGGTACCTAGGGTGGTAATCGGGTTTCAGAGATTTTTCAGACTAATTAAGACCCTTATATGGGCATTTGGGTCATTTTATACCTAACCCTAAGCATAATTCCAAGTATTTAGCATGGGATTCGCATGACAAAAATGAGATTTTTAGGAATGAAACTATAGGAAGTTGATTTAATTGTAATCCCACATAGATCTGAGATTTATTCGTATATAAAAGATGTGATTTTGAATAAAATCTAAGATTGGTTTATAGAGAATATGTGATCTTGAATGGTTGTTGGGAGAATTTAAAGAACCTTGAAATTAAATTAAGAAAGTAATTAATATCTTGATTAGGTTGAATCCCATGGATTAATATGTTATCGGACGATTTGGAACGTAAAAATGTGCATATTTACATTTAGAATTGATGGGACGATGTTATGTTGGGTTTGAATGAATATTGGTGCCCATATAGTGTATAGAAAGTGGGGAAAATTCGTCATACATGTAGTATCCCCACCAAGGCTAGAACTAGGGGACGAACCGGTTCGACTAGGGAGAGAACCGATTGGACTAGGGAGTGAACCAGTTCGGACCACCTGTTCTTCCCCGTTGTTGATTTTGGTTATTTCGCGAATCGGTTGGGGTACGGATTAATTTAGGGGTTTCATAAATGAGATTTAGGACTTCTGAAAAATATATGGGACATTATATTACCTTGGGTTAGTTGGGAATAAAATCTAGGGTATGGAAAAATGGGTGTTTAGGGTGAACAACACTCGAAAATTAATTACTAAAATCAGCTTAGGATTTCGGATAGAATTAGGATACGGGCTGGAGTAGAATAGCTCAGTGTTCAGAATAATAATAATATTTGTGAATTAATTTTAAGTAAGTGAGTACTTATGTATTCGGGAGTCGAGGTTAGACTCAATAATTATGGGCTAGTGCCACGAGTGACATATGCACGGTTAGTCTGTTATATACATATATACATGTGTGTGTGTGTGTGTGTGTGTGTGATTTATATATGTGAAACGTACCTACTCTCTAGATGCTTCATTGGAGGTTACGCGTAGCGGGCGGTCCACCATAGCATTGGTCAGGAGGTGTTGGATCGGTTCCCCAGGTCCTAAGTTTATCGCATGACAACTGTATGTGTGTTAAGAGTCTAGTAGGGTAATGTGGTATGGTTATGACCCACAAATGTAAGACTATGATTGCCTCCAGTTATATGTTTACACTTTGGGTTCGATGGAGAGATTCCAATTCGTTAGACCAGGAGTGGTTTGTGATGTACGTGGAGCCGATGGCATGCTAGAGAATGCATGCGCCATGTCTCAGCTCTAGGGATGCGATTATACATATATAGAGAGTGATATATATGTATGTGTACGAGATGTGATATATATTGATATATATATAGGCATGTTAACTATATACGTGTGAATAAAACGAATGTATGAACATTTAATTGATAACTAGTGTGAAGTTATATGAATTATTTAATAATGAAAATTATAATAATTTAGCATATGTGTAACTAAATGAGAATTAAATCAAGAATAAATACGTGTGACACAGTTTGGCTAGAAGTGTAGAATATGGGACTAAGATAAGTGTTGGTACTAGTTAAGTAGGGTAGCATAACTAGGGTGTTTAAAATACATGCGTTCGGTATACACTATAGATGAGGGGTAGGATTATCACATGGGAGTGCGACACCAGTTTAGATATGAATGATTACATTGCATATTTATTAATGTATTTTAAACACTTGCAAAATTTGCTCAAATGGTTTTGATCTCTGACCCGTATCAAAATCTTTGTCAAAACCTTTTAGCTGCCTAGCCATAAATATGTCAGGCGTGATCATTCCTTCCAGTCAGATGATGTTGCAGCAGCTGTGGATGCTTGCAGGGTTTGCTTAAACGCATTTATCTTTGACTTTTAGATAGGATGTTAGTTTAGTGGCTTATTCGGGCATGTCGCTCATTATTAAACGGTGTTTAGGCTTTATTTCATTTCAGTTTGTTAGATTATTGTATAAAAACTTTTACCGAGTGTTATTCCGCTAATCTGATTTTTTCCATCTATTCAGCATTTAGTTTATTTTCATGGTGAACGTGCACTTATATTATTGGCATGGTATGCTGTAGAATGGAAGTTTTCATAAACAAGTTAACAAGTTTTAAAACTTGACACTGGGCTTAATAGGTTATTAGTAATTAATTTGGTTTTCGACAGTGATGTTAAGAATGATCCATTCTGAGATTCCTATTTTATTTTAATAGACATATGGTCACCTGTTAAATAGGAAAGGTGCCACGGATTGTATCAGAGCATCAGGTTTTAATGTTCTTAGAATTTTTTCAGCTTATTACAATTACAACATAGTGTCCATTTATATGAAGCCCTATTATTAGGACTATTGCATTCATTTAAGCATTTACATTCTTATGATATTATGAATTATGTTAATTATGGATTTATACGAGTTTGGTTTGGTTTTAAATTCTACCCAAGAGAGGACGACCAGCTAAGGCTGTTAGGAAGGCCAATAAGGGAGAGGCTCAGAAGGAGCCACATGTACCACAAGGACGGTGACAGCCACTGAGGTGGCACTATATTTGCTCAGACGATTAATGTCATCATTACTGTCATGGAACAAAAGTTGCCACAGAGTTAGCCTCAACAGTCATTGGCACCGGTCGTCCAGGCCCACCCCGGGCCATCAGTGTGTGAGAGAGTTCGTGAGGCCTTTCAGAAAAGGCATCCACCAGAGTTCTAGGGTAGAATAAATGTGGTTTCTACCAGTTAGTAGAAGAAAGATATACAATGTCATCTCCGCATGTTTGAGTGTAGCGACACTCAAAAGTAGATCTTGTCTACTTTAAAGTTAGTGGGAGCAGCACTATAGTGGTGGGAGTCAGTCACTATGTTTATGGAGAAGAATGCGATGACTATAACAGAGTTTTGGGTGAGAGTCGATCGCAAATTCTTTCTATCCGTAATTTAGACTGAGATGTAGAGGAGGTTCATTAATGTAGCACATAAGGGTCAGACTGTGGAAAAGTATGAGGAAGAGTTCACCCGTTTGCCAAACTTTGTGCCTGATAAGGTGAACACTGAAGAGAAAAAGATGCTAAAGTTTGTGGATGGACTTAATTAGAGGATCTAGCAACACTTACTGGGTAATCTGGCATTAAAGAGGTATACTGATGTCATTAATGCCACACTAGTTGATTGTCAATATCATCGCTTCCATGTAAAGGGAGGTAAGAGATTTAGAGAGTCGAGCCAGCAAGGCAAGACGAGAGGTAATGCTGCTAGTGGGGCACCACAACAATAATTTGGTAGACAGCATGAGCGGGATACCCAATAGGGGGATCCGATTAAAAGATTCTGGTAAGGGGGATTCATATCAGGTGACAGTGGGTTTAGGTAGGGCCAGCAAGGCGACCACCAACAACTGCGTGTTTGTCAGGGATAACAGGGAAAAGGGAACAATAGGGATGGGCATCAGGGCCAAAAACCAAGGCAGCCCCGACACAGCCAGTAGGGCCAGAGGCAGGAGAATTTCACTAGCCAAAGATTTATTTTTGGGGAGTCGAGCCATATGACGAGAGCTTTCCCACAACAAGCCAAAGGGAAACATATGCAATTACTACCTGTAGCACCACCAGCTCTAACAGTCCTAATGAAGAATGGATAGTTATGGTATGAGCGTGTTCAATATCCAAAATACGATGACTCCACAGACGTTGTAAGCGCCACCAGCTGTAGAGGGTATTTTTCCTATCCATGGACATATGGGTTAGCTATTATTTGATACAGGGGCATTGCATTCTTTCATTTCTATTATATTTGCATGCGCACCCTATTTATTAGAGACAGGCGATAGTATTATCATGTGTATTAATTCATCATTGGGTAATAGGTCCTTTATTCACTCCATTTGTAGAGTAATGGGGATAGACGTCGGGAGATTATGGTTAGAATCCGACTTACTCGTATTAGACATGATTAGGTATGACGTCATTCTAGGTATTGGATGGTTGATAGGGTATAGGGCGATAGTGGATTATTTTAGCAGAACCATTATGTTTACTATTCCAGGGCAGGAGATGTTTTGTGTGATGATGCCTCTTCCCGAGGGAGTGTCGAGCACTTACATGTATTATATTCAGGATGAGACCTCACATAATTTGGTTATATCATTATATTAGATTCCAACGGTTAGGTAGTTTACAAATGTCTTTCAGGAGATACCGAGTTTGCCGTCGAGCAAAGAGATACTAGGTCGATAGTACGTGCGTCATCTCACATGGCTCTCTTAGAGATATGGGAGTTGAGAGACCAAATTCAGTAGCTCTTGGGGTTGCACTTCATCCATTAGAGCACATCATCGTGGGATGCTATGGTATTATTTATGAAGAAACGAGATAGATCATTGAGGTTGTGTATTGATTATAGCGAGTTGAATAAGGTCAAGATATTGAATAAGTATCCTTTGTCCCGCATCGATGACTTGTTCATCTAATGAGAAGAGCATCCTACTTCTTTAAGATTGACTTAAGGTCGAGTTATCACAAGTTACGTATTAGGGAGCAGGATGTCCCTAAGACCACATTCGTGGCGAGGTATGGGTCATATGAGTTCAGAGTTATGCTATTTGGGGTAACGAATGCGCTAATAGTATTTATGGATCTCATGAACACGGTGTTCAGAGACTTCTTGGACCAGTTTATGATTGTGTTCATAGACGACGTTTTGATCTATTCTTGAACTGAGGATAAGCACGAAGAGCATTTGCATATGGTTCTTCAGATGTTACGGGACCACCAGTTGTATGCCAAGTTTGAGAAGTGTAAATTCTTATTGCGAGAGGTATAATTTTTTGGTTATATTGTGTCTGACAAAGGCATTTCTTTATATCCAAGTAAGGTAGCAGTGGTGAGGAGTGGGGTTAGCCCATGACATCGACAGAGGTGCATAGCTTCTTGGGTTTGGACGAGTACTGTCGCTGTTTTATTAAGGACTTTTCAAAGGTTATGGGTCCATTGATGAATTTGACTCACAAGGGGGTGACATTTTTGTGGGTAATTACTATCAATTAGCTTTCGATGATCTAAAAGATAAATTGACTTTAGCACCAGTGCTCACACTGCCTAGGAGAGGAGTGGAGTACTTTGTATTTACAGATGTGTATTTATAGGGACTTGGGGGGTGCAATAATAAAAGGATCGGGATATAGCCTATACTTCTCGCAAGCTTAAGACCTACGAGAGGAAATACCCCATGCACGATTTGGAGTTAGTTGTGGTAGTATTTCCTTTAGGATTTGGTGGCACTATCTCTTGGGAGAGAAATTTAGTATATTTACGTATAATAAGTTGTTGTAGCATTTGTTCACATAAAAAGATATTAATATGCGACAGCGTAGATGGATAGAGTGAATGAAAGACTATTAATTTGACATTCAATAACACCCGTGGAAGGCTAATGTGGTGGTAGACGCATTAAGCCGACTACCTACGGGGGAGTTAATAGTGGTTTGGAAAGTGAAGTGGATTGATCTTCGACGGGATGATGCGGTTTTCAGGGCATGTATGGCAATGTTAACTATCACACTCGAGATCGTGATGCTGATTATGAAGGCATAGGCTGAAGACGAGTTTTATCCGGACATGGTACGCCAGTTATTGGCAGAGGGGGCAGAGTCTTTCAGAGAGAGACTTATATTTTAATGAAGTATGGGGACTTGCGACATGATGCTATAATAGAGTCTCATAGGTCATAATTTTTGGTACATCTCGACAGGAACATGTACCAGGACATTCTCAGACAGTATTGGTGGGCTGGAATGAAGTGCGATATTATCGAGTTTTTCTCAAAGTGTGTGACACTTATCAGTTAGTGAAGGTAGACCTTCAGAGACCAACTGAGATGTTACATCCATTAGAGATTCCAATTTGGAAGTGGAAAAGTATATCGATGGACTTCATTATGCGGCTACAGATGTCGCAAAGGGGTCACGATTCTATATGGGTTATTATGGATTGTTTGACCAAGGTGGCCCACTTTTTGTCAGTTAGAATGGGCTATACGACGGGAAAACATGCCCAGCTCTTTATAGCCGAGATAGTGAGGTTACATGGGGTATCAATCAATATTGTGTCCAATCGGGACAAGATCTTTGTGTCCCATTTTGGTAGAGTTTCTAGGAGGCGATGGGGACTGAGTTATGGTTATGTACGGCTCACCATTTGCACACTGAGAGGGTTAATCAGATGCTCGAGGATATGCCCAGAATGTGTATACTGGAATTCAGGGGAGTTTGGGAGTAGTACCTTCCACTGGTAGAGTTTGCATATGATAATTCTTACCAGTTCACTATCGATGTTGATAATAAAATTCACCACCTTACGTGGATCAATTACAAGCCAACACGTGTCATTTAATGTGGCACAAGTCCAAGTCAGCATAATATAAATTTCCGACTAACAAGGGAGACCGACCAATAGAGAAGGCATACCAACTAGGAAGCCCGACCAAGTGGGAAGACCGACCAACAGCAGGGAGTCCAACCAGTATGGCCAATGAAGCGCCTGCAGTCTTATGTTTAATTCTCATTATGTATTGATGTAAATGACTAACAAATGAAGGCATCCCATCCTTTCACATGACAACTCTTGACATGCCTCTTGGGATATAAATACATTTCAACACCCTCATTGCGGGAGGACCTAAAAACGAATCAAGGTAGTTAAGCAATATATAACAGTGGACTTAGGCTTTTTCGTTGAGCCGAACAACTTTAAAAATCTCATTTGTCTTATTTATTTTATTTATTTATCTGTGATCAATTAAATAGGCCTAGTCTAGTTTTTTGCATCAATAGATTGGCGCTGTTTATGGGAATGTATTGATAAACATTTTCACTAATTCATCATACATGGCTGATATCATTTAAGCAAGTAATAGAAATGAGGGAATTCTACTTAATCCCTATGCCCCTCCAAGTAACAATGATTTAATTAGAATTTTGGATAGCCTGGCCAAAGGTCAAGAGGCTATGTAGGATACGATAAGACAATTGGCCTAAACTCTTCAAGAAGGAGTCCCTTCACATTCTAATCAAATGAGTATTCCTCCACCGCCGCCGATAAGGAGTGTTAGGCATAGCAATTCCAGAACCTCAAGGAATACTTTGTACCGTCCTGGAGAAACTTCTTCTGTCAGGACTCCTAATTCCTATGATGGATAGTCCCTCACTCCAGAAAGACTGAGTGACTTAGAAAGGCTAAGTAGGGCCTCTCTTTTTGATCATTTGGGATCTAAAGGAAATAGAAATGACATTCGGGTTGCGTCGGGAAATACTCAATGACCAAGCGACTTAAGGGAAGGTTCAACCCAGTCCAGATCGAATGCTCGATAAACTGCTCGGTCCAGTTAAAGAGAAGGTTTGCAAGAGGAAATCTCAACACAATCAGTTCGTCAAAATGAAAGAACCGCCACCAACAGATCTGGTGCTGGCATTGATTCTTCGAAGGGGTCCATTCGGCGTTTGGAAGATAGATTGGGAAAAATGGCTAAGGCCAAGAATCCTCTCTAGAGAAGTTTTATTAAGGGATCTCCCTTTGTGAAAACCATTATAGATTTCCCTACATCGACCAAGTTTAAAGCTCCAGTGGTTACTCCCAAGTACGATGGGAAGACTGATCTAGTTTTTCAAATAGAATAATATCAAGCAGTGACCGATATCTATGTTATCCCTGACGAGATGAGGTGCAGGGCCTTCTCAGGAACAATCACTGGATATGCTCAAATCTGATATAATAGTCTTCCTCGGGGGAAGATTTCTAGCTTCCAACAACTAGCCGAGCTATTCATTAGTAATTTCTACTTTGGAGCCAAACCAGTGAAGTGAGTAGCTCATTTGCTTAGTGTGAGACATAAGGTGGGAGAAAGTACCAGGGATTACATCACTGATTTTAACAACGAGAAATTAGAGGTTATTGATTACGAGGAGAAGACTACAATCACTTCTCTCATGAGTGTTTTGTTCCCCGATAAACTATATTATACTTTGTCAAAAGATCCCCTAAAAGACGAGGATGGAATTGATGGCCAAAGCAGCGAAGATTATGAATGCCGAGGAAGCTATGGCTGCTAAGAAGAATTCAGATGCAAAGGAATAAGTGAAGTGGGATAAAAAGGAGCACAAAAATCACAATGAGCGCAAGAATTCGAAAGCAAAAGAAAGCCTAGATCGGCTCAGAAAATATACTAATTACACTCCTTTAACGACGGATATACATCATATTTTAGAATAAATCAAGAACAATAATGATTTGAGTTGGCCTGAAAAGTTAAGGTCACATTCTGATGAGGGATAAGTCCAAGTACTGCTAATTTCACAAAAACCATGGTCATACGACCAACCAGTGTATTGTTCTTCAGAATGAGATAGAGGCGCTCATCCGATGAGGAAAATTGGATAGATTTATTAATCGGCGGGTTAGTGGAAGAGCTGGTAAAAGAGTTCGATAGAAATCTAAATCTTCTATTAGGCCCAGAGAAGATAAGAAAAAGAACCACGATGATGATCCAAAAGACAACCCCGATCTCTCCATAAAGCCTAGGTAACCTGAAAGCTAGGTATTCACACTCAGCTTTGGATATTTTGGTTGCCATATGATTACAGGTGGAGATGCAGGAGGAGGATACCATACAGCTAAAAGGAAGGCTTACCTCAATAAGGCTTAAGCTTGTTCCTATATCTAGCGAATCAACCTTACCGAGGAAGACCGACCATGGAAAGTTAATAAGGATAAGCTTGTAATTAGCTTTTCCAAGAATGATTTATCCGAAGTATTGTACCCTCATGATGATCCTTTAGCGATCAAAGTCAGAATGAAAGACGTACTAGTATCAAGAACACTAGTGGATAACGACAATTCGACGGACATTATGTTCTATCCCTGTTTTGATAGCTTGGATTTAAAACTAAGCCAACTGAAGCCTTACCATAGGCCCCTCATTGGATTCTCTGGTGAGAAGGTATTTCCAATGGGAACAATCAAACTAGATGTGTTGATCGGGACATGGACGATAAGCAGGCCAGAGAAAGTGAGATTCTTTGTAATGGATAAAAGTGTTCATTCTCCTTATAACATGATCATAGGGAGAGTAGGTCTAAAGAAATTTGAAGTTATACCTTCTAGTGTACATCAATGCCTGAAGTTCTCGACCAACTTTGGAGCTAGAATAGTAAAAGGAGATCAGAAAGTATCTCGGGAATGCTACTATTCATCTGCTAAAGAGAAAGATATGGTAGAAATAAAGAGAAAGACAACCACTTATCAAGTGGATATGTCTGAACCAATCAATGAATCTGAGGTTAAAACTCCAGATCTAAGAAATGAATCAGAGCTCGTAAAAAGCCAGGTGATGAGGCAACAAAAAGCATTATTCTGGACGATGATAAACCAAAGCAAACGACTCAAATAGGAGCGTCATTGGATCCCATTTTTAAATAGGAGTTAGTGACCTTCTTGAGACAAAGAAAGCAGGTGTTTGTATGGAGCCACGTAGATATGCCTGGCATAGACCCAAATTTCCTATGCCATGAGCTTAATGTTAATAAGAAGGTTAAACCTGTAAAGCAGAGAATATGAGTTTTCAGCCCAGAGAAGAACCAGGCTATACAGGAAGAAGTGGAGAAGCTTCAAAAAGCTTCCTTTATTAAAAATGTGAAGTATCCGGACTAGTTGTCCAACGTAGTTATAGTCAAGAAGAAAAACAATAAGTGGAGGATATGTGTGGATTTTACTGAATTGAACAAAGCATGCCTAAAGGATCATTTTCCTTTGCCACGAATTGATCAACTGGTGGACCCTACTTCGGGGCACGAGCTACTGAGTTTTATGGGTGCATATTCTGGTTATAACCAGATCAAAATGAAGCCAGAAGACAGAGAAAGTACTTCCTTTATTACTCCCCGAGGAACTTATTGTTATAATGTTATGTCGTTTGGTCTAAAAAATGCATGTGCAACTTATCAAAGACTGGATAACAAAGTATTTGACGAGCAGATAGGCGAGAACATGGAGGTGTATGTTAATGATATGCTGACAAAAAGCAAAAAAGCTGCTGATTATTTGCCGACCTCAGCCAAACATTTTATCAGTTGGAGAAGCACCAGATGAAGTTAAACTCGACCAAATGCGTCTTCGGAGTTCAGGAGGGAATGTTCCTGGGGTATAAAGTAAATCAAGGGGGTATTTAGTCTAATCCATATAAGATCAAGGCCTTGATAGAAATGCAATCCCCGACCAGTAAAAAGGATGTTCAAAGGCTAGCAAGGCGTGTAGCAGCACTCAACAGATTAGTGTCTCGAGCAATAGACAGATGTTTACCATTATTTAAGGTGCTTAGAAAAACCTTTGAGTGGAACGATAAATGTGAAAAATCTTTCCTGAAATTAAAGAAGTATCTGGGAGCACCCCCACTACTCTCCCAACCAGTTTGGGAGAAAAACTATATTTGTATCTGGCTGTTTCTGAATAATCTATTAGCTCTGCCTTGATTAGAGAGGAGAATGGAGTTCAAAAATTAGTTAATTGCACTAGCAAAACTTTTCAAGGAGCAGAGGTCAGATATCCTAGGCTGTAAAAGTTAGTATTGGTCTTAATTGAAGCTAGTAGACGAATGAAGCCATATTTTCAAGCTCATACCATAATGATATACACTGACATGCCACTAAGTCAAGCTCTACATAAGCTAGATAAATTCGAAAGGTTGATGTATTGGGTTGTGAAGTGGGGGGAATATGATCTTGTATATGAACCAAGGTCTTCTTTAAAAGGCCAAGCTGTGGCAGATTTTATTGCAGAATTTACTTACTCAGAGGTTCCCGAGCAACAAGGGACTCCTACTGAACAATACTTAGGAGTCGTAGACCTACTGAAAATATCCCTGACCAACTCCAAGCAAAGGAAACATCAAAATAAGTTACCATTGACCAACAAGAACCCTCAAGCGGATTACGGGAGATGAAAAAGAAATATGCGGAGGTAAAGGATAAAATCTTCCATCAGGGCATTCTGACAAACCAAGTGTTTGACAGCAATATTTACATATGGAGTCTGTATGTTGATGGGTCATCCTATGCAATTGGGTGTGGAGTAGGAATTGTAAAATGAAGAAATGCGGTGTGTGATAATTGATTAAATTAATTAGAGTCTATTTTTAAACCAAATTAATTCAACCCCTAAACATAAAACTATGTATCAAACCAAATAAGATATAGCATGCGACACAAAATTTCAGGAAAAATTCCCGAAGGGCAAAACCTTTTATTTCTAGAACTCTGACAAGTTTACAAGACCATTGACTTACATACCATCTTGCTTTCTCCCACAAGAGTAATGCATGGTGTCTTTGTCAAACCTCCAAAGCAACGTCTAGAAATAACTCAGCAATGGTTCGCACGCAGTTATACCACCAGGATGCGCAGTCCAGACATGCAGTCTAAAATCTTCATAAGTACTCTCTCCACAATAGCACGCAACTGTCGATTGTAGAGCTTTCCCCACAAAGAATGAACAAAAGTAAAGTGTGTTCTTGAACACCAAAACAATTCACCAAAGCATATGGAATTTTTGTGAATTGAAAACAAAAGGGATGAAAACCCTAAAAGAAGAAGTCAAAAGAATTTTGCAGATTCACAGTTTTCTGTCTTTCAAAACGCTAGGACTTCTTAATGAAAACGAAACCATTTAATGAGTATTTATAGAAAATCACGCCGACTCGGTCTTTCAAACGAAAAGAAATCCCGCTCAAATGAGATGCGTGTGTCGCTTGAACGACATCGCGCGACATCTCAATGTCACTCGAACAAGATGGGGATTTCGCTTGAACGACCTGAGCGTCAAAATCGAGGAACGCTACAGGACTTAGAAAATTTACTCATTCTCAAATTTTGACGAAAAAAATTCGCTCCAACACTTAGAAAATATTTCGTAAAAATATCCCAAAGCTCTAAGTGCAAAGTTAAGGTATTTAAAACATAACCTTACCAAAGTAAACTTTGCGGAGGATTTTTTATGAAGAACCTTGATATATT
The DNA here is from genome assembly GCA_949130495.1 of Sambucus nigra. Lineage (NCBI taxonomy): Eukaryota > Viridiplantae > Streptophyta > Magnoliopsida > Dipsacales > Adoxaceae > Sambucus > Sambucus nigra. The sequence goes on along the minus strand of OX422208.1, from coordinate 39,703,281 downwards.
TTGATCCGTCTTGATGTAGATTGCTCTTGAACTTCTTCGACGGTTGTAACGGTATACGACATAATTAATTGTGATGGACATTTATAAAAATATGTCCTTACAAATCTCCCCCTATGTCTATACCGGAACATATATAAAAACATCCGAATTATCAAATACCAAAATACCTATACAAATCTACGCTTCCATGAATCTCAAAACTGAAAAGGTACAAATTTGCAAGTTCTCAAACTTTTCTTCAAAAATCTTCATCAAATCTCAAATCTTTTCTCATCAGGGTGTGCAATATATTAATCTTCAATTTTGTACCTACACAGATGAGATAAAACAAATACCTTCGTGATGCATAGAGTTTGAAATGATACAAGAATAAATCAATCAATATATCAAATATCCCCCATAATTCAAAGAAACAATCAGAACATGGAGTGTCACGACAAAATGCATAACCAATATGAATCAGGTGTAACTCAAAAAATTCCATAAACTATTTTTGATTTTTTGATTTATTCAAAGCAAAAATAATGATACAAAAATCACACCACGGATTTATACTAAAACAACCAAGTCATGGAAATGGAATGTATGGGTGTGAACACATTCGATAGGTAAATCAACTCAATCAATCATATGTGCACGATGAATATGTGTACCCCTAACGAATGAACATAAAAATATCCTTAGGTGTAAAATTATTGAATTTAGATGACATCGTCTTAATTAAATCAACAAATCAAAGTCAAAGTGATTTCCACACCAATAATGTCCAAAACTATTGAACGCTTTTTCAAAATTTTCAAGGACGTGCAAACTTGTTTTATCTAAACTCCCTCATGCATATTTTCTTTTAGAGTTAATCTAAATTCTCAAATATTGGAGAATTGGTGCAAAAACCTAATGGCCCCTTTTTGGCATGAATTTCTTTTTATTGCCTTTAAATTTTTTGGGCTCTTTTAAACCTCTTTAGACCCCGGATAATTAAAATTCCTGAATTTTTTAGGTCCTATTTAACAGTGGCTTAGTATTCGCAAAGGTCAAATGTGAACCTTTCACAGCCCTTCCCCGTTTTCAAATAAAGCACATAAACTCACAAACGGTTCTTACATGAACAACTTTCTTGTCAAGTTTTATCGCGCTTGGTTCATTTTTAAAGACATGATTGAAGTGAAAACAACCAAGCAACATGTGATAAAACAATCACAATAATAAAAAAATCCATGCACGTGTGCAATAAAGGAAATCATGAGTCAAACATGTAGGAAGTAACACTTAATTACATCTTAATGACTCCACACATTATAAAGCACAAAGATGACATGATATATTGTCTCAAAATACTATCAAATATTTACATGGATAAATGGAATGAAATTGTGACTTGGTCATCCTAAGTGTTCATTCATAAAAGGTGCAAACAAAATACAAAAATCTTTTTTGATTTTCACACAAATTTTATCAAAATAAAATATTTTTGTATTTTTCAAAAAATTTAAAAAAAAATGGAAAACGTACAAACATAATACACACTAGCAATAAGCAAATAATGTCATCGTGAAAAACATCCTATGCTAGTAAACAAGTCAAACCTCAAGCGTTAGGTGCAGAGGGACTTTTCAAAGGTGGTGTCAACTTATGAAAAACCTCTATCAAATTTTGTGAAGTTTTGACCAAAACTTAACTTGCTCACCTAAATGTGCAAACCATCTCATGTAGTCTCGAGGAGCATGTGAAGTATCATGTGTAGGTGCATGTGTGACAGAAACACGTGTAGAAGCAAAACGTGACACATAACCCAAATAAAACAAAATTTCCTAAGGCGTCCTCTCCTTTTTCAATGGTAAAAAACATATATAGGCCTAGGAACACCTCTCTCAAAAACTCGAGGACGCAATCTTCTAATAGGAATGGGATGCCTAGGTGGGTTAGGGTGAGACTCATGTGGATCTATCACTAAAGTGGGAACCAACTCGGGTACTACTTGGGAAGTGGAAGCACCGTCATGACTTATTCCTAAACTCTCACCACTACCCAAAATAGGATTGAGAACCATCTTTCCAACCTTCTTAGATGCGTTCTCTAAAGGGACTTTGACCTCTCGGGCACGTTCGAGATCACTCTCGAGTTGGGATACACGTGTCGTCAGACTAGACACTGTGTTGGTCAAATCATACTTCTCCTTACCTAAATCAATCAACTGCTCAGTTAAACTCACTCTCACCTTCTCAAGTTGACTAGTTTTGGTCTCAAACTCATCCAAGATCTCAATCTCTCTCTCCAAATTTTTCACTTTGAGACTTAACTCTTTATTCAATTTTTTGTCTTTAAAGTCTCAGTATACAAATATCTAAAAGCAATTTGGAGCTCACTTTAATCTCCACTTACACACTCACCTTCACCCTCACTTGAAACACTCAAATCATCATCCTCGGGGGCCTCACGAGAACTAGTCCCCTCACCTTCATCCAAACTAGGTGTGCTAACCTGACTAGCTAAAAACGCGACACACATATCGTGCTCTTTTTCATCACCCGAATAAAAAACCTTTATGTCGTTATCACTAAGTGTGGAAGGCATAGCCACTTTCTTTCCCTCTTTCCTAAGTCTAGTGGCACACTTATATGCCTTATGCCCTTTACCCCCTCACTCAAAACACTTCAAACTTTCTAAATTTTCCTCACTCTCTTTTTATTTTTCTCTCTCCTTCTCTTCCTCCCCCCTTTCTTTGGCCTTTTTATTTTTCTCAAAAAATCTCTTATTGGAAGAATTATTTTTTTTCATGAGAGATTTTTTAATTTTTTTTGCAAACAAGGCCATATCTTTAAAATCAAAATCTTCCTCAGAATCGGACTCCCAAACTTTTTCTTTCTTTTTCTTAAAATGAGTCTTTAAAGTAGCGCCTTTATCCTTAGCCCTAATGGTTTGGGGAAACATGTCAATCTCATAGGTTTGAAGATCTCCTACAAGTTCTTCCAACTTAAGTGATTTCAAATTTTCAAAAGAGTTCCAAACAGTGACTTTAGGAATAAAGTGTTTTGGGAGATATCTCAAAAGCTTTTTAACGACACGCATGTTATCAATCACCTCACCCAAATTAAAACTCGTGTTTAAAATGTCCGACAAACGTGCATAAAAATCATCAAAATATTCAGACTTAGACATGGTGATAGTCTCAAATTGGGTGGCCAAATTTTATAATTTTGATTCTTTAACCGCGTTTGTACCTTCATGTATCAATTTCAAAACATCCCAAGCCTCTTTAGACGTGGTATACGTTATAATTCGGCGAAACTCATCAGGAGTGACAACTCCAGAAATAGCACTTAGTCACGAGAATTAAAATTCGACATTTTAAAATCGTTCTCAGTCCAATCCTACACAGGTTTTAAAGGTGTGATATTTTCAACGGTGACCGTGGGAGGATTCCATCCATTTTCGCAAAGCAACCAAACATGCTCGTCAATGGATTTTAAACTAGACTTCATGCGAGCTTTCTAATAGGCATATTTTTTTCCATAAAAAATAGGCACCTTATTAAATAATCATTTCATTGGAAAAATTATGATTTTTCACAAAACTGATTTAAAAAAAAATCAATATCACACGATTTTGCGAAAAATAGGAATACACGATTAATTAGTGCAACCAGCTCTGATATCAATTTGTAAAACGAAGAAATGCGGTGTGTGATAATTGATTAAATTAACTCGCAAGATTCCAATTTAACCATATTTAATTAGAGTCTATTTTTAAACCAAATTAATTCATCCCCTAAACATGAAACTACGTATTAAACCAAATAAGATATAGCATACGACACAAAATTTCAGGAAAAATCCCCGAAGGGCAAAATCTTTCATTTCTAGAACTCTAACAAGTTTACAAACAGCTAGAAATAACTCAGCAATGGTTCGCACGCAGCTATACCACCATGACGCGCAGTCCAGACACGCAGTCTAAAATCTTCACAAGGACTCCCTCCAAAATAGCACGCAGATGTAGGTTACAGAGCTCTCCCCACAAAGAATGAACAAAAGTAAAGTGTGTTCTTGAACACCAAAACAATTCACCAAAGCATATGGGATTTTTGTGAATTGAAAACAAAAGGGATGAAAACCCTAAAAGAAGAAGTCAAAAGAATTCTGTAGATTCGCAGTTTTCTATCTTTTAAAATGCTAGGACTTCCTAATGAAAACGAAACCATTTAATGAGTATTTATAGAAAATCGTGCCGCCTACGTTGTTCGAACGAAAAGAAATCTCGCTCGAATGAGATGCGCGTGTCGTTTGAACGACATCGCGCGACATCTCAATGTCGCTCGAATGAGTTGGGGATCTCTCTTGAACTACTTGAGCGTCAAAATCGAGGAACGCTACAGGACTTAGAAAATTTACTCATTCTTAAATTTTGACGAAAAAAGTTCGCTCCAACACTTAGAAAATATTTTGTAAAAATATCCTAAAGCTCTAAGTGCAAAGTCCAGGTATTTAAAACATAACCTTACCAAAGTAAACTTTATAGAGGCTTTTTGATGAAGAACCTTAATATATTCGGATTCGTCTTGATGTAGATTGCTCTTGAACTTCTTTGACGGTTGTAACAGTATACGACATAATTAATTGTGATGCACATTTATAAAAATATGTCCTTACAGGAATCATCCTCAATACTCCAGATGAAATAGATATAGAGTACGCTCTACGATTCCAATTTCAAGCCTCCAATAATGAGGCAGAGTTTAAAGTTGTGATTGTTGCTTTAAATTTAGCCAAATCACTAAATGCCGAGCAATGTGGGGTATACAGTGATTCACAGTTAGTGGTAAATCAGGTCTTGAACTTATATGCAACTAAAGGAGAATTGATGTCCAGATACTTAGCTAAATCTTTGAAGGTAAACACTACTTTTCCAGATGTTCATATGATGAGACTTCCAAGATTGGAAAATGCTCAAGCAGATGAACTTGCTCGGCTAGTTTCAGCAACTAGAATCGAGCTACGAAGAACTATTCCTGTTGAGTTACTTGCTAATAGGAACATTAAGGAAGATCTGGTGGTTAATTTTATTACAATTGACATGGGTCCATCTTGGATGGATTCCTTAAGAGCTTATATTGAAGATGGAATTATACCAGTCAACCTACTTGCAACTAAGAAGTTGAAATACAAAGCTGCGAGATATGTGCTAGACAATAGTGTGTTATATAGAAGAGGATTAACTATTGGTATGCAACGTTATGTGCATCCAGCTGAAGTAAAAGATTTGATTGAGGAAGTTCATGAAGGGTCCTGTGGAGTCCATGTATCCAGGAGAACTTTATTTCAAAGAATCAACACACGGGGCTACTACTGGCCAATTATGAGAGCAGATTGTACAGCTTTTGCCAATAAATGTGATAAATGCCAGAGGTTTTGCAGCATACACAAGACTCCACAATCTCTCCTAACACCGATCACTTCACCTTGGCCCTTTGCTATGTGGGGAATTGATAGAGGTGTAAATCGAGCGTCCGTGTAATACGCTAGTCGTTATTTTCGGCTTCCAACCTCAATACAAAAAAAACCTAAACTTGTAACTACACTTCATAAGGAGTATAGTGGCGAGTCTGGGTATCGAATCCACATGGAATTAGGACGTGTGAACGTGACGACAAATGTAAGGTAGTTTAATCCTAAAGTTGATGTTAAAATAAAATAAAAGAAAAAGATGATTGATTTTTATGGATTTTATCTATGAATTAACTAGATTCAATTAAATTAACCTCTGCATGCGAAATTAACTAACTAAGAAAGAATTAATATGAATGAAGAAATGGGTTAAGAATACACTCCCCCGAACCCTAGTGTGTATGCCAATACAAAATTAGTCATAAATTAGATAATTGATCAAACCTAGTCTTTAGTACTCCAAAGCATTACATATATTAGGTTCAAGCCCGCATCATACATAATCAAAAAATGAGTAAAGCAGTGTTGCAATAGTTCACGCACGTTGCATCCTTAAGCGCCCCGATTACCTAGGGCAAACGAGGTCAAAAGTTCTACAATGGTTGTGAAATAATACAACACGATCTAATCACTTATTTAATTTAGAGGACAAATTTTATATCTAAGCATACCACATCGGGTTGGGTTCATGCATCCACACCCTTAAAAACTTAGCTTAACATGATTAAAATAAAAGAAAACTTAAAACTGAAAGTGTAGGAATCCATAACTAAATCTAGAAAATTGAGAACATAACTTGAATTGGGATTGGAAAACTAGAAAGCAACAATTAATTAAACTAACTAGGAAAGCAGTAAAGACAATAAATTAAAATTACTTGCAAATGATGAATCTTGAATGAACTTTGAATCTTGAATAGTATCCAAACTTCAAAACTAGGGTTCTTGGATACAAGAATCCTCTAAAAATTAACTACTAGCCTCCTACAACATGATAAAAATAACTCCCCTCCACTTCCGAATAGGGTTTGCCCTTTTATAATACCTAAATTTGACTCTTCCCTTGACTCCCCACGTTTTACAACTAATAAAAAATGAATTAAACAAGAAATTTCAAGAGTTTTGACTCTTCAGTTTTGAAAATGACTCTTCATTATCTCGCAACTTCAAAGCCTCGTAACTTCTTCACCGTAGCTCGGATTGAGGTGCCGCTTTTTCTAGTGTTCTTGTAATTGGAATATCTTCAACTTTTCAATTGGACCCACCTCCGGACTAAGGTTGCAAAACTACGAAAATGCCCTTGAACTTCACATTTCTTGCTTTCTTTCACTGTTTTGAGTTCTCCTTCGCACTTGCATGAAATACCTATAAAGCACATGAGAAATACACAAAACACGGAATACTTGCCAAAAGAGGTTAGTAGCATAAATACTAGACAAATCCAAACTATTTACACTGCATGGGATCATAAAAATACCGAAATTAAGGGCATAAATGTGAAGAATATGTGCCTAATCAGGAATTGACTTGGTCGGGCCTCTGCCAACCACCCAAGGAAGGTTCAAGTACCTGGTCTTAGCTGTTGATTACTTCATTAAATGGGTGGGAGATGAACCCTTGATCGATATGTCTTATGAAAAAAGTTTATCAGTTTATTTAGAAGAACATCATATGCGGGTATGGCTTGCCCTATGCCTTTATCATTGATCACGGCACATAATTTGACAACAACGCGTTTGCTACTTACTATGCCCAATCCAATGTCCAAAAAATTCACTTTTCTCCTGGCCATACTCAAAGAAATGGACAAACGGAGGTGAACTTTATTGAATGGGTTGAAGAAAAGGCTGGAAAATGCTAAAGGTAATTGGATCAATGAACTGCATTATGTGTTGTGGGCTTACCGAACAACCCCTAGAACAGCTACTGGAGAAACACCCTACATGTTAGCAATATGTACTAAAGCTGTAATTCCTGCCGACTCTACACCAAAACTGGAGAATGGTCACGGCCAAAATCCCTGACCAAGATTGTGGGTCATGAACTTGGGCCGTGACCATTTAGGGCGCGGCTAATTTCGTGGGTCACGACTTCGAGAGGATCACGGCAGATGGTCGCAGACTTAGGCCGTCACCTACAATGCGACGGGAAGTAAAATGGTCACAACCAAAGTTCATGACCTTTAAGCGTGATGAAAAATGGTCACGGTCAAAGTCCGTGACTAACACCGCGATGAAAAAAAAGGACAAAAATGGTAGGGGACAATGCCCGTGACCCCTAACCATGACAAAAAATGGTCACAGACAAAGTCCGTGATCCACACCGCGAAGATAAAAAAGGGAAAAATGGTCGCGGCCAAAGTCCGCGACCATTTTTCATCACGATTGGGGGTCATGGACTTTGATCGCGACATTTTTAAGCGCGACGAAAAAAATAAAAATGGTCATGGACAAAGTTCATGACCATATTTAACTATAATAAAAAAATTATATTTTCTTGAGTCCAATCCATAAATTGGGGGTCCCCTGACTGCGCGACCGGTTGCTACGTGTAACTTTGGACTCGCACGAGGTGTTTCAAATATTTATTATTGGCAAAACAATAAAAAAATCACAAATTCTTAATCAGGAACGTTGTTAATAAACTAATATACATGCAAACTTAAAAATATTATAAGTCTTAATAATTCATAGACCAAAAAGAAATTGGGCATTGTTATCCCTGTTTTCTGGACATTCCAAACCATGTTAATATAAAACCTGCTAATTATAAAGTTCGCACGGCCATAAAATTTAGCAATCAAATAATAAAAGCCCGCACGGACATAAAACTAAACAATAAAACTATAAAAGTCCGCAAGGCTGTAACACATAAAAAAATATAATCCTGAATGTCAACATCATATAAACAATTTTCATTTTGTAAACCATTGCCTTCTTCATGTGTTCCACGTGCAAAAAAGCAAATGATATAATGTTATCCTGCAAAAAATAGGATACAAAAAAAATGATATCAGTAACCAAGTAGTTTTAGGAAAATCGTATTCAAGCTGAAAAATTGCATATACGAGTTATAATTGCCATGTTTTTAAGCCTAAGTCCTGATATATGCAAATTATCCTCATACTCTCACACCAGGAGTCTCGTGATCGCGCGATCTGTTCATATGAGTTATATTGGTCCCGTGTGAGGTGTTGGTGCCTCTCACGGGGTCGTTCGGGTGTTGTTTCGAGTTTTTGCACTCTAAAGCCATGTTTTTAAGCCTAAGCCTAGAAATATTCAAATTACTATCGTATTCTAAAATTGGGCGACCGATGACTGCGCAGTCAGTTCCTACGAGTTACATTGGTCCCGTGCGAGGTGTTGGTGCCTCTCACGGGGCCGTACGGGGGTTATTTTGGGTTTTTGCCTTTAAACGCCATGCTTTTAAGCCTAAGTCTAGAAATATTCAAATTAGCATCATATTCTTAAACCGGGAGTCCCGTGGATGCACGATCAGTTCCTACGAGTTATATTTGTCCCGTGGGAGGTGTTGGTGCCTCCCACGGGGCCGTTCGGGGGTTATTTCGAGTTTTTACCTTCTAACGCCATATTTTTAAGCCTAAGTTTAAAAATATTCATATTATCATCGTATTCTCAAACCGGGAGTCCCGTGGTTATGCGGTTAGTTTCTAAAAGTTACATTGGTCTCGTAGGAGGTGCTGGTGCCCCCCACGGGGCCGTTCGGGGGGTTGTTTCAAGTTTTTACCTTTTAATGCCATGTTTTTAAGCCTAAGACTAGAAATATTAAAATTATCGTCGTATTCTCAAACCGGGAGTCCCGTGGCTATGCAGTCAGTTCCTACGAGTTACATTGGTCCCATGCGAAGGTGTTGGTGCCTCTCACGGGGCCGTTCGGGGGTTATTTTGCATTTTTACCTTCTAACGCCATATTTTTAAGATCAACTCTAGAAACATTCAAATTATTATCGTATTCTCAAATCGGGAGACCCGTGGCTGCGCGATCATTTCCTAGGAGTTACATTGGTCCCGTGTGAGGTGTTGGTGCCTCCCATTAGGCCGTTCGGGGGCTATTTTGATTTTTTTACCTTCTAACGCCATGTTTTTCAGCCTAAATCTAAAAATATTAAAATTATTATGGTATTCTCAAACCGAGATTCTCGTGGTTGCGCGGTCGGTTTCTACGAGTTATATTGGTGCCGTGTGAGGTGTTGATGCCTCTCACGGGGCCGTTAGGGACTGTTTTGGATTTTTGCCTTCTAACGCCACGTTTTTAAGATCAAGTCTAGAAATATTCAAATTATCATCGTATTCTAAAATTGGGCAAGCCGTGACTACACGGACGATTCCTACGAGTTGCAATTGTCCCGTGCGAGGTGTTGGTGCCTCTCACGGGGCCGTACGGGGATTCTTTCGCGTTTTTTCCTTTAAACGCCATGCCTTTAAGCCTAAGTCCAGAACTATTCAAATTACCATTGTATTCTAAAAATCGGAGTCCCGTGGTTGTGCGATCAGTTCCTAGGAGTTAAATTGGTCCCGTGCGAGGGTTAATGCCTCTCACGGGGCCGTTCGGGGACTGTTTCGGGCTTTTGCCTTTAAAATCACGTTTTTAGGCCTAAGACTAAAAATATTCAAATTACCGTCATATTCTCAAACTGGGATTCCTGTGGCTGCGCGATCAGTTCATACGAGTTACATTGGTCCCGTGGGAGGTGTTGGTGCCTCCCCCGGGGCCGTTCGGGGGCTGCTTCGAGTTTTTGCCTTTTAACACCATGTTTTAAAGCCTAAGACTAGAAATATTCAAATTATTATCGTATTCTCAAATCGGGAGTCCCGTGGATGTGCGATCAGTTCTTACGAGTTACATTGGTCCCGTGCGAGGTGTTGGTGCCTTTCACGAGGCCGTTCGGGGGTTGTTTGCATTTTTACCTTCTAACGCCATGTTTTTAAGATCAACTCTATAAATATACAAAATATCATCGTATTCTCAAATAGGGAGTCCCGCGGCTGCACGGTTAGTTCGTACGAGTTACATTTATCCCGTGTGAGGAGTTGGTGCCTCCCATTAGGCCGTTCGGGGTTTCGAGTTTTTACCTTTAAATTCATGTTTTTCAGGTTAAGTCTAAAAATATTCAAATTATAATGGTATTATCAAACCAGGATTCTCATGGTTGCACGGTGAGTTCCTACTAGTTATATTGGTCCCATGCGAGGTGTTGGTGCCTCTTACAGGGCCGTTTGGGGACTGTTTTTGGGTTTCTGACTTCTAACGTCATGTTTTTAAGATCAAGTCTAGAAATATTCAAATTATCATCGTATACTGAAATCGGGAGACCTGTGACTGCGCGGATAATTCCTACGAGTTACATTGGTCCCGTGCGAGGTGTTAGTGCCTCTCGCGTGGCTGTACGGGGGTTATTTTGGGTTTTTGCCCTTAAACGCCTTATTTTTAAGCCTAAGTTTAGAAATATTCAAATTACCATCATATTCTAAAATCGGAGTCCCGTGGTTGTGCTATCAGTTCCTAGGAGTTAAATTAGTCCCGTGCGAGGGTTAATGCCTCTCACGGGGCCGTTCGGGGACCGTTTCGGGTTTTTGCCTTTAAAATCACGTTTTTAAGCCTAAGACTAAAAATATTCAAATTATCGCCGTATTCTCAAATTGGGATTCCTGTGGCTACGCGATCAGTTCATACGAGTTACATTGGTCCCGTGGGAGGTGTTGGTGCCTCCCACGGGGCCGTTCGGGGGCTGTTTCGAGTTTTTGCCTTTTAACACCATGTTTTAAAGCCTAAGACTATAAATATTCAAATTATTATCGTATTCTCAAATCAGGAGTTCCGTGGCTGCGCGGTCAGTTCCTACGAGTCACATTGGTTCCGTGGAAGGTGTTGGTGCCTCCAACAGGGCCATTTGGGAGCTGTTTCGGGTTTTTGCCTTTTAACACCTAGTTTTTAAGCCTAAGATTAGAAATATTCAAATTATCATCGTATTCTCAAACTGGGAGTCCCGTGGCTGCACGGTCAGTTCTTACGAGTTGCATTGATCCCGTGCGACGTTTTGGTGCCTCTCATAAGGCAGTTCAGGGGTTATTTCATGTTTTTACCTTCTACTGCCATGTTTTGAATATCAAGTATTCAAATTATCATCGTATTCTCAAACTGGGAGTTCCGTGGCTGCACGGTCAGTTCCTACGAGTTACATTGGTCCCGTGTGAGGTGTTGGTGCCTCTCATGGGGCCATACGTTTTGGGCTTTTGCCTTTAAACGCCATGTTTTTAAGCCTAAGTATTGAAATATTCAAATTACCATCATATTATCAAACCGGGAGTCCCGTGGCTATGCGGTCAGCTCCTACAAGTTACATTGTTCCTGTGGGAGGTGTTGGTGCCTCCCACGGGATCGTTCGGGGGCTGTTCCGAGTTTTTGACTTTTAACGCTATGTTTTTAAGCTTCAGACTAGAAATATTCAAATTATCAATGTATTCTCAAACCAGGAGTTCCGTGGATGCGCGATCAGTTTCTACATGTTACATTGGTCCCGTGCAAGGTGTTCGTGCCTCTCATGGGGACGTTCGGGGGTTGTTTCGCATTTTTACCTTCTAACGCCATGTTTTTAAGATCAAGTCTAGAAATATTCAAATTATCATCCTATTCTCAAATCGGGTGTCCTGTGGGTGCGCTGTCACTTCCTACGAGTTACTTTGGTTCCGTGTGAGGTGGTGATGCCTCCCACTAGGCCGTTCGGGGGCTATTTCGAGTTTTTTTTCCTTCTAACACAATGTTTTTCTACCTAAGTCTATAAATATTCAAATTATCATGGTATTCTTAAACCGGGAGTCTCGTGGCTGCACGATCACTTCCTACGAGTTACATCGGTCTCGTGCAAGGTGTTGGTGCCTCTCACGGGGCCGTTCGGGGGCTATTTTGAGTTTTTGCCTTTAAAAGTCACGTTTTTAAGCCTAAGTCTAGAAATATTCAAATTATTATCGTATTCTCAAATTTGGCAACCCGTGACTGTGCGGTCAGTTCCTACGACTTACATTGGTCCTGTGTGAGGTACTGGTGCCTCTCGCGGGGCCGTACAGGGGTTATTTCGGATTTTTGCCTTTAAACGCCATGTTTTTAAGACTAATTCTAGAAATATTCAAATTACCATCATATTCTCAAACTGCAAGTCTCGTCGCTGCGTGGTCATTTCCTACGAGTTACATTGGTCTCATGCGAGGTGTTGGTTCCTCTCATGGGGCCGTATGAGGATTGTTTTGGGCATTTGCCTTTAAACGCCATATTTTTAAGCCTAAGTCTAGAAATATTCATACTACCATCATATTCCCAAATCGGGAGTACCGTGGCTATGCGATCAGTTCCTAAAAGTTACATTGGTCCCGCGGGAGGTGTTTGTGCCTCCCACAGGGCCATTCGGGGGCTGTTTCGAGGTTTAGCCTTTTAACACCATGTTTTTAAGCCTAAGACTAGAAATATTCAAATCATCATTGTATTCTCAAATCGGGAGTCCTGTGGCTGCACTGTCAGTTCCTACGAGTTACATTGGTCCCGTACGAGGTGTTGGTGCCTCTCACGGGACCGTTCGGGGGTTGTTTCTCATTTTAACCTTCTAGCGCCATGTTTTTAAGATCAAGTCTAAAAATATTCAAATTATCATCGTATTCTCAAAACAAGAGTCCCATGGCTGCGCGGTCAGTTCGTATGAGTTATATTGGTCCCGTGTGAGGTGTTGGGGCCTCCCACGAGGCCGTTTGGGGCCTATTTCAAGTTTTTGCCTTCTAACGCCATGTTTTTCAGCCTAAGTCTAGAAATATTCAAATTATTGTGGTATTCTCAAATCGAGAGTCTTGTGGCTGCGTGATCAGTTACTATGAGTTACATTAGTTTCGTGCGAGGTGTTGGTGCCGCTCACGGGGCCATTCGGGGGTTGTTTCGGGTTTTTGATTTTAAAATCCTCATTTTTAAGTCTAAGTCTAAAAATATTCAAATTATCGCCGTATTCTCAAACCGGGCGGCTCGTGACTGCGCGGTCAGTTTCTACGAGTTATATTGATCCCGTGCGAGGTGTTAGTGCCTCTCACGGGGTCATACGGGGGTTGTTTCAGGTTTTTGCCTTTAAACATCATATTTTTAAGCCTAAGTCTAGAAATATTCAAATTACCGTCGTATTCTCAAATCAGGAGATCCTTCATTTATGTAGTTCATTACATGCAATCGATTCTGCAAAAAATAGTCAATTAAATACTTGTAAGATACATAATTGTAAATGATGCCTAACAATTAACATTAGATAATTTTAAAAACTTTGTTATTTAAGTTAAATATAGTAGTAGAGTGTAAACAAACTTACCTAGACAGAGATCTGGAGATCCGATCTTAGGAGAAATCTACTTTTGAACACATTTGGGCATAGCAGGAAGTAGATTTTGCAAAATGTCAATATGAAACCATCAACTATGTAAAGAATTGCAAATACAATAAACGCATAACAAAACTATTAATAAATAATCAAAACTTTACCTCAATGAATGTAGTGGTTCAATTCAATCCAACATCTTACTGAAGTTTGGAAACCCTACATTTAAATTAGTGAAAAGGTTAATAAACCAAATAAAGATAAAAATTTATTCTCAACTTCTTAATAGAGAAAATAATCAAAACCTCAATCGCAATAATTGTCCACGTTTGAAATGCTCTCTCTCTTATTCTTCGGTCTCTGAATGCCATCTCAGTTTGTTAAAAAAAAAGAGGAATGTATAATTTTATTTGTATGTTTAGCATTAGTCTTCCGAAAGTGTGATGAAAAAATGAAAACTCTTATCAACGTAATAAATGAAAGGAAAAATAATAAGATAAATGATAATATAATTACATCGCAGAAGCCTTGAATGAGTGAGTGTCTGTCAAGAATAGAGAAAAGCGATGCAACTGTTGTTGAGCCCTTGTCAAGATCAGATGTCCTACTCCCAGCATCAGTTATGACCTTCCCAGTACTAACTAGTATGAAAAACGTCTTAAAAACATCACCCGTTGTATGCATATATGCATATATGATGTATGCATATATGTTGTATGCATATGTGCAACATATATGCATTCAGTAGAATATATGCAATAACTGTATGCATATATGCACATAACAACATATAAGCAACATATATGCATACAGTAGCATATATGCATACATATATGCAATAACTGTATGCATATATCCAGTAGCATATATGCACACAGCAACATATATGTTTCATATGCATACACTAGCATATATACACTCATTCCATCTTTGAAAGGCAAAAACAATCAGTTAGTTGGTGAAATAATCAATTAGATCATTACATCAATGGGCATCGCGAACTTGTCAAGCACCGCTAGATCATCCTCAAGAACTTTATTGTACGCTGCAAAAGCACAATAATTTGTAATGGTAGAGCATCCTCAAGAAGTTGCTTTATGGTATGAACATATAGAAGCCAGTGGGAATGGTAATGGTAGATTACAAAGTGTCCATTACGAAATATCCATTTGTTAATCAATATATTCTCACTCGATGAACCATCAGAAAATCTGATCAACTTTGCACCAGGGTATTTATTAAGCCCGTTACAGACAAACTTCCACAACTTCTCTACATTATGATGTGGATATATGCACCTGCCGCTGATCAAGCATTTAGGAGACAAATAATCCAAGAACCAAATATGTTTCATAATGGAAAAAAGTGATGAAGTTGATTTTCGCAGTCTAAGACGCCCTAACACTAATTGGAATGCGAAATGAGACCAAAATCCACGTGTTGAAAGTGAAAATACCATAGATCCCTGGAGAACAACAACAAGATTATATGATTATTCGAACAAATTATACATGATCACATACCACGAACTATAACTGAAGTCATTCCATCTCCTACTTATTAATCGTGTATGCATCTTAATTCAATCATGGGCTGCCAACGCATATATAAAGGCAAGAATAACAGATAATGTTCCGAGCACAAAAATCACCGAAGAGTAAACAAAAAGATATTGGAAAGAATATGCCATTGTAAGATTTGATATTATGTATATCGGGAATAAAGATATTAGTGAATGGCATAAAAATAAGAGTAAAACCCAAATAAGGATAATATATTCTATTAGAAACCCATGTATTCAATGCAATGAGTAATAGGAACATTATACCTTTGCAGCCGGGTGATCAAGATCCAACTCACCCAGAATTTTATTCCCGTCATTCGTGACCACAATTCCTACAAGAACCAGATAGTAGTGATCACTGACAAGGAAAAAAAGGAAGAGTAAAAAACAACCAAACAAAGCAAATCTTTCTTCTTTCATCCGGACAAAGAAAAAAAGAATCGTAAAATATAAACAAACAGTAGTTGTTTCTTATCAATATATATGTGTGTGTGTGTGCGCGCGCGCGCGCGCAATTTGTTAATTTTACCTATCTCTATACACTCTATATAGTACTCGATATATATAAATATATATTAAATACAATATTCTACACACACATAGATATATCCAATTATTCACACCCGCACACATGGTATATTTCACCTACTAATTGAGAATCAAACTCGCGCAAGCAATCGGGAACATGTTATGACGCGTTTGTAAGGTGATAGTCGGTTATCTTCGAATTTTCTATCCATTCTTAAGAAATGAAATATCTATCTTCGAATCAAACACGGTTCTTGTTATATCTACAAACCCAACATCAATTTTATATAAACAAAATGTTAACACAGATAGTTCAGACTCGAGATCTAACGTTCTAAACAGTAGAGATTAACTATAAAACCAGATCAGTAAAAAAAAATTCAACACAATATAAACAAGATCAATCGATTTTTGGCAGATCTATACAAAAATTTAATCAATATGATTAATTAAGAAATCATACTAGGAAACAAATCAAGCCAAAATATCATAACCGGGTTGCGTTTAACACTGGGTTTCCTTATCCCATTTAATCCATACCATGTTAAGTTAATAGAAGCATTAGTAAGGCACCTAAGTTTAGTGATGATAATGGAACGAAACGACAAAACATATTAAAATTTTCTAACCAAATCATTAATTTCAACACATGAACACATTATGACTATTTAGAAATCCATTTTATTATGCCCATGTGAGCATCGCAGAGCTGCCCATGTCTAAGCAATTTTGTGAGCATTTTCAAACACTTAAGAGAGAAAGAACCGCACGGGTATGATCATTTAGCACCCAAACAACAACTAACTCGAACTATTTTAAAAAAGAGATTGGAAAAAAAGACTTACTTTGATTTACAAAAAGAAATATTACTACAATTACCTCAACAGATTGCTGTGTGTTGGCCCAAAAGTGTCCCAAAAAAAGGTCTCCATAACATTATTATCAATTTTATCACTACCTACGGGACAAACAACAGACAACCATGTAATGTATGACATTAGTATAAAATTCCAAGGCATAACACCTCAAATGTTTGATCCTACAGTACAAACAACAAACAACCAAGTAATGTATGATGTTAGTTTAAAATTTTAAAATATAGCACACCAAATGTTTGATGAAGTGATAAAGAAAATTGTAGCACACCAATTTTTTTTGTTGATGATATGAAAATGAAAAGAAAATTACAGCAACTGAAATCTTCCTAAGAAAAAAGAAGCTACAAATTATGAAAACAAATTTTTAAAATCGATAATACATGTACCCACTGCGTTATACCTCTACCACCCAAATCCGGTTTGGTCCAACAAAAATCAACCCACCGGACTTAAAACGGGCAGAATTCCAACCTCAACCCAGTTGAAAATCGAGAGCCAAATAAAAACCCTAGAAATTTCGGCCACCATCCTAAGCTCTTGAGAACAAAACCAATACCCGAGATACTCATCTCCTAAAACCCAAATCGCCCCTGCCTCAATAACCCTCACCGAACCAACCAATTGCTTTTCCCTCCTGAAAAATTCACCGAACCTCCATACACGGTCATACAAAACCTTTAAAAATCGTAACCCATACCCCCGCGTTAAGGGAAGAAACCCCGTACGCTCCTTACTCCACCACTACCCACCCCACCTGCTACCCACCGCTCCTTACTCCATACCCAACATCGCACCATTTCCACAGTTTGGGGAAGAAAAATAAAACAAGATGAGTGGGGAAATGAAAATATGAGGCACTGGTTTTTTTTTAGGATTGACAGTGGTCACGGACTAAAGTCGTGACCCACCCACTGCGACCCATTAATGAAGCTAAGCCGCATGTATACCTCCTACTGGTCACGGCCCATAGCCGTGACCCATGCAAAGAAATGGTCACGGCTCCCAGCCGTGACCCCATATGTGTGTGTTGTATGCTTCGTCATGACTATGGTCACGGCCCAAGTCCGTGACCCATCCGAGACCAAGATTGGAGGGAATTTTGGAGCGAATTTGGCGCCATGATGGTCACGGCCCAAGTCCATGAACCACAGTGGTCAGGGACTTGGGTCGTGACCACTTCCAGACCATCCATTTTTTAGTGTGGTAATGAATATGGTTATGCCAAAAATGAGATGGTCACGACCAAGTCCGCGACCAGCTGGTCGCGGGCTTGGGCCGTGACCAACTGGACATGACCATTCACAAGATTTGGTTTAGTGCAAGCTAGGCTTACCCACTAATAGAATTCTTAATTTCAATACCCCATTCATTGATTTAAGGAGAAGGCTGGACTTAGACATGATGGAAGAGGTACATAAAGATGCAACTCTAAGGAATGCAGCCTATCAATAACGGACTGCACGATTCTACAACAAAAGGGTAATTCCGAGTAACTTAAAAGAAAGTGATTATGTTTTGAAGAAGGTAATTCAAAAGAACAACAAACTTGAAGCCAGTTGGCATGGTCCTTATCGCATTACAACAGTTATCCGACTAGACACATATCGAATTGAGACTTTTGAGGGTGATGAATTGAAGAATCACTGGAATGTAAAACACCTGAGGAAATATTATTAGTGATTTAATCATATTGTACTCAGTTCATTTCAATATTAATGAGAATATGATTTCCTTAAAAAAATTATTTTTCTTTTCGGAATACTAGTGTTATGCACTACATTGCAGATGTGTCAGAAATCACCAACAAAATGTTGATCGGCATCAAAAAAGGAACCAACAATGTTGGTTGTCAAAATAAACCACCAATAAAAATGTTGGTCGGCATCAATAAAGGCACCAATAATGTTGGTTGTCAAAACCACCAATAAAATGTTGGTCGGCATCAACGAAGGCACCAACAATGTTGGTTGTCGACACATAAAAACCATGGAAGGCAAAATTGTAAGTCTCAAATGATTGGTTCATGAAGACCCGGATGACAAATGTTTATCTAAACTGGGCTAAAAGATGGAAAAATGTTCCACACACGCCTAGGCACGAAGGTAACTAATACCCAACATGTGGAGAATATTAGTAGAACCACGGTAAAACATTAGTAATTGGTACGATACTTGGGTAAAACCTAAGGGTATAAATAGAACCGATAAACACTAAGAAGACATTCATATAAAAATATTGACTAAAAGTTGATCCATTCATAGTCAAAGACTACGAAGATAAAGATTGACTAAAAGTTGATCCATTCAAAGACTACAAAGAGAGACATTCATTGATTAAATGTTGATCCATTCACACTCAAATATTGACAAAATAAGTTGAACAAAACTTTTCAATAGTTCAATTAAATGATTATATATTGTTTCTTGATACTAAACATGCAAAAACGAAATACAAAGCCTTATTGTACAGGGCATTTACCTTCAGCCTTAAAGACAGGATCCATGACAACTAGAGGATCATCCAAACTGTAAGGAGAGTTGATGAAGTTAAAATCTTAAAGTATTCTGGTATTGCTACTACTAGGATAATCAAGCAGATGAGGAGGTCGGACGATCTCTAGTTCATCACGTAGATCGTAATCTCCCAAGTAATTTAAAAATCAAACATTGAGGAATATGGTGAACAGGAATCCAGTTAACATCTAACTTGAATGGAGGATTGTAAAGCTCAAGCAATCCTGGGTCATACCAGTCCCACAATGAACTGTTCTGATCCACCTTCATCATTGTTAAAGCGTTCGTCCAACCCCATTTATAAGCCTCATTCTTAACTTATTGAAGCCTATCATCAAGATGCCCTAGAGATTCATTATACCCGTCCATACAGACCTCCCTTGGTTGCTTATGGAATTGAAAGGTTAATTTGTTAACCTGAGAATTCAGCTTCTTCAGCACTCCATCCTTAACTTGTAATTAAGAAGATTGAGTTCATAGTTGTTCAGATAAAATCTGTAGCTTCTGGGACATATCAGCAATAGCTTGGTTTTTAGATTTTAACTGTGCGGCTTGATTGGAAAGGGCCTGTTGGGTCCTAACTTCCTCTGTGGTACCTCGGTCAAGCTTATATCTTGCTCGGGAAGAGGATGCAAGCTTAATCCTTTTCAATGCTTCCAGGTCCTCCCTTAATGTTGCATTTTGAGCTTCTAAAAAGGAATACCAATCAATGGTAGTAGCAACAACAGTTTTAGGAGCAAATTTCAAAAGCTTCAATTCATCCCTTAAATTATTATTCTCCACCTCTAGGAGTTTGGCCACAGTTCTAGTTTCTTAAACTTCAAACTTAAGCAATGATTCCTTTTTATTATAAGAATAAACAAAGTTATCAAACCCTCGACCTACACTTAAACTTTGATATTTTTTCTCATAGTTTTGGTGCAATAAGGCAGTGGATTCTTTATGCTGTTCTTAAAGCTCTTCTATTATCTCATTGTAGGCAAAATTATTTGCTACCGCCCTATCAAGTAAGTACTTCAAATATTTGTAGTCTTCTTTAGCCTACATTGATACATCATCACCGAGAAACTTAATGATTTCTTTTTCGAATAAGTCCATATGACCAGCTTTGAAAAAAGTATTGCACTTCCTCAGTAGCTCGATGTCATTGGAAGACAGTTGTTCCATCTTCACTATAAACTAGGAAGAAGAAATGACCACTGATCAACAACAAGAATGAAAGACATGCGTAATCAACAAGAGACAATAAGGAAAAAAAGGTTTCTTTTATTGATAATGAAAAGTTCAGGTATAATAAAAGTAAAGAAAAAGAAACAGAAAAGTAAAAGGGAAAATGCTGAACAACTTTACACCTTCTTCCTATCATTCTCAACCTGCTCGAAAGAAGGGGCTATTGATGGTAGTTGCTTGGTTAGGGGAAGAGAAGACTCGGTAACTCTAGGTTACTCGGTTGAGGGAAGAGAAGACTCAGTGATTTTAGGTTGGTCAACAGTAGATTCAACCACTAGAGAAGACTCTTCAGGACCAACTTCATCTTCAATCCCTTCCTCCATGATAGAAGGAGGACCATGAGTATATCTCTGAAAAATTTCAAAGCTTTCAACAATGTTCAAATCCTGTAGAGAAGCAACCCAACCATCTCTAAAATATTTTTGTTTTGCGTACTCAATCTGAGAAGAGGCAGTAGAAATGATTTGTTCTAGCCCTTGTCCCAATCAGCACTTAAGGATCCCTTCACAACAGACTTTCTCTTCGACTTTTTAGAAGAAATTTCATCCTTTAATTTAATCATAAGCTCCTCATCAGTCTTTGCCCTGCACTTAGCTTCCTTAGCCTTGCGCTCAGCTTCAAGGGCATTTCCCTCATATGTATGCCGAGCAGTTTTAGCAGTTTTCAATTTAACTGCTAAATTATTTCTCTCAGTTTCCAAGGCTTACTGAGAGTCGAGCACAGACTTCTTCAAACCAACCAAAGCTTACATCATTTTTCTCCAAAATATTATTGAAATGCACCAAGAACTACAAAAGAATAAGCTCAAGTTATTATATGTAAAATATAAAGACAACGGAATTAAAAAGATGGAAATCCCTTACTGATGCAAGGCTCTGAGCAGTTAATTCATAAACCTTTACTCGGGGAAGCACGACATCCGCTCCCCTGTGATATGGAAGAGTTCCAGATTTGATCAACCTCCTAACTAAACTAGGAGTAATATCTGTTGGAGGACCAGAATAAGAAGATAATTCGATCAAGGTCTGTTGGTCGGCATCAGTCACCTGTTCGACCTACTTCTCTGCAGTCCCTCTCCTAAGTCTTCTCAAAGGATGTTCATCATCTTTGGGGGTTGGGGGCTCTTTCATGAGATCATATGTCTTCTTCTTGGCCCCTTCAGCAGGTTTTTGGGAGCTAAAAGTGTTTCCACTAAGAAGGTTAGGAACCTTTCTCTTCTTCATGATATTAGAAAGAGGAACGTCTGAATCAACAGCAGCTTCCTGATCAAGATCAATAACCAAAGCAGGAGGAGCTGCAGGTCTAACAATGGATGAGGAAACAGTATTTCTGTATTAAAGGAAATAAGAAGAAGACTTAACATGCTCATCGACAACCTTTTTTTAAAGTCCCTAAATGAACTTCAATTATTTTAAGTTTACTTTGCTCTCTTTGGTGAATTTTCTCTTTCGGTCAACTGTAATCAAATTTACAAAGCAACAATCAGTATGACATTTTATCGAATATAAGCAGAGCAAAATTATTAAATACAGAATAATCTATTCCACTGCTAAAGAGAGGACATCTAGGTCCTTGATATTTAACACCACCATTTAAGGGAGCATGTTGCCAATTTTTTACAACTACCTCGTGATCAAAATAATCCTATTGAAATTAGGGAGATTAACTAGAAAAGACTTACTAACTACCCTAGTTTTTAAATAAAAAGTGGTATCACTAGTTAACCATTTATAACAAAACATTATTTATGGAATCCCTAGAGGGTTCCATGAATTTGATTTAACCTATATACTCCATTCACTACCCTCCAAGTGTTAGGAGCTACTCTAGTAGGTACAACGTCAAAATACTGACAAAACTCCAGACACAGGGGATTGGGAGGAAACGTGAACCCACACTCAGCAATAAAGATGGAAGGGAACCAATGGCCCTTAGCAAGAGAGAAAAAATTGGAAGGAAAAGTGGGATGTTCCTATACAAACCAAGACGGAATGTTAAAGTCATTCATGAACTTATCAAGCGACTCAATAGAATAAATAATGATGAATAATTACAGAAGAAAAGAGAAAATTTCTTACAAGGGTTTAAGGATTCAGCAAGAACAGATGACAAAAAAGAAAATGATTGCATGAAAGTTCAAAGAATACAGCAGCAGAATAAAAAATGGAAGATAGAAGATGATCGAAGTTTTACCACCCTTTAATAAATCGCCTCTAAAACTCGGAAAAGTAATGATTGAAGACGTCGACAATTGAGTTTAAGGCGGCTAACAAGAGAAAAGACGAAGATTCCCCAGAAATGCTAGCTAAAATTTAAAATATTTACAAAACTGTCATTCGTGCTAAAAATTGTCAATCAACTGAAGGTCTGCAGCTGACTAAGCAGCTCAAACTACTATTAAATCATAATATTCCACACGTTTGCATCAACTCCAAGTATGAAACATTGAGGGCTTCTGTTGATAGCAAAATTCACCACCATACGTAGACCAATTACAAGCCAGCACGTGTCATCTAGTGTGGCACAAGTCAAAATCAACATGATATAAATCCCCAACCAATAAGAGAGCCCAACCAATGGAGAAGACAGACCAATTAGGAAGCCCGACCATAGGAAGACCGACCAACAGCAGGGAGTCCAATCAGTATGGCTAATAAAGCGCCAACAGTCTTATGTTTAATTCTCATTATGTATTGCTGTAAATGCCTAACAAATGAAGGCATTCCATCCTTTCACATGACAACTCTTGACATGCCTCTTGGGCTATAAATACAATGTAACACCCTCATTGTGGGAAGACCAAAAAACTAATGAAGGTAGTCAAGCAATTCATAACAGTGGACGTAGGCTTTTCCATTGAACCAAACCACTTTAAAAATCTCATTTTTCTTATTTGTTTTACTTATTTATCC
Source organism: Sambucus nigra (assembly GCA_949130495.1). Lineage (NCBI taxonomy): Eukaryota > Viridiplantae > Streptophyta > Magnoliopsida > Dipsacales > Adoxaceae > Sambucus > Sambucus nigra. Next base: position 39,679,851 of record OX422208.1, on the reverse strand, counting down.
ATGGTCAATTAAACAGGCCTAGTCTAGTTTTTTGCATCAACAATTGACATGGCACCTTTTGAGGCATTGTATGGCCGACCTTGTCATTTGCTCGCTTGTTGGTTAGAGGTGGGAGACAACAAACTTCTTGGACTTGAGATGATACATGACAATTCTACCAAGATTGAGCTAATTCGGGGTCGTATACGGATAGCTCAGGATAGGTAGAATATTTACGTGAATGTTGATAGGAGGCACGTGGAGCTGGATGTAAGTGATTAGGCATTGTTGCGGGTGTATCCTCTAAAAGGAGTTATATAAATTCAGAAAAAGGGAAATCTAGAATTGAGTTATATGGGTTCCTTCTCGATCATTGAGAGGATAGGGACAGTTACATATAGGCTCGCCCTGCTAGAGCATCTGTGGTAGATTCACGACGTGTTTCATATGTTGTTATTAAAAAAGTACCGGACGAGTGAGAGAGCATATTGGCTCATTCCATTGGAAGAGATTGATTTTCTCCCGACATCTCATATGAGGAAATACCAATTGTTATTCTGTATTGCAGTGAACATAAGTTACGGTCAAAGGTGGTGCCCTTGGTTCGTGTTTAGTAGGGGCACCATAATATCGATAAGTTGACATGGAAGCGGGAGGATGACATATGAGATAAATATTCCGATCTCTTTATGACAGGTATGTCCAAATTTGGGGGATAAAATTCCTTTGTAAGGAAGGAAGTATGTAACACCCCGTAATTTTGAGCATTTTAAATACATATATGCACATAACTTAAATAAAATGAGAAATAATGAGAATCAAATAAATATTAATTAGCGAGAAAAGGATTAATATTTATGTGGAAATATATTTACTAATGTGATAAGTAAATAAAATTATGTCAAATGATATTACGTAGTAAATGAGTAAAAATCGACTGGTCTTCATTGTATCTCATTCGGGATGCTTATGTGGGATCGTGTTGGGAATGAAATGGGAAAACTTATGTTGGGTGACTCAGATGGCAATTTCGAGTGCGCCGATGATCCAAAATGTTTCGAGATAGTTAGAATTAGGTACTCGGGGTGGTAATCGGGTTCCGAAGTCTTTTTAGATTAATTAGGACCCATATAGGGGCATTCGGGTCATTTTACACTTAACTCTAAGCATAATTTCGGGATTAGGGGATAATTAGGGGTGGTGGATGGAGTGGGCAACCATTCCACCATTCTAGAAAACCTATACTTGAGAGAGAGAGAGAGGAGAAAATAGAAGGTAAAATGCAAGAGAAAATGAAGAAAATCAATTCGGGAGAGAATTGGACCAATGTTCGAGGAAGAATCAACACGTAAAAAGGATTCTAAGAGGAAGATCAAAATTCTCTACGATTAAAGGCATGTGTTTAAACTTGCTTTGATACTTTATGCTATGTCAATAATTCTTAATATATTTGGTGTAAAAATATGTATTTCTGGGTGGGATTCCATGACAAAAATGGGATTTTGGGGAATGAAACTATGGAAATTTGATTTAATTATAATCCTACAAACAATCTGAGATTGATCTATATATAAAAGATGTGATCTTGAACAAAATTTGAGATTGGTTTATATATAATATCTGATCTTGAATGGTTCTTGGGAGAATTTAAAGAACCTTGAAATTGAATTAAGAAAGTAATTAATTTCTTGTTGATTATGTCGAATCCCATGGATCAATATGTTGTCTAATGGTTTGGGATAAAAAATGTGCATCTCTACTTTTAGAATTGGTGGTATGATGTTATGTTGGGTTTGAATGAAGATCGGTGCCCATATAGTGTATAGAAATTGGGGAAAATTCTCCATACACATAACAGCCCCACCCAGGCCAGAACCAGAGGCAAATCGATTCAGACCACCTGTTTAGCCTCATTGTTTATTTTGGTTATTACGCGAATTGTTAGGGGTTTGGATTAATTAATGGACTTCGTAAATGAGATTTAGGACTTCTAAAAAATGTGTGGTACATTATATTACCTTGGGTTAGTCGGGAATAAAATTTGGGGTATGGAAATATGGGTGTTTAGGGTGAACATCACTCGAAAATTAATTAATAAAATTGGTTTGGGATTTCGGATAGAATTGGGATACGGGTTAGAGTAGAATAGCTTAGTGTACAGAATAATAATAGTATTTATGAATTAATTATAAGTAAGTCAGTACTTATGTATTCGGGAGTCAGGGTTAGACTCGAGAATTATAGGCTGGTGTTACGAGTGACACATACACAGTTAGCAGGTTTTATATATATATATATATATATGTGTGTGTGTGTGTGTGTGTGTGTGTGTGTGTGTGTGTGTGATATATGTGAAACATACCTACTCCATGGATGCTATCGTTGGAGGTTACACGTACTGGGCAGTCCAGCATGTGTTGGAACATTTTTTCCAGGTCATAAGTCTGTCGCATGACCACTTTATGTGAGTTTGGAGTCTAGTGGGGTAATGTTATATGGTTATGATGCAAGTATGTAAGACTATGGATGAATCCAATTATGTGTTTATGATTTAAGTTTGGTGGCGAGATTCTGACCTGTTGGCCTAGGATTGGTACATGATGTACCTGGAGCTGATAGCATGCTAGAGAATCCATTTGTGAGGTCTCAGCTCTGGGGATGTGGTTATACGTATATAGCGAGCGATATATATGTACGTGTATGATAAGTGATATGTATAGACGTATATAAGCTTGTTAACTATATATGTGTGACTAAACTGAATGAGTGAACATTGAATTAATAACTACTATGAAGTTATATGAAACAGTTAACGATGAAAATTATAATGATTTATCGTATGTGTTTGATAAATGAGAATTAAAGAAAATAATAAATCGGTTCGACACAGTTTGTCCAGAAGTGTAGTGTATGAAACTAAGATAATTTTTGGTACTAAGTTAGGAAGGGTAGCATAACTAGGGTGTTTAAAATACACGCGTTGGGCACGTAATGTATGTAAGGCGAGGATTATCTCATTGGAGTGCGACATCGGTTTAAATATGAACGATTACATTGCATATTTATTATTATATCTTAAACACTTGAAAACTATTTTTAAATGGTTTTGGGCTCTGACCCGTATCAAAATCTTTTAGGTGCCTAGCCACAGGGACTTCAGACATGATCATTCCTTCCGCTCAGACGATTTTGCAGCAGTTGTGGATGCTTGCAGGGATAACCTAGATACATCTATCTTTGACTTCTAGATTGAATTTCAGTTCAGTGGTTTATTCGGGCGTGTCGCCCAATATCAGACAATGTTTATATTATTCAGGTTTTATTTCATTTCAGTTAGTTGGATTATTGTATTGAGAATTTTACCGAGTGTTATTCGGTTAATCTGATTTCTTCATCTATTCCGCATTCAGTTTTTTTTCATGGTGCATGTGTACTTATATTATTGGCATGGTTTGTTGTATGAATGGAAGCTTTCATAAATAAGTTAATAAGTTTTATAAATTGACATCGGGCTTAATAAGTTATTAATAATTAATTTGGTTTTCGACTGTGATGCTAAGAATGAACCAGTCTGAGATTCTTGACTTAATTTAGTAGAGGGATGACCACCCATTATTTAAATAGGTGAGGTGTCACAACCTCTGTCATCTTCACGACACTCTGTATAGTGGTGATTCACCTATTATCAAGCTATCTAAATCGGTGTACAAATCCTCTCTAGAATCATGAAAATATATATTTCTTGGGTGGCTAATATTTTCAAAAGGTAAGCAAACTACTTCAATTGAATCAATTCATCATATGCTTACGAGCATTTGGGCAATAAAAAATCCTTGGAGATTGATGCCAAAAGGAAAAGGATTCTATTACTTATATTTTGAATCTATTGAGGATATGAACCTCATTTGGATGATCGGGTCAACTAGACTTGATATTTCTTTGTTTAAACCCTTAAATGGTGTGCCGATTTCATACCCAAAGATTATGTATCTTCTTTGGCAAATGTTTGGGTTAGATTTTTGGACCTACCAGATGAGTATTGGCATACAAGGTTATTATTATAAATTTTTCATGGGCTAGGAAATCTAGTGAATTGATCCAAAGTGTATGGCATACACTTTGTATATCATACACCTTGTATATCTTCTTTCACACCTAAGATTGACACCTCTATAAGTTAGCTACTCAATCTAGTGATTTTTCAGATTTACGCAACCTTAATATTATGCCATACACTTTGTATATATTGTGTTCTTAGCATTTTATTTATGATATCACCTGTTTGTCCTTATGTATTTCGTGTTCACATATGTATAAATTTGTAGACATTAATCATGGACTGATGAAATCACATTATTATTCTTCATGATATGAAAAAATATATTTGTTTCCCTAATTTTATATACAAAACACACTTTTTGCATGTTACATTTTTGTATTTCATCATTTTACATTTCCTCATGTATACATCATTTACTTGAGGACTGGGAATTTATATATGATTGGAATATATACATACTCTTTGTCTTTGTATAACTCCTATACTAATTGTGGTCCGCACCAGCGGAATTTATTTAGGACTGCATGTAGTACATGAATTTGGGTGCATGTACTTTGGGAATTTGAATTTGTATATCACTTTGTATTTGTAAAATTCCTTTATTATTGCGTGTACTTTATGAATTATGTAATCGTATAACTCTTTGTATTTGTACAAGCCCTTTATTATTGCGTGTACTTTATTAATTTTACCTGTATTTTCATAAAGTATACGTAAAATTCACAAAGTACACGCTCATTGAATTTATGAATTTAGGTGCTATATTTGTACAAGTCTTGAATTTTGACTGTACAATGTGAATTTTGTGTGTACTTTGTGAATTTTGCGTGTACTTTCAAAAAGTACACGTAAAATTCATAAAGTACACGCACATTGAAATTGAATTTATTCAATTCAAAATGCGTATACTTTCAAAATAATACATTTATTTTGGAGGATTACAGGTATTTAGTCCCACTTTTAAAGATTCATTTGTATTCATTCATATATTTTTACTTTTTTGGTCGTTGGTTCTATTGTAACAACTGTAGGACACATGCCATTCTCTGTAAAAAGAAAGAGAAACGGTTACAAGGCGGTTGAGGGAAGTTTTGATTAGTTATGAGACTAAATACAATTTAAAAAAATACATGGAAGGGGATCCTAAAAAATCTTTGGATATGGGACTAAACCCCAAAATACTATTTATTTTGGACTGTATGTTCTTTATGAATTTAGGGGTTGTATTTGTACAAGTCCTAAATTTTGCGTCTACATAGTGAATTTTGCGTACACGTAAAATTCACAAAGTACACGCACATTGAAATTGAATTTCTTAAACCCAATATGCGTATACTTTTATTTTCTATGCGTGTACTCTATACAATATATATGTCATCTCCATATTTAATCAATCCTATGTTATTTTGGTCCGCCCCAGCGCCATTTGAATAATATTCCATGAGTTTGTAAGAAGTATTATTGTTGTGTTATTGTTTAGGAATCGTACCATCAAGCATGTTCAACTAAAAAACCGTTGCTTTCACCTTTGAAGATCCTAACAATACAAAACCTTTCACATTGACAGTCAATACTACTAATAATGACGAAATTCATTTTCTCCTTCACATCAATGATAGAGGCAAAAAAGTTACTTGGTTTTCACTACTACTACGACGACATTAAGTGAACTTTTGATGTGGAAAATCTTCAAGTAACTAAATCAAAAGCGAAGGATTTAGCAAAACGAATTGAGCAGTATTGCTTAAGAAACTTTGAAAATGTTGACGCTTTTGGCATGCAACTATTGTATCACTTCTTTTCTGAATATGTTAAGAACATAGAATCTTGATTTTGTTACTTGTCAAACAGTATGTATTAGGTATTACCATGTAACAGACGATCTATATTACCCCCTTTAGCATATATTTTGTTGATACTTGTATGAAGTGTTTATGAGAATATTGCATGTACTTTTATTAAATACGGATGTATTTTATTATTTGAGTCTGTATTTTATTCTAATTCGCATGTATTTTATTTTTTTACATGCAACTTATCATTATAGGTTAGTAATTTAAATTTTGTTTTTAGATTAATAGAATGGGGATGAAGATGAGGGCAAGAAGAGTAATGAACGACAAGAAGAGCAGTTCTGAAGAAAGTTCTTCTTCAAGTAGTGCTAGTGTGGTTGTAGAATCTACATGTGGTGTGAATAAACATGACCAATATAGGTCTAATGTTATTAGGTTTTTGCATGATTTTTTTGGTATTAAAAATAAAATAAACTATAAACATATTGAACTGCTTAAGAAGACTCCATTCTGGGATATTTTCAATGCCTACTACAAAGATGAAGTATTAGAAGTGTAGCACAAAAAAATTGATAAAATAATTATATCTATTATCAAGCTGTACAAAAAGGAAACCACAAGTTTTGAGATGAAGAGTAAGATTGAAATAAGCATGGGAGATATAAGTGAAATATTTGGGATCCCAATGTTTGAGGGGCAAGAATAAATAAATCTGAAAAAAAGATTGTCTACTTCTAAAAAACTTGAATTCATTGCCCGATACATCAAAGCTAAAAAAATTGGAAAGTCAAAAATACATAACAGTTTGAAGAAATCGGTAGAGTTGGACACAGATAAGGGCATTACTGATTTTGTAAAACTTGTTTGTCTCCACTTTTTGACTATACTGTTTTTCTCCAAACTCAAACTTCTCATTAGGAGAATTTTTTACACCATTCATCAATAGTATTGATGACACAAATAAATATGATTGGGCATCTACCGTGCATGAGTTTCTCATCAATTCACTCAACAAAATAGCAACTTCAAAACCTAGCAAAGCAATTGAATGTGTCATTTCCCTATTGGTGAGCAAAACATACTAATTCACGTGTACAATTGGAATTTTTTGTTTAAAAACTGACTTCACGTGTATTTATAAATATCACGTTTACTTTCAAAGTACAAGTGATATTTTAAAAGTACATGCGTAATTTATTTGTTCATATAAATATCACGTGTACTTTCAATGTACAAGTGATATTTTTAAAATACACATGAACCTGAGTTTATTACATTTACCATGGTTGGAATATCTACACCTGATATTCCTACTAATTCAAGCGTGTACTTTATACATATCATGGGTTCTTTCAAAGTGCACGTAATATTTATAAACTACAAGTGATATTTACGAAGTACATGTACTTTGAAAATATCACCACTATACTTTGAAAGTACACGCGATATTTATAAAGTACACGTGTACTTTGTAATTATAATTAAACATGTACTATTTAAATATCACGTGTTTTTTGTGAATATATCTTGTATTTATAAAGTACATGTGTACTTTGTAATTATAAGTACACGTGTACTATTTAAATATAATGTGTTCTTTGTGAATATTTCTTGTATTTATAAAGTACACGTGATATTTATAAATATCATGTGTACTTTGTAATTATGAAAAACTAGATAATAGTATTATTAGTATTATTTTTGTTTTGCATGGTCACAGTATTGGGTATGTGAGAAGTTTGATATCATTCCACCTGTTGAAGAGAAGAAAGAGAAGACACCAAAATTTCTTAGATGGGACTTGTCGTCTTTGAAAGATTGGTTTACCGAGAATGATATCGCCTTAATAAGTTTGAAGGGGACTACAAATAAAGCAACTAGTAAGGACAGTGCAGAGGAAAGTGAAGCTCAATGTGAAGCGCCCTCTTTCTCTTTGAACATTTCTGATGCAAGTCCTATACATACTGATTCATCACCGAAAAAAGCTGCTGAAGAATTTGATGACAAAGCCTTTTCTTCAGGTTAGAATATTCCCCTTAAAAACTTTGTGATTCTTGTAAAAAAGAAGGGAAATGATCAACAAAAATATACTGGGAATTTTGAAATGTTTGAGAATGTTGAAAATTATGAAGCAACAGATGCTGAAAATTTTAAATCAAGAGATTCTGATAATGCTGAGAAGTTGAATTTGGAGGAACAAAATGTTGCATTGAAAATCGAGTAGTTTCAAACAAATGCCCAATTGTCTAAAACACTTTAAGAACTTGATTTTTCACTAAAGAAGGTTACATCTTTGGAGGAGGATAGTGACAACCATATTATTTTGAACGTACAATTGGAGATGGATAATCGTCAACTTTTGGAAGAACGAGAGGAATTGAAGAAGTTGGAGGTGGAAAATTCCCAACTTCCATTGCAAAAAGAGTTACTCAAGTTGGAGGTAAAAAATGCCCAACTTTTATTGCAAAAAGAGTTACTAAATAAGTTGGAGGTGGAAAATGCCCAACTTGTTGAGTTGAACAATTATTTATACGAAAAACTTGTTCAAGCAATAAAGAGTAACTCAGAAAGAATTAAACAATTGGAAGAATTATTGAATAACCAAGTTGAATCATGAAGAATTTTGGATCAAAAGAATGCTTATCTATGTGATACGAATAAAAATCTCAAGAAAAAGAATGAAGATTTACTTCAAAATTCGAGAGATGATGAGCTTGAAATGGCGACGTTGAAGCTAAATCTTCATGAATCAGAAGAGAAAAAAACTGAACAGGTCTTCTGATTACTTTTCAAACTGAAAACATCATTTTTCAATAAAGTACAAGCATCAATTTTATAAAGTACGCGTCTTTTATAAAATACACGCAATATTTTGATGAAAGCGCACAAATTTTATATTGTATAATAATGATGTATTCATTAAGTACACATAGTTTTAATAAAGTACACACAGTGTTTATAAAGTACACTCAGTTCTTAAGGCTGTTCTTTATTTTTTTTTCATTTATTTCAATTTTTATTCATTATTCTTTGACATTATGTTTATCAAATAATGCTTATAATCTAACATTCATTTTATATCAATAAAGCAATAATAAATCTCTCAATGATGAAATTTCGGAGTTGAAGAAAATTGTTGAAGAATCACAACTGAAAAAACAGAACAGGTATATATAAAGTAAAAGCTGTTTTTATTAAGTACACGCAGTATTTTCGTAAAAGTACACGTGTCATGATCTTTTTTATTAAGAAAAGCAATTATTTTATAAAGTACACGCGTGTACTTTAAAAATACAAGAAAATTATGATGAAAGTACACGCATTTTACAAAATACACGCAGTATTTAATTTAAAGTACACGTGTTTTACATTATTGAATTATGATATTCTTTTAATTCAGGGTTATCCTAAAATGCTTACAATGTAACATTCCTTTTTTAAATATATCAGGAAAACACTAATACAAACCTCGTGGACGAAATTTCGAACTTGAAGATATTACAGGCCTCGATGTACAAGAGAATCCATGAGAGAAATGGTAGAAAACCAAAAAGAGAAGGTGATTATATTTATAAAGATGAAATAAAAACATTATAGGCCACCCCCGAAATACCCAAAATAAAAGGGCCTATTACTAGAGGACAAAAGAATAAAAAATATTAAAATAAAACCAAGAAGAATCACCCAAATTAAAAACAGAAGCTGAGAAAATCGAGAACAAGCAAGTTAACAATAGCTCAAAAATATAAAGAAACTCACTTCGAGCTTGAAGCAGTCAGTTCATAAAAATATCTCAATGAAGCTGTGCAGAATAAAATTGAAGAGTTTATTCAAAAGATTGAGCCAAGGTAAAGTGTATTATTATATTGATATGTCACTTCACTTATTTATATTTTTTGGTGCAAAAGAATAATGTTATTCTTGTTATACAATTGTTATTGATTATATTATATAAAATGTAGGGAACTTATTTACTAAGGGCTGGTTTCGTATGTCCCATGGGAAGATTTTATTGAAGTCCTCAAGAATCAAGAAATATCAAGCCAAGTATGTAAACCAAATATTAGACATTAATTAAATTTCAACATTATTATATCCTAACCATTTTATTTTGTATGAAATAGTAAATAATCGCCTTTAGTGAAGTATTGAGGTTAAAATTGTCAAAGGAAGGGATTTCCCACTCACATACTTTTTCTGATTATTATTGGGTAAGTAAAATTAAACCGAAAGTTTTGTGAATCAAAATCACACACATTTTTTTAACACAATGTCAATAATTTTTTTCAGATAGAAGCTTGTAGCAAAAATGAAGTCAATAAGAAGGGAGAGTTATACAGAGATTTATTTGTATACTTAGGCAGTTGTAATAATTTGTTCATTTTACTAAGACATGACGTTGGACATTTCACATTACTTAAGATATAAAAATACCAAAAGAAAGTCATCCATATGGATTGCCTTTGACCGGACGACAAGGAAGAAAATACAATATAGTTTGATGATGTCACAAAAATGGTTGGAGCCTAAACTTAATTAGTTAGGTTACCTTTACTTATATGATTCACGTGTAATTTACAATATAATACGTGCACTTTGTATTAGTTGAACATAATCACCCAGAGTATCAAAGTATACACATTATATTTTAATATACGCGTGAAATTAACAAATACTAAGCAAGATTACTTTAATATTATTCGTGTACTTTTCACTCTTTAATCTACATATACTTTTTTATTTGTATACACTCACTATTTATCCTCTTAACAGGTTTTTTTCTTCCAAGAAACAATATACGTATTGAAGACCGAAGAAGAAAAAAATGAAAAAAAAATGATTTTGTAACTCAGAGAACAATTGATGAAGGAACACCCAATGAGTTTGCACTTCATGATGATCCATTAACAGAACAAGAAAAAAGAACAGAAGATTTATTGCTGGAAAGTGATATCAAATTTTACCTAATAAAAGATCATGAATGCTCTAATCAATATAATATTTAAGTAAAAAGTTAATTTCTATAAAGTACTAATTTGTACATTTGCAACAAATTTGATTCACATCATACTAATTTGTATATTTGTTTTCTTTTATTTTCAGGGTTTACTGCGGGTGTTTTGCATGACTTCATTAAACAAATTAGCAGAAACAAGGAATTACAAAAATCATTTCAAGACCCTAAATTCTAAAACACATAGCATATGTACTAAGTGGAATTCTTTTTTCAGAATATTTCTTCCCCAAAAAGGAGAAAGACCTTTTATAAATTCATTCAAATACATACCATATTTATAATTTGTTTTGTTTATTATATGTATTACACCAAAATGGTGTATTTCCGTTGGCACTGACCACAATTCACGTAAGGCATACACAAATGATAATTACACAAACAATGCATGTGAGTGTAGGGAAACAAATTACTCGCATTTTATTTACGAAGTAAACACATTGATTCTTTAAATTAAAGGTAATGAAATAAAGTACACGCATTAATAAGTACATGTAGTAATTAATTCCACGTACATGCAATATAAACAAAGTACATGCACTGAGTAATTAAATAATTTTTATTTTGCAATGGATAATTTCTATTTATATTTATTCAATAAGACACAATAACCAAAAACCATTTATTAAACTTAACTACTCATTATCTCAACTACTTCTGGACAAAGAAAAAAATGACTTTTATTTTACCTATAAAAGAGTAATTTTTACCTTTCTTAACCATTACATCTCAAGTAAAAATTAGATAATGATTATCCCTGCAGAAATGTTACGAGCTACTTTAGAAAGGGAAGAAAGAAACAAAAAAAAATAAAGGAAATTGAGGAAACTCTTTCCTTATATGAAACTGCACTTGATTAGTTTCAAACATATCCAATCTCATATTTATTTGATTTGGATGAGGACCCTCCTCAAACACATGAAGGCCTCATATCTTTCTATACACACGATGTTACAAAGAAATTTGTCGAGATGAGGGAGAAGATGGCTTACCATGAAAACCTTGTAGCTGTATTGCAAGAAGAAATTCGAGGGCACTCGAATTTTATCGACCATCTTCCTGACTTCACAGATGCCTTTAACAGCTTTCCCAACTAGCAGTCTTTTTTTTTTCATCTTTTGTTATGAATAAAAATTATACTTTTTTTATTTTAATAAAAAAATTATTTATTTCATGCATGTCTTGTGACTTATATCATATACTGAAACCTAAATAAGATAGTGTTATCTCAAACGATGACTTATATAATTGAGTTTTTAAAATAATTTTATTCAATCAAATATTTACAATGAATGAAAGTAAACACAAATTTAATAAAGTACACGCAAATATAATATAGTACAAGCAAATTTAGAGTGTAAAAATGTAAATCATACACAAATATAATAAAGTACACGTGCAAATTAAAAAAAATGATCACGTGTATTTTATGAAAAATACGTGTACTTTGCGGAAGTGCTACACAAAAAATAAATTAAAAAATGAGTCTTTTATCAAAAAGACCCTCAAATATTTTTAATACACATTTACTACAACCCTTTTACTTTATTCCACAAAGACAGACACAACATAAATACATTCAAAAAAATGAAGTACAATTAGGCTGGTATGGTGGGGGAGGGAGGCGGGGGACGAATGCCGCTACTGTAGACATTTAAAATAAGAAAATATTAGTAAATGTGTGTTTGAGGGAAGTTTTGGAACAAAGTAAAAAAAGTTGGACTAAATGTGTATTAAAAATGTTTGAAGGAAATTTTGGTGTTTGATCCTATAAAAAATAACATTACATTCCTTTATTCAATTAAATGGGTTTTAAAATAATTTTATTCAATCAAATGTTTACGATGAATGAATTAAAGTAAATACAAAATTAATAAAGTACGCGCAAATATAATATAGTACAAGCAAATTTAGAGTTTAAAAATGTAAAGTACACGCGAACATTAGGAAAAATGATCACGTGTATTTTATGAAAAATACGTGCACTTTTCTAAACTGCTACACAAAAAATAAACTAAAAACTAAACACTAAAATTACATTCATTTATTCAAAACAGATGGGTTATTAAATAATTTATTCAATCAAATGGTTAAAATGAATGAATTCAATAATTTTAAACGTAATCAGATGGATTCTTTACATATAGACCTGTAATGACTAATTTTACTAAACCTATAGCAAGTAACTTCCCTTAGTGTGATCTCACTAGCAGACTTTATTTTCTTATTTCTTGGCCTCCTACTGGTCTCTTTGTCATTGGTGGAAGGACATATGGATTTTCAGGTATAGGAATATTTAAGGAAATCAAATCAGGAAGAGGATCTATAGGTATCAAGTATAATTTTCTATCGAAAAATACCTTATATTACTCCTCAATATACTCATAAATACAGGTCCCTATCCTCCGTACAATAGAAACAACATGAGAACATGGAAAACATCTTATATGTCAATTATTACAAGAACAAGTTCTTTCTTCTGAGTCAACAGTCGCTCGCAGTTCTGAATGAACTTCAAATACATTTTGACTTGAGCGACTAATAGTCTAATATCGATTTTTATTCCAATTTTCATTCAGTAACTTTTAAAAAACTGACATAGCTCATTTGTTCAAGTGTCAAACTCAACAAGTTTGTTTGCATTGAAATTCATAATCTTCACTCTTAAAATATCGAGCATATTCATAACTGGTAAATGCCTTTCCTCCAAAATCCATGAATTCAATGACTCTGCAATACTAGATGCCATGTCACCATACCGTTTACCGAGAAAATATACACCGGACCAATTCTTGGGAGGCAAATTATCAATGAAATCAGCAACACCAGCTCTTTCTTCCTTTTCAATGCTTCAATATTCTTGTGAAATTCATCTACTGAGACAGAATATGCCCAAGACATAAAATCTTTAACAATTTTCTTTCGAAATCCACCACAATTTCCACGAATTTTCTTCTTTATATTCCCTTATAAATGATGTATACAGTAGGAATGTGCAGACATCGGGAAAACCCTCGAAACAGCTTAATTAATCCATTGTTTCGACTAGATATATACGTTATGTTCCGATATTGATCAACTACTGAATTATGCAAATTGACAAGAAACAACATCCAGTTATCTTCTGTTTCAGAATCAACAACAGCATATGCAACATGAAAATGACTGAAATATTAAAATATTTCAAAATCCAAATAAATAACATATTCATGTAGAGCACATCGTAAATTGATGTTGCTGGCGCAGTCCTTAAAACACATAGAAAATATATTATGTGTTTACTTTGCAATATTTGCAAATAACAAGACAAAACATAAAAATGTACAGTACACGTGATCAAGATATAAGGACATGCACGTTTACTTTACAATCTTTTGCTTGTAATTTGAATTAGTTGCATATAACAACACCAATCATCAAAGTACATGCATAAAAATATAAAGTACACATGAACTAAACAAAGACAATCAAAGTTACTTTACATTTTTTCATGTACTTGGCTTTATTTCTAAATAACAACACATATCATCAAAGTACAAGCGTGAAAATGAAAAGTACAGGTGAAATTAACATAAAAATTCACATGTACTTTACATTTTAATGCCTGTACTTTAGTCTGTATTTAACATAACAACACATATCATCAAAATACACGGATAAAAATATAAAGTACACATGAACTAAAAAAAGACATTAAGAGGTACTTTACATTTTTATGCTAGTATTTTGATGATCTGCAATGGAACAAACAAAATGTGAATGCAATACACAAAATAAAATATTTAGAATTAATGTATCATTGCGCCCATTCTTTGCAGTTGTTGACAATATTGTTCCGCGGTAACAACTCTTCAAAAAGGCATCATCAAGAAATAAAACAGGTATGCAGTATTGAAATCCGTAAATACATCCTCTAAACATTACAAATATTCTCTTGAATTTTTTACTCTAAAGTTCCATGTCAAGGATGCAATGCGGCACATGATTATACTGCAATAGAAGTTCCTGGTAATTATTCATTAATGCATAAGAAACCTTTTCATCACCATGTATGTCAACAGCATGTAATAGCCCGTAATTTTGATAACTTTTAAAAAAGGGATTTATTTGGAATTAATTGAATAAGTTGAAATTAATTCGGATTTAAATATTACTTGAGTATATACTAATATATAATATATGAAGAATATTACTTAATAAATCAAAGTAATATGTGTTCATGACTTTACTTATGATTAATTTTTAGAAGTTGTCGCGAATGGTTAATACGGCAATTTCGGTGGATAAATCCGACGAGTGTGAAAGTAGTGTCGGGACTGAATTTATATAAAATAAAAATAGGAATATTGGTATGTCATCCAAATCGTCGTTTTGACTATGCCAAAGTGTTCAGAAGTGTTTTTATAGTAAAAAAAAGTCTACTCAGACATTTGTATAGGGTCTCGGGGTACTTTGGAGCCGAATAGTCACCCCAGAGGGGTAATATGGTCATTTGACTAGGAAGGTGAATAGTGTACACGAATTTGGGAGATTATTTTTAAGTTTAAAGGGTTTAGAATACTGATTCATTCTACAAACTTAGAGAGAAAGAAATTGAGAGAGAGTGAAGAGTTTCTCTGGGGAAAAAGGAAGAGTCTTTGTGAGAGAACTAAGAACCAAAGGTCACCACCACCAACTACTACCGAAAGTTGATCGGAGAAGGAAAAAACCACCAGTGGAGATTCATACCCAAAGGATCAGATCTTCATTAGAGGCCAGTGATTTAATATTTGCAATCTAGTTAGTATAATGTCCATGTTAGGATAGTTAGAAATGATGAGAAATTATATGTTTTGGAGATAATCTAGTTAGATGTTAACTCATTTCTGGAAAGTAGAAATATGTAGGATTAATCTCATGTTGTTGGTAGATATTAATCCACAAAATAAACATCACATGTTGGAGAAATTTTGAGAGTTATAGGATTGTTCTTGAAATATTCACATATTTTGTTTTCTGAAAAAATATGACATATATGCCTTTAAATTAAATCTCTTGATGACTCTATGTTTTTTAAATCAGTGGGAATCATTTACATATGTTGCTATATCATGTGGTATGGATTATAAGAAATTTGGGACGTTAAGATAAAGTTTTGAATGATCAAAAGATGTGAAACCCGTAGAACAAAAGTTGCAGAATCTGGGCTGATATCTGGGTGATCGATCGACCCCTGACCATTGATAGATCGACCTCCCTAGAAGAGATGAGATTGTACCTTTTTAATTCTTGATTTAATACCAAAACTTTTAGGGATTTTTAGTGATTATTATTTGAACATAATGGGACTTAGGAAAGGGCAGTAGGCCATAGATAAAACCCAAATTAATATTATTATGCTTGGGATTTAAATTGGAGAGAATTATGTTAATTAATCAGATGAATTATGGTTGATAGATTTACGTTTTGAGTTATAATTCATATATATATGAAACTTGAGGATATGACCAGTAGGTAGGGGGTTATTTGAATTACCTGGAAAATCTTAAGTCCATATATGATTAATCTTAAGGGAAGGAATATATGGTTATAAAAGAATAAGTATTATCGAATATAATTCTAATTAAAGATAAGTTTAATTCACAATAATTCGGGGAGTATGATGAGATGGACCAGTAGGGTATGAGTGATTTTCTTACTGAATATATATCAAGGAAAACTTATTTAATCTTCGAGAAGTGAGATAGACTAGGGAATAATAAATTAAGGAGTAAAGTCATAATATCTAATACGTAGAATATGAGAGTTAGATATTACTACGTATGGGAATTATCTTATGGTTATGTGAATACCTTGTTGATATTATATATATATATTTATATATATATATATATATATATATATATATATATAGGTGGATGTATACCTATACTATAGTTTATTGTATTTATGACATACCTACGCTACTTGCTATCGGGGTGGAGCTTTCACATTGTGGACGGTCTTATCATGTGAGCCCATTTGGGAGGATTTTAGAGTCGTACCCTGAGCATAGGACCTTAGATACGTGCTAGTGGTGAGATTGAAAGTTTTGACGGTTGAAGGGGAACGTAGGTATGTGCATGACCCATTTGGCTGGGGAGTATGCTCGCTTCCAACATATGTGTGTTATGTTATTTATGTTTCGGGGAAGACACCGAACTATTTTTCCTTTAGACAATGAGAATTGTAACTGGACATGATAGCAGAGTATGCATGCACCGCAGCTGTGACTGGGAAGTGATATATTTGTATATATTATAGGGTGGGTATATATACTGTAATTCAATCTACTGTGTGATATTGTAGTTGATTGTGAATAAAAGAAATTGAATTTAATTAAGTAAAAGAATACTTAATCCTAAGGCTTTGAAAAGTCAATTTTATATTAAAGAGAATAGAATGTGGATAATTATATTACATATGGTATGGGACATACTAGGTTATTATATGGGATAAAATCATGTTGTGGAAACTAGTTAAAAGGAAGTTACTCAGATACGCACTCTATATGAGATGTGGCAATATCAAGTGAGAGCCTGGAATCTAACATGTACATAATAAATGCTTAATTGTACTTGTTAAACACTTTCTATTTCAAAAATAATTTATAATTGGGCTCTGACCCGTTTCCTTACATATTCTCTTCTCTTTTATATCTATATTAACAGATGCCCAGCTTCAGGAACGTGCAGGTTAAGGTATGGATGTTTGATCATTAGTTGTTGTTCGTGGAGATGCAGACTTATTTAGATGCTTCATTTCTTTGATTCCTATAGTACTTCTCTTATTTAGGGAATGTTGCCCAGGATTCTAGTTATTCCATATACCCTTTTCAGATATTGTATTGGGTTTATGTTGGTACTTTCATTTTAGTTTGTTGGATTGGTGTTGGATGTTTTAAACTGGGAAGTTTTATCCAGTTACATTTGATCTTGTTATTCATTATTCAGTTGTGTTATGAGACTTCTCTATTATTGTTCAGTATTGTGGTAATGGTTTTAAATTGTTATATATCATGGAAAATGTTTGAATACTTAACTTAATTAATTATTGGGTGAGTTATTTTAAAAAGAAAAATGTTTTTCAACAGTGATGTTAAGAATGAACCAACTGTATATTCTGTTTAATTTAATAAAGGAGTAGCTACTAGGTATTTAATTAGGTTGGGTGTTACACAGGAGCCATCTCCTTCACATGCCATGCATGTTGCTATGTTATATCGAGACCGTAATTCTTCTTCATATCTCTAACTACATCAATTGGTCTCAATAGTGGGTTAAGATCATCGGCTACCAATGTTGAAACCAAATTGGAGGCTATCATTTTAGCCGACGGACTACAAAAAATACCTCTACATGTATGCTCATTATTCAAACTTCATATGCAAAAAGGATCCATTTATTATAGATAATGAAGCATGAAATCTCCACGTGAAATTCTCAGTAGTCTTTTTACATCAGTCAGCTGTCGCTCAAGTTTTATCATTATTTAAATACACATACTTGAACCCAACCTCAACGTCATACTTTCGCAATTTTTCCTTAAATTCCACTACACCTCCTTCAAAACACTCTTGTTCATGACTTATATATGTCTTCCAATCATTGAAAAGATAGACTTTCGACTTACTTGGATCCACACCTCCAAGATAAAAGTCATTTTCAATGCCACTATTAAAATCATTTGTAGTGCCTGATGATGATGACTCTAACCTCTGTGTATTTATATCACCACTATCAACCCTCTCAGAACTTGTATTACTACAGTCAATCCCTTCACAAATTAGATTGGAATATTCAACCCGTTCACGACATGTATTACTTGACAATGTTAATGAATTAATGGCAAATATCCGAATGAAATCAGATTTTACGATCAATTGGGACCGCAACATACAACGAACATTGTTGTCACAAACCAATATGAACCGACATTCATCACCAAATAAAAACCCTAAAGAAAAACTCCCAATTCTCAATTCACAACTCATTGCATATGAAATCTAATGAGCTATCTTCAAATATTTCAATACAAGTCATATTATCCAAATAACAACACCTTGCTATTATACTACTTATCATAATGTCCTGCAGTAAAAGAGAGACGAAAATCATTTACTTCAGGGTCAACAATTGTAAAAATGTGTGTAACAGTTGAACAATAGTAGTCATTTAATGTATGGAATATCAAAATATTTATATATAATTAATAGTAAATTAGAGGCACTGTTTATAAAGTACACGTGAAGCTATAAAGTACACGTACCTTTTTTTAAAAAAACATCCATGTGTACTTTATAAACAGTGCGTGTACTTTACAAACTGATATCGAATTGGTTAGTTCCGTTGGCACGAACCCATATCAGTAAGTGATTCAATGCCAACTCAAAATCAAGTACTTTTAAAATTAGTATGAAACATCAATAATTCTACATGTAACCGCATTTCAATACCCGATTGAAAACACATGTTTACTTGGCATGTCAAATTATTTAATTTCGTTGTCGTGGATCCATATCCGTAAGTGATTCAATGTCAACTCAAAATCAAGTACAGTTAGAATTAGTGTTAAACATCAATAATTCTACACGTAACCGCATTTTTAGAGATCATTGAAATAGCATGCTTACGTGGTGTTTTAAGATTGTGTAATTTCTCTAGCGCGGACCAACGTCCATAAGGGAACTAAACAATTTCAACAACCACGTAGTCATGCGGTTTTAATGCCATCTAAAAATGTGTCACGTATAAAATTAGTCTTAAAACATGTCCAATATATTAGCATTGTTGTTTTGATTTTATCTGTTTATGCATCAAAACACAACATTTTACATAAATATATAAAAAAACAAAATCAAATCATTAAGAGAATATTGAAATTCATTCAGCACATACAACTAACAATTACAATGATGTCATTAAACTATTGTAAATGATCGAGATATATAACAATTATTGATATATATAAACTTATATATATGATAGAATCAAAACATAAATACATAAAAAACATAAAATCAAAACATATTCATATAAAACATAATAAAAGTTATTCAATCACATGAATTACGGAATTACAATATGTTCATTGAATCAAAACAAAGTACATTGACCTATTGTAATCGATCGAAAATAGAAAAAATAATTGTTGATAAAGATAAACTTACAAATGATAGAACCAAGTGATATAGGTAGAATTGATTAAGAACGCTGTAATAGATTATTGGACAGACGAAAAAAGCAGCAAGATTGGTGTTATTTTTTATTTTGGAGAATAGTAGTTAGTTGCAGAGAAACCTCCAATAGTCGATTAAGTTTATGAATTTTTTAAATTGGGGGTTTTTAAATGTGAACCTAATAGTTTAAAATTTGTTTGGCTGATTTTTTTGTCCAAAATTATTAGTCAAAGGAATGGACCGTAAAAATCTAAAAGAAAATATGTTGATGATATGGTTTAGCAAAGACTTCATAATAATAAAGGGAAAGGAGTTATGTAAGATGACTTTCAAAATAACTCGTTATATCCAAATTCTCATTTTGTTAATGTTGTTTCTCGCTTTGAGTTAGTTAAAATTTCTTTTGATTTGATACGAGATAATGATAATGCATCATGGGATAACAACCTGACCATAAATGATCGGGCAGTTAGAGAAAGTCAATAAAATGTGGTTGATAGTGTTTGGACTTTACAATCGTCGAATCAAAATTTAAATATTACTTTGAATAAGACTCCTATATAAGTGGAGAATCTTATTTCTTTACATATCTTAGGCGTAGCTGATGTGTCTTTCTCTAGAAAAGACCCCAAACTTTGCTAATAATGTACCCAGTCCTTACGGGTACGATAGGTGTGCACAATTAGTTGAGAGGTGAGGAACTATGTGAGTGCACGCACTATCATGTATTTTATATTCACTGTTTAATGATATTAAACACTTGCTGCATTTTAAACTATTTTCACAATCGGGATCTGAACCATTTGCTTTCAAATCTAT
The DNA here is from genome assembly GCA_949130495.1 of Sambucus nigra. Classification (NCBI taxonomy): domain Eukaryota; kingdom Viridiplantae; phylum Streptophyta; class Magnoliopsida; order Dipsacales; family Adoxaceae; genus Sambucus; species Sambucus nigra. The sequence continues at coordinate 39,658,990 of OX422208.1, read as the reverse complement.
TTTCTTGTAAAACCTTTTAGGTGCCCAGCCACAAGGACACCAAGCGTAGGAGTTCCACTCCGATGACTTGCTGTAGCTGCTTTGGAAGTTACAGGACCTCGATAGTAGACGCCTCCACTTTCTATCTTGATTCTACTTTAGTTTTACTCATCTATAGGGCATGTCGCCCCTTTTCTTTTAGAGAAATCTTACTTACTCAGTTTTATTTTAGATTTTGGGTTGTAATTATTTAGTGATTCAGACTTTGTATTCAGTTTTATTCAGTACTTCGGATTATTACCGAGGAGTGTTCCTCCAGATTCATTTATTCCTTTATCATTGTAATGTGACTGTAACGTGGTTGTGATATCATTATTTCATAATTTAATACTTATTTCATGTAATCAGATTTAATTAAAATTGACAACTCACTTTTTAAATATTAGGTGATGCTATGAACTGAACCAACTTGACATTTTGTATTAATTTGAATAAAGGAGTAGCTACCCGGTATTTAATTAGTCGGGGTGTCACAGTTAAGTTAAAATTAGTGCACATAAAATTTGAAAAAGAATGTTTTAAAAAGACAAAGTGATTCATCATCCTTAAGGAAAAGTCTGATTTGAAAAATAAAGGGACTACAAATTGGTATTAGAGCTAGAAGCACATTTTTATTGTGTTGATCCCTTTTTGCTGTTAAGGATGAATTTTGGTGGTTTTGAAAGTTTTCGTGCTCCTATATCTGATGGCACAAATTATGCTTATTGTAGGATGCGAATGAGAAGTGCTTTAAAATCAATTGATGTGCGTGTGTGGTTAGAGATTTAAAAGGGTTGGTCACTACCAGTCACACGAGAGGGTGAGGTCACTAGTTTAAAATCCGTTGAGTCATGGACCAAGGCAGAACATAGGCTTGCACTTTACAACTCTAAGGATCTGCACGTTATTTCCTCACATGTCATACGTGAAGAGTACAATAGAATCATGACATGTAAAACATCAAAAGAGGCTTGGGATACACTTGCACTCACTCATTAGGGCACGAGAACGATTAGGGCGTCTAAGTTGCAAAACCCTACTACATAGTTTGAAACAATTAAGATGTTAGAGAGAGACGTTTGATGAGTTCAACACTATGTTGTCCACTATTATCGATGCGTCGTTTAACCCAGGAGAGAAGATACCCGATAATCGAGTCATAAATAAAATCTTAAGGTTCTTGCCTAAAAGGTTTGATGCAAAAGTGACTGTTTTAAACTCGTTTGGTATTCTAGAGTCGACAAAACTAGAAGAGATTATAGGTGATCTTCAAACCTATGAACTCGATATGTTTACCTCTAAGCAAGAGCCAAAGAAAAAAAGGGCATTGCTTTAAAATCCCGAAAGGAGGAGACTTAAAGTTTCAAATGCCGATTTCGATTTCAATTTTGAGGATGTCGCCTTATTGGCAAAGAAGTTCAAAAAGTTTCTTAAATTCCAAAAGAAATCGAAAGATGCCAAAAAGTTTGAGAAATTCAAGAACATCAAGGTAGATTCCACCCCTAAAAATAAGAGTGAGAAATTTAATCGGGTTGAGTCAGATAGGTGTTTTGGGTGTGAGCGATATGGTCACAAAGTTATCGAGTGTCCCACTAGACTTAAGAAAGAGGGAAAGAAACTGATAGCCTATAGTGCCTCCTTAAGTGATAGTGATCCAGAAGAGGGAGATAGTTATCCCAATGAAAGCAAGTTTTTTGCCTTCTTAGCATGTCATGTGAGCGACGACGATAAATCTTCCTACGAAGATTCTCATGCATATGACACTTCTGAGGCCGTTGAATCCCAAGTGAGTGAGGGAGAAGTCAGTGAGGAAGAAGAGATTAATGTGAAAGAGTTACAAGTTGCATTTAATGAGTTGTATGCCAAGATGCTGAAAGTGAAAAAGTCAAGCCCTCAATTGCAAGCTAGGTTTAATGAGCGTGTTGTAGAAAATAATGATGTTTTGATTAAGGATCATAGGGCACGAGAGAAGAATCTTAGGGAGAAGCAAGAGTATATTGAGAAAGAGAGAGATAACCTTTATGGTTTGATGGAGGCTTTTAAAAAAAGAAGTGCTAGAGTTTGAGGAGTCTAAGCGTGCGCTTGAGTCTAGGATTTTTGAGTTTGAGGAGAAGTTGAAAGACTCGAGTAAGGTTAAGTTTGACTTGGAATATAGGTCAGAGAAGTTGGATAGGATGTTAGGCACCATCCAAGTCAAAAGTGATAGGTTTGGTATAATCTACGATGATAGAGTTGTTCTCATTCCCAAAGCCAATACTAACCGTGTAAGAAATACCACTAGGAATATAAGGAGATGTCGATATTTTTCTGATACCAGAATTGGCACCACCATGTCAAAGTGATAATGAGCTCATACATATACAACAATGGAAGAAAATAAGCAATATAATAGTAGGAAGAGATGAAGCAAAGAGGAAAAACACCAGAATTAAGTGGTTCAGTTTATTGAAAGCCTACGTCTACTTTGCAAGTGTGTGAAATCCACTAATGGAGGCTCTAGTGGCCTAAAGATAAATGCACTCAAGATTTCTCTCTCTTACAGTAAGTTTGAAAGAGTTTCAGTAGGGTTTCTAATATGTGATCCTTTACCATGAGGTAGAATATAAGTATTTATAGTGGGTGTAATGCACCCCTTAAGCATGCAGTAGGCATGTGAACATGGAGGCTGCCAATAGGATGATGACATATGTCCATAGCACAAGTAACTAATGATGTTTCAATATCCCCTCACGTGAGGGGATAATCTAGTTGTGACAGACTTGTCCACATGGGACATGTTATCTTGGAACTCTGTAGTGCTCGTACTGTAAGTGTCATCTGAAGAGGTCTCAATCTGACTGAGTATGAGGTTGTTGATGTAGTGCATGACTTTATACTGGTAAGTGACAATTGTGATTTGGGCTGAAGGCATCAGGCTAAGGGGGGTTATACAGGTCATTTCCTAGTTTCCTGGTATCGGCTGGAGCAGAGGACGAGAGATGTACTTGTTATTGAAATGCTCCCTTGATGTCTCGGCTTACTGGATGGCTGGGGTTGTGGATGATGAGGCTAAGCCTAGCCTCGACGAGTCTTGGAAACGACCTATATGAGGTCCTTTGAGAACTCAAAGTGAGACCTAACGTCCCTCATCCTAAGATAAGGTCACACTTGGTCATATCAATCACCCCCTAACCTTTAGCCTTCTGTGTGAGTAGGAGGCTGAGGGCTACGAGTTGATGGGTACTTTAATGAGACACCTCTGACGTGTTAGTTGTATATAACTTTATGGATAAGGGAGTAACACGTGTCATTATTCTGGTTGGGTAGCGTATGTCCTAAGTATGATTTGACGTCTGAACGCTTTGGGTTTTGTACCTCAAATAATGATGTGTGTTGGGAAATGTGCTTAATTATTTTCTGGTATTTAAACCCAAAGTATTATCTCTCTCATCCCTACCCAAACTTCCCGATCTAAGCCTTTTGTACCATAATTAAAGATTTCTCAAAAACCTCTTGATCTTCTCTGCTTCAAGTGCTTTTCCAATCAATCTTCGTTCCCATGAGGTTTCTCCTCGTCCAATTAATCTCCTCCATCAAATTTTATGACTTTCTATCTTTGATTTGTTGTATTTTTTACTATTGCTTTTTTTCACCAGATTTATCACTTTTCGGTGAGTTTGTTTGGCGGTTTAGGGCTTGAATCGTCCTATTGAATGAGAATTTCTAGACTTTAAGTGGTAGTAGAGGTTAAGTTTAGGAGTTTGGGGGATTAGATAGTCGTCGTTTTCCTTTTTAGGCGTGTCTCTGGCCATCTTCTTCTGATGAACTTCTAGGCTATATTCTTGGTGTTTCTTGGAGAAATCAATTCAATTTCTTGGGTTTGATCCTTAATCAACTAGAGTCAAAGTTGCAGTTTATTTGCTCTTTTTTTTATTTTTTTACCCAAGTTGAGTCTCGTCCTTTAATGTTGCAACCCTTATATAAGCTAGCCGAGCAGTTTCTTAGCCTTAGAGAGAAGTGTTTTGAACATATTAAAAGGGTCTAGGTTGAGGAAGTCGAGAGTCATAAAGTCGAGGCCTTCCCAACACGTCCCATTTATCCATCTAAACTAGTTATCATATGCCCCCAAGTTGTTGAACCCAGCGATCCAATGTCTTAGTCGTCCTCTATGTCAGACGAACCTATGTCTACCTCGTAACTGGTCGAGAGTGTGGATTCATTTGAGGAGGTCATGGCCTATTCTGCATCCTAAGATGAAGGTTCGGAGGTGGACGAGGCATTTTCTCGTGTCTCATCCTCTCAGAGGGCCGAGTCATTAGATCAATTTGACTCTATCCAAATACTTTAGCCTAATGTTGCCATTCCACTTCTGGTAGATGCTATTCCTCTCCCGACTGCAATTGGAGCTGAGTTTCTCCAGAGATTCCCCAGTGGGGATCCAAATAATCCTCGGGCTGAGGAACTAGAAGATAGTGGAAAGGATAGTGAACTTAACACCTCTGCAGCTGAATCTTATGAGAGTATTGTCTCTGAGGTCGACCTTTTAGTTTGAAGACACCTCCATGGTATAGGATCCTCCATTCTTATGAGGAAACCTCTTAAAGACGAAAGATCCATTCATGGCCGATATAGTGAGGTCAGCGTCTATAAGAACATGTTCAAAGTCGGCTTTTGACTACCCATTCACCCAAAATCTCCGCGTGCATCTTAGCTCATTTAGGATTTGTCCCCTCTCAGCTTTCTACAAATGCTTAGAGGGTTATTCTCGACTTTATTTTCCTTTGGAAGATTGTCCACCAAACCGACCTTCCAATTAACATTTTTCGGGCTTATTACTCTCCCACGTCTTCCAAGACTAAGCCTGGTAACTATCATCTCGTATCTAGGAGGTCTGAGGAGAAAGTTATGTTGGTCACTCAGACCTCAAATCATAACTATAAGCCCCGATACCTTTTCATTTTTGGGACTTGGTAATTTGGTCCCAACTAAGCTTGTGGAACCTCTGAGCCTACGACTCCTCTAAGATGGGCTAAAGTCTCTACATCGGCCAGACCTAACCCAGGATTGAACCTTGAGGCCTTTGATAAGGTTAATAAGATTAGTAATCAAGGTGACAATGGTCGTCTCGTTAAGTTTGAGCATTTAATAACGCCATATTATTTGGATTAGATGGTCTGGGGGTTGACCCCTTAGTCGAGCTACGAAAGTAATTATTCTCACTAACTGTTGTCTCATATCTCATAGTGATTCATAATTGACTTTTTCTATCTTTTGCATAATGTTCAGAAGGCATTCCGGACGACCTTTGGAAAATGGTGGCCCCTACCTTGAGTAAACTCATCAATAAACATGGAAAAAATGTTGAACCCCTTACTGCCCCTACCAAAAAATCTATTGTGGGCATCCCCAACAAAGCCGATGGTGTTGGTAAAAAATAAAAGGGTTGATCCGAGGATACTACCGCTGGTCATCCTTCGAAGCAGAGTCGTTCTCAACAGGCAATTTCAATCTTCACAGATGAGGCTTTTAAAGCTCATCTTTCATAATTTAAACTTGATGACGAAAGCGTCCTCGATCGTGTCAAGATAGCTATAAATGGTGTTGGCTCTCTAGTCTCTGAGGGCAATAGACGTTTTCTCCAATCTCTTGACATTTCCTTACTAACTTAATTTTCCATCCATAAGGTCGTCCAGGTATTTCACCAAGTGTAGCCTATTCATTAATTATGTCTCATACTGACTGTCCACCATAAACTTTTGTAGAGTGCAGTCTCCCTCTATCGTATTGGGAGATTAGATCAATAAGAGGTTGCCCTTGATTTATAAGGGAAGAGATACATAGGCCACAGATAAGGAGCTTAGGGATGCGTTTTCAAAATCAAAGTCGGCCCTGAAGAGGTGGAGGGACGAGGTTACTAACCTGAAAGTTGATCATGCCACCATCCTGAAGAAGATGGCCAAGAGTAAGAAAGTCGAGATTGATACTGCGATTAAGGTCTCTCTGGATGAGGCTAAAGCCCAGGCTATTACTGAGTTCAAATAATTTGACAAATTTGGAGGCTATGCTTCGAATATCTTGAGAGAGTTATCAAGACTACTGGCCGATGGTCTTCCCTCAAACATGTTGAGGTTGGAGACCTATCCCCTGATGACTTCATAGGACTTGACTTCAGTAATCCCCGTCTCGTGACTTTTCTGGCCGATGTTGAAAATCATGTCGATCGTGTCGAGGCTAACCCCATTGAGGTCACAGAGAACAACGATACTACTACTGAGACTGGCATAAATGATGATGGGGTTGATACTACCAATATTAAAATAGAGATTACTCCTTCTGATAGGATGACTTAGCCAAATGGTGATGTTTAAGCTTTTATCATTTTTTTTATTTTTGTTGGGATGGCCCTTCGTGGCCTTATATTCTATTTTTGTACAACTCTTTGTTATTAATGAAGCTCTTTGTTCTCGGCTTCTTCTTCTAGTATGCAAATATGTCTGCTCTAATTTTTCATTAACCATAATTCATAAGTCCTCTCTCATCCATGCATTATCGTCTCGATTGAGAGGGAATTTGCACCAAGTTAATGATGTTAAATAAATGAACCACAACTAAGTCATTTTGAATTTCAATCCACCAAATTATGGTGTTGTATCACAAGTCCCCTCTTGTCATTTTGAGAGTGTAGGGAGTGTCGTCTCGTCCATGCACTGTCGTCTCAATCGAGAGAGAATTTCCACCAAGTTAATGATGTTTAATAAATGAACCACAACTAAGTGATTTTGAATTTGAATCCACCAAATTATGGTATTATATCACAAGTCCCCTCTCATCATTTTGAGAGTGTATGGATGAGTGCCATATCGTCCATGCACTGTCGTTTAGGCCGAGAGAGAGTTCCCACCAAGTTAATGATGTTTAATAAATAAACCCCTCTCGATGTTATTGACAGTCTATGGACGAGGTCAACCCCGTCTCGACTGTCGTGTCACCAAGAGCAACTTAGGGCTAGTTCACCATGAATGATGTTTTATAGCCTAAGATGAGTTGATACATACAAGTAACAAATATTCAAACAAATAAATAACATATGAGGGAACACTTGGAAATTTTTATTAAACTTCATTCATATTTCCTTCATCATTTATTTCTCGTATACATGTGCTATAACCAAGTTAAAAAGGGATAATAAAAGCTAAAATCTTACTGGTAGTATTTTGTGAGATGGTCGGTGTTCCATGGGTTGGATAATGGCTCTTCTTCCAAGTTTTCCATTCGATACGTCCCTGAAACCACCTCATCAACTACTCTATACGGACCATGCCAGTTCAGATGAAGCTTATTGGGCTTCTGCCATGTATTCTTCACCACAAGGTCTCCTACTGCCAGTGGTCGGGTTTTTTCCCTCTTATTGTATAACTTCATTGTCCTTCGCTGATAGTCAACTTGCCTAACCTCACCATCTTATCTTCGCTCCTACACAAGATCTAAGTCTAGTCTCCTCTCTTCCATATTCTGCTCTAGGTCATACGTCTGAACTTTGTGGGTTGGGAGACCTACATATGTCGGCACCACTGCCTTTGAGCCATAAGCCAACATGAATGTAGTTTCCCCAGTTGGAGTCCTCTCTATCGCTTTGTAAGCCCATAAGACATCATATACCTCTTCAATCCATCTTCCTTTTGCATCCTCCAATTTCTTCTTGATTCTATCAAGAATTATTCTATCCATCACTTTTGTCTACCCATTGGCCTAGGGTCAGCTGGAAGTGGAGAAGAACTGCTTAATGACAACTCATTCATAATATTTCTCCAAGGAGATGCTCTTGAACTACGTTCCGTTATCATAAATCAGGGTATTAGGTAGGTCGTTTCTACAAATGATATTTTTCCAGATAAACTGGAAATATTTCTTCTCTGTGATTTTAATCATCGGCTCGGCCTCTACCCACTTTGAAAAATAGTCAATCGCCACAATTAAATAACGATAATTATTCACAACTCTTGGCAATGGCCCAACGAAATCAATCCCCCCCAGATCGTAAATGGCCAAGGAGAGGTAATGAAGGTAAGGGGCTGGTGAGGCTGATGGGGTATGGTGGTAAACCTCTGGCACTTATCATATTTATTAACATATGTAGTTGCATCTTTGGCCAACGCCAGCCACCAATAACCCTGAGTGATGATCTTCTTAGCTAATGACCTCCCTCCAATATGGCTGGAGCAGGACCCTTCATGCATGTCCTTTAAAATATACTCTTCCTCAGTGTGACACCCCGTCTAATTAAATACCAAGTAGCTACTCCTTTATTAAATTAATGCAAAATATCAAGTTGGTCCAGTCTTAGCATCACTGTCGAAAAACATTTAATTGATTACTATCCACCTAATATTTAAAAAGTGAGATGCCAATTTTATTAATTAAATTAACTTATAACCATGTAATGAATAACCAATAATTCAACACACCCATAAACAATCTCATAAGAATAATCAATGTAATGAAATAAATTGAGTCTGGAATAAACGCTCCAATAATAATCCCAAAATAAAAATATAATTCCGATACAAAGTTTGAATAAATAAAACCAACATCTGATATAAATGAAAGTTTAAAATTGCTATATTTGAATAAGAATGGGCAGCATGCCATAGTTGATATGAATGACTCCGAAAGAAGCAAAGATAGTTATGGAGGCGTCTAATATCAAGATCATGTAACTTTCACACTGACTACTACACGTCAACATAATGGAAATCCTATGCTTGGCATCCCAGTAGCTGGGCACCTAAAAGTTTTTACAAAAACAAAATAGATTTGAAAGCAAATGGGTTAGAGCCCGAGGTGAAAACATTTTAAAAATAGCAAGTGTTTAATTTCATTAATCAGTAAATATTGTATACATATTAGTCACGTGCTCTCACTTGAGATTCTCACCCCTCAACTATTGTGCACGCCTAACGTATGTCCTTAACTCATCCTAGTTATGCTACTAACTATCTAGTCTGCATGAAATCTATCTATATGGATTACTACATTGATCCACCCGTATTACTCAATTAAGACATACTTACACTACTAATACTCGTTATTTGAATCCATTATCTCATGTATTATTTAAGTTCCCACCTCTAGAAATCATTTAATTATCTTATCCATTCTCATATACTAAGCAACAATGAATAATCATAAGTAAATATTTATATCACTCTCAGTACATATATACATATGGCACCCCTAGGCTAAGCTACGGTTCCCGCATGTTCTGCTATCGAATCCCAATACATCACGTAGATTAGGATCACGAGTTTCAAATCACCCGGGAACCGTATCAATGCAAATCACACATATTGAAGGCGAACATAGTTCACATACCCATGGGTCACGCACATACCTACGCTCACATGGTCAGCTGACTTATCAACTCACAAATAAGTTTTCATAGTCCTATGTTCTTGAGGTACCAAATCTAAATCCCCTCGAAGGCACACAAAGACAAGATTGTCCCCTTTCTAAAACCTCCCGTGATAGCAAGTATGGTAGGTATATTATACACAAAATTATCCATACATTAGGAAATCAAGCAACCTAAGTATTTATAAATTAATATAGGTATCCACACGTCCTATATTATAAGTCTCATACGTAGTATAGTTTCATCCTGATTATTTTACGTAATATGTTTAACACGATAACTCTCGTCGTATGAGTCTGAGTACTCAAACCTATCCCGAATGGTTATTAAATCTCCCACTTGTCTCTAAGGTTAATTAAGTAATTTAAAGTCCCCATACTACTGTCTCTAACCTCAATTTATTACTTAATCGAATTAAACTCAAGTTTCCATAATTTCCAATCGTAATACTCTCATAGGACACTCGTAAGTTTATCATTTAATTCCCAAATCAAACTAATATTTTTCAGGCCTCAAATACACCCTTATTGACCTTCCCTAATTCCTAATATGTCCAAATAGTCCACACTAAGAATTCTTAAAAGTAGGGTTTGGTTAAACCTTAAAAGGAAAAATATAACATAAATTCAGGATGAGTCGATCGATCGAAGGAAAGGGTCGATCGATCGATCCAGTCAATCGATCGATATTCTTGAGTCGATGATCTAACCATCGGGTATTAGCCTACGATTTCTGAATATTTTAGCCTACGGGTTTTATCAATTTTAACACTTAAATCCTCTATTATAATGTCCCAAACTCCCAAATAAATATACCAAACGTTATACCAATATAAGCACATAATTTCTAACATCTTAGAATCATCAAATCATTATGGGTTGTCAATTTCTTGGATCAAATTATGTATATTTCATAAAACCCCTATTTCTTCTATTCCTTCAAGAATCATCATATATCTCAACATAAATTCGTAATTCTATACACATGGATCATGATTTCGTGTCTACTATGTTTCCAAAGGTTAATCTACATGCAAAACCTACCAATATTAATATTTAAATCTCCAAATCTATTAATTCATCAGTTTTTAATGTTTTTCTCCAATTCTAAACTATCATGAATAATATATACACAGAATTATTGCAAGTTAAATCACTTACCTGGACATAGAAGTTCCGATCCTCTAAGAAATATGATATGGTGGTGATGTTCTCTTTTCAGTCACAAATCCGGCAATGGTGGTGGTGCAAGGTGGTTGTTTGGCCCTAGCAACCCTTGGAACCCCTTCATTTCTCCCTACTTCTCTCTCTTAAGTTTGTAGCAGCCAATAAACCTAATTACAATAAGGGTTGGATAACATAATAATCTTAATTTTCGTAGACCACTATTCACCTAATAGTAAAATGACTAAAATACCCTTTGGGTAGCGAGTTTGGCCTAAAATTTCCCCGGGATCCAAATTAAACCCTCGGGTAGACTTTTCTGACTATCTTGATACTCCCAGACACATTGGCACACTCAAAATGACCATAAGGATGAAATAAAAGTAAATTACTTTATAATCGACTAAATTGATTTCGACACGACTAACACGCGCGTCCCAACTTGATTTCCAAAAATATCGTATTTTCCACTCGTGATAATTTTAATAAGTTCGTAATCACATATTACTATACTCGCTCAGTAATATTCAACATAATTATCATAATCAAATACTAATTCTTATCTCGGTAGTATTTAAATCCGGATTAATTACCGATTAATTCACATTTTTAATTCAATTAATCCCACAATTAATAATCAGTAAAAATATGGGGTATTACATACTCTCTCCCAATAATGGAATTTCGTCCCGAAATTTGAAAATAAAGATATTACCCGGTCAAAAGAACTCGGGATATTTGTCGCACATCTCATCCCCGCGCTCCCAAGTAGACTCCTCAGAATTATGATGCCATCACTGAACACGTACTATCGGTACTACCTTTTATCTCAATTTCCTCTCGCTACGGTCGAGGATAGCAATCGGCCTAACTTGATAAAACATTTAATCGAAAATGGTCACACGCGGATTAAATTCGGATTATCGCTATAAACTTTAACGTTGCGTGACAAAGGAAGATAAACGTATAATAATTTGCTTTTAATACGCGATAATTTTGCACGAAACCCTAACTTTCGGAGCTCAAACCCATTAATTGTGGAACACAGCCCTGACCCTATTTATTTAAGGGGAATACATAAATTAAACTACTTTAACACTAGGAAAGCAATAAATAAATGAAACACAAGTTAATCTACACAAGGAATTTAAATGAATTCAATGGAAATAAAGCATACAGAAAGAAATACAATTATATTAATGGTAGGGGTAATGAAAAGTTCAACTTACAACACCCAAATGGGTCATAACCAAAGAGGGAAGAAGAAGATCTCTCAAAACCCTAACCCTAACCTGAAATAAAAATGAATTATATCCCTCTCAAATGAGAGAAAAGAGTATTTATACAATCCCACAAAAATGGCAAACTTGTAAATAAAGAGAAGAAAAATTGCAGACTCAAATCGAATTGGGGCAAATTCGAATCGATTCAGATGGGAGATATTTCGAAGCTGCATAAGGGGCGAATCAATTTGGTAGAAATCCGAATCAATATGCTCAGGGAGACCTGCTTCGCTAGATTGCAGTGAATCGTAAAGGGGGCGAATCGATTCGAAAATAGGGGATTGGCACACTGTCTCCACCCGAATTGATTCAGGAGGGGCTGAATCGATTCGAACCTACAGGTCTTGAATCTTTTCACCTATTTTGGCTTGGTTGTAAATCTCTTTCGCTTGAATCTCCGTAACGTCTTCATTAGGGCTCCAATTCATGCACCGTTTGCAGCCACGTGAAGCTCGCTCAAGGGGATACAACTTCCATGAATATGTTGGACCAAGTGCCCAAACTGTGAAATGACTGAATTGCCCTTGCGCGTGCAGTTGCGTACGAAACTTCGTCGAAATGCGTCTGAACTCCATACTAAGCATGAAAATACCTATAAAAGCTCAATTGACCCCTGCAAAGCATGTATATATAGAAATATGAGGTTGTCTGGTTAACGAGTATAAATATAGAGATTAAGATACCCGAGGGGGCTAATAATGCGTAGGTTAACGGGTGAAATACTTAATATTTTCATCGTATCAATCACCTCCGAACTAAGTAGCTTGTTGTCCCCCACCTCTAACCAACACGCTGAAGAACGATAAGTTCTACCATATAACACCTCGAATGGATCCATGCAATCGTAAACTAGTAGGAATTATTATTATAGGCAAACTCCACTAATGGAAGATATTTCTCCCATCCTTCACCAAAATCGAGGATACACATTCGCAACATATCTTCTAACGTCTTATTCATTCACTCAGTCTGCCCATCAGTCTGGAGTGATAGCTCGAACTCAATTGTAACTCTGTACCCATGACTTCCTAAAAACTCTCCTAAAATTAGGACACAAAAATCTTATCTCGGTTGGACACTATATCAAAGGCACCCCGTGAAGTCTCACTACCTTCGCAATAAAGATCTGAGCATACTGCCCTGTAGTATAATCAGTCCGAACTGGAAGAAAGTGAGCTACAATGGTCAAACGAACCATAATCACCTTGTCGAATCGTGATCTCGTTGGGATGTAGGCAACCCCATGATAAAATCTATAGAAATCCTCTCCCATTTCCACATAGGGATCTCTAACGGCTGTAGGAGCCCTAGTGGTCTATGGTGGTTCACTTTTACCAGCTGACAAGTAGCACACTTTGAAACAAACTCAAAAATATCCTTCTTTATTCCACTCCATCAGTAATGTCGCCTCGTATCCTAGTACATCTTATCCCCACCGGGATGTACCAAAAAATGTGAACCGTGTGACTCTGTCATCACCTCGTGTCACAATTCCTCCCTTTCAGGAATAACCAGTCTCCCATTGAAGCGCAACCCTCCATCCGAACCAAGAGTGTAAGACTCAGCCCCCTATGCTAGAAGTTGTACTATCTGATCCTGATAGAATGGATTCGTTGCCTGAGCCTGTACCACACTCATAATAATCTGAGGCATAACTATTATAACAGACATAAATGATCATCCTTGGCCTCGTACACCTCCAAAATTTGGTTAACAGCCAACCTGGAATCATTATAGATAAGGAGTTGGCCGACATTCAGTGCCCAGATAAGGGAGAGGCTTTCTAGGAGAGCCTTATATTAGGATTCATTATTGAAGACTTTAAAGTTAAATCTTAGTGCATATTTTATATCAGTCCCAGCTGGGGCCGATACAATTAATCATGCTCCGCTTTCGTTCTCATATCAAGATCCATCAATGAAGAGGTTCCACACAATACCATTTTGATAAAAACTACCCTCTTATATGGTTTCGTTCTTGAAGAGGTATTGCTCCTCCTCATTATTCAATGCCTTATTTCTTGCTGAACTCATATCGGTCTCAACCGAGGTAGGACACACTTCGCTCTCTTGTTCACAATTTATTGCTTTAATCTCTTTTGTATCGGCCTCATCCCAAGTGAACTCATCTATAAATTCTAAAAAGGGGTTCCTTTTAATGGTTGTTTTTTGGTTAGTAGATGATGTCAAATTCCCCCAACTTAATTTCCCAAGCCATCAGCCTTCTTGACTTCCCGGGCTTGTGAATGACCTGTTTAGGAGGAGAGTTGGTGATGACCACCATGGTATGTGCCTGTAAATAGGGCTTTATTTTCCTCGAGGCATGGATTAGAGCATAGGACAACTTTTCCATTTTGGGGTATCTTTGCCCGTCCCCTTAGAGGGCCTTGCTTTTAAAGTACACTAGTTTTTAAACTCCATCCTCTTATCTGATAATAGAGGTGCTAATAGCCAACTCTGACAGTGCTAAATAAAGGTACAACCTCTCTCCCTGGACTGGTCTTGATAACAAGAGTGGAGAGTCGAGATAGGACTTTAAATCTTGGAAAGCCTTATCACACTCATAGTTCCATTCAAAATCTTTTCTCAACACTTTAAAAAAAATAAGGAATTTATTAGTAGTTCCAGACACAAACCTGTTTAATGCAACCACTCGTCCAGTTAGTCTCTGTAAATCCTTTATTATTACATGACTTTTCATCTCGTGCAAAGCTTTGATTTTTTCAAGGTTGGCCTCAATCCCCCTTTGATACACAATGAAGCATAAGAACTTGCTTGCTTCGATGTCGAAGACACACTTGGTGGGGTTAAGCTTCATCTTATACTCATCCCTCGTATCAAAAGTACGCTCAAGATCGGACACGTGAGCCTCGGCCTTAAGGCTCTTCGTCAACAAGTCGTCGATATATACTTCCATTGTCTTCCTAATCTGATCCTCAAACATTTTATTTACCAGCCTTTGATACGTTGCCCTGGCATTTTTTAATCCAAAGGGCAGAACCTTGTATCAATAGGTACTCATATCCATTATGAAAGTTGTCTTCTCTGTGTCAGCCGGATAGATGAATATTTAATTGTAGGCATCCATAAATCTCATTAATTCATGGTCGACGATAGTGTCTACCATCTGATCAATACTCAGCAATGGGAAGTTATCTTTGGGGCATGCTTTGTTCATATCCGTAAAGTCAACACAAATACTCCATTTGAAATGAGCTTTAGGGATGATGACAGCATTCACAAGCCAGGCGAGATAAATGACCTACCTGATCAAGTCGTCCTTTCCCAACTTCTTCACCTCTTCTCAGATGACATCATACTTCTCCTGAGAGTAAACTCTCCTTCTCTGCCTGATCAGATTTGCATCCTCGTCCATATTCAACTTATGGCATAGAATCTTCGGATCAGTACCGGGCACATCCTCATGTCTCTAGGCAAAGATGATCTGCCTCTTCTTCAATAACTTGATTAGATCCTCTTTGGCCTCATTTTTTAGGGCTTTATCGATTTGGATGGGTTTTTTTTACTCGTCCTCATTGAGGACGATGGATTCTACCTCCTTAATGACCTCACCCTTCTTTAGCTTCTTTTAATATATTGGGTTCAAGGTATCAATGTTGTAGGTTATAGTGGACTTTTTGTATGTTTCTCTCTCCTCGGTTGAGCTGAGGTAGTATTTGCGTGCGTCAACTTGGTCCCCCTAAACGTCCCCTACCCCATATAGGGTCGATAATTTAATCATCTAGTGGACTACTAAGGGCACGACCTCAAATTCCTTGAAGGTTACCCTTCCGATAATTATATTATAGGTAGAGTAGACGTTTTCATCCATGATGAAGAATTTGATCTTCCTTGTAAGACATTTCGACCGGATGTTTCTCTTTCTCACTTCCATTTCATATATGCCCAGGGGCTGTACTTTTTCACCACTAAAGCCGATGAGTGTTTGGTGATAGGGAATCAACTTCTTCTTTCTCAAACCCAAACTTTTGTAACATTCCCAAAACGTAACATCGGATGAATTGTCGTCATCCACTAAAATCCTTGGCACTTCATAACCATGTACTAGGGTAGTGATGACTAAAGGGTCATCGTGTGGAGCCAGAATCCCTTTAAAATTTAATCTTAAAAAACTAACAACTAAGGTATCCATATTAACTCTAACTCTATTACCTTTCACAGGCTCTAGTGCAGTTGTGTTCACAGTTTTCGACTTCTAAGGGATAGCTTTGGCCTCTGATACATGTGCTTTCCTATCAGTGACTTTCTTTCCTCCTGTAACAAGCCCCCGAAGATCATCTTGACCTCATACGAGATCATATGGAGCTAAGCTTTTGGATTGGCAAACTTGGGTGGGAGGTTAGGGTCGTCCTCATCACAGTCATCTGACTCATCATCATTTCGGTCGGTTAGAGCATCTGGTCTACACTTCTTCTTTTGTTTGTCGTCTCAGCCACCCCTTAATCCACTCTTATCTACATACTTCCTCAGCTTTTTGGCATTCAACATCTTCTCTATTTCATCCTTTAGAGCAAAACATTCATCGGTCAGGTGCTTATGGTCTTAGTGGAATTCACACCATAGGTTTTTATTCCTCCTGTGAGGAGGAGCTTTCAACTTTTGGGGCCACCTCAGGGACCGATTATTCTTGATCTCGTTTAAAATATATTCACAATTGACTATAAAGGGAGTGTAATCGGCAAACTTATCATTTGTTGATCTCTTCTTTCCATCTTTGTTATTCTTCTAGAGCTTACCCCCACTGTCAGTACCCTTCTCATCCTCATACTTTGCTTCCATAGCTTCTTCAGCATTCATAACCTTATTGGCCATTGCCAATAGCTTGGCCATGGAATTCGGTGGGTCTTCAGTAAGCTTTCAGAGTATTTTTCCCTTCTGCAGACCTCCTATCAAAGATATCATTGCAATATTTTCCTCATAATCTTTTACCTCTAACTTTTCTTTGCTGAACCTCACAATCTACTCCCTAAGACTCTCATTCTTCTCCTCATTGACGTAAAGTAGGTGATTTGTCTTCTTTTGGGGTCTCACCCCAAAGAAAAAGTTGTGTATAAATCTCTCTGCGAGCTATTTGAAATTTTCAATTGAATTATTAGAGAGTGAGGTGAACCATACATGGGCTGCTCTGATCAAATTTCTTGAAAATGCATGGCATCTCATCTCATCTGAGACTGAGTAAATGTATGCAGTTGATTGGTATATCTCTACGTGGTGAACTGGATTAGTGCTCCCATTATACTTGGGAGTGACCATTGGTGGCTTGAATTTGGTCGAGGTTAGAAAATTGATGATATTAGCCACGAAAGGAGAGCCTTCTGAATAGACCCTCTATAAGGGGTCTAGACTTTTGAGAATTTCTCTAATCTTTTCTTCTAACCTCTGGATCGAGTCATTCTAGGGCCTCTCGACCACTGCCATAACATCGTCCTAAATGATATTATCTCCATCCACCTCGATCGACCAAACCGAAGGTTCCCTTGCTATAGACCTTTACCGACTATTCACTTCTCTCAGCCCCTCGTCTTGACCGTATGGGGGTTAGCACCCTGCTCTTTCTCTCCTGGAGCTAGTATTACTCCTTGACCGGGACAACTGATCTCTAAGATCACCCACTAAGTCGAGCCTTTCAAAGGTCGACCCTCTGCTTAGCCGATCAAAGGCTGATCCCCTTAGTTGAGCGTCCTGACAAGGCCTCCTACTGTGTCCTCGGCTAACTTGAATGGGGCGTACAGTGTTTCCTAATATTTTATATGGCTCCTAGCATTCAGCCTGAGCATCTTCAGCCTCATAGTCATCATATCGATCCTCTGGGCACTATAAACCTTATATCCCTAGGCATAAATGCCTAGGGTCAGCAATGCCTCTCCGCCGTTGATGAGGTGATAACTCCTTGTGCGGTGCCTAGGGTGGTCCCCTAATGTCTGGATGTTATTCCATGGCTTTTAGAGTAATTATTACCGCCGTTACCCCCGCGGGTCTCACTGATACATTTTGGCTGAAGGCAGCCAGATGTTCTTGTATCGTCTGCTGGCTAACCACTAATGATTTTATTGCCGCCGTTACTTCTACCATTTCTAATTGAGAAGGGGCGTGACTAGAGCTAGGTCCACCAGTTAGTGGTGGAAATTCTAATGCCATGTATCAAACCTGATGGATGAGCTGTAAACTGAATAGTAAAAGCTTACAGTATCCATAAGAGCTATTTCAATGTTTAAATAACACCACCAAGATGGAGGACTGGTTCACCACCAGAGACTCCGATGAGTATAAGCTAGAGAAGGGAAGAGATGATAATCCTCTTTCCCACAGACGGTGCCAGACTGATGATACCATAATTGGCACCACCAGGTCAAAGTGATAATGATATCACACAAATACAACAATGGCAGAAAATTAGCAATATAACAGTAGGAAGAGATGAGGCAAAGAGGAAGAACACCATAATTAAGTGGTTTTGCCTATTGAAGGCCTATGTCCATTGTGCAAGTGTGTGAAATACACTAATGTAGGCTCTAGTGGCCTAAAGATACATGAACTCAAGCTTTCTCTCTCTTACAGTAAGTTTGACAGAGTTTTAACAGGGTTTTTAATATGTGATCCTTTACTACGAGGTAGAAGACAAGTATTTATAGTGCTTAAGGGGTGCAATGCACCCCTAAGCATGCAGTAGGCACATGAACATGAAGGCTCCCAGTAGGATGATAATATATATCCATAACATATATTACTAATGATGATGCATTATCCCCTCACATGAGGGGATAATCTGGTTGTAACAGACATGTCCACGTGGGACATGCTATCTTAGAACGTTGTAGTGCTCATACTGTAAGTGTCATCGCGAGAGGTCTCGGCCTAGTCGAGTACGAGATTGCTGATGTAGTGCGTGACTTTATGCTGGCAAGTGAAAAGCGTGATCTTGGCCGAAGGCCTCAGGCTGAGGGGGGCTATACAAGTCATTTCCTGGTATCGACTAGAGCAGAGGACGAGAGATGTCCTTATTGTTAAAATGATCCCCTGAGGTCTCGACTTACTGGATGGCTGAGGTTGTGGATAACAAGGCCGACCCTAGTTTAGAAGAGTCTTAGAAACGACCTAGGTGAGTTCCTTTGAGAACTCGGTTGTGAGACCTAACGTCCCTCGTCCTAAGATGAGGTCACACTTGATCATATCAATTTTGGTAATTATTCCCGTCATGTTCACTATTGCTCCCATTGCGGTAGGAAAGGTCTCCTTAGAAATTTTTGTTATGACATTAGGAATGCTCCTAGGAGTTTAGGAATAAAGTCATGTTGGTTCTCAAAACCCCATGCGTCATGTCACACCTACTCTGGTTAGGAAATCAAACTTAGAGGCTTTAGGACTAAAACTTCATGGTTCTCATTTGGTTTCACTTGATTCTTTACATGTTAGATCTACAGGATGAATTGTGTTACCATGTTTATCATACGCTAGTCTTTGCATCTTGATATTATATCTTGCTAGTGCTATGACATGTGTATCATATTATATTATATTTTTCATTTATTGAGTCTTATTTGAAAAATACAAAAAGATTTTATTTTTTATAAAACTTTTCGAAAAATACAAAAAGATTTTTGGTTTTAAATATTTTTGAGAAAAATACAAAAGATTTTATTTTTGGGTCAAAAATATTTTTAGAAAAAATCAAAAAGATTTTCTTTTTATTTTGTGTCATGAGGTTACATGTTTGATGTGGCACATTGGTGTGCTTGGACCTCCTTCCTTTCATTTTCCATATGGCTAAGACATTTGGTCATAATTATTGATGCTTAGAATGATCTTAACTATTGTCTTATGGGGTTGTTTCGAAGTTGATATGCATTTTTATTCGACTTTGGTTATGTGCCTTGATTGCACACATGCACGAGTTTATATGGACGTTTGACTACTCTTGCATATTTGAGTTTGGTGAAACGTTCTTATATCAATTTTGCCATCTATGCGTAAGTAGACTTAAGGAGGAGGTGTGCATGTAAGAACCATTAACTGTGAGGATTATAATTAAAAAACAATGAGTGTTTGGGGGAAAGGGCTGCGGGAGTGTAAAATTGACTCGTCGTGAAAGCCACCATTTAAAAGAGCCCCTAAAAAATTAAAGGTAATAAAAAGAATCATATGCCAAAATGGGCCAAATTAGTTTATGTTCATTCCAAAAGAAAAATATGATATATATTTAAGGGGGTTTGGATGGATAAATTATAAGGGTTTGCACCACGAATCCTAACATTAAAAAATCGTATCATAACGCTATTGTTTGTAGAATCGTCAAAATTCTAAATTTGTGTGCATGATATTTGTTTAGTTCATTAAGCTCACACTTTAATTGTCACATATGGATAAAATAAAGTTTGATGATTTATTTCCATCAATTATATCTTCTTGATCATTTTGATGTGTTGGAATTGTGATTCATTTGTTGTAGTTCACGCCCATACATTCCATGTTCATGTTTGAGCACATGGGTATTATGTTAGCATGTAAATAATATTGTTTATTGTAGTTTTCGCTACTGTTTTGCAGTTTTCTACCACTTCCACTTAGTTTTTTCATGAAATTTTTTTTTGCTAGGCAAAACTGTTTAATTTTTAGAATTGGATGTGAGAGTTTGACTTGCTCGTTCGAGCGAGAAATAGATGTCGTACGAAGTCTTTCTCGCGAGAAGCTTTTGGCGTTCGAGCAACAGGGTTGTCTCTTTCGAGCGACCAGTTTGGAATGTTTTCCTTCTATTTCAGTACTCTAGTTCATATTGACATAGTTTTGGTACTGCTAGGTTAAATCTGAGTTTCTATTATGCAGTTTTCTTTGATAGATTTACTTATTTTGCTGCATTATGTTCGTTTAGTCACACCTTCTTAGATTGTTGATTCATGCTGTGTGATTACTATTTCCTAGCTACGGAGTTGATACACTTGATCTTTGTTAGTTAGTTGTTTCATTGATATCAAAATATACTTCATTGATTATCGTACGCTAGATATGTTTATCTTTTCATCGAGTTGTCTATTCGAGATAAAAATGGGGAGAGATGTATGTGATGTAAGTGGCGAGCTTATTTAATGATCAAATACATTTGTTGGCATTACTTTTTGGTATCATATTTTTGATCATATGCTTTCATGTTTATATTGATTAGTTTACACAAATTGGTATCATATTGGTTTTGCAGCGGTACAAATTGGTATCTTGATTTAGATGTTGTTTACATATTGATATCATGTTTTGCTTATATAAATGATTTGGATTTTATTTTACATATTGGTTTATATCATTTGTTCCTCCATACTTCACTTAGTGTTTGTCTACTTCATGTGTGTAGGTATGTTTAAGAGATTCGAGATTTCAAGACTACATCACATTCAGACAGTTCATGATTGTCGGACCATCATTTACTAGTCTTGTCCTTTAAATTTTTTATTTTGAGTTTATGGGATGGGATTTAGGCTTCATACGGCTTGACGTCCCGGCTTAGGCATTTCATTGTTGATTTTGTCCCGAAATAGTCAAAGGGGGAGATTTGTAAAGATAACATTTCCAATTGAGTCCATTGTATGTTTATTTGACTTATTCCCAGAACAAAACACGTTTGAGTTATAGGTAGATTTTTATTCTCACAATCCCACACAGACTATGACGTATTAAAGTTTATTGAAGACGTTGCGACAAAGCTTCAAAGAATTTATCATGTCGTTTTGGGTGCATATTTCGTCTTCAAGTTCAATCGCATTCCGAGATCACTCAGGTATGAATGCGTAATTTTAAGGGGACTCATAATTTATTTTAAAATGTTTAAGGATGTTATTTTATTAAAAAATATTTTTAAAGAGTTTGAAAACGTTTACACTTCATTTATTCTGAGATAGAGACCATTTATATTTGTGTTAAAATCAAACACACGTGTTTTTTCGTTGAAAAGACTCAATCAGTCATTCGAGCGGCATAGGGATGTCGTTCGAGAGACATACCTATGTCATTCGAGCGAGATGCTGGTTTAAAAAATATTATTTAAGGCATGTTTTCTATGAGTTTCGAAGGGTGTGCAGTCTGAAATATAATTTACGAACCAATACGTTTTTTGCAAAAAGATTTTTAGAGTTTTCTAAGTCTCAAGCATCCTTAGAGTTTCAAAGATCTGAGATTTCATTATTATATGCTATAGTGATCTTTGTCGGCACCATTGGAGTTTGTTCTACATAGCACTATGTTGGGTTTTGCGGCGGAGAAGCGGAAGAGCCGTGATCAACATCGTAGACGTTACAAGCCATAACGGTGGACACCAAGACATACGTGGAGGTGTGTGTTGTCAACGAGCATCGTGGAAGGACTTTCTATGTGGAAAGTGTGAGAGGAGTGGTTGAAGATCAGAAGAGCGTCAAGTCTTGTGGGGATCGATTCGTTGAGTAATACTTGTGTATGTTCCTTTTAAATCCACATTCATAGTGATTGTCTGGCGTGGGCCTTCTGAGGTTTTTTCCCGTTGTGGTTTCCTCGTAAATTCGATGTTGTGAGCATTCTTTTCCGTACTTTACTTCTTTTAATCACTAGATGCGTGTTTGGGATTAATCGAGATAAATTTGCTTAAGTTAAAATTGATGCACATAAAATATGAAAAATATTTTTTCAAAAAGAAAAGGTGTTTCATCATCCTTATATTTGAAAAATAAGGGGACTTCACTGGTTTTGATTTTTCTCAGTCAATTATATTTTGGGATGACTTTATACTCGTGGTAATTTTTTCATTAAAGGATTTTAAAAATCAATTTTTTGAAGTTTCACTTTCATTAAAACGAGGTGCTGAATTCAATAGAACGTACTTCTAATGAGCATCTAACGAAATTGTCTTTGTTTGGCAGAATCAAACTCATTGGAAGTTCGTTTGAAGGTGGTTCGAACGAACCTGGCCTTTCATTGGAATTTAATTGGACCTCATTAGAACAAAACTTGGTTTTCTTTCGAACGAAGTCCTATTTTCATTCAAATGAGTTTTCCACCTTGAAAAGCATAATTTTCTATATAAAGGATTCTTTTGGGTTGTTTTAATCAATTCTTTTGGTGAAAATCAACTATTATACTTGCACTAAAAAAATTTTACTTTTTATTTCATATAAATACTTTTCTTTTCCAAATCATACATCCCTTAATATGATTTGCTAGGTTTTGTCAAACTCAATTTCCATACACGACATCAAACCCTTGTAGAGTTTTCCCTACAGCTAATTGTGGAGTTGCGACTCTACTGCTGAAGAAGAAAGAATTCCATAATCTTGAGGCTGATCGATTGATACTGAAGGAAGAGCTGCTTCTTGTGGGTGATGTTGTACTACGTCACTTTCTATCAAATATTTGAAGACCCTGGGCCTCATACTTAGTGGATATCTAAGTAATCTGTAAGTCACTTAGTGTCTGCCAAACTCTTTAATAATGCTAAAATCTAGGTTTTTCCCAAAAGAGATTTTTCCTTAAATTCTTCTTATGTTTGGGTTAGTTTGATTGTGTGGTTTGGATATTTAATTTGGACTTTATTTTGCATGCACACCTAATTTATAATCAAGATAAAATTTAGTTGAAAATTGAATCTTTGTGTGTGTATCCTATGATACAAATAATTCCATACAACCCTTGTTGCGTTTTTAAATTGGTATCATAGCGGGTGACACTAAAATATTGTGTGATCCTAATTTTTACGGATTTTTTGGAATACCAATTTTTTAAATTGGTATTAGAGAATGTTACACTAATTTATTGTGTGATATTTAAATTTGGTTATATGGATAATTTGTATGATAGGGTTCCTATTTTTTATGAGTCAAATTATGCATATTAGCAAGCTTGAATGAGGTTAGCTTTAAAATCGATTGATGAGCGAGTCTAGCCTGTGTGTGAAAGAGGGTGGACACTACCCACTGTGACTTGTAAGGACATAAATTTCCAATTGAGTCTTTGGTTGTTTTGGATCAATTCCGAGCAAAAACGTTTGAGTCATAGGATAGAGTTCTTGACCATCCTTCAAGCCTATGACAGTCTAAAGTTGAAGACGCAACGTCCAAGAGTATAAAGCTTCATCAAATTTCATGTTTTTTGTGCCTTGTTTCTACGTCAACAACTTGTGTTCCGTTTACTCCTAAGGTATGAATGCATTATATATTTATATAGGAGCTTGGAACAATTAGTATTGGGTGAAAGTTTTGTTTAAATTGTTGTTTATTTTCATAAAGTTACTTTACAACTTTAAAATAAAGTTTATGGGCTAAAATCAAATTTTTAGCCTTTCTGGATTTTTGTTCGATATTGTCGTTCGAACAAGTTTTTCGTTCGAACGAGAATATCATTCGAACGAGGTTTGCCAACAAATTGCCTCTGAAACTTCGTTCGATATTATCATTCGAACGAGTTGGTTTGTTCAAACGAGAATGTCGTTCGAACGAGTTTGGCAACGAAATTCCATCAGACCACTGGAACTTCGTTAGAAGGGTCGTTCGAATTAGACTTTGTTCGAACGAAATTTCAGGCGGGAAATTTCTTTGGCAGTTTTGAGCAGTTTTTCCCATGTTTCCACTCACCTTTATCCACTAACTTTTTGATAGACTTAAGGGGTATGGGAACCAACTTTTTCAAGATAACTTTTTCATATTATTACATATCCTAGCGAGAGTTTTGAGAGTTTAATTTTCCAAGAAAAAGTTCATGTTTTGAGTGTCTATTTTTTTTAGAAAAAATTCATTAAACACTCTTGTTTTCACCCATATTGTTTATTCCAAGTTTCAATATATATATATCATTGCTTGGAGTGTTTGTCACCGGTTTATCTCTACACCTAGAAGAAGAGAAGTTTGGGTTTACTTCTACATCCCACAAAGAAGAAGTTCGTGTTTTGCTGCGGCATTCTCATATGGTTAAAGGCACCATGTGTGGTTGACGGTGGTTCCTAGAGCCTCATTGGTGGATTCCAAGGTTTCGGTGGAGTCCGGGATTGTCAACTAAGCGGAGGTCGGTACAAGAAGGAGCATCGGGTCTTGAAGGGAGTCAAGTTGAGTGTTGTAAGTCTTTTTTCTTGTAGTCGTAAAATACCATACTTAGTCGACTTATGGCTAGGGCCGTCCGAGGTTGTTTCCCGTTTGTGGGCCTTTCCTCGTACATCGCGACGTAGTGGTTCTTTATTTATTTTATCTTTTGCAAAATCACCTAGAACGCATGCTTAGGTAAAAAGATAAAATTTGTTTTAAATCACTACTTACTTAATTTGGTGCTAAATTAATTTGGGTAAATGTTAATGTAATTCAAGTCATCACTTAATTTGTTAAAATTGGTTTGGCCTAATTTGGTTGTACGAAAATATGTTTTTAGGCAAATTTCTAGGACTTGAGTTGTGTTACTATTTTAAAGTGAAAAGTTCATTTGTTAATTAATTTAATTTCACTTTGAACTTTGTTTAATTTTAATTTGTAAAAGAAATTAAAATTTGGTATTTGTGTGTGTTTAATTGAACCATCTCTCTTCCGCATCTTTAAAAAGGAAATTACTTTTTGTGGTAAGATTTAAAAATTGGGGGCCTCGTGTTCCAACAATATGTATCAAAGCGAGTTCGCTAAATTATTGCATTTAAGATCCTTTAAATATTTTTGCTAAAAATAGAATTTTCCCCATTTTTAAAATTTCCTATTTTCGATGGTTCTAATTACGCGTATTGAAAAGCGCGGATGAAATCGACACTTAAATCTATCGACGAGAGGGTTTGGTTGTCTGTAGATAACGGGTGGTCCCCACTTACACATTTGGTAGATAATGAGGGTGTCCCAAAATCAGCCGATAGATGGAATGAGAACGAATTTAAACTTGCTAACTTTAATTCCCGAGGTTTAAATGCCTTGTTTAGCACTGTCACACCGGATGAATTCCGACGCATTATGACGTATGAAATCGCTAAATAAGCTTGGGATGTTTTACAACTCACTCATGAAGGACTAGTGTCGTTAAACCTTCAAAAATCCAAAACCTCACCACTCAATTTGAAACCATCAAAATGAATGAAAAAGAAACTTTTGATGAATTTTATGCTAGAATTTCCAATATTGTTAATTAATCTTTTAATTTGGGAGAGAAAATACCCGACAACCGAGTAGTAAAGAGAATTTTAAGGTCCCTTCCCGATAGATTTATTCCAAAACTGACCATTTTAAATTATTTACCAACTTTAGCCTCTACAAAATTAGAAGAGCTCGTAGGTGATTTACAAACCTATGAACTAAACATGTTTCCCTCCAAAATTGAAAAGAAAATAGAAAAGGGCGTTGCTTTGAAAGCCCGAAAGGAGAAAAAGCAAGTAGTAGATAGTGAAAGTGATAGTGACTCGGAAAATATGGCTATGTTTTCTAGAAAGTTTCGAAAATTTCTTAAATTTAACGAAGATAAATTTAAAAATGATTTTAAGAAATTTGAAAAATCTAGGCATGATAAAGCCGAGAAGATCCCTAAAAATTCTAATGAAAATGTAAATAGGGACGAGTCTGATAAGTGTTTTGGTTGTGAAGGGTATGCCCATAGGGCTTTTGAGTACCCCACTAAACTAAGGAGAGATAGAAAGAAACCAATTTCTTTTAATGCAACCCTTTGTGATAGTGAAAAGGAAGAGGGACCCGATTCCCCCATTGAGCGCAACTTTACCGCGTTCCTTGCTAGTTATGTTAGTGATAGTGAGGAATCATCTAATGATGACATCTTAATACATAACACTTACGAGGCCTTTATTTGTGAAACTATAAAAGATGATGGTAATCAGAGTGGAGAAGAAAGAGAGAGTGAATATGAAGAAGAGGTTGATGTCAGTGAACTTCAAAATGCTTTTCAAGAATTATATGAAGAATCTATGAAATTAAAAAGATCTAATTTGAAGTTAGAAGAAAGTTTAAGAGAGAGTGTCAAGGTCGTTGATGAAGTGCGTTAGTAGAAGACCTTAGGACACATGAGAGGACTCTTCGAGAGAAGCTTGAATATATAGAAGGCGAGAGAGATAGCCTTAGAGGTTTAATGGAATCAATGAAAAAGGAGCTTCTAGAGTTTGAAGAGAGAAATTTTTTGTGAGAGTCTAAAAGTTTAGAATTAGAAAATAAATTAAAAGTCTCTAGTAAAGTCAAATTTGATTTGGAGTGTAGGTCCGAAAGACTAGATAAAATCTTAAGCACGGTCCAAATAAAAAATGACACTTGTGGTTTAGGCTTCGATACTTGTAATGAATCTACTCATAAAGCCAAAACCAAAGTTTTAGGAGAATCACCTAGGAAAGATTTTAAAGATCAATCCTTAGGTACCAATTTTCGACGTGTTTTTACTTGTGCACATTGTGGTCGAAAATGTCATCTTAGGAAATTTTGTTTTGATCTTAAAGGAGGTCCTAGAAAATTCCATTGTAAGTCAACCGAGCTAGTTAAGATTCCTATACCCTAAGATCATCATTCGTCATTACTTTGGGTTGGGAGATCCGACTTGGTCGCTTTACAAAATAGGATTTTTTTTTCTCACCTACTTTCACATTCTTCCTCTCTTGCTAAATCTAAAGGTTTGAATGTGTTAGTTTTGTTTGCATTCTTTAGCTTTTGTACTTCATGTTATATTATCATGTTAAATGTATGCTTGTTTAGTCATTTTCTAGTCTAGGCTTCATGCTTAATCATATGCTAGAATAATGATTTTTGTTTATCTTTTGTATTGTACTTCTTTCATTTTAGTTTGCATTAAATGAAAAATACAAAAAGATTTTGTTTATCATTTTTGTTTCATCTTTTTAGAATTTAGGCTTAATGAAAAATACAAATGATTTTTTGTGTGTCTTTTGAGTAAATATTTTGGTTGTTTGGTTTAAAATTGTTAAAAACTCAAAAATATTTTTTGTTTATGTGTTATTTTAGTTTGACACAATCTATGTGGCATACATTTGTGTTAGAATTCCTTCTTTTCGCTTCCATGTGGCTAGAACTTTTGGTTTAGATTCTCAATCCTTATAATGTTCTTACCATGCTTACATGGAGTAGTTGGATTTTGTTTTGATATAATGGATTCTATTTTTATATGCCTCAATCCACACATGCACGAGCTCACTTGAAATTTTAACTTCATATGTATATTTGAGCTTTGTGAGGTGTTCTCCTACCAATCTTGTCGTCTACATATTATGTGACCTAGGAGGACTAGTGCATGTCAAAATTCGTTGCACGTGAGATTTGTGAGATATAAAAATGATATATATGAATGTGCACGGGGAAGGTCTCCGAAAGGAATTATTATCCTTTGCGAATAGTAAACCACCGTTTGGAATGGACCTAAAAAAAATACGTGGTCCAAAGGCCTAAAAGAAAATATGGCATTAAAAGAAAAATAATTTTCCAAGGCCTAATTTGTTTAGTTGATTTATTCATTCAAAAGAATAATATATATGCTTATTGAGGGAGTTTGGATGATATATCAACAGTTTGCACAATGACCGTTTATCCTAGTTGTAATTTCAAGGTCATGACTCTATTAGTTTGTAGAATCATCAAAAGTCTAGGCTTGTATGCATTGTGTATGTTTGTTCATTGAGTTCAATTTATATTGTCACATGAGGTTATATTCAAATGTGATGAAGTTTGCAATCAATTGAGAACTTCGTGAACATGTTTTAAGTGATTGGGTCTAAATTTAATTGTTACTAGTTCACACCCCAACACTTTCGTTTTCATATGACACATTTTTGCCATACGAGTGTGAAAAGCTTATTGTATTTTGTGTCATGTGTGGTATTTATACCTAGTATATGTGCATGTGCGTTAATGATATTTATTATGTTCTCATATTCGAGGTATTCTATTTGTCTTTGCCTTACTTTCTAGTCCATCTACGCGTTAATTCATAATTGATGTCTATCTTGTTGCGTAAATTGTTTGATATCACATGCTTAGAATCTTATTTATCAATTTGGTATTATTTGTTTTCGCGTCATAATTGGTATTCATTAATATTTGTATGGATTAGTTATGATATTGTGGCCTATATGCTTTCATGTTATTATCTCTATAAGCTTCATCATGTTTAAATTAGTTTTATCCATTGTCTATTCCTGAACATAAAGGGGGAAGAATAATAGGGGATTTATCTTTGGGAGAGACGTCTTAATATTCTTGATATTCCCTATGCATTTGATAGTTTGCTTAAGTGTGCATGAATTCTTCTAAATGGCTACCTTCATCATCGACAAAGATATTGTTCGTTGGGTTGTTTGAGTCAAGTTATTGTATTTTTATTTTGGGTGCGACATTTATATCAGTCTAGTAGAGTTTGACGGCCCTTTAGGATTTTTGTTGGTTTTTGTCCCGGAATAACCAGAGGGGGAGATTTGTAAGGACACAAATTTCCAATTGAGTCCTTTGTTATTTTGACTCAATTCTGGATAAAAACGTTTGAGTCATAGGATAGAGTTCTTGACCATCCTTCAAGCCTATGGCAGTTTAAAGTTGAAGACGTAGCAGCCAAGAGTATAAAACTTCATCAAATGTTGAGTTTGTTGTGCCTCGTTTCTACGTCAACAACATGTGATCCGTTTAATCCTAAGCTATGAATGCATTACATATTTATATAGGAGCTTGGAACAATTAGTATTGGGTGAAAGTTTTGTTTAAACTGTTGTTTATTTTTAGAAAGTTACTTTAAAACATTAAAATAAAGTTTATGTGCTAAAATCAAATTTTTAGGCTTTCTGGATTTTCGTTCGATATTGTCGTTCGAACGAGAATATCGTTCGAATGAGGTTTGCCAACGAATTGCCTCTAGAACTTCGTTCGATATTTTCGTTCGAATGAGTTGGTTTGTTCAAACGAGAATGTCGTTCGAACGAGTTTGACAACGAGATTTCCCATCAGGCCACTGGAACTTCGTTAGAAGGGTTGTTTGAATGAGACTTCGTTCGAACGAGATTTCAGGCGGGAAATTTCTTTGGCAGTTTTAAGTAGTTTTTCTAATGTTCCACTCGCCTTTATCCACTAACTTTTGAACAGACTTAAAAGGTGAGGGAACCAACTTTTTCAAGATAAATTTTTCATATTACTCCATCTCCTAGAAAGAGTTTTGAGAGTTTAATTTTCCAAGAAAAAGTTTATGTTTTGAGTGTCTATTTTTCAAGAAAAAATTCATTAAACACTTTTGTTTTCACCCATATTGTTTATTCCAAGTTTCAATATATATATCATTGCTTGGAGTGTTTGGCATCCGTTTATCTCTACACCTTGAAGAAGAGAAGTTTGGGTTTACTTCTACATCCCACAAAGAAGAAGTTCGTG
Source organism: Sambucus nigra (assembly GCA_949130495.1). Taxonomy (NCBI): domain Eukaryota; kingdom Viridiplantae; phylum Streptophyta; class Magnoliopsida; order Dipsacales; family Adoxaceae; genus Sambucus; species Sambucus nigra. The sequence goes on along the minus strand of OX422208.1, from coordinate 39,628,789 downwards.
TTTTTCTGCGGCGTTCTCATATGGTGAAAGACACCATGTGTGGTTGACAGTGGTTCCTAGAGCCTCATTGGTGGATTCCAAGGTTCCGGTGGAGTTCGGGATTGTCAAGTAAGAGGAGGTCGGTACAAGAAGGAGCATCGGGTCTTGAAGATAGTCGAGTCAAGTGTTGTAAGTCTTTTTTCTTGTACTTGTAAAATACCATACTTAGTGGACTTATGGCTAGGGTCGTCCGAGTTTGTTTCCCGTTTGTGGATCTTTTCTCGTACATCGCGGCGTAGTGGTTCTTTGTTTATTTTATCTTTTGCAAAATCACCTAGAACGCATGCTTAGGTAAAAAGATAAAATTGTTTTAAATCACTACTTACTTAATTTGGTGCTAAATTAATTTGGGTAAATGTTAATGTAATTCAAGTCATCACTTAATTTGTTAAAATTGGTTTGGCCTAATTTGGTTATATTGGAAATATGTTTTAGGCAAATTTCTAGGACTTGAGTTGTGTTACTATTTTAAAGTGAAAAATTCATTTGTTAATTAATTTAATTTCACTTTGAACTTTGTTTAATTTTAATTTGTAAAAGAAATTAAAATTTTGTGTGTGTTTAATTGAACCATCTCGCTTCCGCATCTTTAAAAAGAAAATTACTTTTTTTGAGGTAAGATTTAAAAATTGGGGGCCTCGTGTTCTAACATGACTAATGGTGATGTCATAAGTCCTAAACCCGTCATTACTTGGACGGATGATGAACTTAAATGGAGAAGTTTTAACTCCCGCGACTTAAGTGCCATTTTTGGAGCCGTCACCTATGACGAGTTCTGACGCATCATGACGTGTTGTACGTCTAAGGAAGCGTGGGATACTCTCTAGCTCACTCACGAGGGTAATAATGTCGTGAAAGCTTCTAAGCTACAAAATCTCACCACACAGTTTGAGACTATTACCATGCTAGAATCAAAGACTTTTGATGAATTTTATGCTAGATTATTTGATATTATCAATTTTAGTTTTAATTGGGGTGAGAGAATTCTCGATACGCACGTTGTGAAAAAAAATTGAGGTATCTTATGTCCCTCTTTATTGCTAAGGTCACTTTCCTTAATTTGCTTTGAATTTTAGATACACGAACGTTAGATGAACTCATAGGAGACCTTCAAACTTATGAAATCGATATGTTTCCCAAACTATTGGGCCTAAGGAAAAATGGTCCCATTAAAAAGAAAGAGGCGGTTTCTTCTGACTCCGAGCATGATTTTGATCTAGATGAACTTTCCCTTTTTGTAAAAAAATTTCAAAAGATTTCTCAAGCTAAAAAAAGAAAATACTTCCAAAAAAACAAAAGTTTTGATAAAGATAAAAACTGTAAGTCAAGTAAGAAAAGTTTTGAAAAGTTAAGAGGAGAGTCCTAAGAAAGACAAGGAGAGAGGCTATGAGTGCGAGGGTAAGGGTCAGAAATCTGTAATACCCCGTAATTTTATTGATTATTATTTAAGGGATTAATTAAATTAAATGAGAATTAATTGGGAATTAATCCGGATATAAATACTAGCGAGATATTAGTTGGTATTTGATTATGATGTTAAAATTGAAAATTTCATGAGTATTGAAAATATTAAAATTGTAGCGAGGCAGAAATACGACAATTTAGAAATTTAGTTGGGACGCGCGTGTCAATCGCGTCAGGAATGAAATTATTTGAATTAAAAATTGAATTATATTTTTATCAACCGAATGGTCATTTTGAGTGCGCCAAAGTGTCCGTAAGGGTCGAAATAGTCAGAAAACACTAGTCGGGGGTTTAGTTTGGGTCCCGGGGAATTTTTAGGCCATACCGGCAACCCAAAAGGGTAGTTTGGTAATTTAAAAAATAGGGGAATTAAAACCGAAGAGTTTTAGAGGTTATTTTTATATTAGAAAAGAACCCACTAAGCCCATTTTCAGCATTTGGTAAGTTAGAGGGCTACGGGAGTTATAGGGGGGGTTTGAAGAGGTTCCAAAAGAAATCCCTAGCCACCATCACCATCTTTGGAAGAAATCTGTAGAGAGGAAGAGGAGAATCAACCTTCAATCCTTCAACATCAAGTTAGAACATCTAAGGCAAGTGGTTTAATTACATTAATTTCAAGCGAATGTTTCTTCCATGCTTAGAGTTGAATATTTATCTTATATTGGAAATTTGATGAAAACCCATAAAATTGGAGGTAGAATTCATAATATGATATAGGGATTGCATGTAGAATGTTATTGGATGAATGTCATATACAAAATATATCTTTTGATGATGTGAAAACGGACTGTTAAGGAGAAATTGTAGACATTAATTCTGGGTTCATCTTTATAGGGTTTGGAATAAGGTTTGGGAATTTTGATGATTACATGTTAATTTAGGAAGCATTGACCCCAAATATATGTTAAAAAGTGACCTAGGAGGACTTAGAGTAGTTTAATAACGTTAAAACTTAATTGGGATGATCTTAGTAGGGATTTAGAGAAGAGAAATTTGAAGAAAAACGAACTGGGGGAAATTTTGGGCGCAGTCTACCATCTCGTTAGAAGGCCTGCCCAGGTCGTTCGAACGAGCTTCTAACGAGATGACAGTGTCCCTTTTAACGAGTTGGTAGTTCGTTCGAAGCCTTTCGTTCGAACGAACTCATTCAAACGAGACTTCTAACGAGTTGACGGAATGGCCTTTTGGCCTGATTTCATTTCAAACGTTCCGTAGACTTATTTAATTGGAGTATTAACCTTCCCTTATTGATTAGTGGGTATAAATGTGAGAATTGGGGTACGTTGAGGAGTAGAATTTAGAACCTTATAATAAAATCGGATGTCAATTGTGGAGTAGGAAACGAGTACCTAATTACGACGTGAGAAGGGTTGATAACGTTAATATACAAATCGGGGAATTGTAATCGTATAACATTAAATGAAGGTATAAGAACGAGAAGTATACCTATATTAATAATACGAGATATCTAAGATGTGCGAATGCTTAGTATATGTGGTTTTATGTGTATAACATACCTACCATACTTGCTATCATGGGAGGTTTGCGTTCTATTAGGGCCATCTAATCTTTGTGTGCCTACGGGGGGATTTAGATTGGTACCTCGAGGACTTAGGTCAGAGAAGGACTTATTGAGAAGTTAATAAGTCTGCTGATCATGGGAGCGTAGGTATGTGCATGACCCATGTAATGTGAACTATGTTCGCCTCCATTGTTTGTGATTGTTATTATTTGAGAACGATTCCTGAGAGATTCGGAATGCGTGGTCCTTAGGTACGTGATGTACCGGGATTGGATAGCAGAGTATGTGTGCATCGCAGCTTAGTCTCGGGGTGCTAGTAATGTATATTTATGATGAGAATAATATATTGTTAATTGAAATGAACTGTCATGTTTAATTGTGAGTATAATAATAACAACGTTCTGTAAAGATAAATGGATGATCTCTAGTAATTAGTATTACTAATAATGGGGAAACTGAGAATAAATGTAAATCTCTCTATTTAAATGAAGATGTTGGAACTAAAGCGTGAATCGTATAGTAAGGTTAAAATTTATTTTGGGCTAGTTAGATATGGAAATAACTAGAATGGGTATGGGTACGTTAGGAGTGCACAAATAGTCGAGAGGTGAGTATTTCATGTGAGAGCACGTCCTAACATGTATTTTGCATTCATTGTTTTAAAATGTCATTAAAATACTTGCTATATTTTAAATTGTTTTCCACCATCGGGATCTGATTCGATTGCTTTCAAATATATTTTCTTGTAAAAACCTTTTAGGTGCCCAGCCATAAGGACACCAAGCATAGGAGTTCCATTCAGGTGACGTACTGTAGCTGATGTGGAAGTTACAGGATCTTGTCAGTAGACGCCTCCACTTTAGATCTTGACTCTATTAGTAGATTTCCTCATCAGTTGGGCATGTCACCCCGTTTCTTTTAGAAACATTTTATCTATTCAATTTATTTCAGATTTCGGGTTGTAATTAATTATGATTCAAACTTAGTATTTGTTATTCCTGTATTTGGTGTGTTGTGAGGAGTATTCTTACAGACTCATTATTATTGTATGGTTATACTATTGTCATTTCATTGTGGTGGTTATGTTAGCATTTCTTATCTACTTGCATGTTAATCGGATTTAATTAAAATTGACAACTCACTTTTTAAATATTAGGTGGCTAGTAATTGTTAAAACGTTTTCGACAGTGATGCTATGAACTGAACCAACTTGGCATTTTGTATTAATTTAATAAAGGAGTAGCTACCCAGTATTTAATTAGTCGGGGTATCACAAAATCTCCTGAGTGTGCTATAAGATTAAAGATATAGGGCAAGGGCAAAGTTTCCTTCAATGCAATTCATAATGATAGCAATGTCGAATCAGTTGATTTCGGGGAATCATCACATGGAAATAACCTCATCGCATTCATTACTAGTCATGTTATTGCATCAAGTATGTCTCATGCCGATGATGATGTTTACAAACATGAACTCGACAGTAAGTCTATTCATTTTCGAGAAATGGATGGATATGAAGTTTTGAATGAGGGAGAAAGTGGATTTCAACGTGCTTATATCGGGCTTTACATCGATTCCCTTAAAGTGAAAAAGAAAAATAATAATTTGGTGCTTTGGGTTTTAGCTTTAGAGAAAGGTTTGAGAGAGTTGAGAGAGAGAGAGTTCTCCGTGATAGTTTCTTTAGGATAGATATTCATTTTAGTGGAGAGGAGAAATGGTGACTTGACTAATAAAGTGTCTAGTTTTACGAGAGATCTTTAAACTTCATTGGAGACTCGTGAGAAACTTGAAGCCTTTATATACCAACTCGAGAAAGATCTCAAACATAACCGGGAGGTCAAGGTTACTATTGAGGCTACATCAAAGAAGGTAAGGAAGATGTTTCTCGGTCCCGCTTTAGGTTTTAGGAAGAGGCAAGGAATAGGTACGGTACATCCAATTCCCATGCAACACTGAAACAAGTTCCTATGTTTGTGATAGATCCATATGGGCCTCGGCCTAACCCACCAAAGAGAGTTCAACCTAAACGAGCTAATCAAGATAGACCCAAACATGTTTATGTTTGCACCTACTATAAAAGGAGAGGTCATCTTAGGGAATTTTTCTACAAGTTAGGAATAACTCAATGTACACATACTCCCACGCGCTGCTATAGTTTCTTTTCTAGTCTTAGATAGCAAGTTGAGTTCCTAGCCGTGACTTCTTAAAGCTTAATGGAAAATTTTCAAAGGATATCTAAGCCTTTGGGGAATGCTTCCAGTGCTAAAACTTGAGCCAACAACGATAAGGCCACACAAAAGGTTACCTCCACTTGGGTACCTAAGCATGTCGAAAAATCTCTTATTATTCACGTTACTATCAAGGTTAAAGATATCTTCCAATGGTATTTTGATAGTGGGTTATCTAGGCACTTGACCGGTGACAAGTCATTTTTTATCAACCTTGTGCATTGCAAGGAAGGAAAAATCACCTTTGGTGAGGAGATTAGGTCTAGCATTTTAGGACGTGGTTGTTCTGAGTTACCTAAATTTTCTAGACTAGATACTGTTTTGTATGTCGAAGGGTTGAAAGTCAACTTGATTAGCATATGCCAACTGTGTGATACAAACTTTGCGATAAAGTTCGATCGATCTGAATGTAACGTATATGATCAATCAAGTGAATTATTACTTTAACGAGTGATAACCAAAGACAATTGTTTTGGGATTATTCAAAAGTCCTCCTTTATGTGAAGCAATGCCACGATATCCTCTATGGACCTTTGGCATCAACGACTAGGTCATGTGAATTTCAAAGATCTTGAAAGATTAGTTAAGAAAGACCTAGTTCGTGGTTTACCATCGCTTGGGAAGCCAACTTACTCGGCTTTTGGTCCTTGATAATAAGGAAAAAAAATTCAAAGTCCCCATTGGAAGTTGAATACCATTACCACCTCTCGTGTGTTGGAGTTGATATGCATGGATCTTATAGGTCCTACGCATAGGGAAAGTGGTGATACCAGAAATGGTATTACCAAATCAATGTGATATGCAAGCTCAAACCAGTGTATTAATGGGATATAATCAGGTATATATGTGCAGAAAGAGATGATGCAAATATGGAGATAATACCAAATATAAGTGGTTCAGTCAATTTGGACCTACTCCACTGTGTGAATGTGTGTGAAATCCACTAAAAATGGGTTCTATTATGCTTAGTATACATAACCCTCAAGCGATCTCTCTCCATGCAGTGAATTTAACAGAGTTTTAATAGGCTTATGAATTAGAGACCCTTTTATAAAGATTTAAAAGATAAGTATTTATATGTTTAGGGTGGTGTTATGCGCACCCCAGACATGCAGGAGGCATGTACAATATCAGGCGACCAATGTCATGCTACCACCTGCCATCTGTGCATGTAAATAAATGGATATATATTCTTCACACATGAGGAAGATATTGTTGCAACGGTTTTGTGCACGTGGGGCTCACAGCCCACGCGCACTCCCCTATATATGCTCTATTCCACGCACCTTGCCAGATGTGTCCTGTCGAGATGAAGTATCTGCCTGGCTGAGTAAGATACTCTGAGGTGTTGTTGGATCATATATTGATAACTTCCAAGTTGAGTCTCGGCTAACTTGTATTAGGCCGAGACGAGAGTACAACCAATCTTGATGAGGTCTCGACTTTCTCGTGGGTAGACGAGACTAGACATTAGGCCCATTAAGATGATATATGGTCTCAGCCTGATGGAAGGACGAGACTGTGATAACTTCCACAAGATTCCTTGTGAGAGGTGCTTCATAAGGTCAGCCTGAGCCGAGTTGGGCATGAATGTAGACGAGGTCACACTTGGTAATATCAATCACCCCTAGCTCTTAGTCTCTGACGTTATGAGGAGGCTGAAGGGTAATAATATATATGAAGACAAGAAGTTAACATTGATCATTGATTATCCACACGTCAGTTTATTGATGGCCTACAGGCTTGATAGGACACATGTCACAGTTCCCATAGGCTAGCATGTGTGAGAGCGACTGAGATGCTTGGGGTTTTGTGCCCTAATGATGGTTTTCTCGAAAGTTAGCCTTAATGATTTTGACGGTATAAAAACCCCCCATTTTCATCATTTTCGTCTTCTTTGCCAAAACTTTTTATTTCTCGCCCTTAACTGTGTTAAACCTCCATTGTTACATTGTGAACTTCTTTATTGTTCCTTGCCCACACTCTGCCATTTCTTTCTCCTTGTAAATCTTCTTCGACCAGGTAATCTTATCCACCATTTCTTTTCTTGCATTTGCCTGGTTTCTTTGGCTTTGCAATTTTTCGATGACTTTTCTAGTTTTCGACGAGTTATTAGGTGGTTTGTGGCCTTTAGTAGACGTTATAGGGTGTCCCTTAGGTTTTCTCACCTGTTTTCACTCTAGTTTGGATATCCCGGTGGATCACCGGTCACAATCTCCAATGAACCTTTCAAGCTATTCTTAACAATTCTTTAGTAAAATGATTCAATTTCCTTTGTTCGATCTTGTGGTTAACTTGGTCAACACCCTAAACTATTTATCCCCTTTTACTATTTTTTCCACCTAAGTGGTAGGTCATCCTTTGGATGTTAAGACCTTTGTATAAATTAGCCATGGAGTTCCCAAATCTCATAGAGAGGTGTTTTAGGGAGATCAAAATATTTGGTAGGCCATATTTTTAAATAACATTCTTCTAAATAAATTGGAAGGTCTTCCTCTCTGTTATGGTGATCATTGCCTCGGCCTCCACCTACTTAGAAAAATGATCAATAGCCACTATCAGATATTGTTAGTTACCCATAGCTCTTGGAAATGATCATACCAACTCTATCCCCCACATTACAAATGGCCATGGTGAAGTGATAGAAGTCAGAGGTTGATGAGGGATGCTGGCGAATCTTTGACACTTGTCACTTTTTTTCAAGTAACTGGCTGCATCCTTGTCCAGTGTCGGCCACCAATATCCCTGAGTGAAAATTCTCTTTGACAATGACATCTCTCCTATATGCTTGTAGAATTACCCCTCATACACATCATTCAAGATACACTCTACCTCGGTCGAATGGACACATCTGAGTAGAGGGAGGCGGAACCCCTTCTTGTATAGGACATGTCCTATGATGGAGAACTTCGTCACTTTGAATCTCAATTTCTTCCTCTCAGCATTTGAATCGGGTAACTCTATGTCTCCAATATATCAGATGATGGGATACATCCATGAATCTCCTAGGTTCAAGTTCAGACAAAACCCCACAGTGTTATCCTCTTCTTTAATGGTCGATCGGTGTAAGATCTCTACCCGCACAAACTTTCTAATATCTGTCTTGGTGGTGGAGGTTAATCTCACTAAGGTATCGGATCGGCTGTTGTCTAGTTGAGGATCCTTTTTAGCTTCACCTCCTTAAAAATTTTCAGCGTTATATTTACCCTTGACAGGTACTTTGCCATTCTATTATCTTTGCCTTCATATACTCCCAATATCTGATTCACTTCCAATCTGCAGTCACTGTGAACCAAGAGTTGGCCAACGTTCAATGCTCTCATAAGGGAGAGTCCTTACAGAAGAGCCTCATATCCCGACTCATTATAAGAGACCTTAAAACTGAACCTCAAAGCATATTCGATGTCAGTCCCATCTGGGGCCGATACGATCAAGCCTGTTCCACTTCTAGCTTCACATGAAGAGTTGTCAATAAATAAATTACAAATAGTACCTTTCTTGGAAAAAAAATATCCTCTTTCAGGGTTCCATTCTTGAAAAAATATCTCTCTTCTTCATTTTCAGTCACTCTACCTCTTATAGTGCTCGTCTCGACCTCAGCCGGGCTTTCAATCACTCTACCTTTTTCTGTCTCTAATGTAAGTTTTGATAATTCTTCACTATCGGCCTCATCCCAAGTGAACTTCGCAACGAAATCTGCCAAAGCCTACCCTTTGATGGATGTCCTCAATTGATAGAAAATTTCAAATTCTCCTAACTTTATTAACCAGGCCATCAACCTACTTGATTTCTCATGTTTATGGATGACCTGTCTGAGAGGAGAGTCGATGAGGATGACCATAGTGTGTGCCTAAAAATACAGTTTTAATTTTCTTAAGGAATGAATTAAAGCATAGGACATCTTATCCATCTTTGGATATCTCTACTCGGCCCCATGGAGGGCCTTACTATTGAACTACACTGGCTTCTACACACAATTTTCGTCTCTGACAATTGCAGCACTAATGGTCGACTCTGACACATCCAGATACAGATATAACCTTTCACCTTGAACTGACCGAGATAATAAAAGTGGCAAGCCGAGATAAGCCTTTAACTCCTCGAAAGCTCTCTCACACTCTTCATTCCATTCTAAGGCATTCCTTAACACTTTGAAAAATGGGAGACATTTATCAATAGCTTTGGATACGAACTTGTTCAATGTTGTTCCTCATCCAGTCAACCTCTTAACATCTTTTATCATCGTTGGAGTCTTCATCTCCATCAGACCTTTAATCTTCTCGGGGTTAGTCTCAATCCCCCTTTGATTCACTATAAACCCAAGAACTTACCTACCCCTATGCTGAAAACACACTTGGAGGGGTTGAGTTTCATTCGGTACTCATCCATGGTATCAAAATTTCGCTTAAGGTCATCCACATGAGTGTCGATTTTGAGACTCAGCATGTCGTCAACATATACCTCCATGGTTTTTCCTATCTGGTCTTCAAACATCTTATTTACCAATCTCTTATATGTCACCCCAGCGTTCTTCAGGCCGGAAGGCATGACCTTGTAACAGTAGGTCCCTTTATCAGTAATGAATGATGTTTTCACAACATCGACTGGGTCCATAAAAGTCTATTTATAGCTTGAATAGGCGTCTATGAAACTCATCAACTCATGATCGGCTGTGGAATTAACCATATGGTCTATCCTCGATAGGGGAAAGTTATCTTTAGGGAATGCCTTGTTCAAGTTTGTGAAATCAATGCACATTCTCCATTTGTTGTTGGACTTAGGGATGATGAGAGGATTTTCTAACCATTCAGGGTAGATATCCTCCCTGATGAAGTTGACTTTATCCAACTTCTTCACCTCATCTCTAATAACATCGTACTTCTCTCTGGAGTATACTATCCTTATTTGTCTGACTGATTTTTGATCCTGGACCACATTGAGCTTATGTCAGCCGACCTTAGGATCAATGACGGGCATATCCTTATGGCTCCAAGCAAAAATGCTTTGCCTCTTCATCAAAAGTTTAAGTAACTCTTATTTAATCTCTTTCTTCAGGGCCTTACCGATTTGGACGGGTTTTTTTAGCTCATCCTCATTGAGGATACTGGACGCTACCTCCTCAGAAACTTCACCCTTCTTCATCTTGGTCTCATCTCTGGGGTCCAAAGTGTCAATGTTGTAAGTTGTAGTGGCCCTCTTAAGCTGAGTTGAAGTATAACTCATGTGCCTCAACTTGGTTACCCTGAACTTCCCTTACTTCATATGGAGTGGGGAATTTAATCATCTAGCGAACTGTTGAGGGCACGACCTTAAACTCCTTGAGGGATACTCATCCCAGAATTATATTGTAGGCTGAGTAGACATTCTCATCCATAACAAAGAAATTGATCTTCTTTGTGGGGCATTTAGGCCAACTGTTCCCCATTTTAACTTCTGTCTCGTACCTTTCCAAAGGTCGCACCTTTTCTCCACTTTAACAAATGAGATGTTGGTGATATGGGATCAGTCTCTTCTTTCTCAACCCCAGGCCCTTGTAGCAATCCCAAAACATCACATCGGTTGAGTTGTCACCATTGACCAATATCCTGTGGACTTCATACCTATGAACCAAGGTGGTGATCATCAAAGGGTCATCATATGGGGCTAAGATCTTGTTAAAATCTAACCTCAAGAAACTAACGATTAGGGTATTCATATCTACTTTTGTTATCTTCATTTTCTTTGGCTCGATGGTTACAGAGTGAACCTCTTTGGGATTTTAAGGGAGAGCTTTGGCTTTTTCCACATGAGCTTTCCTGTCAGTAATTTCCTTTCCACCGCCTGCAAGTCCTCCATAAAGCATTCTAACTCCGAGAGTAATTGTGTGAGGCCGACCCTTAGGATCATTTATCTTCAGTGGGAGGTAATCATCTGAAGTATCATTGTCTTAGGTTGTTGGGGCATCAGGCCTGCATTTATCACTCCTTTTCTTTTGGGTGTCATCTCGGCCACTCTTTGAACTGCTCTTATCCACATATCTCCTCAACTTTCCTACCTTTAATATTTTTGCAATCTCGTCCTTGAGAGAAAAACATTTGTCGGTTGTATGTCCATGATCTTGATGAAATTCACACCACGGGTTCTTATTCTTCTCGTGAGAAGGAGATCTCAACTTCTCCGACTATATCAGAGACTGATCATTCTTTATCTCATTCAAAATATGTTCACAGCTGATTATCAACGTGGTATAGTTAGCAAACTTATCGTTAGCCGACCTCTTATTTCCATCTTTACCCTTTGACTTCTGGAATTTACTTCCACTGCTTGCTCCTTTCTGATCATCTTTTTTAGCAGCCATTGCCTCCTCCATATTCATAACCTTCCCAGTTGTAGCCAGGAGTTCATCCATGGATTTTGGAGGATATTCGTCTAGCTTCCAGATGAGCTTTCCTTTCTGCAATCCTCCCATTAGGGCGGTCATATCAATGCTCTCTTCATAGTCTTCAGCTTCTAATTTTTCTTTCTTGAAGCGAGTTATATACTCCCTCAAACTTTATTATTCCCTTGCATAACAAACCGCAGGTGTGTCGTCTTCTTTTGGGGCCTCACTCCTAAGTAAAATTTTTGTATGAATCTCTCTGCCAACTGCATGAAATTTTCTATTGAGTATTTGGGAAGGGAGGTGAACCACACGTGAGCAACACCAGTAAGTGTGCTTAAAAAGGCCCGACACCTTATCTCATTAAAGACTGAGTATATATCAATAGGGGATTAATACATCTTCACATGATGGACGAGATTAGTGCTCCCATCATATTTAGGCGTGACTATCGGCGACTTAAATTTAGTATAATTTTTGCCACAAAAGGGGAGCCTTAGATGTAACCCGTCTGCAAAGGGTCTCATCTCTTCAGTATATCCCGTATCTTGTCCTCCAATCGCTATATGGAGCTAATCCAAAGCCTCTCAGCCGTAACTATAACCTCTCTCTTGGCTTGAATAATATTATCTCCAACCCCTTTTCTGTCGGCTAGAAGAAATAAAGGCTCTCTAGAAGCCATTCTTTGTCAGTTATTCACCTCTCACTGATCCTCGTATCGGCCTCGTGGAGTCCCACAACAAACACATCTATCATTTCTTTTAGATCTGGCAATGCTTCGGGACTTGTATAAGAGATTCCTCAAATCATATGTTGTCTAGTCGAGCCTATCAAAAGCCGACCCTCTGCTTAGTTTATCTAGAGCTGATGCCCGGGGCCTATATTCTCGGCTCGGCCTACCACTATGTCCTCTACTGAGCTAAATTGGATGCACAGTCTCTCCAGAGATTTGGTAAAGCTCCTAACATTCTCTATCATCCTCATCATCATATTGATCGTTCTTATCATCATGGAATTCCTGACTCGGCCTCCTTAGGTGTAAATGGCTAGGGTTGGCTATGTCTCTACGCCTTTGTTGTGGAGGAACCTTTTTGTGCGAGGCATGGGGTGGTCCCCTAGCCACTAGATCCGTGTGGCCTTCTCTGGCGGTCGGAGTTATCATCTCATCTCTGGTGTCGGCAGGTTTAGTCACACTATTTTGGCTAAATGTAGCAAAATGCTCTTGGATCTTCCACTAGCTATCCGCTAATGAGCATAGCGCCTCCACTACCTCAGCCATTTTTTACTCGGGAGGGGCTTGGCTGGAGCTTAGGCCAACGCTCAAAGGCAAATCGGTGGCCATATCTCCGATGAACTGGTAGAGCAAGAAATCAGAAGAAAATCTTGAGAAGCTCAACTGGAGTTCTTTTAATGGTGATACAGGTCCACCTGAGCAGAGCTAGATCACCACCAGAGAATCCGGTGAATACAAGCTTAAATAAAGATGAGGAAGAAACATACTTTGTTCCCACAAATAGTGTGACATGCAAGCTCAAACCAGTGTATCTATGGGATATAATCAGGTATATACGTGCCGAAAGAGATGAGGCAAAGGGAGATAATAGAAAAATATGAGTGGTTAAGACAATTCTGGTCTACTCCATTATGTGAGTGTGTGTGAAATTCCCTAGAAATGGGCTATATTGGCCTTAGGATACAGAACTCTCAAGCTTTCTCTCTATATGAAGTGAATTTAACAGAGTTTCAGCAGGGTTGTGAATTAGAGACCATTTACAAATATATAGAAGATAAGTATTTATATTACTAGGGCAGCGTCATGCGCACCCCAGGCATGCAGGAGGCATGCATAATATCAGTCGACCAATGCCATGCTTCTAACTGTCATCTGTGCATGTAAATAATGATGGAGAGATTGTGACACCCCGCTCAATTAAATAAAAGATGATCAGTCATGTACCAATTTAAAATAGAATGTTCGGTTGGTTCATTCTTAGCATCACTGTCGAAAAACTTTTTACCAATTTAAAATAGAATGCTCGTGCACTGGGTTTGCCCTTAATCACCTAATATGAAATTAAGCTAGGTGTCATAACATTTCCAATTTTTTTAAAATCAAGTAAATCCATTTTCATTCAATCTTGAAATATAAACCATTCACCATACATAGTAATATAATAAATACTGAACATGAATTAATTACTAAAATAAATAAGACTGGGTAAAACTTCCAGTTCAAAACTCCAAATCATGAACTAAACTGAATACAATATCTCTTATGAAGGACTAGAAGTGGGCGACACATGACCAAGATAAGAAATCTAGATGAAACTGAATGGAAAAGATAGATGCGTCTACTGCAAGGACCTGCAACTTCCACAATAGCTGCAGCACGTCTGACACTCCAATCTCTAATTCTGGTACTCCTGTGGCTGAGCACCTGATATATATATATATATATATATATATATATAGCAAAAAAGAGAAGAGATACAAGAATCGTGTCAGATCCCGAGGTTTAAAAATGGTTTAGCAAGTATTTAAAATTGGTTCTTAAAACAAGTCTTATACGCATGTTAGTTATCGAACTCTCACATGAGTTTCTCACCTCTCATCTATTTTGCATGACTAACGTACATCTAATATCCCCCTAGTTATACCACCAGTCTAACTAGTCAGAACCCATACTAATACTAACTATGCTCACTAGTAGTATTCCCATATCGCTCATACAATATGCTATTCAAATAGTTTATCTCACATACTAAGTTTCAATCTTCACCGTTCGAATGGTTAATCTTCTATCCACTAAGATCATTTTATTTCTCATTTACACTTTATCTACTAGTCTCACAAAGTAGAAAGTTCCCCAAGTACACTCATATATATATATATATAGTCTCATCATCCTATGTATATACACTAACCCTGCACCCTTAGGTTAAGACCACTTGGCGCAATATAATGATTATTATTATTACCAAGTCTACTAATTTGACACAGTAGAAATATTCACAAGTTCATACAAGTATATATATATATATATATATATACACTAATCCTGCATCCCTGTGTTATCACCCATTAATGCACCTATCAATAATAATCCAGCACCCTCGGGTTATCACCCATTAGTGCGCCTATCAAGAGAATCTTGCATCCCCGGGTTAGCACCCATTAATGCACCTATCAATAAAATCCTCCATCCCCGGGTTAGCACCCATTAATGCTCATATCAATAATAATTCAGCACCCCCGGGTTATCACCCATTAGTGCGCCTAACAATAATCATCCTTGTACCCCCGGGTTATCACCCATTAGTACACTTAATCAACAATGTTCTTGCACCCCCGAGTTATCACTCATTAGTGTACCTAATAGTAAGATTCTTTCATCCCCGGGTTATCACCCATTAGTGCTCTTAACAATGATATTACATAATAGGCATACACACTATTAAAATCTAAAGGTACTTTCCCAACCTATATATATACTTCTCATACGTATCTTAATCTCAACACTACGTATAGTATAAATATTTAGATTACTATCTCTCTCATATTCTCCAAGGTCTACTCTCTCTATACCAAAATAATTAAAGTATTAATTCTCACATACCTTCCCAAAATTCTGTCTTGTTTAAGTTTACCATCGAGCAATTTCTCTCACTCCAATAAATCGGCAAACTCAAACTGGACTCCAAGAAAATTCCCAGAAATTCACCATGTCGTTCGAACCAGAATGACATGTCGCTCGAACGACTTCCACGTGTCGTTCGAACGACTTTGCGCGAGATCCCCATCTCGTTTAAACCACTTCGCGCGACTTTGCGCGACACCCACTGTTTCGTCTTCTTCACCAAATTTTAGCATTTTCTATCATTTTTGGACCTAAAAACATCTAAGATTCAACACCCAACGCCTCATCATCAAACCCATCAACACCTAAAAGATTATAAATCATTCCTAACATCCTAGGATCATTAATTCGTCATTAAGCATCACAATTATTTAAAATCCCCAAATTCATTCATATGAACCCTAGTTTCCAAATTTTCATTTAAGGAACCTAATCAACCCAGATTCTTTCATCAATATATAATACAATTTTTTGATTAATCCTCTACACACATGAGGGACTTTAAACTACTAATTAAACCGATCCTTAATCATAATTTAAATCTCCAATTTTCACCCAATTCATATCTAAATAATGATTAATTTCACCTACACTAACATGAGCATGATTATTGCTAAAAGAAAGAAAGTAATAAACACTTGCTTCGAATGTGACAGTCTGATCCATTGGTGATGTTTGTATATACGCGTTCCTCTCTTCTCGATCTACGCATTAGTGGTCACGGTTCTGCAAGATGAGGATAATTTGGCATTCCCTCTTGGAGTTTGGTTCTCCCTCATGCCCTCTATGGTCGTTCTTTCCTTTATGTTTCTCACAACCCTAAAAGACTTTTCTTGGCTGATAAAATAACTCCCAATTTTCGTCCATTAATGAAACCCAAAATTACAATTGCCATAATGCCCTCTCGGGACGCCGGTTAGGCCTAAAATTGCCCCGGGACCCAAACTTAACACCCGAGTATACTATTTTGACTATCTCGACCCTCCCGAACTCAACGGTGTACTCGAAATAACCATACGATTTAATAAAAATAAACTCTCTTTCTATTCCAATCAATCAGTCCCGATACGACTCACACGCGCGTCAGACTTAAATTACCAAACTGTCGTATTTCTCACTTCTGACAATTTATCAAATATCATAATTCCATATTACATATCACACAGTAATATTCTATAATTCTCAATAATAAGTATTAAACCTTGGCACGCTAGTTAATAATTATTTTATTCCGGATTAATAGCAAATTAATTTCTCGCATTTTAATTTAATTAATCCAACAACAATAATTAATTACATACTTATTCCCACAATAATAATTAATCACATAATTATTTAAATCATCAAAAATATGGGGTGTTACAGAGATAGTCTACACACATAAGGAAGATGTTTTTGCAATGGTTTTGTGCACGTGGGGATCACAGCCCATGCCTCACTCCCATATGCGTGCTGCATTCCACGCGCCCTACTAGATATGTCCTGTCGAGATAAAGTGTCGGCCTGACTGAGTAAGATACTTTGAGGTGATGTTGGATCACATATTGATAACCACCAAGTAGAGTCTCGGGTGACTTGTATTAGGCCCAGATGAGAGTACAACCATTCCTGACGAGGTCTCAACTTTCTCGTGAGCAAACGAGACGAGATATTAGGCCCATTGAGATGATATGTGGTCTCGGCCTGATGGAAGGACGAGATCGAGACAACTTCCACAAGATTCCTTGTGAGGGGCACTTCATAAGCTTGGCCTGAGTCGGGTCGAGCATGAGTGTAGACGAGGTCAGACTTCGACATATCAGAGAGCATTAGTGGTAAGAGATACATTCTCTTAATGGTCGATGATTTTTCAATATACTCTATTACGAGTTTATTAGAAAAAAGTCCGATGCGGTTGAGTTCCTAATAACTTATTATCGTGTCCTACAAAATTAACACCGTGTCACTATTAATCTGAAGCATAGTGACAATGGCACTAAATTTAAAGAAGCAAAAGTGAATAGATATTGTAATGAAGTTAGCATCAAACATGAGTTTTCAGTCATTCATACTCTTAAAAAAATGGGATAGTTGAGAAGAAGAACCATATGATCCAAGAGATCCTGGATCTTTGCTTCTTGGTAAAAACGTGCCTAAATAATTTTGGGTAGAGGCGATCAATACCGCCTGCCATATGTTAAATCGGTTTCATCCACGCACGTGACGCACGCCATATGAGTTTGGATATGGAAGAAACCCAACCTATTATATTTTTGAGTTTTTAGGAGTCCTTGATACATTTCGAAAGATAGAGAGCATTTAGGAAAGTTTAATTCTCGAAGCGATGAAGGGATATTTTTAGGTTATTCATCATCGAGTAGGGTTTGTCGGGTGTTTAACCTTGCAAGATCTAAGGTCATGGAGTCAATAAACATCACGATTAGAGACGACGAGCCGTCATTATTTATTGATCATGACCTCGAGTGTGAGAACGATGCCTCCACCGATGATAATCCCATCGTTCCTTGTACTACCCCAATGGACTCCGTGCTTGATTTAGAGGATCCAAACTCTTGGGTCAAAAGAGTCATGACCTTTTCACTATATTTTAGTGAACCCACACTAGGTGCCAAGACTCGCACTCAACTTGAGAATGTAGTTAGTTACTTTTGCTACACCTCCTTAGTAGAGCCTACGAATATGAAGGAAGCACTCAAGGATGAGCATTGGATATCTTGTATACAAGATGCATTGCTTCAGCTTTGCAAGAACGATGTCTGAGAGTTAGTCCCCCGACCTAGTGAGAATAATGTGATTGGTACCAAGTGTATTTGTTAAAATAAGATGGATAAGAATGGTACTATAGTTCGCAATAAGGCTAGGTTGATTTCACAAGGCTACACATAGATTGAGAGTGTAGACTTTGACGAGACATTTACTCACGTTACTAAGCTTGAGTCCTTCTCTTACTATTCACTATAGCATCTCATCTACGCTTCATGTTATATAAAACGGATGTTAAGAGTGTGTTCCTTAATGGCATTCTACTGAGAAAAGTGTATGTGGAAACAATTAAAGGGGGTCGAAGACCCAAAGCACTCGAGACACGTCTTTTATTTTAAGAAGGCCTTGTATTTTTTAAAGAAAGCACCTTGTGCTTAGTACAAGAGGCTCACTTTATATCTCTTAGCTCATGACTTCAAGAGAGGGGGTAGACAAGATGTTGTTTGTGAGGAGAAAGTGGGGTGCTATATTGGTTTCCCAAGTCTATGTGGACGACATAGTATTAGGATCCACGTGTTCCTAACATGCTCGCACGCTTGAGGAGGATATGAAGAGTGAGTTTGATATGAGCATGGTTTGTGAGCTTACATTCTTTTTAGGTCTCTAGGTGCGTCAACTTGAGGATAGAATATTCATATCTCAATTCAAATATGTTAGGGACCTGGTGAAGAAGTTTAATTTAGACTTCGTTAAGCATTCAAGCACCCCTATGAGTACATTAACTGAGCTTAGCAAAGACACTTTGCGCAAGGATGTAAAGTCAACTCTTTATAGGATCATGATAAGTAGTAATCTCTACTTAACTACTAGTTATCCCAGCATTGCCTTTAGCATTCGAGTTTATGCGAAATACAAGGAGTCCTCGAAATATTCTCACTTGATCGCACTTAGACGTATCATCAAATACGTGAGTGGCACTCTTTCCTATGGTATTTGGTACTCTTTTGATGCCGATGATCATTTGTCTGCCTATTTGGATGTTGATTGGGCTGAGGATTTTGATTGTTGTAGTAGTACCTCGGGTATTTTTTTTACTTTGGGAGTGATCTTGTGTCTTAGTTAAGGTAGAAGCAAAACTCCATATCTTTGTCCACGATTGAGACTGAGTATATATCTACCGGGAGTTGCTGCACACAACTCTTATAGATGAAGCAAATGTTTTAAGATTATGGGATTTCCTCAATCACAATAACTATTTCATGTGATAATACGAGTGCATTTCATATATCTCGTAATCGATCCAACATTCTCGCACAAAGCACATTAGGTTACGTGTGAATACCATTAAGGAGAAGATGGTGTCCTTGAGCTTTATGAGCACAAAATGTCAATTAGCTTTTCACGAAACCTTTAAATGCACTTGGATCTTAAAAACTTAGGAAGTCTTTGGGTATTTGTTCCATTGATTAAGTTTAGGAACTTTATATAGTATACTGTGATTATCGTTTTCATATTTTTTATCCCTATTTCTAGATTGTATTATTATGTTTATGCATCTTTTTTTTTATATATTTTGAAAAATCAAAAATGATTTTCGATTTTTAAGAAAAGTTTTGAAAAATTCTAAAGAGAATTTATTTTTACTAAAAATTTTGAAAAAAGACAAAGATTTTTATATTTTTATTTTTCACCATATATGTATGTGCAGTTAAGATATTAGGATCACCCCTACAATTCATACATTCATGTGACTTTTTCTTGGTGTTTTGACACATGTCTTCGTTTATTTAGTGTGATTAATAATGTGTGGCTAGCATTTCGTTATTCATTGATGATTACTTTCTTTATCTTAGACTCTTTATCACCTTTTTTTCACACATACATGGACATTTTGAACATTGTAATTGCGTGTCATATGTCAACTACGATGTTCTCATCTCAATCGTGTTTAATAACAAACAAAATGTACTAAAAATAACTTGGGCTTATAAGAACCAATTTTCGAATTTCGTTTCTCGAAAAAAATTGTTATATATTAAGAAATGGAAAGGGGCTATGAAAGAGAAAAAAATTCTTTACATTAAAATCCACCATGTACAAAAAGAGCCTAAAAATTAATGGCACACAAAAAATATAAGTTCCAAGGCCAAATTTATTTCATTGATGCTTCATTACGTATGAGCATTATGATATCTTTAAAAATATTGAGAGTGAATTCTTATATATGTGTGATTTTGATGGTGTTATAAAGTAGAAGATCAATGGGTTTTTAGAACGGAATCTATTGAAAAGCATTAAATAGTTTGGCATTATTAATTTGAGAAGCATTTGAATTCATGGCATGTTTCATCTGTCGAGTCAATTTCATTTAAGTTTAACATTTTTACACATAAGGTTGAAATTGAGTTCTTTCTTTAGAAGTATCTCTTTGACTTTATGCATCTTTGTTATGAATGCCTGTGTTGATTTGCCCATGGAAAATATTCACAAAATTACATTCGACTTTCACGATTCGATTATTTTCGTCCTGTTCTAGGTGTTATGTATTTTGTATTTATATGTACCTTTTATACTTTTATACTTGAAAATTTTTGAAAAATTTCAAAAATAGTTGCTTTTAAAGACTTTTTAAAATTGCATGTGCTTAATTGATTATCTTCGTGATTTTATTTCATTTGGATTTGGGTAATGTTATTGTTCATGCTTAATTTCTTACCCTTTGTCTATTATGGACAATTAGGGAGAGAACAAATTGAAGGGGAGTTTTATTTTTCTTTTGAAACTCGTAGGCATTAGGGTATTCTTTTGTTTCATAAGTGTAGGTCTCTTCCACTTTTATGATGATCTCATGGACTAAACAAGATGAAGAACTTTAGTTAAAGACAAGGTCTATAATATCATTCTATTTTGATTTTTAGAGGGCATTAGTAGTACAATGTCTTCGCGGCTTTATTATAATCTGGTTTCGATTTTTATTTTTGTACCGGAATAGCTAAAGGGGGATATTTGTATGAGAAAGATTTTATGATTGCTCATAGATTAGTTATTTAAGCGTATCTCGTTACAAATCAAAGTTATAAAGTGAACACGATATCCGCTTTGCCTCCACGATCGTTTGAAAACTTGTTAGTGATCGAGCATTGTTTTTGGATATCAAGCCATTGGAATCATCACAAACACTTTATGAAGGTTTATGAATTTGTGGTTTTGATTTTTCTCAGCCAATTATTTTCTGGGATGATTTTATACTCAAGGATTTTTTTTCATAAAAGGATTTTGAAAATATTTTTTTTATTTTTTGATATCGTTAGAATGAGATGTGGATCTTATTAGAACGAACTCATTTGTTCTTTCGAACGAAGTTTCACTTTCGTTATAATAAATTAATGAATTCGTTATAATGGAATTTTAACCAGCATCTAACGAAATGGTCTATGTTTTATAGAACCAAACTCATTTGAACCAGGCCTTTTGTCCGAATGAGATTGGACCTTGTTAGATTGAAACTTGTTTTTTTTAATGAAGTCCTATTTTCGTTCGAACCCGTTCGCCACCTAGAAAAATGTGTTTTTGTAAAAAAGGTTCCTTTTGGCTTTTTTCCCTCAATTTTTTTGATGAAAATCAACTACTATACGTGCACCAAAAGTTTTCTACTTTTTATTTTATAAAAATACTTTTCTATTCTAAATCATATATCCCTTAGTATGATTTGTTGAATTTTGTCAAACCCAATTTTCATACACGACATCAAACCCCTATAGAGGTTTCTCTACGATTAATTATGGAGTTGCGACTATAATGCTGGAGAAGAAAGGATTCCGTAATCCTGAGGTTGATCAGTGGATACAGAGGGAAGAGTTCCTTCCTGTGGGTCGTGGTGGAATGCATCCATTTCTATCAAAGATTTAAAGATCTTGTATTATACTTAGTGCAGCCGAAGTAGTTTGTAAATAGTCTAGTGTCTATCAAACTCTTTAATAGTGCTAAAATTTATGTTTTGCCAGAAAGGAATTTTTCCTCAAATTCTTCTTTTGTTTGGGTTGGTTTGATTGCGTGGTTTGGATATTTAATCTGGACTTTATTTTGCATGCACACCTAATTATTAATCAAGATAAAATTTGATTAAAAATTGAATCTTTGTGTGGGTAACCTAAGATACAAATAATTCAATATAGCTCCTCCTGGATTTTCATAATTAAAATACTAAATTTCATTTTTTAAATAAAAATTTGTGGAAAATAAATTTAGAGTGAAAAAGTACCACTTAAGTTGTTTAATTCAAGATTAAACAGTTTAAATGGCTCCGAACAGTTTTATGAACAAACTATTTTCTTAAAACAAATGCTAACACAAGATGTGTATAAAAATCATTATGAATGAGATATTTCAGGCATTATGTATCCAAGTTTTGAAAACCAAAACTAAAATAGTTTTAAATTAGCACGCCAATAGAAGGTGATGAGAGGAAGATTAAGTACGCTAGTGCACAAAATTTTAACGTGATAAAACCCCACCAAGTTGGAGATAAATCCATGGAGGTCTCTACACCTCAAAACAAAATTCACTAAAATAAAGTAACATATTACAAACTATTTAACAATCTAAACAGACAATTAGACCTAATCTAAGTTCAGAAATTATACCAGCTCCTCTGGATTATTCTGACTTCTCCCAAGGCTCTGATGTTGTAGATGTTCTCTCAGCTTTGTAACTCAACTCCTTTTAGTTTTACGTCGACTCTTAAGGTCCAAATTCTCTCTGGCAACACGTTTTAGTGTGAAAGTGTTATGATGTGATGTGCCTAACACATGCATGCAACTCACATGCACTTATTACAGATAGAATGAGTATCAAATTACTAACATATTTCTAATATGCAACAAAAATTTCCAAAATCAGTTTAATCGAAACTCTCATACTTTTTTATCTTTAACTTTATCCGCAAATCAAGATGGAATATTTCTATATAAAAGAGCTAAGATCCCAAACACTTTCTTTATTCGAAAATGTGTAGTTATTTCAAAAAATGTGAAATATATGAAAGTGTAAATCCCCAATCAAGATCTCAACTAGATCTAAGTCTGGATATTCTCAGAAACTAAAATCAAAAATAATTTTGTTAGTTTAGGTTTTGAAAGAAATATAAATATTTTAAAAATAGCCAACAAAATAAACATTTCTCGAAAGAAGAAATCAAACTCAGTAGTATATATGTGATATGTATCACTGAGTCTCAAATCTCAACTCTCACTATACCAAAAACAGCAAATTGGCACACCCTGATATTAAAAATCTGGCACAGTTTATTACTATGCCAGATTCTGGCACGGTTTAATAATAATCTGGAACACTTTAAAGCCGTGCCAAAATTTGGCACTGTTTATAAGTGTGCCAAAATTGAGCACACTTCGATAAAATATAAATACCCTATAAAAATAATACTCCCATTAACTTTTTTTTCTCTCCCACTCACTTTCCTCTCTAATTCGGGTCTCCCGCTTTCTCTCTCGTGCGCTCTCTCTTACATCTAACCCTCTGTACAAACCTTCACTCCTCCGGGTTGATTGAGAATGGGTTAAAGATGGGATGTTAATTGTGGATCGAACATAGGGATTCAATGAGTATCCGGGATCACGGGTCACTAGATCGGAGGTATGGATCGGGTTAGCTTCGGGTTTTGAAGGTGGGTTTACAAGTCTGGGCGGACAGAGAGGTCGGGTAATGGCCGGAGGGTTGTTGATGGCTTCGATTTTCGACGAATATGGAGTCATTTTTGGGATGGTCAGGTTCGAGACTTTGTTTGCGTTTTCTTGTCTAAAATCAAACATAGAATTTGGAATTTAGTTTGTTCATCCATTCAGTTATTTATGTGTGCATAAATCCATTCAATTATTTATGTGTGCATAAATGCGTTCTTGATGTAGAATATATATGCGTTCTTGATGTATATGGACTTCAATTTGAGATGTCTTTAGGGCCATTACAAGTAAAACTCTACATCTATAAACTCGTTTTTAATTTACCAATTTTTGAGTAAATGTAATTTAGTTGTTTATTGGATTGTACGATAATAGAGGACGAGTTTTTCAAGCAGGATTGAAGGAGTTGAGCGAAGATCCAGCTATGCCAGTTTATTTTCATGAAATGGATTTTGTGTTTATTTGTTGGACTTACTGTTAGTGGTGTTGCCTTTTTCAATAATCTCGTTGTTGAGAATATTGCAGGGATTAAATTTGTGGTTACTTCAAATTTGATGATTGCTCAAAAGTTAGAATCTTATCCTATTTTACCTTTATTCAAAATCAACACCTTACTAATTTTTCGCTTTTAGACTTTAGAATATTTTTTATTAATGATTAGTGATGTTGTTTTTTGCAATCGAATTCTATGATTGCTTAAAAGTTTGAATCTTTTCCACCTTTCGCTTTATTGAAAAATAATTTTGTTAATAGATTATGCACTTTTATGACTTAAAATAATATTGATTATGGATATAAGGTAACAAACATTTCATTTCCATTTTTAGTCCATATTTTCAAATTAGCGTTTGACGTGATATGCTGTGATTGGTTAACGTTTTATGGATACGGGTTCGCCCTAACAACTTTATTAAAAAATAGGGACTAAAATAATAATAAAGTGTTTGTTGTCCTATTTCCAGAATAGATATTACAATAGGTCCTAAATTTACAAAGCCCCTTTTTTTAATGACTTATTCTTAGGGCCTTATTAAGTTTTTTTCTTTTATCAAGGTTTACGAGTTGGTAGGACTATAAGAACTCTACAACGCTAGAAGCCATGGTATGAACATTATGTTCCCAGCTGCGGAGACAGTTTCCACTAAACATTTAACTGGTATAAAGTCTACTAACCAGCAGGTATGGGATTAAATAAAGACTTTTACATTTGCAACTCAAATAACCCGTATTTTATATGGATATCACCATATTGCATTATAGACTAATAATTATTATGCAATCAACTATGACGATAATTTGCAAAAATCAACACTTAAACTTAAAAACAAGTCGTTAAAGGGTGAAAAACCTAAACTAGCCTACAAATGGACCCGTAAGAGGCACGAACACGTCGCACGGGACCAATATAACTAGTAGGAACTGACTGCGTAGTCCCAAGCATCCCGATTTGAGAATATGACGATAATTTGCAAAAATAACACTTAAACTTAAAAACAAGTCGTTAAAGGGTAAAAACCGAAACCAGCCCCCAAACGGACCCGTAAGAGGCACAAACACCTCGTACAGGACCAATGTAACTTGTAGGAGCTGACTGTGTAGTCCCGGGTCTCCCGGTTTGAGAATATGACGATAATTTGCAAAAATAAAACTTAAACTTAAAAACAAGCCGTTAAAGGGTGAAAACCCAAACCAGTCCCCAAACGACCCCGTAGGAGGCACGAACACCTCGAATGGGACCAATGTAACTTGTAGGAACTTCCCGCGTAGTCCCGGGTCTCCTGGTTTGAGAATATGATGATCGTTTGCAAAAATCAACAGTTATAGCTAAAAACAAGCCGTTAAAGGGTGAAAACCCAAACCATCTCCCAAACGACCTCGTAGGAGGCACGACACCTCGCACGGGACCAATATAACTTGTTGGAACTGATCACGTAGTCCCGGGTCTCCCGGTTTGAGAATATGATGATAGTTTGCAAAAATACACTTAGACTTGAAAATAAGTCGTTAAAGGGTGAAAACCCAAACCATCCACCAAACGACACCGTAGGAGGCGCAAACACCTCGCACGGGACCAATGTAACTTGTTGGAACTGATCGCGTAGTCTGTGGTCTTCCGATTTGAGAATATTACGATAGTTTGCAAAAATCACACTTAGAGTTGAAAACAAGCCGTTAAAAGGCGAAAATCCAAACCATCCCCCAAAAGACCCCGTAGGAGGCACGAATACCTCGCACGGGACCAATGTGACTTGTAGGAACTGACCGCGTAGTCTCGGGTCTCCCGATTTGAGAGTATGAAGATAATTTGCAAAAATCACACTTAGTGTTAAAAACAAGACGTTAAAGGGTGAAAACCAAAACCAACCCCCAAACGATCTCGTAGGAGGCACGAACACCTCGCACGGGTCCAATGTAACTTGTAGGAACTGACCGCATAGTCCCGGATCTCCCGATTCGCGAGTATGACGATAATTTGCAAAAAATCACACTTAGACTTGAAAACAAGCCGTTAAAGGGTGAAAACCCAAACCAGTCCCCAAACGACCCCGTAGGAGGCATGAACACCTCGCACGGGACCAATATAACTTGTAGGAACTGATCGCGTAGTCCCGAATCTCTCAGTTTGAGAGTATGACGATAATTTGCAAAAATCACACTTAGAGTTAAAAATAAGGCGTTAAAGGGTAAAAACCCAAACCAGACCCCAAACGAACCCGTAGGAGGCACGAACACCTCGCACGGGACCAATATAAATTGTAGGAACTGACCGTGTAGTCCCGGGTCTCTCGGTTTGAGAGTATGATGATAATTTATAAAAATCACACTTAGACTTAAAAACAGGTCGTTAAAGGGTGAAAACCCAAACCATCCCCCAAACGACCCCATGGGAGGCACAAACACCTCGCACGGGACCAATGTAACTTGTTGGAACTGACCGCGTAGTCCCGGGTCTCTCGATTGGAGAATATGACGATAGTTTGTAAAAATACACTAAGAGTTGAAAATAAGTCGTTAAAGGACGAAAATCCAAACCATCCCCCAAAAGACCCCGTAGGAGGCTCGAACACCTTGCACGGGACCAATGTAACATCTAGGAACTGACCGCGTAGTCCCGGGTCTCCCGATTTGAGAATATGACGATAGTTTGCAAAAATCAACGCTTGACTTAAAAACAAGCTGTTAAAGGGTGAAAACCCAAACCAGCCCTCAAATGACCCCGTAGGAGGCACGGACACCTCACAATGGACCAATGTAACTTGTAGGAACTGATCGTGTAGTCCCGGGTCTCCCGGTTTGAGTGTATGATGATAATTTGCAAAAAACACACTTAGAGTTAAAAACATGCCGTTAAAGGGTGAAAACCCAAACCAGCCCCCAAACGACCCCGTAGGAGGCACGAACACCTCGCACGGGACCAATGTAACTTGTTGGAACTGACCGCGTAGTCCCAGGTCTCCCAATTTGAGAATATGACGATAATTTGCAAAAATTAACACTTAGAGCTAAAAATAAGCCGTTAAAGGGTGAAACCCCAAACCATCCCCCAAACGACCCCATAAGAGGCACAAACACCTCACACGGGACCAAGTAACTTGTTGGAACTGACCGCGTAGTCCCGAGTCTCCCGATTTGAGAATATGACGATAGTTTGAAAAAATACACTAAGAGTTGAAAATAAGTTGTTAAAGAACGAAAATCCAAACCATCCCCCAAAAGACCCCGTAAGAGGCACGAACACCTTGCACGGGACCAATGTAAAATCTAGGAACTAACCGTGTAGTCCCGGGTCTCCCGATTTGAGAATATGACGATAGTTTGCAAAAATCAACACTTGACTTAAAAACAAGCCGTTAAAGGGTGAAAACGCACACCAACCCTCAAATGACCCCGTAGGATGCACGAACACCTCACAGTGGACTAATATAACTTGTTAGAACAGACTGCGTAGTACCGAGTCTCCCGGTTTGAGAGTATGATGATAATTTGTAAAAATCACACTTAGAGTTAAAAACATGGCGTTAAAGGGTGAAAATCAAA
The DNA here is from genome assembly GCA_949130495.1 of Sambucus nigra. Lineage (NCBI taxonomy): Eukaryota > Viridiplantae > Streptophyta > Magnoliopsida > Dipsacales > Adoxaceae > Sambucus > Sambucus nigra. The sequence continues at coordinate 39,601,101 of OX422208.1, read as the reverse complement.
ACAAGCCTCCAAACGACCCCGTAGGAGGCACGAACACCTCACACGGGACCAATGTAACTTGTAGGAATTGACCGCGTTGTCTCGGGTCTCCCAATTTGAGAGTATGATGTTAGTTTTCAAAAATCACACTTAGACTTAAATACATGCCATTAATGGGTGAAAACCCAAACCAGCCCCCAAACGACCCCGTAGGAGGCACGAACACCTCGCACGGGACCAAAGTAACTTATAGGAACTGAGCGCGTAGTCCCGGGTCTCTCAATTTGAGAGTATGACGTTAATTTGTAAAAATCACACTTAGATTTAAAAACATGCCGTTAAAGGGTGAAACCCCAAACCAGCCCCCAAACGACCCTGTAGGAGGCACGAACACCTCGCACGGGAGCAATGTAACTTATAGAAACTGACCGCATAGTCCCGGGTCTCCCAGTTTGAAACAATGATGATAGTTTGCCAAAATTAACACTTAGACTTAGAAGCAAACCGTTAAAGGGTGAAAACCCAAACCAGCACCCAAACGACCCCGTAGGTGGCACGAACACCTCGCACGGGACCAATGTAACTTGTAGGAACTGACCGCGTAGTCTCGGATCTCCCGGTTTGAGAGTATGACGATAATTTACAAAAATCACACTTAGAGTTAAAAACAAGTCGTTAAAGGGTGAAAACCAAAACTAGCCCCCAAATGATCCCGTAGGAGGCACGAACACCTCGCACGGGTTCAATGTAACATGTAGTAACTGACCGCGTAGTCTCGGGTCCCCCGGTTCACGAGTATGACGATAATTTGGAAAAATCACACTTAGAGTTAAAAACATGCGTTAAAGGGTAAAAACCCAAACCAACCCCCAAACGACCTCGTAGGAGGCCCGAACATGTCGCACGGGACCAATGTAACTTGTAGGAACTGACCGCGTAGTCTCGGGTCTCTCGATTTGAGAGTATGACGATAATTTACAAAAATCACACTTAGACTTAAAACATGTCGATAAAGGATGAAAACCCTAACCAACCCCCAAAGGACCCCGTAGGAGGCCCGAACATCTCGCACGGGACCAATGTAACTTGTAAGAACTGACCGCGTAGTCCCGGGTCTCCCGATTTGAGAGTATGACGATAATATGTAAAAATCACACTTAGAGTTAAAAACAAGCCGTTGAAGGGTGAAAACCCAAACCATTCCCCAAACGACCCCGTAGGAGGCACGAACACCTCGCACGGGACCAATGTAACTTGTTGGAAATTGACCACGTAGTCCCGGCGTAGTCCTGGGTCTCCCGGTTTGAGAGTATGACGATAATTTGCAAAAATCACACTTAGAGTTAAAAACATGGCGTTAAAGGGTGAAAATCCAAACAAACCCCCAAATGACCCCGTAGGAGGCACGAACACCTCGCACGGGACCAATGTAACTTGTAGGAACTGACCGCGTAGTCTCGAGTCCCCCGATTTGAGTAGGAACTGACCGCGTAGTCCCGGGTCTCTCGGTTTGAGAGTATGACGATAATTTGCAAAAATCACACTTAGACTTAAAAACATGTCGTTAAAGGGTGAAAACCCAAACCATCTCCCAAACGACCCCGTAGGAGGCACAAACACCTCGCACGGGACCAATGTAACTTGTAGGAACTGTCCGCGTAATCCCGGGTCTCTCGGTTTGAGAGTAGGACGATAATTTGCAAAAATAACACTTAGAGTTAAAAATAAGGCGTTAAAGGGTGAAAATCCAAACCAGGCCCAAAACGACCCTGTAGAAGGCACGAACACTTCGCACGGGACCAATGTAACTTGTTCGAACTGACCGCATAGTCCCGGGTCTCCCGGTTTGAGAGTATGACGATAATTTGCAAAAATCACACTTAGACTTAAAAACATGTCGTTAAAGGGTGAAAATCCAAACCAGCCCCCAAATGATCCCGTAGGAGGAACGAACACCTCGCACGGGACCAATGTAACTTGTAGGAACTGACCGCGTAGTCCCGAGTCTCCCGATTTGAGAGTATGACGATAATTTTCAAAACTCACACTTAGACTTTAAAACAAGCCGTTAAAGGGTGAAAACCCAAACCATCCCCCAAACGACCCCGTAGGAGGCACGAGCACCTCGCACGGGACTAAAGCACCTTGTAGGAAATGATAGCGTAGTCCCGGGTCTCCCGGATTGAGATTATGAAGATAATTTGCAAAAATCACACTTAGAGTTAAAAAAAAATGGCGTTAAAGGGTGAAAACCCAAACAAGCCCCCAAACGACCCCGTAGGAGGCACGAACACCTCGCACGGGACCAATGTAACTTGTAGGAACTGACCGTGTAGTCTCGGGTCTCCCGATTTGAGTAGGAACTGACCGCGTAGTCCCGAGTCTCTCGGTTTGAGAGTATGACGATAATTTGCAAAAATCACACTTAGATTTAAAAACAAGGCGTTAAAGGGTGAAAACCCAAGCCAGACCCCAAACGACCCCGTAGAAGGCACGAACATCTCGCACGGGACCAATGTAACTTGTAGGAACAGACCGCATAGTCCCAAGTCTCCCGGTTTTGAGAGTATGATGGTAATTTATAAAAATCACACTTATACTTAAAAACATGCTGTTAAAGGGTGAAAACCCAAACAAGTCCCCCCACCGTAGGAGGCACGAACACCTCGCACGGGATCAATGTAACTTGTAGGAACTGACCGCGTACTCCTGGGTCTCTCGATTTGAGAGTATGATGATAACTTGCAAAAATCACACTTAGAGCTAAAAACATGCCTTAATGGATGAAAACCCAAAACCAGCCCCAAAAAAACTTAAAACCAGCCCCCAAACGACCCCGTAGGAGGCACGAACACCTCGCACGGGACCAAGGTAACTTGTAGGAACTGATCGCGTAGTCTCGGATCTCCCGAATTGAGAGTATGACGATAATTCACAAAAATCACACTTAGAGTTAAAAACAAGCCGTTAAAGGGTAAAAACCGAAACCAGACGCCAAACGATCCCGTAGGAGGCACGAACACCTCGCATGGGTCCAATGTAACATGTAGGAATTGACCGCGTAGTCTCGGGTCTCCCGGTTCGCGAGTATGAGGATAATTTGAAAAAATCACACTTAGAGTTAAAAACATGCCGTTAAAGGGTGAAAACCCCAAACCAACCCCCAAACGATGCCGTAGGAGGCCCGAACATCTCGTACGGGAACAATGTAACTTGAAGGAACTGACCGCGTAGTCTTGGGTCTCCCGATTTGAGAGTATGATGATAATTTGCAAAAACCACACTTAGACTTAAAAACATGCCGTTAAAGGGTGAAAACCCAAACCAACCCCCAAACGGGAGGCCCGAACATCTCGCACGAGACCAATGTAACTTGTAGGAACTCACCGCGTAGTCCCAGGTCTCCCGGTTTGAGAGTATGACGACAATTTTCAAAAATCACACTTAGACTTTAAAATAAGCCGTTAAAGGGTGAAAGCCTAAACCAGCCCCCAAACGACCGCGTAGGAGGCACGAACAACTCGCACGGGACTAATGTTACTTGTAGGAACTGATAGCGTAGTCTCGGGTCTCCCGAATTGAGAGTATGACGATAATTTGCAAAAATCACACTTAGAGTTAAAAACATGGCGTTAAAGGGTGAAAATCCAAACAAGCCCCCAAACGATCCCGTAGGAGGCACAAACACCTCGTACGGGACCAATGTAACTTGTAGGAACTGATCGTGTAGTCCCGGGTAATCTGGTTTGAGTAGGAACAGACCACGTAGTCCCGGGTCTACCGGTTTGAGAGTATGACAATAATTTGCAAAAACCACACTTAGACTTAAAAACATGGCATTAAAGGGTAAAAACCCAAACCAGCCCCCAAACGACCCTGTAAGAGGCACGAACACCTCGCACGGGACCAATGTAACTTGTAGGAACTGACCGCGTAGTCCCGAGTCTCCCGGTTTGAGAGTATGACGATAATTTGCAAAAATCACACTCAGAGTTAAAAATGAGGCGTTAAAGGGTGAAAACCCAAGCCAGGCCCCAAACGACCCCGTAGAAGGCACGAACACCTCCCACGGGACCAATGTAACTTATAGGAACAGACCGCATAGTACCGGGTCTACCGGTTTGAGAGTATGATGATAATTTATAAAAATCACACTTAGACTTAAAAACATGCCGTTAAAGGGTGAAAACACAAACAAGCCCCCAAACGACCCCGTAGGAGGCACGAACACCTCGCACGGGACCAAAGTAACTTGTAGGAACTGACCGCGTACTCCTGGGTATCTCAATTTGAGAATATGATGATAACTTACAAAAATCACACTTAGAGCTAAAAACATGCCGTTAAAGGATGAAAACTTAAAAACACCTCCCAAAAAACCCAAAACCACCCCCCAAATGACCCTGTAGAAGGCACGAACACCTCGCATGGGACCAATGTAACTTGTAGGAACTGACCGCGTAGTCTCGGATCTCCCGGTTTGAAAGTATGACGATAATTTGCAAAAATCACACTTAAAGTTAAAAACAAGACGTTAAAGGGTGAAAACCAAAACCTGCCCCCAAACGATCCCGTAGGAGGCACGAACACCTCGCACGGGTCCAATGTAACTTGTAGGAACAGACCGCGTAGTCTCGGGTCTCCCGATTCGCGAGTATGACAATAATTTCCAAAAATCACACTTAGAGTTAAAAATATGCCGTTAAAGGGTGAAAACCCAAACCAACCCCCAAACGACCCCGTAGGAGGCCCGAACATCTCGCACGGGACCAATGTAACTTATAGGAACTGATCGCGTAGTCTCGGGTCTCCTGATTTGAGAGTATGACGATAATTTAAAAAAATCACACTTAGACTTAAAAACATGTCGTTAAAGGGTGAAAACCCAAACTAACCCCCAAACAGGAGGCCCGAACATCTCGCTCGGGACCAATGTAACTTGTAGGACCTGACCGCATAGTCCCGGGTCTTCCGGTTTGAGAGTATGACGATAATATGCAAAAATCTCACTTAGAGTTAAAAATAAGCCGTTAAAGGGTGAAAAACCAAACCAGACCCAAAACGACCCCGTAGGAGGCACGAACACCTCACACGGACCAATGTAACTTATTGGAAACTGATCGCGTAGTCCCGGCATAGTCCCAGGTCTCCCGGTATGAGAGTATGGCGATAATTTGCAATAATCACACTTAGAGTTAAAAACATGGCGTTAAAGGGTGAAAACCCAAACAAGCCCCCAAACGACCCCGTAGGAGGCACGAACACCTCGCACGGGACCAATGTAACTTGTAGGACTGACCGCGTAGTCCCGGGTCCCCCAGTTTGAGTAAGAACTGACCGCATAGTCCTGGGTCTCTCGGTTTGAGAGTATGATGATAATTTGTAAAAATCACACTTAGACTTAAAAACATATCGTTAAAGGGTGAAAACCAAAACCATCCCCCAAACGACCCCGTAGGAGGCACAAACACCTCGCACGGGACCAATATAACTTGTTGGAACTGACCGCGTAGTCCCGGTTCTCCCGATTTGAGACTATGACAATAATTTGCAAAAATCACACTTAGAGTTAAAAATAAGGCGTTAGTGGGTGAAAATTCAAACCAGGCCTCAAACGACCCCGATGGAGGCACGAAAACCTCGCACGGTACCAATGTAACTTGTAGGAACTAACCGCGTAGTCCCGGGTCTCCCGATTTGAGAGTATGACAATAATTTGCAAAAATCACACTTAGACTTAAAAACATACCGTTAAATGGTGAAAACCCAAACCAGTCTCTAAATGGCCCCGTAGGAGGCACGAACACCTCGCACGGGACCAATGTAACTTATAGGAACTGACCGCGTAGTCTCGAATCTCCCGGTTTGAGAGTATGATGATAATTTGCAAAAATCACACTTAGACTTAAAAATATGTCCTTAAAGGGTGAAAACCCAAACTAGCCCCCAAACGACCCCGTAGGAGGCACGAACACCTCGCACGGGACCAATCTAACTTGAAGGAACTGACCTCATAGTCTCGGGTCTCCCGATTTGAGAGTATGACGATAATTTTCAAAAATCATACTCAGACTTTAAAACAAGCCGTTAAATGGTGAAAACCCAAACCAGCCCCCAAACGACCCCGTAGGAGGCACGAACACCTCGCACGGGACCAATGTAACTTGTAGGAACTAACCGTGTAGTCCCGGGTCTCGTGGATTGAGAGTGTGATGATAATTTGCAAAAATCACACTTTGAGTTAAAAATAAGGCGTTAAAGGGTGAAAACCCAAACAAGCCCCCAAACGACCCCGTAGGAGGCACGAACACCTCGTACGGGACCAATGTAAATTAAACGAACTGATCGCGTAGTCCTGGGTCCCCCGGTTTGAGTAGGAACTGACCGCGTAGTCTCGGGTCTCTCGGTTTGAGAGTATGATGATAATTTGTAAAAATCACACTTAGACTTAAAAACAGGTCGTTAAAGGGTGAAAACCCAAACAAGCCCCCAAACGACCATGTAGGAGGCACGAACACCTCGCACGGGACTAATGTAACTTGTAGGAACTGACTGCATAGTCTCGGGTCTCCCGGTTTGTGAGTATGACGATAATTTGCAAAAATCACACTTAGACTTAAAAACAAGTCGTTAAAGGGTGAAAATCCAAACCAGACCCCAAACGACCCCGTAGGAGGCACGAACACCTCGCACGTGACCAATGTAACTTGTAGGAACTGACCGCGTAGTCTCGGGTTTCCTGAATTGAGAGTATGACGATAATTTACAAAAATCACACTTAGACTTAAAAACATGGCGTTAAAGGGTTAAAACCCAAACAAGCCCCCAAATGACCCCGTAGGAGGCACAAACGCCTCGCACGAGACCAATGTAACTTCTAGGAACTGACCGTGTAGTCCCGGGTCCCTCGATTTGAGTAGGTACTGACCGCGTAGTCCCGGGTCTACCGATTTGAGAGTATGATGATAATTTGCAAAAACCACCCTTAGACTTAAAAACATGTCATTAAAGGGCAAAAACCCAAACCAGCCCCCAAACGACCCCGTTGGAGGCACGAACACCTCGCACGGGACCAATGCAACTTGTAAAAACTAATCGCGTAGTCCCGAGTCTCCCAGTTTGAGAGTATGATGATAATTTACAAAAATCACACTTGGAGTTAAAAACAACGCGTTAAAGGGTGAAAACTCAAGCTCGGCCCCAAATGACCCCGTAAAAGGCACGAACACCTCGCACGGGACCAATGTAACTTGTAGGAACAGACCGCATAGTCCCGGGTCTCCCGGTTTGAGAGTATGATGATAATGTATAAAAATCACACTTAGACTTAAAAACATGCCGTTAAAGGGTGAAAATCCAAACAAGCCCCCAAACGACCCCGTAGGAGGCACGAACACCTCGCACGGGACCAATGTAACTTGTAGGAACTGACCGCGTACTCTTGGGTCTCTTAATTTGAGAGTATGATGATAACTTGCAAAAATCACACTTAGAGCTAAAACCAACCCCTAAAAAACCCAAAACCAGCCCCTAAAAAAGCCAAAACCAGCCCCCAAATGATCCCGTAGCAGGCACGAACACCTCGGACGAGACCAATGTAACTTGTAGAAACTGACCGTGAAGTCTCGGATCTCCCGGTTTGAGACTATGATGATAATTTGCAAAAATCACACTTAGAGTTAAAAACAAGTCGTTAAAGGGTGAAAATAAAAACTAGCCCCCAAACGATCCCGTAGGAGGCACGAACACCTCGCACGGGACCAATGTAACTTGTAGGAAGTCACCGCGTAGTCCCAGGTCTCCCGAATTGAGAGTATGATGATAATTTGTAAAAATCACACTTAGACTTAATAACAAGTCATTAGAGGGTGAAAACCCAAACTAGCCCCCGAACGACCCCGTAGGAGGCACGAACACCTCGCACGGGACCAATGTAACTTGTTAGAAACTGACCGCGTAGTCCTGAGTCTCCTGGTTTGAGAGAATGATGATAATTTGCAAAAATCACACTTAGAGTTAAAAACATGCCGTTAAAGGGTGAAAAACCAAACCAACCCCCAAACGGGAGGCCCGAACATCTCGCACGGGACCAATGTAACTTGTAGGAACTGATCGCGTAGTCCTGGGTCTCCTGATTTGAAAGTATGACGATAATATGAAAAAATCACACTTAGAGTTAAAAACAAGTCGTTAAAGGGTGAAAACCCAAACCAGGCCCCAAACGACCCCGTAGGAGGCACGAACACCTCGCACGGGACCAATGTAACTTGTTAGAAACTGACCGCATAGTCCCGGCGTAGTCCCGGGTCTCTCGATTCAAGAGTATGGCGATAATTTGCAAAAATTACACTTAGAGTAAAAAATGTGGCGTTAAAGGGTGAAAACCCAAACAAGCCCCCAAACGACCCCGTAGGAGGCACGAATACCTCGCACGGGACCAATGTAACTTGTAGGAACTGATCGTGTAGTCCCGGGTAATCTGGTTTGAGTAGGAACAGACCACGTAGTCCCGGGTCCCCCAATTTGAGTAGGAACTGACCGCGTAATCCCGGGTCTCCCGGTTTGAGAGTATGAAGATAATTTGCAAAAATCACACTTAGACTTAAAAACATATCGTTAAAGGGTGAAAACTCAAACCATCCCCCAAACGACCCCGTAGGATGTAAAACACCTCGCACGGGACCAATGTAACTTGTACGAACAGACCGCGTAGTCCGGGGTCTCCCGATTTGAGAGTATGACAATAATTTAAAAAAATAACACTTAGAGTTAAAGGGTGAAAATCCAAATCAGGTCCCAAACGACCCTGTAGGAGGCACGAACACCTCGCATGGGACCAATGTAACTTGTAGGAACTCACCGCGTAGTCCCGGGTCTCCCGTTTGAGAGTATGACAATAATTTTCAAAAATCACACTTAGACTTAAAAACATGCCACTAAAGGGAGAAAACCCAAACCAGCCTCCAAACGGCCCCGTAGGAGGCACGAACACCTCCCACGGGACCAATGTAACTTGTAGGAACTGATCGCGTAGTCTCGAGTCTCCCGGTTTGAGAGTATGATGATAATTTGCAAAAATCACACTTAGACTTAAAAATATGTCGTTAAAGGGTGAAAACCCAAACCAGCCCCCAAACGACCTGGTAGGAGGTAGGAATATCTCGCACGGGACCAATGTAACTTGAAGGAACTCACTGCGTTGTCCCGAGTCTCCCGGTTTGAGAGTACGACGATAATTTTCAAAAATCACACTTAGACTTTAAAACAAGCCGTTAAATGGTGAAAACCCAAACCAGCCCCCAAACGACCACTTAGGAGGCACGAACACCTCGCACGGGACCAATGTAACTTGTAGAAACTGACCGTGTAGTCCCGGGTCTCCCGGATTGAGAGTATGATGATAATTTACGAAAATAACACTTAGAGTTAAAAACATGGCGTGAAAGGGTGAAAACCCAAACAAGCCCCCAAACGACCCCGTAGGAGGCACGAACACCTCGCACGGGACCAATGTAACTTATACGAACTGACTGCGTAGTCCCGGGTCCCTCGGTTTGAATAAGAACGGACCGCGTAGTCCCGGGATTCCGGTGTAAGAGTATGACGATAATTTGTAAAAATCACACTCAGACCTAAAAACATGTCGTTAAAGGGTGAAAATCCAAACCAGCCCCCAAACGACCCCGTAGGAGGCACGAACACCTCGCACGGGAACAATGTAACTTGTAGGAACTCATCGCGTAGTCCCGAATCTCTCGGTTTGAGAGTATGACGATAATTTGCAAAAATCACACTTAGAGTTCATACCAAGGCATTAAAGGGTGAAAACCCAAACCAGACCCCAAACGACCCCGTAGGAGGTACGAACACCTCGCACGGGACCAATGTCTCTTATAGGAACTGACCGCGTAGTCCCGGGTCTCTCGGTTTAGGAGTATGATGATAATTTGTAAAAATCACACTTAGACTTAAAACAGGTCGTTAAAGGGTTAAAACCCAAACTAGCCCCCAAACGACCCCATAGGAGGCACGAACACCTCGCACGGGACCAACGTTACTTGTAGGAACTGACCGTGTAGTCCTGGGTCTCTCGGTTTGAGAGTTTGATGATAACTTGAAAAAATCACACTTAGAGCTAAAAACATTCCATTAAAGGGTGAAACCCTAAACCAGCCCCCAAAAAACGCAAAACCAGCCCCCAAACGACCCCGTAGGAGGCACGAACACCTTGCACGGTACCAATGTAACTTGTAGGAACCTATCGCGTAGTCCCGGGTCTCCCGGTTTGAGAGTATGACGATAATTTGCAAAAATAACACTTAGAGTTAAAAATAAGGCGTTAATGGATGAAAATCCAAACCAGACCCCGAACGACCCCGAAGGAGGCACGAAAACCTCACACGGTACCAATGTAACTTGTAGAAGCTCACCGCGTAGTCCCGGGTCTCCCGATTTGAGAGTATGACAATAATTTGCAAAAATCACACTTAGACTTAAAAACATACCGTTAAATGGTGAAAACCCAAACCAGCCTCCAAACGGCCCCGTAGGAGGCACGAACACCTCGTACGGGACCAATGTAACTTGTAGGAACTGACCGCATAGTCTCGAGTCTCCCGGTTTGAGAGTATGATGATAATTTGCAAAAATCACACTTAGACGTAAAAATATGTCGTTAAAGGGTGAAAACCCAAACCAGCCCCCAAACGACCTGATAGGAGGTAGGAATATCTCGCACGGGACCAATGGAACTTGAAGGAACTCACTGCGTTGTCCCGAGTCTCCCGGTTTGAGAGTACGACGATAATTTTCAAAACTCACACTTAGACTTTAAAACAAGCCGTTAAATGGTGAAAACCCAAACCAGCCCCCAAACGACCACTTAGGAGGCACGAACACCTCGCACGGGACCAATGTAACTTGTAGAAACTGACCGTGTAGTCCCGGGTCTCCCGGATTTAGAGTATGATGATAATTTACGAAAACAACATTTAGAGTTAAAAACATGGCGTGAAAGGGTGAAAACCCAAACAAGCCCCCAAACGACCCCATAGGAGGCACGAACACCTCGCACGGGACCAATGTAACTTATACGAACTGATCGCGTAGTCCCGGGTCCCTCGGTTTGAATAAGAACGGACCGCGTAGTCCCGGGATTCCGGTGTAAGAGTATGACGATAATTTGTAAAAATCACACTCAGACCTAAAAACATGTCGTTAAAGGGTGAAAACCCAAACCAGCCCCCAAACGACCCCGTAGGAGGCACGAACACCTCGCACGGGACCAATGTAACTTGTAGGAACTCATCGCGTAGTCCCGAATCTCTCGGTTTGAGAGTATGACGATAATTTGCAAAAATCACACTTAGAGTTCATACCAAGGCATTAAAGGGTAAAAACCCAAACCAGACCCCAAACGACCCCGTAGGAGGTACGAACACCTCGCACGGGACCAATGTAACTTATAGGAACTGACCGCGTAGTCCCGGGTCTCTCGGTTTAGGAGTATGATGATAATTTGTAAAAATCACACTTAGACTTAAAAACAGGTCGTTAAAGGGTTAAAACCCAAACTAGCCCCCAAACGACCCCATAGGAGGCACGAACACCTCGTACGGGACCAACGTTACTTGTAGGAACTGACCGTGTAGTCCTGGGTCTCTCGGTTTGAGAGTTTGATGATAACTTGAAAAAATCACACTTAGAGCTAAAAACATTCCATTAAAGGGTGAAACCCTAAACCAGCCCCCAAAAAACCCAAAACCAGCCCCCAAACGACCCCGTAGGAGGCACGAACACCTTGCACGGTACCAATGTAACTTGTAGGAACCTATCGCGTAGTCCCGGGTCTCCCGGTTTGAGAGTATGACGATAATTTGCAAAAATAACACTTAGAGTTAAAAATAAGGCGTTAATGGATGAAAATCCAAACCAGACCCCAAACGACCCCGAAGGAGGCACGAAAACCTCACACGGTACCAATGTAACTTGTAGAAGCTCACCGCGTAGTCCCGGGTCTCCCGATTTGAGAGTATGACAATAATTTGCAAAAATCACACTTAGACTTAAAAACATACCGTTAAATGGTGAAAACCCAAACCAGCCTCCAAACGGCCCCGTAGGAGGCACGAACACCTCGCACGGGACCAATGTAACTTGTAGGAACTGACCGCATAGTCTCGAGTCTCCCGGTTTGAGAGTATGATGATAATTTGCAAAAATCACACTTAAACTTAAAAATATGTCGTTAAAAGGTGAAAACACAAACCAGCCCCCAAACGACCCCGTAGGAGGCACGAACACCTCGCACGGGACCAATCTAACTTGAAGGAACTGACCGCGTAGTCCCGGGTCTCCCGATTTGAGAGTATGACGATAATTTTCAAAAATCACACTTAGACTTTAAAACAAGCCGTTAAATGGTGAAAACCGAAACCGGCCCCCAAACGACCCCGTAGGAGGCACGGACACCTCGCACGGGACCAATGTAACTTGTAGGAACTGACCGTGTAGTCCCGGGTCTCCTGGATTGAGAGTATGATGATAATTTGCAAAAATCACACTTTGAGTTAAAAACAAGGCATTAAAAGGTGAAAACCTAAACATGCCCCCAAACGACCTCGTAGGAGGCACGAACACCTCGTACGGGACCAATGTAAATTATACGAACTGACAGCATAGTCCCGGGTCCCCCGGTTTGAGAGAATGGTGATAATTTGCAAAAATCACACTTAGAGTTAAAAACATGCCGTTAAAAGGTGAAAAACCAAACCAGCCCCAAAAAAACCTAAAATAATCCCCCAAACGACCCCGTAGGTGGCACGAGCACCTCGCACGGGACCAATGTAACTTGTAGGAACTAATCGCGTAGTCTCGGGTTTTGAGAATATGGAGATAGTTTGTAAAAATCGACACTTAGACTTCAAAACAAGTCGTTAAAGGGTGAAAACCCAAACAAGCCCCCAAACGACCCCGTAGGAAGCACGAACACCTCGCACGGGACCAATTTAACTTGTCGGAACTGACCACATAGTCTCGGGTCTCCTAATTTGAGAATATGATGATAGTTTGTAAAAATCACACTTAGACTTGAAAATAAGCCTTTAAAGGGTGAAAACCCAAACCAGGCCCCAAACGACCCCGTAGGAGGCACGAACACCTCGCACGGTACCAATGTAACTTCTTGGAAACTGACCGCGTAGTCCCGGGTCTCCTGATTTGAGAATATGACGATAGTTTGCCAAAATCAAAACTTAGACTTAAAAACAAGTTGTTAAAGGGTGAAAATCGAAACCATCCCCCAAACGACCCCGTAGGAGGCACGAACCCCACGCACGGGATCAATGTAACTTGTAAGAACTGACCGCGTAGTCCTGAGTCTCCCGATTTGAGAATATAACGATAGTTTACAAAAATTAAGACTTAGACTTAAAAATAAGTCGTTAAAGGGTGAAAAACCAAAACCATCCCCCAAACGACCCCGTAGTAGGCAAGAACACCTCGCACGGGACCAATGTATCTTGGTGGAACTGACCGCGTAGTCCCGGGTCTCCCGGTTTGAGAATATGATGATAGTTTGCAAAAATCACACTTAGACTTGAAAACAAACCGTTGAAGAGTGAAAACCCAAACCATCCCCCAAACAACACCGTAGGTGGCACGAATACCTCGCACGGGACCAATGTAACTTGTAAGAACTGACTGCGGAGTCCCGGGTCTCCCAGTTTGAGAATATGACGATAGTTTGCAAAAATCAACACTTAAACTTAAAAACAAACCGTTAAAGGGTGAAAACCCAAACGAGCCCCCAAACAACCCCGTAGGAAGCATGAACACCTCGCACGGGACCTATGTAACTTGTAAGAACTGACCGCATAGTCTCAGGTCTCTTGGTTTCAGACTATGATGATAGTTTGCAAAAACCAACACTTAGACTTCTGACCAATGTAACTTCTAGGAACATACCGCGTAGTCTCGGGTCTCACGATTTGAGACTACGACGATAGTTTGCAAAAATCAACACTTAGACTTAAAAGTAAGCCGTTAAAGGGTGAAAACCCAAACCAGCCACCAAACGACCCGGTAGGAGGCACGAACACCTCGCACGGGACCAATGTAACTTGTTGGAAACTCACCACCTAGTCCCGGGTCTTCCCATTTGAGAATATGACGATAGTTTGTAAAAATCAACACTTAGACTTAAAAACAAGCCGTTAAAGGGTGAAAACCCAAACAAGCCCCGAAACGACCCCGTATGATGCGCGAACACCTCGCACGAAACCAATATAACTTGTAGGAACTGACCGCATAGTCCCGGGTCTACCAGTTTGAGACTATGACGATAGTTTGCCAAAATTAACACTTAGACTTAAAAGCAAGCCGTTAAAGGTTGAAAACCCAAACCAGCCCCCAAACGACCCCGTAGGAGGCACGAACACCTCGCACGGGACCAATGTAACTTTTAGGAACTGACCGCGTAGTCTCGGATCTCCCGGTTTGAGAGCATGACGATAATTGGCAAAAATCACACTTAGAGTTAAAAACAAGTCGTTAAAGGGTGAAAACCAAAACCATCCCCCAAACGATCCCGTAGGAGGCACGAGCACCTCGCACGGGTCCAATGTAACTTTTAGGAACTGACCGCGTAGTCCCGTGTCTCCCGGTTTGCAAGTATGACGATAATTTCCAAAAATCACACTTAGACGTAAAACAAGCCGTTAAAGGGTGAAAACCCAAACCAGCTCCCAATCGACCCCGTAGGAGGCACGAACACCTCGCACCGGATCAGTGTAACTTGTAGGAATTGATCGCATAGTCCCGGGTCTCCCAGTTTGAGAGTATGACGATAATTTGCAAAAACCACACTTAGAGTTAAAAACATACCGTTAATGGGTGAAAACCCAAACCAGACCCAAAACGACCCCGTAGTAGGCACGAACACCTCGTACGGGACCAATATAACTTATAGGAACTGATCGCATAGTCTCGAGTCTCCCGGTTTGAGAGTCTGATGATAATTTGCAAAAATCACACTCAGAGTTAAAAACATGCCGTTAAAGGGTGAAAACCCAAACCAGCCCCCAAACGACCCCATAGGAGGTACGAACACCTCGTACGGGACCAGTATAACTTGTAGGAACTGATCGCGTAGTTCCGGGTCTCCCAGTTTGGGAGTATGACGATAATTTGCAAAAATCACACAAGTTAAAAACAAGCCGTTAAAGGGTGAAAACCCAAACCAGCCCCCAAATGATCCCTTAGGAGGCACAAACACCTCGCACTGGATGAATGTAACTTATAGGAATTGATCGCGTAGTCCCGGGTCTCCCAGTTTGAGAGTATGATGATAATTTACAAAAATCACACTAGACTTAAAAACAAGCCGTTAAAGGGTGAAAACCCGCACCAGCCCCCAATCGACCCCGTATGAGGCAATAACACCTCGCACCGGATCAATGTAACTTGTAGGAACTGACCGCGTAGTCCCGGGTCTCCCGATTTGAGAGTATGACGATAATTTGCGAAAATCACACTTAGAGTTAAAAACATGTCGTTAAAGGGTGACGACCCCGTAGGAGGCACGAACACCTCGCACGGGACCAATGTAACTTGTAGGAACTAACCGCGTAGTCTCGGGTCTCCCGATTTGAGGGTATGACGATAATTTTCACTCATATATGTAATTTTTTAGTTTTGAGTAATTTTTTTTTAAAAATTATTGGGTTACTAATATCGTATCTTTTTTGTATCCTATTTTTTTTTTCAGGATAACAGTTTATCGTTGGCTTTTATTCATGTGGAACACACAAAGAACTCAATGGTTTACAACAAAGGGTTTATTAATGATTCCGTTTTTTTGTGTCATGGCCAAACGGTCTTTTGTTGTTTTATTGTTGACTTTTATGGCTGTTCGGGCTTTTGTAAGTTAATTTTTATATTTTGTAGCCGTGCGGACTTTATGTTAGGCAGGTTTTGTATTAACGGATTTTGGAATGTCCAGAAAATAGAGGAAACTCTGCCCAATTTTTTTTTGGCCTGTGAGTTGTTAAAGACTTGTAATATTTTGAAGTTTGTATGTACATTAGTTTATTAACAACGCGCAATATTATTAATTTGTGAATTTTGTGCTTTCGAATAATTAATTTTTTTATAAAAAATTTGGCACAGTTCATAACCGTGGCAATAGTGTATCATATTTTGGCACGGTTTTGAACTGTGTCAAATTTTTTTAAACTGTGTTGAATCTGGCACAGTTAAAAACTGTACCAAAAGTGTGCCAGAAATATCAAATTCTGGCACGATTTAAAAGCGTGCCAGACGTGTTCCTATTTTGCTGAATCTGGCACTGTTAAAAACTGTGCCAATAGTGTGCCAGAAATATGAAATTCTGGCACGGTTTAGAAGTGTGCCAGAAGTGTTCCTATTTTGCTGAATCTGGCACAGTTAAAAACTGTGCCAAAAGTGTGCCAGAAATATCAAATTCTGGCATGGTTTAAAAGTGTGCCATAAGTGTTTCTGTTTGGCTTAATCTGGCACACTTTGGAGCCGTGCCAGAAAAAAAAATTCCATTTTAGAACATCTGATTCTGGCACAGTTCAAAACCGTGCCAGATTTGATCTGGCACAGTTTTAAACCATGCCAGATTCCTGTTTTTGGTGTAGTGTCTCTATGAAAGAAAATGATATCAGGACTACGTGACTTAGTTGAACAAAAGATTAAGAACTATAGAGGATAGATCTTCTCAAATCTCGAACTAACTCAACTCACAGAAGAGTTTTCAGGTGAGAAATTAGTCGAAGTTGGGTTAGGGTTTTATTCTCTCTCTCTCTCTCTTCTCTTCTTTTTTTCTCTCAGAGGTGAAATGATTCAAATATTGTAAACGTAACACATATGGGCTCTATTATACTAAAGCATATAAGGCTCTGGAAGAACGAAGCAAATTAGCGATCAGGATTAAAAACAAATGATCGAAGTAAATCTAATGGCTGACGATGCAATGCTATTAAAAACACTCTGGTTGGTTTAAAAGGCTAACACTTGGATCAAGTTAGACGACATGCAGACCATTGATAAGATTGTTCCAACGGTTAAACTAAAGTCTCAGATATGTGAGGTAATCAAAACACAAATCTAGCCGTTATAAGTCCAACACGTGTAAAGCTACGATTAACTAGATCTAATGCGCGTGTCTTTGAAGTTGAAATAATTCAATTTCCCCCCACAATATTATCTAGCGCTTTTGGATTCTACCCAAGAAAAGTTTTAGGCACTTATGGAAATTATAAAACAGCCCCAAAACATTATAAAATCCAATTTTAAATGTCTAAAAATTATTTTTAAAATTCCTAAACTATTTTAAATATCCCAAAAATTGTAGAAATCATTTTAATGGGATTTAACTCACACGCACACATATTATGAAGAATGCAACACATAAATGCAATCCTAGGTGAATGAGTTGGTGTTCTACCTTTAGGAACTTTAGAGAAATTCAAATATAGAGTCTGAAGCTCTTTGGTAGACTAGGATATGACTCAATTTTTTCACTATTTTCAAACTAGATAAGCACCTATATAGTAAAGACTCAAGTGAGTCAAAGATATAGGGTGCTTCAATCTCTCCCTTTGAAAATATGAGACAAAATCTCCTATGAGTCATCGAGGACTCGTGGGGATACAAAAGAAATAAGAAAAAACAATTCCTATACAAAAAAATTATCTAACCAATATCCTAGAAAGGAAAATTACATAACTCTACTAGTTACAGACTAATACCTTTCAAAATTCTGATGTAAAAGAAGGTACTGATTCCTGAAAATGAGAAACTAAGATCAAGTTTTTTAGTTGAGAATACAACAAGAAAGTCCAAGTAGACTCAAATTTCTCCCCCGTTTTGTCTCAAATGGACAAAGGGCAAAGAAAATAAATATGAAATAATAAATCATTGTTCTGCCATGACCGTACTAATAGATTTGCGCAAAGATTCAAATTGAATATTATCCAATGGTTTAGTAAATATGTCAGATAATTGCAATTCAGTATGCATGTAATTAATTTCTAACTCCTTAGATTCAACTAACTCGCGTATGAAATGATATCAAATTTTAATATGTTTAGTGCGAGAGTGCTGAACTGGATTTTTATAAATATTAATCACACTTTGATTGTCATCATAGAGATGTAACTTATCTTCAGTTATCACTACACCAAAACTGGCGGTTGGTCACGGCCAAAATCCTTAACCAAAGCTGTGGGTCGCAGACTTGGACCGTGACCATTTCGGGCGTGACCATTTTCGTAGGTCGCGGCCCAAGTCCGTGACCAAAAAATGGTCACGGCAGATGGTCGCGGACTTAGGCCGTGACCCATGTCGTGACGAGTCGCGGCCCTGATCCGTCACCCACAACCATGACAAATTGGTCGCGGCCAAAGTCCGCGACCCACGACCATGACAAAAAAATTTTAAAAAAATTGGTCGCGGTCCTGATCCGTGACCAACAACCGTGACAAATTGGTCACGACCAAAGTCCGCGACACGCGACCGTGACAAAAAAAAATTAAAAAAAATTGGTTGCAGGGCTGATCCGTGACCCACAACCGTGACAAATTGGTCGCGACCAAAGTCTGCGACCCACGACCGTGACAAAAAAAAATGGTCGCAACCCTAATCCGTGACCATTTTTATGCGTGACGAAAAATAAAAATGGTCATGGACAAAGTCCATGACCATATTTAACTACAATTTTTAAAAAAATGTATTTTTTTGGTCCAATCCTAAAATAGGGGGTCCTGTGAGTGCACCATCAGTTGCTACGTGTAACGTTTGATGCGTACGAGGTGTTACAAATATTTATTATTGGCAAAACAATAAAAAAAATCACAAATTACGAATCGAGAACGTTGTTAATAAACAAATATATATACAAACTTATAAAAATTACACGTCTTAATAATTCACAGACCAAAAAAAAATTGGGCAGAGTTTCCTCTATTTTCTAGACATTCCAAAACCTGTAAATGTAAAACCTACTTATTATAAAGCTCGCAGGGCTATAAAATTCAACAATCAAATTATAAAAGCCCGCACAGCCATAAAACTAAACAATAAAAGCCTGCACGACCATAAAACTAAACAATAAAAGTCCGCACGGCTGTAACACAAAAATCAAAATCCTGAATGTCCACAACCTATAAATAATCTTCATGTTGTAGACCATTGCCTCCTTCGTTTGTTCCGTGTGCAAAAATTCTACAAATGATGGGATATATAACAAAAATATCAGTAACCAAGTAGTTTTACAAAAAATTTAATCAAGCAGAAAAATTGCATATATGAGTTAAAATTATCAGTAACCAAGTAGAAATATACAAATTACTGTCGTATTCTCAAACCGGGAGTCCCACGGTTGCGGGGTCAGTTCCTACGAGTTACATTGGTCCCGTGGGAGGTGTTGGTGCCACCCACGGAGACGTTCGGGGGCTGTTTCGAGTTCTCACCCTCTAACGCCATGTTTTTAAGCCTAAGTCTACAAATATGCAAATTATCATCGTATTCTCAAACCGGGAGTCCCGCGGCTACGGGGTTAGTTCCTACGAGTTACATTGGTCCCGTGGGACGTGTTGGTGCCACCCACGGGGCCGTTCGGGGCCTGTTTCGAGTTTTCACCTTCTAACGCCATGTTTTTAAGCCTAAGCCTAGAAATACGCAAATTACCGTCGTATTCTCAAATGAGGAGACCCGCGGCTGCGGGGTCAGTTCCTACGAGTTACGTTGGTCCCGTGGGAGGTGTTGGTGCCACCCACGGGGCCGTTCTAGGGTTGTTTCGAGTTTTCACCTTCTAACGCCATGTTTTTGGACCTAAGTCTAGAAATACGCAAATTACCATCGTATTCTCAAACCGGGAGACCCGCGGCTGCGGGGTCAGTTCCTACGAGTTACGTTGGTCCCCTGGGAGGTGTTGGTGCCACCCACGGGGACGTTCTGGGGCTATTTCGAGTTTTCACCTTCTAACGCCATGTTTTTAAGCCTAAGTCTAGAAATACGCAAATTGCCGTCATATTCTCAAATCGGGAGACCCGCGGCTGCGGGATCAGTTCCTATGAGTTACGTTGGTGCCGTGGGAGGTGTTGGTGCCACCCACCGGGCCGTTTGGGGGCTATTTCGAGTTTTCACCTTTTAACGCCATGTTTTGCTTAAGTCTAGAAATACGCAAATTACCGTCGTATTCTCAAATCGGGAGACCCGCGGCTGCGGGGTCAGTTCCTACGAGTTACGTTGGTCCCGTGGGAGGTGTTGGTGCCACCCGCGAGGCCGTTCGGGGGCTGTTTTGAGATTTCACCCTCTAACGTCATTTTTTAAGCCTAAGTCTAGAAATATACAAATTACCATAGTACTCTCAAACCGAGAGACCCGCGGCTGCAGGGTCAGTTCCTACGAGTTACGTTGGTCCCGTGGGAGGTGTTGGTGCCACCCATGGGGCCATTCGGGGGCTGTTTCGAGTTTTCACCCTCTAACGTCATGTTTTTAAGCCTAAGTCTAGAAATATGAAAATTACCGTCATATTCTCAAATCGGGAGACCCGCGACTGCGGGGTCAGTTCCTACGAGTTATGTTGGTCCCGTGGGAGGTGTTGGTGCCACCCACGGGGTCGTTTTGGGGCTGTTTCGAGTTTTCACCTTCTAACGCCATGTTTTTAAGCCTAAGTCTAGAAATACGCAAATTACCATCGTATTCTCAAATCGGGAGACCCGCGGCTGCGGGGTCAGTTCCTACGAGTTACGTTGGTGCCGTGGGAGGTGTTGGTTCCACCCACGGGGCCGTTCGAGGGCTGTTTCGAGTTTTCACCTTTTAACGCCATGTTTTGCTTAGGTCTAGAAATACGCAAATTACCGTCGTATTCTCAAACCGGGAGACCCGCGACTGCGGGGTCAGTTCCTACGAGTTACGTTGGTCCCGTGGGAGGTGTTGGTTCCACCCACGGGGCCGTTCGGGGGCTGTTTCGAGTTTTCACCCTCTAACGTCATATTTTTAAGCCTAAGCCTAGAAATACGCAAATTACCGTCGTATTCTCAAATCGGGAGACCCGCGGCTGTGGAGTCAGTTCCTACGAGTTACGTTGGTCCCATGGGAGGTGTTGGTGCTACCCACTAGAACGTTCGGGGGTTGTTTCGAGTTTTCACCCGCGGTTATGGATGGTTGATTGATTTAGAGCCTTAATTATTGCAGATGGTTATGATATTGGATAGTCTCGAAAACATTTAGGATTTTAAACCCATTGCAAACTTGACATGATTGTTTGGTTTTATTTTCCCGGTATTTCGATTCAGTGACAAATAATTACTTTTCATTACTATAAATAAGCATACCCTCGGTGCTTATTGGTAGGAGGGATATTATGTACCCAAAGAGGCAAATGTGGAGGATAAAGCCCCCGATCAATGTGGATTTCTTTGTCACAACAAGGGTGCAATTTCGGACAGTTTTAATGGAGGTAGGCACATTATAAATATTTATTAGATCTATACAACAAGGATGGTCTACTGATAACGTGTATTGGATACACAACCTATCTGTTAACATTGACCAAGAGCAAGAGGTGGACGTGAATGATGACCTAGCACGCGAACTTGCGTTCTATACGCAGGCAAACCTTCATCAAAAGTCGATTGTAAGCGGCATCTGTATATATATGCATATGTTGCATATATATGCACTGCATATATATGCAGCAGTTGCATATATATGTCTGCATATATATGCACTGCATATATATGCAGCAGTTGCATATATTTGAAACACTTCCCCGCCCCGCCCCCTGCCCCGTCCCCTCCCCCCTTTCCCACTCACACACGCACACACGCGCACACAAACACACACACAAACATGTATACACTGGCATATCTGTTAAGTTTTTGGATTGGGGGTTTCACGTTGCTGCCAAAAACGAGGTATACCTCACGAATTTGTTTTAATATATTTTTGTTGAATCTTTTGTTTCAGCAAGTATGATTTATCACTGTGAAGCTTCTCATCACTGTTGTAATGGATGGCCTGATAAGTAGGATGCACTGAGCATATGGTATGTTTTATTTCTAAATCTGTCATTTAGTTTCATATTAATAATTATATAATTCTGATATGTTATTTCTCTTTCAGGTGACAATTATTTAAAGTCCTACGTGATACCGGAACCGGAGGCAACCGTAACGGATCAGATGACTGAATATGAGTGTCAAGAGGTTTGTTTTGTAGATCCCACTCTTGGATTCACCCTAGATCAGGTATACTCTCTATTTTATTTTGGATTTTATCACCAATATGCACACACTCACACGCGCACACAAACACACGCACGCACACATGCACACACTCTCACTACATATATGCATATGCATATATGCAGATTGCATATATGCATACATGCCCCGTCCCCTCCCCCCTTCCCCAGTCACACA
Source organism: Sambucus nigra (assembly GCA_949130495.1). Classification (NCBI taxonomy): domain Eukaryota; kingdom Viridiplantae; phylum Streptophyta; class Magnoliopsida; order Dipsacales; family Adoxaceae; genus Sambucus; species Sambucus nigra. The sequence goes on along the minus strand of OX422208.1, from coordinate 39,578,668 downwards.
CACTCACACACACACGCACACGCGCTCCCCCTGCCCGTCCCCTCCCCCTTCCCCACTCGCACACGAGCACACACACAAACATGCACACACGCACACACGCGCCCCCTGCCCATCCCCTCCCCTTTTCCCATGCACACACGCACACACACAAGCCGGGAGCACCGTGACTACACGGTCGGTTCCTATGACTTACATTGGTCCTATTCGAGGTGTTCGTGACTCTTACGGTACCGTTTTGTGGCTTTTTTACGTTTTCACCCTTCTAAGGCATGCTTTTATGCTTTAGTCTAATTTTTTGCAAATTTATGTCGTACACTCCAACCGGGAGCGCCGTGACTACGCGGTCGGTTCCTACGAGTTACATTGGTCCCGTGCGAGGTGTTCGTGACTCTTACGGGACCGTTTTAAGATTGTTTTACGTTTTCACCCTTCGATGGCATGCAATTCTAACTCTTTGCTAATTTACGTCGTACACTCAACCCGGAATCCCTGTTACTACGCGATCGGTTCCTAGGATTCACATTGGTCCCGTGCGAGGTGTTCGTAACTCTTACGGGACCGTTTTGTGCTTGTTGTACATTTTCACCCTTCGATGGCATGTTTTTATGCTCAAGTCTATTTTTTTGCAAATTTACATCGTACACTCTAACCGAGAGCCCCGTGACTACGCGATCAGTTTCTATGAGTTACATTAATCCCGTGCGAGGTGTTCGTGACTCTTACTGGACCGTTTTATGGCTATTTTACGTTTTCACCCTTCGATGGCATGTTTTTATGCTTAAGTCTAACTTTTTACAAATTTACGTCATACACTCAAACCGGGAGGCCCGTGACTACGTGGTCGGTTCCTACGAGTCACATTAGTCCCGTGCGAGGGGTTCATGACTCTTACAGGACCGTTTTAAGGATGTTTTACGTTTTCACCCTTCGATGTCATGTTTTTATGCTTAAGTTTATTTTTTTACAAATTTACGTCATACACTCAAATCGGGAGCGCCGTGACTACACGGTCAGTTCCTGCGATTTACATTAGTCCCGTGCGAGGTGTTCGTGACTCTTACGGGACTGTTTTGTGGCTATTTTACGTTTTCACCATTCGATGGCATATTTTTATGCTTAAGTCTAATTTTTTGCAAATTTACGTCGTACAATCAAACCGGGAGCGCCTTAAACTAGAAAGTGGCAATCCGTTGGATAATGACTTCTTTTTCTAGTGTTCACCCTAACTATTCTTTGTTCAAAAGTTATGTTCTCCCTCACCCCCTCCCTCCCACTGGAAGTGACAAGAAACAAATGCGCCAACAATACTCAAGCTATAGGGGGCACAAAACACTTAAAATTACGGGGTTTAGACATAAATAGGATCCAAACCCAAAATAATTAAAAAAATTGAATCAATACATATTTAACCTTAAAATAAAGTTCATCATAGGTCTATCCATTACCTGGATATTTGTTACACCCAACGCCAATCAGAACCTTCTCTATGCCAGCAGCGATGCAATTTCAGATTATGTTTGATAGTAGTTCGACCCCAACATCAATGTATCCTATGACAGTGAAAAAATAATGAATTTTTTGCAAACAGTTATGTTCAATTAAAAAAATGGTAGAACCAAAAAATCAAATTCAAAACCAAAGGAAGAAAACCAGGGCTAGTTCTTTCGTCACTCACTGTCCCTACGAGTTACATTGGTCCCGTGGGAGGTGTTGGTACCACCCACGGGGCCTCACGGGGCCGTTCGGGGGTTGTTTCGGGTTTTCACCATCTAAAGCCAAACGATAGAGATAAATAAATGAAAACATATCCATTCTAAACAAAAGAACCGATAAATCACCTAACATTTGCACAAATAGCGGGACATTACACTTAAAAGTAGATGAAATTCATAAATTAATGTAAAGTGCTAATACAATGTCAATATCATAATAGGATACAAATAAGATTGATGAGGATAAAATAATATTTTGATACTCAATCTTCCTCTAAATCAACTAAAAGATCCTTCAAATTAGGGTTGTCATCAAGAGCTAACTGGAACTCTTTTGGAGCCTTTAATGCGTCTACTTCAGTAGTCATACCCTTTGGTGCATGCACAATGATGATGCTGAAATCTAGCACCACCGGATAAGTGATGATGAGCTCAAACAGTAGTAACCATGGCAGCCATGGAGATATATATGTGTGAGTGTGTAAAAGGGGATGAGTATAATAGGAATAAGACAATGATGTATAGTGGTTCAGCCAATTAGGCCTATATCCACTGTGAGTGTGTGATCCACTAAGTATGGGCACTAATGGCCTTGGATACAATGCACATAAGCTCACTTTCTCTCTCTACTGTGTGTACAAGTAGAGTTTTTGCTAGGGTTACAATTATCGATCGATATCCCCTGTAGGGTTGTAGGTGACAAGTATATATAGGTCTTGGGGGGTGTAGTGTACCCCCCAAGTATGCATGGTGCATGTCAATGATGATCTAGCCAATCCCCTGTTGACACTTGTAGATGCAAAATGATGACATAATATTCCCTCACGTGAGGGTGTGATTTTATTATAATGGTCTCCCATGTGCCATGTGAGCCTCACGAGCACTGTTCCACGCGTCTCCCAAACCACGCGTTGTGATGATGTCACCCTCGGCCTTTGATATGAGGCCGAGGGTGAAGTTCCTTCCGACAATGAGTCTGGTCTAATTTGGGCCTCGTACTATCGTACCCTTGGGAGGTCGTCCGGAGCCTGATGAAGGGTCGGCCCCCTGAGGGGTCATCCGTAGCCTGATGAAGGGTCGGCCCCTGAGGGGTCGTCTGAAGCCTGATGAAGGGTTGGCCCCCTGAGGGGTTGTCTGGAGCCTGATGAAGGGTTGTCCCCTGAGGGGTCGTCCGTAGCCTGATGAAGGGTCGGACTCCTAGGGGTCGTCTGGGCCTGATGAGGCACAGGGCTCCCTAGGCATGGCCGAGGGTATATACGGGTATATCAATCACCCCCCCAGCCCTTAGCCATAGATGATGCTGAGATGGTTGAGGGATAATGTTGCTTTTGAGACTAAGTGTATGGTCTGTTTGATGTATGACACCTGTCAAGCTGATGTGACACATGTTAAATTTTTATCCAATGTCGTTCCAGTTTTCAAGGCGTGGCAGCTGCATGTTGCTTAGGGCTTTGTGCCCTAATGATGTCCTCCTCATGGGTTGTGCTTTGCTTGGGTAATGGGCCCACTCATCATTAAGGTATATAAGAAAGTTTTGAAACCTTTCCTTCTCTTCTTCTTTTTCGCGCCCAAGCTCTCTCTCTCTCTAGATTTCCAACAGACAAACCACCATTTCTGTAAATTTTAATATTTCGAGCTTGGCAGTCTTGCTCTTCCCTCTCAGGTAATCCCTCTGCCCTAGTGTCCTCTTTTCCTTCATTTCTTGCTTGCTTTATTATTTTAGGCTTGTAGGGTAGGATTTTCCTTAGGGTGTTTCATAACTTTTCTGGCGTCTTCTCCGGCGACTGGTTCTTGAGTGTTCTTGATTAAAACACTTGGTTTCTTTTGTTTCAATCCAAAAGTCCAGCTTGGTCAATTGAAAACTTGTTTGTAGTTAGCTTAGAAATTCATCCAAGTGTAGGGTCTCCCCCTTAATGCTTAGGAGGCTTTACAGTTTAGTCGAGGAGTTCCCATCCTTGAGAGAGAAGCTCTTCGTAGAGATTAGGTGAATAGAGAAAGGGGAGGAGAGGAGACGAGGGGCCGACCCTAATTGGGTACGACCCATTTTTCCCATTCCTCTTGCCACAATAAGACCCTCTGAGTCTTGCGGGTCGTCTTGTCGTCCAGCCGAGAGTTATTCGAGTGAGATGGATGAGAGAGCGTCGTCGCCAATTGGTGCTGGACCTTCTGGGAGAGGAGAGGCGTCTGACCTAAGCCCAGGCCGACAGGCCGAGGGTATGGTTACTTCTGAGGCTGTCCCTATGACAACTCTATCTCCACATGCCTTCCAGATGGCTTTTCCCCAAGGGCCTCTGACAAGTGATGAGGCCGAGGCCGAGGGTGAGGGGACTGAGGATGATGAGGACTCAGATGACCTAGTTGACACATCTCATACCTCGTCTTATATTTCCTCGGTCAGGTATCGTGACCTTCTTATGTGGAGGCATGCATATGGTGTTCCTCCCACCATATTTATGAGGGTTCCCTCTGAGGACGAGAGGGTCTTTGAGGGTGAAGAGGGAGAGATAGCGGTGTATGAACAAATGTTCAAGGTAGGTGTCAGACTCCCTTTACATCCTGCTATCGTAGATATTTTATCAGCCCTCGGCGTTGCCCCCTCTCAACTTCCTCCCAACTCTTAGAGGACGGTCCTTGGTTATGTCTCCTTATGGAAAAATTCTTTCACTGATGAGCCCTCGGTCGACGTATTCTTAGCCTGTTATAATATCACCTCCTCGTCCAAATAGCCTGGGTATTATCACCTGGGAGCGAGGAGGTCTAACAAAAAACTTCTCCACGTGGCACAAACCTTCAACCATGATTGGAAGAAGAGATTCTTCTTTGTCTCCGGAGAGTGGGAGTTCTCTGCCGAGGCACAACTTGTTGACGGTCCGAGGGTCCCCAGAAGATGGTCTAACCCTTCAATGAAGGCCAGGTCAGACCTCGGACTTAATCTGGAAGAGAAAGACATAGTTGAATATCTGAGAGGACGAGGGAGAGGGAATGAACTTCCAAAGTTTGAAGATGTGATGACCCCTCGATTCCTCAAGGAAGCTGGTCTGAGGGTCGGCCCCCTGACAGAACTATGTGAGTTATATTATTTTTCCATTCTTTACTTTTTTTCAAGTGTTTCATCATTGCCTCTGCATTTTTCTAACGTTTTGTCCTCCTTTCAGGTCGTCCCTCTAGCATATCGGATTAACTTTGGGAAATGACTGCTCCCAGCTTACTATCAGGTCTAGGTAAAAAGAAAGGCAAGGAGCCTCAGCAAGCTCCGAGGAAGACGAATGTCGTCGGGCCGACGGTTGTTGAGCCGACTGCTGATAGCAATAAAAGGAAAGAGCCTGAAACTCCTGTTGACCCTCGGTCGGACTCAAGGACGAGGACGAGGGTAGAGTCGTCTGAGGGGGTTGGTTCATCTTCCAGCATAGGGGACTTCTGGTCCCAGAACTTGGCGCTTCTAAAGGCCAAGTCGTCCTCCCTGATTGCCAATCTGAGGGCGGCCAAAGCCTCTATGTTCTCTGCCCCCTCGGCCGCCGACTATGATTTCTTGTCTAAAATGCCCCCGGCCAAGGTGTATGACTATGGTCTGCACACACTGGCTCAGGTATTTATTTTTACTTCATCTCCTTAGTTGAATTTTTCACCAACTGTTTCCTCAGCCTCTTAACAAGTGTCTTTTTCTGTGCAGTCTGTCTGTGCCTTTACCTCGGCCACTAAGTGGATGGCTGAGAATCAACAGAAGTTTCATGAAGCTGAGAAGGCCATTCAGCATGAGGCCGACCTGTAGACAGAGCTCGAGACTGCAAGGGCTGAACTGGAGAGTGTCAGGACTGAGCATGCCAGGGTCTTGAATGAGCTGACGAGACAACATGATGCCGACCAGCAGGCCAAGGACCTGCTTATAAAGGAGAAGGATGAAGCCTTGATCAACTTGGAGGTTCAGCACAAGGTCGATCTTGAGGCGGCTGTCAAAAAGGCCGAGGCCGATGCTGTGGAGGCCTACAAACTCTCGGACGAGTTTCAAGGCTTTGTCCTTGAATACTTGGAGAGGGGAATTAGGAGGGCCTGTCGGTGGGTCGTCTTAAAGTTCGCCGATGCAGTGTCGTCCGTCCGCCCCGCTCTAGAGACAGTTCAACTGGATGATCCACTTATTACTGAAGCCCTAGCACAAGTGGAATCTCATCATGTCGAAGGCACGGGCACTTCTGAGGCTCGACCTGTCATGGTCATAGAAGAATCTCCCATTGATGTTGAGGCCTTGCCCTCTGATATTGCTCAATAAGGTGGATGTTTATAGCCTATACCCTCTTCGTGTAATCCATTTTTGTACTTTACCTTTGTAGAACAAACATCATTCTGTAATATAATGCCTCTTTCTGTCTTCCATACTTCTCTCTTATATAATTTGCACTGTGATGTTTTTGGATTGACAATATCACTAACCCTTCCCTCGTCTTTCTTGAGGACCATGGTGGGGTCGTCCCCTCCATGCGACCTCATTATAGCCGAGGGTTATAGTCACCAATTTAATGGTTTTAAACAAAGTTCTCCCTCATCTTACTTGAGGACCATGGTGGGGTCGTCCCCTCCATGCGACCTCATTATATCCGAGGGTTATAATCACCAAAATAATGGTTTTAAACAAAGTTCTCCCTCGTCTTTCTTGAGGATCATGGTGGGGCCGTCCCCTCCATGCGACCTCATTATAGCCGAGGGTTATAATGACCAATTTAATGGTTTTAAACAAAGTTCTCCCTCGTCTTTCTTGAGGATCATGGTGGGGTCGTCCCCTCCATGCGACCTCATTATAGCCAAGGGTTATAATGACCAATTTAATGGTTTTAAACAAAGTTCTCCCTCGTCTTTCTTGAGGATCATGGTGGGGTCGTCCTCTTCATGCGACATCATTATAGCCGAGGGTTATAATGACCAAATTAATGTTTTTAAACAAAGTTCTCCCTCGTCTTTCTTGAGGACCATGGTGGGGTCATCCCCTCCACGAGACCTCATTATAGCCGAGGGTTATAGTCACCAATTTAATGGTTTTAAACAAAGTTCTCCCTCGTCTTTCTTGAGGACCATGGTGGGGTCGTCCCCTCCACGCGACCTCATTATAGCCGAGGGTTATAGTTACCAATTTAATGGTTTTAAACAAAGTTCTCCCTCGTCTTTCTTGAGGACCATGGTGGGGTCGTCCCCTCCATGCGACCTCATTATAGCCGAGGGTCGTTCTCCGAAGATGTTTCCACGCGTACTAGAACTGATAAACACAAGGTGAGAAGAAACACTGATATTTCTCATTAATTTTCCAAGTGTTCTGTCGGAGCAACACCTCTTACAACTGTCATTCGATAGGACTTTACAAAACTACTGATAGTATTTCTTCAAATGATCTGCATTCCAAGGGTTGGAAAAGGGTTCGCCCTCTAGGTTTTCTAGTCTATAGGTCCCAGGGGCGACTTCATCGATGACCCTATATGGGCCATGCCAATTAGGATGGAGCTTGTTGGGCTTCTGCCAAGTCTTTTTGAGGACCAAGTCCCCTAGCGCAATTGGTCTCTATTTCACCCTTTGATTGTAAAACCTTGCGGTCCTCTGCTGGTAGGCGGCCTGCCTTATCTCGGCATCTTCCCTCCTTTCCTCAATCAGGTCTAAGTCGAGTCTCCTATCTTCTGTATTTCTCTGGGGGTCATACATTTGGACCCTATGAGTAGGAAACCCAATCTTGGTGGGGATGACGGCTTCTGAGCCATAAGCCAGCATGAATGGGGTCTCTCCGGTAGAGGTCCTCACTGTCGTCCTGTATGCCCACAGCACGGCATATAACTCCTCGACCCATCTTACTTTTGCCTCCTCAATCCTCTTTTTGATTCCATCTAGGATTATCCTGTTTGTAACTTCTGTTTGCCCATTGGCCTGAGGTCGGCATGGGGTAGAGAAAAATTATTTGATACTCACCCTTTCACAGTACTTCTGTAGAGAGGTATTCTTGAACTGAGTCCCGTTATCCGAGATGAGGGTGTTGGGGAGACCATATCTGCATATAACATTTTTCCAGATGAACTGGAAGGTCTTCTGCTCTGTAATCGTGACCATCGGTTCGACCTCTACCCATTTTGAGAAATTGTCAATCGCTACGATGAGGAACCGATAGTTATTGACTGCTCTTGGTAAGGGTCCTACGAGGTCGATCCCCCACACTGCAAATGACCATGGGGATGTAATGGAGGTAAGAGGCTGATGGGGTTGGTGAGGGATGGTGGCAAATCTCTGGCATTTATCGCACTTTTTTACATATGTTGCGGCGTCTTTCCCCAAGGTCGGCCGCTGGTACCCTTGGGTGATCACCCTCTTCGCTAAGGATCTGCCCCCAATGTGGCTTGAGCACGATCCTTCGTGCACATCTTTCAAAATGGATGGAACCTCATATGGGTGCACACACCTAAGTAAGGGGAGTAAAAATCCCTTTCTGTACAAGGTGTCCCCAATGACAATGAACTTTGCAGCCCTGTATCTCAACTTCTTCCTTTCTTGCCTTGCCTCTGGCATCTCCCCCTCTTTAATGTATCTGATCAAAGGGTCCATCCACGAAGCTTCCTGAGAAAAATTTAGGCAATTGCTAAGTGTTCCATCAGTGTCTTCAATAGTTGGCCGAAGCAAAATTTCCACTGGGACCGTCCTCCTGATATCTGTCCTAGTTGCCGAGGCCAACCTAGCAGGGGCATCAGCACGGCCATTGTCGAGCCTAGGTATCCTCTTTAATTTCACTTCTCTGAAGCCCTTCAGTAACGACCTCGCCTTCTCAAGGTACCTAGCCATCCTCTCGTCCTTGGCCTCGTAGTCATCTGATTCACTACTAACCTTGAATCACTATGAACCAAAATCTGGCCGACACTAAGAGATCTGGCCAAGGAGAGGCCTGCTATCAAGGCCTCATATTCGGCCTCGTTGTTAGAGGCCTTAAAGTTGAACCTCAGGGCGTATTCAATGTCTGTGGCGTCGGGTGCTGATACTATTAATCCAGCTTCACTCCCGCTTTTGCAAGAGGACCCGTCGACGAAGAGACTCCACACGGTGTGTTCTTCTGAGAAACTTCCCTCGGTGAGTGACCCCTGTCTAAAGAGATATCTTCCCTCTTCATTTTCAGCCACTTTCCTTATAGCGGTGCTTGTCTCAGCCTTATCTGCAGGTGTGTCGGTGAGCTCACCCCGTCGGGTATCTATCTTCCCGAGGCTCTCACCCTCGGCTTCATCATCTTCCCAAGTAAACTCGGCCACGAAGTCTACCAATGCTTGCCCTTTAATGGCCGTCCTAGACTGATACACTATGTCAAACTCCCCCATCTCTATAGCCCAGGCCATTAACCTTCCTGATTTTTTAGGCTTGTGCAAAACCTTCCTAAGGGGAGAATCAGTGAGGATGACCATTGTATGGGACTGGAAGTATGGCTTCATCTTTCTCGATGCATGGATCAAGGCATAGGCCAACTTCTCCATCCTTGGATATCTTTGCTCTGCCCCATGGAGTGCCTTGTTGTTAAAATACACAGGCTTCTGTACTCCGTCTTCATCTCTCACAATGGTTGCACTGATGGCTGACTCTGAGATGGCGAGGTACACATAAAGTCGTTCACCTTGCACGGGCCGTGACAACAGCAAGGGAGACCCCAGGTATGATTTTAACTCTTTGAAGGCCTCATCACACTCTTCACTCCATTCTAAGGCTTTTCTGAGAATATTGAAGAATGGTAGACACCTGTCTGTGGCCCTAGACACGAACCTGTTCAAGGCAGTAACTCTCCCTGTGAGTCTCTAAACGTCTTTCATGGACTTGGGAGTCTTCATCTCAACAAGGGCCTTTATCTTTTCGGGATTGGCCTCGATGCCTCTTTAGTTGACAATGAACCCCAAGAACTTCCCTGCTCCGACCCCGAAGACACACTTGGTCGGGTTAAGCTTTATCTTGTATTTGTCCATCGTATTAAAGGTCCTCTCCAAGTCTGCCACATGATCCTCTGCCTTCAAACTCTTAGTCAGCATGTCATCTACATAGACCTCCATAGACTTCCCAATTTGGTCTTTGAACATTTTATTTACGAGGCGGTGGTACGTTGCCCTCGCATTTTTTAGGCCAAAGGGCATGACCCTATAACAGTATGTCCCCTTGTAAGTAATGAAGGTTGTCTTCTCCGAGTCTTCAGGGTTCATGAAGATTTGGTTGTACCCTGAATAGGCATCCATAAATCTCATGAGCTCATGGCCTGCGATAGCGTCTACCATCTGGTCAATGCGGGGGAGAGGGAAGCTGTCTTTGGGACAGTTCTTATTGAGGTCGGTGAAGTCCACACACATTCTCCACTTCCCGTTGGCCTTTGGGACAATGACTGCATTGGACAGCCATTCAGGGTCGATGACCTCTCTAATAAACTGAGTATCTTCTAGCTTCTTGACCTCATTCCTAATGACCTCATACTTTTCTCGAGAATAAATTCTCCTCTTCTGCTTTATCATCTTTGCTCCCTCTACCACATTGAGCTTGTGGCACATGATTTCAGGGTCGATCCCCGGCATATCTACATGACTCCACGCAAAGACGCTTCGTCTTCTCCTCAACGGTTTAATGAGGTCTTCCTTGATATTGGGCTTCAGAGACTTGCCGACTTGGACGGTTTTTTCCGGGTCATCCTCATCGAGGATGATGGATTCTACCTCTTCTGTGGCCTCTCCTTTCTTTATCTTCGTCTCATCCCTGGGGTCTAGGGTATCAATATTCTAAGTGGTTGTATCCCTCTTGTGTGCCTCCCTTTCTTCAGCGAAGTGGTAGTAACATTCTCGCGCTGTCATCTGGTCTCCCTGAACTTCCCCCACCCCGTAAGGGGTAGGAAATTTAATCATCTGATGGACCGTAGACGGCACAGCTTCAAACCCCTTGAGGGCCACATGCCCCAATATGATGTTGTAGGCCGAAAACACATGTCCATCCATCACGAAGAAACTGACCTTCTTGGTAAGCCATCTCGGCCACTCATCCCCCATCCTGACATCGGCCTCATACACTCCAAGGGGATGAACCTTTTCCCCACTGAACCCAATCAATGGATGATGGTATGGGACGAGCCTAGAACGGCTGAGGCCTAAGACTTTGAAGCACGGCCAAAACATTACATTTGCAGAACTGCCCCCATCGACCAATATCCTCGGCACCTCACACCCGTGCACCCTAGTTGTGATGATGAGTGGGTCGTCGTGTGGGGCTAGGAGGCCTTTAAAGTCCATTCTCGAGAACCCCACTATCAGAGTGTCCATATCGACCTTCTTCCTCTTTTCTGACTTGACCTCCAGAGAGGTTGAGTGTACCGTCTTCGTCACTGCCTTGGCCTCAGCCACATGGGCCTTCCTGTCAGCGACCTCAGACCCTCCTCCTGCTATACCCCCGGATATCATTCCCACTTTAAGCGAGATTATATTAAGCCTCTTGACAGGTCCTTGGTCGTCTCTCGGCGGGAGGTCAGGGTCGTCCTCATCATCAGAAGGGTCGTCCCCTCTTTTTTGAGGACCTTCTATATATGCATCACCTCACTTTTTCCTGGGGTCGTCCCCTCGGCCCCTCTTGAAGGCACCTCTGTCGACGTACTTTCTGAGCTTCCCTTCTTTCAGCATCTTCTCAATCTCATCTTTCAGAGCGAAACATTTATCTGTCACATGGCCATGGTCTTGGTGAAATTCACAGCACAGGTTCTTATTCCTCTTGTTGGGGGCTGCCCTCAACTTCTCAGGCCACTTCAGAGACCGGTCACTCTTTATCTCATTGAGAATATGTTCACAACTGACCGTTAGAGGGGTGTAACCAGCGAACTTATCGTCCGTAGACCTCTTCTTCCCCTCTTTTTTCTTCTTAGGGTATTTACCCCCACGAGCGCCTCCTTTTTCGTCTTCATATTTTGCGGCCATCGCCTCTTCGGCGTTCATCACCTTTCCTGCTGTTGACAACAATTCAGCCATCGTCCTCGGAGGGTCTTCAGCAAGCTTCCATAACAGCTTCCCCTTTTGGAGTCCTCCAATCAGGACTGTCATAGCTATGCTCTCCTCATAGTCTTCCACTTCCAGCTTCTCTTTATTGAATCTGGCAATGTAGTCCCTCAGACTCTCATTCTTCCCTTGCTTAACATAGAGCAAGTGGGTGGTCTTCTTCTGTGGCCTCATCCCAAAGAAAAAGTTATGGATGAACCGGTCTGCCAACTGCTTAAAGTTTTCAATGGAATTTTTTGGAAGAGACGTGTACCAGACATGTGTAGCCCCAGTCAGGGTACCAGAGAAGGCACGACACCTCATCTCATCTGAGATAGAGTATATGTCGCCTGCTGATTGATACATCTCAACATAGTGGAAAGGGTTGGTGCTCCCGTCGTATCTTGGGGTGACCACAGGTGGCTTGAACTTTGATGGCGTAGGGAAGTTGACTATCTTCGCCACAAAGGGTGAGCCTATGGTGTATCCCCTCTGAAGAGGGTCCCGTCTTTTCAGTATATCGCCAATCTTATCCTCCAATCGCTGTATCGAGTCATTCCAGGGCCTCGTAGGGTCGGCCTTGCCGATGTTATCCCCTGCCGCCTCTTTGAGATGGACGGAGGGTCCTGCCGCTGCTAGCCTGTGTCGGCTGTTTACTTCCCCCTGGCCGTCGTCCCGTCCTTGGGGTCGGTCATCTGCTGCCTCCTTTCTAGACCTCGCGGCACTCATTGACCTGGATAATTTTTCCCGCAGGTCATTCACTGGGCCCAGCCTCTCAAAGGCTGACCCCCTGATTAGGCGATCGAAAGCAAAGCCTCTCGGGTGATCGTCAGGGTTTTGCCTTACGCACTTCCCTTTGATCTCCTGGAGAGGTCTTACAGTATTATTGGAGACCTCATATGGTTCCCAGCATTCTATGGGGTCCTCCTCTCCCTCCAGATCGTCATACCTGTCCTCAGGGCAAGGATTTCCTTACCTCCCCAGGCGTAGACGCTGGGGGTCAGCAACATCCCTACGCCGCTGAGGGGGTGGCAGGTCTTTGCGTGGTGCCTGGGGTGGTCCCATGGCCTCATGCTGTCCTGGAGCTGCTGTCGGAGTAATCATCTCAGGTGAGACCCCTGGTGGTCTTAGTATGTTCTAGCTCAAAGCTGTGAACTGCTCCTGCATGATCCGCTGGCTCGCTGCCAGAGACTTCAAGGCTGCCGTCACATCAGCCATCTCAGACTGAGGTGGTGGCTAACTGGAACTGGGTCCTCCCCCATCATCCGGTGGGGGAAGTGGTGGGGGTGGCATCTCCGGTGCCATGTGTTTGAGCTGTGAACAGCTGAACTGAAAAAAGACTGGTGAGCTTGAGAACCTTAGTGGGTCTCTTTCAATGGTGAAACATCACCTCTCAAGGGGAGAACTGGTTCACCACCAGAGTGCCCCGTGAGATCAAGCTGTACAAAGGAAGAGATGTCTTCTCGGTTCCCACAGACGGCGCTAAACTGATGATGCTGAAATCTAGCACCACCGAATAAGTGATGATGAGCTCAAACAGTAGTAACCATGGCATCCATGGAGATGTATATGTGTGAGTGTGTATAAGGGGATGAGTATAAGAGGAATAAGACAATGATGTATAGTGGTTCAGCCAATTAGGCCTGAATCCACTGTGAGTGTGTTATCCACTAAGTATGGGCACTAATGGCCTTGGATACAATGCACATAAGCTCACTTTCTCCCTCTCCTATGTGTACAAGCAGAGTTTTTGCTAGGGTTACAATTATCGATCGATCTCCCCTGTAGGGTTGTAGGTGACAAGTATATATAGGTCTTGGGGGGTGTAGTGTACCCCCCAAGTATGCATGGTGCATGTGAATGATGATCTAGCCAATCCCCTGTTGACACCTGTAGATGCAAAATGATGACATAATATTCCCTCACATAAGGGTGTGATTTTGTTATAACGGTCTCCCATGTGCCATGTGAGCCTCACGCGCACTGTTTCACGCGTCTCCTAAACCACGCGCTGTGATGATATCACCCTCGGCCTTTGATATGAGGCCGAGGGCGAAGTTCCTTCCGGTAATGAGTCTGGCCTAATTTGGGCATCGTACTGTCGTACCCTCGGGGGGTCGTCCGGAGCCCGGTGAAGGGTTGGCCCCCTGAGGGGTCGTCCGGAGCCTGATGAAGGGTCGGTCCCCTAAGGGGTCGTTTGGAGCCTGATGAAGGGTCGGCCCCTGAGGGGTCGTCCGGAGCCTGATGAAGGGTCGGCCCCCTGAGGGGTCGTCTGGAGCCTGATGAATCAGGGTCGGCCCCCCTGAGGGGTCGTCTGGAGCCTGATGAAGGGTCGGCCCCTGAGAGGTCGTTGGGAGCCTGATGAAGGGTCGGCCCCCTAGGGGTCGTCTGGGCCTGATGAGGCGCAGGGCGCCCTCGGCATGGCCGAGGGTATATATGGGTATATCACACAATAATAGACCAATTGCCATCGTTTATGCACTTCGAGTAGAATACCTTCTTTATATTCTGAAATGCACAAATAAAAGGCTCGTCGACTATGCGGTCTTTAGTCTTCATCTTTGATAAATCTACCATAATAAGTTTGGAGTCGGGATCAACTTTGCAAGCATTCGTTGTATCCACCACCTTTGCCCAATCACAATAGAATACGGTTTCTGTGAAATCCAAGTAATCAAGTTCTAGGATTTGTTGAATTATCCCATAATAGGTTAGCACCGTATTCTTTGGATTTTTATCACTTTTGCTAGCGATACAGGTGGTCAAGGCAGAAATTGATATTCCACTGTTTTGCGCCAAAAGCTTTTCCTCATATGGATATGAAATGAAATCAAAACCGTTGGTGTGGAATTTTTTAAACACTTTTGCACGAAAACTAGGACCTTTTGCTAGGCGTGCAAGTCTGGAAGAGACATCACCTCTTTTTAGAAGCTGCATTTATTAATAAATTTGTGTTAGGGCATGTTTTTATCACACATGAATAAATAACCGCGCACATAAGATGTGAAAAGTACCTCTTTTGACACCCATGCCCTAAAGTCAGTTGTCGTCCAATTTCTCCTTTGATTTTGGATAATTTTGTTCTCGTACTTCCTACCGAAAAATTATAGAGTTTAGATCATAAAATAAAAAATACATATAAGTAAAGAAGAAGAATTCAGTAGATACTCACTCTCTCCAGTCTTGGACTTCATCTTGCGATATGAAGACATGACGAGTTGCTTGCTCGTATTGTAGGTTTGTGAGTTTCACCTCTTTAGGGTTCCCAAACGATAATTCGTCCTCAAACTCGTTAGGTTCCTCTATCACTCGTTCTCCACGAGGATTAAACCTCCTCACCTCTTGTTCTGGCATATGTTCCCTAGCGTATAGCGATGATTCCACCGTTACGTATTCTTCAACAATTGACCCTCCAATATACCATGTATTCTTTACATAATCTTTGAAGGTTTTCATCAAGCGCTCAAAAGGATACATCCAACGATACCTCACGAGACCACATAATAAAGCTTCATCGCATAAATGCACAAGCAGGTGGATACTGATATCGAAGAATGACGGAGGAAAATATTTCTCTAATACACAAACTGCCTCGGCTAAAGTTGATTTCGCAACTTTAATGTGCCTTCTGTTTACCACTTTTGCACAAAGTAGGGTAAAACACAAACTGATTTGCATAATTTCCCGACGGAGATCTTTGTGTTCAGAGAAGCAATGCCGAAATAACAACGAGATTAATTGGATGATTACGTGCCAGTCGTGAGACTTGCACTGTTTTAAGTCATTTGCTTGGTAGCTTACTACCCTACGTAAATTACCAGAATAACAGGTTGGAGTCTTCAAGTTGAACAACGTGTCTAAGAGGATCTTTTTCTCACTAGTAGTCAAAGTGAAATCAGTCGGGGGGATAGAAATTCTTCCTGTCGTTGGATCATTTTTTAACCACAGTCTCTTCTTTATTTTCATATCCTGTAGATCTCGGCAGGCACGCTCTCCATCTTTGGAATGAGATCCACCCAGACATGTTCCTATCAAATGTTCTGCAACATTCTTCTCTATGTGCATCACATCAATTATATGCCTTACACGATGATCTTTCCAATACGGCAAATCAAAAAATATTGATCGCCTGGACCATGGCTTCGCTTTACTAGGGTCGTTCGGATCCTCTCTAGCTTTACGCTTCAGGTTTACAAACTGGGGGTGTTTGCCTACGTACCTATTCCCTGCAGTCGCAGCCACCACCTTCTCCTTAATTTGCTGACCAAAAAGTCGAATAGGTGTCGTTCTTCGCTCATGACTGACAGACAAAAAGTTAGACTTGTCGTTCCTAAAAGGGTGACTGGTCGGCAGAAATCTACGATGACCCGTGTAACTCAACTTACCACTATGTTTTAACCAACAGGCTTTAGTTTCCTCCCCACATATGGGACATCCATAATAACCATGAACATTACAACCGGACAAGGTCCCGTAAGCAGGATGATCATGGATCTCCCACATCACCATTGCTTTAAGTGTGAACTCTTCACCCTTATGAGAATCGAACTCCGCCACACCTTTATCCCACAACTCTTTAAGTTCTTCGATTATTGGTGCTAAGAATATATCAATATCATCACTGGGAGCCTTCGGCCCGGGTATCAACAGAGATAACAATGTGAACTCCTTTCTCATGCATAATATCGGAGGAAGACTTAAAGGCACCATAATAACAGGCCAATAACTCTGACTAGTACTTAAATTACCGAAAGGGTTAAACCCATCGGTTGAGATTGCAAGACGAACGTTGTGCGGTTTCTTTGCGAATTCATGGTGTTGTGCATTTGAAATTTTCCAGATGAGTGAATCAACCGGATGACGCATCAAATTCCCACCCACCTCGCATCGAGCATGCCGTGTCATGGCCTCCGCTATCCACGGTACAGTAAAAAAACGTTTTAACCGTGGCCCAAGTGGAAAATACTTCAAAATCTTTTGTGGGACTTGCGAGCACTTGCGATTTTTTGCATGTTTGCCATTTCCATTCTCACAAACCATATATCTAGGCTCACTGCATACAGGACATTCATCCTTCTCTTCGTGCTCATTCCGGTACAATATGCAATCATACTTGCAAGCATGAATAGATTTGTATTTCAAACTCTTCTTCATGGTAGGATAATTGTCTGGTAACATGTTCTCTTTTGGGAGAATTTCTTTAACCCACTTAAGAACTCCGGTTACGCTGTTTCCAGACAAACCAAATTGACTCTTCAAATTATGCAAACCAATCATTGCATATAATACCGAGTGATCTTCATCGTAATCTTTATACAACGGTCTAGCCGCATCGGCTTTCAACCGTAGGTATTCCTGATCTCCTAGTAGTTCAGCATTAATTTGTTCATTTACTTGGTCATAATGCGCATTATTTGTATCCATAGGTTGGTGGTTTTGTTGGTTGTGGAGTCCGTAAGCATCATCAATTAAGTCGATCAATGGACGATGTGTTGGTGAATCATGTACCACTTCTACTCCTTGAGGTTCCGTTACACGGTCGGCTCTCGGTAATTCTTTTGGAACATAAGGTACAACTTTTTCACCATGGTATGTCCATATTATATAGTCTTGATAGATTCCCCACTTTAGTAAATGCAACTCAACAACTTCCAATGACTTATATTTTCCGTTAATAAAATGAGTGCACGGATACGGAATCTTCTCACTTTTAAGATTTTTGGAAGCGTATTTAACAAATTCATAAACGCCCTTTACATGATTAATTGATATCCGGTTAGTCTCTCCCATCCACTCTTTGTATTGTGGGAAATCCATGTAATAATCTTCAAATTTCAGTCCTGTGGTAATAGGTTAAAAAATATTATTACAACTGAAACAAAAAGAATATTCTTACGACTGAAACGAAAAAAATATCATTCCAAACGAAACAAAACCAATATTCTTACAACTGAAACAAAAAAAATATCATTCCAACTGAAGCAAAACCAATATTCTTACAACTAAAACAAAAAAAAATTATTACAACTGAAACGAAAGAAAATATTATTAAATCTTGGCCAACAGATAAAGTGGTCAAGTAATAAAAGATTTTGCATAATTCCTCAATTCCATCCCATTCCCGTTGTTAACGTACATAGGTACATCTCCGCAGCCGTTGTATATTTCATCGACCATTAGTTTAGCCTCACCCTTCTCCAAAGGTCGGTGATGTACTAGAGTTCCATGAACCCTGGAGATGAGTATGCACACGCCAACAAACCTCGAATTGCTCATGTCCTTGATATAGTACTCTTCGCCATAGTCACTGTGAGTTGTTGACGATGATCCGAGCCCCGTGATTGGCGGAGGTGGAGGGGAGGGGAATGTTGGAGGATGAGGCATTTGAGAGGGGAATGTTAGAGAGGAAGGATGTGTGAAACCTTGAGTAGGAGTAGGGTAAGGGTAACCTTGAGGAGGCATTGGGGGCCTATAACTTTCAAAAAGATTCACAAGTTTCCCAATTTGATTTGTCAATAATACCAGGGAATTTTTAATCTCATGGACATCCCCATCGGTCTTCAACTGGTGCTCCTTTTGGGATGAGATACAATTCTTGACCGAAGAAAGCTCGTCCACAAGAGGTGCAATGTGTTGAAGTTTTGTTTTTGGCATATGTGAGCCAACACCTCTCGTCCTCCCCCTTTTGTCCTTTCCAAAGGTCTTAGCCAGGGCATCATTTTCAAGGTCAAAGTCATCAATAGGGCTCGAATCTGATTGACTGCTGATGGCCTCTATTGATTCCAGTGTCTTAGCCAAGTGCAGCGGGAATTTATTATCTTTGTCCCGTTGAGCATGAAGGAATAAGTTGGACCGATTTGGGTTTTTACCGGCATCTGGACCATCTTTTGTCCTACTCTCCCATTCATTCTTCAAATCCTCATATGATTTGGATCCCAGCCTATGGATATCAGTTTTTTGTGCCCTATTTTTTTTGTTTTGCTCCCTCTGGAGCAACTTTTTTTCCTTCGCCTCATTCTCCAAAAACTTATTCCACTGATCCACCGGCATTTCAACATTGGGAGGCACTTTCTCTTTCAAAGCCAAAATATCTGAGCTCGCTGCCTCTTTCGGGAAATGTTTCTTCCGAAGGTTTCTCTTGTTTGTCCTCAATCCTTCAGCAACCCGAGATAGAACCTTATTCTTGGAACGGTCAGGAAATGAGAAATGCTTGCAAAGTTGGTCATGTATGTCATCTTTGACAGCTTGATCAACAAGGTTCCAATTGTCTGGTCCACGTTCATTTTTCCCAGCGACAAATACCGAGCTTTAAAGTTCAGCACGTCATTCCTATCACCCGTCGGGTTATTCCCGAGAAGGGAGAAGCCAATAGGCTTCTTTTCATTTGAGCGGGAGGCATCATGAGTGTTGGATGGGGGCGTTAAAGCACCGGAGTGCTAGATTGGGGCGCAGGAGAACTTGGAGTTGGACTTGGTGAGGAGTGAACCATTGGTGGATTTGTGAATTGCTCATCCATTGGTGTTGAGAATTCAGGTTCTGCACGAGATGGTGAACCTCGTTGTGGTGTCAGATCGGCACTTGGTACCCTTGGGTTGTTTCCTCTCGACATTATCTACAAAAATTAAAAAATATAAGTGACTAAATAATTATAGTAATATGAAATTATAACTAATTAATCAAGCTTAATTAGTTTTATATATATAGATAGATAGATACCTTTTCAAAGTAAGACTTTAGAATAAGTTCAATGTGTCTGATCTCCATCCATTCAGTATTAATTTTTAAGAACCTACGAATTTTTGCACGTGGCCAACTAGAAGGAAGGGTATCTATGATTGATGTGTAGATGTCAGTGACATGAACTCGGAATCCCCTATTTCTCAACTTGTTGGCAAGATTCAATTTTACGTGCATGTGGCGCGAGACATCACAGTCTATGTCAATGCTCTCTGTACGCAGTTGTATCCATAACGGGTGGATTTTTTTTTCGCCTTCTCCAACAACGTAACCAAGGTCAGGGCTATGTCGGGATTATGTGTGTGAAATATATTTTGTATAACGTCATCCCAGTTTTCTGGTAGAGAAAATAGAATACGATCGAACAAGTAATCTTGCTGGATATCAAATCCATGATTTACAAGGTAGTTAAATTGTTCGATCTTTTTATTTCGGTACCTATAATTAGGAGTACCCTCTATATGACGCACGCTAATAAAAGAGTTATGTGTGCGGTCTAATTGCAATCTCTCCCACTCTTGTTGACAGTATTTATCACCGTGCCTCATTTTTCCTGAGAAAGGTATACGAGGGCATGAATACGAGTCCTGCTATTAAGGTTTAGGTTTGAAAGTTATAAGTGTTTAAACATACATATACACATAAACAAGACAAGCATATGTGATATACTTTTTCATAGGCAAATCAAGAGCACACCCAACAAATTTAATAACATATACATTTATCGACACTAGTATCAATTCAATAAATTCAACATAGTATCCAACAACCAAGCCAACAATATCTCACTATAGTGCAAAAAATCACGACATGTATATAACCCCCAATATAATATGTGGCACACATATAACCCCCAATAAAATCACGACAAGGTGGATGTAAATTTTTTTACTCCTTAAAAATCCATTTAATTATATTTTGTCAAAAAAAATACACACACACATATAATCTAGGGTTTATTGGCATAATATATACATACACACACATACAATCTAGGGTTTATTGACATAATCTATACATACACACAGATACAATTTAGGGTTTACTAAACCTTAATATTTTTTTTGACATAAATCTATACATACACACACATACAATCTATACATACACACACATAAACATACATATACACATAAATCTAGGGTTTATTGACAAAAAAATAATTTATTTGTTCATAGTTACACACATAAACATACATATACACATAAATCTATGCATACACAAACATATAAACATAAATCAATACATACACACACACATACAAACATAAATCTATATAAACATAAATCAATACATACACACACATACAAACATAAATCTACACATACACACATAAAACTTAGGGCTTTGAATAGAAATCACGAAATCCAAATGAAATGAAAAGAAATCTATACATACCAGGGGTTAATCCCAATGAAATCCAATTGAAATCGCTTAGCCCTTAGAAATGACACCAAATCGCATGAAATCCCTTAGCCCCGATACACAGCCCTTACAAATTGCAAATAACTAACCAGCGTTTTATTTATTAAGTCATTAATCTGGTCATGGCCTAGAGCCGTGACCCACAAAGCGCGCGACCAATAAATGAAACTAGGGTATTTCTGTCTCGCACCTGGTCACGGCCTAGAGCCGTGACCCCCCATTGATGACCCTTTTCCACCTTACGACCTGCTTGCCTATTGGTCACGGCCAATAGTCGTGACTCACACCACTTACACCTAGTCACGGCCTAGAGCCCTGACCCACTATGCACGACCCTCTTCACATCAACCCTGTTTCCTGAATGATTTTTGGTCACGGCCCATAGCCGTGACCCACACCTAGAAATGGTCACGGCCCTAAGCCGTGACCCTCAATGTGTGTATTCTCTTCGTCATCATGTCATGGGTCACAGACTTGGGCCGTGACCCACCCGCGACCAAGCTTGGAGGGAATTTTGGCGCGAGTTTGGCGCCAAGATGGTCACGACCTAGTCACGGCCCAAGTCCGCGATGACAGTGGTCATGGCCCAAGTCTGTGATAACTTCCCGAGCATCAATAATTTAGTGTGGTAATAAATATGGTCACGCCAAATATTGAGTGGGTCACGGCCCAAGTCCGCGACGAGCTAGTCGCGGACTTGGGCCGTGACCCACTGGGCGTGACCATTCGCAGGATTTGGTGTAGTGTATATTGTAACCTTTCAGCATTTTTTTTAACCAAAGTAATTAAGCACATCAACTTCTTGCGATAATATATTCGGATTCGACAGTAAACAAGGAAGTGCGGTTTTGCTTCTTATTACTCCATCTATCCAAATTATTACCAATGTAGTAACATGCTCCTAAAGTACTCTTACTATCATCAAAACACCCAGCTCAATCAGCATCAGTGTATCCTATTATAGTACTAAAAATGTCATTATTATACCAAATTCCTAAATTTAGAGTGCCTTTAATGTATTTGATGATTCTTTTAACGCATAATAAATCACTCTCTTTAGGATTGTTTTGATATCGGGCACACACGCAGACAGAGTACATAATATCAGGACGTGAGGCAGTAAGGTAAAGTAAGCTTCCTATCATGCTACGGTATAAAGTAGAATCGATAGATTTACCATTCTCATCTTTTGAAAGTTTGACAAAAGTACTCATAGGAGTCCTAAATTCTTTAGTTGTTTCTATGCCAAACTTCTTGACAATCTCTAAAGCGTATTTAGATTGCGATACAAATAAGCCATCTGAATTTTTCTTAACTTGGAGTCCTAAGAAGAATTGTAACTCCCCCATAAGTGGCATATGGAATTCTTTATACATAATGTGAGAAAGGGTTTTGACATGTGTAGGGGAGGTAGATCCAAAAATGATATTGTCTATATATACTTGGGCTATGGTAATGTTTCTGTCAAAATATTTGACAAAAAAAGTTTGATTATTCCCTCCTAATTTAAAACCATTATTTATAAGGAAGGTAGATAGACGTTCATACCAAGCTCTAGGAGCTTGTTTTAACCCATAAAGAGCTTTCTTAAGACGGTAGACGTGATTAATATGATGAGGGTCAATGAACCCTTTGGGTTATTCTACGTAGGTCTTTTCAGTCAAGATTCCATTAAGGAAAGCATATTTAACATCCATTAAATAAAATGTGAAATTTAAATGATAAGCTATTGCAAAAAGTAAGCAAACAAATTCAAGGTGAGTGACAGGTGCAAACATTTCCTCGAAATCTATTCCTTCAATTTGAGAGTTGCCCTGGGCAACTAATCTAGATTTATTCCTTCAATTTCATCTATTTTATTTTTGAAAATCCAACGTGTGCCGATAACCCTTTTATATTTAGGCCGAGGTACAATATACCACACATCATGTATGACAAATTGAAGAAGTTCCTCCTGCATAGCACTTATCCGCAATAGGTCATTCAGTGCTTCATTAACATTCTCTGGTTCTATATGAGAAACAAAGCATGCATAATGAACAAGAGTAAAAAGTTGGGATCTTGTACGAACTCGCTCGGTAAGATTACCAACTACACTAACTAAAGGATGCTTTTTGGAAACCCAGTTAAGCACTTCAGGGGTCTCAGTTGGAAAGGACTCATCTATCTCTAGAGAATCATAATTCAAAATGTTTTCAGATTCATCCACTATAGCTGGTCCTTTGATATTAATATCAACATTAGTGTCACTTACAACCACATTAATGGATTCCATCATGGTTTTGGTACGAAGATTATAGATACGGTAGGCTCTACTATTTGGAGAATACCCTAAGAAAATAGCTTTATCTCCTCTGGTTTCGAATTTAGACAGATGTTCTCTGTCCTTACAGACGCAACAAGTGATACCAAAAGTTCTAAAGTATTTTAGGTTAGGCTTCTTCCCATACCAAAGTTCATAGGATGTTTATTTGGTATTTTTCCTTTGGTAAACTCGATTGATTATGTGACAGGCTGTACGAATGGATTCTACCAAGAAATATTTAGGTAGGTTCTTCGCATGAATCATCACACGAGTCATTTCTTGAAGTGTGTAATTTTTACGCTCAGCAATTCCATTTTGTTAAGGTGTCTTAGGGGCACTAAATTCATGTTTGTAACTAGTATAGTCACAGTATTCGATGACACCTGAATCTATGAATTCATCTCCTCTATCACTATGAATTCTATCTCCTTGGGAATTGTTTTCATTTTCTATACGAACTAAGATTTTCAAAAACTTACGAAAAGTTTCTGACTTATGTTTTAAAAAAGCAGCCCAGGTAAATCGAGTGAAATCATCAACCATAACTAGGATATAACTATTGCCACAAAGACTAACAGTACGTGAGGGACCCATTAGGTCCATATGGATGAGTTCTAGAGGTTTAGTGGATAGAACTTCTTTAACTTTTTTGTGGGAAACCTTAACAATTTTTCCTTCTTTACAGGGACCACATATGATGTTTGGAATTGGTTTGATCATAGGAAGACTTATAACTATCTCTTGGGAGCACAATTTACTGAGAGTGTCATAATTAATGTGACCCAACCTATTATGTCATATCTCATTGTCATACATTTTGGCAATGTTATAAACCTCTGTACTTAGATTAACTGTATAACAGTTATCTAGAGTACGGAACTGTAATAATGCAGTCACCTTTTTCATTTAAAATTTTACAACTGTTCTTTGAAAAGGTAACAGTATGGTTGGAGTCACAAAACTGTGATATACTTCATAAATTAGCTTTAAGACCTTTTACCAAGAGAACATTCTCAAGAATAGGTAATCATCCTTCATGGAGTGTTACTTTACCAATGATCTGGGCTGATACACCATCTCCAAACAAGACTTTTCCTCCGAAGAAGTTAGTTTTGTTTGAAAGTTTGGAATCATCCCCGATCATATGTTTGGAACATCCAGAGTCTAAATACCATCCAGATGTTGTATGTTCATCTTTAAAAACACTGATCATAATTTTGCATTTCACCTGGGGTAATTGATCATCTTTTCTAACCCAAATTACTCTAGTTTTCAATTTGCGCTTATTAGCTCGTATTAGGTAAAACTTGTGAGCTTTTGTCTTTTATTTAAAAGATTTTTGCGTAGGTTTATGAGTATTATAGATAGTTTGAGCATTTGGTTTAGAAAAGAATCTAGGATTCCTTCTTGTTGATGGTCTTTTAGTATTAGTTCTTCTCTTCCTATTTCGATAGTTAGAATTCTTATATGGTTGTCTAGGAAGGACATAATCGTTTCAGGTCTCCTAGAATAGTTGAAGTTATGGTAAATAGGAGAGTTATATATCGGATTATATAGACGTTTGGAATAGTAACCATCAAGGGAATCTCCATAGACATCACAATAGGCACAGTAAAGATGGAACATAGAACTCATAACCTTAGGAAAATTATTATTCGAAGGCTTGTCTAAGTTTTGAGCTCTAGTCTTATTCCTAGGCGGCACAGGATGAAATGACGAGTCAGGTTGTCTAATAGGGGGCAGACATATTTAGCCTTATGTTCAACATTATGCTCAGAGTTACTTGATTCACCAATATCCAGCTTTTGTTGTTTCAAGTCAAAATCATTTTTTAAGATTTAAAATCTCGACAAGTTTCAACAGCTCTTTTGCCACCAGACACAAACTTAATAGGTTAACAAGTTTTTGTTTGCTTGGAATTATTGGGGAAAAAGCCTATTCCAGTTCTGTCATAAGAATTGGTCTTACTTTCATCAACACAGTCTTCAAAACATTTAGAGTTATTTTCAAATTTAGCAAACTTTTTTAAGATAATTGATGTCTTTTCTTTGGTTTGTTCCAATTCTAACAACATTCCTTTGTATTTATTTTTCAAAATTTCATTTGAGTCAAAAAATTCTTTCAGCTTTTGTTCAAAAGTTTTAGTTTCATTCTCATGAGTTAGACATTGAGAATTGTACTCTTCATCATTATGTTTGATCATATGACTTAGGGTTTCTATTTTATGTGTAAGATCTTTGACAATATTTTCAATTCTAATGCTTTTCTTGATAGTTTTTGTGTACAGTGTGTGAATATTAGGAAGGTCCTCATTATCGGAGTCACTAAGTGTGTAGTGTGCAGTGACACCTAGTGATTCATTTTTAGGACTCACGCACCCATTGACATAAATAATAGATCGTTCCCTTTGACTCACACACACCGCGTTTGAAGCATTATTGGCATTCTCAAGTAACAACGCAGATAAATCAGTAGGAATAGCATCATTCAACATAGCATGACCAGGTTCCTTATCATTAGTGTGTATGATTTTGGGAAAGAAGGACATACAAGGGATATAAGTATTAGATGACTCGAGTTCATCAATTTCTTATTCACTCGAGTCATCCCAAGTCTTGCATAAGTTAGCCCTAGTATTCTTGTTCTTATTCAAATTAACTCTACAGTCACTGGCTAAGTTTCCTAACTTGCCACATCTGTAGCATTCAGTGTTCTTAAGGTCTCTGCTAGGTTTATTGTCAAGTCTTTTCTCATGAGGCCTATTATTAGAGTTGTTTGGATGGGTAGGTTTGTCTTGTCTATTTGTAATTTTATTTCTGAATTTCATAATTTTCTTGAAATGTTTAGACATTAAGGCAATTTGGTTATCCAAGCTCTTTAAATTACAGTCCTCATCAGAATCTAAGTCAATTTCAGGTAAATGACATTTAGATTTAGTCATCTTAGAGGTAAAGACAAGATTGGAGGCAGACTATTTCTTATGGGTCTGCATTAATTACTTCTTAAACTCTAATTCCATTTCCATAGTTCTTAGCTTGCTACTGAGGAGTTCAGGGGTAAGGTTTTGATCATCCATCTCCTCAATTGCATAGTGCTTATTGTCAATTTTTTGTGTAAGTGACCTTAGAATTTTAGAGACAATTTCTTTCCTATCATAGATAATCCTATTAGCATGCAGCTTAGTCACTATGTCTATCAACCTAATGTAGAAGTCATCAAATGACTCAGTCGCAGTCATGACTAAAGTGTTGTACTACTGGACTAACATTTGGGTTTTAGCACCTTTAACACGTGTGTCTCCTTCATATGCAGTCATTGGGGTGTCCCGTGCTTCCTTAGAGGTGGTTCAAAAAGATATCCTATGGAATTCGTGTTCATTGATAGACATGAATATAGCATTTTTGTCTTTGTTATTATTAAGGGAAGTCTGTTTTTCTTCTTTAGTGAATTCACTTAGCAACTTTCTGATCCTCACAGTACTTCCTTCAGCGGATGGTTTAGTAGGAAAAGTATAACCATTTTTAATAGCATCCCAGACATCATCTCCCAATGTCCTTTGGATGAAATCAGCCATCCTCACTTTTCAGTAAGGGAAGTTGGTTCCGTCAAAAAGAGGGGGCCTTGCAGGTTACTTAATCTCTCAAATTTCCCGTCCATAGTTTGTTTTGAGAAAAAAAATTCAGAAACTCAAGATCTAAATGGATTTGTAAAACTAAAGATCTGATACCAATTGAAAAAGTACCACTTAATTTTTTTAATTCAATATTAAACAGTCTAAATGGCTCCGAACAGTTTTTAAAGAAACTATTTTCTTAAAACAAACAGCTAACACAAGATGCGTATAAAAAGAATTATGAAATGTATTCAAGTTTTGAAAACCTAAACTAAAACAATTTTAAATCAGCACGCCAATAGAAGGTGATGAGAGGAAGATTAAGTACGCGAGTGCATAAAATTTTAACATGGTAAAACCCCACCCAGTTAGGGAAACATCCACGGAGGTCTCTACACCTCAAAACAAAAATCCACTAAAATAGAGTAACGGATTACAAACTATTTAACGATCTAATCACAAAATCATACCTAATTTAAGCTCAGAAATTATACCAGCTCCTCTGGATTCTCCTGAGGCTTTAATATTGTAGATGTTCTCTCATCTTTGTAACTCCACTCCTTTTAGCTTTACATCGACTCTTAAAGTCCAAAATCTCTCTGCCAACACGTTTTAGTGTTGTAGTGTGAAAGTGTTGTGATGTAATGTGCCTAACACATGCATGCAACTCACACACACTTATTACAGACATAATGAGTATCAAATTATAAACAAAATTCTAATATGCAACAGAAACTTCCAAAATCAGTTAATCAAAACTCTCAGACTTTTTTATCTCTAACTTTATCCATAAATCAAGAGGGAATCTTGCTATATAAAATAGCTAAGATCCTAAATGCTTTCTTTATTCGAAAATGTAAAATTATTTCATAAAATGTGAAATATATGAAAGTGTAAATCCACAATCAAGATCTCAACTAGATCTAAGTCTGGATATTCTCACAAGTTGAACTCAGAAATAATTTTGTTGGTTTAGGTTTTGAAAGAAACATAACCGTTTTAAAAACAGCCAATAAAATAAAGATTTCTCGAAAGAAGAAATCAAACTCAGTAATATATATGTGATATGTATCACTAAGTCTCAAATCTCAACTTTATATGAAAGAAAATGAGATCAGGACTACCTGACTTAGTTGGACAAGAGATTAAGAACTAGAGAGGATGGACCTTCTCAAACCTCGAACTAACTCAACTCACAGAAGGGTTTGCAGGTGAGAAATCTGTCGGAGTTGGGTTACGGTTTTATTTTCTCTCTCTTTTTCTCTCTCTCTCTCCCTCTCTCTCTACTCTCTTTTTTCTCTCAGAGGTGAATGTGACACCTCGCTTAAAATAATAACGGGTGGCTAGCCCTATACCAAAATAAATCAGGAATCTCAAGTGGATCATTCTCAGCATCTACTGACGATACTAAAATAAACACAGCTGACAACCCATTACAACAAAAAGAGGGTGCCAAAAAAATTTAAAACATACTATGAAAACTAACCAACAAAATAAAAAACAAACACATGCTAAGATAAAAGAGAAAAGTACTAGAGTACAACCAAATATACAAAAAGGAAATACATGAATAAGTTGTCGGGTCACAGACAATACAACAATCCTGTGAAAGTAAATATAAACAAAAAGCTACAACTACAATACTTGGGTATAAACCCAATATACAAATTGAATCCTGATCTAGATATATAAAAGATAGGAATCGACTATATCAAAATCCCACAATAGTCCGCTACTGCCATAGCTTCCACGAATACACTGGATAGATAACATCAATGGCGTCCTTGCGGAGGAACACCTAAAATAATACAATATATATAGCTAGAGGAAAAATATAAACGGGTCAGAGCCCGAGGTGTGAAAACATTTTAGCAAGTGCATTAAAATTCATAATAATTATAAATGCATTATAACATAACTAAATTGGAGGCGCACTCTCCAAAAAATCCAACTCACCTCTCAACTAAAGCGCACACCTAAACGTATGCACATGATCCTCAAATAACTGTCCAACACAATTTAGAGGCAATTTAATCTAACCTACATCCAAATTCATGCTCACATAAACCATCATCTAAAACATAACCATCCACTTTCGATTACACTATAATCCCAAATGTGCGTCCCAACTTACTTAACGATTAATTATAACTATAATAATACACTTACTAAAATTTATCGGATTCTAGTTATTAACATACACGGGTTATTAGCATCTAAATGCTAAGGACTAAACTTCTCTCAATTCTCAACACTGCACTACGTTTCGTGCGTGGGACGTCTCGCAAGCGAAATCCAAACAAGGAACCCCCCCCCCCCCCCCGATACACTACTCCTTGGCAGTGTTGATTATCGATATTCATTATGCCCTCAATGCATGATGCATATAACCCCAAATTAGTCATTTAAAATTAGGACTAAACTTCTCCCAACTCCCAACAGTGCACTGCGTTTCGTGCGTGGGACATCTCGCAAAGCGAAATCCAAACAAGGAACCCCCCGATACACTACTCCTTGACACTGTTGATTATCGAGATTCATTATGCCCTCAGTGTACGATGCATATAACATCATCCACTTAATTAATATATTACTCTCTTTATTCTCATAAAACTTTGTTTCACTATAACATATAAATCTGAGTACTAAGGACTAAACTTATCCCCACTCCCAACATTACACTGCGTTTCGTGCGTGGGACGTCTCGCAAGCGAAATCAAAATAAGGAACCCCCCCGATACACTACTCCTTGACAATGTTGGTCGTTAAGGTCCATTATTCCCTCGATACCCCACAATTACTACGAATACATATAGGGAGCAATGATCTCCAATCACATAAATAAGATAATTCTCTGAAACATTTAGGTCTATAACATCACTCTAATTATAAAGCACTATCATTGAATCTCAATAATTAAGTACACATAACACACTTAGTGTAGATATAAATATCCAAAATCCAATCACACATGGATATACAAAATACTTCAGAATGATACCATCTTCAAGGAATTGCTAACTTTATCCCAGGTTACCATATATCGGACTATCATCACACCGCCATGGTAATAAAATAAATCACAACGTATGGGAAGCGGTCATAGTTCCTAATCGGAAAGTGAGAAAGAATCATACCCAAGACTTCTCACCCCTAAATAAAATCACACAATAAATAAAGGACGACTATGACCTGGGGACTATACGCACCCTTATCCTCATGCCAGGGGCCTCACCCACATTGCACAACTTCCCATGATAGGACTGGAGGGTATGCTCACACGATAAATATACATATATCAATCACACTAGATATACATATACTATCACATCATATAAATGCAAACTATCACGCAAGGTATTTATATCACCCATATAGATATACCTACTCTATTACGCTCGTATGTTTGAATGAAATAATTTCATCAAAGTATATTACTATCGATATATTATCCGTTGCTAACTCACATAACATCCCACTTTATATACACGATATGATCCCTCACTTGAAGTTCATTCAGCACTTCTATTAGTATGATTAGTCTCCCAATTCAACAAACATTAAGGATACTCTTTATATCCGTATACACATCGATCAATAATCATTATTCCTTAAATATTTACCTCGACGCTAAAAGGATTTTCCCACTAAATTGATACTATAACTTAAATTCCCACTCTCTCGAAATCAATCAATAAGACCCCAACATTTACATCCAATCGTCCACTAATTCTGCTCTCATTTACTTAATGCGAGAGGCACTACACAATTAATTCCATTTATGAAATAGACCCTAAACATATCCTCACCTTTCTAAGGTCATTAATCCCCATATATAATCACTTAATCCCCTATGATACAATAATTAAGAAGGTCCATAAATATAAACCCAAAAGAAAGGGGATAAACTTGAAATCCTACACTTGGACCAAAAATAGAGGCCCGATCGACCGGCCTCCTGGCCGCGGTCAAGCGCGGTTTTCAATTATGCCTAAAAATGAAGATAGTGGGCTTTTCCCTTGAGGCGCGGTCTACCGGCCCTACCAGATCCTTTGGCCAAACTCCATTTTTAAAGAACTCCAACATTTTATAAACCTCAAAATACCAACTTCTACTCATCAATCTTCAACCCAATCATATTATTAACATTAATACACATCCAATAACTCAACTCATCTAATTTACAACCTCAAATTCATCAAATACACATCAAATATGAGATTTAACCCAAAATCTAGGTTTTAACATTTTATCCCAAAAATCCACAATTTTATCCACAAATCATGAAATAAATGATGCATAACAATTATTTAGCAAGTTTAATCACTTGCCTCAAAGTTGTAGAGCCTGAATCTCCCTCGAAATCGCGAATTTGTCGGAATTTCCAAGTTTTTCTTCTCTTTCTCTTCTTTCTTTCCTTATACAAATGAGAAACTTCATATGAGAAATCCAAGATTATACGAGGTTTTATCTGAGAATTTCTAATTCAAAAACATAATCTCGTATGAAATAATTTTTTTACAATAGAATCTCATAAAAAATAACTTTTCATAAGGCCACGTTAAATGAAAAAAATTGTACGAGAGTATTTCAATCAAGAGACAACTATTGTGCGAAGCTTGTTTTGTTCAAGGATCTTTGTACAAAAAAATTTATACGAGAAAATGTAGACAAAAAAAAATAAATTAATAAAAATTAAATTTGAAATACTTTTAAAAAAATCGCTATTATTCCTTTAATTTAATGAGAAAATAGGAAAATCAAAATCCCCTACTTACCTTCAGCAAACCTCAAATACAATAAAGTGTTGTCCAGTTTAGTAAAGCAAGATCACGATTAAAATCGTCGTCTTTAAATCTTTAAGATTATATAATGACTAAAAACTGAGACCTACATTTTATTAATTCATAATAAATCCAAACCAAAGGAACGATATCATATATTTCCTACAAATATCCCCTTTTGACTATTCTAGAAAAAAGCAAACATGTGATAAAATTAAAAAAGATAAAACAGCAACGGCGCATCAAAACACCTATACATTATATCTACCCATCACAAATCCCATTAGACAGACTTAACACGATTTACGACTTCATGATAAAAATCCAAACTAGTACTAATGCAATCGTGTATA
Organism: Sambucus nigra; assembly: GCA_949130495.1. Classification (NCBI taxonomy): domain Eukaryota; kingdom Viridiplantae; phylum Streptophyta; class Magnoliopsida; order Dipsacales; family Adoxaceae; genus Sambucus; species Sambucus nigra. The sequence continues at coordinate 39,546,750 of OX422208.1, read as the reverse complement.
TGCACATTAAAGCAGAAATCTAATGTACAAATAATATAAGATAAATATAAATATAAGCAGTAAACGAGTAAATGGAAAATATGTATATCATATACTTGTCACACCCTATTTTTGGTATGAATCTACAAGATAGTAACAAATCAATGAAATTAAAGTTAAGGAGGAAGACAGAACTTTATTTGTTATAGCGATATTAATATCGTTTTACATATATTGTCTGCCACCATAGGGGTGAATTATACATGTTACTAATTATACCAAAACTGGAAAAAAATGACTTATGTTATCGAGAAATGTCATTATTTGTTTCAATATTCCTTAATATCCTTCCATAAAGTTATATAAGCATATATATGATCCGTGAATATCACAAAAAGGGAGAGAGGTACAGTTCCTTATCTTGTAACATCGGGAGGAAAAATAAATTATCACAAGTATTCTAAGTAGATTTTTTACCATTTCGATAACAATTATATGTATATAGATGTTTGAGTTTATATGTAGTTAACTGTTTGCCAATTGAAGCATAAGAAAAATTTCTCATAAAGAAGATCAAGGATTTTTAAACAGATGATAATCCCATACTTACCAGTTTACTAATTGGTATATAAATAATTGTTGGGTCAAAATAATTTGTGCTCTTCTATAAGTTATAAATGCAAAATCCAATTTTAATCCGATTTTATATTCTTATCCTACACATGCATATATTGTGATAAAACAGATAAAACAAACAAAGTGATCAACTAAGGCCAAGTTTTAGGAAAAAAACTCAATCGAGTAAAAACCTTTATTCACTATAGAAAGCTACAAAACAAACGGCTTACAGACTACTTGATAACCGCCACAAGTATATTGCCCTAATATTTATAAATCTCTAATATACAACTATGGTCCTCGCAAGAATAACAAGACCGCAGTCCTCCGTCAGCCTCAGTCTTTGTCTTCAGCGGTGAATCCCAACAGGTATCACAAGTCATCCATGAAGATCCTCTCCACAAGGTGTATGCAAAGATACTAAACTTTCTAGGGTTTAAACGAATTCATCAGAATAATGTTCAAGGATGTTCGTTGTGAATTAAACAGTAACAAGAGAATTATAACCCAAACACTCAAATATGTTCAAAAAGTTCTAATTGACCACAAAACTTTATCAAACTAAGCTTCAGTCTCTAGTGACAAATAAAGTTGAACTTGATGAAAAAAACAAGCATAATGCACACAAGCCTAATATATTGACGATTCTACAAATTAATAGCGTCATGACAAAATAAGCATACTATGTATCATTGTATAAATCCGTTGATCTTGAACTAAACACCCTCAAAATATAATCATAATCATATTTTCTAATCTTTTCTTTTCTTTTCTTTTGAAGTGAATTCTTTTGCAAGATCAAACAAAATAAACTATTTGTCCCCTTCTTGGAAAATTTTCCTTTTTAATGCCTTTATATTTTCTTGGGCTCTTTTCAAATGGTGTCTTTCACGACGAGACAATATATCTCTCTGAGGCCTTTCCCGTGTACACTCATACTTTTTTCAATACTTAAAAAAACTCTCACGAGCAACGGTTCTTACATGACCAAATAAACCATAGTCGCATAAATATTTAAATGACAAAATTGATGGGAAAACATCTCACCGAGATCAAATATACATGTGAAGTCAAAATTCAATAAGCCTGTGCATGTGTGTATGGAGGCAAATACAAAGTAGAATCCGTAAAGCAAATCAAGTTCGAAACAACTCCATGTAAACATGAATAAGAACAATCTAAGTGTCTAAAGTCATAACCAAATATCATTGCCACATAAAATTGAGGAATGAATTGGATTCAAACACACCAATATGCCACACTAAATGTGTAAAACTAAAATGCACAAAAATAAAAAAAATCTTCTTATATTTTTCAAAAAAATTATCAAAATAAAATATTTTTATATTTTTCAAATATGACTCAATGAAAGAAAATATGATACAAAAATTACACATGTCATAACACTAGCAAAACATATATCATGAAGCACGACTAGAGTATGAAAAACATGCTAACACAATCATTCATAACATATAGCAAGAGAAGAATCATGTGCAAGCAAACGAGAATCAACTAGTCTACTATCTAACGCCTCTAAAATTAATTTTCTAACCTAAATAGATGTGAAATTACAAATAAGGGTTTTCAGAACCAACGGGACACTAGACTATAAGTTCCTAGGACCTCTTCCAAAATTAAAACAAAAACACCTAAGATGACATTTCCTACCACAATGTGAACAAATGTAAACGTGAGGAAATTTACCTATGGGTCGATCTTTTCTAACTTCCTTGGATTTGGTTGACTCTTTAAAATAAACAATAGTATTAGCTTTAACACTTAAAAGCATTAGAAATATGTGAGCCATTACATCACTACTCAAACTACTCGAGTCTTTTAAATCATTTTTTTAACTTCAAAATTTTAGACTCGAGCAAAGAATTTGAATCTTCCAATTTTAGGGACTCCTTCTTCATATTTTCAATCATTCCTAGAGGATTATCTCTCTCCCCCTCAATGTGAGTAAACTTATCCCTAAAAGTCTTCTCTCGTTTCGTAAAATCATTTATCAAAACATTATCCTTAATGGCACAAACACGCGCCCTATAATTTTTCTAGTCCTTTAATTCTTTCTCCAAAACAAATATGTTATCATTAATCTCTTTCTTAGACAATTTTAAGTCTTTAAAATCACAATCCATATCCACAAGTTCCTCACGATAAAAATATCTTTGATTTTGAACAGGTTGCTAAGATCCATAACGGATTTAAAACATAAATTTTCTTTTTTAAGAATTTTAATTCTCTTGGCAAACTTCAAATTCAAACGATTTAAGTCATCAAAACTATGAGAATCCATCAAGAGAAGCAAAACAAAATAAAATCACCACAAAATGTTGTGGGTATCCAAGATCCTTATTTAGTATTTTTTGAAAACAAATCAGGACCACTTGATAACTTGGATTAACCTGCTCTGATACCAGTTTATTGGGTCGAAATAATTAGTTCTCTTATATCACTTATAAATGCGAAAACTAATTTTAAAGTGATTTTATCTTTTTAACCTGCACATGCGTCTATTGTGATAAAACAGATCAAACAAACAAAATAATCAACTAATTTCAAGTTTCAGGAAAAAAACCTTTCGAGTAAAAACCTTTATTCACTTTAGAAATCTACAAGATTGTCGACTTACAGACTACTTGATAACCACCACAAGTATAATGCACTAATCTTTGTAAATCTTTAGTAAACAACTATGATCCTCGTAAGAATCACAAGACCGTAGTCCTCCTTCAGCCTCAGCCTCAGCCTTCGTCTTCAGCAGTTAATCCCCACAGGTATGACAAGTCAGCCATGGAGATCCTCTCCACAAGGCGTATGCAAAGATACTAAACTTTATAGGGTTTAAACGAATTCATAAGAACAATATTCAAAGATATTTGTTGTGAAATAAAAAGCGTTTTAGAACACAAAACAATGAATAACTTTCGCAAAGGTTATGCAAAAATATATTTAGCAAAAGTGTTAAACATTCTGAACTTGAAATAGATATTTATATGCCTTTCACAAATTTTGAGATGGCACGGTCATTCAAATGATTTCATAGGGTCTTTCTAACGAGATATGCATCTCGTTCAAGCGAGATGTGTCTCATTTCTAAATACCTCCAAAAACTCAAAATAGTATGACCTCACTTGAAACTTGTTTGAAAATAGCTTTCAAACAACCCTTACATGTCGTTCAAATGAGATAAAGATCTCGTTTAAACGAGGTCAATGAAAATTAAAACTTCACCCATAGTAATCCTCAAGAAAAAATTTCTTCGTTTTTGAAATAAAAAGTCTTGTACGCTTTTGATAAAAAATAAACACCCCAAACATAATTTCGTAAATTAATTTAAAATCTAAATTATTTTATACCTTAACGGGATGTCGGTAAGTCTTCAAACTATGAGATGCTCGGGTTCGATTCGTCTTGATTGTGCGTGACGATTTGTAACGGGTTATGCCAAACTATTATAAATTTATTCTATGAACAATGTTGGAAAAATATTTCTTACAATAATTAATCACAATCGGTGTAACTAATAATAATATCAACCCATAAACTTTGGGAAAAAAATAAACAGATAGACACACTAACTAAAGTAGCACTCATACGTATGTAGAGATAAATTTAGGCTCTCAAACATTTGAGACCTATATGCCAAGTAGAAATATTCTATGGAATAACACGACAATCTACTCCCTAGTTAATATTGATGCTTAAACCAAAGAAATTAGCACATAAGTTCATAGGTGAAGTGATTCAATCATTGTGAAATCCTTATGAAATCTGCTATTTGATGAGCAGGGTTCAAATTAATCCATGTTCAAAAATAAACGATATCTATCAATATACGTAGCATGGTAGTATCATAACATGCACATATTAAGAATAATTTGGGTCTATCACAAGGCAATATCAACAGCAGTTATAACAGATATGCTAAAAATACTATAAAAAAGGCAAAATATACTTGTTAGCTATAAAGAACGTGATTATAATTGATTGAAGTCGGGATCGAGAGGGTCATATGCTTGATTATTAGTCAATCAGCATAGTTTTAAGTATATATTGTTAGTAATAGGACTAAACTGGAAAAATAATTAAAGAAACTGTATCTTTTAATGTTTAGGGGCCAAATTGTAATATTTTTTAGGGTTTAAAATGTAGGGCTTAAGGTCATATCTGGAAAGTGGTGTACAAGACTTTTTTACTTAAAATTTATCAAAAAGTATGTAAAAGAAGTGGGCTCAAATTCAAAACTTAAAAATACAAGGAGGGGTCAATTTATAATTTTTTGAAAATACTTTTAATGTAAAACCTTGGTTTTCTGTAATTTGGGATAGTGTTGACCAAACACTACCTTATCTTATATCATTTTGACCAAAAAAATTTAAAAAAATATTGGGAAAAAATTAAAAAAAAATAATTAGCCATACGCCCTCATGCACCTAGTCATTGTTTCTGGTTGAAAAGTTCATATTCAACCTCTCAACAGTTAACCTAGGTTTTCCTAAAATATTTTAAATAATTCTTGAACCAGTCCAGCTCAATTTTTCATATATGAATCCAAATATACATGTTTCATGGATTGAGGTTCAGGATTCATTGAGTTCCAGCTGTTGTGTGTGTTTTAAAAAGATTTGACCAAACATTCGTGGATTTATAAAAATATGGCAATAGATTTTAAGCTTATGGCTCGGTTTCTGCTATCTTAAGGAAGAGTTTGGCTTTGTTTTGAAGGATTGAGGTATCATGGTTTAAGAGAATTTTGGAATTTCAATTTCTATAACTCGAAAACACATTTAAGAAATTGGGTTTCAAAACTTATGACTTTTTAAAAATGGCCATTGCACTTGAGCTCCTGGGGTTATACACTAATTACTCACATTGAAATAGGTCTAAAGTCAAGGAATTAAGTTTCACTGTTAAATATCAAGCTTTAATGGATTTTTTTATGGTTTCTTCCTGTTCAGGCTACTTCACACGTAAGTGTTTTTTTTTTAGGTATTGCGATAGTGCAGAAAATGTTTTGGATAGAAAAAATAAGAAATGATGCATAAAATCATAAATTGCCATTTTGGAGGAAAAAAAGAAAGTTTGGTACCACTAAACTTGTGAGGTTTAATGTTGAATTTTGGGGGGTATTTATACTTGTAATACCCCGTAATTTTATTGGTTTTTATTTAAGGGATTAATTGAATTAAATGAGAATTAATTGGGAATTAATCCGAATGAAAATACTAGTGAGACGTGTGTTGGTATTTGAGTATGATGTTAAAATTGAATATTCCTGAGTATATATGGTAATATATGAGTATGGAAAATATTAAAATTGTCACGAGGCAGAAATACGACAAATTGGGAAATTAAGTTGGGGCGCGCGTGTCAGTCGCGTCATGAATGAATTTAATTAGATTAAAAAGTAATTTATATTTTTATCAACCAAATGATCATTTTGAGTGCGCCAACGCGTCCGGAAGGTTCGAAATAGTCAGAAAACACTAGCCGGGAGTTTGGTTTGGGTTCCGGGGCACTTTTAGGCCAAATCGGCAACCTAGAAGGGTATTTTGATAATTTAAAAATTTAGGAATTAAAACCCACGAATTTTGATGGTTATCTATTAATAATTAGTGAGGCCACTAAGGCCATTATCAACCAAAGACAAGAGAGTGGGCTACGGGAGTTTTGAGAGGAGTTAGAGAGAGGTTAAAAGAGGTTCCTAAACAAACCCTCCTCCATCACCAGCATTTTGAAAGGAATTTGTGACCGGAAAGACGAGAGAACCAACCCTTTATCATCAACAACGAACCAGAACATCGGATTTAAGGTAAGTGATTTGATGTTATTAAGTTCAATTAATATTTCCTCCATGTTTAGTGTAGAAATTGTTTATGCCATGAAAGTTTTGATGGAAAACCCCAATGGGATTGTTGTGAAACTCATGATTTTGGATAGGGATTGCATGTAGAATGGTTATGGACGGATTCAATACCCAAAAATGTAACTTTTGATGATTTGAAAATGGATCAATAGGGATCCTTTGTAGTTAATTAAATTCTCAATTCATGTTCATAGGGTTTGGGGAAAATATTGGGGATTTATGATTATTGCATCTTGATTATGAAGAATTGACCCCAAAAATATGTCAAGGAGTGGCCTAGGGTGACTTAGAATAGTTTTAAAACATTAAAACGTTGTTGGGGTGATCTTAGGATGGATTTAGAGAGGAGAAAAATGAAGAAAAACGAAGTTGGAAAATTTATGGGCGTACTCTGCCATCTCATTAGAAGACCTGCTCAGGTCGTTCGAACGACCTCGTTCGAATGAGACTTCTAACGATATTACAGTACCCCTTCTAACGAGTTCGTTCAAAGCCCTTCGTTCGAATGACACTCCTTCCAACTACCTCGTTCGAACGAGATTTCTAACGAGTTGACAGAATGGCCTTTTTAGGCCTGATTTTATTTCGAACTTCCAGTAGACTTATTTAATTGAGTGTTAACCTTCCCTTGTTGACTAATGGGTATAGTTGTGAGATTGGAGTACGTTGAGGATTAATACTTAGAATTTTGAAATAAATCGGATGACATCTATGGGTTAGGAAATAAGTACTTGAATTTGCGACGTGAGAAGAGTTGATTATATATTGATGGATATTATTCGGGAACTAGTAAGTGTACTACATTAATAATGGTATAGGAATGTAAAATATACCTCTATTAATATTATAAGATATCTAAGACGTGTGAATGCTTAGTATATGTGGTTATCTGTGTATAACATACCTACCATACTTGCTATCACGGGAGGTCGGCGTTCGGTCAAGGCCATCTAATCTTTGTGTGCCTACGGGGGGATTTAGATTGGTACCTCGAGGACATAGATCAGAGAATGACTTATTATGGAGTTAATAGGTCTGTTGATCATGGGAGCGCAAGTATGTGCGTGACCCATGTGATGTGAACTATGTTCGCCTCTATTATGTGTGTTTGTTACTTGTCGAAACAGTTCCTGAGAGATTCGAAATACGTGATCCTTATGTACGTGATGTACCAGGATTTGATAGCAGAGTATGTGCGCACCGCAGCTTAGTCTAGGGGTGCCATTATTGTATATTTATGATGAGATTGATCTACTGAAATAGTGAAATGAATTGTTTATATAAGTACAAGTGTGAATTAAGGTAACATCTTTGTAGAGTTAAAAATGGGAAAACTCTTAGTAATTATTGTAACTAATTCTGAGGCATGAAGGCAAAACTCTCAGTTTATATTAAGACGTCGGGAATTAAACCATGAATAGTATAGTAAAAATCAGATTTTGAATTAGACTAGTTAGTTAATGGAATAACTAGAATGGGTATGGGTACGTAGGAGTGCACAATTAGTTGAGAGGTGAGGAACTCATGTGAGTGCGCGCGCTATCATGTATTTTATATTCATTATTTAATGATATTAAACACTTGCTGTATTTTAAACTGTTTTCACAATCGGGATCTGACCCGTTTGCTTTCAAATCTATTTTCTTGTAAAAATCTTTTAGGTGCCCAGCCACAAGGACATCAAGCTTAGGAATTCCATTCCAGGGATGTGCTGTAGCTGCTGTAGAAGTTACAGGACCTTGATTAGAGACGCCTCCACTTTTCATTTTGATTCCATTTCAGACTCACTTATCTGTAGGGCATGGCGCCCCTTTTCTCTTAGAGACATCTCATTTATTCAGTTTTATTTCAGTATTGGATTTAATTAATTTATGATTCAGACCTTGTATCCAGTTTTATTCAGTATTTTTGGATTATTTCAGAGGAGTGTTACTCCAGATTCATTTATTCCTTTATTATTATAATGTGACTGTATTGTGGTTGTGGTATCATTATTTCATAATTTAATACTTGTTGCATGTTAATCTAATTTAATTAAAATTGACAACTCACTTTTTAAATATTAAATGGCTAGTAATTGTTAAAACATTTTTCAACAGTGATGCTATGAATTGAACCAACTTGACATTTTGTATTAATTTAATAAAGGAGTAGCTACTCGGTATTTAATTAGTCAGGGTGTCACAGGTGGTATCAGAGCATCAGGTTCTAGTGTTCTTAGGATCTGTGCGACTTGTTATGTTTCCGCGTAGCTTTCTTTGATATAGAGCCCTATATTTTAGGATTGTTGAACTCTATTGTGTATGTTTCGCGCTTCAACTATTTTGAGATAATAACTGCGAACCTATAAGACTTTACTCTCATTTAAGATGCCTCCACGACGTGCACAGTGAGTTCCCAGGGATGCTCAGCCTGAGCCATAGCCTGCACCAGTTCAGGGCTCCATGAATGCCGTAGAGGTTGCCGCTATTGTAGCCCAAGCGGTAAATGCCTCTCTAGCAGTTGTGCAGCAGGCACCGCCTCAAGCGCCGGTAGTAGCGCCAGTACAGGCTCATGCATTCTCGTCTGATTGGGAACGTGTTCATGATACTTTTCAGAAAGCACACCCTCCGGAGTTTGCAGGTAGCTCCGACGTTGTTGTGTCCAGTCAATGGAAGAAGGACATCCAAAGGCACTTGAGGATGTACGAGTGTACGGATATACAGGGACAGATACTGGATACTTTTAAGATAGTAGGATCAGCGTTGTAGTGGTGGGAGTCCATTACCACCACGAAGGAGAGAGACATCCTTTCTATTCAGGAGTTATGGGTGCAGTTCGACCGCAAGTATTTTCTATCAGCCGTTCACACCGAGATGAGGAGGAAGTTGATAAACCTCAAGCAGTAAGGGAAGGCCATGGCAGAGTATGAGGCCGAGTTCACTAATCTCTTGAACATCGTTCCCGATGAGATTCCGACCGAGGAGAAAAATATTCATAAGTTCATGGATGGGTTGACTTGGAGGATCCGTCAGCACTTATTGGGTAATCTCTCGTTGGCCACTTATTCTGATGTGGTTAACGCAGCACTGCTTCACTTCTAGGACCACCACTTTCACTTGTCAGGGGGTAAGCGATCAGGAGAGTCCAGGCATCAGGGCAGGACGGGGGGAAATGGTTCCAACGGGGCACAATCTGCTCAGGATCAGCACACGCATGGTGATCAGAGTTCCCAGCAGGGGAATTCTAAGAGGTTTAGATCTGGGGGTTTTAGAAATGGACATGGAGGTTTTCGTTATGGACAGAAGGGTCATCACGGCCATCAGGGTCAGCACGGCCAGCATGGCCAACAACAGCAGTTTCATCAGGGCCAGCACGGCCAGGGAAGGAATGGCAACGGCCACCAGGGTCGTGGGCAGCAGGGTCAGAGAAGGGGAAATTTTCTGGGGAAATGTTTTACTTATGGCAAGATTGGCCACAAACGCCAGGAGTGTCCTGATAAGGGCAGGGCCCCACAGCAGCAGCAGGGTGCTAGACATGAGCCCTAGAGACCTATGTTTCCCGCCGCCCTCCCAGCACCACCGAAGATGCCAACATTGCCACCCATTCCAGCAATCCCAGTCCAGCAGGGACAACTTCAGTATGGGAGAGTTTATCAACTCCAGCAGGCCGCAGGCCCACAGGATCCACCTGCTATTGAGGGTATGTTCTCTATTCAGGGGACTATGGGGCGTATTTTATTTGATACGGGGGCCACACACTATTTCATTGCCACGAGATTTGCACGCACTTTGGGGTTGTTAGACATTGCAGAGAGCACGATTACTTGCATAAATTCACCGTTAAGTATAAGTTCTATGATTTCTCTTATTTGTAGAGGTGCGAGTATAGAGATTGGGAGGTTTACTTTACTTGCTGATATGTTAGTATTAGAGATGACTAAGTACGATGCGATCGTTGGTATGGATTGGCTAGTTGCATATCGAGCCATGATTGACTGTTTCAGCAGGAGTATTATTTTTGCCATTTCCGGGCAGGAGATGTTTTTAGTGGCGATGCCTCGCCCTTAGGGAGGATCATCCACTCATTGTACTATATAGAGGAGGAGACCTCTAAGGAAGTGGTATTACCACTTGATTCAATTCCAGTTGTTAGGGAGTTTGCTGATGTATTTCAGGATATACCTGGATTACCTCCTAGTAGGGAGATAGATTTTGTTATCAATTTGACGTCGGGCACTCGGCCAATTGCCCGCACACCTTACCGTATAGCTCCAGCGGAGATTAGAGAGCTAAGGGATCAGATAGAGCAGCTGTTGGGTCAGGGATTTATCCAAAGGAGTACTTCGTCGTGGGGTGCCCCTGTGTTGTTCGTAAAGAAGAGGGATGGATCGTTGAGATTGTGTGTAGATTATCGGGAGTTGAATAAAGTCACGATACGGAACAAATATTCGTTTCCCCGAATCGATGACTTATTCGACCAGTTGATAGGAGCTTCCTTCTTCTCAAAGATTGACTTACGATCGGGATACCATTAGTTGCGTATCAGGGAACAAGACGTCTCAAAGACTGCTTTCTTGACGAGATATGGTTCCTATGAGTTTCGAGTTATGCCTTTTGACTTGACCAATGCCCCAGTCGTGTTTATGGACTTGATGAATAGGGTATTCAGAGAGTTCCTAGACCAGTTCGTCATTGTCTTTATTGATGACATTCTAGTTTACTCCCAGACAGAGGAGGAACGCGCTGAGCATTTGAGGCAGGTTTTGCAGACGCTGCGTCAGAACGAGCTATATGCAAAGTACGAGAAATGTGGGTTTTGGCTGAAGGAGGTTCAGTTTTGGGGGCATATCATTTCAGATCGGGGGATATCTGTTGATCCGAGGAAGGTATCCGCGCTGAGGGAGTGGGGACTGCCCACGACACCAACTGAGATCCGTAGTTTCTTGGGCTTAGCAGGATACTAGAGGAGATTTATTCAGGGTTTCTCAAAGATAGCGGGTCCTTTGACACATCTGACTCGCAAAGGTGTACCATTCATCTGGAGCGATGCCTGTTAGTTGGCATTCGATGAGTTGAAGGACAAGTTGACCTCATCGCCTGTATTAGCATTGCCCAAACCGAGAGTTGAGTATCTAGTCTACACCGATGCGTCCTTACAAGGACTTGGAGGTGTGCTGCAACAGGAGAGTCAAGCCACAGCTTATGCTTCTCGTAAGCTTAAGCCTCGCGAGAAGAATTACCCCACCCACGAGTTGGAGTTAGCGACAGTCGTATTCGCTCTTCGGATTTGGAGACACTATCTCATAGGGGAGAAATTTTGGTTATTTACAGACCACAAGTCTCTACAATACCTCTTTACGCAGAAGGAATTTAATATGCGTCAACATCGGTGACTTGATTTTGTGAAGGATTATTAGTTTGATATCCAATATCACCCAGGGAATGCTAACGTGGTAGCATACGCATTGAGCCGTAGGCCAGTAAATGAGGTGGACGAGGTGTGGAAAGCTAAGTGGAAGGAGTTGGGACACCAGGATGCAGTGGCCCGATCATTCATGTCTGTGATGACTAGTACACCTCAGATTGTTACGAGAGTGATAAAGGCCCAGGCAAAAGACTCGTTCTGTCAGGAGAATATAGTTCGATTACTAGCAGAGGGAGCCGAGTCCTATACCGTTAGTTCATACGGGGGATTACGCTTCAATGGGAGGCTGGTCATTCCGGAAGGGGAAGACTTGTGACACGAGGTAATGACAGAGTCGCACGGTTCGCGGTACACCCTGGTGGGGATAAGATGTACCAAGACATGAAGCGATAGTACTGGTGGAGCGAGATGAAGAAAGATATTGTCGTGTTCATTTCTAAATGCGCCACTTGTCAGCTGGTAAAGGTGGATCATCAGAGATCGACAGGACTTCTACAACCGTTAGAGGTTCCGATGTGGAAATGGGAGAGCATTTTCATGGACTTTATCATGGGGTTACCTACTTCGCAGAGGGGTCACGACTCCATATGGGTAATCGTGGATAGACTGACCAAAGTTGCTCATTTTCTGCCAGCTCGGACAGACTACACTACGGGACAGTATGCCTAAATTTTCATAGCGGAGATAGTGAGACTTCACGGGGTGCCTCTCAATATCGTGTCTGATCGAGACAAGATATTTGTTTCACGATTTTGGGAGAGTTTCCAGGAGGCAATGGATACGAAATTGCGACTGAGTACGGCGTACCACCCGCAGATAGATGGGCAAATTGAGAGAACGAATCGGATGTTGGAGGACATGTTGCGTATGTGCATCATAGACTTTGTAGGTGGTTAGGAACAGTACCTTTCACTGTTGGAGTTTGCTTATAATAACTCCTACCAGTTCACCATTGGCATGGCTCCATTTGAGGCATTGTATGGTAGACCTTGTCGTTCCCCAGTATGTTGGTTAGAGGTTGGGGATAACAAACTCCTTGGGCCGGAAGTAATTCAGGATACTTTGGTAAGGATAGAGATGATACGGAGCCGTATTCAGGTAGCTCAATACCGACAAAAGAGTTATGCCGATACCAAGAGGTTCTTCGGAGAGTTCAAGGTGGGGGACCAGGTGCTACTCAGGTTATCTCCTATGAAGGGGATTATGCATTTTGGGAAGAAGGGGAAACTGACACTAAGATATGTGGGGCTATTTCCTATCATCGAGTGGATTGGGCCAGTTGCGTATAGACTTGGGTTATCGGAGCACTTGCATAGAATTCATGATGTGTTCCATATTTCCTCACTAAGGAAATATCTTAGGGACGATTTGGCCCATACTCACATTGCTTTAGAGGACATCGATCTTCAGCCTGATAGTTCCTACGAGGAGGGCCTATTCCTATTCTGGACATAAGCGAGAGGAAATTGAGGTCGAAGATAATACCATTAGTACGCATACAATGGCGGCATCATAATGCCGAGCAGTCCACATGGGAGCGCGAGGATGAGATGCGCGAACGTTATCCAGAGCTATTTTTACCAGGTATTCTTTAGTTCCGAATTTCTGGACGAAATTTTGTTATTAGGGGGGAAGTATGTAATACCCCGTAATTTTATTTATTTTTATTTAAAGGAATAATTGAATTAAAAGAGAATTAACTCGGAATTAATCTGGATGAAAATACTAGCGAGACGTGTGTTGATATTTGAGTATGATGTTAAAATTGAATATTCCTGAGTATATATGGTAATATATGAGTACTGAAAATATTAAAATTATCACGAGGCAGAAATACGACAAATTGGGAAATTAAGTTGGGACGCGCAAGTCAGTCGCGTCAGGAATGAATTTAATTAGATTAAAAAGTAATTTATATTTTTATCAACCAGATGATCATTTTTAGTTCGCCAACGCGTCCGGAAGGGTCGAAATAGTCAGAAAACACTAGCCGGGAGTTTGGTTTGGGTTCCGGGGCACTTTTAGGCCAAATCGGCAACCTAGAAGGGTATTTTGGTAATTTTAAAAATTTAGGAATTAAAACCCACGAATTTTGATGGTTATTTATTAATAATTAGTGAGGGCACTAAGTCCATTGGCAACCAAAGACAAGAGAGTGGGCTACGGGAGTTTTGAGAGGAGTTAGAGAGAGGTTAAAAAAGGTTCCTAAACAAACCCTCCTCCGTCACCAGCATTTAGAAAGGAATTTGTGACCGAAAAGAAGAGAGAACCAACCCTGTATCATCAACAACGAACCAGAACATCGGATTTAAGGCAAGTGATTTGATGTTATTAAGTTCAATGAATATTTCCTCCATGTTTAGTGTAGAAATTGTTTATGCCTTGAAAGTTTTGATGGAAAACCCCAATGGGATTGTTGTGAAACTCATGATTTTGGATAGGGATTGCATGTAGAATGGTTATGGACAGATTCAATACCCAAAAATGTAACTTTTGATGATTTGAAAACGGATTAATAGGGAGCCTTTGTAGTTATTTAAATTATGAATTCATGTTCATAGGGTTTGGGGCAAGAATTGGGGATTTATGATTATTACATGTTGATTATGAAGAATTAACCCCAATAATATGTTAAGGAGTGACCTAGGGTGACTTAGAATAGTTTAAAAACATTAAAACGTTGTTGGGGTGATCTTAGGATGGATTTAAAGAGGAGAAAAATGAAGAAAAATGAAGTTGGAAAATTTATGGGCGTACTCTGCCATCTCATTAGAAGACCTGCCCAGGTCGTTCGAACGACCTCGTTCGAATGAGAATTCTAACGAGATTACAGTACCCCTTCTAATGAGTTTGTTCGAAGCCCTTCGTTTGAATGACACTCATTCGAACTACCTCGTTCGAACGAGATTTCTAACGAGTTGACAGAATGGCCTTTTTAGGCCTGATTTTATTTCGAACTTCCAGTAGACTTATTTAATTGAGTGTTAACCTTCCCTTGTTGACTAATGGGTATAGTTGTGAGATTTGAGTACGTTGAGGATTAATACTTAGAATTTTGAAATAAACCGGATGACATCTATGGGTTAGGAAATAAGTACTTGAATTTACGACGTGAGAAGAGTTGATTATCTATTGATGGATATTATTCGGGGACTTGTAAGTGTACTACATTAATGACGGTATAGGAATGTAAAATATACCTCTATTAATATTATAAGATATCTAAGATGTGTGAATGCTTAGTATATGTGGTTATCTGTGTATAACATACCTACCATACTTGATATCACGGGAGGTCGGCGTTCGATCAGGGTCATCTAATCTTTGTGTGCCTACAGGGGGATTTAGAGTGGTATCTCGAGGACATAGATCAGAGAATGACTTATTGAGGAGTTAATAAGTCTGTTGATCATGGGAGCGTAGGTATGTGCATGACCCATGTGATGTGAACTATGTTCGCCTCCATTATGTGTGTTTGTTACTTGTCGAAACGGTTCCTGAGAGATTCGAAATACGTGATCCTTGTGTACGTGATGTACCGGGATTTGATAGCAGAGTATGTGCACACCGCAGCTTAGTCTAGGGGTGCCATTATTGTATATTTATGATGAGATTGATATACTGAAATATTGAAATGAACTGTTTATATAAGCACAAGTGTGAATTAAGGTAACATCTTTGTAGAGTTAAAAATGGGAAAACTCTTAGTAATTATTGTAACTAATTATGAGGAATGAAGGTAAAACTATCAGTTTATATTAAGACGTCGGGAATTAAACCATAAATAGTATAGTAAAAATCAGATTTTGAATTAGACTAGTTAGTTAATGGAATAACTAGAATGGATATGGGTACGTAGGAGTGCACAATTAGTTGAGATGTGAAGAACTCATGTGAGTGCATGCGCTATCATGTATTTTATATTCATTGTTTAATGATATTAAACACTTGCTGTATTTTAAACTGTTTTCACAATCGGGCTCTGACCCGTTTGCTTTCAAATCTATTTTCTTGTAAAAATCTTTTAGGTGCCCAGCCACAAGGACATCAAGCTTAGGAATTCCATTCCAGGGACGTGTTGTAGTTGTTGTAGAAAATACAGGACCTTGATTAGAGATGCCTCCACTTTTCATTTTGATTCCATTTCAGACTCACTTATCTGTAGGGAATGTCGCCCCTTTTCTCTTAGAGACATCTCATTTATTCAGTTTTATTTCAATATTGGATTTAATTAATTTATGATTCAGACCTTGTATCCAGTTTTATTCAGTATTTTCGGATTATTTCAGAGGAGTGTTACTCCAGATTCATTTATTCCTTTATTATTGTAACGTGACTGTATGGTGGTAGTGGTATCATTATTTCATAATTTAGTACTTGTTGCATGTTAATCTAATTTAATTAAAATTGACAACTCACTTTTTAAATATTAGGTGGCTAGTAATTGTTAAAACGTTTTTCGACAGTGATGCTATGAACTGAACCAACTTGACATTTTGTATTAATTTAATAAAGGAGTAGTTGCCCGGTATTTAATTAGTCGGGGTGTCACAATACTATAAGCCAGGGGCAATTGATTGGTGCTTGAGGGAGGTGGATTCACCTTGGTTTTAAGAAGATAAAACTTGGTAAAAAGATGATCACATGGAGAAATGGTGTTATGCATGTAAATTTTGTCATTTTATACTAATTGGGATGCTTTGTTAGCAGGGGAGGAAAATTTAAATAAGTTGGTTTTGGTTTTGGTTTTGGTCCTTACAAAGAAAGTTTTATATTTATTTGATATTTAATATGATAAATTTCCATACTTTATGGGTGTTTGTGTAATTTTTTGAGTGTTTAAGGGTTGATATTGTAAAATTAAATTAATAGAGATTTAAAGGTTCAATTTGATATAAAGTTTAGATCTTGGGGTGAAAAAGAGGTTAAGTTATACTTCTTTCAAAGTTTAGAGGGGTAATTTAGTCATTTTGTAACCTTAAGGGGTGCCTAGGAAGCAACGTTGTAAGGTTTTATGTGTAGTTTTAACTTTATTGGGGTTTTTTTTAATTTGACTAAGTTATAAGGGGGATATGAGGCAGTATATGTAATTGTCGAATCATAGTTGATTATTCTAGGGTTTAGTACTACGCGAGTATTGAAATCTATCTACCTAAAAAAATTGTCCTCGAATTTACCTGCAACACAGGATATTGCTTTTTCACGGTCTATTCTGGTTCCCACGTGGCTTATTTCTAATTTTGGTGTTTCGAGAGTACCTTTGCTAAGGGAATTTCCTTCTTTCTAAGAATTTTTACCTAAGGGTCTAAAATTTGAATATGATGTTCTTCAAACTCATGATTAGGTTGAACAGAGATTTCGTGTCATGTAATCACATGTGTCGGGTCTGAAATGTATCGACGTAAGTAAGACACATGGAATACGTTATGAATACTGGATAGTTCCGGAGGTAAGTTTAATTCATAGGCCACATGGCCAACATCTTAAGTGATGCTAAAGGGTTTAATATATCTTAGCGCAAGCTTCTATTTCTTTTCGAATCATAGAATTCCTCTTTGGGGAGAAACTTTCAAGAATACTTTATCAGAAACTTAAAACTCTAAAGGCTTATTGCGATGATCAACGGAATTCTTCTGTCGATCTTGGGCCGACTTTAGTCTTTATTTTATCTATAGTAACTTCTCCGTAGTTTCGTGGGTAATTTCAGGACCAAATTACTTGCCATTTCCTTATTCGGTCCAACATACTGGGTATCGAGATGGTCTTCCATACAAGGATTCAAATGGGTCAGCTTTGTACATGATTGGTAACTGTTGTTATAAAAGAACTCAATTAATGACAAATGTTCACTCCAATTATTGGGCATATCTAAAGCACTAGTTCTCAACATGTTCTTCAATGTTTGGATAGTGCCTCAGATTGTCCATCGATCTGTGGTGAAATGCGGTACTGAGATGTAGTTTAGTACCCATCGCGATTTGGAGCGCTTGTCGAAATTTACCAAAAAAATTAGAATCTCGGTTTGATACTACGTGTGGTGTCAAAAAATCTACCCGTAGGGGGTTCCCATTCACCACGATGCATGTATAAAAATAAATATAATAGAGACAAAGATTTACGTGGTTCGACCATGAATGGCCTACGTCCACAAGGCTATTACTGTGTTCCATTAAAATGATGAGAGAATTTACATGAATGTGTTTCTCTAGCTTCTGAGCCCCCTTTCACAATGGGGGGTGTCCCTTTTATATAGAGTTAGGGGTTACATTAGGATTATAAAAATGGATGAGTCCTATCTTCGTGGAGTTTGATTTTAATCAGATACTTCTCCTCGGTCTTCTAGTTTATCAAGGACTCTAGTCGCCCCTATATTGTTGGAGTATCCGTTGCTCTCCATCTTGATCGGGGTGCTCGCCGCGTGTCATGCCATTATGTAGGCATATTTTTTACCCCCACAATAGCCCCACAGGTCATAGTTCAGCTGAATTGATTCCGAGATGAGCTGGGAGCTGGTCCATAATCCCTTTAAACGTGTGCAGTTGCTGATGTGAACTTGACTGGCGTTCTTTGAGTTGTCGTTCAACTTTCAAGCCTTCTTTAGTTAATCTTCTTGCCTTTATAAGTTTTTAGATGAATGTTTGGCTTGAGTTGAGAGACGTTCAGTTGATATGGGAACCGAACTCGAGAGTGTCGAGCTGCCTACGTACCCTCATGGGATCAGGTCGAACGTAGTTAATTGTTCTATTTTATTACATGGCCCAATTCGTGAGGACGATAACAGGCATGTTAAGAATTCATTTGCTGAGGATTTCTCGAGTGTGCAACAAGTTTAGGGCATTTCCCTGTATTTTGATCTTATAAAGTTCAATTGGTGAAGCCGACCTCAGGCCTATGGATCGAGCCTTGCTCGACCACGTACCTAGTCAGGGTAATACCCTGCATTAGATTTTTTATATGGTCCAATTGTAGAGGTCGACCACAGGCGCATGCGTCGAGCCTTGCTCGACCATGTACCTAGTCGGGGTAAGACCCTGCATTAGGTTTTTTATATGGTCCAATTGGAGAGGTCGACCACAGGCCTATGCATCGAGCCTTTCTCGAGCATGTACCTAGTCAGGGTAAGACCCTTCATTAGGTTTTTCATATGGTCCAATTGGCGAGGCCGACCATAGGCTTATGCGTCGAGCCTTGTTCGAGCATGTACCTAATCGGGGTAAGACCCTGTATTAGGTTTTTCATATGGTCCAATTGGAGATGCCGACCACAAACAAATTATGCATCGATCCTTGCTCAAGCACGTACCTAGTCGGGTAAGACCCTGCATTAGGTTTTTCATATGGTCCAATTAGAGAGGTCGACCACAGGCCTATGTGTCAAGCCTTACTCGAGCATATACCTATTCGGGATAAGATCCTGCATTAGGTTTTTCATATTTGATATGTAATCAGTACGCTTATTGTACTTAGGCCTTTCCTGTAAATCAATGTAATACCAATTTCGTTTGCATTTTTCCATTTTGTAATGCCTCGCATGTAAATATCCGTATGTTTTACCTTTTAGGTTGTGTCATCTCACTTCCTTAGGCCTAAAAGACTATGGAAAAAATGCACCTGCTCTAAGGGCCATCCACCCGTTCAGGATTTTAACTGACCAACATAGTTGGCGACCAACCCGAGTCGTCTTTCTGCCTAGGGATCCCTCGTAGGGCTTTTATTGTTGTCGGGGCAACTCATGAGGCCATTTGTGGTTGGAGATGACAAATGCCTGAGGACTTCCTTAATTTAATTGAAACAATCAAGATAGTTGTTGTAATTAAATAAAGCTTAATCCTGATCTTCGTTTGAAAGACTAATATCAATGTTAACCATGATGGCAGCCATCCTGAGTTGGCCTCTTTTATTTTGTTTTAAATGTTACGGTGAATCTGTTCATGTGTCATCGTTGCCATGGATCCCCCAATCGGGCTGTGAAGAGAAGACTGCCCGATCGTCCATCGAGTTATTTAATCTATATAACCGAGATGATAAGTGTGCCTGATCGTTCCTCGGGGCTTTGTTATGTTAAAGAGTATCGCGTTGATCGTTCGTCGAGCTGGATATAATTAAGGATTATCTTTCTCATATAGCTCCATATAATGTATTGTTCCTCGGGGCACACTTGTTTGTCGACCAAACATGGTGGTTCAGGGAGGTTGTGGAAGACTCCATATAGCTTGTGCATCTAAAGCAATTGATATGAGTTCAAAGCATCTTCATGCAGAAATGTGTTGATTTGATGTGTCGTTCAAGAAATGTTGTTCCTCTTGAGTGGATATCTTAGTGTTGATGACGCGTTAATTCGTTGCCTAGTGATCGCTGATCACATGGGTTGTCTGACGATGTTGCTGATACATTCAGGGTGGTCTAGTGTTAATGTCAACACATTATGTTCATCGCACGTGAAAGAACGTCGACCAGTGGGAGCAGACTCTAACGCAGGTCGATGATGATTGGATATAAGATTAGAAAGAATTTCTAGGTGCTTGGTTGTAACAGCCCCAGTTCGTAGGTCGGTGGGCCAAAAATTCTTAAGTCAGCAGACCACAAAGCGGGTTGGTGGAGATGAGACGTGAGTCGTCCATAAACCATGAGATCGTTGGTTGGAGTGGACAAAGAAAAGTCCGGTGATGCTCGACTTCAATACTTAGGAACCACGATTGATTGTGACCTTGCTGGATATGTGACTTCCTACAAGATGGATTCGTTCTTGTTGATAAATATAGTTGATCGTTTCACTCCATACGGCTTTATGTGTTATTGTACCTTTGGTATACAGGTTGCCCAACTTCCCATTCGCTGAGGTTTAATTGAATAAGAATTGTATTACCCAACTGTCCATTGGAGCTTGAGACATGATCACATAATGTGGACTATCCATCGAAGTTGAGGTTCCGTCAAGGAAAAATTACAAAGGATCTAGTAAATATTGCGAACGATCCATGCTTGAGCATCTGTCGGAGCATTAATAAGATAAATGATGCCTGAGCAGCCGTCGAGGCAATATTATCAAGGGTTTAGCAGATATTACTAACGATCCTTCAATATTAGTGAAAAGTAGATTTCCAAATTGAATAAATGATGCGTGAATGCTTGTCGAGGCGAAAATTGTAGAGGATCTGGTAGATATTGCGAGTGATCCATGCTCGAGCATCCGTCGAGGCAAAAAAGACAGAGCAGATATTACAAATGATCTTGTAGTGTTAGTGAAAACTAAATTTCCAAACCATTTATTAGGGTTGAATAACAATAATAAATGTAATGTCGACCATTAATCGACTGTGACAACAATCTATCGGGACTGAATATAAGAATTATCCTGACCAACCATTTGTTGGGGATAAAATACGACATGTATGGCAAATATCTTCGGGACTAAATACATAGAAAAAAATTTCCGATCATTTGTCGAAATGAATCTTGAATATGTCTGATCGTCCTTCAGGTTAAGAATCATAGAGTCAGATGATCAATAGTGGCTAGTCTGTCGGAGCTAAGTTGTATAGTACCGAGTAAATACAACAAATGATTTACGCTAGAGTATTTTTCAGAGCCTTAATAAGGTTTCCAAGAGCTTAAGATTATGGTCAAGCACTCGTTGGGACCGAATCTTGCACCTGTGGAAGTTAATAACTTGCTCGACCATCTGTCGAGGCTAAATCAAATAGAAATTATCACGTGATACGTTTATTCAGTCAAGGAATATATGATGTGTATTTGATCGACCATGTGTCGAGAAAAAGATTTCATAGTATTGAATGAATCAAATGAATGATCCCATAATTTTTATGATAAAATCTCACGAGGATGGATGTGCCTGAGCATCAGTCGGGGCTACTCTAAGTATTAGTAAAAATATTACACCGACTATCCATTGGTATAACCAATAATAGCTAGACGACAATATTGAAAATCAAATGACCGAATAAATGACATGAGTTCTTTATAAGTGCGCCCCACTATTTATGTGAACAAAAAAATTGTAATAAAGTTGAATAAAAGATGCAAAATTTGTTAAATATTTCCAGATGGACGACATAGGAGTTAATTTGGAATTTCTGCAAATACTCAATCGCAAGTTAGGTTTCAAAAAATCGTTTTCACCAAAAATTTGTGTAGTGACAGTTATGAGTATAAAGTATAGATAGCTCCCCGCTAGCAAATTTATGATGATAAAAATCGTGAGCATAATTTGTGGGCAAATAAAATATTATGAGACAAAAACGAACAATGCACAAATAGATGTGTGTATCCATCAATCGGGGATATGCTAAATATAAGAATTATCCTGACCAACTATTCATTAGGGATAAAATGAAACTTGTGCGGTAGATATCTTCGGGACTAAATATATAGAAATATTTTACCGGTCATCTGCTGAGATGAATCTTGAATATGCTTGACCGTCTATAGAACCAGACAATCAATACTGAATGTTGAAGAAATATCAACACCCGAGCATCCGTCGATTATAGCATTTAATCTTGCCCAACCATTTGTCATGTCTTAATAGTGTTGTAGTGTGCTCGATCATCTGCTGGAGCAATAACGAGATAAATAGTGCTTTGCTAGTCCGTCGAGGAAAAGTTGTCTAGTACCGAGTAAATATAGTGAGTGATCCGTGCTCGAACATCTATCAGAGCATTAATAAAATTTGCAAGATCTTAAGATTGTGGCCGAACATTCGTCGGGACTGAATCTTGTACCTGTGAAAGTCAATAAGTTGCTCGACCATCCGTCGAGGCTAAATCAAATAGAAATAATTATGCGATTCATTTATTCAATCAAGGAATATATGATACCAATCTGCTTGACCCTGCCCCGAGGAAACAATTCATAGTGTGTAATGAATGATCCAATAGTTTTTGTAATAAAAGCTCACGGAGATGACCATGCTCGAGCATCCGTCAAGGCTGCGCTAAGTACTTGTAAAACTTTTACACCGTGACCGAGCATCCGCTGACTATAACAAATAATTTCCTTTTACTGAGATAAAATTGTTGTAGCTAGATGACAATATTGAAAAATAAATGATCGAATAAATGACAGGAGTACTGATAGAAGTACCCCCCACCATTTATGTGAACAAAATAATTGTAATAAAATAGCATAAAAAGTGTCATCTTAAATCACCGTTGGATCTAATATGTGGTAATGGAAATCTCAAGCATGGTGCATTAAATGAAGATCATGGTATAATGAGACCCTTCTTATTTTTTTTTTAAAGAGAGAGACGAATAATGCCAAATTTGTCAAATATCCGTTTATACCCTCAGCCTGGACGAGGATTACCTCCAATACGGACGACCCTACGAGGGGGCGACCCTTCACCAGGCCCCAGCTGGCCACCACCAGGCCCAGACGACCATACGAGAGGCCGACCCTCCGCCAGGCTCTAGACGACCCTACGAGGGGTCGACCCCCCACCAGGCTTCAGACGACCCTACGAGGGGCCGACCCTTCCCCATGCTCCGGACGACCCTACGAGGGTACGACAGTACGAGGCCAGAATCAAGCCAGGCTCGCTACCGGAAGAAACTTTGCCCTCGGCCTCGGCTCATAGGCCGAGGGTGACATCATGACAGCGCGTGGTTTGGGAGACGCGTGGAACAGTGCGCGTCAGGCTCATATGACACGTGGCAGACCGTTATAACCGAATCACACCCTCACGTGAGGGAATATTATGTCATCATTTGGCATCTACAGGTGTCAACAGGGGATTGGTTAGATCATCATTCACATGCACCATGCTTACTTGGGGGGTACACTACACCCCCCAAGACCTATATATACTTGTCACCTACAACCCTACAGGGGAGATCAGATTATTGCAACCCTAGCTAAAACCCTGCTTGCACACAGGAGAGAGAGAGGAGCTTATGTGCATTGTACCCAAGGCCATTAGTGCCCATACTCAGTGGATTACACACTCACAGTGGACGTAGGCCAAATTGGCTGAACCACTATACATCATTGTCTTATTTCCTCTTATACTCATCCCCTTCTACACACACATGTTCATACACTTATGCATCTCTATGACTGCCATGGTTACAACTGTTTGAGCTCATTATCACTTATCCGGTGGTGCTGATTCCCAGCATCATCAGCTTGGTGCCGTCTGTGGGAAAAGAAGACATCTCTTCCTTTGTACAGCTTGACCTCACTGGGCACTCTGGTGGTGAACCAACACTCCCCCTGAGAGGAGGTGTTTCACCATTGAAAGAGACCCACTAAGGTTCTCAAGATCACCAGTCTTTTCTTTAATTCAGCTTTTCACAGCTCAAACACATGGCACCTGAGATGCCACCACCACTTCTTCCCCCGCCGGATGAGGGGGGAAGACCCAGTTCCAGCCAGCCACCGCCTCAGTCTGAGATGGCTGATGTGGCGGCAGCCCTAAAGTCTCTGGCAGCCATCCAGCGGATGATGCAGGAGCAGTTCACAGCTCTGAGTCAGAACATACTGAGACCACCAGGGGTCTCACCTGAGATGATTACTCCGGCAGCAGCTCCAGGACAGCATGAAGCCAGGGGACCACCCCAGGCACCACGTAAAGACCTGCCACCCCCTCAGCGGCGTAGGGATGTTGCTGACCCCCGGCGTTTACGCCTGGGGAGGCAAGGAAACCCTTGCCCTGAAGACAGGTATGACGATCTGGAGGGAGAAGAGGCTCCAGTAGAATGCTGGGAGCCATATGAGGTCTCCAACAATACTGTACGACCTCTCCAGGACAGTAGAGGAAAGTGCGGGAGACCAAACCCTGATGATCGCCCAAAAGGCTCTGCTTTTGACCGCCTGAGCAGGGGGGCAGCCTTCGAGAGGCTGGGCCCAGTGGATGACCTGCGGGACAAGTTGTCCAAGTCAATAAGTGCTGCGAGATCTAGGAGGGAGGCAGCAGAGGGCCGACCCCAAAGACGGGATGATGGCCAAAGGGAAGTAAACAGCCGACACAGGCCTGCTGCAGCGGAACCCTCCATCCACCTCCAAGAGGCAGCGGGTGATAACATCGGTCCCGCTGACCCAGTGAGGCCCTGGAATGACTCGATCCAGAGGTTAGAGGATAAGATTGGCGACATACTGAAGAGCCGGAACCCTCTTCAGAGGGGGTACACCATAGGCTCACCCTTTGTGGCAAGGATAGTCAACTTCCCCACTCCATCAAAGTTCAAGCCTCCTGTGGTCACCCCAAGATACGATGGGAGCACCAACCCTGTCCACCACGTGGAGATGTATCAGTCGGCGGCAGACATATACTCTATCTCAGATGAGATGAGGTGTCGTGCCTTCTCCGGTACCTTGACAGGGGCTGCACATGTCTGGTACACGTCTCTTCCAAAAAATTCCATTGAAAACTTTAAGCAGACGGCCGACCTGTTCATCCATAATTTCTGCTTTGGGGTGAGGCCACAGAAGAAGACCACAAACATGCTCTATGTTAAGCAGGGAAAGAATGAAAGTCTGAGAGACTACATAGCCAGATTCAATAAAGAG
This sequence comes from Sambucus nigra, assembly GCA_949130495.1. Lineage (NCBI taxonomy): Eukaryota > Viridiplantae > Streptophyta > Magnoliopsida > Dipsacales > Adoxaceae > Sambucus > Sambucus nigra. The sequence continues at coordinate 39,521,343 of OX422208.1, read as the reverse complement.
AAGCTGGAGGTGGAGGACTATGAGGAGAGCATAGCTATGACAGCCCTGATTGGAGGACTCCAAAAGGGGAAGCTATTATGGAAGCTTGCCGAAGACCCTCCAAGGACGATGGCTGAGCTGCTGTCAATAGCGGGGAAGGTGATGAATGCCGAAGAGGCGATGGCCGCAAAATATGAAGACGAAAAAGGGGGTGCTAGTGGGAGTAAATACCCAAAGAAGAACAAAGAGGGGAAGAAGAGGTCCTCGGATGACAAGTTCGCTGGGTACACCCCTCTGACGGTCAGCTGTGAACAGATTCTGAATGAGATAAAGAGTGACCGATCCCTGAAGTGGCCTGAGAAGCTGAGAGCATCCCCCGGCAAGAGGAATAAGAACCTGTGGTGTGAATTTCACCAAGACCATGGTCACGTAACAGACAAATGCTTTGCCCTTAAAGATGAGATTGAGAAGATGCTGAAAGAAGGGAAGCTCAGAAAGTACGTGGACCGAGAGGCCTTCAAGAGGGGCCGAGGGGACGACCCCAGAAAAAAGCGAGTTGATACATGCAAAGAAGGTCCTCAAAAAAGAGGGGACGACCCCTCTGATGATGAGGACGACCCTGACCTCCCGCCGAGAGACGACCACGGCCCTGTCAAGAGGCTCAATATGATCTCGTTCGGGGTGGGGATGATCTCCGGGGGTCTGGCAGGAGGAGGGTCTGAGGTCGTCGACAGGAAGGCCCATGTCGCTGAGGCTAAGGCAGCGACGAAGACGGTGCACTCAACCTCCGTAGAGGTCAAGTCAGAAAAAAGGAAGAAGGTTGATATGGACACTTTGATTGTGGGATTTTCAAGAATGGACTTCAAGGGCCTCTTGGCCCCGCATGATGACCCTCTCGTCATCACTACCAGGGTGCACGGGTGCGAAGTGCCGAGGATCCTGGTAGATGGGGGCTCATCCGCAGATGTGATGTTTTGGCCATGCTTCAAAGCCTTGGGCCTCAGTCGTGCCAGACTTGTCCCATACCATCATCCCTTGATTGGGTTCAGCGGGGAGAAGGTTCATCCCCTGGGAATATATGAGGCTGATGTCAGGTTGGGGGACGAATGGCCGAGATGGCTCACCAAGAAGGTCAGTTTCTTTGTGCTGGATGAGCACGTGTTTTCAGCATACAACATCATACTGGGACGTGTGGCCCTCAAGGGGTTTAAAGCTGTGCCGTCCACAGTCCACCAGATGGTTAAGTTCCCTACCCCTTACGGGGTGGGGGAAGTTCAGGGAGACCAGACGACGGCGAGAGAGTGCTACTACAACTCCGCTGAAGAAAGGGAGGCACACAAGAGGGCTACAGCCACTTACAACATTGATACCCTAGACCCCAGGGATGAGACGAAGCTCAAGAAAGGGGAGGCCGCCGAGGAGGTAGAACCCATCATCCTTGATGAGGATGACCCGGGAAAAACCGTCCAAGTTGGCAAGTCTCTGAGGCCCGATATCAAGGAAGACCTCATTAAACTGCTGAAGAGAAGGCGAAGCGTCTTCGCCTGGAGTCATGTAGATATGCCAGGGATTGACCCTGAAATCATGTGCCACAAGCTCAACGTGGTAGAGGGAGTGAAGCCGGTAAAGCAGAAGAGGAGGATTTACTCTAGAGAGAAGTACGAGGTCATCAGGGATGAGGTTAAAAAATTAGAAGACGCTGAATTTATCAGAGAGGTCATCTACCCTGAATGGCTGTCCAATGCAGTCATTGTCCCAAAGGCCAACGGCAAGTGGAGAATGTGCGTGGACTTCACAGACCTCAACAAGCATTGTCCCAAAGACAGCTTCCCTCTTCCCCGCATCGACCAGATGGTAGACGCTACCGCAGGCCATGAGCTCATGAGTTTCATGGATGCCTACTCAGGGTATAACCAGATTTCCATGGACCCTGAGGACTCGGAGAGGACAGCCTTCATCACTGACAAGGGGACATACTGCTATAGGGTCATGCCCTTTGGCCTAAAAAATGCAGGGGCAACGTACCAGCGCCTCGTAAACAGAATGTTTGAAGATCAAATTGGGAAGTCTATAGAGGTCTACGTAGACGACATGCTGACTAAGAGTCTGAAGGCAGAGGATCATGTGGCAGACCTGGAAAGGACCTTCGATACGATGGACAAATATCAGATGAAGCTCAATCCGGCCAAGTGTGTCTTCGGGGTCGGAGCGGGGAAGTTCTTGGGGTTCATTGTCAATCAAAGAGGCATCGAGGCCAATCCAGAAAAGATAAAGGCCCTTATTGAGATGAAGACCCCCAAGTCCATTAAAGACGTTCAGAGGCTCACAGGGAGAGTGGCTGCCTTGAACAGATTTGTGTCAAGGGCTACAGACAGGCGTCTACCATTCTTCAAGATCCTCAGGAAGGCCTTCGAGTGGAGTAAAGAGTGTGATGAGGCTTTCAGGGAGCTAAAATCATACTTAGGGTCTCCCTTGCTGCTGTCACGACCCGTGCAGGGTGAACGACTTTACGTGTACCTTGCTGTCTCAGAGTCCGCTATCAGTGCAGCAATCGTAAGAGACGAAGACGGGATACAGAAGCCCGTATATTTCAACAGCAAGGCACTCCAAGGGGCAGAGCAAAGATACCCGAGGATGGAGAAGTTGGCCTACGCCTTGATCCATGCCTCAAGGAAGATGAAACCGTACTTCCAGTCCCATACTATGGTCATCCTTACTGACTCTCCTCTTAGGCAGGTCCTACACAAGCCTGAAAAATCAGGAAGGCTAATGACCTGGGCTATAGAGCTGGGGGAGTTCGACACTGTGTATCAGCCTAAGACAGCCATTAAGGGGCAGGCCTTGGCAGATTTTGTGGCTGAATTTACTTGGGAAAGTGACGTGGCCGAGGATAAGTGTCTAAGCCAGACAGATATCCAGCAAGGTAGGCTCACCGACCCTCCTGCAGATGCGGCTGAGACAAACACCGCTAGAAGAAAGGTGGTGGAAAATGAAGAAGGAAGATACCTTTTTAGACAAGGGTCACTCATTGAGGGGAATTTCTCGGAGGAACATGCTGTGTGGGGTCTCTTCGTCGACGGGTCCTCTTGCGAAAGCGGGAGCGGAGCCGGATTGATAGTGTCAGCACCCGACGGCACAGACATCGAGTACGCCCTGAAGTTCAATTTCAAAGCCTCCAACAATGAGGCTGAGTATGAGGCCTTGATAGCTGGCCTTTCCTTGGCTAAGTCCCTTAGTGTCGGCCAAATTTTGGTTCACAGTGATTCAAGGCTGGTGGTGAATCAGATACTAGGAGCCTATGAGGCCAAAGACGAGAGGATGGCTAGGTATCTTGAGAAAGTGAGGTCATTGCTGAAAAAATTTAAAGAAGTGAAAATCAAGAGGATACCTAGGCTCGACAATGGCCGTGCCGACGCCCTTGCAAGGTTGGCCTCAGTTACTAGGACAGACATAAGGAGGACAGTCCCGGTAGAAATCTTGCTTCGACCAACTATCGAAGACGACGAGGGAACACTTGGCATTTGCATGAATGTTTCTCAAGAACCTTCATGGATGGACCCTCTGATCAGATACATTAGAGGGGGAGAGATGCCAGAAGCAAGCCAAGAGAGGAAGAAGCTGAGATACAGGGCTGCAAAGTTCACTGTCATCGGAGACACGCTGTACAAAAAGGGGTTTCTGCTCCCCTTACTTAGGTGTGTGCATCCCTCAGAAGTCCCTTCCATTTTGCATGACGTGCATGAAGGGTCGTGCTCAAGCCACATTGGGGGTAGATCCTTGGCAAAGAGGGTGATCACCCAGGGCTACTGGTGGCCGACCTTGGGGAAAGATGCCGCAGCATATGTAAAGAAGTGTGATAAATGCCAGAGATTTGCCACCATCCCTCACCAGCCCCATCAGCCTCTCACCTCCATTACATCCCCATGGTCGTTCGCAGTGTAGGGGATTGATCTGGTAGGACCCTTACCAAGGGCAGTCAATAACTATCGTTTCCTCATCGTAGCGATTGACTACTTTTCAAAGTGGGTAGAGGCCGAACCAATGGTCACGATTACAGAGCAGAAGACCTTCCAGTTTATCTGGAAGAATGTGATATGCAGATATGGTCTACCCAACACCCTCATCTCGAATAATGGGACCCAGTTCAAGAATGCCTCTTTACAGAAGTACTGTGAGAGGGTAAGTATCAAACAATTTTTCTCCACCCCAGGCAGACCTCAGGCCAATGGGCAAACCGAAGTTACGAACAGAACAATCTTAGATGGGATTAAGAAGAGGCTTGAGGAGGCGAAAGGAAGATGGGTCGAGGAGTTATATGCAGTGTTGTGGGCATACAGGACGACAGTAAGGACCTCTACTGGGGAGACCCCCTTCATGTTAGCTTATGGATCAGAAGCAGTCATCCCCACCGAGGTCGAGTTTCCCACTCATAGGGTCCAAATGTACGACCCCCAGGGAAATAAGGGAAGAGAGGAGACTTGACCTGGATTTGATTGAGGAAAGAAGGGAGGATGCTGAGATAAGGCAAGCTTCCTACCAGCAGAGGACCGCAAGGTTTTACAACCAGAGGGTGAAACAGAGGCCAATCACAGTAGGAGACTTGGTTCTCAAAAAGACTTGGCAGAAGCCCAATAAACTCCATCCCAATTGGCATGGCCCCTATAGGGTCACCGATGAAGTTGTCCCTGGGACCTATAGACTAGAAAACCTAGAAGGGGAACCATTTTCCAACCCCTGGAACGCAGATCATTTGAAGAAATACTACCAGTAGTGTTGTAAGGTCTTGATAGACCATAGTTGTAATAGGAGTTGCTCCAGCAGAACACATGGAAAATTAATGATAAATATCAGTGTTTCCCTCATCCAGTGGTTATCAGTTCTAGCATGCAAGGAAATATATACAGAAAACTACCCTCGACTATAATGAGGATCAGTGGAGGGGACGACCCCTCCACGGTCCTCAAGAAAGATGAGGGTAGACTTTGTTAAAAACCATTAATTTGGTAAGTCAAACCCTCGGCTATAATGAGGATCAGTGGAGGGGACGACCCCACCACAGTCCTCAAGAAAGACGAGGGTAGACTTAAAAATCCATTAATTTGGTAAGTTGAACCCTCGGCTATAATGAGGACCAGTGGAGGGGACGACCCCTCCACTGTTCTCAAGAAAGACGAGGATAGACTTCGTTAAAAACCATTAATTTGGTAAGTTAAACCCTCGGCTATAATGAGGATCAGTGGAGGGGACGACCCCACCACCGTCCTCAAGAAAGACGAGGGTAGACTTAAAAATCCATTAATTTGGTAAGTTGAACCCTCGGCTATAATGAGGACCAGTGGAGGGGACGACCCCTCCACTGTTCTCAAGAAAGATGAGGGTAGACTTTGTTAAAAACCATTAATTTGGTAAGATGAACCCTCGGCTATAATGAGGATCAGTGGAGGGGACGACCCCTCCACAGTCCTCAAGAAAGATGAGGGTAGACTTTGTTAAAAACCATTAATTTGGTAAGATGAACCCTCGGCTATAATGAGGATTAGTGGAGGGGACGACCCCTCCACTGTTCTCAAGAAAGACGAGGGTAGACTTCGTTAAAAATCATTAATTTGGTAAGTTAAACCCTCGGCTATAATGAGGATCAGTGGAGGGGACGACCCCACCACCGTCCTCAAGAAAGACGAGGGTAGACTTTGTTAAAAACCATTAATTTGGTAAGATGAACCCTCGGCTATAATGAGGATCAGTGGAGGGGGCGACCCCTCCACAGTCCTCAAGAAAGATGAGGGTAGACTTTGTTAAAAATCATTAATTTGGTAAGATGAACCCTCGGCTATAATGAGGATTAGTGGAGGGGACGACCCCTCCACTGTTCTCAAGAAAGACGAGGGTAGACTTCGTTAAAAATCATTAATTTGATTATTTGAACCCTCGGCTATAATGAGGCCTGATGAGGGGACGACCCCACATTGGTCCTCAAAAAGACGAGGGAAGGGTTAGTATCATCATCATCAACGAAGAAGCAAATTAGCAAGGAACAAACCATAACAGAATTAAATATGGAAGACAGCAGTTATGGGAGACAGTTGTGAAAGGAAGAGACGATGGTATTAATATAAAGCATCAAGTGTTTTACAAATACATAGAATAAAAACACAAAAATGAGGGTATGGGCCACAGACGTCCACCCTAAGAGATGATATCAGAAGGCAGAGCCTCAACAATGGGAATGGACTCCTCTGTTACCAACACCGGATGATCTTCAGATGTACCGACCCCTTCGAGCTGGACTTGGGACTCCACCTGGTTGAGGGCCTCGGCAATTAGGGGATCGTCCAATTGAACACCCTCCAGTGAAGGGCGAACAGAGGAAACCACATCGCCAAATTTGAGGACGACCCATCGGCAGGCCGTCCTAATCCCCCTTTCAAGATATTCAAGGCCGAAGCCCTGAAATTCATCTGAAGTCTTGTATGCCTCTACAGCATCAGCCTCAGCTTTCTTGATGGCTGCTTCCAGATCAGTCTTATGCTGGGCCTCCAGGTTGATCAGAGCCTCATCCTTGCCCTTGATCAACAAGTCCTTGTCCTTGATCAACAAGTCCTTAGCCTGAAGATCGGCATCATGCTGCCTCGTCAGCTCATCAAGGACTCTAGCATGCTCTGTCCTTGTGCTTTCCAGCTCGGCCCTCGCAGTGTCCAGCTCTGTCCGTAGGTCAGCCTCTTGTTGAATGACCCTCTCAGCTTCATGGAATTTCTGTTGATTCTCAGCCATCCACTTGGTGGCTGAGGTGAAGGCACAGACAGACTGCAAGAAAAAATGAACAAATATCAAGAGGGGCCGAGGGAACAGTTAGTGAAAATGAAATTAAAGGTCAAGACCAATACCTGAGCAAGGGAGTGCAGACCGTAGTCGTACACTTTGGCAGGAGGCATCTTTGCCAAGAACTCGTAGTCAGAGGCCGACGGTGCAGAGAACATCGAGGCCTTGGCTGCCCTCAGGTTGGCAATAAGAGATGAGGGGTCGGCCCTCAGATGGGATAGGTTTTGAGACCAAAAGGCCCCCATGCTGGACGAAGAAGTCGTCCCCTCAGAGGCCTCGACCCTGGCCCTCGTCCTGGGATCAGGCCGATGCTCAACAGGAGCCTCAGGTTCTTTTCTTTTATGGCTATCGGCTGTCGGCTCAACAACCGTCGGCCCTGAGGCCCTCGTCTTCTTTGAAGCTTGCTGAGGCTCCTTCCCCTTCTTCTTTGACAAACCAGCAAGTAGGCTTGGAGCAGTCATTTCCCAGAGGTAGTCTGGTGTACCTGCAGGACGATCTGATAAGAGGACGACATGTCAGAAAAGTTCAGAGAACACTTCAAAAATAAGTAAATAAGGGAAAATGTTCAGTGTAACTCACATAGTTCCGTCAGAGGGCCGACCCTCAGACCAGCTTCTTTAAGGAATCGAGGGGTCATCAAGTCTTCGAATTTTGTAAGCTCGCCCTCTCGCCCTCGTCCTCTCAGATAGTCTACTATATCCTTCTCCTCCAGACTAAGTTCAGGGTCTGACCTGGCCTTCATGGAGGGGTTAGACCACTTCCTGGGGACCCTCGGACCATCAGCAACGGGCTCCCACTCCCCGGAGATAAAGAAAAACCTCTTCTTCCAGTCATGGTTGGAAGTTTGTGCCACATGGAGGAGTTTCTTCTCAGACCTCCTTGCCCCCAGGTGATAATATCCAGGCTGCTTGGACGAGGATGTGATGTTGTAACAGCCCAGAAATAGGTCAGCCGAGGGCTCGTCGATAAAGGCATTCTTCCACAAGGAAATATAGCCCAAGATCGTCCTCCAAGAGTTGGGAGGAAGTTGAGAGGGGGAAACGCCGAGGGCAACCAGAATATCTGCAATGGCAGGGTGCAGAGGGAGCCTGACTCCAACCTTGAGAATCTGCTCGTAGACTGCAACCTCTCCCTCTTGGCAATCGAAGACCCTCTCAGCCTCAGAGGGAACCCTCATAGTCACCCCAGATGGCACTCCATAAATATGCCTCCATATCAGAAGGTCCCTATCCCTAACAGAGGAGATAAAAGACGAGGCATGGGAGGTATCAACCTCATCATCTGTATCGTCGTCCTCGTCCTCACCTCCTTCCCCCTCATCACCTGCAGGAGGACCCTGAGGAAAAGCCACTTGGAAGGCGTTGGGGGATAGGGTTGTCACAGGGACAGCCTCAGAGGGGATCGTATCCTCGGCCTCTCGGGGAGGGCTAAGGTCAGACGTGTCCCTTCTACCAGACGTTCCAGCACCAGTTGGAGAGGAGGCTCTCTCGTCCATTTCACTCTATTTGGGAGTGTCGGCTGGACGAGATGATGACCCACAAGACTCAGAGGGTTCAGATGGTCTTATGGTGGCAAGAGGAATGGGAAAGATGGGTCGTACCCAATTAGGGTCGGCCCCTCGTCTCCTCTCTTCCTCTTCCTCTATTCGTCTGATCTCGACAAAGAGTTTTTCTCTCAAGGGTGGGAATTCAGACACTAGGTTGTAAAGCCTCCTAAGCATTAAAGGGAAGACCCTACACTTGGAGAAATTATACTAGACTTGGCTAATTCAACTACAAACACTTGGGGGATTGACCAAGTTTGACTTTTGGATTAAACAAAGAACTCAAAGGTTTTCGTCAAGAACGTTCAAAGAACCAGTGACCGGAGAAGACACCGGAAAAAGCTATGGGGTAACTCAAAAGAAAGTGCTGCCCTACGACCCTAAAAAATAAACAGAAATGAAGACAAAGGAAAGCTCTTAATGAAGGAGAATACCTGATAAAGAGGGAGAGTAACGCTGCTGAGACCTGACGAAACGAAGGCTGCAAGTGGCGAAGCTTACTGGTTCTAGAGAGAGAATAGACTTGGGCGCGAAGAAGAAGATGGAGAGAGAGATTGAAAATCTCTTAAATACTTTGGTAATGAGTGGACCCATTTACCAAAGAAAGGTATAATTAGGGCACAAGGCCCCAAGCGCACTGCGCAGCCACCCTGCCTTGGAAACTGGAACAGAAATGAGTATCTGCACAGGTGTCACTCACCTAACTGATCACACGTGTCTCAAATTCAGCAAATATCCCTCAGCCATCTCAATGGCACCTATGGCTAAGGGCTGGGGGGTGATTGATATACCCGTTTATACCCTCAGCCTGGACGAGGATTACCTCCAATACGGACGACCCTACGAGGGGGCGACCCTTCACCAGGCCCCAGCTGGCCACCACCAGGCCCAGACGACCATACGAGGGGCCGACCCTCCGCCAGGCTCTAGACGACCCTACGAGGGGCCGACCCCCCACCAGGCTTCAGACGACCCTACGAGGGGTCGACCCTTCCCCATGCTCCGGACGACCCTACGAGGGTACGACAGTACGAGGCCAGAATCAAGCCAGGCTCGCTACCGGAAGAAACTTTGCCCTCGGCCTCGGCTCATAGGCCGAGGGTGACATCATGACAGCGCGTGGTTTGGGAGACGCGTGGAACAGTGCGCGTCAGGCTCATATGACACGTGGCAGACCGTTATAACCGAATCACACCCTCACGTGAGGGAATATTATGTCATCATTTGGCATCTACAGGTGTCAACAGGGGATTGGTTAGATCATCATTCACATGCACCATGCTTACTTGGGGGTACACTACACCCCCCAAGACCTATATATACTTGTCACCTACAACCCTACAGGGGAGATCAGATTATTGCAACCCTAGCTAAAACCCTGCTTGCACACAGGAGAGAGAGAGGAGCTTATGTGCATTGTACCCAAGGCCATTAGTGCCCATACTCAGTGGATTACACACTCACAGTGGACGTAGGCCAAATTGGCTGAACCACTATACATCATTGTCTTATTTCCTCTTATACTCATCCCCTTCTACACACACATGTTCATACACTTATGCATCTCTATGACTGCCATGGTTACAACTGTTTGAGCTCATTATCACTTATCCGGTGGTGCTGATTCCCAGAATCATCATATCCATGATGTAAGACATAGGATGTAGCCTAGAATTTTTACTAAACTATGTGAACTCCAAGCAAATATTCAATTATAAGTTGGTTTCATAAATTTATGTCCACGTAAAGATGTGAAGCAAGACAAAATAGGGAGGTGGTATTGTAAAATGCAAACTAAGAAAAAAGACTCTAAACAGCAAAGAACTTCTATCCCTGTTTAAAATGCATGAAGCGTGCTGAACTGATGTTGTATCCGTCTCTGCCACCGACCAGTGATAATGGTTCGGCGACGACCAGTCGTACGAAAACGACGAGCCCCAAAGGAATTTACCCTTTATTATTTTGAAGGTCCAGCACAATTATTGCCGACCAGATAAAGAGTGGTCCGATGATGATGAGCCCTCGATCAATTTCTGTAATACAGAAGTCTCGCTTGCCACCGTTGGTCGGAGAGGAGAAGGAACTAGACGGCGTATTCAAAGAAAAACCCAGAGGGAAATCCTCGTTACAGTTGGACATTTTTGCATGAAAAATCAAATTTCAAATTTATAATTTCTCAGTTGTCTCCCCAATGCCTGGTCGCCGAGGTTTGGGTTTCTTGAATGGATTGAGAGGTAGTTTTGCATTCGGGTTGCGTTCGGCCTTTTACCTAGGCCAGAGAAACGACTGTCACACGCTAAGTTGTGTCCCCTCTTGTGAGGAGTTGAGACAAACGTGTTGGTGGTTTTGATTTTTCCCATTCCTGTGGATCTGCTAGTTTTTTAAACAAATATACCAGATGTCCGATTAGGTTTTCGATCTCAGGTTTGTGCCCGAAGCCATAAGTTGATATGGTTTCCCCTGATAATCAGGAGCAACGGCCACTTCGCTTATTCTTTCATTTTTTTCGGAGGTGGGTACTTGGTATCGCAAGAGAGAGAAAATAGTTCAGTGATCTTTATCCCTTCCTTTTCTTTAGTTGCAGATGGAAGGATATGATGAACAACCATATCACCCCCAAAAATTATCGTAGAAATCCAGATATTCAAGGAGTCATGAAAGACCACATGTAATTGAATTCTTAAGAAATAAATAATGAAAATTATCTAGAATCAACACTAATGTGCATATTTGCAGATGCATAAAACTTTGAATACAGGATTTGTGAATACACATGTATAAAAAATCGTGCATCAATGAAATGATGTGTTATATAAAACATATAATTCTTCATGCAAAGATAAAAAAGAAAACTTAGCTCTTGATTATTGTGCGTGTAAGCCATTGCATTGCAACGTAAATCTTCGTCTTGTCAATAAGAAGGAAAGACTTTTGTGTCATTTCCCACAGACGAAGCCAATTGTGGTGTCAAAAAATCTACCCGTAGGGGTTGCCCATTCACCACGATGCATGTATAAAAATAAATATGAGAGAGACAAAGATTTACCTGGTTCGACCATGAATGGCCTACGTCCACGTGGCTATTATTGTGTTCCATTAGAATGATGAGATAATTTACATGAATGTGTTTCTCTAGCTTCTGAGCCCCCTTTCACAATGGGGGGTGTTCCCTTTATATAAAGTTAGGGATTACATTAGGGTTACAAAAATAGATGAGTCCTATCTTCACAGAGTTTGATTTTAATCAGTACTGCTCCTTGGTCTTCCAGTTTATCGAGGACTCTAGTCGTTCCTTTCTTAATGGACCGTCAGTTGCTCACCATCTTGACTGGGGTGCTCGCCACGTGTCGTGCTATTATGTAGGCATATTTTTTACCCCCACACTACGGATAAAGGAACTCCATGTAATGGAACAATTTATTAGATGTAGAGTTTGCAAAGTTTTTGGAAAGAAGCAACGTTTTCACTCAGAGAAAACGGACGAATTATGTGAGTCGTTCTAATATCACCCAAACAGAATTGTATCCTTGGGATGTACAAGATAGTCCACTAACAAAGTCCATTGTGATGTGATCCTATTTTCACTCAGGTATCAGAAGAGGTTAAACAAGTCCACCATGACACTGGTATTCTCTCTTTACTAGCTGACAAGTGAAACATATTCTCACAAAGTTCTCAATATCATTCCTCATATTTGGCCACCAATATTGTTTCTTCAGGTAATGATACATTTTTTAGCTTCCGGGATTTATTATAAATTTGGAACGATGAGCTTCTTGTAATACCTCTTTTCGTAATGATGCTCATCAGGTATATACAATCAATTTTTAAATCATAGACGTGACTCCTTCTCTAATGAAAATTCTTGGATTTGGCTTCTGGTTTGTGTTTCATCATAAAAGGGTGAAGTTCTTATTCTAAAATATTCTTTTTAAAGCTTAAGTAAGAAATAATATTGGTGAATTTTAAAGCGGGTGGATGAAGATCATATTGCTCTATGGTAGTAGCAATATCATAAGAAATCAGGTTGCTAAGTCTTCCAACAGGGTTACGGGCATCAGCTACAACATTTTCTTTTATTGGATGGTAGTCTAACTTGAATCTTTAATCTTCTAAAAATTCCATCAGACGTCTCTGTCTTGAATTAAAATACTTTTGGATGAAGATGTATTTCAAACTTTTGTGATCTGAAAACACTTGGAATTCCTCACCGTATAGATAACAACATCATATTTTTAAAGAAAAATCTTTGGCTGATAGATCAAGATCATGTATAGGATAATTACATTCATGAATCTCGAGTTGTTAATATATATATTCAACTATTGCATTAGGACACAACCTAAACCTTACACCGAGGCATGGGTATAAACGTCGTAGCTTACATTACTAGAAGGAATGATTAGGATAGGGGAAGTGGTCAACTTATCCTTTAATGTTTGGAATGCATGATCACACTCAGAAGGCCATACATATGGCCTTTTCTTGCTAGCTAACTTCATCAATGGAAGAGCAATTCTGGAAAATCCTTCTACAAAATGGTTGTAATAACCAACTAATTTGAAGAAACTTTTAATCTCTGTGACATTAGTGGGATTTTTTCATTCTAAAATAGATGCGATTTTAGTTGGGTTAACTTGGATTCCACTTTTGGAAATCACATGTCCTAAATAATTTCATTTCTTTCATCGTTAAGTCACATTTGCTCCTTTTAGCATACAGTCGATGGTTTCTCAAAGTACCTAGTACTGTTTCGAAATGTTGGGCATGTTTGCTACGAGTAAATGAGGATATCATCACTGAATATGAAAAAACAAATTGATCAAGAAAAGGTCAGAATATCTGATGCATTAGGTCTATGAAAACTGCAGGGGCATTGGTTAATCCAAAAGACATAACGATAAATTCGAAATGCCCATAATGAGTTTGAAACGTAGTTTTTGAAATATCTTCTCCTCTTACTCGTAACTGATGGTAACTGGATCACGATTATATCTTCGAAAATATCCTTTCACCCCTAAGTTGATCGAATAAGTCTCTAATTCGAGGTAAAGAGTATATGTTTTTAATTTTTACCGAATTCAACTTATGGTAGTCTATGCATAATCTAAAACTTCCATAACTCTTTTTCACGAACAACACGGGTACTCCCCAAAAAGATGAACTAGAGAGAATAAAACCCTTTTCAAGTAGAGCATCTAGTTGGGTACGGATTTCATGACTTTTTAGAAGAGCCATTCGATATGGAGGTAGAGAAATAGGGGAAGTATTCGAGAAAATATTGATGGTAAACTCAATTTCTCGAGGGGGTGGTATTTCTGGAAAAATTTTGGGAAAACATCATCAAATTGTTCTAAGATTTAGGAAAACAAAAGGGAAGTGATACTTAAGATTTGGGAAGTTAAAGATTCAAACTGACTTGTTCCATAAAACACAAAAGGGTGGTTGTCTAGGTCTCAAAAGTATGCTTTCTTTAAATAAAAATTGATATAACGTGATGTTTTGATAAATATCCATTCCGATAATATTATCGAATCTACGTATATCTAAGATTATTAAATTTACAAAAATTATACCTAAACCTAGCTAAATTTAATAATTTTCATACCCTTGAGTAGGCGTGCTAATCTCACTGTTAGGCTATTCTATTTCAAAGGTAATGTCCAATGATCTTGGTAAAATTTGTAAAACTTTAGCTAATTTAAGACCAGTGAATGAATGAGTTGAACCAGAATCAAATAAAACATGGGCACGATAATTATAAAAGAATATTATACATTCTACCATGTCGTACAAATTCTATACGGGAAATATGGCATAATTTTTCCCACGATTGAGGATTGGCTCAGGCTTTATATGAGCATTATAAGCCATGCATTGATTGTCGGGAGGAGCTGTTCCTTTTGGGTCTTGGGGAATTACCCGCTCATTTTTGTGTCATGGAGGGGTACAACTCAAGACATCGCGAACGGATATGTCCCATATTTTGATACTCATGGCATTAAATTACCGAATAAGTAGTGCTATGGTGAATTTGAGAATAAACTTATCCACTATATTTGGGATAAGGTTGGACTCGGAGCCTAGGTTAGGTTCTAGTTACCTAGTTGTACCTGTTGATAAGATTGGGTGGGCGTACATATCCACCTGATGTGGGATTACTCTCAACAATTAAGGAGACTTGAATGAGTTGGGAAAATTATCGGATTTGCAAAGGTGTGACAGAGGTTTTAATCCTTGGGTGTAATCCTCTCTCAAAATGCTTACATTTCTTGACTTCGGTGTTCACATACTCGGTTTCATTATAGGATAATTTGGTAAACTTGGCTTCATACTGGGATACAGACATATTAGTTTGCCGTAATTTCATAAAATCCACAGTTAAATTGTCTCTTTCGATCTCCGCAAAGTACTTCTTGGAAAAAAATTCTTCAAAATGTTCCCATGTTAGGGAGGCTATATTACGACTCCGGGATACAGATTGTCACTAGAAATCGACTTTACCTTTGAACATATAAGATGATAAAACTATGCAAAGATTAGCAATAATTCCTACCTAGTTGAATATCTTCGTAATTTAACGTATTAATTTCTCAGCCTCACTTGCTCCCGACTTCCCAAAAAATGAAAGGGGTGGTTATCTCAGAAATTCCTCAAGAGCATTCATTTGGCATGCTTCATCTGTATCTTTTTCCTCAACCGAGTGTGTAATCAGTGTTGTTGTTGTATATCAAGAGATGTTAATTCTTAAAGGCATTTCATGATTCCTTTAGTGTAAGTCTGCTCAGTTCAGGTTCAAGTGGAGGGAATATAACATTTACACGATGAAAATACATAGATTCAGATTTTTAAAAAGAGAGTATATAAAAGAAACTTTAATTAAGTTATATTAGACAAAAGGGTGTTACAAGTAGTAGTTATACGTTAGTATACTATTATACAACCAAAGAATATCTTAAGCCATCTCGTTTTTATACATCCTACTTTTAGCTTATTCCGCCTATATTTCTAGGATTGCCGTGATATTTACAAGCTACTTATTAAGTATATTAGGAATAGGAGTAGGTATGTTATTCTTCTTTTCAATTTGGAACCATAACGTCAATCTCGGAGGGATCGGAGTCAGGAATGAAGTTAAAGTCATTCGGCTCGGATAGGTCATTATTAGTGGATTTACTAATAGATTTTGAGGAAATCTCAATGGAAAGTTCTTTGTTAGAGGCGACTTCGGGTTGGAGCTGGGGTGGAGAGTGAACATTGTTTTATGTAAGATTAATAGCCTCTTAGAGAATAATTAAGTTGTCCACGTATTCTCGCATTTGCCTCATCACCTGGGCCTAACCAAAGATTTTATTAGTCAATAACAAATGCTTCACGACAATATTAGAATTTATCCAATTGCCACCCACTTCTGGAACCATAGTATCGAGTCTAAGAAAAGCATATTCCTTTACTGTCTCTTCCCATCTATTGGTGGGAACTATGTCATAACTAAAAAGTTGTGAGTCCCAATTATTCATGTTGCAATACAAATTTAATATATTAAGATAGTAAAAAAGTCAAAAAAAATATAAAATATAAAATAACTAATATATTATATTATTCTCGTATAGGAGTCTGACCCGATACATTTTTGAAATCGTGCTCTCATACAAACTTGTTACATCCTGTTTTTGTATGAGTGTACAAGATAGTAACAAAGCAATGAAATTAAAGTTAAGGTGGAAAATAGAACTTTATTCATTACAACGATATTAATATTGTATTACATATATTGTACTACCACCACAGGGGTGAATTATACATGTTAGGTCATTGAAAAATGCCATTATTTGCTTCCATCTCCCTTAGTCTCCTTCTATAAAGTTATATAAGCATACATATGATCCGTGCATATCATGAAAAGGGAGGGGGTACAACTTCTTTATCCTGGAACATCAGAAGGAAAAAGAAATTAGCCCGACTATGCAAGTAGATTTTTAACCATTTCTATAACAATTATATGTATATAGAGGTTTGAGTGCGTATGGAGTTAACTGTTTTACCAATTGAAGCATAAATAATATTTCTCATAAATAAAATCAAGGATTTTTAAACTAGTAATCTCTATAGACACCACATTCTAGGACCTCTTAACTCTCTCATTAGGCTCCTAACGCTTCCCCTTCCCTTGCAAACCTCGGTCGCACTCCGAGTGCCCATCAGGCACTCCCGAGCCCAATCAACCCCATCTGACTCCGGTCAACTTCACCGTCAAAGTTAAAGCTCTTTGAATCTTCTAAGGGCACTGAAACCCCTTTCCAACGATCCGCTCCGTGCGCGAAACAGCATAACCGTTCGGACTAACGATCAGTTTTCCCTCGAAAATCGATCCGGAGGCCATCGGACACTCCCGGACTCCGTTTGACCAAAGTAAACTCTTCATCTCGAATGAGACTAAATGAATCTCCGAAGGGCACTGAATACCCTTAATAACTCTCTGCCCCATGCGCGATTCTGACCTACGGTACGGACGAATGATCTGTTTTACTCCGAGAGGTCACCGAGCGCTTTCGAGCCCTGATTGACCAAGGTCAACTTTTTGAACCGAGCGAAACTCATTGGAATGTCGAAGTGAATCTCCTAAAATTTCCAACAGTCCGCCCCGTGCGCGATTCTAACTTACCATGCAGACGAACCATTTGTTTGCGTCCGACGATCTCCTATCCAAAGGAACGACATACGCTTTCGAGCCACATTTGACCCAAAGTCATCTCCCGAACTCAGGAGCGGTTCAAAGGACACTTGTAGGTCTCTTAAATACCTTTCTAACGGTATGACCTGTGCGCAATTAGGATCAACAGTTTGTGTTCTACAGTCATTTTTCCAGAAAATTCCACACGGGACTGCTAATTGGCAGGTCCTGAACCCTGCCTATCGGCACAGTGTCAAGGATGACCTGTCGATAGGCACCCTCTGGAGTACGCCGATCGACACCCCTTGACCCTATAAATAAGGGCCATGACCTCATTGTAAAGGGAGAAAAAATCCATCAGCAACATTCTCTCGAAATCAGCGAAGTTCCATATGAGAAATCTCAGTCAAGCCTAAATACCCATCCTTTTCACACCCAATTTGGCAAATATCCTTCTCTCTCATCAACATCCATCATCATTTAAAGGAGTTCATCCAAGATCCAAGCTCAAGCTCCAAAAGAAGGTCCAATTCCTTCTCCTTCTCTTTCAAACCTCTTGTTTTGCATAAATTACTTTAGATTCATAATTTAGTTACATTCTAGTTCATACATATTAACATCTACGCTTTTATTAGTATATCGCACATACTATATTTTTCATAAAAAACAAATAAAAGAGGGTTACGCCCGTAAATTCCGAACGAAATTATCCACCACACTTTTTCCAAAACTAGAAACACATTTTCTACACGCGCACACCTAATAAAATTCCGTTCAAATCTATGGGATAAACCCCACCACTCCTATTCTATATTCTAACTACGTGAACTTTTATGCCTTTATAGGCTACGTAGGCGTCTCGGATTAAAATCCGAGACTCGATTCCAATTTTTTAATTTTCCAATTTCTCTTATTTTTCATAATCCTCAAAATTACTCATTATCATCATACATATATATAACATATTTGTTCGCGTCTCATCCCACACATATTATTGTTTCCCAATAACAATCAATATCGCGATGAACGCTCATATTCTATCTTCTACGTTTATTATTTTGAAACTATTCCTATAGATGACCTCACCCTATCTTTTCCATGGTATCGGTCGAACGATTCCAATCTCCATTATATAAACACATGCATACATTTCACGGGGATAAAGAGGAAAATATAAAAAATTTCCCATGAGAGACCGAAAGGGCGGTATGGGTGCCTAACACCTTCCCATTCCATAACTTAGCCCCTGGACCTCCAATCTATTGGTTTCGTACGCATCAGTTTTTTCCTTGATGCCGATCTCTTGAGGTAGCAACATATTCTTTTTCCTGTTTTGATCCAAATAGGTTGGAGACTCTATCTCTTTACATTCATGCCACACCAACGACGGCCGAAGCCCCCTTTTCGAAGAGAAGGGTGCGAGATTGCGACGATCATTTTCTTCCCTGAGGGATCCTCTTTCTCCTCCCCCCCTCCCCCCGGGAACGAACGTTACGCCGACCAGGATGGCCACAATCTCATAATTACCAGTTTACTAATTGGTATACAAATATTAAGTAAAATCAGTATAACCAATAATAAGATCAGCCCAAAACTATTGGGGGAAAAAACAGCTAGGCACACTAACTAGAGTGACACTAATAGGTATGTAATGATAAATCCAGGCTCTCCAAAATCTAAGACCAACAGTCTATGTAGAAAAATTCCATGGGATAACAGGGTAGCCTACTCCCTAGTTAATACTTACGCTTATAACGTCGATGCTTTGCACATAAGTGCATAGGTGAACTAATTCAATCATTGAAAAATTCTCATGAAATCAGTTATTAGATGAGAAGGGTTCAAATTGATCCAAATGATTCATATTTAAATATAACTGATATCTATAAACATAGGTAGCATGGCAGTATCATAGTATGAACATACTAAGAATAATTTGGGGTTATTACAAGGTGATATCAATAGAAATTATAACAAATACGCTGAAAATATTATTAAAAGGCAAAACCTACTTATTAGCTGTGAAGAACATATTATAATAGATTGAAATCGGGATTGGGAGGGTCAGATGCTTGATTATCTGTCAATTAACATAATAGTAAGTATATATAAATGGTAATAGGACTAAACGAGAAAAATAAATGAAGAAACTATATCTTTCAAAGTCTAGGGGCTAAATTATAATTAATTTTCAGAGTTCAAAATTGAGAGTGCACGTAAACTAATGGATCAATTTATATAATTAAATGTCCCAACGTACAAATCTAATGTTTAATCAAATTTTAATCATCAATTAATTATGGTGTGCATGTGAGTTGATTTCAAATTCAAATTTGTAATAAATAAGCAAGACGTGCAAAAATTATCAAGATGAGCAGAAATCTCTATAAAGTGAAAAGCATTTTCATTCAGCGCTATTGAGAGTTTTGAATTACAAATGACTTACAAGACACTTAGCTACACTAAGTTAGATGCGTACATCCTCAAAACTTCAACAGATACGACTCAGCTCCAGAGATATTCCCACGTAGCGGTCTACCCTCGATATCCACCGATCAGCCTCATCTTCTTTAGTACTGAAATCTTGTTCCACAATCACAGAAGTAGAAAAAAGTCTCTACAGAGTATTTTTAACAAGAAATCCTTCTCATTAATGGTAAAGTGATCTTGAATAATTCCCGAGGGTGAGGAATATGATATGAGGTATTTGATCAGAAA
Organism: Sambucus nigra; assembly: GCA_949130495.1. Lineage (NCBI taxonomy): Eukaryota > Viridiplantae > Streptophyta > Magnoliopsida > Dipsacales > Adoxaceae > Sambucus > Sambucus nigra. The sequence continues at coordinate 39,501,610 of OX422208.1, read as the reverse complement.
AAAGAGAACTCAAAAGGTATTTTGGTTCTTCAAAAAGAGTTCTTAAGATATCTGAACCCTTTCGTCCTTTTTATAAGAAGGGTTGATAAAAAAGGATAAACACAAAAGATATGGGAAAAATAATCTTTAAAAAAAATAATGCCCAATCGTTCAAATGAAAGGGAGGTCGTTCTAACGACGCATGCATCTCATTCGAACGATATTAAACGATACCTTCTAACAAGATTTCAGTTGCACGAGATAATACCTCGTTAGAAAATGACTGGCATAATCTCGTTCAAACTTTTGACAGTCAACTTCGTTCGAACGAAGCGTCGTTTTTCCCGACGACTTTCTTATAAAAATAAAGTTTTTCTTTATAAGAAAACAGCCTCATAAACAATAAGTAAACCCCAACAAATATAAAAGGACCTTTTACCAACCATGATCATATAGTTCTTCCATGATTGTTGGGACGAATAATTCTTCCAATAGTTTTAATCTTCAACAAAGTCTTTAAGTACCAAGAAGTTGTGAGGGTGACGTGTTTGTGTAATGGGATACGCCAAATCAAAATAAAATAAAATACGAGCAATCATAAAACTTTCTCTTATAGATCTCCCACTTTAACTATTCCGGTAAATAACACAAACCAAACCTAAATTGAATCCTAAGACTTAATACAAAAATTACCCTCCCAAAATACAAATAAAAATGGAATGTATAATATGTGCAAGTCTTAAATCTTGAAACTAGATCTTTTCTTTGGCTCGCATTGTCTTCATCTTGTGAGGGTCCAAATGATTATCATCCAAGTATAACGTCCTACACACATGAGACAAACAAGGATACCATGATGAATAGAGTTTTAAACCAAAAAAAAAAAACTCTCCCTCTCAATTTGTTCTGCCCCTTTTTTCGTGATAAACGAAGGAGTCGAAACTATACATGAAATAAAGGCATCACACGAAGAAGTAAGATATAAACACAAGTATAATCAAGTAATCATAGGTGATGATAATCTCAAAGGGCGACCAATCGTTTTTTAAATTATTCATTTTTCAAATAAAATATATAAAGTATAAAAACAACGCCCCATGGAGTAACACTAAAATATCTGAATCATGAATGCAGAATGTTGGGGTGTGAACATTTTCCATAGGTTAACCAATATAGACAGTCATAACATGTGTGCATGAAGTTTTGAGACACTTATAACGAAAGAGCTCAAAGTCTACCTGTGACACCCCGCGTAATAAAATATCAGGTGATTAGTCTTATATCGAATTAAACAGGAATCTCATATGGTTCATTCTTAGCATCACTGTCGAAAACCTTTTTAAAACTTACTAACCACCTAGTATGCAAAAAGACACGGTGTCAAAAATTATCATTTTATTAAACATCTCTAACAACATGCGAAAGAATATATAATTAACCATTCACACAATCACTGAATAAAACAATACTAAAAATGAATAAATATAATCTTTGCCGAGAAAACCACCGTCTACAAACCAAATACAAAAATATAAACCATAAGAATAATAGAATTAGTACATCAACTGACTAAAACAAATAAAATAACTAGGGCGACATGCTCAAATAAAATATTGACTGCATCCTACTCTAGTAATTGAATGACAGAGGCGGCTAAGTCTAAATCCTATAACATCCACATAGGTAGCAACTGTGTAACCCTAGAATAGAACAATTATGGCGTCCCTGTGGTTGGACACCTAAAAGGTTTTGAAAATATTTTATAGCAAGGGTTAGAACCCAAAATATTTTGAAAATATTTAGCAAGTGAATTAAATTGCAGTAAATTAAAATGCATGAATGCTCTTCATATTTAAGTTAGTGTCACACTCCCTCGAGGACCGACTCACCCCTCAACTAATGTGCACACCTAACACTTTCCCGTATAACCCGCCTAGTTACTTACCCCGTAACTAGTTCTCAATAATATCCTTCCTGTCAGACTACTCTAACCCGAGTATGTTTAATATACGACTTATAAGTTATTTATCACATTAACTTAATTAATCAATTCTTTTGGAACCATATAACATTCTCACGAGTTATGTGAAATATCAATACAATCCACATCATGTATTTTCTCCGTATATAAATATCTACACCATATATATATACGTATTATCATATGACAACATTCACACTAGGGGTGTTTAAAAAACCAACTGGATCAATGGACCGAATCGAATTGACTCTTTTTTCAGTCTTTTTTCTTAATCGGTTCGGTCTCGGTTTATTTTTTTGGCGAACCGACCTTATCGGTCCAATCCACGGTTTACAGTTTCAAAAACTCTGGTAGGACCAACCCGGACCGACTCTATATAAAATAATTTATTTTTACATATATATGTATATATATAAGATAAATAAATAGTGAAAATTGATAAGAATTAAATATAAATATGAATTGTTTTATATATCTGTTGAATAAAGGTTGATCTCGTGTTGTCTTCATTATACAAGTTGTTGTGCTATTAATAGGAGATAGCATATATCTATTACAATTAGTTATAGTTGTTACAATAATAAACGAGTGTGGAGTAATACGAACGGGACTGTTCCATGAAAGTAGGAGGACCAGAACGTCTATGCATGGAGAGAGGAACTATTGTTGATTAATTCAAACATGCACACGCTACACACTGTAGGGGTGGGTTGGGGGGCTAGTATATATATCATGTGGGAGACTCCAAGTGTGTAGTTATTCTATCAAAAATATATATTTTAATATTTGATTAGTTTAAATTATAGTTCTATCGAATAATATGTTTATTTTAATTGCAAATTTTGATATTTTATAGTTTTTAATGTTTGGAAAAAATAGAGTCGGATATATTTTCAATATTATAAATGATGTAATTTATTAATGTGAGGTACGACAGGTTAGACCGGACCGATTATATAAAAAACCGAATCGACTAGGGTCGGTTAACCGATATTATCAGTCCGGTCTCAGTCCATTTTTTTAGATGATCGATTAAGTCTATCCGGTCCTAAAAAAATTTCAAAATCGGACCGGACCGCGAACACCCCTAACTCACACATATGTCATAAATATATAACCATCCTCCCGATTAGGCACTCACCAGTGTTCTCTAAAATACTATCATTTATAAGTATACTCATCCACCCAGACCCTGACATGGTTAGCTCCCCAGATCAGAAAATAAAATAAACGCAGTGAAGGCGGCCATAGTTCCCATTGGAAATGAGACAGAATCATACTCAAGACGTCTCACCCGTCGTCCAGACGCTATGACCTGGGGACTATACTCACCCTGCTCCTCAAGCCAGGGGATTCACCCACATCGCGCAAACCTCCTATGATAGCACTAGAGAGGGTATGTATTCCTATAAATATTATTCACACAAATATTTATAAATATATATACTACACATCACCGCATATATATAAATCCAGGCTACCCGTGCACAATTACCGTACCACTAGCCTAACAGTCCCAAGTCTATATACCGACTTGATATTTAAATAATTCCCACATTTATTTATTACTCGACTCGTGTCACCCAACTAAATTACCCGGACTCGCACTTTCAGCCTGAAATCTCATCCTGTAAAACTTATTCATGAAATCCCACATATTAAGGTTAACACCCTTTTTATTTTGAATATTTCATAATTTACTATATAATCCGATAATAAATTAATGCGACCAAATCCATACCTAAACACTCGTGGCACTAGTCCAAATTTCACCTGACTTAATATCCCGACTCAATTGAATCAATCACGCATTAATTTATTTATTATCTTGGCGTCACTCAATCAATATACCCGGACTCACTCACTTGGCACGAAAATACAATATTTAAAATTCACTATTTAAATTATTCTTAATAAATTTTGCACACTTATTAATATAAAGTTTTCAATTTACTCAATTTCAACCTTGATTCCCTTATAGATTATTTTCTCAATTATTCAAATATTTACTTGTCTCACTTTATATAAACCTAATATCCACTTTAGGCCTAATGTCCTTATTATACATCAACAATCACAATCAATTAATCTAGGAAGCCTCAAACATAATAACAACTTAAAATAGCATTTCTTAAAACTTGCCCCATGAATCTGCTCAGATTTTTAAAATGCCTTTTTGAGGCATTTTGGAGCCGTTTTTTGAGAAAACGTATCAGAGAAAAAAATGTAGAAAACGGGATTTTCTACGAGCCTTGGGCGAACAGAATCACCATTTTCGAAACCAAAACGTCGAAAAACAGTTTCTAAAATGACGGTTTAATTTACCCAATTTCATATACTTCTTCAAATTCAAGAAGTTGTTCTACAGTTCAACCCTACCCATCAAAACCCAATTTAGATATTAACTAACCCTAAAACCATACCATCTTATCACACCCACTATGATATGAGTAGAAATCTGTAATTAATTTAAAATAAAGTTTAACCACTTGCCTTAGAATTCGTAGGGTCTGAATCCTTTGATGTAGATGATTATTTTTAGTGAAGAACACACGCACATATTCTTGATTTTTGGCTCCCATGGCTTTTCCCACTTGCACCCACTTTTCTCTCTCTCTAAAAGGGTTTTCTAAAATGTGTTATGGCTGCCACACCCTCTCACTTTTAGGGTTTAAAAACTCAATCCTGTTTTTAGGCTTATGGGCATTATAAAAAGGGCTCAAACACTCTTATGTGGGCTTAAATATGCCTAAAAATACCCCAAGCCCCATTTAATACCCCTGGGTACTTTTTTCAACTATTTTGACCCATCTGGACTCAACCGTGCACTCAGAATTGCCATCCAGATAAATTTAAACATTCTTCAATTTTTTACCTCAAAAAATGCGACACAAAAATAATCCGAACAATTAAATCTCCATTTACCAATTTAAATAAATCCTCTAACTTAAAAAAATTTCAAATCATATATTTAATTCCTCCCAATAAAATAAATTCTTATTCTCCCAAATATAATTAACTAAAGATCCTTGAATTTATGGGGTGTTACACTACCTTAGGTGTAAAATTAGTGAACTCAAATGAAATTGACTCAACTCAATCAACATGTCATAAACATAAACGATTCTCACACCAATAACGTCAAACTATGTAATGTTTTGTGAGACATTTTAGTTTGTTAAAATCAATTGATCTTTGACTTTAAATCCCTCAAATTCTCAAATATATGAAGATAAACTCCTAATGATTGTTGAATAAATGAATATTCATGAGTAGTGAAGCATCAATAAATCGAAAATGCACACACACACATAATTCAATTTATAATAAAATTTTGTTTTCAATTAATTAATGCATGAAAGGAGGCCACGTGGATTGGCCAGGGTATTCTTCGGTGAGATGATTTTAAATTCCGATTTGCAATATTCAAGCCAATCATGAAAATAAACACGAGATGAGGGAAAATCCCTAAGATTGGCAAAATCTTTTTATATCAGCACTATTGAGAGTTTTGAATACAATCGACTTACAAAACACTTTGCTACACTAAGTTAGATGGTCAAAGTCTTCAAAACTCTAATAGATATGACTCCGCTCCAGTGTCGTCCACGGGTAGATATCTACCCCCGGTATCCATCGATTATTCTCGTCTTCTTCTTAAGCCGTGAAATTTCATCTTATAAATTAGCAGTAGAGAAGAGTATCCAAATTATTATTTCAGCAAGAATCCTTCTTATGATGTTGTAATGTGATCTTGAATAATTCCAAGGGGGTTGGAATATAGTTTGAGGTTTATGATCACAAAAAGGGAACTCAAAAAGGTGTTTTTCTTTGTGAAAAGAGTTTTTGATGAATTCTAATCTCATTCAGCCTTTTTATAAGATGGTTGGATAAGAGGGATAAACATAAAATATTTGGGATATATAATGTTTAAAATAAAAACTTTTCCTCTAGCGACAGTCAAACTCGTTCAAACGAGGCGTCGTTTCTCATGCTATTTTTCTTATAAAAAATTCAAACACCTTTAAAAAAAATTATCTCATAAAAAAGTTTAAACCTCAAAAATTATAAAAAAACGTTTTACCAAACGCAATCACACTCTTGTTCCATGCATGTCGATACAAATGAATCTTCCCATCTTTATCAATCTTCAACATAATCTTCAAGTTCTGAGAAGTTTTGACAGTGTCGTGTTTGTGTAATGGTATACACCGAACTATAAAAAAAATAAAATTTGAGCAATTATAAATTTTGCTCTTACATTGAGCATTTGACTTAGAATGTGGTTTGGAATATATGACTAGTTTACATCATGGGTTTCTTCTTGTTGTTATTCGCTTAGGAATAGGAATTCGATTGGATAAAATTTAATAAATCACTTTAATTTATAAAACTAATTTTAGTATCTCAACGAATAAATTATCTAGATGAAAATGCATCAGGGAGTATTTCTTATTTGAATTTTATTTATGAGACACCCCACACAAGGAGTATAGAGAATGTTAGGAATTGGGATAAAAAATAATCATTTTAATTAAAATTTTCTTTTTAAGAAAAGTCTTAGAAGTTGAAAAAACCCTTATGCTAATTATATTTAGATGTGTATTTGATATAAAAAAAACTTTTCAAGCTAATGAGCTAATGTAAGTGGTAATTGGTACTAATAGTGATAATCACAAGTTAGCTTTATATGCTATGATCATTGGGGTAAAATGAATATTTTGGCATTATAACATGAGTAATAATTTTAAATGAGGTTGTAAGAACCTGGTTGCAATGATGTATCTCTCCTCGGCACACATTATATGGTGGCACATGTTCATCGCTTCATTCTCTTTGAAAAGAATGGAGTTTCCAACCTATTTTACACAAAACAAAGAACGGGTAAGTCTTTGTGGAGACCTTGTGACGGAAAGTGATTTTCATGTTTTGTTATAAATTCAAAGGTTAAGGGACTAATTTTTCTATTGGGGGGTGTTAGGCACGGGCTCCGCCCTTTTAATCTCAAATGCATATGTTAAATATTAATACGAGCATGTTATGATATAAAGGAAATACTAAAATTAAAATAATTATAATGTACATAGATTGTGTAGTGCAGTGTAGGATGTGTGTTTAGACAGTAAAAATAAATGACAAATACGTACATAATCGAACTTTTTCTCTTAGTCGATATTTTGAGCTAGCTTACGTACTCTCACAAGGAGATTCAAAGCCCCCGTAATTCAGAAAAGGAAAAAGGAGGGTAACCACCTCTTATAAAGGGTCGATGTGGGAGATATTAACTCCCTTTGATATCTTAAATTTTTTTTAGAATGAGATGGGTTTAGATTTTAAAATGTAACGTGGTTATATATTAATAAAATGTGATTTGATGAAATGGATTTTCTCATAAAACTACTTTGATGGAGGAGGAATTGTGAGACTTCCAATATTAAGAACAAAATAGTAGGTAGATCCCCGAATATAGTGATCCTCTAACTTATATTCATGTATTTCATTGATTTCAAGTCTTTATTTAGTTTTTTGGTATTCATAAAAATAAATAAGAAGTATATGCAATATTTGACTTTAAATTTAAGGGTGGGCCACTATTTCACCTATGTATTCAATGTACGCAGAATCAAAGTCAACATAGGTCAAACACGACCTTTAAAGAAAATCCATTAATAAAGAAGTTTATGGAGAAAAAGATAATGGGGAGTGTTGAAAGATAACACCACCCTTTTTTTCCCTAGACTTTCAGAGTAACTGCAGTTAAATAGAACATACATATGATGCCACACAAGAAATTTTTGGTTTCAGGAGCATTCCAGCTTTAAATTGTCCTTCTATGAATTAGATCTAAAACTTCTTTGGTGATGAGTAGATTTTTTTGTAAAAAATGAGGAGCGTGTTTTTGAGTATTTGTATTTATATGAGAATAAGTTAAAGTAGATGAGTTTTTGGGTGAAAATATGGAGTTTATGTTAAAAGGAATTTAAAAGGAAAATATAGAGAGTTTTGAGGATTTTCTAGAGAGAGAAAGAAACAAAACAAAAAGGCAGTATTTAATAGACGAATTTAATGCTTATTGTAATAGTTAGTGGAACGTCTATTTATAGGAAATCTACTAGGGGTGTTTGGCCCATTAACACACTTAGGTGTTTGACCCCATTAACGCATTTATAGGGGTACCTATCGGTTATCATGGCATGTTCTGAGGTTAGGCCTTATTTATGGGTTAGTTGTATGTATTTCGATCTTTTCTTGGTATGTAAGGCTTAAGTGATGGGTTTTATGATATGTTTAGGATTGTTGGAAGGAGATTACTTACATCATAGACCTATGATATCGAGGTAGCAAGTCGAGTCACCGTGAAAGAGGATGGTATCATACACGAATAAAATTTGAATTTCATAAAATATTCAATCGCAATAAAAAAGTCTTACAATCTCTACCCTTACAACAAGGGCAAATGCTTCATCGAAATCCACACCTTGAACTGGGAATAGCCTTGAGCTACATGTCTCGCAACATCTCTTATATTCACACCATGTTAATCTAACTTGTTATTATAAATCCATTTAGTATCTATGATGTTTTGATCACGTGGTCCAGGAACTAATTCCCAAAATTTTAATCTTTCAAATTGGTTTAATTCTTTATCTATAGCACCAATCCAGTGTTGATATTTTAAGTCCCATTTCAAAATTTTAGGTTCAATTTGAGATTCGAATCATTGCAAATTGAGTTTATTTTAAATTTGGTTTATTGTTTTCACACCATTTTCAAGATTCCTTATGATTCTAGATGTAGTAATCTCTCTTTGAACCCAAGTAGGAATGCCTATATCTCTCTCACCTTGATTCTGATTTTGGGAAGAAGTTCCCCCAGTGTTTCTGCTAAAACGACTAAACTATCTTTCATCAACATACGATTATACTATCTTTCATCAACATTCCTACTTTTAATAATCTTAGGACCTAAATATTCTTTCGCAACTTAATAATTAAAAGTGATATATCATGAGATATCATCATCAATAAAAAAACTAAGGCAACTTTTCTACCACAATGTGTGCAATTGTAGACACGACGAGAAATATTACATTAGGTATAACCTTTTCTAATATCCTTGACTATGGTTGACGATCTCAAAATGTTTGTCTTAACTTTAGTAGTGGAAGTATTTATATAGGCGAAGCCAATTCCAAACTTTTCAATTTTTAGATCATGCCTAAAATCTAATCCATCTTCTCTAACCAAACACCAATATTTAATTTTATAAATTAATTAAACCAATTTTTACTTTGCACCAATTAAACCAAAGTGTTGTGTAAATAGTTTACAAATTTTATCTTTACCTAAGCATGCATCTCAATGATATAGCAAGAACAAAATAATGAGAACCACAACACGATGATATACAAGGAAAACTCGCAATAAGAAAAACCTCAATAACAAAATAACTAGTCCACTATCATATAGGTCTATATATAAGGAGGGTTTAGACTAACTCTATAAATAGACACCTTAAAGCCTTAACGCGCCTCCTTGCTACCTTATTTACAACCACTCTTGGGAGACTTCAAACAGTATTCATAATGCATGCTCTTTCCCACCTCTCGGTATCCAATATATCTTACTTGCCTCTTGACTGGTGCAACCATCGCACAATGCCAAAATGGTATCCATCGTCGAAACACACTTATTATGTAGAGAAAACAATCTTGGAAATATGGATCTTAAACTTTGGGTGTGAACTATGGTTTAGGAGGCTCTTGATTTGTCTTCAAAATTTGATTTTGCAAAACCTAACTTTTTGAAACACTTTTCCATCCCTAATACTTATGGAAAAAAAGAAAAAATCATCGACACAAATTTAGAGAAAACTCATTTGAATGAAAATAAGCATGTCATTCAAAAGCGACGACACGTTTTTTTCTATCCAAACAAACTTATTCGCACAACAATTTGATACTTATTCGAATGGGCATCGCGCGACCTTTAAATGAAATCTTAATGCCTTATAATATAATTTTTCTCGAATCTTGTTTGAACCTGGTTTGAACAAAATGCCCAATGTCATTTTAATAAAAATATATCCCTGTTCGAACAAACTGGATAAAATCTTTTGAAATAAAAATAACTCTTTATTCTAACGACATGTATAAATAAAATTATTTTCCATACAAAAATATCCTCAATCATATTTTAAAAACAAAACACACTAAACATATACAGGCATGAAACAAAATATGTAACATTCACCCCGCGACTTTGATCGTACCCGAGTGATTTGGTGACTTTGTATGAACCAATTGGGCTTTGTACCATATGTGATGAAATGTGTGTCGATATTGGGTAATATGGTGACCTTGGTGCATTTAATTGGAAGAAGAATTGGCATAAAGTCAAATTTGGAAAATTAGTTGGGTTGTTCGAACGACACTCAAAGTCGTTCGAATAAGATTCAAATATCGTTCGGGCGGGTTTTCTAATGACCTTCTGAAGAGAAATGTTTGCCCAAGGAAAATCGGCTTCGTTGAAAGTATGTTAAAAAGATATTGCTACCTTGTTTAAACGAAAGGCAATGTAGTTCAAAGGAATTATGACTCTCGTTAGAATGAGATCCATTCTCTTTCGAATAAGATATTCAGAAATCGAATTTTAAAGTTTAGGAAATACAATTAAAATGATACTGGGATATTTAAGGAGGTCCTAAGCCCTAGGGTTCCAAAATCACGGGCTAGAGCATATGGAGGTAAAACCAGCGGTGTAGAGACCGTTAAATTATGCAGATATTGGAAGATTCTGAGAAAAAGATAATAGAAAATGGAGCATGTCAAGAAATGGGGTGTGTGGTGAATATGTGAAAAGACAACTTAACTTGAATGAAGTAATAAATGTTTCGGTAAAGGATAAAGTAGACAAATAAATGTGAAATTGATTAATGTCCATAAAGTGAAGTGACTAAGTGGGTAGTTAAGCAATCTAAAGAGGTCTGACCCATTATTAACATAAGAGTGTGTTTATGAATTATTTTCAAAATAAAATTACTATTTTCTAACACGATGCTTGCGTGTGTTGAAAGGTGATTTTCAATGAAAATACTAAGGTAATTTTTGTGTAAGCAAAAGGGTAATTTAGGTAATGGAGATGCTTTCCTTGATAAAAGGATGTTTGTTAAAAGTATTTAACCGATGTGTGTTAAATCAGGAAATAAATGTAATGTCAAGAAAAAATGAGTTATTTTATAAGATTAAGGTTAATTAAGTGGGATATGTGATGGTTTTGTAATAAAATCGATTTGATGCATTATAGTGTGTGTGTGTGTGTGTGTGTGTGTGTGTGTGTGTGTGTGTGTGTGTGTGTGTGTGTGTGTGTGTATACACACGCACACATAAGATAGTCGTATGTACACGTAGATATAATGTGTTAGAGTCTCTTTTCGGTCGTTCGATTCCATATTAAATCATTGTATTTTCTCATTGGGCATTTCAATCGTTCTCTCATCTTAATTATGTAAGAATGGGTGTGGTTTCGCATTTTGGGATCGTTGTACACGTAAGTGACCTTTTTATTTTTATATTAGTATCTCTGTATGCTCGAATATCAGGGATACTTCCTATGTGTCCTTCAAATAGATTAGTTTAAATTGGAATCACATGCTAAACTAGTTATTCGTTAATTAAATAAAACTAGGCTAGCAATATGATGTAGGTTGTTTCATTGCACTTCACACCTAACGCACAGGTCAGACCAGGTTGAGCAATGGTAACCCATAAATCCGGATCGGGGCATTACAAATGGTATCTGAGCTCTAGTTTCATGGTTCCTTTCAGGATTATTGTGGTGAGGTCGATAATGGATCTTCCGACATTGGTGTTGGTTTTTAGACGATCATGCTTAGATTAATGACAGTTTTGGTTCGTGTTCTCCACGGTGGGGTCAAGGAGATTAGCACGATGGGTAATTAATTGTCAAGTGGCATGCGATGAAGTTGGTTATCATTAATCGCTTTGTCACTTCTGATTTAGATATGTTAGTGATTTTCGAGTGTCTATACGAGCCAATGGTGCTGAAAACGTAGTTTTTTAAGTGTGAGGTGTCTGTGTGTCAACCCTTGATGAAGTGAGAGGTCTACTGAGATGCTAAATGATGTCCATTAAGTTAGGGACATGGATCGTGCAAAAGTAAATCGTGGAAACTAAGTGATTAGAGTGCCATGCCCAATCAATATCAATTTTATGAAAAGAATGTGTTAAGTCCCTTAGTTAGGTGCTTATGGGTAGTTAGTAACGATGATGTGACTAGAGAAACTCAATCCTTATGGTAGTGTCATGTCGTAAGCATTTCTTGACTCGAGGGGCATGTAAAATCATGTCAATTGTTAATCGAGGATGTGTGCTCGGCCTGAGTCAATAGGGTACTATCATTGTGAGTAAGTGCCTTGGTAATTATCGATTGAAAGCTATATCTCATAAGTTATTATTACAGTTATAGGCCTTGTTGGTGAATGTGTCACATGCGTAACAATGATGAGTTAAAGTGGCAAAAATATGAACCCTGGATAGTCTTCTATAAAGTGGTTATAAAGAGTGTGATGCAACCTTTGAGGAAAAGGATCCTTGGTTGCATTAATAATGAGAACTTTAAAGCTTGATGGTCGTACGTGATGTCCCATATCCTTCCAGAACCACTAGTTGTGTTAGACTGTGATTTAATACGTGGTTTATGCCACAGCCATTTGGAAGGAAGCTTTCGAATTGTTGTGGGATCTCAAGAAGAGGGTCGTAGGTTATACTTAAGGAATTCCTAAGTGATAAAGGGATGCGAGATGATTTCAGTCTGAGTACAATTTAAGAAAGTCCTTGGAGTGTCCTTGGGATTAATGGCATGTGGCTCACTCAGAGATAGAAATTGACTTATCATGATGCCTTGAGGTGTTCAAAGGTTAAAATGTGCCATATGTAAGGGCCAGTAAACTAGTGTCCTTCTGAGAGCTTGATGGTCATAACATGGATTTTGAAAATTTTATGGATCTTACCAACGATAAGAGAGCCATAGGTGATGAGATCATGTCAGGTTTTGATGATTTTTATGTGGGTATGCTTGTCATCCTAGGAAATGAATCAAATTAGGCATCATGGAGTGTTAATTTTCTAATGATAGTAATTTTGAGAGTCATATGATGATCTCAGGCTATTGGTCAAAGCTAAAAATAAGGGTCGAATAGTTATCGTGCTGAGAACTGTCATTCAAATTGACACATTTGGATTATGAAACCTTTTAAGAGAAACTGGAAGCTTGTGTCATGATTGAGCATAATGCTGAGGGGTCATGGGATTAATAGTGTAGACATTGTATTAAATGATTTCGAGGAGTATTAAGAAATTCATTCGAGACATAGGTTTATGATATCATGTTAGGTACATAAAGTATAAAAATCCACATGGGATATCGAAGGACGATTGTGATCGAAATAGGTTGACAATGTAAGTTAGAGTAGCCCTTGAAGGGAAATGATTAGTTCTTGGCATGTCTTTCCAGACTGGTACAAAGTGGGAACCATAGGCCTATGTAGTATACACTATCCTTATAATGTTAATGATAGTCGATTTGGGCATCACGTAAATTCAATTCGGGTAGAATTGAGAGATAGGCACAGTGAGAATCTTACGTCAATACAGGTTATAATAAGGTGGATGTTTATCCTTATTGGGTATTGCCTGAGGAGGCATTGGAAAATGATAATGGTATGATAAAGTAGATAGTAATCCAGGTGTGATGAGTTGGTCATGACATCGTGTTGACAAAAAAAATGGGTGAGATCGGTGTCGACAAGGGCTTTGACATTCATCGATCGAAGTGACTAACGTTATCCAAGGGTGAAAGGAGGAAACCTTATCCTTTAAGAGGGAAGTCCCGCGTTTGACATTCCATATAGTACTATATTCGAAAGTTACTTTCATCTCGAGGAGATGAGTGGTTTACTGTTCGATTCTCCACGGTTGGTGATTTAAGGAAAAGTGTGTGGCGATGTTAGGATCTGATGAGAATACTTAGAGAAGTCGTCGAGTCCAGGCGTATGGCTTATATTCGTCTTTTGCAAACCATATCGACTGCATACGGTTGGGATTCCCTAGTCCCGGCTGTTTGTTCATTCTAATTCGTTGTGTTTTCTCAATTTCGATAATCAAGGAATATGATCCTTCGATTCCAAAGGTTGAGGATGATATCCTTCTAGTTTTGGTGGTTTGGTATTATTTCATGTGACAGTTTAGTCATAACATGGATTGGCTCAATTTTAGTGACGATGGACCAGTCGTGGTTGATTAGACATAAATTCTTCGTATTTATCCCTCTAATTTAGAGTCTTTTAACACTTCGTGAGATGTAATTTGAGTTAATTTATCTTATATCATTGCTACTGACATTTTCTAAGGAGTACGCCGAGTTTCGTATATTTTTCATTGATTTTGCAGGTATCTAGTGCACGCAAAGAAATAAAGAAATAGGAAGAAAGAAAGAAGAAAAATGAAGAAAAATCAAAGGGTAAAAGAGTAATTTTGCATTTAGAATTTGAATGAGATGCCTAAAAGAAGTTAAGACCTCGAGTCTGCAAGCACATAGGAAGAAACGACATCCAAATTTGAGTCTTGGATCTAAAGTTATGAAGCTTCGAAGTTGAGAGAAAATCACAAGGAAGAAATATGTTTTGAAAGAACCAAACTGAACCGATGAAGTGGAAAAAGAACCGGTCCAGTGCTTGGTGAATACTCTATAAATGACGCACCGAACCGATGATGAGAAAAAAATGGTCTGTTGGTGTAAAATCCTCTGTATAAGGCAAATCGAATCGATGCCCCTGGGCCGGATCTGTTCGGCTATCGAGTTTTTGAATTATCCTTTTGCAAAATTAGAGTTGTGCATGGATCAAACTCTTGTAAAAATGTAGTCTTTTTAATGTTTCGAGACTTAAGGGAGTTCCTTTTTGCATAGTTTTAGAGAGAGAAATAAGTTAAGAACCCTAGGAGCTCAAGTTTACGACTTTATGATTTTCAATTTTAGATTTCTGCAGTAAAGTTTGTTATTCTTCTTCCTTAGTGTTTGAATTAATTGATTTGTGCATGGTTTGTTTGTTTCCAAAAGTTTTTAGATTCTCTTTCTTATCTAGGTTTAATTTCATAATGGTTTTGATTACACGCCCAGTAGAAAACATCATTTTAATTAATTGCACCATGCTTGGCTAAATTTCTAAGGGTTGGGATGCATAAACTCAACCTGATGTGATTTGCATGAATATAAAATTAGTTCCCTGAATTAAATAAATGATTGAATCGTGTTGTGTAGTGGTCACAACTGTCGTAGGACGTTTAACCTCATTTGCCCTAGGTAACCGGGGTGTTTAAGAGTGGGATGTGTGTGTTAGCTCTTTCTACACCGCCTTATTCTTACTCTTGATTATGTATGATACGGGCTAGTATCCTCATATATGTAATGCTTGAAATTAATAAAGACTGGGTTTAATCAACTATCTAATTCACAACTAGTTTTATATTAGGTAAATGTACTAGGGTTCGGGGGATCGTAAACCAACCTATTTTTCTCAATTCATAGTTAGTTAATCACATTAGTTTACTTCTGCTCACATAGTTTAATTTAATTTGCATTTAGGTAGTAGAAATCAAACTCCAAAATCCATCACCTTTTCCTTTCTTTTTCTAGAGTCAGTTTAGGGTTAACCATCTTATTTATCGTCGTTACGTTCCACATCCTATTTCCTTGAGGATTCGACCCCATCTTATCGGGTTTATTACTTATGCTATCGGTTTACACTTGAACCGAAATTATCACGCACTAGAGATAAATTTTAAGTCGCGTCATTGGTCATTGCAGCTCGGCAACTGGGTGTGCTCTTGTTTAAAATATCCCTTTGTTTACACAAATTATTTCCTTAGTATTAGCGACCTTGTGGATTATCCGGTATGATGTTTGGTAGCCTCATTTGAAAAAGGATGATTATGATTTGATAATTTCTATTATTTTGAATAAGACTTTGTAAACCCCAATATTATGAGGAGTTGGTGGATCAATAATTTCGACGATGAAATTTCCATAGGAGGGAAGAATATAACACTTGCCTTGCGACTTTGATCGTACCCGTGTGATTTGGTTACATTGTATGAACCAATTAGGCTATGGACCTTATGTGTTGAATTGTGGGTCGATATTGGGTAATATGGGCTTAAAGTAAAATTTGGAAAATTGGTTGGGTCATTCGAATGACACTCGAAGTCATTCTATCGAGATTCAAATCTCCTTTGAACGGGTCTGCTAATGACCTTCTAATGAGAAATATTTGCCCAAAGAAAATTGACTTCATTCCAAGTACGTTTGAATGAGATGGCTATCTCGTTTGAACGAAAGGCAGTTAGGTTCGAACAAATTATGACTCTCGTTAAAAAATGATCCATTCTCGTTCGAACGAGGAATTTAGAAATTGATTTATGAAATTGGGAAAGTTTTGTCAAAATGTTAACCATTAGATGGAGACACGTGCCATGCTATCAGGAAAACATATCAAATCGTGAATAGGGTTTGGGGGTATTTTAGGGATTTTGGAGTATTTAAGGGATATTAGGTCCATTCGGGTCTTATATAATCATATTTGTCTATATCTCTCTAGATTTTGAGAGCTACCCCGCCACCAACCTTTGTACACCACCCTAGCACCACCGCCCTCCACCTTGAACCATCCTAGTATTTTATATTTTCCCAGATATTTAATCCCATAAACCCAACCAAAAAATCTGTTAAGTAAGATAAGGATTTGTAGATATACTGTTGGGGGTTTTGAAGAAGAAATATATAAGGTTAATGGAGTTTGAAAGGGGTTGGGCTTGGAGATTTCATTGAGCGTGCTTGTAGAGTTAGGAAACCTCCTTGAGGCGACCATAGGAGGTGGGGGATTTCCATCACCTTCTTCTTCATCCAACCATGTTTAGGGCATTCTTGAGGTGGGAAAAATTATAATCTTTAAGTTAACGAACTCTATTTCCTTAGTACTTGGTCTTATATGTGGAGTCTAAGAGTAGAATGCATGACTGTTGTAAGAAAGCAAAATCTAATTATTTGTCTAAAATGGTTTTAAAAAGATCTCAAAAGTTTTGAGAAATTTTTTATATTTCAAGAAATATTAGCATCTAAATATTTTATGGAATAAAATGTTTGAAATAATATTTGTTTGTTGAAAATATTTTATGAGGAAATGCCTGAAGATTTTCTTGTAAAAAATGGGATCTTATATAAATAGAAATTTACTCATATTTTGAAGAAATAAAATTATCTTTTGGCTTGATAAGCAGGTTTACACAAATATTATGAAATTTTTAGAATGAAATATGTGTTACACCCATTTGATAGGATGTTTTGACTTAAAATCCATATTCTCATGCATATAAACTTGTAGAATTTCGATGATGGGCATATAAACAAGTTTAATGAAGATTTTATTTAGTTTAAACATGAAATAAAGAGAATAAAAATTTCAGCCCTTAAAGTGTGTGAAAATATCGTAAGTATATGGTTTCAAGACTACATATGTTAATAAAGGAAAATGGTGCTTTTCTTATAAAATAGTTTCCAAATGTTCAATGATTTCTTAGAGAAAGAAATTAATGAAATAAAGATATTTCGAACTTTAGAAGTATGTTACTCAGAGATGTTAAATAAGTGTTAATTGGTTTAAAGACATTTAAGAAGTTAATGCATGTAACTTAATAATGTTTTGGTAAATAACACTTGTGAAGATGGAGGAAAAGACAAATTTGGAAGCAAATGGTTAAAATGGTAGTTTAATGTAAAGTGGAACATTTTTATCCAAAAAAAGGTCGAAAAAAGGTGCAACACAAAATGGTCCTAGGTGAACGTGATTTTTGGATAAAATGAATTCAAGTGTATAAAGGACAAGAAATGATGATTTTAAAAATGTAACACGATTTGGTGTGAAACACCGGCTTTTGTCTTTGACCAGTAAAGGAGAGTGGAATAATGTGGACATTTGTAAACTGTTAAAAGACATTAATATTGAGGATATGTGATGTCAATTATTTATGTAATTCGCAAATTTCCAATATATTAACCAATTTTAATAGACTCTAAACATGCATCTATGTGAATAAATCAAAAACATGCAATCACAAATCAAGGGATAATCAAATATCAGAAAAAAAAAACTTTCGGGTAAAACCTTTATTTCACTATATAATATAAATCCCAACTTATAAATTACATAAAGAAATCCACAATGAATTTCACTCAGAAAATCCACAAAGACCGCAACCTATAACCAACAATGATTATTTTAAGAACTACAAGAATCGTAGATCCTCCTTCAGCAGCGAATACCCTTGAGTGTCCCCAATGACCGCAGTCGTCAGCAAAAAGCTTCCGCAAGAACTATCAATCCATCAGTAGAGAACTCGTTCTCTACAAGATAAACTTCAACAAAGAAGTGTTATGGGTTCCAAAATGATTCAAAAAAGTATATAGGATGTCTTGTGTGAATTAAAAACCTAAATAAGCCCCAAAGGTGAAGACTAAAAATTTGTAGATGTGCAGTTTTCGTGTAGAAAAAGTCTTAACTAAAAAGTCTCACAAAATAGGGTTTTAATCGTTCAAACGATATTGCCTTGTCGTTTGAACGACATTAGATTTCGTTTGAACGACGTAAGAAACAACCTGTTAAAAAACAAAATAGTGTAGGGTCGTTTGAAGCACATAAGGGACGACCTATCTCGCGACCTAAAAAATGACATATGATGTCGTTTGAAGAGGTCATTTGAGCGACAAATCAATGTCGTTTGAATGACATAAGCAAAAAATTAATATTTTATAAAGCTCACCTACCGGTCTTCCAAAAATTATTTTCACTTAGAAAAAAGCTTCATTATGAAAAAAAACTGTTTTGAAAAATATCCCATTACAATCGTAAAATGTTTTCGAAACTTAAATGCATTCCTTACCAAAATCAATCTCGTAAATGATAGTTGTTGAAAAAACTTGATATTCGAATTCGTCGTCCTGAACAAATGATTGTGAACTTCCTTCGATGGTTGTAGCGGTATATGACATACACGATGTAAACTACGGACGATCGAAAATCCGTCCTTATAAATATCCCCCTATGTCTATGCCAGTACAAAACAAAAGCATATGAATTATCAATTAAATGTCCTATACAAATATAATACCCTCCCATGAACCCAAAAGTGAAAAGATACTAAAAATGCAAGTCTTCAAAAAATCTTCACCTTTTAAATCTCTTCAAGTCTATTTGCTTTTCTTACTCTTCTTTTTGTGTGTTTTCCAAATAATCATAAAAAACTTACACACAATAAACAAAGCAAACACCTTCGTGACGTATCGAGTTTGAAATTACATAAACATAAATCAAATCAAGTAAATCAATTCTCCCCCATAATTCATAATTCGTTCTCCCCCTTATTATTTGTCCGAAATATACTAGAAAACTAATAAATAAAATAAATACGGAGTGTCACGATAATCATAACAAATATATATATATATATATATATATATATATATAGAGAGAGAGAGAGAGAGAGAGAGAGAGAGAGAGAGAGAGAGAGACCCTCTTCTGTAAGGACTCCTTATGGTGCAGACTTTAGTACATACCATTTTTTTTAAATAGTAAAAAAAATTAATTTTTTGATAAAACTTCATGAATATGATCTCCGTGGTGGTAAGATCATCTCCAATTTTTTTCATCAAAAAATTCAATAAAAAAACCGTTGAGATGAAGTAATATGTAAAAAAATGGTATAAATATGCATTTTCGACCGTTATATATTGGCGATCATCTCACCCAACTTTTGATTGAATTTTTTGATGAAACTTCATGAATAATATCTTTATAGTGAGAAGATCATATCCATGAAGTTTCATCAAAAAATTCAATCAATAAAGCGACTGTCGCCGACTCAACATTTCAACGGTTGAAAATGCATATTTATACATTTTTTTACATTTCACCTCATCTCGATAGTTTTTTTATTGAATTTTTTGACGAAAAAAATTGGAAATAATCTTCTCACCATGGAGATCATATCCATGAAGTTTCATCAAAAAATTCATTTTTCTTACTATTTTAAAAATATAGTGTGTACCGGGATCTGCACCATAAGGAGTTCTTATAGGAGACTTGCTGTGTGTGAGTGTGAGTGTGTGTGTGTGTGTGTGTGTGTGTGTGTGTGTGTGTGTGTGTGTGTATCAATTACGCTTATGCAGGGACATACTCAAAAGGCTTTCACAAACTATTTTTTATTTTTCAAAATTTTCAAGAAAAAATAATTTACAAAAATAACACACCATGAATTTACACTAAGATAACCAAGTCATGAAAACGGAAAGAGTGGGTGTTAACATATTCGATAAGAAAATGGAGTCAAACATAATTAGCATATCTGCACGATGAATATGGATACTCCAAACGACTGAGCTCAAAATTATTTTTAGGTGTAAAAAATATTGAATTTAAATAACACCGACTCAATCTAATCAACATATCAAAGTGTAAAATGATCTCCACACCAATAACGTCTAAAACTATGTAATGCTTTTTAAAGACTTTTTCAGGATGTGCAAACCTGTTGTTTTATTTCTATCTCAACACCCTCATAAATAATAAGTCTTTATACATGTAGGGGGGGGATTGAAGGTAATCCTGAGATTAGGGATAATTCCCTAATTAGCAACAGTGTTTGAGGATTAACGCAATAAGAGGCAACTCAAGCGTGGCAGCTTGGTGAGGCAGCCTGGCGTGGCAACTCATGCGTGGCAGCTCAGCGTGGCAACTCAAGCGTGGCAGCTTGGTGAGGCAGCTTAGCGTGGCAACTCAAGTGTGGTAGCTTGGTGAGGCAGCTTAGCGTGGCAACTCATACTTCAGCTTGTTGTGTTAGTCATATTGTATCTTTGGTTACATTTACTTTAAGCTATAACGGTTGTAATGATGTAACGAGAATAATAAAGAGTTTTAGTGTGAAGTCAAACGGTACTTGCGAGAGACCAGGCTTGGCAGGGCCTGGGAGCTGTCATGCTCTATCGAATGACCTCACCGTGGCAACTTTAGAGGGACTTGGTTTGGAGGATTGAGAAGTAAGGCACCGTTGGGGCTTGTCCTGACCATCTTAGATACACCTGGTAAAACACCGAAGGACCCTGACCATGAAACCTCAAGCAGAGCAGCTTGGAGTTCCATCGGGCATTGAGTTATGGACCAAATAGCCCTCTACTTAATGTCACATCTACTGTGGGTGATGTCACTAGCCATCGAAACAATGTCAGACATGCACTTGAGTAAACCACTGTGGTATTTGGGGCTGTCAGGCAGTTGGTAAGCCACCTCTGCGACAACAGTCCCCTGACACATGGTGGTTAGGGAAAAGCATGTCTTGGCATTTAATGTTTATGACGTGGAGACAGCTAGTGCATCAGGTATTTAGTGTTGTGACATAAAGTATGAGGGATGTCTTTCATAGTTTTAATGACTTAGTTGCCTCGGGGGTAGTGTGGGGGGCTATTTAAGGACCCCAACCACCTTTGAGGAAGAATATCAGAAAGGGGGAATTTTGGAGAGTTCAGAAGTTATTGCGAGAGAGAATACACACCAGAGAGAGTTATTGCAAACCAGAGAGTTTACTCACTCACCATTGTCATTTATTATAAAGCTTTCAATATTCGACAGAGATTCCTGAGGGTATCTGGTGTGGTTTTACCTGCCTACCAAGGTGTATCTAGGGTGCTTACTTCTCTCTCCCTCTAGCTAGGTTACTTCTAATGTTCATTACTATTTTCTGAGTTAGACACGAGAGCTTTGTGAGTTTAAACCGAGTCTATCTTCATTGGGTTTGTGTTTGCGTGTTCTATCATTAATCCAAAGCTTTGGCCAATTAGCTTATCATTACCATACTCGAATAGGGGTTACGCCTCCATATATAATCTAAAGTACCCTCCTACATTTGGTGACTCTGCTGGGGAGGCATTCTTCTAGATAAGGAGTATGGCGCAAGATAATGCTACTCGAAGACTCAATTTCGATGACATTCAGCATAATGAAGAACAGGCTGCGCGAGGGCAAGAGGCCCTAAGAGATGGGGCTCCTCGAGTAGAGGTACCTCTGGCGCCAGCAACGTTAGGCATCCCAGGGACGGCCCAACCTCCCGCGATCACGGGGTTGGGACCCGCTCAGATTACCCTCCTCATGAGCAAGTTTCACGAGTTCTTGCAAACTCCGGTGGCTTCAAATATGTTGGGAGGGTTGGAGGCTAACGCTTTCGTAACACCAGGAGTAGCCCCAACGGTCCCACTAGGGGCAGGAATTGCAGGAACGATCCCAGTGGGTGTATCTTCTGGAGTGAACCCGACAGTGGGCACCTCAGGAGTCTCAACGGCACCACCGGTAACGTTCGTTTCGGTTGCAACGAGCGCTCAGCCCCTGGCCCCATTGCTGGCGGCCCCAATAGCCTCGCCGATAGAAGAGATGAGAAAAGAGATGCAGAAAGAAATGCTGAAGTTCATGCAGACTTCTTCGCAGGCTGTGGGTGAGGTGGCGTCAGTCTACGATGACTTCCGAACACCTTACCCTCAGGGATACAACGACGAGCCTTACTCGAAGGACTATATCCCCCCTACCTTTGAAAAATACTCAGGGAAGGGTGGGAACCCGAAGGAACACATTAAGCATTTCGTTGAACTTTTAGGAGCGCACTGAAATGACAAAAAGCTTAGATTGAGGGAGTTCTCCAAATCCCTGACTGATAAATCATACACTTGGTACTCTCATCTGTCTCCCAATAGTGTTCCCATGTGGGAGGAGATGCATGTTTTGTTTGTACGGAAGTTCTTCCTGGCAGAAGATGAGTTCACTCTAACCTAACTTGGCAGGGAGAAGCAGAGACCAGGAGAAGAGGTAGTGGCCTATATTCGAAGGTTTAGGGAAAGGTCCCTCGATGTAAGGGAAGAAGCCAAGGAGGCCAGGTTACTGCAGATTTGTGCTGAGGGACTACTTCCTGAGTATATCTGCCACCTAATCAATGAGACACGCGAGGGAACCTTTTCAGCATTCTTAAAATCCGCAAGAAACATCTCTTTAGTGGTACGACCTATCTCAGGGGTGGCCCCCATGATGTTCAGGCAGCCGATATAACCCATGGGAGGGAGGTCTCATCCCCCACGGGTAGGGTACACCGAGGGAGCGGATGGGGAGCCAAGTCGGGCAGAGGAAGCTCACAGCCAGATTCGCTTTCAGCAGCAGCACCGGTCGTGGAGCCTTGATTGTTGTGACTCGAGCCTTCTGAAATAACGGGTTCTCGACGGGGAGATGAGGTAGGCAAAAGAACTGGTGGAGAATCCCCCCGAGCAACCTGAGGACAGTAAGAGGAAATAGTGATTATGAAAAATCTTAACAAGTGTTTTCGTTGTTAAGTCACCGTTATAGGTGGAGTTTACGAAAAATCTTAACAAGTGTTTCCATTGTTAAGTCACCGTTATGGGTGTCACTGTTATTGGTGGAGTTTTACAAAAATCTCAACAAGTGTTTTCATTGTTAAGTCACCGATATAGGTGGAGTTTATGAAAAAACCTTAACAAGTGTTTTCGTTGTTAAGTCACCGATATAGGTGGAGTTTACGAAAAATCTTAACAAGTGTTTTCATTGTTAAGTCCCCGTTATGGGTGTCACCGTGATAAGTGGAGTTTACGAAAAATCTTAACAAGTGTTTTCATTGTTAAGTCACCGTTATGGGTGTCACCGTTATTGGTGGAGTTTTACAAAAATCTTAACAAGTGTTTTCATTGTTAAGTCACCGTTATAGGTGGAGTTTACGAAAAATCTTAACAAGTGTTTTCATTGTTAAGTCACCGTTATGGGTGTCACCGTTATTGGTGGAGTTTTACAAAAATCTTAACAAGTGTTTTCATTGTTAAGTCACCGTTATAGGTGGAGTTTACGAAAAAATCTTAACAAGTGTGTTTTCATTGTTAAGTCACCGTTATTGGTGGAGTTTGACAAAAATCTTAACAAGTGTTTTCGTTGTTAAGTCACCTTTAATGGTGGAGTTTGCGAAAAAATCTTAACAAGTGTGTTTTCATTGTTAAGTCACCTCTAACGGTGGAAGAAAAAATCTTAATAAGTGTGTTTTCATTGTTAAGTCACCTTTAATGGTGGAGTTTGCGAAAAAATCTTAACAAGTGTGTTTTCATTGTTAAGTCACCTCTAACGGTGGAAGAAAAAATCTTAATAAGTGTGTTTTCATTGTCAAGTCACCTTTAATGGTGGGGTTTGCGAAAAACCTTAACAAGTGTGTTTTCATTGTTAAGTCATCTCTAACGGTGGAGTTTACGAAAAATCCTAAGTGTGTGTTCCTCATTAAGTCACCTTGTAGGTGTGAGTTTGCGAAAAACATTAAAAAGTGGTAATTTGAGCGAGTCAATAATACGTACATTGACAAGAAACCTCATCGCGATTAAAACAAGTCAAAAAACATTTGCATGCACTAAAAGATTAATCGAGGACAATGAAGTAGTTATTATGTAAACCGTAATAATACTTTCACCAAGCTTGGTTGAAAATGATAAAAGAGAATGCTGAAGTAGTTATTATGTGTCCATGATAATACTTTTTACCAAGGCAGAGTTACGAACAATCACAATTAAAGCGTGGATACATGTTCATTTAAGTAGGAATGGGGGCAACACTTGTAGTATATCATTTTTATGAAAAGAATGATAAACGAGGTCCTTCGGAATAACCTATGAGATCAAAGCCTTAAAATGAGATTTAAGATATGAGATATGAAATTGATGTATATCATGTAACTGAAATATGAAATATGAGATGGCATTATATCATAAAATGTGAGATATGAGGTAAAAGTACATCATCAAGATGAAATGAGATATGAGATTATTACCCACGATCCACAGGTCGATCGAACATATGAAAACTGACTAAAATTGTTTCGTACATTCAGTCGATATATTTCAGACATGTATCAATATATCAACTATATGTACGAGGGGGCAAATGTAGGGGGGGATTGAAGGTAATCCTGAGATTAGGGATAATTCCCTAATTAGCAACAGTGTTTGAGGATTAACGCAATAAGAGGCAACTCAAGCGTGGCAGCTTGGTGAGGCAGCCTGGCGTGGCAACTCAAGCATGGCAGCTTAGCGTGGCAACTCAAGCGTGGCAGCTTGGTGAGGCAGCTTAGCGTGGCAACTCAAGTGTGGCAGCTTGGTGAGGCAGCTTAGCGTGGCAACTCATACTTCAGCTTGTTGTGTTAGTCATATTGTATCTTTGGTTATATTTACTGTAAGCTATAAAGGTTGTAATGATGTAACGAGAATAATAAAGAGTTTTAGTGTGAAGTCAAACGGTACTTGCGAGAGACCAGGCTTGGCAGGGCCTGGGAGAGCTGTCATGCTCTATCTAATGACCTCACCGTGGGAACTTTAGAGGGACTTGGTTTGGAGGATTGAGAAGTAAGGCACCGTTGGGGCTTGTCCTGACCATTTTAGATACACCTGGTAAAACACCGAAGGACCCTGACCGTGAAACCTCAAGCGGAGCAGCTTGGAGTTCCATCGGGCATTGAGTTATGGACCAAACAGCCCTCTACTTAATGTCACATCTACTGTAGGTGATGTCACTAGCCATCTAAACAATGTCAGACATGCACTTGAGTAAACCACCGTGGTATTTGGGGCTGTCAGGCAGTTGGTAAGCCACCTCTGCGACAACAGTCCCCTGACACACGGTGGTTAGGGAAAAGCATGTCTTGGCATTTAATGTTTATGACATGGAGACAGCTAGTGCATCAGGTATTTAGTGTTGTGACATAAAGTATGAGGGATGTCTTTCATAGTTTTAATGACTGAGTTGCCTCGGGGGTGGTGTGGGGGGCTATTTAAGGACCCCAACCACCTTTGAGGAAGAATATCAGAAAGGGGGACTTTTGGAGAGTTCAGAAGTTATTGCGAGAGAGAATACACACCAGAGAGAGTTATTGCAAACCAGAGAGTTTACTCACTCACCATTGTCATTTATTATAAAGCTTTCAATATTCGACAGAGATTCCTGAGGGTATCTGGTGTGGTTTTACCTGCCTACCAAGGTGTATCTAGGGTGCTTACTTCTCTCTCCCTCTAACTAGGTTACTTCTAAAGTTCATTACTATTTCCTGAGTTAGACACGAGAGCTTTGTGAGTTTAAACTGAGTCTATCTTCATTGGGTTTGTGTTTGCGTGTTCTATCATTAATCCAAAGCTTTGGCCAATTAGCTTATCATTACCATACTCAAATAGGGGTTACGCCTCCATATATAATCTAAAGTACCCTCCTACAATACTAAACTTATTTGGCCCCTTTTTGGCATATTATTGCCTTAATTTTTTCTTGGGCTTTTTTCAAACGGTGGATTTCACGATAAGATTATTATTATTCTCTCGCATCCCTTTCTCGTGTAATCTTGTCATTTTTTCATATTAAACAAATTCCTCACGGGCAACGGTTCTTACATGCACTACTTTCATTATCAGGTTTTATCGCATTTGGTTCATTTTAAAGACAGAATTGAGATGAAAATATTTTGACCATCACGTGTTAGATAAGTACAATAATCAAATAGATCCGTGCATATGTGCATTAAAGAAAATCACGAGTCAAACAAGTAGGAAGTACAACTAATCACATCTCAATGACTCCACACATTGTAAAGCACAAAATGAAATGGTGTATCATCTCTAAACACTATCAAATAGTAATAAGGATATGGAATGATATTGTGATTTGGTCATCCTAAATGTCCATCCATAAACGCTGTAAAAATAAATACAAAAATCTTTTTGTGTTTTTCCAAAAATTTTATCAAAATAAAATCTTTTGGCCTTTTCGCTTTTTTTTCTCAAAAAAATAGAAAGTTTTTTTGTATTTTTCCAAAAAAATTCAAAAAAAACAAAAATCTTTTAGGGGTTTTCGAAAAATATATCAAAATGGACAAAAATAAATACAAAAATGGTACACGCTAGATATATGCATGAAGTAGCATCATGAAAATCATCTTATTCTACCAAACAAGTCTAAAGCTCAACCATTGGGTGCGGAGGTGTTTTCCAAAGGTGGTGACATCCTATGAAAAACATCCATAAAATCATGTAAAGTCTTCACTAAACACTCAACTTGCTCTCTAAGGTGCTCAAAATCTTTCATGTGATGTGAAGGAGCATGTGAAGTATCATCTGTGGGTGTGCATGTGGGAATACGTATAGTAGCATAATGATGTAAAAACCTATGAGACACACTACCCAAATCAAAGCAAAATTACTTAAGGTGTCCTTTCTTCTTCCAATGGGAACAAACATAAAAGTGTTTAGGAACACCTATCTCAAAACGATTAGGATGTGCTCTCCTATATGGAAACGAAAGCCTACGTGGGTTAGGTCGAGAGCCAAATAGATCTATCACAAACTCGATAATCGCCTCGGGTGCAACATGGAAAGTACACGCTTCGTCATAACCTATTCCTAGTCTCTTGGCATTACCCAAAGCGGGATCGAGGAGCATCTTTCCAACCTTTTTAGATGTATCCTCAATAGTAACCTTGACCTCTCGATCACGTTCAATATTTCTCTCAAGTTGGGACACACGGGCTTCAAGTTCACTCTTTTCCCGGCCTGAGATGATCAACTGCTCACTTAAAGAAACCTTCACCTTCTCGAGTTGACTCGCCGACGTCCGGGTCGAATGCTCCGAGCAAAGACATTGACATTTACCTGGACCCTTTGCCAGATGATTTAAAGGAATTATGGTTTCAAGGTGTAATGGCGTACGACTCATATACGAAAACTAATTTTTCATTGAGAGCGATGTTGTTGTGGGCAATCCATGATTTTCCTGCATATGAAACTTTATCGGGTTGCACAGTTCATGGTTATAAGGCGTGTTCAGTTTGTGCAGAAGAAGTAGACTCTGAACGACTTACAAGTAGCAAGAAAATATGTTATCGTGGTCATAGAAGGTTCATTCCTCGTGATCATAAGTTCAGGGAGGACAAACGCAATTTCAACAATAAGGTTGAACATCGTAGAGCTCCACAAAGGTTATCTAGTTCGGAGGTTGAAAAGAAGGTGGAATCCATCAAAATGAGAATTGGTAAACAAATCTTCAAAATAAAAAGAAACGTTACCACTCCATGGTATTGGAGGTCTATTTTATATGATTTTCCTTATAGGAAAGAGCATAGTGTTCGTCATAATCTAAATGTTATGCACATCGAGTAGAACGCCGTCCATCATATTTTGTAAACGATTCCAGACGTTAAAGAGAAAAACCCAATATAATGAAAAGTTACGTAACGATATGGAGACCGTGGGCGTCAAAAAGAAGATCTGGATGGCAACAGATGAAAGTTCAGGAAAAACTGTGAAACCAAAGGTTGCATTCACTATAAACAAAAAATAAAAAGAATGGTTCTTTCGTACTTTAAGGGAGCTAAAGCTTCCAAGAGGGTTTTCTTCCAACTTGAGTAATTATGTGAATTTACAACACTTGGATTAAAGGGGCTTAAGTCAAATGACTATCATGTAATTATGTAATATTTGTTGTCATTGCTACTTAAAAACGCTTATCCAAAACACAACGACTTGCGAATAGCCATTCAATGATCAAGCTTATTTTTCAACATGTTATGTTCCAAAGGGATCATAAGGGATGTTTTGGAGTCGGTAGGGAAAGAATTATTTAAGGCTATGTGTGTTTTGGAGAAATATTTTTCGCTTGAATTTTTTGTTATTATTGTCCACCTCATTATACACTTAACAGAGGAAGTGTTGATTTGTGGATTGGTAAGATATAGGTAGATGTATCCTTATGAGAGGTAATTAAATAATAAGTTATTTGCTTAACCTTTTTATTTTGACAAACATTTTATTTTTTTACAATCGATATATTTTTAATGTGTGGGTTGATGAAAGATTACAAGAAGTATGTTAATAATAAGAGCTATGTTAAAGGGAGCATTGCAGAGAAATATATCGTAGAAAAATTGACTCACTATTGCATGGAGTACATGTCAAACCCTAGTGAATGAAATCACAAATATACTCGTAAAGATTTTCTCGATGAAGAAGAAGATGATGAACGTGCAGGCGAGGGTCCTTTAGTATAAGGGAAGAATGTAAAGTTAACCCCATTACAATTTGCACAAGTACATAAGTGGGTGTTACACCAATCAGATGAAGTGGAGGAATGGCAGAAGTAAGTGTATCAATACGATTTGAGATTTTTTAATTGGAAAATATTGCTTGTGTAGATTGGTGTAGGAAGTACGATGCCTAAGTGTGTGTATTGAATTGGTGTAGGAAATATGATCTTTATTGAGAATCCACATCTGGGCATAACCGGAGAGCGGTTACATTGAAGGAAAAGACCGAGGATTTTATCCCATATTGATTAAGGAGTTTGCTTTTAATTCAACTACATAATAAAATTTTATATTTATTCGTGGGTGTGTATATATGTGTGTGTTTGTGTGTGTGTGTGTGTATAATCATCTTCAAAAAACTTTTTTTGCAGTTATTAAAAGCGAGATTGACTGATACCGTACTTTGGCGTCTAGTAAATGGGCCATTATATGATGTACACTCATATAAGAGGTATCAGGTGAATGGGTTTGAATATGTTTGTAACACCCCGTATTTTTTGTACATTTAACACCCCGTATTTTTGTACATTTAATATTTAATTAATTCGGGAATTTTAAATTACTTGTGTGTTGTAATTTTAATTGAATTAATTATGGCAATATATATATATATATATATATATATATATATATATTTAAATATTAATCGGGGAGTGAATGGTTAATGTTTAGGAAAATTTATTTACTAAGTGAATAGTAATAATTTAATTACGTCATTTCGAGTATTAATGACGAGGTATACACTTATCCCAGCCGGGAGTCGGTATAGACTAAATTGGGTGTGAGATAAGGATTTTTATAAATTAATTTGGATGTCAATTATGAGTGCGCGGTTGAGTCCGGATGGGTCGAGATAGTCAGAAAAGAGTACCCGGGGGTAGTGATTGGGTCTCGGGATATTTTTGGGCATAGCCGGGCCCATACGGGGTGAGTTGAGCCACTTTAATTAAGCCCATTAGGCTAAAAACGGGATTAAGGGTTTTTAACCTAGTTGGGAGATTAAGGAATGGCAGCCAACATAACTCTAAACCTAGGGTTTGAGAGGGGATTTGGGGAAAAGCAAATCAAGAGCAAATTGGAGGTTATTGGAGCCAAATTAAGGGACATCAACAACGGATCAAACACTACGAACAATCCAGGCAAGTGGTTAACTGTTGTGATTTCTAAAATTATGATAATCAATTCATATCATAGTGATGTGTATATGAAAATTCATTTTGGGTGTGTCACCAAAATCTAAATTGGGTTTTTGTAAATTTATATACCTTAATGAAATTAAGGGGGAGATTGATCGTGTTTATGATTCTAGAATGTAGAGGACTGCATCAGATGTTAAAAACAGTAAGAGTAGATGGTTAATTGTTGTTAAAATAAATGAAATTCGGATTGGGGATTTGAAACCCGGATAATACCCAAATCGGGAAAAACTTGGAATTTATGGATATTGATGATGAAATTAGGTCTGTGAGATGTTTAGACCCTTTCCTTACATGGAGGATGTATTATTTGTATTTGGGTAAGGGCTTAGGTTGAGAAATTAAGCTTTAAGTTTCGTCCATGGATGACAGTGGCTGGAGAAGACGATTACTGGAACGATCGATCGATCGACCTAGGGAGCTCGATCGATCGATGAAGGCGAAATCTGGGAAGTTCGGCCAGTTTGTTTATATAAAGGGAAAATTATTAAAAGTTAAGTTTCATACATTAATAAGTGATAAGTAATTATGAAACAAATATTCCTAGCAATTATGAGAGGAAGTAATTGGGACTAGGATAAATTTATGTGGGGCTCTTAGTGGATGAAATTGAGAGGTTTTATTCTAAAAATGGGGAAAATACGGATCAAGTGAGCAAATTCGGGTATATTGGTCAAGCGACCCCAAGATATTGAATTAAGTTGGAGATAAACTATTTAATTTAGAGTCGGGATATAGACTCGATAAATAATTAATTTCGGGCCAAGTGAATCGAGTCCGGGTATGTTAATAATTATAGGCAAATATAATTGGGAAAATTATGGAGATAAATTTGTGACACATTGTGGGCGAAAATGTGGGAAAGAAATTATGAGATGTAAAAATGGATCAAGTGAGTAAGTCCAGGTATGTTGGTTATGTGACACCAAAATATTAAATTAATTATTAAGAGAGAGTAATTAATTTGGAGTCGGAAGATAGACTCGGGAAATATTAAGTTACGGGCCAAGTAAGTGAGTCCGGGGATAATGGTTGAATGACACCAAGTTATTAAATTAATGAATGCGTTAATTAATTGAATTAGAGTCGGATTATAGACTCGGGTAGAATTAAATTAATAGGTGTGATAATTAATTTAATTAGAGTCGGATTGTAGACTCGGGTGGGATTAAATTAATAGGTGTGAAATTAATTTAACTAGAGTCGGACGATAGACTCGGAGAGGTATTAAATTAATATGTGTGTTAATTAATTTAGTTAGAGTCGGACGATAGACTCGGGGAGGTATTAAATTAATATGTGTGTTAATTAATTTAATTAGAGTCGGACGATAGACTCGGGGAGGTATTAAATTAATATGTGTGTTAGTTAATTTAATTAGAGTCGGGTGATAGACTCGGGAAGGTATTAAATTAATAAGTGTGTTAATTAATTTAATTGGAGTCGGACCACAGACTCGGGGGAAGTATTATATAAATTGAGGTGTGAATTAAATATATTAGAGTCGGACCATAGACTCGGGAAAACGATAAATTATTAAGTGAGAAAATTAATTACGTTGAGTCGGGCCACAGACTCAGGAAATTTTAGGCAGTGTACGGGATTTTTGGTACACGGTAAAGCCAGGGTTTATAGTATATATATACAGTGAAGTGATAGTGTGTATATATATATATATATATATATATATATATATATATATATATATATATATATATATATATATATATATATATATATATTCGTGTATAAATTGTGTGTGATATTAAATTACAGTGTACGGGATTTTTAGTACACGGTAAAGCCAGGATTCATATTATATATATACGGTATAGTGATAGTATATATATTCATGTTTACATTATGTGGGATATTAAATATCAGTGACTAGATATTTATTCAATTTATTTACTCTACTGCTATCAAGGGAGGTTGCGCGATGTGGGTGAATCCCCTAGCTTGAGGAGTATGGCGAGTATATCCCCAGGTCATAGCGTCCGGTATATATGGGTGAGGAATTTATCTCACTTTCAGCGAAGGAATATGACCGCCTCCACTACGTTTATATTTTGGGCTAAGTTGGTGAGCGATTCCAACTTGTGGAAACTAGGTTTTGTGAGCACACCTAGTGAGATAGCATTTTAGAGGGAATCATCCAGTGAGGGTATACTCGGAAGGATGGATACACGTATGATATATGTGTGGATGTTAGTAAAGGTACGTATAATATGGTAGTAAATATTATATGTAGGTGATAATACAGCGTGTGATGTATTTACCTTATATAACTCGGGTTACAGTTATATGCTGTTAATTAATGAAAAATTAATTAAGTTAATCATTTGTGGGAATAATACAATGTGTGATGTATTTACGTTATATAACTTGTGATACGGTTATATGTTACTATTTAAGAGGAATTAATTAAGTTAATTGTGAAATAACTTATAATTCAGGAAATCATTATACTCGGGTTAGAGTAGTATGGCAAGGGAAGGTTATACCAGGACTAGTTGGACGGGGTAGCACAACTAGGTGGGGTTAAGATAACCGGTAGGTGTGCACAATAGTGGAGGGGTGAGAATGTCCACAAGGGAGTGCGACACTAACTTAAATATGAAGCGCATTCATGCATTTTAAATTACTGCAGTTAATTCACTTGCTAAATGTTTTCAAAATGTTTTGGGTTCTAACCCTTGCTATAAAACTATTTTCAAAACCTTTTAGGTGTCCAGCCACAGAGACGCCAGGATTGATATTCTATTCCAGGGACACAGAGCTGCGGCATATGTGGATGCTAGCAGGAGTTTGGATTAGACGCATCATTCATTCATTCCTAGAGTAGGAATCTTGTATCAGTTTCAGTTTTATTTAGGGCTTGTCGCCCAGACTTCTCGGTACAGTTTTCAGGTGTAATTTATTCAGGTGTTGAATATTTTTATTGGATTATTTCTTTGGTGGCCGGTGATTTATTCGGCAAGTTGTGTAATTATGATTTAGTTTATTTTTATTTAGTTGTGTGAATGGTTTATATTTATTTCCGCATGCACTGTTTTGTTTAATTAAAAAGTTAAAATTGGCACCAGCTTTTGGAATACTAGGTAGTTAATAAGATTTAAAAAGTTTTCGACAGTGATGCTAAGGATGATCCAACTGGGATTTCTGTTTTAATTTGGTATAGGATTGATCACCCGGTATTTTATTAGGCGGGGTGTCACAATGTTCTTACAATATAAATGCTATAACGAAACAATCAATGAGGGAGATCCCACAGTTGACTTGATTGGAGGGAGTAGGAGCAAGCACCTTTAGTGCAATAAAGGCAAGATAGTAACCTTAAACACAAATGAAGTAAATAAAGTTGGTCACACAATAAATGTTCTCACGATAAACCCTTTTGTTTGAAAGTATTTTGGCAGCAGTTATGGGCTTGAAAAGTGCGATCCCTAAAAAATATAACTTTAAGGGTATTTATAGGAAAGCAAGATCATTAGAGTGACCTTCCTATAAAAAATGCGTATGGACCCTCTTGATGTCAACAGTCTTGTGCATTTAATGCCAAAGATATTACATTAAATGAGGTAGATATGATATTTTGACGGGAACACTATTTGGACTATCAGAGCTATGATAGCATTAAATAGGACGTGATGTATCAGCTATGGACTTACCATCTTAGGAATATTTTCACTTGAGTGCTATTTTATCGAGTTCCTGAATGTCAGACATGCTGACGTCAAATAGTTGGTAAATAGTAACCTGTAAAGGATGTGATGTCACATCACTAAAAAAGGTAGTTCATCGAATTAAAGGTTGCTCGACTGATTATTTATCGAGCAACTTATAATGTATGTAAACATCAGAGGTTAACCTTTTGGACAATCGTTTAGGACTGGGGACCCTAGAGTGGATTTCCAGAGATGGTATCTTAAGGGACTACTGAGCCATGTTGTGTATAAACCAAGGTTTTGCCTAAGTACCCTAACGGGGTTGGTCTCTTCCAACGTTGCCTTGCACTCAATACTCCAAACCAAATCCCTGCGAGATACCTAAAATGAGATTGTTTGATAGAGCATATAATCTCTCCCATAACCTGCCAGACATGGTCCCTCTAGGGTACCGAGCAACCTCAAAACATTACAAAGTGAACTTTATATTTACAAAGAAAGATAAATACAAGTACATCAATGTTTCTATTACACTTTGTGTTTTCCAAGTTTATCTCGTGGGCTTGATCTTTGTGGGAGATCCTTCGAGCAACTTCATCTTTGTGCGAATGACCATATTTACAGGAGGCCTTTCGAGCAGCTTCAGTTTGTGCGAGTGACTATCTTTACAGGAGGCCTTTCGGGCAGCTTTAGCTTTGTGCGAATGACCATCCATAATCTTTCATATGAAGTGTTGATGTTGTTTTAATCAACTTTAAACCTGGACCTCCCTTTACACTCTTCATTCCTTCAACCTCTGCTCAGTGACACGCATGAGTCCACCTGGGAAGCTATAACAATTTGTGAGTCCACACACACCTCAGAATCTACCGATAAGGCCAAGAAATTGTCATACACATGGAGTCCGCCATACGTAAACCAATGAACATGGAATCCTCTACTAGGTATAATTCTCAACAAGATGTAGAGAATAAACTATGGTGTCAAAAATAGGATCTCAAAACATATATAGGAAGAATCTTGGATTGTAAACTAATTTAGTGTAAACAAGGGTCTGCGTTTGGAAAAATGAATCATGAATGACTAAGAAAACATTAAGGACTTTTTGGAAGAGTTTAAGCACTCAAATGGATAGAAAAAGTCTTATTAGAAATTGTTGTTGCATTTCTATAAAATGGATGGAAAATAGAGACAATAGGAGTAGTGTGGAGAGTGGAAAAACTGTCATTTTTTATAAAAATATGGCTGGTTGTTCAAGCGACATAGGACCTCATTCGAATGATGTACCCTTTTCTCGTTTGAACAGAAATTGAACGAGCAACCAGACGAGTCTAAAAAGACGTTAAATGTCCCTCGTTGAAGTTCGTTCGAACGAGGGTACCAATCTCGTTGGAACGAGTTATCTAACGAGGTTCCAGAGAGGTTAAAGTTTCGAAAATTAACCTCATTTCATATCTCGTTCGAACGAGATAGGAGCCTTATTCGAACGACATATAAAAAATCGTTCTAACGACCTGCAAAAAAATAAACTATTTTTCCCTAAAAAATTTAAAGTCATTTTAAAAATCCTAATACCCAAAAATAAAATATCCAAGGCTCAATATAAAATATCCTTTCATATCCGAAACATCCTTGAAATTTTGATGACGAAATATGGCATGATGGCGTGTCCTCTTTAGCTTGCCCGCTACATCTTCAACAAATATCTTATAGGCTTGAAAGGTCACTAACTCAAGTCCTAACCTATGACTTAAAATATTTTGTTCGAAATTAACCAATACATACAAATTAACTCGATTGAAAATGTGTCCTTACAAATCTCCCCCTTTGTCTATTTCGGGATAAAACCAAAAAAAAAAACAAATATGGGCCATCAAGCTTATCTAAAAGACTCAATCTCAACCCCAAAAGGAAAAAGTACAAATGCTTGACAAACACATACTCTAAGTAGCTTTACTTGTATAAAAACTTTACCACAAGGTTGCAAACCTTCACACTTAAACACGTCATCAAATGCACAGAGAATATAACAATATAAATTTTCCTAAGAAAACCCTCTCCCTTTGTCTAACAAAAATCTACCTAACTAAGGAAATTTCCCCCTACGTAAAAATAAAAAAAAAAGTTAGTACCATTTCTCCCCCTTTTTGTTCAGGAATAAAGAAAGATTACGGGGCATAAAATAACTAAGTTCTCCCCAGTTAAACAAGTTCTCCCCCCTAAATGAAATAAGGGATATGCATAAAGTAAAAACAAGTTTATTTTGCAATGGTATATAGTGATATAGGTAATAACAAATCAACTTGTCAACACAAGTACAACTAATCCAAACAAAGAACAATAGATATCAACTATGATGCAACAATAATGATACCAACTAGAATGTAATAAGATAAGCATAGGATACCAATGTAAAACAGGCAACAAGATAGATACCAATGTGAATAATTAGTCTTAAACTGATGGCATACATGGACTAAATGCAACCGTAAAGACTCAAACAAATGATACCATATATACATATATATATATTGTAATACCCGTATTTTTATGGCTTTTAAATTGGGGATTTATTAAATGTAATTGAGATAAATTAATTTAATATTAATTCGAAAAATTTATTTAAATATTTACTAGCGTGACGAGAGTTAGTAATTATTGGGAATTTGTTTAATATTACTTGATGAGTAAAGTATTGTGTAGAATTGAATTTATTAAAATTGTCACTAGTGAATAATATGACAATTATGTAAATTAAGTCGGGACGCGCCTGTATCGTGTCGGGACTATATTATTATTATAAAAAGTAAATAAACTATAAGTCGTTTCCATGGTTATTTCTAGTGCTCCAACATGTTCGGAAGGGTCGAGATAGTCAGAAAAGTGTACCCGGGGGTTTAGTTAGGGTCTCGGGACGTTTTTAGGCCTAACCGGCACCTCGGGAGGGCGATTTAGTCATTTTCAAATTAGGCCTTAATTAAATGACGAAAATTGGGAATTAATATCAGATATTAAAAGAGTCTTATAGGGTTAACATTCTCAAAAGTCTAGAATGGCAGTGAGAGGAAGAAAGGAGCAAAGTCTTCAAAGAATCCAAGGCCAAGAACAAACCCAATTGCACCAAACACCACCAAAACGTAGATCGGAACGAGGGGATCAAGCCTATAACTGTCAAACTCGTGGAATCAGACCTACTATCTTAAGGTAAGTATCTATCTTGCTATTTTTCTAGTTAATATTTCACCCACGTTAGAATAAGATTGATCAATATATTTTTTATTGAAGAATTTCATGAATTAGGAGATTTGAATCACATGTTTTAGGAGTAATACATGTAGTCTGGAAGCCTTGTCATATGTATAGGAATTCCTATGAAATTATAATGGTTTAGAAGAAAGAAATTCTAGAAAAAGAATTAGAATGTTGGAAATTATGATGAAACTAGGGTTCTTGACAAATATGGTGAATTGGCCCTTTAATCCTATGTCCTTAATGAAATTCGTACATGCTTTAATTAGAAAATCCTGTAGATAGGTATATATAATCTTTGATTTAATTGGTTGGGAGTTTGGGAATCATTAATGGTGTTTTGGAGAAATTTCTTGGATGAAACCCGTAGGTTGGATTAACAGATTCTGGGCAAGAACTGCTCAATCGATCGATCGACTCAAGAATATCGATTGATCGACTGATCGATCGATCAACCCCCTTTTATCGATCGATCGACCCCTCCTGGAAACTTAATGTTTTTCCTCTTTTTCTTTAATTAGGATAAAATGCGTAGGAACCCTTGAATATTATTTAAAGAGCATAATGGGTCATGAAGAGGACCAGTAGGGTTTAAGTAGACTCCGTTTAAACAAAGTTCATCTGGGAAGTAACTGTGGGATAACGGGGTTATATTAGATATTAGAAATCGTATGTACCTTAACTAAGGAATTTAGGGATTCATGAAGGACCTTGACCATTATGTTAGTGAGGATGTACCTACTGAATTTAATTTTTAAGAGGAGAGAATACTTCGAGGAATGAGAAGTAATTATGAAATGATTATAATTGAGAATAAAAAGAGATGAATCCTTTATGCGTAATAATTGGGTAAAATTTTACTACGTACGGTTAATAATATTATTATGGGTCGTGGGCGAACCTAATTGGAAAATGTGAATATTTATATATATGATCGTGTGGCTGTGTGCATATACTAAATATTATATTTGTGTATAATCATACCAGCGCTACTTGCTATCACGGAGGTTGCCACATCGGGACAGTCTTATCTCGATGGGACCTTTATGGGAGATATTGACGTGTTCCCTAAAACATAGGATTCCTTGGTATAGGCTGTCTGAGAATGATTGTTAGACGGTCCTAAGAGACGTGAGGGGTATGTGCTGACCTCTTAGTGACTTGGAACTATGCTTCCCCTACATTTTGTGTGTATTGTGTTAATACAGTTCGAATGTGATTCCGAACTCATATTTTCCTTAGTACGAGAGATACGGGGACTTGATAGCAGAGTATGCCACCACCATAGATTTTATGTGGGGTGCCGATAGTATATATATTATATGAGTGATGAATATATATATATATATATATATATATATATGGAATTCTTCAATTGTGCGTATAAGTAGATAAATATTGTATAAATTCTCCATAGTTATAGTAAGTGTTTGGGAACTTTACAACAATATTAAGAAATACATAATAGATGTAAGTAATCGTTAAAAGACTATCCCTAAACTAAAATCATATTTCGGTGACTCCTTGAAATATAATTTATGGGAGATGAATTACATAGACTTATGAGGCACTTTAGTAGTACGGTATGCGTGCACACTAGATGAGAGGTGAGAATTCTCAAGAGAGTGTCGCATACTAACATGGTTGCTATATTAGCCAGTAAGCAATTTAAATACTTGCTAAACTATTTTTAAAATTATTTTGCACTCGGGCTCTGACCCGTTTATTGTCATTTTTCTCTCTCTTATATATATATATATATATATGTATGTATTATAGGTGCCCAGCCATAGGAGCGTCAGGCGTAGGTTCTTTGGATTGGACGAGATGCACCTTATGTGGGAGTTGTAGGCCCTTGCTTTAGACGACCTCTTCTTTGATTTAGTTCTTGATTTAGTACTCCATAGCTAGGGCATGTGTCGTCTGATTTCCTATTTCAGTTTGGTCTTATTAGAGGTCTTGTATTTATTTCTGTTTTCAATAATCAGTACTCTTTGGGAGTTATTTCTTGTCATGATGATTTCACTTATGGTTATTGAGTTGGTTTGGTTAATTTAGTTAGTTTAGTTCTTTTGGTTGATTCTTATCCTTAGCATTTATGATATTCTTAAACTGATTTATATTTTATAAAGGTTTTCACGTTGGAATTTAATAAATGGAATAATACTTTAAATTGATTTGACACTTAGCTAAATTAAATACCGGGTGATCAGTCCTTTATTAAATTAAAAATCAAGGTGAACGGTGTGGTTAAGGCTAGTGGAGTCGGGTAACCTTTGTGCAGTTATACACGGGTATAGGGTGTATGGGAGCCCTGAAAAATCAATTTAATACTAATAATTCGCGATTAGAAGAGGTAGGAATATGTGTAATGATCCTGGAGACATGTGAGTAAGGAAGTATTCGAGGCTTTGAGTACTAGGCTCATCTGAATTTCGAGGACGAAATTCCTTTGTAAGGGGGGAGTATGTAACACCCCGTAAATTCAAGAGCTTTGAATTTAATTAATTTTGGAACAAATATAATCATTTTTGGAGAAATAGAACTTATTCATTTTTGGAGACATTTAAATTTATAATTTGGATAAATTATTTAAATTGGTGGATTTATTTAAATTGGCAATTAAAATTTAAATTATACAGATTATTTTGTGTCGCATTTTTTAAATTCAAAAATTTGAGAATGTTATAAAGTAATTCGGATGACAATTATGAGTGCACGGTTGACTCCGGATAGATCGAAATAGTCAGAAAAGAGTACATGGGGGTGGTAATCAGGTCTCGGGGCAGGGTGCCCGTAATGAGCCGCAGAGGCCACTCTTTCCAACCGCCCTCCTAGCGTTAGCTCAGATGCCAGCCCTGCCAGCCATCCCAGCAGCCCCAGTTCAGCAGGGGAAATTGCAGTATGGACGTGTCTATAACGTCCATCAGGCCGCAGCACCTCAGGCGCCACCCGTGATAGAGGATACGTTTCCTATACATGGCACTATGGGTCGAGTCGTATTTGATACTGGGGTGTCGTACTATTTTATAGCTACTCACTTTGCACGGGCCTTAGGGTTATTATACACGGAAAAGAGTACAGTGACATGTGTAGACTCGCCACTGGGGAATTAGTCTTTGATTTTCTTAATATGCCGGGGTGTAGGTATTGAGATTGGTAGTTTGATTTTACCTGCGGACATGCTAGTTTTAGATATGCATGAGCATGATGCCATTATTGGCTTGGATTGGCTCGCTGCGTACAGGGCCATGATAGATTATTCCGGTAAGAGTATTATCTTTGCCATTCCAGGTCAGGATATATTTTTTGTGGTGATGCCTCGCCCAGAGGGAGGATCTTCCACCCATTTGTATTATATAGAGGAGGATACCTCTAAGGATATTGTGATTCCCCTAGATTCGATTCCAGTTGTTCGTGAGTTTTTGAATGTATTCCACGAGATACCAGGCCTACCTCCCAGTCGAGGGATAGATTTTATCATAGACTTGATGTCGGGCACTCAGCCGTTAGCACGTGCTCCGTACCGTATAGCTCCAGCGGAAATGAGTGAGTTAAGAAATCAAATAGAGCAGATGTTGGCCAAGGCTTCATTCGTAGGAGCACCTCACCTTGGGGCGCTCCGGTGTTATTTGTGAAGAAGATAAATGGTTCACTGAGGTTGTACGTGGACTACAAAGAGTTGAACAAGGTCACGGTACGGAATAAGTATCCATTGCCTCGAATCGATGACCTGTTCGACCAACCGAGAGGAACAACCTTCTTTTTTAAGATAGATTTGAGATCGAGATACCATCAGCTATGGATTACGGAGTAGGAGGTGTCGAAGACTGCTTTCTTGACGAGATATGGATCCTATAAGTTCTGAGTCATGCCGTTTGGGCTGACAAATGATCCCGTCGTATTTATGGACTTGATAAACCGAGTGTTCAAAGAGTTCTTGGATCATTTTGTCGTTGTCTTCATAGATGACATCCTGATTTATTCATAGACTGAGGAGGAGCATGCCAAACACTTAAAATAGGTTTTTCAGACTCTACGAGAGCATCAGTTGTATGTTAAGTATGAGAAGTGAGGGTTCTAGTTACGGGAGGTACAGTTTTGGGGCACGTTGTGTCGAAATTGGGGTTATCGATTGACCTGAGCAAAGTCTCGAGGGTGAAGGAGTGGGGACAGCCCACGACACCGACAGAGATGCGTAGTTTCTTGAGGTTAGTCGGGTACTACTAGAGGTTCATTCGAGGCTTTTCGAAGATAGCGGATCCGCTGACGAACCTGACTTGTAAGGGAGTACCGTATGTATGGGATGATGCTTGTCAATTGGCTTTTAACGAGCTAAAATATAAGTTATTTCTCTGCCCAGGCCGGAAGTGGAGTACCTGGTGTATACTGATGCCTCTTTACAGGGACTCGATGGAGTACTTGATTAGGCATAAATTCTTCCAATTTATCCCTTTAATTTAGTTACTTTTAGCACCTCAAACAGCGTAATTGATTTGATTTTATCTCATAATCTTACTAGTGACTTATTCTAATTAGTACCTCGAGTTTCCGGTATTTCGTACTAATTTTACAGGTATTTGATGTCACGAAAGAAAGAAAGAAACCAGAAGAATTGAGGAAGAAAAGAAGGAAAAGTCAAAAAGGCAAAGTTATAATTTTTACCCGGAATTCGGATGAGGAATCTTAAGAAAAGTTGAAGATATCAAGTTTACAAGTACATAGGAAGAAATGGTACCTCAATCAGAGTCTCGGTGTGAAAGTTATGAGCAGTCAAAGATAGTAGAAAAAGTTAAAGAAAAATCGGATCGATCCGGATCGGACCATCCGAAATGCAAAGTTCCAGAGAACCCAAACCGAAGACGGATCGAACTTGATGAAAATTAAAAGAACCGATCCGGATAGAACCGATCTGATCAGAAAAGAAAAGAACAGATCCGAATCCAAGTCGAACCAAATCGAAGGAGGATCGGTCCGACTGTCGCAATTTTAGTTTTTCACTCTTCCTCCAAAGGAGAGTCCTGGTTAAGCTAAAACTCTTGGAGTCTTGTAGGGTATTTAAAACTGATTTATTATCATTTTAAGGGGCGGAAAATTCATCTAATTTTTTTCTTTTTCCAAATAAAAACTATTAGAGGTAGTTAGAGAGGTGAAGTTGATACAAAACCCTAGTTTGAAGATTTATTGCAATTTTAATTCCAAGATTGAAGTTTGTTTAGATTTCTGTGATTACAAGTAATTGTAGTTGATGTTTTTAGTGCTTTGGTAAGTTAGTTGATTACTTTCTTCTGTCTAATCTTCCTTCTACATCATTATTCAATTCTCCCTTAGTTAAATCATGATTTCCTGTAATTCAACAATCATTTTCATTAATCTCATCATGGTAGGCTAGGTTTTTTAAGGGTCGGGATACATGAACTCAACCTGATGTGGTAGTTGCATGTGTATAAAATTAATCCTCTAAATTTAATGATTTATTACGACCATATTGCGTAGAAACGCGACAATTATAGATCTTTGGATCTCGTTTGCTTCTGGGTAACCAGGATGCTTCATAATGCAATTCGAGTATAACTATCGCAATACCAATTTACTCATCCTCTGATTAAGTATGGTGCGGGTTTGAACCTCATATACGTAATGCTTGGGAGTACCCAATTCTGGGTCTAATTAATCACTTAAATTTACAATTATTTTTATACCATCAATACACTAGGGTTGAGGGATTGTTTTCCCGTCCTGTTTTCTTCATCATATAGTTCGAGTTTTAAATCATTCATCGTTAGTATTTTAGGTAATTTAGAATAGTTTAATTTCTTTTATATTTTCAAAATTGCATTTAGTTGTAGCTAAGTATCAAAACAAATCATCTTTTCTTTTTCTTTAGAGTCAAAGTTAGGTTTCCTTCGTCTGTCCAACGTCGTCACAACTCTGTTGTCCTATTTCCTTGAGGATCGATACCCGACTTATCGGATTATTACTTAAGCGACAGGCTTGCACTTGAGCCTAGAGAGTACGCACTTCTGAGACACATTCTTAGTCGCGTCAAGTTTTTGGCACCGTTGCCGGGGATCTAGGTAGACTTAAGATTAGATCAAGTCAATCTTAAGATTTGACCAAAAAATTTTAAAAAAAATCCAAAAACATAAAAAATTCAAAAGAACAAAAATATTCCTCATCATCTATCACAAGCCTATTAATGTAAAATTCTGAACTCACTCCAAACCCCAATAATACTCCAAC
Organism: Sambucus nigra; assembly: GCA_949130495.1. Lineage (NCBI taxonomy): Eukaryota > Viridiplantae > Streptophyta > Magnoliopsida > Dipsacales > Adoxaceae > Sambucus > Sambucus nigra. Next base: position 39,458,026 of record OX422208.1, on the reverse strand, counting down.
CCACATTCACGAAAACTCGATTGTTGAGTACGACCTTGATAGCCCTCACACTCCTAACGCTCCACAGTTCTGGGTTCCACCTCCCACACCGTCACACTCAATTGCAAATAACACTTTATTTTCCCTCTTAAGACACACTTCAGAGCACGCTCCGATTATACCAAGTGAGGACACAGAGTCTTTGAGTGAGAGAAATATGTCTCAATACGGGCCCCGAGAGATGTCTTATATCCCGAGTGCACTGTCACTCCGGGATGGATTTTACTCCCGTATAATACAGGGCAATTTCGCTTTAGGAATGGGATGATCCAGATACTTCCCACTTACTATGGAATGGAATCAGAAAAGCCATATGCCCACATCATGGAATTTGAGGAGGCATGCGAGACTCTCAGTGATCAAACTTGCACAAAAGAAGTGCTCCGCCTTAAACTCTTCCCATTCTCGCTAAAGGATAAGGATAAGACCTGACTATGGTCTTTACCTCCAAATTCGATTTCATCATGAAATGAGCTACAATATAAATTTCTCAAGAAATTATTTCCTCCACATCGAACGAACTCCATCAAAGCTCAAATTCAAACTTTTCGACAATTAGAAAATGAGTCGTTCGATCGATGATTTGAGCATTTCAATGAGTTAATTACTTCGTGTCCCCGTCATGGTTTTGATAAAACGCAAATCATTTCCTTTATCCATAATGGGCTGAACATTAATTCCAAGCAACTCGTTAAAACCATGTGCGATGGTCCATTTGTCGACTTAGACGCCAACGATGTTGAGCTTCACCTGAGATATGTCACCGAGACTACCCAATCCTGGGATACATCTGACCCTAATGCTCAAAATCAAAATCGCCAAGTGACCATCACTCCATCGGCGTCCGGCCTATTTCACATAGAAAAGAATTCTATGATGGACAGTTGACGTGATGTACTTGAGAAAGGAATGCGAGACCTACTTGAAGTATGTGGAAGAGGACTAACTGGATCCATCCTAAACCCCGTCGAGAAGGTGTGTGTGATTTACGAGGCGAGTCATTCAACTAAGGAATGCCCGACTATACCCGCCTACAAAGTGATGCTTCAAGAGCAAGTCAGTGGTATAGGAGGATTCAAGGGTAATTTTGGTGCCCCGCATGAAAATTCTTACAACCCTTGATGGAAAAACCATCCTAGTTTTAGCTATGGGCAATAATATGCTGCGATGAATCATAATTCAGATGTTGCCCCTCCTCCGGCACCGCACTTTCAACAAGCTCCACACATGCAAGGACATGTGCAAGCACCACCACCTCAAGGAGCATGTATCACTCCACCGCGGAGAACTCTTGAGGATACGATGAACTAATTTATCAATAACCAGAATTCAGCCAATGCTAGATATGATCGCATGATCAGCGACACAAATGCAAATATTTCAAAGTTGCAATCATCGTTGAGTATCCAATAGAAATGCAAATTTTCTGCCCAGGGCCAAAGACCGCCCCAAGGTCAAACTAGTGTCAGCTCCACATCGACAGAACATCAGGAGAAATGTCAAGCAGTGACCACTCTTTGTAGTGGGAGAGTCATTGATTTATCACCTCCCCCATATAACGTAACCAAAGATAAAGAGATTTCGCCTGGCACGAAAGAGGCCGAAGATGTCTCCTTGAACGAGAGTGATAAAGAAGAAACTAGTGAGCTCGAGGTAGTAGTGAAACCACCCACCGCGGCACCGTTTCCTTAAAGGTTAGTTCCTTCCCATAAAGGAAACCCCCGTGATTAAGTGCTAGACGTGCTGAAGCAAGTAAAGCTAAATTTACCCTTCCTCGATGCCATTAAGCAAATTCCAGCTTATGCGAAAGTACTCAAAGACTTGTTAACCGTGAAGAGGAATATGAAGGTAAAGAAAAACGTCTTTCTAGCACAGAACGTGAGCTCCATCCTACTTAATGATCTTCCGCCAAAATTTAAAGATCCCGGTGCACCCACCATTTCCTGCATCATTGGAGACAATAAATTTGAAAAAGCCTTACTTGACTTGGGAGCAAGTGTCACATCCTCCCTTACACCATCTATAGGAACTTTGTTGGAACAATAGGCCCCCAATTTTAAATTCAAAAGTTAATTTCCCTTTATAAATAGATATGCGGAAGCGTTAGATGATGGTTCAATAAAAAAAATCACAAATTTTAATTTCTTATAAAATTAAAATTAAACAAAGTGAAATAAGATTAAATCCAAACAAATTTAAATTTCACTTAAACCAATTAATTTAACTCAAGTCCTAGAAATTTGCTTAAGTCATATTTTCAATATTTCCAAATTAGACCAAACCAAATTTTATCAGTAAATTAAATGACTTGAATTAAATTAACATAAACATTACCCAATATTAGTCTAGCACCAAATTAAACATAAGTAGTGATTAAACGAAATTTTATCTTTTTACCTAAGCATTCGTTCTTGGTGATATAGCAAGATAAAATAAAATAATGAATCACTATGCCACGATGTACGAGGAAAAACCCGCAACGAAAAAAAACCTCGGACGACCATAGCCTCAAATCCACTAAGTATGGTTTTACAAATACAAGACAGTAGACTTACAACACTTGACTCTATCCCTCACAAGTCCCGATGCTCCTTCTTGTATACACCTCCGCCTAACGAATAACCATGGAGCTCCACCGCGGTCTCGGAGTCCACCGATCGGACTTTATATGGTCACCGTCACCCGAACAAGTAGCCAACGCAAACATCTTCTTCTTTGTGGGATTTATAAGCAAACCTAAAACAATCTCTTCTTTAATATGTAGAGATAAATCGGTGCCAAGCTCCAAGCAAAGTATATATATATGGATGAACTTGGATAAACAAACTTTGGGTGTGAAACACGTGTTTAAAAGATTTTTCTTGGAAAAATATACACTTAAACAATGAACTTTTCTTTGGAATGATGAAAACTCAAAAACTCTATCTAGGAGTTGTAATAGTATGAAAAGTTAGTTAGAAAAAGTTCATTTCCGCACTTAAGAAGTTCTATCAAAAGATAGTGGGAAAAGAAGTGGGAAAGTGGGTCAAAAACTGCTCAAAACTGCCAAATAACTGTTCCCGCCAAAACTCGTTCGAACAATATTTACATTCGAACGATGTCTCGTTCGAACGAGATTCTAACGAAGTTCCAGTATGAACTCGTTAGAAATCTCATTGGAAATCTCGTTCGAACATCAAGTTCGTTCTAACGACACTTCGAACGACATTCCAGTGGCCTTTTGGGGAACTCGTTGGCAAACTCGTTCGAATGACATTGTTGTTTGAACGACAAACTCGTTCGAACGACACTTCGAACGAACTTCCATAAAGTTTGAAAAATTCTATTTTTAGCGCCAAAACTTTATCTACTTTATTTTAAAGTTTTAATAAAATCGTTCTTAAAATAAACAACAGTTTTAAATAAATTACACCCAATATGAAATATTCCAAGCTCCTATATATATATTAAAATGCATTCATACCTTAGGAGCAATGGAACCATGTTGATGACGTAGAAACGAGGTACATTAAACTCGACAATTTGATGAAGCTTTATACTCTTGGCCGCTACGTCTTCAACTAACACGTCATAGGCCTGAAGGATGATCAATTAACTCTATCCTATGACTCAAACGTTTTTGTCCGGAATTGAGCCAAAACTACAAAGGACTCAATTAAAAATTTGTGTCCTTACAAATCTCCCCCTTTGGCTATTCCGAGATAAAAACAAAACAAAAATCCTAAAGGGTCGTCGAGCTCTACTAGACTGGTAAAAAGTCCCACCCAAAATAAAAATACAATGCTTGACTCAAACAACCCAAGGATTAAAATCTTTGCCGGTGAAAGGTGTCACTATATAGAAGAATTCCTGCACACTTAAGCAAACACATTAAACGCATAGGGAATATCAAAATATCAAATGTAATTAAATAATTACTGATATTCCCCAAGTGTCACCTCGGCCCAGGAACTAAAGCCTCAGCCAAGACATTGCCGAGGTGGGAAATGCTCTGGGATCGTGATAACAGCTCTCGGCCATAGAAGGGTCGGCCCAGGCCGACACTACCACCAGCCACTTCATAGGAGGCACTCCATGTATCATAAGGGTCAGCGACACTTCAGTTCGCCTGGGGATGACAACCTCGGCCTAGAGTTGGCGGAGGTAGCAGGAAGCCATACTTCTACCAAGGTCAGCCTCATCAAGATATCAGTCGATGCTCTAGGCACATGCCAGCTCACCCTCGGCGTAGGCCGACCCCAATCCATTGTCTCGACTTAAGTTAAGCAGAGACCTTCATGGTCAACCTCGGATAGAACAAGCAACTAAACTTTATCAACCTCGGCTTATCTCAGGTCAAGGTCATGACCAAGCACGATGGCCGAGCACTCATTGACATGTGGATAATGACACGTGGACACAAATAAATTATAACAAATCATTCCCCACTCGTGGGGGAAATATTTCATCATCATTCTCTACATGTGACAGTGACAGATGTCTTCATCAGATTGTCTAGATCAACACACACATGCTCATTGCATGCATGGGGGGTATATTACACCCCCTAGGTACTATATATAGAGGTCATTCTCTATCTTGCAAAGGATCCCAGAATTAGAAACCCTAGCTGAAACTATGTTCAAATACACAGTAGAGAGAGAAAGCTTGAGAGATTGTATCTATGGCCACTGGTGCCCCTCACATATTGATACACATCATACACTTGCACAGTGGATGTAGGCCTAATTGGCTGAACCACTTATATTCCGGTGTAAATCCTCTTCTCCTCATCTCCTTCTACTATGTGTATATATACCATATGCTGCCATTGTTAACATTGAATTGAGCTCACAAACACCTTGAAGGGTGTTGTTGTTTCCAGCATCATCATTTTGGCGCCGTCTGTGGGAAAAGAAGAGTTATCACTTCCTCATCTTCAGCTTAACCTCATCGGAGACTCTGGTGGTGAACCAGGCACCACCCCTTGCGTGGAGTTGCTTCACCATTGAAAGAGGTCCTTTAAGGTATTAAGCTCATTTGTTACTTAAGCTCTTTACTAAGCAATACATGGCACCAGAATTACTGCCGCCTCTTCCGCCGCCTGGTGGGGGGGACCTAGTTTCAGCCAGGCACCGCCTCAGTCCGAAATATCGGAGGTAGCTGCAGCCTTGAGGTCTTTGGCTACAACACAACAAGTTATGGAGGAAAAAATTGCATAGCTCAGTCAAACTATGATGAGGCCACCTGGAGTCTCACCGGATATGATCACTCTGGCGGCTGTCCAGCCTCATCCTGATGCCAGGGGACCACCCCAGGCACCAATGAAGGACCAGCCTGCACCCTAGCGGAGAAGGGACGTTACTGACCCTAGGCGCTTATGCCTGGGGAGGCAAGGAAACCCTTGCCTGGAGGATAGGTATGACGATCTGGAGGTTGAAGAGGCCCCGAAAGATTATTGGGAGCCTTATGAGGTATCGAATAACACGGTACATCCTATTCAGCAGAGCCAAGGTTGTGTCGGCCGAAGAGGTAAAGAGGCCCAACAAAGAGGGTCAGCTTTTGATCGATTGAGCAGAGGGTCAGCCTTTAAGAGGTTGGGCCCAGTGAATGACCTAAGACAGAGGTTATCCAGGCCGAGAAGCGCAGCAGCCTCACAAAGAGGAAACAGACAAGGTCGGCCTGACCAAGGCCTCCCCCGTGAAAAAAGGGGGAGAGACCAGGAAGAGGTCAACAACCGACGTTGTGCAGCGGCAGGGGAACCCTCAGTCCATCCATTGGAGGTGGCTGGGGACAACCTCGGTCAGGCCGATGGCAGGAGACCATGCAATGACTTTATCCAACGTCTTGAGGAGAAGATAGGAGACCTCATCAAAAGTAGGGACCCCTTGCAAAGGGGTTACTCAGAAGGCTCTCTATTTGTGGCTAAGATAGTGAGCTTCCCGACCCCTGCTAAGTTCAAACCACCGGTGGTGTCTCCCAAGTATGACGATAGCACAAACCCTGTACACCATATTGAGATGTATCAGTCAGCGATGGATATCTACTCAATACTTGATGAGATGAAGTGTAGGGCCTTCTCTGGGACCTTGACAGGAGCAGCACGCAGCTGGTTTACTTATCTTCCGAAGAACTCAATTGAGAACTTCAAGGGCTTAGCCGAACGATTCATCCACAACTTCTGCTTTGGGGTAAGACCTCAAAAGAAGACCACTCACCTACTGTATGGCAGGCAAGGCAAGGACAAGAGCCTAAGAGACTGCATCGCCAGGTTCAATAAAGAGAAACTTGAGGTTGAAGACTACGAAGAAAATATAGCCATGACCGCCCTCATAGGAGGTCTTCAGAAAGGAAAGTTATTGTGGAAACTTGCGAAAGACCCTCCTAGGTCTATAGCGGAGCTACTGGCAACTGCGGGAAAAGTCATGAATGCAGAAGAGGCAATGGTCGCCAAGTATGAGGATGAGAATTGCGGTAATAGTGGGAAGTCCCAAAGAAAGAAAGATGGAAAGAAGAGGTCGGTGATGACAAGTTTGCTCACTATACTCCTCTAACTGTGAGCTGTGAGCACATCCTCAATGAGATCAAGAATGACAGGACTCTAAAATGGCCAGAGAAACTGAAGGCCCCACCACATAAGAGGAATAAAAACTTGTGGTGTGAGTTCCACCAGGACCATGGCCACATTACAGACAGATGCTTCTCCTTGAAGGATGAGATTGAAAAGATGTTAAAATCCAGAAAGTTGAGAAAGTATGTGGACGGTAAGGCTCCTAAAGGGGGAAAAGATGACCCTAAGAAAAGGAGAAACGACAGATGCCGTGACAATGCCCCAGCCAAAAGAGACAATGATTCAGAAGGTGATGATGAAGACGATTCGGATCTTCCGCCGAAAGATGACAACACCCCGGTGAAGAGGGTTGGCATGATCTCCTTTGGTGTTGACACCATATGCGGAGGACTCGCAGGGGGTGGATCTGAAGTGGCTGACAGGAAAGCTCACGTGGCAGAGGCCAAGTCAGTGGCCGACCTTGAGGTTATAAATATAACGTCTTCCAATACAGTGCAGAAGAAAAAGAAGGTGGACATGGACGCCCTTATAGTTGGGTTATCCAGACTCGACTTCAAAGGTATCTTAGCCCCCCACGATGACCCTTTGGTAATAACAACAAGGGTGCATGGGTGCGAGGTGCAGAGGATCCTCGTAAACGGGGGGAGCTCAGCAGACGTGATGTTTTGGCCTTGCTTCAAGAGCCTAGGTCTTAGTAGATCAAGGCTGGTACCCTATCATCATCCCTTGATGGGCTTCAGTGCAGAAAAGGTCCACTCATTGGGCATTTATAAGATGGACGTACGGATGGGTGATGAGTGGCCTAAGAGGTTGACCAGGAAGATAATTTTTTTCGTAATGGACGAGAACGTCTTCTCGGCCTATAACCTCATCATAGGAAGAGTGGCCCTTAAAGAGTTTGAAGTTGTGCCGTCGACGGTCCACCAGATGCTAAAATTCTCGACTTCCTATGGGGTAGGGGAAGTGCAAGATGACCAGACCATAGCGCGAGAATGTTACTTCAACTCGGTCGAAGAGAGAGAGGCCCATAAGAGGGCAACCACCACTTATAACATTGATACACTTGACCCAAGGGATGAGACAATGTTGAAGAAGGGAGAGGCTGCGGAAGAGGTAGAATCCATCGTCCTCAATGAGGACGAGCCGAAAAAAACCATCCAGGTCGGCAAAGCCCTAAAGTCAAAAATTAATAAAGAGCTGATAAACTTCCTCAGGAGGAGGCAGAGTGTCTTCACTTGGAGTCACGCGGACATGCCCGGTATCAACCCTGAGGTCATGAGCCACAAGCTCAACGTGACGAAAGACGCCAGGCTTATCAAGCAGAGATGAAGAGTCTACTCTAGGGAGAAGTACGACGTCATCCAGCAAGAGGTCAAAAAATTAGAAGAGGCTGAGTTTATAAGAGAAGTCATATATCCGGAGTGGTTATCGAATACAGTCATCGTACCCAAGGCCAATGGGAAGTGGAGAATGTGTGTTGATTTCACTGACCTGAATAAGTCTTGTCCAAAAGGCAGCTATCCCTTAACTCGAATAGATCAGATGGTGGATGCTACTGCAGGACATGAGCTCATGAGCTTCATGGATGCGTATTCAGGCTATAACCAGATCTTAATGGATGCGGAAGACGCAGAGAAGATAGCCTTCATTACCGATAAAGGGACGTACTGTTACAAAGTGATGCCCTTCGGCCTGAAAAATGCAAGGGCAACATACCAACGTCTTGTAAATAAGATGTTCGAAGAGAAAATAGGTAAGACTATGGAGGTGTATGTAGACGATATGCTAACGAAGAGCTTGAAAGCTTGCACTCATGTGGCTGACCTCGAAAAGACCTTCGATATTATGGACTCATATAGGATGAAACTCAACCCCGCGAAGTGCGTCTTTGGGGTAGGAGCCGAGAAGTTCCTGGGATTCATTGTCAATCAAAGAGGAATTGAAGCAAACCCTGAGAAAATCAAGGCTCTGCTTGATATGAAGATACCGAGGAGTATCAAAGACGTCCAAAGACTCACGGGGAGAGTGGCTGCACTTAACAGATTCGTTTCCAGGGCAACGGACAAGTGTCTTTCGTTCTTTAAAGTTCTTAGAAAGTCCTTCCAGTGGAATGAAGAGTGCGAAGAAGCATTCAACCAACTTAAGTCTTACCTTGGGTATCCCTTGCTACTGTCTAGCCCCATAATAGGAGAGAAATTATATGTGTATCTGGCAGTCTCCGAATCGGCCATCAGCGCAGCCATAGTATGGGAAGACGTCGGGATCCAAAGGCCTGTGTATTTCAACATTAAGGCCCTTCAAGGTTCTGAACAAAATTACCCTCGTATGGAAAAGTTAGCTTACACCCTGATGCATGCTTCAAGGAAGATGAAGCCTTACTTCCAAGCCCACTCCATGGTTGTCCTTACCAACTCACCACTAAGACAGGTCCTTCATAAACCTGAGAAATCTGAAAGGTTGATGACTTGGGCCATTGAGTTGGGGGAGTATGACCTTACCTACCAACCTAGGACAGCCATCAAGGGGCAGGCCCTCGCAGACTTTGTGGTTAAATTCACTTGGGAAGAGGCCGAGGTCAAGAATGATCTAGAGGGTGCTGAAGGGTCAAATAGAAGTGTCTTCCTGGACCAGGAAGAGACGACACCCAACGTCTCCCGAGATCAGGAAGAGGTGGCGTCCAAAAAGATCAGGAATAGAGTAGCGGAGAACGAGGAGGACCGATACCTCTTCAGGCAGGGAGTGATGTCAGAGGGGGCTTTTTCATCGGATACAGACATTTGGAACCTCTTCATTGATGGTTCCTCATGCGACAGTGGAAGCGGTGCAGAGTTGATACTTTCAGCCCCATATGGTTCTAACATCGAGTACGCTTTGAGATTCAACTTTAAGGCATCTAACAACGAGTCACAATATAAAGCCATGATAGCCGGCCTCTCATTGGCAAAGACTCTGGGTGTGAGGCGACTCCTACTCCACAGCGACTCAAGTTTAGTTATCAATCAAGTATTGGGAGTTTACGAGGCAAAAAACGAAAGGATGGCCAAGTATCTGAAGAGGGTGAGAACGATGTTAGAATGTTTCGAAGAGATAAAACTGAAGAGAGTACCTCAACAAAGTAACAGCCACACAGACGCGTTGGTAAGGTTGGCCTCAGCGACGAAGACAGACGTCAGAAGGATAGTTCCGGTCGAGGTCTTAGGGAAGGCGACCATCGAGGAAGAAGAGGTATGTAACCCTTGTCATAATTTGAACCTAGGAGACTCGTGGATGTACCCCCTCGTCAGATATATCAGAGAGGGAGAGCTACCTGAGTCCAAGCTAGAGAGGAGGAAATTGAGATATAGGGCTGCCAAGTTCTCGATGATAGGAGACGTCTTGTACAAGAAGGGATTTCTATTGCCTCTCCTCTGATGTGTGCATCCCACGGAAGTTCCCCGGGTCTTACAGGAAGTTCATGAGGGTTCTTGCTCTAGCCACATAGGGGGAAGACCCTTGGCCAAGAGAATCATCACACAGGGGTACTGGTGGCCAACCTTGTCCAAAGACGCTGCAGCCTATGTGAAGAGGTGTGATAAATGTCAAAGATTCGCTACTATTCCTCATCAACCTATGACGTCAATCACCTCTCTATGGCCATTTGCGGTGTGGGGGATTGACTTAGTGGGACCTCTACCGAGAGCTGCCAATAGTTATCGGTTCCTGATAGTTGCCAATGACTACTTCTCAAAGTGGGTGGAGGCAGAGCCGATGATAACGATTACAGAACAAAAGACCTTTCAATTTATTTAGAGGAACATCATATGCAGACACGGCCTCCCAAACACTCTTATCTCAGACAATGGGATCCAGTTCAAAAACTCCTCTTTGGAGAAGTATTATGTAAGAGTTGGGATAAGGCAGTTCTTCTCATCACCTGGCTGACCTCAAGCAAACGGTCAGACCGAGGTCACGAACAGAACAATCCTCGATGGAATCAAGAAATGGTTAGAAGAAGCGAAGGAAAGATGGACTGAAGAGGTTTACGCTGTGCTGTGGGCCTACAGAACCACGGCAAGGACACCAACAGGAGAAACCCCGTTCATGCTAGCACACGAATCAGAGGCCGTCATACTAACAGAAGTGGGACTCCCAACTCATAGGGTTCAGACCTATGACCCTGATAAAAATAGGGAAGAGAGGAGGCTAGATCTAGATTTAATTGAAGAAGAAAGAGAAGACACAGAGATCAAACAAGCACCTTACCAGCAGAGAGCAGTGAAATTCTACAACCAAAGGGTGAAGTCAAGACCCATTGCAGTGGGAGACTTAGTGCTGAAGAAGACCTTACAGAAAACAAACAAGCTCCACCCAAACTGGCACGATCCCTACAAAGTGACGGAAGAGGTCGTGCCCGGCACCTACAGGCTAGAAAACCTAGAAGGGGAACCTTTCGCTAACCCATGGAATGCTGATCACCTAAAGAAGTATTACATATGATGTTGCAAAGAGTTTATGTAAATGTACCATCTTATTATGAAGTGGTTATTAATAAAAGATCAGTTCCCATGACGGTTCTTGTTTCATTGTGCTTATGTCAGAAATTATGAGGACAAAATCTTAGGTGATGACCTCAGACCCTTATAACACCATTAAGTGGTGACGAGGTCTGAGATCAGACACCATACTTGGATAACCTCAGACCGTTATAACACCATTAAGTGGTGACAAGGTCTGAGGTCAGACACCATACTTGGATGACCTCAGACCCTTAACATCATTAATTTGGTGAGATTAATTATGAGGATAACATCTTAGGTGATAACCTCAGACCCTTATAACACCATTCAGTGGTGACGAGTCTGATCTCAAACACCATACTTGGATGACCTCAGACCCTTAACATCATTAATTTGGTGAGATTAGTTATGAGGATAACATCTTAGGTGATGACCTCAGACCCTTATAACACTATTCAGTGGTGATGAGGTCTGAGATCAGACACCATACTTGGATGACCTCAGACCTTTAACATCATTAATTTGGTGAGATTAATTATGAGGATAACATCTTAGGTGATGACTGTTGATACCAAAATTAATATGCTGATATAGACGAATAAAAAGAAGACATGTGTCAATCTACGTGGCACAATAGCAACGAGGAAGTTTATTTCCCCGACCAAGTCATACTCACTCCGAGCAGCAAGTGTACTCCGAGGAGGCTCCAACACTCCGAGGAACTCCAACACCCCGAGGAACTCCTGAACGACGAGCAACTAAGGCGGTCCGAGCTGCATCTCGGCCACAGCATTGATTACCAGATAATCAACAGTTCAACTATTCATTGAATGCTTATCATACAGACGTATATTCTTAAAGGGCATTAATTGTTTACCCTTTCACATGTACAGCCCAAGGGCTATAAATACATTGTATCACCCTCATTCAAGGGTACCGGAATTTCTTGATAGATTTACATATCGAGAATTCCAAAACACTTGGCAATAACAAAAACAGTGGACGTAGGCCATTCTTATAAGGCTGAACCACTTTAAAATTCTTTGTCTCATTTATATTTATCTGTGATTAAATAATTAGAAGCCATCTAATTTTTTACATCAACAATGACCTCAGACCCTTATAACACCATTCAGTGGTGATGAGTCTGAGCTCAGACACCATACTTGGATGACCTCAGACCCTTAACATCATTAATTTGGTGAGATTAGTTATGAGGATAACATCTTTGGTGATGACCTTAGACCCTTATAACACCATGAAGTGGTGATGAGGTCTGAGGTCAGACACCATACTTGGATGGCCTCAGACCCTTAACATCATTAATTTGGTGAGATTAATTATGAGGATAACATCTTAGGTAATGACCTCAGACCTTTATAACACCATTCAGTGGTGACGAGGTCTGAGCTTAGAACACCATACTTGGATGACCTCAGACCTTTAACATCATTAATTTGGTGAGATTAATTATGAGGATAACATCTTAGGTGATGACCTCAGACCCTTATAACACCATTCAGTGGTGACGAGTCTGAGCTCAGACACCATACTTGGATGACCTCAGACCCTTAACATCATTAATTTGGTGAGATTAATTATGAGGATAACATCTTAGGTGATGACCTCAGACCCTTATAACACCATTCAGTGGCGACGAGGTCTGAGCTCAGACACCATACTTGGATGACCTCAGACCCTTAGCATCATTAATTTTATGAGATTAATTATGAGGATAGCATCGTAGGTGATAACCTCATACCCCTATAACACCACTGTGATGACAGGGTCTGAGGTAAGGCTACTAATTTAGTGCAAGCAGACACCATTACACAAGCTTCAGAGCTAAAACATCACATGACAAACATTCAACAAAATGAAGTAAATGATCCTCCTCAGAAATCGCCATACAGTCAAGATTCAAAAAATAAAAGCCAACCATGTTCAATCAGAGATTACAAAAATTCAGAGATTACATAAATTCATAGATTACAAATATTCAGGGGTTACAAAGTAAAGCTTCACAATTGAATTTAAGGGTTTAAGGGGGGAATGCTGGTGTCTTCGGCCTGGTCCTGCTGGATGACATTGGTCACCTCGGCAATGTCTTCCCTGTGGTCAGCCCCTCCAACCTCTGTGCCGTCCAGTGTTGCAGTCTCTGCAGGCGCAGCAACCTCCTCCTCAACCTCCTGAAGGGCCTGGGCAAGCTGAGGATTAGCAAAGTCGAGGCCTATGAAATCAGAGGCCTTCAAACTGCCAGCCTCCTTCTCCTTGACAGCTGCCCACTTGGTAGTAGCTTTGATACCTCTCTCAAGATACTCAAAACCAAAGCTCATAAATTCATCAGAGGTTTTGTATTCAGCCAATATCCCTTAAGAGGCATCATCAAGGGTTGCCTTCACTGCCGAGTTGACCTTCTGCTGCAAAACATCGTCCTTGGCCTTCAGAGCCGCAACATGGTCCCTCTTAAGAGTAGAGATATCTTTCTCCAACCCCTTCACCTTCTTCTCAGACTCACCCAGCTCAGACTTCAGGCGATCAATCTCTCCGTTCAGAGTGCTTTGCACCTTCTCGGCCTCTTGACCCTTCTGGATGAGGGGCAACTTCCTCATAGTCCAGTTGGAGAGGTAGTGCATAGCTGCCAAGCCCTGCAGATTATGTGATAAAGTATAAGCTGGAGGCCGGATCAGAGGTTACACTTGGAAATTACAAAGAAGTATGAGGTCATACCTGATGGACCTGTGGATGCCGAACTCAACCAGCAAGGGTGTATCAAGTGACCGGAAGAAACGCTTATCGGCCTCAGTTATGGTAGAGCCGAAGGCATCCAGGGCCTGAAGATTGTGGTCTACGATGCTATCAGTAATCTTCAATTGCTCTAAACGAGCCGTCAGCGCGTCTGCAGAAGAGATAGGGATGGCAGAATCACCCCCCTTTTTCTTCTGCCTCTAATCCTCAGGGGCATGTTCGGTACAAACCACTTTCTTGGTGGCTTGAGGCTTCGAGGTTGAGGGTGCTGGAGGAGGAGCATTAAGTCCTGCCTTCTTCGTAAGCCTTGTTAAACTCGGGGCTTCCATTTCCCAAAGCTCGTCTGAGATATCCTTTGGACGCTCTGCAAAATTGAAAGGTCTGAGTTAGAAGATCAGACATGAATAAACTCAGAGGTTCAACTTAGAATAAAAATGCTTACCAAGCTCGGCAAGGGGACTTCCACCTAGACCTGTCTCAGAGAGGTAGTGGGGGGTCATCAAGTGTTCGAATTTAACGAGCAGACCATGCATCCCCTAATCTTGAAGGTCTTTCACCTTCCGAAGATTCTGCAGGCTCAGACCAGGGTCGACCTTCGCAGACATTGTGACCTTACCCCACCTTAGGGGCATCCTCGGCTCTAGCAAGGACGGGGGAACACATGGACCAAATTCCCATGGCCCTAAAGCAAAAAAGTATCGAGGCTTCCAGTTGTGGTTGGAAGTCTGAGTTATCTGAAGCATCTTTTTTTCAGGCTTCCGAGCTACAAAATGATAGTAGCTCGGATGATTTTTAGCTGAGGAAGGAACATAGCAACCAACAAAGACCTGAATTGGAAGGTCTGAGTGGTGGACAGCCCTCCATAAGACTATGGCCCCTATTATGACCCTCCAAGCATTAGGGGACAGTTGGGAAGGGGCCAAATTAATGAAGGCAAGGATGGACCTAATAAGGGGATGAAGGGGCAAACGAAACCCTAACTTGAACATCTGCTCGTACAAGCAGATCTTACCATCTCGGCCATGGTAAGCCCTCTCTTCCCTCAGAGGTCTTCTAAGCTTTATGGAGGGGCTGATGGAGTACAGATATCTGAAGCAAAGAAGGTCTACCTCAGTAACGGTACTCTCGATCTCGGCCGCCTCAGAGACGTCGACATCACTTTCAGCGTCATCATCATCATCATCATTATCTTGCTCAATGTCGGCCAAAGCAGACATTAATGGATTACTCGGGAACCTCTGAGCAAACTCATCCCCGGTGATGGCCGACAGAGGAATGGCGTCAAGAATGGGTGGAATAGCCACACTCGGCTCAAAAACCTCAACCTCTGAGGAAGAGGACGAGGTGCTTGAATTATTATAGGACAAGGCCCGGCTAGAGACCTCGGCTTGATCAGGGGCCTGATCTTACCGAGTTGTGAAGTCCATGGCCTCCTGGAACAAATCCACACACATAGGGTCTGAGGTGGAAGACTCAGACTCAGACATCGGTACTGGTTCGGCAGGGACCTCTGTTTGGTTAAATGGTTCCAATGGATCAGGGTATATCACCCTCAGGGGTGGTGGAAAGATGGTTCTAAGAGGGAATTCTTGTGACCTACGAGCCTCCTCCTGTGCTCTCTTTATTTGCCTAATTTTTTCTAAAGTCTTCTCTCTGAGAGAAGGGAACTCCTCAAGAAGTTGGTAGAGGGGTCTGAGCATCAGAGGCAGACACTACACTTAAGGATCTTCTAAGCGACAAACAAGATAGGCTAATGAAGTAAATCAATTAAAGGATCAAACTAAAAAACCTAAGGTAAATACAGTTCGCCTGAAAGTATGGAGTTCTCGCCGGAAAACTCCCAAACTCGCCGAAAAATGCAAAAGTAAGAATGCCTGCAGGAAAAATAAAGGAAAAAGGATGGCAGAGGATACCTGAGGAAGAAGTAGTAGGAGGGAATGAAGAAACTACAAGGAATCACCAACCAAAACGCCTCAAACCAAAGGTTTCAAGAGAGAGAGCTGCAGAAATGAATCGTTCCAAGAAATGAGAGAAGTGGAGAAGAAAGAGAAAAGGGGGGGTTAAACCCTTTAATATGGGGGCACATCTCCCAAGGCCCATCATTGCCTTGGGAGCCCCAAAAGATGACTAAGAACACGTGCTTGCCAGGCAAGCCACACTTCAGCAATGGACAAGTGTCAAATGAGCATTGGCACATGGGAGAAAGACCTCGGAGGTGTAGAGATCCCCCAGTCATCTGCTCTCGCATGTAACTAAGGGCTGGGGGGTGATTGATATGCCCCAAGTGTCACCTCGGCCCAGAAACTAAAGCCTCGGCCAAGACATTACCGAGGTGGGAAATGCTTTGGGACCGTGATAACAACTCTCGGCCATAGAAGGGTCGGCCCAGGCCGACATTACCACCAGCCACTTCATAGGAGGCACTACATGTATCATAAGGGTCAGCGACACTTCAGTTCGCCTGGGGATGACAACCTCGACCTAGAGTTGGCTGAGGTAGCAGGAAGCCATACTTCTACCAAGGTCAGCCTCATCAAGATATCAGTCGATGCTCTAGGCACATGCCAGCTCACCCTCGGCGCAGGCCGACCCCTATCCATTGTCTCGGCTTAAGTTAAGCCGAGACCTTCATGGTCAACCTCGGATAGAACGAGCAACTAGACTTTATCAACCTCGGTTTATCTCAGGCTGAGGTCATGACCAAGCACGATGGTCGAGCACTCATTGACATGTGGATAAGGACACATGGACACAAATCAGTTATAACAAATCATTCCCCACTCGTGGGGAGAATATTTCATCATCATTCTCTACATGTGACAGTGACATATGTCTTCATCAGATTGGCTAAATCAACACACACATGATCATTGCATGCATGGGGGGTACATTACACCCCCCCCCCCCCAGGTACTATATATAGAGGTCATCCTCTACCTTGCAAAGGATCCCAGAATTAGAACCCTAGCTGAAACTCTGTTCAAATACACAGTAGAGAGAGAAAGCTTGAGAGATTGTATATATGGCCATTAGTGCCCTCACATATTGGTACACATCATACACTTGCACAGTGGACGTAGACCTAATTGGATGAACCACTTATATTCCGGTGTAAATCCTCTTCTCCTCATCTCCTTCTACTATGTGTATATATACCCTATGTTGCCATTGTTAACATTGAATTGAGCTCACAAACACCTTAAAGGGTGGTGTTGTTTCCAGCATCATCAATTACTCCCCCTAAATTAATTATCCCCTTGATCAAACAAATGACCTACTTAGAAAGACGTCTCCCCCTAAGATAAATCTCCCCAACTAAGATACGGTTACAATATGATTAAATATCATTTCTCCCCTTATCATTCTCCCCCTTTTTGTTCAGGAATAGACAAATGATAAAAGTAATTTAAACATGATGCATAAAGTGATAAGAACATGAAAGCATGTGGGCAATAATAACATAACTAATCCATACAAATGAATACCAACTATGATGCGATAACAAATAATATTCTAAGCATGTGATATTAAACAAACTACGCAACAAACAAGGTACCAATTATGAATTGAAGCATAAATGAACTAGTTAAACATGGCAAAGACTTAAGCAAAATATCATATATATGTATACACAATAGATACAAGCTAAGCATAAGTACACACATATAGATATTAACACCAAAATGACACAAAATAAGATAAGGTTTTCACACTCGTATGGCAAAAATGTGTTATATGGAAACGAAAGTTTTGGGGTGTGAACTAGCAACAATTAAATTTAGACCCAATCACTTAAAACATGTTCACAGAGTTCTCAATTGATTGCAAATGTCATCACATTTAAATATAACCTCATGTGACAATATAAATTGAACTCAATGAACAAACATACACAATGCATACAAGCCTAGCATGTTGATGATTCTACAAACTAATAGAGTCATGACATTGAAAGTATAACTAGTATAAACGGACATTGTGCAAACCGTTGATATACCATCCAATCTCCCTCAATAAGCATTTATATTAATTTTGAATGAATATATCAATCAAACATAGGCCTTGGCAAATATTTTTCTTTTTAATGCCATATTTTATTTTAGGCCTTTGGACCACGTATTAATTTTTGGTCCAAAGAGACGGTGGCTTACTATTCGCAAAAGATAATAAATCCTTTCAGAGCCCTTCCCCGTGCACGTTTATATTTATCATTTTTTATTTCTCACAGATCTCACGTGCAACGGATTTTGATATGCACTAGTCCTCCTAGGTCAGAAATATGTAGATGACAAGATTGGTAGGAGAACACCTCACAAAGCTCAAATATACGTTTAAAGTTAAATTTCAAAAGAGCTCGTGCATGTGTGAATTAAGGCATATAAAATTAGAATCCATTTAATCAATAAAAAATCCAACTACTCCATGTAAGAATGGTAAAGAACATAATAAGAATTGACAATCTAAACCAAAAGTTCTAGCCACATGGGAGTGAAAAAGATGGGATTCAAACACAAGTATATGCCACGTAAAGTGTGTCAATCTAAAATACACACAAAAAATCTTTTTAAGTTTTTCAAATTTTTAACCAAACATAAAAATATATACTCAAAAGACAAACAAAAATCATTTGAATTTTTCATTAACCTTAAATTACCAAGAGATAAAACCCAAATGATAAACAAAAATCTTTTTGTATTTTTCATTTAATGCAAACAAAAATGAAGGAAATATAATACAAAAGATAAACAAGTCATGATTTCTAGCATAAGTTATGAAATAGAGTAATGACTAGAAAATGACTAAACATGCATACACCTAGTAAGGGTATATAATATGAAGAATAAAAAGCTAGAGTATGCAAATAAAACTATCACGTTCAACTTTTAGATTTTGCTAGGGAGGAAGCATGTTAAAGTAAATGATAATAAAAAACCCTATCTTGTAAAGCTACCAAGTCGGATCTCCTAACCCAATCTAATGATGAGTGACTATCTCGGGGTGTAAAAATCTTAACTACCTTGGTTTTCTTACGGTGGGATTTTCTAGGACCTCGTTTAAGATCAAAACAAAATTTCCTAAGATGACCTTTTTGACCACAATGTGCACAAGTAAAAACACATCGAAAATTAGGACCTAAGGATTGATCTCTAAAGGCTTTCCTAGGTGATTCTCTTAAAATATTGGTTTTGGCTTTATGAGTAGATTCATTACAAGTATCGAAGCCTAAACCGCAAGTGTCATTTTTTATTTGGACCGTGCCTAAGATTTTATCTAGTTTTTCGGACCTACACTCCAAATCAAATTTAACTTTTCTAGAGTCTTTTAATTTATTTTTCAATTCTAAAATATTAGACTCTAATAAAACATTTCTCTCTTCAAACTCGAGAAGCTCCTTTTTCAAGGATTCCATTAAACCTCTAAGGCTATCTCTCTCGCCTTCTACATATTCAAGCTTCTCTCGAAGAGTCCTCTCATGTGTCCTAAGATCTTCCACTAACGCACTCTCATTAACGACCTTTACACGCTCTTTTAAACGAGCTTATAACTTCAAATTTTCTCTTTTTAATTTAATAGATTCTTTATATAATTCTTGAAAATAATTTTGAAGTTCACTCACATTAGCCTCTTCTTCATTTTCACTCTCTCTCTCTTCTTCACTTTCACTACCATAAAAAATAAGGGAATCATAAATTATGATCTTGGAAGTGTCATGTGTTAAAGTTTCATCAATAGACGAGTTCTCACTATTACTCACATGACTAGCCATGAAAGCCACAAAGTTGGGCTTAGTGGGGGAATCGGGTCCCTCTTCCATAGCACTATCACTAAGGATTGCATTAAAAGACATTGGTTGCTTACCCTCTCTCCTTAGTTTAGTGGGGTACTCAAAACCCTATGGCCACACCCTACACAACCAAAACACCTATTTGACTCGTCCCTATTTAAATTTTCTTTAGAAGTTTTAAGGATCCTCTCGTCTTTGTCATGATTAGAAGTTTCAAATTTCTTAAAGTCATTTTTAAATTTATCTTTGTTAATTTTAAGAAACTTTCGAAATTTCCTAGCAAACAAGGCCATATCTTCCGAGTCACTATCACTCTCGCTCTCCGCTACTTATTTTTCTTCTTTTCGGGCTTTTAAGCAACGCCCTTTCAATTTTCTTTTCAGTTTTAGAGGGAAGCATGTCCAGTTCATAGGTTTGTAAATCACCTACAAGCTCTTCCAATTTCGTAGAGGCTAAAGTTGGTAAATAATTTAAAACAGTCACTTTGGGAATAAATCTATCGGGTAGGGACCTTAAAATTTTCTTTACTATTCGGTTGTCGGGTATTTTCTCTCCCAAGTTAAAAGATGAATTAACAATATCGAAAAGTCAAGCATAAAATTCATCAAAAGTTTCTTTTTCGTTCATTTTGATGGTTTCAAATTGAGTGGTGAGATTTTGGAGTTTCGAAGCTTTTACGACACTTGTACCTTCATGAGTGAGTTGTAAAATATCTCATGCTTCTTTAGCAGTCTCACACGTCATAATGCGTCGGAATTCATCCGGTGTGACAGGGCTAAACAAGACGTTTAAACCACGGGAATTAAAATTTGAAAGTTTAAACTCATTCTCACTCCATTTATCGGTCGGTTTGGGAACACGTTCATTATCTACTAAATGAGTTGGTGGAGACCACCCGTTAACTACAGATAACCAAACCCTCTCGTCGATAGATTTAAGTGTCGATTTCATTCGCGCTTTCCAGTACGCGTAATTAGAACCATCGAAAATAGAAAATTTTGAAAATGGGGAAAATTCCATTTTAGCTAAAAATATTGAAAGGATCTTTAACGAAATAATTTATCGCTTTGGCTCGGATACCACTTGTTCGAACAATAGGCCCCATATTTTATATTCAAAAGTTAATTTTCCTTTATAAATATATATGCGAAAGTGTTAGATGATGGTTCAATAAAAAAAAATTCACAAATTTTAATTTCTTATCAAAATAAAATTAAACAAAGTGAAATAAGATTAAATCCAAACAAATTTAAATTTCACTTAAACCAATTAATTTAACTCAAGTCCTAGAAATTTGCCTAAGTCCTATTTTCAATATTTCCAAATTAGGCCAAACCAAATTTTACCAAATTAAATTAAATGACTTGAATTAAATTAACATAAAAATTACCCAATATTAGTTTATCACCAAATTAAACATAAGTAGTGATTAAACCAATTTTATCTTTTTACCTAAGCATGCGTTCTAGGTGATATAGAAAGATAAAATTAAAAAATGAATCACTACGCTGCGATGTACGAGGAAAAACCCACTACGGGAAAAAACCTCGGACGGCCCTAGCCTCAAATCCACTAAGTATAGTTTTATAAATACAAGACACTAGACTTACAACACTCGACTCGATACCTCTCAAGCCTCGACGGTCCTTATTGTATACACCTCCGCCTAGTAAATAATCACGGAGCTCCACCGCGGTCTCAAAATCCACCGATCGAACTTTATATGGTCACCGTCACCCGAACAAGGAGCCTTTCTCCAAGTGGGTAAATCAACGCAAACAGCTTCTTCTTTGTGGGATTTTGAAGCAAACCCAAAAAAATCTCTTCTTCAATATGTAGAGATAAACCGGTGCCAAACTCCAAGCAAAGTACATATATATGGATGAACTTAGATAAACAAACTTTGGGTGTAAAACAAGTGTTTAAAAGATTTTTCTTGGAAAAATATACACTGAAACAATGAATTTTTCTTTGGAAAGATGAATACTCAAAAACTCTCTCTATGAGTTGTAATAGTATGAAAAGTTAATTAGAAAAATTTCATTTCCGCACTTAAGAAGTTCTGTCAAAAGATAGTGAGAAAAGAAGTGGGGAAGTGGGTTAAAAACTGCTCAAAACTGCCAAATAACTGTTCCTGTCAAAACTCGTTCGAACGAAGTCTCGTTCGAACGAGCTTCTAATGAAGTTCCAGTGTGAACTCGTTAGAAATCTCATTGGAAATCTCATTCAAACATCAAGTTCGTTCGAACGACACTTCGAACGACATTCCAGTGGCCTTTTGGGGAACTCGTTGGCAAACTCATTCGAATGACATTGTTGTTTGAACGACAAACTCGTTCGAACGACACTTCGAACGAACTTACAGAAAGTTTGAAAAATTCTATTTTTAGCTCCAAAAGTTTATATACTTTATTTTAAAGTTTTAATAAAATCTTTCTGAAAATAAACAACAGTTTGAAATAAATTACACCTAATATGAAATATTCCAAGCTCCTATATATATATTAAAATGCATTCATACCTTAGGAGCAATGGAACCATGTTGATGACGTAGAAACGAGGCACATTAAACTCGGCAATTTGATGAAGCTTTACACTCTTGGCCGCTACGTCTTCAACTAACACGCCATAGGCTTGAAGGATGATTAATTAACTCTATCTTATAACTCAAACGTTTTTGTCCAGAATTGAGCCAAAACTACAAAGGACTCAATTGGCAATTTGTGTCCTTACAAACTTGATCTAGGCGACCTCAAGCCCACAAAGATCACTCTTCAATTAGCGGATCGAACCGTGAAGATCCCAAGAGGTGTAGTTGAGGACGTGATTATCTAAGTTGACACTTTCTACTTCCCGGTAGACTTTGTCATTTGGGACGCGTAGCCCTCCTTCACTTCGAGCAATCGTGTTCCCATCATTCTTGGGAGGACATTCTTAGCTACGGCTAACGCTGTTATCAACACTTGGAATGGGCAGATGCAACTCACTTCTGGGAAAATGACCTTAGAGACTAACGTCTTCCATATAGCCCAACATACGGGGGAAGAAGATGATCTTCATGCGGTGAGCTTAATAGAAGAGATCGTAGAGGAGTACTTTGAGGAAAATTATTGTGGAGACGCCCTAGGGTCCTGTTTAGTGTCGAGTCACTAGAGTGAGGGGACGTACACCGAATTCGAGAGGGAGGTTGAAGAGTTGAGAGAATTACTAAAAGCGTCGGACGAGGACGCGAGAGATGTAAGTTGGGTTTCTCGATTCTAGGAGTTACCTCCGAGGGAGACACGCATGGTTCCCTCCAGTGACAAATTTCCAACCCTCGAATTGAAGAAACTACCCTCCCATATTAAATATGCATACCTAGGAGAAGACGAGACATTTCCTGTTGTTGTCTCCTCTAGCCTAGACGAAGAGCAGGAGGGTAAATTGCTAAAGCTTCTGAGGAAGCACCAAGGTTCTTTTGGTTAGTGCATTGCTGATTTGAAAGGGATAAGTCCTTTGATTTGCACCCACAATATCCATCTCGAAGAGGATGTCAAGCCCTCGAGAGAAATGCAAAGAAGGTTAAACCCTAATATGAAAGAAGTGGTGAGGATCGAAATCATTAAGCTATTGGATGCCAGGATTATCTACCCAGTCTCGGATAGCAAATAGGTGAGCCCTATTCAAGTTGTCCCGAATAAGTTGGGCGTGACAGTGATTGAGAATGCTAAGGAAGAGCTAATCCCCCAACGTACCACCACCAGGTGGCACATTTGCATTGATTATCGAAAACTCAATGCGGGAACTAGGAAAGACCATTTCCCCTTGCCATTTATTGATCAGATGCTTGAAAGAGTAGTGGGACACCCTTACTATTGTTTACTTGATGGTTATTCTGGATATAACCAAATTGAGGTAGATTTACTTGACCAGGAGAAAACGACTTTCACTTTCCCCTTTGGTACGTTTGCCTACAAACGTATGCCATTTGACTTGTGCAATGCACCCGCGACCTTTCAAAAGTGCATGTTGAGCCTATTTAGCGACATGGTCGAGAGAGGACTCGAAGTGTTCATGGATGATTTTAGCGTTTTTGGTACCTCGTTCGATCGTTGTCTAGAAAAATTGGAAAAAGTACTTGCCCGGTGTGTAGAAAAGAACTTAGTGCTAAATTGGGAGAAATGCCATTTTATGGTCACTGGGGGAATAGTTATTGGCCATATAGTTTCATCCAAGGGGATAGAAGTTGATAAAGCTAAGATAGATGTCATAGTCGATCCACCCCCACTAAAATCGCTCAAAGACGTGCGCTCCTTCTTGGGCCACGCAGGGTTCTATCCACGGTTCATTAAGGACTTTAGCGCCATCGCTAGGCCCTTAAGCAACCTCCTCATGATGGACACCCCATTTGAGTGGACGAAAGCACGGCATAGCGCTTTTGAAAAGCTGAAAACTATGCTTGTGTCCGCTCCCATCATGCAAGTTCTGGATTGGTCCTTACCATTCGAACTTATGTGTGATGTTAGCGACTATGCGATAGGGTTGTTTTGGGCCAAAAAAAGACAATAAGGCTTATGTCATCTACTACGCTAGTCGGACTCTTACCGGACCACAACTCAATTACTCCACCACAGAGAAGGAGTTGCTAGCGGTAGTCTTTGCTCTTGACAAATTTTGGTCCTACCTTATCGGTTCTCCCATCACTTGCTTCACCAACCACGTGGTATTAAAATACCTACTTGCGAAGAAAAACGCAAAGCCGCGCCTCATAAGGTGGATCCTACTCCTACAAGAGTTTAATCTCTCCATTAAAGATAGGAAAGGAGTAGAAAACGTCGTTGCCGATGACTTATCACATCTTTCATCCGACGTGCCTAGTGATCCAATACCCATATACGAATACTTCCCGGATGAGCAACTCTTTGCTACCTCTTCTTTGCCCTGGTTTACGGATATCGTGAATTATCTTGTCACGGGAGTCGTCCCTCCCGATTGGACACCACAAGATAAGAAGAGATTTATTACTTGGTCGCGCATGTTTTTCTATGATGATCCTTTCCTATTTAAATATTGCGTCGACCAAATCATCCGACGTTGTGTACCAGATGACGAGATCCCCAAAGTCATCCAATTCTGTCATTCGGAAGCTTATGGAGGACACTTTTCGATGAAAAAGACGGTCGCTAAGATTCTTCATTGCGGCCTCTATTCGCCCACAATCTTCCGGGATGTGAATAATTGCTACAAATCTTGCGATAGGTGTCAAAGGATGGGGGCGATTACTCGACGAGACATGATGCCATTAACCCCGATACTCATTATTGAGATCTTCGACTGCTGGTGTATTGACTTCATGGGCCCTTTTCCCCCATCTTTTGGTTTCTTATACATCCTTGTCCCGGTAGACTACGTTTTTAAATGGGTAGAATCCATAGCTACTAAGACCAATGATAGTAAAGTGGTGATTAGGTTCCTACAAGAACACATACTTTCCCGCTTCGGTACTCCGAAAGCGATAATTAGTGATAATGGCATGCACTTTTGCAACAGGCCATTCGAGAAGCTAATGAGAAAGTATGGTGTCGTTCATAAGGTTAGAACGACCTATCGCCCACAAACGAATGGGCAGGCTGAACTAGCGAATTGGGAGATCAAGAACATTCTCAAGAAGACCGTCATTCCCACCCGAAAAGATTGGTCACTTCGATTAAATGATTCACTATGGGCATATCGTACCGCATATAAAAATTCGCTCATTGTGCCACCATTCCGCTTTGTGTATGGAAAACCTTGCCATCTTCCCGTGGAATTAGAACACAAGGAATATTGGGGGATTAAGAAGCTGAATTATGACATGGATATAGCCGGTGAAGCTCGCAAGCTCCAATCAAATAAGTTAGAAGATATACGCAATGATGCGTATGAGAACGCAAAAATTTATAAAGAACGGATGAAACTTTCTCACGATAACATCATTCGACGGAAAGAGTTTCTTCCCAGATAAAAAGTGCTTCTCTATAACTCTCGACTTCATCTTTTTCTGGGAAAGCTGCGATCACGATGGTCTGGCCCGTTCGTTGTAAAGAATGTATTCCCGCACGGAGCTATTGATTTAGACGATTTGAAAGGGGGAAATACATTCAAAGTAAATGGACAACGCCTAAAGCCATATTTAGAGGCGTGTGTGGAAGAAGTCAACACCGTTTGGTTATCGGACACCATTTACGGGGTCGAATGAGCTGAAAAAGAGAGATCGTCGCACCCCCGACACGTATGGGGTGAACTCTTGTGTATAGTAGATGAGAGTTGCATGAGTAGTGAGAGTCCCTAGGATTAGGATACAATAAGGTTAGAGCGTTCACATGTTTCAGGAGAATGAGTCGACTTGCTTTATTATAGGTATCGAGAGGGTGTTGAGTCCAAAAATTGATAGGAAGTATAGTTGAGTGTCGAAAAATTTGGGGAGAGCGATCACATTTAAGTAAGGGGAGGATTGCCAGAACCGGATCACTTCTTTTATTTTTTACTCAAACCGATCCATCCCGGATCGGTTCATTTCTTTTACAGTCGGACCGGTCCGGTACTTAAAGAACTCGAAAAATTAAAAAGATCGATCAGTCCGATCCTGGAATAGCCGGATCAATCCGGTTTTTTACAGTCTTTCATCTTTCCCTAGGTACACCCCCTTCCCCCTAATCCATTCACTTCCCTCTAAATTCATCGAACCACTTCCTCCCCTTCACATTCCCTCCCAAATCCATCCCCTTTTCCCCTCCAAACTCTTTCCCTCCATTTCCAAACCCTTCCCGCACTCCTCACCTATAAATATACACCCAAATCCTTCATTTTTCTCCACACCTTCAACTGCATCACTTCTTTATTTCTTTTTACCTATTTTTCCAGCATCCTCTCCTTTTCATAATGTTCCAAAGAGCTGCTCCCGTTAAATACGACTCAACTGAAATTTTACCCTCCGTCCATGGTTATTTTTGCTCCCGCCAAGAGGAGCATTGGTGCAACCGTTTCTTTAGTCCGGATTGCAAACTCCACATGGAGTGAGCAGTCCAATTGACAGGGCTGCCCAATTTCGTCACCGTCCTCTTCATGCCTAGGGGTTGGTGTCATTTCTTTAATGAACCATATGAAGCGGTTTGGGCCACCGAGGTACGCTCTTTCTATGGATCACTTGTTCAAACGGGTGAATTCGAGTTTCAAGCCTATGTCGATGGCACCGTCATTCCCTTCTCTTTGGCCATTCTCACTGCCAAGTTGGCCGAATATGACGTTCTAGATCTTCAAGACTACCCATACCCAAGGAATGTCCCCCCGATAGCCAAGGACCTAATTATGGAGCGAATTGCTCCCGGCATTACTTGGAGGGGGAGATTATCCCTGTTGGCCGACTTAACGAGACAGCACGCCTCACATTCCAAATTATGTGTGCTAATATTTTGCAAACTTCCAACGATTCCGCAATGCGTCCTCGTCAAGCCACGTTGACATACCACCTCTTCGATCCCAACACTTTAATTCACCTGGATCGTATCCTATACGCTGGCATTATCGTTGAATCCCTGGATAAGAGAGGTGCAGCACCACTTCCATATGCATGCTTGATTACCTCCATTCTCAAAGACGCTGGCATTGCTGCTCCGCTAGACCGTACTTGCATCCCCGGTCCTTTAGGACAAGGAAATCGCACTCGGAGCGCCAAACAGCTGGCCATCCTTCAGGCGAGGTGTGGAAGTGATGAAGAGGCCGATGATACCTCGAGTGAGGAAGAGGAAGAGGCAGGTGCCGTTGTGGAGATGGGAGAAGTGGGTGTTTATGAAGAGTTGGTCGAAGAAGAAGAAAACCCAGATTTCGAATGGGTGGGTGGCGAGCTCACTAGTAGAATCTCAGCCCTCGAGACGAAATTCAGCGATTTTATGATCGAATACTGACGCAATACAACTGCGTTGTTCGTTTCCAAGCGGACTTGTACAGATGCCGGGGGGATCCAAATGAACCATTGCCATCTTACAATTATGACCCTTATGGCCCCGACGCGCCCAACTCTTCCCACCCACCGCCCCAGTGAAGCTTTAGTTATTTTATGTGTCAGCTGTTAGTTATTTGACTTGTTCACACGGTTGTATGCTCTTTCCTTTTATTCTACCACAGTCCTTTTATATTAAAGTTCGCATTTTCTCCATTTGTTTGTTTTATTTATTGCACTTCTTATTTTGCCTTGTTTAGCTTTTCGTCCTTTTTGCTTGAGGACAATGCAAAAGTCTAAGTTAGGGGGGGTCACAAGTGCGTATTTCTAAAACTTCAGAAATTTTCAAAAATGCCCAAAAATCTAAAAAAAATCATTAAATGTTGAAAAATCCAAAAATATTTTTCTTCAAAATAAATAAAAATTGGAATTCAAAATTTTCAAAAATATCATTGAAAGTCGGTTAAAAGTCTCAAGTTATAAAATTCAAAATACACAAAGCCGAAATTGACCAAAGATGGAAATTGAGCGAACATAGACGACTTAACGAATAAATGTGGAGATTAACAACCCCGGTGAGATTCGAGCCTTTCATCTTTGTGAAGATTACAAATCAATCCGAGTTAATTGTTAACTCAAAGTCCTTTTCAGCGTCTAAAAAGTCGTCGAGGATCTCATGTCTTTTACTTTATCGGTTTTGAGAAACGTGTGTGATATTGCCTTAAAGAACGTGCCGAAGAAATCTCTAAATTAAAGTCATCTCGAAACGCATATGGTAATGCAATTAGTATTTTGGACAATAAAGTAGGCCATCGTTTGTTACCCAAAAAGATTAGCCATAAAAAGTCATAAAAAAATCATCCCTTTTGTAACCCAAAATTGAGTCGAATAAAGTTTTCCTTTCGTTTGACAACCTGAAAAACCCAAAAAGCCCGGAATTGTGAAAAATGGAAAAAATCAGAATTTAAGTCCGAAGAGTGCAACAAAAAGAGGCAAGAAAAAAATAGAAAAATGCTCAACAAAAATAGCAAGAAAAAGACAATTAAAAATAAAAATATATAGAAAAAGAAGAAGAAATTAGCAAAAGCCCGAAAAAGCACTAACGGACATCATAAGCAAAATTGTCCAATTCCGAAATTCTTAACCTTTTCTAATTTTACCGAATACACCTTTTACCCGTAAAAGTCCTAACCGAGTCCAAAATTGCAAAATTGGTTACCGCGTGGAGAGTGAAAACACAAAAGATAATAAAAGAGATAAAACGTATGTATAAGAGGCAATGTTCCCGTATTTCAAACCGTATTCCGTTGATGAGATCCAATCACTATAAAATTTCCGTTTTTCTACTTAGGTGCGTGAAATTGATTCCACTACATTTACTCTTATAAATCACGCATATCGAGAGAAAATAGCCACATTCCGAGTAATTCGTTTGTGAGAGCATCATGTGAGATTTTGAAATCAAAGCGAATTTTAGGATGAGTAACATAATGGTCAATCGGTGGAAATCCGCAGTTAAATTTTTCGGCTTCGCACACATGCACTATGATTTAAGACTCTTGAACATGATTTGGTGATGATTATTTTCTGGGAAAGTTTGAATTATACAATTTTTGCCTATTTTGAAGTTTCTTTGAGGCAATAAAGAATTTTGTTGGTATATTCTCTGCAAACCCTCACGAGACACAACTCGTCCTACTAGGGTAACCTAGGAGTTTAAAAGCTTGTTGCATACACTAAATGCAATCGATTGCCAGCGAAAGAGGTATTCTATCCCAATAAAATGATTTTCAAGAGTTGAGCCTTGCTTGGATTCTTTTACATTGCTCGGGACGCGCAAAGTTCTAAGTTAGGGAAATTTGATTAGGCATAAATTCTTCCAAATTTATCCCTTTAATTTAGTTACTTTTAGAACCTCGAACAACATAATCGATTTAATTTTATCTCATAATCTTGCTACTGACTTATTCTAATGAGTACCCCGAGTTTCTGGTATTTCGTACTAACTTTACAGGTATTTGATGTCACGAAAGAAGGAAAGAAATCGGAAGAAAAGAAGGAAAAGTCAAAAGGGAAAAGTTATAATTTTTACCTGGAATTCGGTTGAGGCATCTCAAGAAAAGTTGAATATATCAAGTTTACAAGTACATAGGAAGAAACGGTACGTCAATCGGAGTCATGGTGTGAAAGTTATGAGCAGTCAAAGATAGAAGAAAAAGTCAAAGAAAAATCAGATCGATCCGGATCAGACCGATCTGAAATGCAAAGTTCCAGAGAACCCCAAACTGAAGAAGGATCAAACTTGATGAAAATTAAAAGAACCGATCTAGATAGAACCAATCCGGTCAGAAAAGAAAAGAATCGATCCAGATCCAAGTTGAACCGAACTGAAGGAGGACCGGACCGGTCCGACTGTCGCAATTTTGGTTTTTCACTCTTCCTCCAATGGAGAGTCCTGGTTAAGCTAAAACTCTTGGAGTCTTGTAGGGTATTTAAACCCGATTTATTATCATTTTAAGGGGCAAAAAATTCATCTAATTTTTCCCTTTTTCCAGTTAAAAACTTTTAGAGGTAGTTAGAGAGGGAAAGTTGCTACAAAACCCTAGTTTGATTATTTATTGCAATTTTAATTTCAAGATTGAAGTTTGTTCAGATTTCTGTGATTACAAGTAATTGTAGTTTATTCTTTTAGTGATTCGGTAAGTTAGTTGATTACTTTCTTCTGTCTAATCTTCCTTCTACATCATTATTCAATTCTCCCTTAGTTTAATCATGATTTCCTGCGATTCAACAATCGTTTTCATTAATTTCATCATGGTAGGCTAGGTTTTTTAAGGGTCGGGATACATGAACTCAACCTGATGTGGTAGTTGCATGTGTATAAAATTAATCCTCTAAATTTAATGATTTATTACGACCGTATTGCGTAGAAACGCGACAATTGTAGATCTTTGGATCTCGCTTGCTTTAGGGTAACCGGGATGCTTCAGAATGCAATTCGAGTGTAACTATCACAATATCGATTTACTCATCCTCTGATTAAGTATGGTGCGGGCTTGAACCTCATATACGTAATGCTTGGGAGTACTAAATTTTGGGTCTAATTAATCACTTAAATTTACGATTAGTTTTACACCATCAATACGCTAGGGTTGAGGAATTGTCTTCCCGTCCTATTTTCTTCATCATATAGTTCGAGTTTTAAATCATTCATCGTTAGTATTTTAGGTAATTTATAATAGTTGCATTTCTTTCATATTTTCAAAATTACATTTAGTTGTAACCAATTCTCAAAACAAATCATCTTTTCTTTTTCTTTAAAGTCAAAGTTAGGTTTCCATCGTCTGTCCAATGTCTTCACAACTATGTTGTCCTATTTCCCTGAGGATCAATGCCGGACTTATCAGATTATTACTTGAGCGACAAGCTTGCACTTGAGCCTAGAGAGTACGCACTTCTGAGACACATTCTTAGTCACGTCATTACTTCAGCACGAGGAGCAGGCTATAGCTTATGCCTCCCGCAAGCTTAAGACCCATGAAAGGAATTTCCCCACCCAGGACTTGGAGCTAGCAGCGATCGTGTTTGCATTGCGGATTTGGAGGCATTATTTGTTGGGGGATAAGTTTCGCTTGTTCATGTAACACCCCGCCCGCCCGGGGAGAGCGAACGGAGTGCTACTGTCAATAAAACTAAACTAAATCCACAAATAACAAGGTATAGAGCATCTAAAAATCCCAAAATAATATAAAAGAAACCACTAATCTCAATCTCTTCAAATTAAATACAACCAATAATCTATCGAAATATAACAACTATCTATCTTGAAATAAAATGCTCTATACATCAAAACTAAATACAAACTTCTCAAGTATGTATTCTCCAATAATCTTCCCAAAATAATCCACACTAAAATCCATTCTCCAAATCAAATCCCAAGCGCCCAAATCCGTGCTAACCTGCCACTAAAAAAAATATGGGGAAGTACACAATACGACAGGAAGATGCTCAATAAATATTAGTGGTGAATAAAACGTAACAATACGAGTACGAATATTCAAATCAAATGCGAATCTCATAAGCAATTATATCAATATAATTTCTCAACATCACATTAACCGAGTCACCAGGCCTCACCACCGTAACTGTTTGGGATTGTCAAACAGTTATTTAGCCACCTCTGTGATGACAGTCCCCTGATTCACAGTGGTTAGGCAAAAGTCATGTCTTGGCATTTAATGTTTATGACGCGGAGCTGACTAGTCCATCAGGCATTTAATATTTGTGGCATAAAGTATAAGGGATGTCTTTCAGCGCTGTGAAAGACTGAGGCACCTCATG
Source organism: Sambucus nigra (assembly GCA_949130495.1). Lineage (NCBI taxonomy): Eukaryota > Viridiplantae > Streptophyta > Magnoliopsida > Dipsacales > Adoxaceae > Sambucus > Sambucus nigra. The sequence continues at coordinate 39,426,110 of OX422208.1, read as the reverse complement.
AGTGGCGTGGGGGGCTATTTATAGGCCTCAATCACTTTTGAAGGGGATGATGTTTTTTCAAAGTTCTTTCTAGAGAGTATTGGAGAGAAAAGATATCAGAGATAAGTTATTATAAACCAGAGATTTTACTCACCTGCCATTGTTATTTATTATAAAGCTTTTAATAGCTGACTAGAGATCTTTGAGGGTTGGTTGGTGTGTTTGGCTGCCTGCCAAGGTGTATCTGGGGTGCTTACTCCTCTCTCCCTCTGACTGAGTTATTTTTTAGTTTTCTTTATTGTTGTTTGGGTTATACACGAGTGTATTGTGAGTTCAATCTATGTGTTGATCAAATACAATATTGTGTATTTATTTATGTCCATTGAAGAGTTTTTGTATTATCATTCATCACCATACTTATAGGGGTTACACCTCAACTGATATTACCATACTCCCACACTAAAAAGGGACTACCCTCTTACATTTGGCGACTCTGCTGGGGAGGTATTCTTCTAGAAGTATGGCTCAGGATAATATTAATTGTGTTATAGACTTTAATGCTATTCAACGCCAAGAAGAGCAAGCTGCGAAAAAGCTTGAGGCATCTAGGGATGGGGTCCCTCGGTTGGATATGCCTCTAGTTCAAACAACAACGGGAGTCCCAGGGATAACACAAGCTTCCACGAGCACTGGGATGGGGCAAGCTCAAGTGGCCCTCCTCATGAGTAAGTTTTATGAGTTTTTACAGACTCCCGTTGCTTCAACAGTGTTGGGGGGATTTGATGTTAATTCCTTCGTGATGCCAATAGTGGCTCTAATAGCCCCAACAAGTGCAGCTCCAACGGGAATTACCCCATCAAACACAGTACCTACTCTTATTCCAACAGTGGGTGCCCCAGGTGTGACGCGAGTTCCACCCGTTGAGGTTACTCCAAGTGCAACGACTGTCCCATCAGTGCTCCCACTGGCTATTCCCCCAACGATCGAGAAGACACCAGTGTTCGCTTGGGAAGAGATGAGGAAAGAGATGCAGAAAGAAATGCAGAAGATGATAGCAGCTTTCTCGTAATCAGTTGGTAGGGGTGTTCGCGGTCCGGTGCGGTTCGGTTTTAAGGTTTTTTTTTTACCGAACCGACTTGGTCGGTCCTCTAAAAAAATGGACCGAGACCGGACCAATAATGTCGGTTCGGTTTTTTATAGGGTCGGTCCGGTCTAACCCGTCGGTCCTCACATTAATGAATTACATCATTTATAATAGTACAAATATACCCGAGTCTATTTTTTTCAAACATTAAAAACTAAAAAATATCGAAATTTGCGATTAAAACAAACCTACTATTGGATTAAACTATAATTTAAACTAATCAAATATTGAAATATATATTTTTACTATTTATTTATCTTATATATATACATATATAGGTAAAAATATATTATTTTATATACAGTTGGTTCGGGTCGGTCCTAACAGGGTTTTTGAAACTGTAAACCGTGGACCAGATCGACTAGGTCGGTCCACCAAAAAAATAAACCGAGACCGGACCGATTAAGAAAAAAGACCGAAAAAAAAGGGTCGGTTCGGTTCGGTCCGTCGGTCCAGTCGGTTTTTTGAACACCCCTATCAGTTGGCGAGGTGGCATTGGTGTATGATGATTTTCGCATGCCCTATCCTCAAGAATACAATGATGAGCCCTACCCGAAGGACTACATTATGTCCATCTTCGAAAAATACACTGGTAAGGGGGGAAACTCGAAGGATCATATTAAACGCTTCATCGAACACTTAGGAACTCATTGTAATAACAAGAAGCTCAGGTTGAGGGAGTTCTTTAAATACTTGACTGATAAAGCCTATACCTGGTACTCCCATTTAGCGCTGAAAAGTGTTTTAACGTGGGAAGAGATGAACATGCTATTTGTTTAGAAGTTCTTTCTGGCAGAAGATGAGTCTACGTTGACTCAATTAGGTGGGGATAAGCAACGATCGGGGGAAGATGTGGTGGCATATGTGCGAAGATTCAGGGAGAGGTTGCTCGATGTGAGGGAGGAGGCCAAAGAGTCCAAACTATTGTAGCTTTGCACTGAATATTTGCTCTCGGAATATATCTGTCACCTCATTAATGAAACACGTGAAGGAACTTTTGTAACATTTTTTAAAGCAGCGAGAAATATATCATTGGTGTTTTGGCCAAACCTCGTCGTAGTTACGGGGTTGTTCAGGCAGCCGATACAACCCGTTACAACGCGTGGCTAGCCCCCACGGGTAGGATACACCGACGGAGGTGAAGGGGCTAAGAAGCTAAAGAAAGATAATAAGATTAAATTTGAAAGAGATAGAGAAGACCCACCACCACTTCCTTGAACAGCTGAAGAGGCTGTTAGTTGCTACAAAACCATGGTCCAAGGAGGAACGGTGTATGAACCAAATGGCATTCCAGTCGTGGAGCTAGATGCAACAACAAGAACTGATCCCAAGTATTATCAAATCTATCGAAAGGTGGGTCACCCAACGAAGACTTATTTCACGCTGAGGAAAATTATCAGGAAACACAAAAAGACGGGAACTTTGTAGATCCATCAAAAGAATGTAAGTGTTAACCCCTCCCACCATATGGGGTAAATCTGGTAGTTACCTATGACGAGGAGGCCGAATGAGAAGCGAGGGAACTGGAGTTCCAATTGGAAGACTTTTAAGATGCTTTGAAAGATTATACAAGGGGCATGTCCAATGTGGTCTTAGCCTACGATGAAGCAAGTGCGAGGGATGTGGAGGAGGTATACAACCTAGAAGGGGAAGAAGTGGACCCAAGTTTAGAGTACCAAGTTATTTCACAGTCGCTCAAGTTCTCGTGGTTCTACAACTAAGTGGGGATACCGAAGGAAAGTCGTTTGGAGATAACGCAAGCGATTTTAGATATCACAATGAAGAATGCAGTACCCTCATTGAGACGGAAAGGGCCCGTGGCCAGGCTGGTGAGAAAGTTTTTATCCGAAGTAACTTTTAGTGATGCTAATAGGGCTGTGAGATTCCCACATAACAGGCCCCTGTACGTGACGATAAGCATCAACGGGGTAAGTTGTACAAAGGCCTTAATAGATGGGGGAGCATCAATCAATATTATACGTATTAGTTCCTTATGGATAACTAATATTTCGGAGGAAAGATTAATACCAATGCCTTTAGTGATTTCTGGCTACGATAATCAATCGTCCAAATCTATTAGATATGTGAATGTGCGGATTGTGATGGGGAACCTTACCTCGCATATTAAGTTCCACGTGATTGAAAGTGCCACTTCGTACCACGTGCTACTAAGGAGGGTATGGATGCACAACTAAGGTCTAGTCCCTTCGACATATCACCAATGCGCGAAGGCAAATATTAAAGGGATTGAGATCATTATACGTGCCATGAAGAATCCTTTCGTCACCAAAAATCTCATTTGGTTGACGTAGCTTTCTACACGGAGTTGGAGGAAGATTATAGGGTGCTGACAAGAAGGATGGAAGGTGCAAGAGTTCCCTCTATCAGATAAAGGATGGGGCATGTGAATGGCCAAAGCAAAGAAGGAACAAAAGGAAAAATAGTAGCCGAAGAAGTTCACTTAGCTGATCCCAAAAGGAAAATTCTCTCGAAGCAGCTCAGGGATTGAATGAGGCCCAAGTTGGATACGATGGACCTTCAGGTCCAGCGACAGAGCGTACTAAGCAGATATTCAGGAGCTGTAATGGTAAAAGCTTCGAGGGAAAGAAAGTGAAATGCGATTGTAACGATGAGCAGGCAATATAAAAAGAAGATCACGGAGGATGGAAGATTTCTTTACCTTCTCTGAGGGTGTGAGCGGCCAGTAGAAGGAGTTGATCTAGGGGCTGACCCGACATATGAATGTTTCTTGTAGGGGTGTTCAGAAAACCGAATTGACCGACGGACCGAACCGGACCGTCATGATTTTTTTGGTTTTTTTTAATCGGTCCGGTCCAGGGTTTTTTTTTGCAGACCGGTCTAACCGGTCCAGTCCTCGGTCTCCCTTAATAAATACCCGGTCTGGACCGACCCGGACCGGTTACACTAATATATATGCATTTAAATACATTTATACATATATAATATATTAACAGTATGCACACATAAGTTAAGTTAGAGTTAAGCTAGAAGGGGTACGATGGTCCAAAAAAAAAGAAAGGAAGTAAATAAAGAAAAACCCTAATCAAATCTTCTAACAAACAACACACACGCACACTTTAGTTTTTTTTACTTCTCTTCTCTCTTTGCTTTGCTCTCCAGCCGCTGGAGTCCAGCCTTACAGATCTGTGGCAGTTTCCCCTTACATCGGCGGTTTCCCCTTACAGATCTCCAACCTTACAGCCGCTGGAGTCCAGCCTTACACACACCGGCGGTTTGATCTCTGGCTTCCCCTGCGCCGACAAATCTCCTCTGATCTCTATGCCGCTTCCCCTGCACCGACGGATCTCCTCTGATCTCCGTCGCTGCTATTGGTGGTAAGAAATGGAACTGATCATTTATTTTGTTCATTATTTGTTTTATTCATTACTTTTTGTTCTTTAAAAAATGGAACTGATCACAAGAGTTATTTTTTATTTTCAAAATTTTATTTTAAAATCTTTTATTTAGGGCTGGCAATTTTTGACACGATAACCCGTTTATGGTAATAACCCGAACATGACCCGAACATGACACGATTAGCTTGTATAGATTTAAGAGTACCCAAAACTTATACTCAAATTAAAATCAACGCGACCCGAAAATGACACGACTAACCCGAATTGTCACCCCTACTTTTACTTTTGTTCATTATTTTTTGCAAAAAATAAATTAATATAAATAAAAAAAAGGAATGCCGCTGCTGAGTCAGTGTGTGTGGAAACTTATTTTTTGTTTTTTGTTTAGTAATTAATATAAATTAAAAATTAAGCAAAATAGCATGATAACTTGTTTAAATTTATGTGGTATATTTTGTAGATAATGGTCGCCCAAATGGATGAAAATGAAGGTGGACTTACCTCTACCCAAGCTGTAATGCAAGGTACAAATGCCCCTCCTAAACCCCCTATAAATCCAAAAGTTAAATGTTCGAAATGAAAATCGAATGCTTGGGAGCATTTTACCGAAATTCAAGGTTGTGATCCAAACAAACGTAGGGCAAAATGTAATTGTTGTACCTCAACATATGCTTGTGATCCAAATAAAAATGAAACTAAAAACATGTTGGCCCACATCAACAAGTGTAAGAAATTTTCGGGAAGGTGTGATGAGAAACAAAAAAATTTGTCATTTAAAAAAGAAGATGGGGAGGTCCTAGTCTTGTAGCAATTGGTTTTAGTTTGGAAGCTTGTCGTGATGCTCTTGATAAGATGTTAATCATTGATGAATTGCCTTTTCGGTTTGTTGAGGACGAAGGATTTCGACAATTTATGAGAATTGTTCAACCGAAATTTATAAAAATCCCAAGTCGTATTACGGTTGCAAGAGATTGCTTAACAAAATTTTTGAATGAGAAAATAAAGTTACAAAGTTATTTGAAAGGCAAAAGAATATGCATCACAACGGACACATGGACTTCTATCCAAAATATCAATTACATGTGCCTCACGGCTCATTATATTGATGATGAATGGAAGTTATAAAAAAAGATTTTAAACTTTTGTCAAGTCCGAAGCCATAAGGGGAAGATGCTAGGGAAGGTTATTGAATCATTATTAGTGTAATGGGGGATTGATACCATTTTCACCGTAACCGTTGACAATGCTAGTTCTAATAATGGTACCATTAAATATTTGCAAAGAAAAACCAAATCTTGGAAAGGTACTATTTTAGAACATGAGTATTTGCATATGCGATATTATGCTCATATCTTAAACCTAATTGTGGATGATGGGTTAAAAGAAATGGATGAGTCGGTTATTAAAGTGCGCAACGCGATGAGGTATGTGGGGTCCTCCACTTCTAGGTTGTTAATGTTCAAAATGTGTGTAGAGAAAGAGAAAATTGAGAGTAAGGGTATGTTGTGTTTGGATGTTCAAACAAGGTGGAACTCCACCTATTTAATGTTAGATGTAGCCGAAAAATTTGAGAAAGCTTTTGAAAGGTTAGGGGAGGAGGACAAAAATTATGCTTCTTACTTTAATGGAGAATTTTAAATCCAAGAGGATGATGAAGTGAGGGGGGGGGGGGGGGGGGGTTAGGGACGGGAGGACTATCTTAGGGCCTCCTTTGAGTGTTGATTGGGAGAAAGTGAGGGCACTTGTGAAATTTTTAAAGATATTTTACAATGCAACTTTGAGATTTTCGGGTTCATTATTTGTTACTTCAATTTTTTTTTTCAATGAGCTTGTTATAATACAAAACAATTTGAACCAATTAAAAAGAAGTGGGGATTATCACATATCTTCGATGGCGGATAACATGGTTAAGAAAATGGACAAATATTGGAATATTGAAAAGATAAACTTGTTGTTACTTATTGCGATCATCCTTGACCCTAGATATAAATTGGGGTATGTGTCATATTGGTTTGATAGCATGTATAAAAGTAGTGTGGCAAAAGAGATGACAAGGAGAGCAAAAAATGTACTTGTGCGTTTGTATGAGTGGTATGGTGATAATAATGCGCAAAATGGTTCATCACAAAATGCATCACCATGTGACGTCGTTAAATTAGTAGTTGATGGTGGAGATGATGATGTTGATGGTCATGCTTTTTTAGCTACTCAATTTAAAAAATATTTAGAGTCGGGAGATAGTGTCGGGCGTAGTAAGTCGGAGGTGGAGAAGTACTTGATTGAGACTAATGACGATGCAACCAACAAAAGCTTTAATGTATTAATGTGATAGAAGAGTAATTCATTTAGGTACCAAGTTCTTTCTCGTGTGGCAAGGGATGTATTGGCAATTCCGGTGTCAACCGTGGCCTCCGAGTCGGCATTTAGCACGGGGGGTCGTATCCTTGACCCATTTCATAGTTCACTTTCCCCCAACACGGTGGAAGCGCTTGTTTGTACTCAAAATTGGCTCAAGTCTTCATCGAAATCAATTAGCCTTAGAGATGTCATGGATGAGGCAGAACAACTTGAGCAATTGGATGGAGGTAACTAACATATATCATAATTTTAAATTATTAGGTGTAATTTATTTTTTAAATTATTTTCTTTTTATTTTTACAGATTTGTTGGGAACATCAACAATTGTGGATTGACAATTTGACTTTGTATAATTGAGGTAAAGTGAATAATTTATATTTTTTTCAAATTCATGGTTGTATTTTATTTGGACTATTTTTCTATCTATTCTAAAATTATTTGTGATCATTTTCAGGTTTATGGAGTAGATTGTTTTGGGCAGCATTATGGATGGTTGCATTATTTTGGATGTTGCCGTTACTTCCGCTCATATTTATTAATTTAGACATTTCATTAGCGCATTATTAATTTGTATTATTATGGACAACCTTGTGGTTGAATTTGGACAGCTTTGTTTTGTGTTAATTGGGCGGTTTATATGTCCAAATTTGGGTAGTTTATGACGGCTTGTTGTGATTGTATTATTTGCCATTTGGGCATCTTTAAACAATTTTTATTTATGAAAAATTTGAACAATATATTATTGTTTTGGATAAGTTTGGGCAGATTTTAAGGTAAAATTTGGGCAGATTTTATGGTAAAATTTGAGCAGTTGTTATGGTAAAATTTGAGCACTTTTTATGGTAAAATTTGGGCAGTTTTTGGATAAATTTTGGACAGTTTTTATGGTAAAATTTGGACAATTTTTGGATAAAATTTGAGCAGTTTTTATGATTAAATTTGGCCAGTTTTTTGAATAAATTTAGGCAGTTTTTATTTTTAAAAAGATTATTTGAATAACATTAGGACCAACAATTTTGACCGGATCGGCCATACAAAAAACCGGACCGACTAAGTCCAAAAAATCGGTTTAATCGGTCCGATCTTGGTTCTTTTATTTTTAGGACCTGTTTAATCAGTTCAGTCTTTAAATTCAGTAAAAACCTGATCGGACCGGACCGCGAACACCTCTAGTTTCTTGGTGGACCAGTAGGGGCAATGCATGGTCATTGACAACTCAAATATACAAGATTTTATGGAGGATGTAGCCGAAGAACCAAACTACATGATGGATCGCCCAAGGCCCCAGGTATAAGAGTTGGAACATTTGAACCTGGTTGAAGAAGGAGACAATGCAAGGCCCATTTTCATTTCGAAGGACCCGAGCGCAGAGAAAAGAGGGGCCTTGATAGATTTGATTCGAGAGTATAGAGAAGTCTTCGTGTGGAAATACACAGAGACGGAGGGGCTAGATGAAAAGGTGAGTTGCCAGAGTTGCCACAAGCTAAACGTTAAGCCTTCAGCCATACCGGTGAAACAAGCCACAAGAACCTATAAGCCAGAATAATATTTGAAGATTAAGGAGGAGGTCCAAAGGTTGCAAGAAACATGATTCATTGAGCCGATACAACACCCACTTTGGTTGTCAAGCATTATCCCAGTAGGGAAGAAGGACAAGAACTAGATAAGGATCTGTGTGGATTTTAGAGATCTGAATAGAGCCTGCCCAAAAGATGAGTTCCCTCTTCCCTCCATTGATATCTTGACTGATGCAACGGTGGGTCATGAAATTTAGGGGTGGGCGCAATCCGATCCAGTCGGGGGTTTGATCATTTTTAGTGTCGGGCCGCATTATTCGGTCCTTTAATTGGGAAGATCGAATTCGAACCGATTTAATTGGTTTAGCATAAATATTCGGTCTATGCTATTTCGATCCGATTCGATTAATAATCGGTTCGCACTTTTTGTTAAGTGTATTTTTTTACCTCATTTCACTGATTTCAGTGTATTTTTTTTTACTTATTTTAATTCATTTCACTGATTTCAGTTCACTCATTTCACTAATTTCAGTTCAGTGTATTTTTGTTCACTTCATTTCATTTATAAAACGTAACAAAAATGATTTCAGTGTATTTTTTTTACTGATTTCAGTGTATTTTTTCACTGAGTTCGATGTATTTTTTTAATTTCACAACAAATCACAACAAAAATATAACATTCAGTTCAGTGCATTTTTTTATTTTCTTTTAATTTCTTTGTTAAATAAATTAAAAATAATGGGTTTGTTTGTTGAGTTCAGAAAAGCAGATTATTTGATAATTAGTTCATTTGATAAATTGATAATCATTTGATAAATTAAAAACAATGGATAAAATCATTTCAAGAGCCAAAAAAATCACAATAAAAATCAACAAAAAAGTGTCGGATCTGATATACCGTTGGATCTTTAGTCACCGGCCCTGAATTTAATGCCATTTCCATTTGTGTTAAGGTACGCTGGATTTGAGGGTTTTAACCCGAGTTGAGTTGTTATGGAGTTGAGGTGGTGATGCGCCGGACCAAAGATTTATTTTTGTTGAGGTGAGGTGCGCTAGAACCCGGAGATGGACCTGGTGAGGTGCGCCAGAACCCCGAGATGGTAGGTTGTGGAGTTGTCTTTGTGTAAATAGGAGAGAGGAAGTTAGAGGAAGAAAGTGACAGAGAAGAAAAGTTTGAAGAAGTGTGTGGCCGTGTGAAGCTGTGTTGTGATTCTTGTGAACTTGTGTTTTTTAGGGTCTAGACTGTACACAAACATATATATGATATATTTATATATAAAATTAATATATATTATATAATACTAAATTAATCGATCCGGTTCGGTCTTAAGATCGAATTTAAATTGGATATTTTAGACCGAACCGAATATATTCGGGTCTCTTATTTTAGGACCGAATTATAAAAAAGCCTATGAATGTGAGTCCGGGCCGATTCGGTCCAATCGGGTCAATAGGGCCGGTCTTTTTTTTGTCCACACCTAATGAAATATATAGTTTTATGGATGGGTATATGAGATACAACCAGATCAAGATGGATCGAGCTAACACAGAGAAGACGGCATTCAGGACCCCGTTAGGCAACTTCATGTACAAGGTGATGCCCTTTGGGTTAAAGAATGCCGGGACAACATATCAAAGGATATTGATGGACATTTTCCACGATTTCATTCACAAGTTTTTATAATTCTATGTAGATGATTTGGTCATCAAGTCAAAGAAAGAAGAGTTCCATCTAGACGACCTGAGGAGGGTGTTCATTCGTTGTAGAAAATACAAGCTGAAGATGAATCCACTGAAGTGTGCTTTCGGGGTTAAAAGTGGTAAGTTCCTAGGGTTTGTGGTAGATCGGCAGGGAGTACGGATGGACCAGTACAAGAAACGAGCAATCCTGGAAATGCCATATCCGAGAACGATGAAGGAGCTCAAAAGTTTCCTCGCTAAAATCTCATATCTTAGGAGATTTATGCCAGGACTAATCGAGATAACTCACCCGTTGATGGAGCTGCTGCGAAATGGCACGAAGTTCAGATTAGAGAAAGCTCAACAGAAGTCTTTGACTAAGCTGAAGAATCTGCTGACCTCTCCATAAATAATGATTCTCCAAAAGCAGGAGCACCATTGTAACACTACCTCACGCCTACCACCAAGTCCATCAGAGCACTCTTAGCACATGAGGGAGATGGGTAAGAAAGACACTGTTTAGTCTACTACCGGAGCAGAATCATACATGGATCAGAAGTAAGGTACAGTAGTGTAAAAAGACACTGTTTAGCCTTAGTTTTTGTAGCACAAAAACTTAGACATTACATGCCATATTTCACAATTCACATTGTGACAAGATGTGACCCATTTAAGTTTTTGTTGGCAAGAACTATTTTTATTGGAAGAGCATTTAAGTGGTTCCTCATCCTTTCAGAATATGACTTAAAGTGTGTGGTTCCTTGCGCGATCAAGAGCCAGACATATGTAGACTTGTTGGCAATCTTTCCATCTGGAGTATTTGAGCCACCCCGATAGAACATCTCGAGGGATGACATGCAGGCAAACTTTTTAGAGGTCGATCTTAAAGAATGGACGATGCAATTCGATGGTTATTCGGTAGAAAAGAAAGGAGGGCCAGGGTTATATTTTCTAAAGGAAATTAGGAATTTTGCCTTTCCAATAAGTTGGATTTCCCTTGCTTCAATAACAAAGCCTAGTATGAGGTGTTATTACTGGGGCTAGTCGAGGCCCTTCGAAGGGGCATCTGTTCATTGTGCATCAAAGTCGATTCCAACTTGGTGGATCAATAAGTAAATGGGGAATATACATTGAAGCACCACATTTTAGCGCCCTACTGAACGATCATCCAACGGATGTGTAAGGACATTTTTGTCCATTGTCAATATGTATGTCGTACGCCGTTACACTGTTAAAGAAATTCAAGATCACATCTACATCAACGAATCTGAATATCAAAGCGTCTTCAACATCATAACCTCTGCGAGAATGAACTTGGTAAAGTTTTATTTTTAAGTACCTTAAAGTTTCATACTTAGTATTGGGAAATTTTATAAAATGATTTTATAAAAATAAGACGTAAGTTTTTTCAAGAAAAATGAGGTTTTTAAACGAATTTTATTTTCTGGTAAACCGGACCGATCTAGTCAATTTAAAAACAAACCGATCCTCCACCGGACCGATCCGCGTCCAAATCAGACTGATCCGCTTTGCACCAAAAATAGAAAACCCCTGATCGAAGCCAAACCGAAGAAGCCTTTTTAAAAAACGAACCGATCCGCACCAGATCGATCCGGCATTAGAATCGGACAGATCCGGTATTGATAAACTCGAACAGATATGTTTAGATTTTTTCCACCAATTCAAGTTTCATATAAATATACCCATTTCGATGGTGTATTTTTCTAGTCTTTGAGAAAACGTTTCTAAGAGTTCAAACACAACAAGACTTCATTTTTTGATGTGCCAAACATCTTTTTAATTGACACACAAAAAAATCCAATTACTTTTGTGAATCTTTTGGAACCCCAGAACACAAGCTTTACTATTGTTCAACCTTTGTGGGGAGATCTTTGCAATCGAGAGTTGCGCATTATTGTCGAGGGAGTCTCTACAAAGTGTTATGGTTGCGTGTCATTGAGGAGAGTTGTGGTTCTTCCTTTGTTGTTTGGGCCCCGAGTCCTTGGAGGGTGCTGCGTGTATTCTCTTGTTGAGTTCAAGACTGCGTATCTTTGTGGGTTGGCTGCGCGTTGATCCATTGCAGATTTCTCTATGTAATTATAAGTTGCGATTTATATATTCATAGTGAAATAAAGGTTTTATCCGAAAGGGTTTTTTTCCTGAAATATGTGTCTCAACCTATTTACTGTGTTGCATGCTTTAATTTTTGATGGGTTGATTTAGATGCATATTTAGGGGTTGTATTTATTTGATTTAAAAGTAGACTCGAATTAAATAAGGGTTACTTGAAAACTTGTGAATTAATTTAAATTAATTATCACACACGTCATATTTTACAAATTGGTATCAGAGCATGTTACGCTAATTTATCGCGTATTCCTATTTTTCGCAAAATTGTGGGATATTGATTTTTTTTTTAAATCAGTTTTGTGAAAAATCGCAATTTTTCAACGGAACGCCCATTTAATGAGGAGCCTATTTTTGAAAAAGTTGACGATCGTGCTGAAAAATTAAAAATTTTGAATTTGAAACTTTGTAAAAGAATTAAAGTCGTGGAAAAAGAAAATTCTCTCTTTAAAAGTAAGATTGAATATTTGCAAGCGTTTTAAACTTAAAGTGATATTTGTCGTGAGCACTTTGGTAATTTGTGTATTGATTTTGATTCTTTGAAAATTTCCAAAAAGAAGAGTGATGAGAGAGTCCTTATTTTAGAGAAGGAATTAAAGGACTTAAAAAAATTATAGGGTTCCCGTTTGTGCCGTCGAGGATGAAAAATTAATCGATGATTTTACGGCATGTGAAAAGACTCTTAAGGATAAGTTTGTTTTAATTGAGGGTGAGCACGATAAACTGTTAAGTTTAATTGAAAATTTGAAAAAGAAATCATTGTCTTTGGAATAGTCTAATTCTTTGCTTGAGTCAAAAATTTTGAAGTTAAAAAATGATTTGACGGACTCAAGTAGGTTTGATAGCGATGGTAATGGTTCATCGTGTTCTCATACTTCTAATGCTAAAGTCAAAACCATTATTTGTTTTAGAGGGCCAACTAATTCCAAGGATGTTAGAAAATATCACACTTTAGGTGTCGTTCCACCCGTTTACACATGTTCATATTGTGGTAGAAAAGGTCACCTTAGGAGATTTTGTTTTGATCTTGGAAGAGGTCCTAGGAATTCGAAGTATAGTGTATTGTTGGTTCCCAAAATCCCGTGTCGATGTGTTACATTCACTTGGGTTAGGAAATCACTTTTGGATACGCTAGATTTTAAAATAGTTGGTTCTCATTTGCTTGCACATGATTCTTCTCTTGCCATATCATATAGATGATTGTGTTTGCATGTTTGTCATACACTAGTTGTGATTTCATGATATATATTTGCTAGTGTAATGACATGTACTTTTTGTATATAATTTTTGTTTTGAAAAATTTTGAAAAATACAAAAAGATTTTATTTTGACAAAAATTTTGAAAAATCTAAAAAGATTTTTGTATTTTGCTTGTACCGTTTATGGATGGACACTTAGGATGACCGAGTCACCACATCATTCCATTTTTTTCATGTGACTATTTGATAGTGTTTTAAGACAATAGGTTAATTCATACATGTGATTTATAATGTTTGGAGTCATTAAGATGTAATTAAGTGTTTCTTCCTACATGTTTGACTCATAATTTCCTTTATTGCACACATGCACGTATTTGTTTGATTATTGTGTTTGTCTTATCACATGATGGTTGGGTGTTTTCACTTCAATTTTGTCCTTAAAATGAACCAAGCGCGATAATTTTTATAAGGGAATCGTGCATATAAGGACCATTTTGTGAGTTTGTGTGCTTTATTTGAAAACGGGGAAGGGCTGCGAAAGGTTCATTTTGCCTTTGTGAATACTAAGCCACCATTAAATTGGACCTAAAAAATGGAGAAATTATATTATCCGGGGTCCAAAGAGGCTTAAAGAGCCCGAAAATATTAAAAGGCAATAAAAAGAAATTCATGTCATTTATGGGTCATTTAGGTTTTTGCACCAATTCTCGAAAGTTTGAGAATTTAGTTTATCACCTCTAAAAGAAAATATATATGAGGGTGTTTGGTTGGAGATTTTAAACGGGTTTGCACGTCCTTGAAATGCTTGAAAATGCGCTACATAGTTTTGGACGTTATTGGTGTGAAAATCACTTTGACTTTGTTTTGTTGATTTACATAAGACGATGTCATCTAAATTCAACAAACTTTTACACCTAAGGATACTTTTGATGCTCATTCATTAGGGGTACACATATGCATCGTGCACATATGATTGATTGAGTTAATTTACCTATCGAATGTGTTCACACCCATTCATTCTATTTCCATGACTTGGTTGTTTGAGTCTAAATCCATGGTGTGATTTTTGTAGCATATTTTTTTTTCAAATGTATCTTATTTTTGTATGAAAGAATAAAAAAAAGTTTGTGAATTATTTTTGCATCTCCTTGATAGATGCACGTTTGCCATATTATTTGATGCCTTGTTTTGTATACCGTGACACCCTATTTTTGCTTATTTGATTCATTCTTCTCATTTGTCTATTTGGGAACATCATAAAAATGGGGAGAAAGAATTATCATATTATGGGGGAGTTTGAATATTGGAGGAGTTTTTGAGATTTAGATTATGTTTTTATCATAAATTGGTATTTATGTTTATCTCATTTCAAACTCGATATGTCACATGATATTTGCTTTGTCTCATGTGTGTAGGTACGAAGATTGAAGATCAATATGTTGCACACCCTGATGAGAAAATCTTTGAGCTTTGATGATTGTTGAAGATTGAAGAACAAACGATGAAGATTTAAACATTTGTATCTTTCCATCTTTAGGGTTTATGGGAGGGTAGATTTCTATAGGTCAATAGTTTATAATTCGAATATTTTTTATGTATGTACCGGCATAGACATAGGGGGAGATTTGTAAGGACATTTTTGTCCATTGTCAATATGTATGTCGTACGTCGTTACACCGTTGAAGAAATTCAAGATCGCATCTACATCAATGGATTCAAATATCAAAGCGTCTTCAACATCATAACCTCTGCAAGAATGAACTTGGTAAAGTTTTGTTTTTAAGTACCTTAAAGTTTCATACTTAGTATTGGGAAACTTTTATAAAATGATTTTATAAAAATAAGACGTAAGTTTTTTCAAGAAAAATGAGGTTTTTAAAAGAATTTTGTTTTCTGGTAAACCGGACTGATCTGGTCAATTTAAAAACGAACCGATCCTCCACTGGACCGATCCGCATCCAAATCAGACTGATCCGCTTTGCACCAAAAATAGAAAACCCCTGATCGAAGCCAAATCGAAGAAGCCTTTTTAAAAAACGAACCGATCCGCACCGGATTGATCCGGCATTAAAATCGGACAGATCCGGTATTGATAAACTCGAACAGATCTGTTTAGATTTTTTCCACCAATTCAAGTTTCCTATAAATATACCCATTTCGGTGGTGTATTTTTCAAGTCTTTGAGAAAACGTTTCTAAGAGTTCAAACACAACAAGACTTCATTTTTTGATGTGCCAAACATCTTTTTAATTGACACGCAAAAAAAAATCCAATTACTTTTGTGAATCTTTTGAAACCCCAGAACACAAGCTTTACTATTGTTGAACCTTTGTGGGGAGATCTTTGCAATCGAGAGTTGCGCATTATTATCGAGGGAGTCTCTACAAAGTGTTATGGATGCGTGTCATTGAGGAGAGTTGCGGTTCTTCCTTTGTTGTTTGGGCTCCGAGTCCTTGGAGGGTGATGCGTGTATTCTCTTGCTGAGTTCAAGACTGTGTGTCTTTGTGGGTTGGCTGCGGGTTGATCCATTGCAGATTTCTCTATGTAATTGTAAGTTGCGATTTATATATTTATAGTGAAATAAAGGTTTTACCATAAAGTTTTTTTTACCTAAAATTTGTATCTCAGCATATTTACTGTGTTGCATGCTTTAATTTTTTATGGGTTGATTTAGATGCATGTTTAGGGGTTGTATTTATTTGATTTTAAAGTAGACTCGAATTAAATAAGGGTTACTTAGAAAGTTGCGAATTAATTTAAATCAATTATCACACACGTCATATTTGACAGGATGATCAATCAGTTCCATCAAGTGAAGATAAGAAGGCATTTGAGAATAATAAATAGACATGCTAATGCCTATGCCACCATTACTCAAAAGCTAGCTATGAAGACCGATTCAACTACTGTGGTGATCCAACGAAGAACAACCTCATTAGTTGTGCAATCAATCCTACCCATGGAAGGTGATTCAGATTGAAGGGGCGAAATTGGAAAGAGGTTGGAGTCTGGGGAAGGCAAGATGGAACTAAAAGAGCTAGCGCAATACGTCGTCAATCATGGTAAACTCTTCTTCAGAAACGTGGGAGGATAGTTTTCAAGATGTATCGACCTAGAATAAGCAGAACAAAGATTGAAGAAAACACATGAAGGCCACTTCGAAACAACACAGATCTCTCTGTACATAAAAATTTAGAGGGAAGGATACTTTTGGCCAACGATGAATCAATATGCAAATGAGTTACAATGAAAATGTGATAAGTGCCAACGTTTCTTTCAAGTAGCTGAATAACACTTCGTTGAAACTCAAATAGACTAGAGACAACCCTACATTGACTTCATCAAAGATAGAGTTATTTCTTTAGAGAAAATAGATGCGATGGGACTCAAGTGGAGGGCTCCACGATTTTACGTCCAGGAGGACCAACTCTATCGAAGGGGGTACTTTAGCAAACCATTGAAATGCATCACAAAATAGAAGGAAACATAAGTATTAAAGCAAGCTCACGATCCAGCTCACATTGGAGGGGCCAAGCTATATGACCAATTAATGACATTAGGGTATTATTGGCCAACTATGGAGAAGGATTCTGCTGAGTTTATGCAAAAGCGCAAGACGTGCCAACTGTATGGAAATATGATCCATGCTCCTTCGGTGGACTTACATTCTTTGGCTGCTCCTTATCCATTCCACACTTAGGCGTTTGACCTGGTAGGGGCAATATACCATTCGTAAAGAGGAAAGATCTGAATTTTGGTGTCAACGGAGTGCTTTACGAAGTGGGTTGAAGCGATACCACTCAGAAGAGCAACGGCTCGTGTGGTGGCTAATTTTATCAGAGAATATATAATCTATTATTTTGGGATCCCAAAAGTCTTCCTCTCTAATAACGGAACCCATTTCGTCAATAAAGAGGTAACGATGCTCACTAACAGATACTTCATCGTCCATCATACCTTAACGGTGGCATATTCCAAGAGAAACGGTCAAGCAGAAGCGACTAACAAGACCTTGGTCAATATTTTAGCCAAAACGATGGAAGATTTTCCAAGATCATGGGATAAAAAGATCCCAGCAGTACTGTGGCCCTACCGAACGACCAAGAGAAAACCCATAGGATACACACTATCCTCCTTTGTATATAGAGCTGAAGCAATCCTGCTAGTGGAGTTGGAAGTTCCTTCTACCCATTACGCCCTACGAAGTAACATGATCCCTCAAAGCAGACACGTATAATCAGAAGAGTTGGATAAGAATAGAGATAACGCGATGCAACACTTCCAAATGTATACGAAGCAACTCTTAAGGGCATATGATAACTTGGTAAGACCAAGGAAGTTTGTTAAAGGAGAGCTCATTTTGAAAGCAGCTGTGAAGCACATCAGAGGGTTCCCTCTCCCTAAGTTTGCTGCGAATTATGAGGGATCTTTCATTATGAAGGAGGCTCATGATTCAGGTTACTATTTAATTTCAAAGATGGAAGAAGATAGACCATTCAAGATTAATAACAAATAGTTGAAGGTCTATCATGTGTAAGAAAGTAACCTGGGAATAAAGATATATTTGGTTTCCATGTATATATAAATCATTTTGAAGTTATATCTATTGTTGTAACTAGAGTTTGATTGAAGATTGTAAGAGTTTTAATTTATGCAAGTAGTTATAACACAAAAAGATGATAAGACAAAAAAAACGAGCTTCTCTTTCATTCATATACTTGGAAATACATTACAAAATTGGGGACTACCGCCCAAGAATTACATATAGAGAAAGGGAAATTTTTACAAGGCTTTGGAAGTCATTAGCCTAAGAGGAACCACAAGTCTGGGGAAGAAAATAAATTCCCAGGTAAGCTTGAAGAGGCTTCGAAGCATGTTCTCTGTGCATTGATAGAAACCCCAAATCTTTCTTGAACTTGGACACACTCAATGAGGAGTTTTTCTCATTTCAGCTTAACAACGTGTAGAGCCTCTTCGATGGCTTGGACCTCTCGCTCACCTTCTTTCAATAACGGCGCCAACTCAGCCATCTTGGCCTCCTCAGGCCGTTGGAGCTCTAGATGCTTCTGGAATACTTCCCTCTGGTTGACCAACTGATGTTTCTTTAAATTATTCAAGTGACCAATCAACCAATCAAATTGAAAGCCATCTTTACCCAACTCCTTAAAACTGCCCAAGTATTGATTATTGAGAGGCCTGGTGAAGTTTTAAGTCTAGCTATTGATGAATTGCTTTTTCGGTGTCGTTGTTGAAAGCCAAGTCAATCAAAACCTCAAATACCTACAACTTATAACAAACTCAAGTGTAGAGGTAAGTAAGAGTGTCAATCCTAATCTAAGGTGTGAATATGCTAAACATGAGAGGATAATGAATATAATTCACTTGATTCCTTTTTTTTCAGACTTTTGGGTTTTTTTCTAATTTTTTTTATATATTTCAAATATTAAAACACTTTTTAGGTGAAAATGTGAAGTAGCGCTAAACTAATATAAGAGATGAAATTAACAAACTAACTAGTGTGCCAAATAAGAACTAAGTAATAAGAATTGAGATGAACTTAAATTTGAGAAACATTCAAGGAATGAAACTTAACCTCCACTTTATCAATCAAATATGTTAATTATTATAGTTTACTGGTTTTTTAAATATTAATTTATTTTATCAATTGATTCTCATCATTTGACAAAACAAACTAATAAAATTTAGTTAGTCCAATTCTTATCCCCAAAACTCAATTGAATAATTGATTTAGAAAAAACTATATAAATCACTCGCTAGAGTAGATTCGTATAATAAATCATAAATCCAACAAAAATTTAATGTATGAGTATAATAAAGTATAATATACTCTAATTAGTGGGTCATTCTATCTCTAGTTTGAATCCAAAAATTAAGAGTATATTAGATTTTAATCCTTTCTCAAGGATAGTTTACCATTTCTCAATGCATAAACTCATGTAGGAATGAAAAGAAAATTAACTAAATAAAACAAAGTAAACTAGATTAATTAATGCATTCAATTGAATATACGGGGCTTCATTTCACTCCTTGAATGGAGTGATTAGCCAACCATAATCATGATTCAAGAATAATTGAAACCAAGTAATAGTATAGAATGATTAGTAAGAGAGGAATTAATTAAACCCAATATCGCCTTCAAGTTGAAATAGAATCTTCAATTACAATCTCTCAATATTTTTTGGGTAAAGAAAAAAAACTAAAACTAAAAATTTCTCTCTCTAACTATTTTTTTCTTCTTCTCCAAGTCTCTTCTTTATTTCATTATCTTTTCCATCCTCTCAAATGGGGTCTTGAGTCTTCTTTTATAGTAGATGTATGGCACACATGGACGAAGGGGTATTTTTGGTAATGGGCTAGGGTGAACATATGGGAGAGGTGTGAGCACATGTGCATAGGGTGTGAGGATATTTGGGAAGTGGGGTAATGGAGATAATAATTTGATTTGGTTAAAAATGGGTTGGGGTTAAAATGGGTATAAGTGGGGTAAAAGATATTAGAAAACATGTGGGTTATTTGTTTTATTTTTTGGTTTTGTTTTGGCATTTTGGATTGTGTTTGGCAGATGGAAGATGTGTTTGGCTTTTGAAAATGGGTAAGGACTTGGGTTTGTGGGTTCGGAGGTAGGACAATAGTTCAATTTGGTCTTGGCCGATCGCAACTTGGGTCGACTTAAAGTGGATCGGGTTGCAGGTCCGGAAGCACCGGGTTGAGTCACCGAAATGGGGTTTCTGGCTGAAGTTTGGCCGGTGGCAGAGGTTTGGGCAACTCCGGCGGTGTGACAGCAGGAGGTATAAGGGGTTGACTGCAGATTTGGGGTTTGTGTTGTGTCTGGTTTGAGGTCCGGATCGGGTTCGCGATCGGAGTTGGTCGAAGGTAGGTAGCACCGGGGGTCGGTTGTTAGGGCTCCGCCAGAGATGGCGGGTCGGGGTCCACAGGGCTGCTGGGCAAACGGGTTGGGTAGTAAGGTTGGCCTGAGGTTGGTTCATACTCCGGTTGGTATGGTGACAGGTAGGGTGGTGGGTTTGGTGGTTCGGATACGGGTTTGTTGTGTTTTGTTTTAATGGTGGTGAGAGGTTATGGAGAGAGAGGAGAGAGAGAGTGTGTTGAGGGAGAAGATGGGTGTAGGGGTGATAAGGTGTGTGTGAGTGTATGGTATTGGGGTGTGTGTGAGTGTATGGTATTGGGGTGTGAGTGAGTTGTGTGTGTGTTTAATTTGGACCCAACTAAAATAATAAAGACTCAACTAAACTTAATAAAAATAAAATCTAACTAAAAATAACACAAACTAAAAACAATAAAAATATTAAAACTTAAAAAATATAAGATTCTAAGCTATATAAAAAGTAAAATGAATTAAAAACTTAAAATCTAAATGAAAACTAAAGTCCTAAAAAACTAATCTAATAAAACTAAAAAAAAAAACTAATCCTAATAAAACTAAAAACTAATAAAAATCAAAATAAAATAAAATTATAAAAAATAAAATAAAAAAATAGAAAATAAACCTAAATAAATCTAAAATAAAACCTAAAAATAAAAAAATGGCTCAAACTAAAAAAATAAAAATATAAAATAAAATATAAAAGGGAACAAATCAAACACACACGGCTCGGGACAAGGTTTAGGGACAGGTTTACGCTCGGGTTGGGTAGACTAGGGTTATGAGACAAGGTATTTAGCACCATTTTTACACAATTACCTTGATTTAAGCGTTTGAACTCTGCAATGGACATTTGACCTACAAGATAAACATTTAAGCACATAAGACTCATATTGTCGAGAATTAGCAGCTAAAGTACGTCTATTCGGGGTATAAAATGTACAGTTTTGGGTGTTTATCACACCACCCCAAACAGAGCGTTGCTAGTCCTCTAGTAATAAGATAGAGAGAAAGAGAAAGATAAAAAACCAAAAGTGTACCACTTTCGCGGGCACTTGCGATTGCACTTAGCATGTGCAACAAGCCTTTAAACCTATAGGTTGCTCTACAGGACGAGTTGTGTCTCGTGAGGGTTTGCAGGGAATATACCCACAAAATTCTTTATTTGCAAAAATATATTGAAAGGCAGTCAATCTCTTATTAGACGTAGAATGATCGCACAATCCACCATGAGATTTTTGTTTTGAGAAATACAAGCTAGAATGTGTAAAAAGATTAAGCTAAGTAAATACTCAAGGCACATCCTTCCTAGAACTCAACGTGTGTAGTGTGAATCGGTCAAAACGAGTCGAGTATCACAAGAGTAATTCTTAGATTGCCTCTTCGGAATCAACGCCTCAACTTCAAAATCTCACTGGATATATCTCTCTCAAACGAACTCTCGAGATATGGGTTAGTGTATCGCTCTTGTGTGTGAGGAGGTGAGTAAATGTAAGCAAGTTCAAACGTCACACACACACATAAGAAAGAATGAACATTTTGAAAGAAAAGTGATCTCATGAAAAAATGCTAATCACTATAGTGAGAACGTCGAGTTATTCACCACATTGACTTTCATTTGCCCGAACACCTAGGAGGAAACATGGATTTTTATGGGTGAGGGGAAATGAAATGGGATGAGAAGGATATGATAGGTAGGATGGATGGTGATATGATGGATAATGGATGAGTGATGGATGTGATAAGATTGAGAAGAGTGTATTATACATGAAGAACAAATGTCTTTATTACATAAAAATTAACTACAACTCTCTTTTTCTTTTCTTTTCTCTTTTTTTATATGTTTTTTTTCTCACTTTTCAAACCAACATTGAAGACATTTACATTTGAAATCACACTATTTTTCTCAAAATGATGATGGATGATATATGAATGGAGTGGGGAGTGTGTATGGATGATGGGGGAAATAAATGAGGAGGTAATGGGTGAGTGAATGGAAATGTGATATAGAAAAGTGGTAAGTGTATGGATGAAAATCTAGTATTCGGGATAAATTTCAAGATACGCGTTTGCGTAAGACACTCTGAAAGGGTGAAATGCACAATTCTCACAAGCTAAAATCTCTACTACTGATCCTTAAGGTTTTCTTTAGAATTTTAGTAATCCTCAACTCTAACCATAGCGACGTGATAAGTGCGCAAATTTTGTTGAGTCTAGAAATTCATGGTGCAACATGCCTTATTACGTATTACATAAGCTATTTAGAAAAAATATTCTCTAGCTTGATTTATAGACTTAAAAAGATGGATTATAGAAAATTCACATCAATGATTGAGATTAAAAAAACTACACAAAATTTTAAAAATCAGGTTCAAAAATAAAAAAAATTCAAAAGAGGTATGATTTTGATAAAATTCCCCACCCCCAAACAAAAAGGAACATCGTCCTCGATGTTAAGTAATATGATTTATAAAATTGAGACCATAGGGTAGGAAAGAGATTACCAGAATGAACCGCTAATGAAGTGGAAAGATGAAGCCAAGAATAAACCTGAATAAATGATAAGAGAAAAAATGTGTACAAGTCTATAAGCATGATAAAGCATTGGGTGATGTGAAACACCACCCCCAAACATGATGAGACTAGTTTAAGAAACGCGGGCTACCTCCCGATAGCGCTAAGTTTAATGTCTTCAGCCATACCGATGGATACTCACCCTAAAGATAAGATAAGCGAGGAGAGAACAGGGTGGCAGAAAATTCGGGGGATAAGAATCACCCCCAAACAAGATTGAATAGTCACTATTCATAAATGGGGTCAACAAGGTCAATCTGTTCTATATGAGTGGAGCCTAGCTCCAAGAAAGGCTTCAAGCATTGACTATTGACCTGAAAGAGGCTACCATCCTTGGGATTTCGCACGGTGATGGCACCATAAGGGGTAATTGACTCAACAATGAAGGGTCGAGACCACATAGTTTTCAATTTCTCGGGAAAGAGATGCAACCGAGAATTATACAACAAAACTTTTTGACCAAGGTGGAATTCTTTGCACATGATGCTTTGGTCATGGATCCACTTCATATTGTCCTTATACTTCTTGGACAAATCATAGGCATCATTTCTGATTTCCTCCAATTCATTAAGTTGCAGATTTATATGGACACCCGCCTCATCAGTATCTAAATTAAGGGTTTTGACAGCCCAATAAGCATGATGTTCAAGCTCGACAGGAAGGTGGCAAGGCTTATCGAAGACCAATCGATAAGGAGACATGCCAATTGGAGTTTTGTAAGCAATACGGTATGTCCACAATGTGTCGTTCAAGCGTAAGGACCAATCTTTCCTATTAGGATTGTCGGTTTTTTTAAGAATTTGCTTGATCTCGAGATTGGAGACTTCAACTTGACCACTCGTCTGTGGGTGGTAAGAGAGATCAACCTTGTGGGTAACACCATACTTTTTGACAAGGTGTTCAAAGACTCAATTATAAAAATATTTACCCCCATCACTAATGATAGCTTTGGGGGTTCCAAAATACGTGAAGACATGCTCTTTGAGAAATTAGACCACAACTCGATGGTCATTGGTATGGTAAGCAATTGCTTCAATCCATTTGGAAACATAGTCAACGACAACTAGAATATACTGAAAACCATGAGAGGAGGGAAACGGTCCCATGAAATTGATACCACACACATCAAAAATTTCAACAATGAGGATGGGTGTGAGAGGCATCATATGACATCGAGAGAGACGCCCAGAGTGTTGGCAATTGGAACAAGCCTGGCAATATTGATGGGCATCGCGAAAAAGGGTAGGCCAATAGAAACCATTTCGTAAAATTTTTACGACAGTTTTCTTTGAGCCAAATTGGCCTCCACAAGCACTATTTTGACAAAAGGACAGAATACTAAGTTGTTCACATTCGAGAACACATCGACGAATGACTTGATCGAGGCAAAACTTGTAGAAAAGTGGGTCATCCCAAGAGTAAAACTTCACATTCGCCATGAATTTATAGCGATCATATTTTGACCAATGATTATGAAGTTGATCGATAACAAAAAAGTTGACAATATCAGCATACCAAGGCGAGGTGGAGATGGAAAAAAGTTGTTCATCGAGAAATGACTCAGAAATGGGGAGAGGATCACAGTCAGACGTGATAGTAATGCGAGAGAGATGGTCAGCAACAACATTTTCACAACCTTTCTTATCGCGAATTTCAAGGTTAAACTCTTGGAGTAAGAGAATCCACCGTATCAATCGTGGTTTGGAATACTTCTTATGAAGAAGGTGCTTAAGGGCAGTATGGTGAGTATACACAATGATAGGGGGCCTATAAAATATAAGCAAAATTTATCAAGAGCAAACACAACCGCTAACAACTCCTTTTCGGTGGTCGTGTAATGAAATTGAGCATCATGCAGGGTTTTGCTAGCATAAGATATGATACGTGGGCGCTTGTCAACTCTCTAACCAAGCACGACACCGAGTAAAAAATCAGAAGCATCACACATGAGCTCAAATCGGAGAGACCAATTGGGAGGTTGTATGATAGGAGCGAAAGTGAGTTCAGCTTTTAGGTCCTCAAAGGCGGCAACACGTGCTTCATTAAAGACAAGATGGACATTTTTGGATAAAAGGTTTGTTAAAGGTCGCACAATTTTAGAAAAGTCCTTAATGAACCGCCGGTAGAAGACCGCATGTCCTAAGAAGGAGCGAATGTCCTTAACAGACTTAGGAATGGGGAGTGAGTAAATCAAGTCGACTTTTGCTTTATCGACCTCAATACCGGAGCTGGAGACAACATGACGTAAAATAATACCCTTTTTTTTACCATGAAATAGCATTTTTCCCAATTAAGGACCAACTTCTTTTCTTGACAACGCTGAAGGACCATAGTGAGGTGAGATAGGCATTGTTCAAAGGATAAACCAAACACAAAAAAATCATCTATAAAAACTTCGAGAAAATGCTCTACCATGTCACTGAAAATACTTGTCATACACTGTTGAAAAATCGCAGGTGCATTGCAAAGGCCAAAGGGCATACGAGAGTACACAAATGTGAAAAATGGACAGGTAAAGGTAGTTTTTTCTTGGTCTTATGGGGCAATGGAAATTTGGTTATACCCTAAATATCCATTAAGGAAGCAGTAGTAAGCATGTCCTTCCAAGCGTTCAAGCATCTGGTCAATGTATGGGAGAGGGAAGTGGTCTTTGCGAGTGACAGCATTGATCTTTCTATAATCAATACAAACACGCCAGCCGGTTTGTATGCGGGTAGGCACAAGCTCATCGTCACTATTTTTTACAACGGTGACTCTAGACTTTTTAGGCACTATATGAATGGGGCTGACCCATTGGCTGTCTGAAATGGGATAGATAATACCAGCATCAAGCAATTTTAAAATTTCAGCTCGAACGACCTCTTTCATTGCCGGATTGAGTAGGCGTTGTGGCTCATGAGAAGTCTTGGCATTCTCCTCTAAATGAATGCGATGGCTACAGACATTGGGGCTGACACCTTGAATGTCAGAAATAGTCCACCCTAAGACAGTGTTATGTTAAGTGAGAGTGTGGACCAATTGCTCTTCTTGATCTGGTGTCAAGTCAGAAGCAATAATGACGGGGTGATGTTGGTTTGGGCCTAAAAAAGTATATTTCAACACAACAGGTAATGGCTTAATCTCCAAACTAGGCAGTGGCTCAGGAGAGGCATCGGACTTAAACGCAGAAATAGAGTCCGGGAGGATATCGGGACAGGGGTTGACTGGTTCATCCACAGAAAGAAGAGTATCGACAAGGAGAGGCTCAAATGGAGGAGCCCAAGTGGAAGTGTCCAGCAGAGGTGTAGAATCTAACAAGGCATGGACCTCGGAGATGGAGGAATCAATATCAAAGTCAGACCCAAAGTGAGCCAAACATTGGTGGATGGGATATTCTGGGTAGGTGGTATCCAACATCTCTTGGACTAAGGAGTCAATCATGCA
Source organism: Sambucus nigra (assembly GCA_949130495.1). NCBI lineage: Eukaryota > Viridiplantae > Streptophyta > Magnoliopsida > Dipsacales > Adoxaceae > Sambucus > Sambucus nigra. The sequence continues at coordinate 39,399,831 of OX422208.1, read as the reverse complement.
AACCTCATCAATAGAATCAACATCGGCCGGTTATTGCATGAGGTGGAAAATATTGACTTCGACGGTCATGTTTCCAAAAGAAAGATTCATTGACCCATCTCGACAATTGATGATGGCATTGGCAGTTACCAAAAAGGGGCGACCCAAAATGATAGGAATATCGGTTGGGTCGGGAGCAGGAGTGTCTAAGATGATGAAATCCACAGGGTAGTAAAAGTCAGACACTTTTACCAAAACATCTCCAACTATTCCTTTAGGTATTTTCATAGAACGGTCTGCAAGTTGAAGAGTAGCCCGTGTAGGTTTCATGTTTTGCAAACCTAACTCAAGGTAGAGAGAGTAAGGTAGCAAATTAACACTAGCTCCAAGATTAAGCAAAGCCCGAGTCATTAACTTATCTCCTAACATGCAAGAGACAGTGGGACGACCAGGGTCTTTATATTTCACAATACCATTCTCATGGATAAGGGACGTGGCTTGCTCAGTGACAAAGGAATCACGAAGCACATTCGTTCGTCGCTTGACAGTGCACAAGTCCTTCAAGAATTTCGCATAAGACGGAACTTGTTGAATCGAGGTGAGGAATGGAATGTTTATGTGAACATTCTGAAAAACTTGCTTGATCTCATCAAATTGTTGAGCTTTCTTTGTTGGTGCCAACCTATGAGGGAAGGGGGCTTTAGGGACAAAAGCAGTGGGTGCCTCAGTAGGTGTAGAGGCATTATTGTCGATGGATTTATGGGGTGGTGGGACCTTAGGTAGTGGTTCTAATGGGCAGTGCTGGGTGGGTGGGATTGGAACATCACGGGGAGCATCAACACTATTGTCAACCTGTTTATCGGATCATAAAGTACTCACCGCTTTCATGTACGCTTGGTATGTAGGGGGAGTGGAAGTGGATCCAACCTCATAAGCCGACTCCTTTCCATTCCCATTAGGGTTAGTAATGGGTTGATTCGAAAAACAACATTTCTCTCGCTCGGACTTAAACTGATTAAGACGTTGCTCGAGCCTTTGGATGGCTTGAGTCTGTGTTTGCGCGGTTTGTTGTTTAGTCGTGATAAATTGAATGAGAAGATTCTCGATAGAGGAGGTGGATGATTGGGGTGGAGGAGCATAAGGGGTTGGGAGACCAACTCTCGGTTAAAACTAAGTGTCTGTGAATACTCATAGGACGGAGGTGGGATAGGGACAATTTGATGATTGGGGTGGAACGGTCCTCCTTGGGGGATAAAGGATGATGGATGGTTTTATTGGTGGTAAGGAGCATGGTGGTGTTGGATATGAGGGCGATGTTGCCTTTGCTGATTTTGGTGTAACCCTGGTGGACCACTAATATGTTGTTGTGTTTGTGATGGAGCAAGGTGATTATCGTACTTATAAGAAAAATAGGGATGGTTCCTATTATTCGGATTGTAAGTAAACGACAGTGGTGCGGGTTTCCCAGTGGTATCAAAGGCAAATGCTTGGTCTAGAGTGGGTTCGAGATCATCTTGAATGAGGGGGCACAAATAAGATAAATGATCCTGACTTAAACAGACATGACAAGAAGGACTAGACTCATTGACGTTCATCACTTGTTTAGAAATAGAAACATTTTGTTGCATAGAACAACTGAGAGCTTCAACTGTCTTGGTCAAAGTGTTTAAGCAATGAAGTTAGTTTTTAAATCAGGATCATTTTTAACCTCATAAGTGCTACCTACTCGTGGTGCCTCGGATCTCAAAAATTCATTTGTGCCCTCCCAATCTTTGGAGTCATCGCCTAATTTAAGGAGAAAATTGTAGGCGACAGTAGGAGTTAAATGCATGAATTTACCTTTGTGCATGGACTCAATCATCGTGCGAGTGGAAGGAATTAGACCATTATAAAAACTATGAACGAGGTGACTCTTCTCGAGACCATGATGTGGGAAACTATTGATATAGTCTTGAAAACGGCCCCATACTTCACAAGATTGCTCGGTTGGCTTTTGGTGAAAATCCTGAATGGCTTGGCGCATCTCATTGGTCTTACTTATGGGATAAAACTTGGACATGAACTTTTTCACAAGTTGTTCCCATGTATGGATAGAATCCGATGACAAGGAATGTAGCCACATAGATGCTTTATCATGGAGAGAAAATGAAAACAAGCGAAGACGAATATTTTCTTCATCTAAGTTTTGATTTTTGAAAGTCACGCATACCGTGAGAAATTTTCGCAAGTGAGTGTATGGAGACTCACGTTCAAGACCATGGAAATTGGGCAACATGAAAACGGTCGCCGGGCGAATTTCGAATTGATCCGCGGGGGTGGGTGGAAGAACTATGCAAGATGGTGGGGTAGCCGTTATCGAGCAAAATAGTCCCTTAAGGCACGCTCTTCAGCCATTGTGGGTGGATGAATGGTGGGAATAGAGATGTCAACTCAGGGACAACTCAAAGTGATCGGTGGAATGGAAGAAGCAAGGGGAACACTTGGTTCTCCGAATGTGGAAGAGACGGGAGAAAGACTACGTGAACGAATTAATCGATGATTAATTCGTTGCCACGTGGGCATGCAAAGAGGGATTTGTTTTTGGTTTTTTGGATTTTTTGAAAAAGAAATTATTTTTGGAGTTTTGCTTTTGTGGTGGAAAGAAAGTTTTTTTTTTTTTTTTTTGAGTTTTTTTATAAAAATAAGAAAAGAAAATATTTTTGGATTTTTTGGAAGAAAAAGGGTGGGGGGAAATTCGGACTCGAAGAATTTGGAGAAATTCACTAAATCGGATTACCGAAAAAGGAATTGGACACACGCAAGTTAAGGAAAAGAAATCCTAACTAGCACATAGCCAAATTTTTTCTTGAAAATTAATGAAAGGGGTAGTCAAATTTTAATGAAATCCGCAGGCGATAAAAATCACGGAATTTATATGAGTGATCGCCTTTTGCAAAATGTGTGTTCCTACTTTAATCACACGATACCAAGAGGCTTGCCACAGAGATTCGCCACAAAGCTACTATGACGAAAAATGATCGGCCGGTACAACGCTGGGGACAACACAAACCCGTTTTATTGGGCGGCCGCACTTAAAAGCCAGTTTCCCTGGACACTTCTGTGCCACAAAGCGAATCGTTGAGGTTTTGCCCGGTGGAGAGGACTCTATGGGTTATCCTAGAAGTCAAAATGATCAAAAAGGTGCCTACGAACACCGTATCCTATGGGGCTATCTAGTTGATTGATTTTAAATTAGTGATGACCATGGTAGCACACAAAGGATAAGTGATTGAGTCGGGTGATAAAATCCCTTCTCGCGAGTGACCGGCCGTAGGTCTTAGTCAATTTAATTCATCATTCCATTCAAAATTAAATACAAGAATTAAATCACACAAGAGCACGTTGGAGCACATAAGGTATGAACTCACTAACAAGAGGGCGCGAGGGTATAAGAGATGTACCTCCCACGTTTTTTAGGCTGTGGGGTGCCGAAATTGTTGAGTCAACCGGGAGGAGAATACGCCAATCTCAGTCAGCCCCGGAAGTCCGACCGACCCAAGGTAGAGAGGCTTCTTTTTCTCACCGTGGACGCCCTCTCTCTACCTTGTTCGGTTTTCGTATCACTCTTTCTTCAATTATTACAAATTTAAAATGAAAATGAAATGGTGTCTCTATGCACTGCAATACAAACAAGGCAATAAAATCCTAAATACAAGCCTTCTAAAATAAACAAAAAAAATGGTACTAAAATTGAAAATTTCAATACAAGTGAATCACAAAATTTGGAAATCCTCTCAGGCACGTCAAGCTCCAAAGATCGACAACGGCGTCATTTGATGAATTGCATTTTTCGGTGTCGTTGTTGAGAGTCAAGTCAATCAAAATCTCAAATACCTACAACGCATAACAAACTCAAGTGTAGAGGTAAGTAAGGGTGTCAACCCTAATCTAAGGTGTGAACATGCTAAACATGAGAGGATAATGAATATAATTCACTTGATTCCTTTTTTTTTAGACTTTTGGATTTTTTTCTAATTTTTTTTTTATGTTTTTCAAATATTAAAACACTTTTTAGGTGAAAATGTGAAGTAACACTAAAATAATATAACAGATGAAATTAACAAACTAACTAGTGTGCCAAATAAGAACTAAGTAATAAGAATTGGGATGAACTTAAATTTGAGAAATATTCAAGGAATGAAACTTAACCTCCACTTTATCAATCAAATGTGTTAATTATTCTAGTTTACTAATTTTCCAAATATTAATTTATTTTATCAATTGATTCTCATCATTTGACAAAACAAACTAATATAAATTTAGTTAGTCCAGTTTTCATCCCCAAAACTCAATTGAATAATTGATTTAGAAAAAAATATATAAATCACTCGCTAAAGTAGATTCATATAATAAATCATAAATCCAACAAAAATTTAATGTATGAGTATAATAAAATATAATATACTCTAATTAGTGGGTCATTCTATCTCTACTTTGAATCCAAAAATTAAGAGTATATTAGATTTTAATCCTTTCTCAAGGATAGTTTATCATTTCTCAATGCATAAACTCATGTAGGAATGAAAAGAAAATTAACTAAACGAAACAAAGTAAACTAGATTAATTAATACATTCAATTGAATATATGGGGCTTCATTTCACTCCTTGAATGGAGTGATTAGCCAACCATAATCATGATTCAAGAATAATTGAAACCAAGTAATAGCATATAATGATTAGTAAGATAAGAATTAATCAAACCCAATTTTGCCTTCAACTAGAAATAGAATCTTCAATTACAATCTCCCAATATTTTTTGGTAAAACTAAAACTAAATATTTATCTCTCTAACTATTTTTTTCTTCTTCTCCAAGTCTCTTCTCTATTTCATCACCTTTTCCATCCTCTCAAATGGGGTCTTGAGTCTTCTTTTATAGTAGATGCATAGCATACGTGGGCGAAGGGGTATTTTTGGTAATGGACTAGGGTGAACATGTGGGAGAGGTGTGAGCACATGTGCATGGGGTGTGAGGATATTTGGGAAGTGGAGTAATAGAGATAATAATCTGATTTGGTTAAAAAGGGGTTGGGGGTAAAATGGGTATAAGTGGGGTAAAAGATATTAGAAAACATGTGGGTTATTTGTTTTATTTTTTGATTTTGTTTTGGCATTTTAGCTTGTATTTGGCAGATGGAAGACGTGTTTGGCTTTTGAAAATGGGTAAGGACTTGGGTTTGTGGGTTCGGAGGTAGGACAACATTTCGGGTTGGTCTTGGCCGATCGCGATTTGGGTCGGCTTAAAGTGGATCAGGTTGCAGGTTCGGAAGCACCGGGTTGAGTCATCGAAATGGGGTTTCTGGCCGAAGTTTGGCCGACGGCGGAGGTTCGGGCAGCTCCGGCGGTGTGGCAGCATGAGGTATAAGGGGTTGACTGCAGATTTGGGGTCTGTGTTGTATCCAGTTTGAGGTACGGATCGGGGTCACGATCGGAGCTGGTCGGAGGAAGGCAGCACTTAGGGTCGGGCTTGAGGGCTCCGTTGGAGATGGCAGGTCGGGGTCCACGGGGCTGCTGGGCAAAAGGGTCAGGTAGTAAGGTTAGCCTCAGGTTGGTTCATACTCTGGTCGGTATGGTTACAGGTAGGGTAGTGGCACTACACCAAATCTGCCCATTTGTCAAGGTCATTGACCTTGACAAATTCACCTTGTCAAGGTCAATGACCATGACATTTCGAGGCGAGACAACTTTTTTTGTCACGATCGTGTCACGGTCATTGACCTTGACAAAAAGTTCGCGTTTTGTGTCACGGTCGTGTCAAGATCAATGACCGTAACACGTTTGTCACGGTTATAATCCGTGACATAACCGTGACCCCAATTGTCACGGTCATTGACCGTGACACGTCCGTGAGACCGTGACAATTCTGGGCAGAATTTAAAAAAAATCTGCTGGGCAGTATGGCCACTGCCACTGCCCAGCAGTATATTTGTACCTGTTATAGCAACGTTGTACCTGTTCCAAACATCATATATCCAACACAAACTAAAGATAATGCAAATATATATTCATGACGATATAATCCAAATATTCAAAGTAAAAACAATATACATGACGCTATAATCCAAATTTAATTAAAATGGACAAACTTAAAAATAATGTTACTACATGTCTTGGATAAAACTGAGGAGGTGAGTAGGCCACACGACATACGAATTGACGCACCCACTAATATACGTCGTGCCGCATTATTCGCGCAACCACAATAGGGAGTTCTCCTTCCCGGGTATGACATGCGTGACGAGCACCCTGGACTCCATCTCTTGAAGCACACGTCCATGGACTATTCCACCCTCGACGATATTCGGGTCCCTCAACCCCCGCCCTATCCTCTGGCCATCAAATACGTCCAATATGAACACGCTCGGCCAACCAATTGTCGACAATGGTCTGTTGGAGGGCGTCAAATAGGGAAGTGGATCGTCGAAGTACGAACGTGTCGGTGATGAAGCAACGAGGTCCACATCCTCGTCATCCTGCGCCTCGTCCTCCCGCACCTCCTCCTCCACCGCCTTCTCCTTCCCTTTCCCTTTCCCTTTACGGTCTCCACCCAACGTACGCTTCATGAATGCGTACATATCTTGGACCGTCGCCTCCAAACGGGACAGCTTCGCGTCGTGTGAATCCACCGTTCGAGACAACCCGGTGTCGCTCGTCTCCAATCCGATGATCCTAGATTTAGCCACCCGCGAGCTCACTCCCCTTGTCCTCCCTTTGCGATCAGAGCCAAGCACTTGGCTGAGTGCGTCTGTGGACAAAGATGCCTTGTCGGCATCAGACTGCGACGCATGCACTTCCTTAAGCTTTGCCTGAAACGACAAAAAGCACATGATTAGTAAAATAAGTAAACTAAAAAATTATAACGTAATTAACAATAATTAAACTGTCGGATTACTTACAATCGTGGCCGCGACGCTCGGGGACACCTCCTTGTCCTTCCCCTTCTTCGTCCGAAGAGCCACATAAGTATCGAGCCTATGCGGCTTACACCCTGGCCCACTCCCTACCCCCTGAAATAAAATAGAGTAAAGTAAAATTAGTATCGGCCCCGTAAAGTAAAATAATATCCAATAATATATTTCTGTAGTTATAGATAAATTAAATCTTACCTGCATCCTATGCTCCACCTCAGCGTAAGAGGTCCGGCCGGAGTAGTGCACGTCCGTCTTTTTAGCCCGATTTTCCCTCCCCGATTGGCGAGATGCCAATTGTCGATCCTCGATCTCATTGTCAATGAACTTTTGTCATTGTGCCAACGAGATCTGCTCCTTGGGCGGGACGGATCCACGCCATTGTAAAATGGACTCTCGTGTTTTTCCAAAGTACCGTGTCCGCATATTTTTCTTCCACGTCTTGTGTTGCTCCCTCAACTGCTCCAAGATGGAATCGCGTAGCTTTGGATCCAAGTTGAATTGTTCCTGTCCAACAAATACAATGTTAGTTGCGAATAAATATAAATATAAATATAAATTGAAATATTCATATAAATATTACATGTAGTGCCGCCCAAACAGCTAACTTGAGCTCATACGGCACCTCCTTCCAAGTCATAAACCCCGGGCCGATGACCGTCTTTAGCAGCTCGAGGGATCTCGCTAAAAGCTCCGACTTGTTTTCGACGGTAATCCCAAATTTTCCATATTTGGGGAGCCTAGCGGCGGAGGAGCCCTCGTCGCCTCCGCTACCACCGAACCCAGACGACATCATCATAAACAGCATCATCATCTTCGCCTTAACATCTGAAGGAGACATTTTTGCTGTAAAAAAAATGTTATTAGTACAGATAAAAAAAAATGTTAATAGTACACATTTCGTTTTACCTAATTGAATTAATAGTACAGATAAAAAAATGTTCCATCTATATTATAACGTACGTGTAAGTTCCGTCAATACCATTTCGTTTCAATTTTGTAATATTATGTTTTTTCCAAATATTTAACGAGTTATTAAATGGGTGCCCCACCCCCACCCACCGCCACACACACACGCACACCTACGCACACACACACACCACACACCCCCACCCCTACCCACCCCACCCCTACATATATGTTAGTTGATGCCATTATATTTATACCCTAATTAGATTCTAAGGTTATCTCAATTTATATTTTAAGTTCGTATCCATTTGTGATGTTCAAGTAGTTTGAAATGTTGGAATTATATACTATTACTTTGACCGTTAGTTTGTGCACCAACTGAATTGAACATCACACACACACACACACACCACACCACCCCACCCCCTGCCCCCCTCCACCACCCCCTCCCCCACCACACACCACCACACACACACACACACCCCACCCCACCCCACCCCCTACAAGTCTAAGGATGTTCTTGATTAAACATGGGAAATCTCATATCGTTTGCAAAAAGTTCATAGATTCTTAATCCCTAGGGTTATGGATATTAAATTTCTTTCACAGTTATTTCTTCGATTGCGATGGGTGAAGTTCAATTATATGTTAGAACAATAGATCCTCGCAAGTTGGTCAATCATTGTGTGAATAGGTATGAGATCATAATTTGGAGGAATTCACGTCCAAGAAATAATTTGGATTGTGATACCCCTTGATAGACTTATATGTTTTGTTTACCCGACCGATGAACTATTTTATAATCCTATAGAATTAAGTTTTAGAATCAAGGAATTGTCAGATATTCATTAAAATCGGTTAGTAGAAAATTTATTTAACCAAGAGGGTATCGAAAACATAACGTGGGGAATCATAATATACCGTAATCAACTTTAATAATAAGAACACATTCTTTCGAGTGATTTATAAATAATTAAATTTGAGTGCAATCATGATTATTTAGTGGAATGAATCGTGATTAAATAAATAAAGGATATAAATTAGACGGTTATAAATTGGGATTTCCTAGTATTTACTTTGAATCCAGTTTATTTATTTATCTTTGGTCCCTAGTATAGTCATTGCCCAAGTAGTAGGAGCGAAACTCTATAAAACCCTAGTTTAGCTAAAGCCCGTGAATTATCCCTCCCCCACCACACACCACCACACACACACACACCACCCCATCCCCTGCCCCCCTCCACCACCCCATCCCCCACCACACACCACCACACACACACACACACCCCACCCCACCCCACCCCACCCCCTACAAGTCTAAGGATGTTCTTGATTAAACATGGGAAATCTCATATGGAGTTGTTTTGGTTTTCCCAGACTTGCTTTTTATGCCGAACAACCACAAACATTCATTAGGGTTAAAATTTTGTAATGGGAATTGATTTTGGGTCAGTTACAAGCATTATAGAGTAGGTCAAACCCAAAATCCCATGAATCCTCCCATTTTTACCAAAATAAAAAGCAGTGCCAAATCTAACAGGTGCCGAATATATTTGGGCCTTTTTCGAATTGATTCAAACCAAGGAAGTAAGAAAGATGGGACAAAGTGAAATGATTCGAATTTGAATCGAATCGACTTGCGCCTTTAAGTCATTAAATTTGACTCTCTTAAGTTACCCCTCCCCATCATTTTTACAACGTTTCTCCCATACTCTCCCCAAAATCTCGGGACTTCCTTAAGTTCTAGCATTACAAAACCTTATTTCTCCCCCCAAAGAATTTCAAATATCCATCTAATAACTTATAGGTATGAATCATCCTTTTGTTTTTTCATTAGTGATTTATGGTGTTTATGTGTTCTTGCTAGGGTGTATAATTGTTTGCGTGTTTATTGATTCAACTTGCATATTAGTGTTAAAAATGCTTAATTCATGCTTTTATTTCCTTCAAATACAACACCACACACACCCCACCCCACCCCCTTCCCCCCTCCACCACCCCCTCCCCCACCACACACCACCACACACACACACACACACACCGTACCCCACCCCTCCCCCTGCCCCCTCCACCACTCCCTCCCCCACCACACACCACCACACACACACACACCCCACCCCACCCCCTGCCCCCCTCCACCACCCCCTCCCCCACCCTGCCCCACCCCGCCCCATCCCCCACACACGCACACACATACACACATATATATATACACATACACACACAAATATATATATAAATGGAAGAGAGAGAGAGAGAGAGAGAGAAATTGGACCTGAAAGTAGAGAGAGAGAGAGAGAGAGAGAGCAGCGTCGAGAGAGAGAGAGAGAGGGAGGGAACGGTGGGAGGAAAAAAAGGAGGAAAGGGTTTTTGCTGGAAAAGTTGTCACGGTTAATGACCGTGACAAGACCGTGACAATTAAATTTATCACAGACTTGTCATGGTCAATGACCGTGACAATTAGTTGTCACGGTCGTGTCAAGGTCAATGACCGTGACATAAAACGCGTGTTTTTTTATCACGGTCAATGACCTTGACAAGGCTGGCCGGCTGAAAGGTGACAATTTGTCCATTTTGGTGTAGTGTGGGTTTGGTGGTTCGGATATGGGTTTGTTGTGTTTTGTTTTAATGGTGGTAAAATGTTTGGTGGTAGAGGAGAGAGAGTGTGTTGGGGAAGACGATGGGTGTAGGAGTGATAAGGTGTGTGTGAGTGTATGGTATTGGGGTGTGAGTGAGTTGTGTGTGTGTTTAATTTGGACCCAACTAAAATAATAAAGACTCAACTAGGCTTAATAAAACTAAAACTAAAAATAAAATCTAACTAAAAATAACACAAAATAAAAATAATAAAAATATCAAAACTTAAAAAATATAAGATCCTAAGCTATATAAAAAGTAAAATGAATTAAAAACTTAAAATCTAAATGAAAACTAAAGTCCTAAAAAAACAATATAATAAAACTAAAAAAAACTAATCGTAATAAAACTAAAAACTAATAAAAATTAAAATAAAATAAAATTATAAAAAATAAAATAGAAAACAAACCTAAAGAAATCTAAAATAAAACCTAAAAATAATAAAAAAAAAATGACTCAAACTAAAAAAATAAAAATATAAAATAAAATACGAAAGGGAACAAATCAAACACACACGGCTAGGGACAGGGTTTAGGTTGGTTTAGGGATAGGTTTAGGCTCGGGTTGGGGTTGGCTAGGGTTATGAGACAAGGTATTTAGCACCATTCTTGCATAATTGCCTTGATTTAAGCGTTTGAACTCTGCAATGAATATTTGACCTACAAGATAAATATTTAAGCACATAAGACCCATATTATCGAGAATTAGAAACTAAAGTACGTTTATTCGGGGTATAAAATATATAGTTTTGGGTGCTTATCAGGTATTCACAATCTCTTCAATAACGGTCGCCATACCCTGGAGTCTGAAACCTATCACGACTACGTTTGAACGAACGCAATCAATTGTAAAATTATGGGGATAATAGATCGTAATCCGTTTTATGATATCATAATGAGACAATGGGACTTGGGAGATTAACGAAGCACCAGGAGACAGAACTCATGAGGACCCATTTTTGGCAGCGGAATCTCATAACCAGACTCACTGTCATCTGGAACATCGGTCGTGGAACCCTAATCGTTATGGTTGGACTCCTCAGAACCAGTTGGTTCTCAATGGCGCGAGACAACGGGTGAAGGCACGTGCTGAGTTGGTTCTTCGAAAAGAAGGGACTCCCTAGCAACCCGAGGTTAGATAAAGAAAATAATGAGTTTTACAAAAAATCTTAGCAGGTGTTTATCATTGTTAAGTCATCGTTGCTGGTGGAGTTTTACGAAAAATCTTAAAAAGTGGTTTTCATTGTTAAGTCACCGTTATTGGTGGAGTTTAATGTTAGCGAAAAATCTAGACAAGTGGCTTTCATTATTAAGTCACCATTATTGGTGGAATTTGATGAAAAATCTTACAAGTGTTTCATTGTTAAGTCACCGTTATAGGTGGAGTTTGATAAAAAAATCTTAACAAGTGGTTTTCATTATTAAGTCACCGTTATAGGTGGAGTTTTATGAAAAAATCTTAACAATTGTGTTTTCATTGTTAAGTTACCGTTATAGCCTCAACGAACTCCTCCGAAGCACCAACCCTCCTGGAGGCCTCTTCTGCACGCCTGGAAGGAGAACAGTGAGAATAGGCAAGCCCATACATAGGAGAACTGGGACGAGTTGTATCGACGAAACCACTCCTGAAGCCTCCTCCCACGAAAGGACTCACAGGAGGACTGGGCCTTTCTTCTTTAACCTCCTACGCTAAGTTTCTAAGTGTTAGAAAATACAGTTTGCTAAAGTGGAAATGAATAAGTATGAAAAACATGCATACCTCTGATTCGTGGGGAGAATGTGATCATATCACCATTAACGAGGAAGGAGGGGAAGTAACTGGTAAAGCCCTCTTGGTGGGATGCCACTCAGTGTCAGGATTATCATTCAATGTAATATCTTTAGTAGCAGGATTAGTTGGGGTGAGCTGTACATCAGGAGCCCATTTCTTTTAAGACTTAGTGCCCAAAGTCTTTTTCCTTATACGAGGAGCACCAATAATCGAGGGGATTATTGAGATCTTCCTTCGCTTTGACCCCCCCTCATATGGATATACCAAAATGGTGGGAAAAGCGACAGCAGGTGGAACGACAGGAGTGTGTCATTGAAACTTGGAGTTTATCCGTTACACCTCAGCTTGCACTTGCTTTTTCAATTCCTCACTCACTTCAGTAGACATCAGAGGAGGAATGGAGACAATGTGAAACGCATCAAAGGGAACTTGAGAAGAGGGTGGAGACTTAGACTTCGAAGAAGTTTCACTCTTAAAAGCCCTCCCTCTCTTGACCGGAGGGTTAGAAGCTCCTTCGTCGGAAGCTACATCAGTTGGGGCACCCTCGCCAGAAACACCTTCAGAAGGGGCAGGCTGCTTGGGTGTTGGAGCTTTCTTGGACTTGGGGGTGGTAACGGGGATCATAGAGCAATAAGGAGGAAGCTCAAAGGGAGGATCTTTGGGAGTTTGGATCAAAGGGAACTCGACCCCAAGAATGAAATTACCTTTAAGCCCCAACTCCGAGGCAGAAAAATAAAGAACTGGGGGATACACTAGAGGCCCCTAAATGAACTCAAAAAACTGGGCCAGCTGCTTCGTCCAGTACTTCGTTACAAATAGAGAAGTCATGTCCCCTTACCTTGTGATACTTGGGATGGTGACTCGCCCAGCCATCGCAGAAATGACCCCCCCCCCCCACGTAGCAGTAGAAGTGTAGAAGGAGCAGGCCTCGCTAAATGTGACTTTGGGGTGGGATAGCTGAAAAACTGGGCGAGGGGCCCTTTGATCGAAATCGAATTGGCGACTGCACCGATTGGGGTTGTAGTGCTCGCAGGTATATACCCACTCGGTGTAAGAAGGAAGATACCTTGGTGAGAACAGAAGGACCACATCTAGCGAAGGATCTTCAACGATGAGGTCCAAGGTAGTTGGTTGGGCCATCCTTCCTCCATGCTTGAAAACCCCCCAAGTATGAAGGAAAACCTCCTCTCCATAAGGCCTCATTACAAAGCAGTCGAGGTCGTCAATAACAGTAATGAACTCTTTATGACTCTATTTTTGTGGAAAATATATGAGCGAGGGGGTAAGACAGTTTCTCTAGAGGGAGGACAGATAGTTTTGGCTGCTATTACAGGGAAGTGAACGTAGAGGAAGCCTGTTAGAATTATGATATTAAGCAAAGTTGGCTAAGTTATAACGGCCAAGGGACCGTTCCATATCCAAATGAGTTCTGTCAAGCCAAGTATATAGGGATCCTAAGGCCATTGCTGCTAGAGGAAGCCTGATGCCCCGGGCCAAACGAATTGATATATTGACCAAGTCCCTTCGAGGCTGGTTGTTGGGTTTCCCACGCAACACGAAACGAGATAGAATTATAAGAATGTAAGTTGGAAATTCTAGAGATGTACCATGGTCGTGGGCAATAGTAGACGAACCATCCATAGAAGGATCTTGAAAGAAGTAGCTGATGAGAGGAGTGAACGTGACCTTGTTGGATGAACCAATGCACCTTCGGCATATGCGATCCAACTCTGAGCGATCAGCAGCCTCTTCGGCATCTATAGCTTCATCGGAGTAAGGCACATCTCACGTGGGTTCGAGGCCTAAAAGCTCACAAACATCTTCTAGTGTAACAATAAACTCACCCTACACAACTATAAAAGTGTGGGTGGTAACGTTCCAACGAGAGATCAGAACTTAAAGGGCATCATTATTCTTTGAAAGAGTGAACTCTCCAAACCACTTAGCCTGATATAGCCCAACTTTCGCAAGAGTCACAGCCTGGGAGCTTCGCATGGGAGCATTCTAAGCAGCGAAATGAGCTAGAGAGCCTTCAGGCCCCTGGAAATCAATTTAGGACCAATGGAAGTCACTTTGATCAAGAGGGAAATGCAGAGTTCCCTCTCGGGGAAGAAACCCCATCCAACTGAATCTTTGTCTTCGTCACTAAGAACCAAAGAATCACATTTGGCGTTAAAAGTGCAAGTTTTGCAGAGGTCTGAAAAGTCGTTGTCTTTGCTAAAAATTGGAGATCGACGGTAAAAACGTAGTTGCTATTGGTGAGCAACATCCAAGGCGGTGATGCCTATAGTAGCAGCAGTAGCAACAGCGATAGCGACGGAAGTTGGATGAGTACCAGTGTTAGGAACCTCAGGAGTACCTGAAGAGTCTATTTTCATATGGTGGTGAGAGTAAAAGCTCGTGGGGAAGAATTAAAAAGGGCCGAGTAAGATGGAACACAGTCGTTAGAGGCGGTGAAGAAGGCAAAGAAAGAAATAACCAGAAGATAAGCTTGGTAACAATGGCGGTTTGATGTTTTCTCTCTCTAAAGCCTCTGTGAGTTTGAAGAATACGAAGGTAAGGTAAATGAAAAATGGATAAGTGTTTGAATAATAGCCGTTTGAATTTTTATAAGTTAACTTTTGAGTTTTCCAACACCGCACGTGCAAAGCCGCCCTTAATCATCCAAATGGACACATGGCACTTCGGGGATTGCTCTGGCAGTTGAAAAAATGACACCAACTCATTAATGAAGTGACACATTGGTAATCGAAAGGGTTGCTTTCAAACAAGTTATGATTTTGGTGCCATAATGTTTTGTCAGGCACATCGGATATCACACAACGCAAAAGCTCTTACCGCGGTTCAAAAAGCTACGATGTCCCCTCATCACAAGTCCAAACGGGTTTGGCTTTGACTCAGGCACATCGGAGATAATTTTTTTCTTTTCGAACAAGATGAAATGATGGCGCAACACCGTTCAAATAAGACAGTACCTTCAAATTGGGAGAATTTCCTTGTGACGATTTACAAGGGAGAATTTCAACTTTAGAGGAAAGACACCACACAGTTCAGTTAAAAAAATCATGATGTCCCCTCGCTATAAGCCCATTAGGAGTTATTTATGGCTTTAGTACATCGGGGATAATTTTACTTTTTGAACAAGACAAAATGGAGATGAATAGCCGAATAACGACACATGGGATAATTTTACTTTCGAAGAGTCATAATGGGTAATTGGCAGTTTCCTCAGGCATTTCAGGAGAATTCCAATAGCTAAGGAAGAAGACTGAACGATTAAGGCACAACGATAGGAAAAAGTTGCGATGTCCCTTCGCCATTTACCGACGATTCACAGCGTTTTGGTTCAGCTACATCGGGGAGAATTTTACTTTTTCTTGGCAGTGATAATGGCATAAGTTGTAACGTAAATAGAGATGCAAGAATTTTTTCACAAATAGAAGGTTCATCGAATTGAGAAGTTTTCGTGCAGACATTTTTTGTTACCACATCAAATCTCCACACGAAGGGGCAAATATATGGGGCTTGAAGATAATCTCGAGATTAGAGATAATCCCCCCAGATAATACAACAAACTCAAGGGAATAAGGCAGCGAGACAACTCAAGTGAGGTAGCTCAGCCTGGCAGCTCAAGCAAGGTAGCTCAGCGTGGCAACGCAAGTGAGGCAGCGAAACGTGGTAGCCTAGGGAGATCTTCCAGCGAAGTAACTGGCCGGGAGGGCTCATTCTTTAGCTTTGTTGTCTTACTTAGTCCTGCTGTATATTTTTATATTGGCTACAAGCTATAACGATTATAATGATGAAACGATTATAACGCTATTCAGTGTGAGTTCAAACGGTACTCGCAAGAGATTAGGCCTAACAGGGTCTAGGAGAGCTTTCATGCTCTATCGAGAGACCTTGCCGTGTGAACTTCAGAGGGACTTAGTTTTGAGGATTGAGAAGTGAGGCAGCGTTGGGGCTTGTCCTGACCATCTTAGATACACCTAGTATAACACCGAAAGACCTTTGATCGTGGAATCTTGGACGGAGCAGCCTTGAGTTCCATTGTGCATTTAGTTGTGAACCAAACAACCCTCTACTTAATGTTACGTCTACTTTAGACGATGTCATTAGCCAGCTAAGCAATGTCAAATCTACACTCGAATAAACCACCGTGGTATTTGGGGCTGTCAGACAGTTGGTGAGTCGCCTCTGTGATGACAGCCCCCTGACGCACAGTGGTTAGGCAAAATGCATGTCTTGGCATTTAATGTTTATGACGTGGAGCTGACTAGTCCATCAAGAATTTAATGTTTGTGACATAAAGTATGAGGGATGTCTTTCACAGCTGTGAAAGACCGAGGTACCTCATAAGTGGTGTGGGGGGCTATTTATGGGCCTCGGCCACTTCTGAGGGGGATGATGTTTTTTCAGAGTTCTTTTTAGAGAGTATTAGAGAGAAAATATATCAGAGAGAAGTTATTACAAATCACAACTTTTACTCACCCGCTATTGTCATTTATTACGAAGCTTTTAATAGCTGACTAGAGATATTTGAGAGTTGGTTGGTGTGTTTGGTTGTCTGCCAAGGTGTATCTAGGATGCTTACTCATCTTTCCCTCTGACTGAGTTGTTTCTGAGTTTTCTTTATTGTTGTTTGGATTATACACTAGTGTATTGCGAGTTCAATCCGTGTGTTGATAAAATACAATATTATGTGTTTTTTGTGTCCATTGAAGAGTTTCTGGATGATCATTTATCATCATACTTATAGGTGTTACACCTTAACTAGTATTACCATACTCCCAGACTATAAGGGGTCTACCCTCTTACAAATTTTTCAAGATTTTTCCTAAATTTTCTTCTTCTCTATCTCTCTCTCTCTCATCAAACCAAACTCTAACAAAGGCTGAAATCTTAATTATAAATGGAGAATAAGGATGGTTTTTAGGTTATTAAGTTAGCCAAATGATGTTTCCATGTCATTTAATCAAAATTAAACACTTGGTGCGCTAAAAGACAAAATACAACTTAAAAGCATGGACATCTTTATAATCGGTTTGTAAAATTGCCATAACTTTCTACTCGGACATACATTTAACACACCATTTGTGGAGTTGTGATCCTAACTCAAAGGTCTAAAACTTTATTTTTTTCCTTAGACAATTATTATAAAATCTTGTAGATAAAAATTAGTCATAAACAGGAATGATGATTTTCCCTACCGACACTTTACAACTATTATCAAACTATATAATTTTATCATTATTATCCTTAGGGACTTTCCCTACCGGCAAAATGTTTTCATCAAAATTGAAATTTCTTGATTTTTGAAGGTACAATTAGAATAAAAAATGATAATATAACATATATTATATAAATATAATTATTTATAACATAATTTAATCATGACTCAATATAGTGATCATAGTTGTATTCATGTTATCACAATATTTATGTAGGTAACTATGTATAACTGTGTATGCATTTTTTTATGAGTTCATCTGTCAGATTGTTATCTTAGAAAAAAGTAAAATAGTCATTTTTTAGTTATTTTTACATAATCAATATACCAATTTTGCTTCTTGTGCAAAGTAAGGGTTTTTAGTAAAAAATCTTTGAGATTTTGATTTAGTTTTTTTTATAAAGGCCTAATATTAAGGCCTGTATGTATGAAGATTTGGCGTTATATGTGTTTATTGGTGAAAAAGGAGAGAAACAACTAAATAATTTCACATTTTCACCTTCGCCACTTTGTAACAAAATTTTACTCTACCCTTTAATTTGATGGATCATTTTGTGACATTTGTGTGGCAACATATAATATTTTATTTCAATTTTTAATGTAATCAAGATTGAAAAAACATTAATTAACATTTTTTTATTTGATATATAACTCACCATTACATTAAACAAACAACTTAAGAAATAAAACTAAGCATCCTACATATATTTTCCAACTCTAAAGGAGTTTTAGACCAGTAATGGTAGTTGCGTTGAATTATGGAGCTAGCTCTGCCACTAATGTCAAAATTGACTATTGAGTTGGTGGTAAATCGTACTTGTCGTCATTGTCCACATAATAATGAAAAACTGGGTTCAATTCAACCATAGGATAAGCGAATCTCACGTATGCCATGAATGCTTTCTCGTATGTGTAAAATTTTTGAATTTTCTAATTGGCTTCCCTGCCCGTTTGCTAAACAACGTCGCGGACATTGTAGTAAAGTTTGGGCCGAATGCTTTCGAAAAAATGTAAAGTCTATGATCACTTATTGTCTCAAGTGCGAGATAAATGGGTGGATATTTGATTGGTGGTGATAAGTGGAAGATGATAATGTAATATGTAAGGAAAGTGACTTTTTTTTGGTGTGTCAGTTGGAATGCCGCGCCAAGAGTTCCCACGACATTCTAATTGTGCACTTACCCTAGCATTACCACTATCATATTTGTAAATATGAGAGCATTTTCCTCTCAAATTTGTCATTAATTTTACGAGATGATACCCTTTTTTAATGCTTTGGAGTGTTGTTTCTACCAACTGCATTGGCCTGATGCCTTGGAGATGTCTTTAACTTGACAAAATAACATTAATTTTGGCATTCCAAAGCATTAAAAAGTGGTAAATTTGAGAGCGAAATTTCAAGCATGACAAAAATAGGAGACACACGATTGGTGGAACGTCCTTGGAACTATTGACTCAACATTTATAACTGACGCAGTATTTCTTGCCTCCCACTTAGACCATCTCCAATGCATCCAATGTTATTTTTGCTACACCCTAAAACAAGTGAAACTCGAAAACATTAAACAAAATGAATAAAAAAATTAAATAGAAACTCTCCTGCGCGAATGGTGAAAATGGATAAAAATAATAAAAAATGTCGAAAAGTGCTATTAGACAAAAAAAAAGGCTCGCGCGACAATCCAAATGTCGCTAATGCTCGTAAATTTGATCCAAAATATAAAAAATCCTATTTTTTGTTAGAGGACTTAAAAATACTCTTATAAAAACACTAAAAAAAATAATGACCATAATGCTAAGTAAAACTATATAATTTTTTTCCACTTCTTTGAGATAATATCGTAATTAGACACAAACTCTGCTTTTCAAAAAATTAAACTTAACCCACCCATACGTGTATCGTCTCGATTATACCTTACACATCAACTCACTTGTGCGTTATGCATGAACATTTAAAGACAAATCTATAAATACAATATTATCTCAATAAATAAAGTAAAAAAACTAAAATTAATATATATTTATTTTTTATCTGAATGAACCTCTGATTGTTTGTTTTTAGCAAGGTTATAAAAGACGTGGAGGTGACCGAGGCGTGGACGCCAAGCCTTAAGCCTTAGAAGCCTAGGCAGGCCTCAGGCGTAAACAGACGTGAAAAGGCGTTTAGGGCTTGTTTAATAAATTTAAATATTTTTTAACCATAACAAGGCTATTAAAAATACTAAAATTGTACATACCTTAAAAATATGTTTGAATATTGGCAAATTAAAATACTATTTGATCGTTTTGGACGAGATATTGGTCCGAAATCTAAAAAAAGTCCTTAAAATGAGATATCGTTTCACTAAAGAAAATTTGTTTAAAAAAAATGTGCCTTAAGACTTTTACCAAGAATATGGCGTAAAAAGCTTAAGGCAGGGCGTTTCTACCAAGCATCAAGCCTAGGTGCGCCTTTTAGAACACTGATTTTTAGTTATATGACTGTGAATACTTAATACAATTAATGTAACGATTTGTCATTACTAATAATTTACTAATTTGTTTTATGTTAGTCTCATTTAACAAATATAAAATTCACTTAGGTGTTGTTTATTTGTACCTCTTAAGTCTCAATCTGAACCATTCAGACTTAGACACCAATAATATTTATTTTTTAAATGATTAAGAGGCTAACGACTAGTTTTGCCTATAAATAATTAAGAAGTTAATGTACCTCTGAAATCTGAATCACTCTAAATACATTAATTCAGAGGTTCATTCAGATATAAAAAAAACATATTTTAAGATTCAAATTCAGAGTTCAGATTTTAGATTCAGAATATTGAGACTAATGTATTGTTTGATTTTACCTCTTAAGTCTTAATCTGAACCATTCAGGGTTAAGATGTACCAAATAGTGTTTAATTTTTTTAAACGATTAAAAGGTTAAAACTATATTTGCCTTTGAATGATTAAGATGTAGAGTTACACCTGAAGTCTGAATCAGTATACATACAATCATTCAAAGGTCCATTCAGACATAAAAACAAATATATTTTTAAGACTTCAGATTCATTAAATCTAAACCTGAATCATTCAGATTTAAAAAATACCCAATAATATTTATTTTTTAAATAATTAAAAGAATAACGACTATTTTTCAGTGCTAAGATAAATTTTTAGATTTCAAAATTGAAATTCACACTTCAAATTCACATATAAAAAAAAATGAAAAAACAAATCCAACCTTAATATTGAGACTAAAGAAGCTTTTGAGGTTATACTCATCCTACGACACGAACTTCCCGTATAAAGTACAATTTCTCTCTATGCACACAAAATAAACTAAATTTCATTTTTCCATTGCAGCCGAGCTTTTTTCACACCAGCAAAAGAAAACGAGCACCAAAACCCTACGATCCGATCAGATCTACACAAATCCTTCACAAATTTCCCTATTTATATATCTATATCTATATCTATATGTATTTTTGTATGTAATATGTAATATGTATGTAATAATATTGTATATGTATATGTGTGTATTTTCATCCGTTCATCAGATTACTCAAAATAAACACTTTTTCAGTTATTTTCACCTAATCAATGTACCAATTTTAGGTTTTTGTGCGAAGTTGGGGTTTTAATTTGTTGAAAAATGTGGTTGATCTTGAGCTAGGGTTTGTGTTTTTTCTGAAGGTTTAAATTTGAGGGTTTGTTGTTGTATGAAGATTTGGTGTTGTTTGTGTTATTTTGGTGAAGAAGAGGAAGAGAGTAGCAGCATGAAGGAGGGTATGGAGGATATATTGGGGGGTTGTGAAGAGGAAAGTGAGGGTTTGGAGCAAGGGTTTTTGTTAGGGCCACAGGTGGGTGAGGAAAGGAGGGGGAGGCGGTTTAACGAGATTGCGGGGACGAGTAGTGGCGGTGGGGAGGGGTTGATGGGGGTTGATTTGAATTTGGGGTTGGGGAAGGAGGCGTGTTCGTCGTCGGTGACGGGGGAGAGTTGTGAACGCGATTCGCAACATAAACGGCCGAAAGTTCATTCCTTTTCACTGTGAGATTTTTTTACTTCTTGACGTTGAATTGATACGATATATGTCAATAAGTTATATTTTGTGTGTCAATTTTGCCCTCTAAGGGGTCGTGAATGCTGAAAAGTATGTTTGTTTTTGTATTTGAATGTACCTCTAAATGTATGTTGATTGTTTGGAGTTTTTGCCACTACTAACAATTTAGTAATTTGTTTTATGTTAATGTCATTTAGCAAATAAAATAAGAGTAAAAGTGGAATGGAATTTCATTAAAATTTTTTTTAGCATTAAGCATTTAGGGTCCATTTGTTTTTTTAGACTCTGAATGCTGAATGCTTAATGCTGAACTCTGAATGTTGAAAAGTATGTTTGTTTTTTTATTTGAATAAACCTCCGAGTTGATGCTGTTTGTTTGGAGTTGATGCTGTTTGTTTGGAGGTATTCGACTCTGAATGCGGAATGCAATTAATTTTACCATTTTTCCATTACTAACAATTTAGTAATTTGTTTTATGTTAGTGTCATTTAGCAAATAAAATATAGAAAATTAAGGTAAAGGCCATGTTCCTTCCTGTATTTGGATTTTTAGGACAATGCTTTTCAAGTTTATAAATCTAGTCCCTGTGGTACAATAGCATTTATAAATCTAATCCCTGTGGTACAATACCCTTTATTTTTTTGGTCCGCGCCAGCGTCACCATTTTTCATGGTGTTTTTAGTACAAGGACTAAATTTATAAAATTATATGGAGTGTCCTATTTTTATACACTTTAAGCATTATGAGGACCTTTTCCCCAAACCCCTAATAAAATAAAGGTAAAAATGGAGTGAAATTGTATTAAAAAAATTTAGCATGACGCATTCAGAGGTGTACTTTCCTCTTAACGCTCAATGCTGAATTTGAACTATATTTCAGCATTAAGAGGTAAAAACAAACACCAAATATCACCTCTTAATGCAGAATGAAACTCGATTCAACATTAAGAGGTAAAAACAAACACCCCTAAGACCGTCTCAATACATGATATATTATCAGGTGTTTGTTTTTATCACTGGGGGGAGGGGGGTGTTTTTACCTCTCTTAATGTTCAATTGAGTTTCATTTATATTGAACCTTTGTTTTTAGGTCTTAATGCTGAAAAATACTTAAAATTCAGTTCTTGCCGAATGGTTAATGCTTAGGCTATGTTTTTAGTAGGAGAGAAAAGAAAAGAAGGGGAACTTAATAAGAGACGAGAGGAAAAAAAAAGATAAATTAATATTCCTTCCTTTGCTTTCGGAGTTTAGGAGATACGAGAAAATAACTTTCTATCTTGTTGTTTGGGAGTTGGAAGAAACATAATTTTTATTAAGGAGGAAGAAGGTGAAATTCATTAAGAAACTTTCTTTTCCCTCCTTTGTTTCCGATTTGGAAAGAAAGCTTTGCGGAGAAAAGAAGGGGAAGTTTTTTAAAAATTTTCCTTTATTTTCTCTCCTTTTAAACTACTAAACGAGAGAGTGTTTCCTTTCTCTACTGTTTAAACTCTTAAACGAAGGAAAGGAAACACTTTTCCCTTCCTTTCTTTTCCTTTATAATGCAATTTTGTTTCAGTTTTACCCTTGTATTTGCTAAAGGACACTATTATAAAACAGCTTGGTAGATTATTTCTAATGGTAAATTAATCAAATTTCCTGGATGGATTCAACGAAATAATAAGTGTAAACAAAAACATTCATAGGTTCATTCCTTTTTATTGTAAGATTGCTCCTAATGCTGAAATATACTTACAATTCTGTTTTACCTCTGCTGAATGCTTAATGCTGAATATTTTTAATGAAGTTTTATTCCAGTTTTACCCTTATTGTATTTGCTGAAGGACAATGCAAGACCTCTCTATGCGTGTTTGTTTTTACGTCTTAATACTGAATTCAGGTACAATTTACATCAATAAGTAATATTTTGTGTCCCTTTTGCCTCTTAATGTTGTATGAGAGTTAAAATTATCTATAAGTGAATGCTTGATAGTGAATTATGTAAATGAAAATTTAGCACAGTTCTACTCTCGTCGTTTTTGCTAGATGAAAGTAATATAAAATATAATCAACTCAATTTAATGCGTTTAAATCAATAAGTAATATTTTGTGGTTCCTTTTTGCCTCTTAGTGTTGTATGAGAGTTGAGGTTGTTTGCTTTAACGATTTTGAATCGAGTTCCATTCAGCATTAAGAGGTTATATTGAGAGGTTGGTTTTAGCTCTTAATGCTGAAAGACTACTTAAAATTCAGTTTTGCCCCTGCTGAATGCTGAATATTTTTAATGAATTTTTGTACGAGTTTTATCCTTATTGTAATTGTTCAAGGACACTAATATAAAAACGCATGGTAAATAATTACTAAATGGTAAGATAGTCAGATTACCTGTATCATGGTTCAAAGTATCGGCCGAGTTGACTCGGTATCGGCCGAGTCAACTCGGAATCGGAGGGTACCGATACGATACAGAGTGGCGTTTAAAAAAAAACACCGAATCGTGTTGTCTCGCCGAGATATCGGCCGAGACAGCCGATACAGTGTTGACACGTGCAAATAATTATTTTGTAATATGTTTAAGTGCCAAACATGTGCAAATAATGATTCCGAGGTCCTGAATGTTTAAATGCCACCACTTTTTTTAGGAACAAATCCATCACTTGTGTAAATAATTATTTTGTAATATGTTTAAATTCCATCACTTTTTTAAGAACCTGAATGTTTAAATGCATATAATTATTTTTCTCTTTTATGTTAGGTTTTTTTTTCTTCTCTCTTTTTTAAGAACTTGAATGTTTAAATGCCACCACATTTTTAAGGAACAAATCCATCACAGATTCACATGTGCAAATAATTATTCTAAAATATGATGTCAATATTTCTTAAAACCGATCTTTATCATTGTTTTGTACAAATAAAATTTACACAATTATTTTGTACAACATTTTTTTAAAAGAAAACTGTTTTGATAAAAAAAGTGAAAAGTTTTGTGAAAAAAAACTCAAAACACTTGTTTTTTTAATTTTAATAAACGTGTTAGTTAATGAACATATGTAAACAAATAACATTTGGTAAATAATATTTATAACTCATGAAAATAATGTTTTGTACAAAAAACGTTTAGAATTTCTAAAAATTCCTAAAAATAATGTTTTGTACAAATAATGTTTGGAATCCTAATAAAAAATGTTTAGAATTTCTAAAAATAATGTTTTGTACAATAAATGTTAAGAATTTCTGAAAATTTTCTAAAAATAATGTTTTGTACAAGTACAAACAATGTTTAGAATTTTATAAAAAATGTTTAGAATTTTCTAAATATTCCTAAAAACAATGCGTTTGGTACAAATAATGTTTGGAATCCTAATAAAAAATGTTTAGAATTTTTAAAAAATTCCTAAAAATAATGTTTTGTACAAAAAATGTTTAGAATTCTTTAAAAAATGTTTAGAATTTCTAAATATTCCTAAAAATAATGTTTGGTACAAATAATGTTTGGAATCCTAATAAAAAATGTTTAGAATTTCTATAAGTTTCCTAAAAATAATGTGTTGTACAAAAAAAGGTTTAGAATTTCTAAAAATTCCTAAAAATAATGTTTAGAATTCTTAAAAAAATGTTTAGAATTTCTAAAAAAATCCTAAAACTATTGTTTTGTACAAAAAATGTTTAGAACTCTTTAAAAAAAATGTTTAGAATTTCCAAAATAATCCTAAAAATAATTTTTAGAATTCTTATAAAATGTTTAGAATTTCTAAAAAATTCCTAAAAATAATGTTTTGTAGAAAAAAATGTTTAGATCTACAAAAATGTTTGGAATGTAATCATTTTTATGTATCTTCAATGTAATTTTTTGTGAAAAATTCCTAAAAATAATGTTATGTGAAAAATTCGTAAAACTTATGTTCAATTAATGTTTTGTACAAAGAATCTTCAAATAATGTTTTAAATAATGCCTAGTAATTCTAAAAATTCCAAAAACTTATGTTCAAATAATGTTCAGTAATTCTAAAAATTCTTAAAATTAATGTCTTTTTCAAAATTGAATCTGACAAGTCCGTTGCGCTTCAGTATAATCAATTGTACAATGCAATGCATATTGAATGATGGTTTTGAGCGTATCTAATTGGTCTACATTGTTAATCTTATGTTTTTAAAATTTTCTATATTTTTTTCAGAATTTTTTGCGGTCTCTAAATAGCGTATATTTGCGTATCTCCCGATACCGCGACCGAGTTGAAAATCGAGTGTCCGATACCGGTACCGATACCGAGACTTTGAACCATGACCTGTATTCAGCATCAGCATTCAGAACCAAATAAGTTTAAACAAACATGAGAGGTTGAGAGTTCAGCATTAAGCATTCAACAGTCAGTATTTGGAGGCTAAAAAACAAACGGCCCTTAAATGCTGAATTGAGACACAATTCACATCAATAAGTAATATTTTGTGTTTTCTTTTTGCGCACTGCCGATGCTGGATGCTTAATAGTGAATGGTGAATTTTTTTTAATGACACTTTATTACAGTTATTACCCTTGTCGTATTTGGCTAAATGACAGTATTAAACAGTTAATAAACAATTAACAATGGTAAAAATAATCTGTATTCAACATTTAGAACCAATTAAGCTCCAATAGAGAGGTTCATTCGGACAAAAAGACGAGCAAAAGACTTTTCAGCATTTAGAGTTTAGATTCTAAGCATTAA
Source organism: Sambucus nigra (assembly GCA_949130495.1). NCBI lineage: Eukaryota > Viridiplantae > Streptophyta > Magnoliopsida > Dipsacales > Adoxaceae > Sambucus > Sambucus nigra. The sequence goes on along the minus strand of OX422208.1, from coordinate 39,373,637 downwards.
GCATTCAGCGGCTGAAAAAATAGATGGGTTTCCTTATCTTTCTTAGTGATGTATGTTTTTTTTTTTATGCTATACATTCTTTGATTGGTTAATACGTGTTTAGATAAATGGTGAATGTTGTACTGAATGAAACAAATTGATGTATATTCGATTTGAGGACACGAGCATTCTACACACGCTATGCTTGTGTGGATAGTTTTATTGTTGTGGAGTTTTTTCTAAACCGTTTAATGTAGTGGGTAGTTTTTCTTATTTGATTAAACTGTATTTCTGGAATGTAGGAAAAATTGGTGCGTCACTCTTCCCTTTCTATATTAGTATTGATTAAGTATTAGTGGATGCCTGTGCTTATGACAGATATAATATTAATTTTACTTTCAATGTACTTGTGTCTATTATGCTTTTTTTCCGTGTCACATTTGTATTGTAACTTTTTAATTACGGGCCAAAATATATTTTATATACTTGAGGGTCTAAATTAAGAATTTAGGAGAGATGTAATTTCTTAAAGATAAATAAGGGTTTAAATAAAATAATACAAAATTAAGGATAATACTACAATGAGATTGCTTCGAGTATTGGTGAGGGTATTATGGAGATTAATTTGAATCCGGGATTGAGAAAAGAGCCTTGTTCGTCGTTGGTTCAGTTGGAGAGAGAGAACGCCTTGTTCGTCGTTGATTCAGTTGGAGAGAGAGAACCGTGAACGCGACTTGCACAATAAACGGCCTAAAGTACTAGTGGATGCCTGGCACGGATATCGTTTTATGTTCACTCATCTGTTACTTTTTAGCATTTCGTTAAACTTATTAATCTGAAAGTACGTTTCAAGTTAGATTCATCTTATGGATGTTATAAAAAGATTTTTATCAAATTCATTATTCTGTATTTCTTTTGTGTTGGAATCATATTACAATAGAAAAAAGATGGAAGGACGGTCTTCAGCAATAGTCCATCCCCCGGAAGTGATGTATTGCTTATATACATTGGCTTCTTTACCTCACATAATGGCCATTGCTTCCTTCCGTTAGCTGGCTTGCTTTCTACATTGAGTTACTCTCTAGTGTTTTTTTGATGTCACGTTGTGCATGTGTTTGGAACTGAGATGTATATGCTGATGGAACTAGAAAGAATTTGCGTGTTGGAGATGACTTTGGATTTTAACACCGTAGTCAGCATTATTCTGATTATGAAAATCTTTGCAGGGATTGGGAGTGCCATTTTGCATCTGTGACATCAGATAACGACAGTTATAGTTTGCTTGGAAGGGACTATAATGCTAATCAGAGTTCCTCTAGGAGTGAGCTCCATTACCTTTCTCCATTGTTGAAAGATGGAGGGGATGATAATCCCCTTGATTTTGACAGTGGGAAGGATGATGAAGGAGATGACTCATGTACTCTGAAAATGGAAGATTCAGAAGTTCGGATGGATCTTACAGATGACTTGCTGCATATGGTACCATTTTCATATTTTTATAGGGAACTACGTTTCCCCTTGATTCTTATATAATTATTGATATTTTACTCAACATTGTGCTCTATGTTGTCAGGTTTTCTCTTTCTTGGACCACATAAATCTTTGTCGAGCGGCTAAGGTTTGCAGGCAGTGGCGCTCAGCTAGTGCTCATGAAGATTTCTGGAAGTTCTTGGATTTTGAGAACCGGAACATATCCTTACAACAATGTGAGTATTGTTTCGATCATCATCATTATCATTGATTCACTGCTTTATCCTAATTAAATGGGGTCGGTCACGTGAATTTATTTTCTCATTGTTTTCTATTATAATTAACGTTGTCTACTAAACCTATATTCCTAAGATCTTTTCTTATTAACTTCCCACGTTTGTTTTCTCGTTCGTCGTTGTTTATACTATGTTATGTAGTATTGTTTTGATCTCGTTTGTTAGTTACCTTTTAAAAAGGAAAAATACATTGTTTGAGGGTTAATTATGCAATGGTGTTTTTGGAGGGGGATGGACCCAAGAATGAAAATGTTGTAGTTGTCAAAGCATGTATTGTATCGCATATGAAACACCTATGTATTATCATATCATATTGTAGGACACAGTGCAAAAAATAAAAATGCAATAACAATAAATATGTAGAGAACGCATTATAATACTCCCTCCGTTCCAAATTAAGAGTCCACTATTCCTCTTTGGGACGTCACAAATTAAGGGTCCACTTGCCTTTTTTTGGACATAATCAACGAACCACGTTCCACGATGGTGAACTAGAGTTAATCTTGGCCGTTAATTGAATGTCACCTTAATCCATACAAAATACAGACATGGACTCTTAATTTGGGGCGGAGAGAGTACATAGTAACACATCTAGTGTAAGACAAATCTTAGGACATGATTACGTTGCCTCTTTTGCCTTTGTGATAAAAAAGTGTGGGTGCTTGAATCCCTGGCTATATAAGAATATTAGGATACAAGATAAAGAAAAGAGTACAACAAATAAAACAAATATTAATTTACATTTTTATGAGAAAAACACAAAAACCTATATGGATCGGTATGATACGACCAATATGGTAAGGTACAACGCTACATGCAATGCCATTTTGTTGATGTATTGTGTGTCGTATGATACTAACAAATAGAAACTACTTTCCCCCTGTGCAGCTGACTGTAAAAGGCTATTTTACAAACCTCTTTTTTGTTTGAATTGTGTGCGTGAAGGGTGGGGGGAGGCTAAATTCCCCATGCCAAGCCTATGTGCTAAGCTGTTTCACTCTATGCATGCTCTGTCGTTATAGCAAGATTCAAATTGCCTATACATTGTTATCTGACTTGAGCTATGATAGGATAGGATCGTGCGTGCTGGGCCCTTCGCGTGTCCTATACAGGCCGAGTTTATCGCACCTAGATAGCTCGTCTTTACGTTAGACTAAAAAAATGTAGTTGAAGTTACGTTGGGGGCTGTGAACTAACACGTATAATAGCCTAATAGGAGCACGATTGTCGCCAACGTGATTGTATTATACATATCTAATCACGCGTTGCTCATTTTGCAAAATATACCTGTACTGCAAGTTAAAAAGCACATAATAACATCTGTGGTAAATAAAAAATCTACATCCCAGCTGCTGTGCAAGATTTATGTACAGTGTGAACTTGGAAGTTGGGGAGTCCAGTGACTAGAGTTTGCAACGGGGGTTGATGTGGCCCCAGAGTAGTTAGCGTGTTACTATAGTAGGTGAGCTCAAACAATTGGATCAAGTCTGAAAGTCCCATCTCATGTTCTCTACAAGTCTGCAAATTGGAGCGAGGAGAAGTTACAAATCTGAGATTTCTAGCAACAGCTCAGATCACCCAAAAAGAGAAGAGTAGAACCAAAGTAGTCTGGAGTTTTTATTCACTTTTTAACCCTTCTCTTATCACTATTGTTGGCGGAACCCAATTTCTAACTTCTTACGTTACTAAATTATCCTTCATATTTAATAAAAGTTCGTGTCAACTCCGTTTGTCTTATTGGTTTATTGCACAACCTACCAAAATATCAAATATATGTCATATTAGCCCCCGATCACATAAGGGGTGAGTGTTTCACGCATCCTCAACATGCACACACACACCCCAAAAAAAAAAGATTCGCCTATGAATGTGGGATTCAGTCCTATGTCTCTGGGTCAACAAACACACCACGAAGTTATCGTATCTGAGTTTATTCTTAGTGGATTCGGATTCGAGCCATTAATGAGTTCCTTTGTGATGTAAAAGTGCGAAGTGTAAACACTTTTCAATTACGCTCCAACGCTCTCATTCTCCGTAATGTATTAGCTCCGTATAAAGGGAGCATAAATATTATAATGGGCCACGTGCTTGTAATAACTCTAGTAGCTATTAAGACTTACAATTGCCAAGCTACTCAATAAGATTTATAGTTAGTATTCTTTTATTATCTTAAAATAGAACCAAATACTATTAATTTCATTTCTAAGGCTCCAATTGCATGTGTCCTATGCTACACATGTAGACATTCTCTTCCTCTAGTAGGAGTTGCGTCCCCGATGGTTCCCAACCGTTGCAGCCTTTCTCTTGCTACGGACTTCCACTTGTTTATTGTTTCCATGGCTTGTAATGGTGAGACATTTTGAGTTGCAAGGCCGAAATACTGATAAGTGACGACTGTCATATTCCTCCTTGCCAGACTGCAGCCACAAATAAGAAGATATGTACTTACTAGGTTGTGAGGGACGACTAGAGTTTACTCATTTGAATAGGCCAGTAGTAATCAATTAATTGGTTCTTTTGAGTTTTGTATATGATTTGGGCTGAATACCTAATTTTACAATAGTAGGTATTTAGAGAAGTATAGTGGTGCAGCGCACACGATGGATCGAGGAACATACACATTCCCAGGCTGCCCGAAAGAGTCTTTTTTAGATCACAGGTAAGGAGGGTGAAAGCACTTTATCTGAAGAGAGGTGAGGTAGGTAGATCAAATACCAAGAGGCTAGGTGATGGGAATCCATTTTATTTTTCTTTTATTTTCATTGTATTTTCTATTTTTAGTTATTTTTAGGCCTTTTCTTTCCTTAATTAGTTTCCAAGCGTGTTTGGGACTAATTAGGCATAATTTTATTTTGTAGTCGGGTATTTTAGTCATTTTAGCTAATTACTTGATTAGCAAGTAATTTCTCTCATATAAGATATCTCTTGTATTCTCATTTGTACTCATTCTTCAATTCTTGAATAAAAGGCATCTTTTGAGTCTCTCTTTAAAAGTGAGGGTTTGTTTGTTTCTTTAAGCCATTGACGTGTAGTTTATGCCAAATTGGTATCAGAGCGGGTGTCGCTCCAAACATTGGTGTTCGTGTGTTAGTTTGTATCGGTGTGCAGTGTATCAAAAATCGTACACTATTTTCTCAATGGCTCTGAAGAAACCAGACAACAAGTTGAAGAGATTCAAGAATTGAAGGAATATTTGGCAAGAATGGAAGAGAAGAAGAATAGAGGAATTGACCGAAATTTCAAGAAGACAACAAGTTCAATTTGAAACCTTAATGCAACAATTTCTATGTTGCAAAACCCTAACCCTAGCCCCTAAAACATCCCCACCCACGCTTCCGCAACCATTACCACCTCTTTACCTCTAAAAATGAAAATGTCAACATCAAGAAGAACCAATCTAACCCTATCCGAGACCCTGACAACCAAGAAAATTCTGCCCAATCTAACCCTATCCGAGACCCTGACAACCAAGAAAATTCTGCCCCAGATTTGTTTGGTCGAACTAGGGCAGCAACTGAGCAATTCAAATAAAAAAAAAATTAACCCGGATGAACAAGAGAGCCCCGACGACAACCCACTGACCCAGTGCTGCAATACAGCTGCTGGCGGAGTGATTCTGGCCACGACACGATTTTCGGCAGACACAAAAAATCATCAAACATTGGTATCAGAGTGGGTGTCGCTCCAAACATTGGTGCTCGTGTGTTGGTTTGTATCGGTGTGTGTAGTGTATCAAAAATCGTACGCTACTTTCTCAATGGCTCCGAAGAAATTTAAACCTCAAGTTGAAGAGATTCAAGAATTGAAGGAATATTTGGTTAGAACGGAAGAGAAGAATGAATGAAGAATAGAGGAATTGACCGAAATTTCAAGAAAGCAACAAGTTCAATTTGAAACCTTAATGCAACAATTTCTATGTTGCAAAACCCTAGCCCTAGCCCCTAAAACATCCCCACCCACGCTTCCGCAACCATTACCACCCCTTTACCTCTAAAAATGAAAATGACAACATCAAGAAGAAACAATCTAACCCAATCCGAGACCCTTGGCAACTAAGAACATCTAATTCTGCCCCAAATTTGTTTGGTCGAACTAGGGCAGCAACTGAGCAATTCAAATAAAAAAAAAATTAACCCGGATGAACAAGAGAGCCCTGACGACAACCCACTGACCCAGTGTTGCAATACAGCCGTTGGCGGCCTTATTCTGTCCTCGACACGATTTCCGGCAGACACAGAAAATCAACAAACTTTCAGACATCCATTTGCAGGCGGTAGACCTTCAAACCTCTACTCGGATCACATTCCGGCACCAAATAAACCCGGAGAAGTCTCATGCTGCCCTGTTGACACCCGAAACTTCCAAAACCTATTGTTCGGGTTGAAACCACTGTCCAGAAACCACACCAGGGTAATTCAGACCCCGAAAAACTTCATAAACCCCCCGATCCGCCCAAGCATGCCCAAAAACGCTCCGAAAACCTAGGGTTTCGACCCATTCTAGTCCAAACTCCTCCTGTGCTAGCCGACCACCCCTTTGCCCTAGGTGGATCCCTCGAACAAATTCAAGAACTAGGATTTGTCCACCAAAACTTGGTTTTTGACTTGGGTGGAAGTAAGTTTTTGTTGGTTGACTAGAGAGGCAAGAGGAAGATGATGAATCTTGAATCAAGAATTAAAAAAATGACCATTTTTCAAATTTTCAAGAAAATATTTTTGGCCTCATAGGTCTTTGCGTCTCCTTTCATGCACATTTTTGGAACTTCTCACCCGATTCTTCAATTTTCCAAGTTCGAGGACGAACTCTTTTTGAGGGGAGGAGAGTGATGGAATCCATTTTATTTTCCGTTTATTTTCATTGTATTTTCTATTTTTAGTTTTTTTATGCCTTTTCATTCCTTAATTAGTTTCCAAGCATGTTTCGGACTAATTAGGCATTCTTTTATTTTAGTTGGGTATTTTAGTTATTTTAGCTAATCACTCGATCAACAAGTAATTCCTCTCATATAAATACCTCTTATATTCTCATTTGTACTTATTCTTCAATTCTTGAATATAAGGCATCTTTTGAGTCTCTCTAAAAGTTAGGGTTGGTTTGTTTCTTTTAGCCATTGACGTGTAGTTTACGTCTGTAGCTTATAAATACGGTTATGAAAGCCAGTTGAGTGACATCTTGATGATTTAGAAATTGATAAACAAAGGTGCTTAACAGTGTTGAGTGTATAGGAATCTCGAGAGAGCAATAAGGTGCGAATCCTGGTGATGAGTCTTTCTTTTAATGAGAGGTTTGGTTATATTATTAGGTTATTTGTCCTATTAATTGCAGTTATGATGTTCATTATATTACAAATGATTGCTCATATCAGAGTGGGTATATGTAAGCAATATTTTAAAAATCACTCGAGGCATACGCGTGAATCACAAACAAACTGCCTTGAGGTTTAAGCCTCGGGGTTCAATTTGAGGCTTATGCCTCAATGCACCTCGATGCGCCTCACGCCTTTGTGTCGAGGCACGAGAAAAAATAAATTGTTGTTGTTCTTCCATCACGAACTCTGTTTTTTTTTGTTATTTTAATCTATATCAATAATTGGTATATATATATATATATATGTATATTCTGATTATATATACATACTAGTCAATTAATTATATATATGCTTTTTTGTTTTTGTTTCAAACTCATTGTTTTTTTAAAGGTTAAAGAGCTCGTCATTTTTCCAAAATTGCACATAACTTATAAAATTTACTGTTTTAATCTAGTAACTCTTAGTCTTTCTTTAATTGAGAGTTTGGTTATATTATTAGGTTATTTGTCCCATTAATTGCAGGTATGATGTTCATTATATTACAAATGATTGCTCATATTAGAGTGGGTATATGTAAGCAATATTTTAAAAATCACTCGAGGCATACGCGCGAATCACAAAAAAACTGCCTTGAGGTGTAAGCCTCGGGGTTCAATTTGAGGCTTACGCTTAATGCACCTCGATGCGTCTCCCGCCTTTCTGCCGAGGCGCGAGAAAAAAGAAATTGTTGTTCTTCTTCCATCACGAACTCTGTTTTTTTTTTGTTATTTTAATATATATAGATAATTGGTATATATATATATATATATATATATATATATTCTGATTATATATACATACTAGTCAATTAATTATATATATGCCTTTTTGTTTTTGTTTCAAACTTTGTTTTTTTAAAGGTTAAAGAGCTCTTCATTTTTCCAAAATTGCACATAACTTATAAAATTTGCTGTTTTAATCTACTAACTCTTATTCTTTTTTCTTTTATTTTTTTGTTTTAAAATTGCTCTTAACTTGTACTATTTACTATTTTAACTTAAAAGAAATGGTTAAAAAATAAATAATGTGTCATATTAACCAATATGTGAATGAAACTTGAAAAAATAATTTTGTCAATTTGATTTTGCATTGATTAATTTATTGCCATATTATAAAATTAACAAGGGTAGGGCTATTCCCACTCCTACAAATTCTTCTAACACTCCATTTTCTTCTCAAAAGACCCATATACCCTCATATCATATCTATTAGATATTTTGTAATCAGTCCTGTGGCCCAATGAATTGGATGGATCCGATCCCAACAACATTTTTGTTCAGTCGACAGTCCCATAGTCAACACTAACTGCTCCACTTTCATGGGATATACAGTTTTTTGGGATGGGAAATTCCATTTTTGCCCACACACAACAATTATTTTTCAGTTTTCTCTGTCAAAATGCCTTCACCCATTATCCCACGTCTTATTTGATTTCTGCAAAACAGGACCATTTTCCAAACCATGTAGACAAGGGATCGGGCACTAAAAAAATTTACAACTCAGGACTAAATGCCTGCATCCCCTATATCAATTCCTCCATCCTTCTATGTCACTTATACACACAAATAAAAAATAAAGTCTACTATTAACTTGAGGCACCCAAAAAAATGTTTATCATTAACTGTTTTTTTTTATAAAAAGAAACAGTTTTGAAAAAAAGCCTTTTTTTATTAAAAATAAAAAAAAATGTTTTGTTAAAAAAACTGTTTTAATATAAAAAAAGGCTTACGAAACTTGTTTTAAAAAAAGTCAAAAAGCCCGTAAAAACAAATTTTTTTCTAAAAACCATTTTTCGTTAATTTTTTTTTTGTGTTTTGGAGCAATTACCAAAAAGTCTCTCAAACATTTTTTAATACTCATTTAGTCCAAGCCTTTTTATTTTATTCCAAAAAAGTCTTGGACTAAATGTGTATTAAAAAATGTTTGAATGACTATATGGTATATGCCCCTTTTAAAGATTCGTGATTGGTTAGTTCGCTGACGCGGACCCACATCCATTAAATGATGTGGGTCCGTGCCAGCGGCACTCGCCAATCACGAATTTTTAAAAAATAATTTTGACAAAAACAAAACAGTTTTTGAACGAAAAATAGTTTTTTTTAGCAAAAAATGTATATTTTTTTAAACCAGTTTTCATAAAAAAAAAACAGTTTTTAGCCAAAAAAACATTTTTAACGAAAAATAAAGAAAATATTAAAAAGAACAGTTTTAATGAAAATAAAAAATTAAGAAAAACCGTTTTTATCAATGTTTTGATGCCAAAAATGATTATGTGGGAAGGAATATAAAAAAAAGCCCTTTTTATCAATGTTTTTAACAAAACTGTCAGTTAATAATAAACATTTTTTTTGTGCCTCAACTTAATAGTAGACTTTGTTTTTTATTTATTTGTACAAGTGAGATGGAATCATAGAAGGATGGAGGAATTGATACAAGGGTATAGGTCTTTTGAGAAAAAATTGGAGTGTTAGAAGACTTTGTAGGAGTCGGAATAGCCCTACGCAATTAACGACATGTAAATGAAAAAAAGTTGATTTTGCATTGATTGATTTATTGTCATATTGTAAAAGAACCAATATGTTAAAATTGATTTTATCCTATGTAGCACGGACACGGACACGGGCGTCGTGTCCGACACGACACGGACATGCCGACACGGCAAATCTAAAAAAATCAGGACACGACACGGCGGGGACACGGTATTAAATAAATATTTTTTATAATTATTTTTATATGTAAAAAATATGAAATATCACATTAATACTAATCTCATACTAAGAACAACATTAAACATATAAACATTAAGAGTATTAAATCCATTCTACACATCAAACATCACAATGATACTAAATTCCATACTAATAATAACAATCAAAATGCATATGGCTAATGCAATTTATTGAACAAGAGATTAAAAAAAAAAGAATAAACAGGTGAAAAAAAGGAGAAAAAAAACATATGTTTCCTTCCCCTTTTTTTATAAGTTATTATATATTTATGTCAGCCGTGTCCCAGCCGTGTCCCAGCCGTGTCCCTTACGTGTCCCAGCCGTGTCCAACTATTTTTAAATGCCTGGCGTGTCGGACACGTGTCCCAGCCGTGTCCCTTGCGTGTCCGTGTCCTTGGAGTGTCCGACACTCGTACGCGGCCTTCGGAGAAGTGTCCGTGCTTCATAGATTTTATCAAATTATTTAAGAAAAAAAGTCATATCGGTGGAACAAAAAAATGTTTAACCATGTGAGAAAGTCCTTGAAGATGTTTATTTGCAGTTTTATTTTATATTTACTTTATTTTTTATGGTTTCATTAGTATTTTTTCAATATTATTTTGCTCGTTTTTTTTGGTGAGGCTTACGCCTCAATATGCCTAGAGGCTTACACCTCGCTTCGCTGGAGTCAAAATGCCTTGCCTCGCCTCGTTTTGCGCCTTTTTAAACATTGTAGTTGATTGAGACAATGCGACAAAAGTGGTTTTAATAATAATTACTTGTGACCCATTAGGTAGTTATGTTTACAGGTTTGATAATCGTAGCTAAATGCTTGTAGATTGTATTCAATGGTTATGGAGTTAGTTTGAGTATGTACTTCGGTATTTGAGTAACGCAATGGATTGCTCGCTTGAGAGGATGCCTGTGGTGCCTTTCTCTCATACTTGGAATAGTTGGGATGATTTAGTGATGCACATGAGGCCCCGAGGATTAATTGTTTTTTTATATTCTTACGTGCTAGTATAATAAGAACTATTACCTTTGGGAATATTCATTAATTAGTTAGGGTAGATATGCCTTTTTGCACTTATTAACGTTGTCTAGGCCTATATATTAAGGCATTAGCCTCTTTTTGTAACTACTAATTCTTTAGTATGAAAGATTGAGAACACTATTTTTCTGTGTCCTGTGTTATTGCTTACGCTTGATATCAATAATCGCTCCTGTTCTCGTTGTGAGAACCACTGACGAGGCTTGAAAGAACTATCAGCAGACCACTTCTCCAACCTCTCTACCCATCTGTCGGCGGTCAAATGACACCCCTGTTCGGCCCCTTGTCCTGACTGAGAGACGCATCTCAGTGGCAAGCGTGCGATCTGTTCACAGTGGTGCCAACAACTGTGGCCCCCACTACTCTGCTATCTCTAGACCCCAGCAAGGCTTGCTGATCCCAGGCTTGCCACTCCCTCGCTACCCCACGCCATTCTCCGGCGATATTAGAAGCAGCCCGGGAGCAGCCTCTGAGCGGAGGCCTTCCCAGTTTACAAAGGGATGGAAAGATTTCTAGTCAGCAACAAAACACCAAAGAACCCAAGCGTTTGTCAGCATTGGGCGACTCTTACTGATGTTCGGCAACATCGAAGCTCGCCTGTGTCTCGTCTTGACATAATCCTCATGATGCCAACCAGTTCAAGCCCCAGATCCACCTCCCTATTGAGAATCATTTTTGATTAGCAGCCAGAGTCCCCACTGGTTGGGGGACTTGGCCTGCTTTGTCAACGTTTTGTTGGACCTTCCCCTGCGCTCGTCGGCGTCTCCAATAAAGATCTTTGGATTTCGAAATGTATCGAAGCCTTGAGTAGGAAAAAAAAGCGGGATGCTGTATTCCAGGATTGGATTTCATATTTGAATGCCATGTTCTAAAAGGTTCTAAAAGGCCCGCCTAGGCTCCGCCTAAGCTTGCCTAGGCTTGAGAGAAACGCCTCACCTACGCCTTATTCTTGGTAAAAGGCTTAAGGCGCACCTTTTTTTTAAAAACAAAGGCGCCTTGATGAAACGATATCGCATTCTAAAGACTTTTTTTAACAAACCGGATCAATATCTCCTCCAAAACAAACAAAAGAAAAAAGTATCCCAAACCTTTCAGTCTCTTTCAGATTGTCGTCCAAAAAAAAGCCTTAAATTGCCAACCGACTTCGGACCAAAAGTCTACTCTATATGATTCATTTGAAAGGGGAAAAATACATTTCGTATATTGAATCATTTTGTATTGATTATTGATTATTGAATGATTATTGATATTGATTATTGAATTATGAAAAATACGTTTTGTATATTGCTTATTAAATGTTCAGAAATACATTTTATATATTGGTTATGGAGCATGAATATGAGAAAGATGGCTACCAAACATATGAATATATTTTCAAAATTCAAGGTCTGTATTATTTTATTATATTACTAGCCTTAGAATAATTAAAATAATAAAAAAAGGAAAAACGCCTTTTTACGCCCAATGTTTAAAAAGGCGAGGCGAGGCGTTTTAGTCACGGCGAGGCAAGGCGTTAGCTTCACCGAAAAGAAAAAAAAAGAGCAAAATAATATTAAAAAAATACTAATAAAGCCATAAAAATAAAATAACAAAGAAATATAAAATAAAACTACAAAAAAAAAAATCTTTAGGGCTTTCTCACATAGTTTGACATTTTTTTGTTCCCCCAAGATAACTTTTTAAAAAAAGAAAATCAATTTTAACATATTGGTTATTTTACAATATGACAATAAATTAATCAATGCAAAATCGTATTGGCAAAATCATTTTTTTAGCTTCATTCACATATTGGTTATTTTAAACTATGACAATAAATTAATCAATGCAACTTAACAAGCAAATTTATTAAAAAAACATTGATTTTCAAGCTAAGATTAAAAAAACAGTAAGTTTATTTAAAAAAAAATAATAAAACATATCAACCTAAGTTTATTAAAAAAAACATCAACCTTTAAAATATATTAGTATAAGTTAAAGAAAACATATTAATCTAAGTTGAAAACCAAAAAGCAGAAACCTTTTAAGAAAACAAAAACCTTTTAAAAAAGTCATATTGAGGTTAATTTAGTACATTTATTTCAAACAAACTATATATTTATAAAAAAATATAGTTTCAAACAAATTTATACACTTATTTCAAACAAATTGGTAAAGAAAAACAAAATTAAGTGCAATTTTAAAACTAAAATATAATAAAAAAAGAATAAGAGTTAGTAGATTAAAACAATATTTTTTTAAGTTGAAGTGCAATTTTAGAAAAATGAAGAACTTTAACCTTTAAAAAAATAGAATTTGTGATGAAAGAAAAAAAAGATTTATTTATTTATTTTTTTTTTTTTTTTCGCGCCTCAGCAAAAAGGCGTGAGGCTCATCGAGGCGTAAGCCTCAAATTCAACCCTGAGGCTTAAGCCTCGAGGCGTACGCCTCGTCCGCTTTTTTAAATATTGTTTACGCCTAGGCTCCTAAGGCTTGACATCTACGCGTCGATCACATTTCGCGCCTTTTAGAACCTTGTTTGAATGAGCGTCGTAATCGTAAGAAAGTGTCTTTTTTTTAGCTATGGGCCTTGCAAAAGAAAATTTGGATAGGATCCCCCCCCCTCTTCCAAATCGGGCGTGAAAGTTTCCTTTCATCCGGCTCAAGTAGGTACACCAAATAAAAATAAAGAAAGTAGTTTTCTCGTTTTCAAATTCTTTTTGGGATTCTATTGAGTCTCATTTTGAGTTTGTTCTTGGCAATTTAGAGCTTAAGGCGCGTGGATCATGTTTTACTTTCAACTCTGACTATGAAATCAGATACTTTTGCTGGGGGAAATTAAAAGACGTTGGAACACTATTGACTTCATAAAGTAGATTTGCTCTATACTATTCATGTGTATTTTTTATATGGTTACAAATAGTTTCTCTAGACTATGTTGAAGCTTGAGTAAGTAATATAATCTTTTGCTTAAGAATATGCATGTGTTGTATGTAAATATGTTTTGGTTGAAGCCATTTCCCTTTTGCTTGGTGGCCTATATTATAAATATCAAGATGTAGAACTCGTTTTACTTTCCTTCCCCCGCCCCCCCCAAAAAAGGAATAGCCAAATGGCTACAGAAATGCTAACTGTTTGTGTGCACATGCAGTTGAGGATATGTGTCGTCGGTACCCAAATGCCATTGCAGTGAACATTAATGGTGCTCCTTCTATTCACTTGCTTGTTATGAAAGCAATTTCTTCATTAAGGTAGCAGGCCTTTTGTCTCGTTGAGTACTAATTGATGTATTTTTTTCCATTGCTGGTAATTTATGTTACTTTTCTCAGAAATCTTGAGTCTTTGACTTTGGGCAAAGGACAACTAGGGGAAGCTTTTTTCCAAGCCTTAACGGAGTGCCAGAAGTTGAAGACTTTGATTATCAATGATGCTACTCTTTGTAATAGCATTCATGAGATACCTATATATCATGATAGACTGCGTCAACTTCAAATTGTGAAATGCCGTGTACTCCGTATATCTGTCAGGTGATATTGTAGTCATTAATTAATGTGTCAAATGCAACTAATCTCCTAGAAACTATTGCTCTGATTGCATACCACCCTCTAGAATTGCAAATGTTCCCTTAAACTACGAAAAAGTTGCAAGTACCCCTAATGGTGTGCAGGGATGTGGCAAAGTCTAGCTGCTGCTGAAAAATATTTTTAATTTTAATTTTATAGTTGATGCTTATTGTTATTATTATGATTATTATTATTATTAAATGAAGGTACTATTCCAATAAAGAATATTTTTATAATTAGTTTGTTGACTTTAAGTGCTTAATAATAGTTCAGTGGATGGTAGAGGGATATTTTAGTCTAGTTGCAACAAGAATTTTCTCACTATGCCATAGATGGGTCACACATACAACATCAGCCCAGAACATTCCGTAGTTTACTATGATTATAATATGTTAATATTTCCTCTTCCTCCTATAAATATTGTAGCCTTGTTGGGGTAAATCATTTTAATATGACATATTTTAGAGAATGATGACGAGAGTTTGAATTAAATTCTTCCTCTTATTAATTTTTGTAAATGCTTTTGAGCCCACATTATAACGTGCCATTGCAAACCCTTGAGTCACAAGGGCATGGTTCAAAGTTGAGGTATCGGTGTATGACTCGGGCACCCAATTTTCAGCTTGGTCTAGATATCGGTCGCGGTGCGGTATCGGTGATACACAATTTAGAGAGCATAAAAAAATTTGAAAAAATATATTAACTTTTAGAAAAATAAGAATAATTAGACAAGTACCCTCGCCCAAGCTACGGTTGGTCTCGGGTTCGAGATATGGGAGCAGCCTCTCCATATATGGGGTAAGACAAGCCGACATCCATCTCTCCCACGCCCCGCAGTTAAACGGGAGCCTTGTGCACTGGGTACGACCTTTATTAATTAGACAACTACAAAATCATCGTTTAATATGCATATCATTGTATAATTGCTTATATAGACGCGTGTCACACTTGTTAGCTGCAATATTCCATTATAGTTTAATAATAAGCAAAATGCTCAAATTAGACACAAATCTATATAAAAATCGTAAATAAAAGTTATTAATATTAATTATTAATTATGCTTACTTAATATGATTATAATATGTTAATCACATTGTTTTCATCATTTTTTTGAATATAATAAATATTAATTATTAATTATGCTTACTTAATATATTCCATAATCTTTTCACTAACACATGAATAATTCCGAGTTGGCCGAGATCGCGCTGATATCATCATAGTTAACTGAGATCTCGCCGATATGGTCCGCTTCAAGGCAATGACGCCTATTACTCGACTCGTATCACAATATTGGAACTTGGAACAGTAGGCCATGAAACCGAGTCAACTCGGTATTGGCCGATATTTCGAACCATTCACACGGGGAAATCGCAAAAAACTATGGAGTTCTCTTTTTCAAAAATTAATAGTTCATAGGGATATTTGCAACTAACGTGATATATATCAAGGGGTTTCTTGCTATTTACACTTTGTTGAATAAAAGAAGCATCATATGTAGTTCACTTGTTTGAACTTTGAGCTAAAAGAAATTGTGGTTTCCAGGTGCCCTCAACTTCAAACCTTGTCCTTGAAGCGTAGCAGCATGGCACATGCTGTGCTGAACTGCCCTCTTCTACATGACCTTGATATAGCCTCTTGCCACAAGCTTTCAGATGCTGCAATTCGTTCAGCAGCAACATCATGCCCACTCTTGGAGTCCTTGGATATGTCAAATTGTACATGCGTTAGTGACGAGACACTACGTGAAATAGCTCACACTTGCGGTAATCTCCACATTCTCAATGCCTCGTACTGCCCAAACGTCTCTCTTGAGGTCAGGTTCCATAGGTTTGTAGCATTGTTATTCAGGTGATTTATATGCATAGTTTTTTGCTGACACGTGTTATTGTTAATTTTTGTTTAGTCTGTTAGGCTACCGATGTTGACAGTTCTTAAGCTTCACAGTTGTGAGGGAATAAATTCTGCTTCAATGACTGCAATATCTAATAGTTATATGTTGGAGGTTTGATACTTCTTTCATGTCTCAGATATTAGTATTGCGTCTAATTAGTGGTGTGCTTTGTCTGAACTTTCATTTTTTCCGAAATTCGATCCGAACTTTTCTGATTTTGGAATGATATTTTCAATTTCGGATTTTCTAATTATTCCGAAAAAATTGGATCAGAATAGGAGTCAATTCTGAATTTCAGATCTTCTCCGATTAGTTTCCCCCCCACCCGAAATTAATCCAATTTCCATAAATATTCCGATATTATTCTTTCTTAAATTACAGTTATTCTGAATTTTTAAAATTATATATGCTGATTAGGGATTTTCAGATTTTCCTGAAATTATTTTGGATTATTCCCTATTTTTTTATTTTTATTTTAGCACAAATCATTGGAATCGGAATCGCGAGTTCTTTTTTGGTCGAAAAAATCGGAAAATTTCCGAAAGGATATGCTTCCGTTCCGATTTGATCTGATTAAAACGCATTCCTAGTTGAAATTGTTTATTTTTTCTGACCGTCTCAGTCTCAGGCCATTTAAATAATAATATTGTGCCTGCTTCAGGTTTTGGAGCTTAATAATTGCAGCTCATTGGCATCCGTCTCCTTGAATCTTCCTCGACTGAAGAACATAGTGCTTGTACATTGTCGCAAGTATAATATGCTTCACCAATCCACCTAGTTATCGTTAGGGATTTTTTTTACTAGATGTTCTTTTTTGGGTACTCTTACAATTATTAATTTTTTCTATTATTTCTGCAGATTCATTGAACTAAATTTACGATGTAAAATGCTATCATCCATTAAAGTCTCTAATTGCCTTCTCCTTCAACGAATCAACATCACATCAAATTCACTGAAAGTATGTCTTCCGTAAGACTAATTAGTTGTTTGTCATTCTCAATAATTTTTGAAGTGGTAATATCCTGAACGAATGAATGATTTGTTTGCGTTATTGTATATGCAGAAATTAGTTTTGCAAAAACAAGACAGCTTAACAACATTAGCATTGCAGTGCCCGTGCCTTCGAGAAGTGGACCTGACAGATTGTGAATCTCTGACAAATTCTATTTGTGATGTTTTTAATGATGGTGGTGGATGTCCTATGTTAAAATCATTAGTTCTTGATAATTGTGAGGTTTGTGGTTATCGGCTTATAGCACTTTGAATTTAGCACTTTGAATTTGTTGATTTCATTAATTTGTTAAACTTACTATTGGCTTATGCATGATTTACGAGTTTAGCTCTTTTCAGTTTGTTGACATTCTTAAATGTGGGTAACTCTCTTATGCTTGGTAGAGAACCAGAGTGTTTGGATTCGTTGGGGTTTCACATGTATTTTTCATTTATCCGGTTCAACATTTATACTGATTACATAGTTCTCTAACCGTGCATCGTATCACATTGAAAACCAATTTATTAGAGTTTTTTTCCTTTCCAGAGCATTGTACCGTACAATGCAGTGTATAATGTAAAAATTACAATAAAAAGTAAATAAATATGTAGAGAGCGCATTATAATACATTATAGAACATGTTATAGGCTAAGACCAATCTTAGGGCATGATTACACAAGCTTACCTAAAATGCGGATTGTTTGGGTACGTCGAACGGTTACTGGAACACGGCACGCTATACTCTAAAATGTGGAATGTTGGGGGTAGGCTTATGGAGATCATTTTGTCAAATGAGTTGGCTCTTTCTAAACACTAGAGTAATTCAAATGTTATAATGATTATTAGTTTCAGAATTTTCTAATATTAATTATTAGAAATAATAATATTTTCAAGTATTTTTAAGCGCTACAAGTTCTTTTTCACCTTTGGGACTTCGCATATGAGTATTATTTATATAAACACTCCGAATAATTCTATCCTATAATTTTAAATGTTCCTCTTGGAAAACCCTAATCTATTTATTGTCTATGTACATATAGATGCACTATGTTTTAAATATTTTTTCTCGTAAAAAATAATTTGAGGAAAGAAGTATGAAATATTTCTCAGATCACTAATTTTATCGTATTGGAATGAAATTGCATCATATTTCAGAACGTGTGTACCAATACGTAAAGGGCTAGGGTGTTTAACGTTCACTGGTAATGATGTGATTACATCGTCGAACAAATTTTTACTATGTGATAAAAAAATGTGTTCG
The DNA here is from genome assembly GCA_949130495.1 of Sambucus nigra. Lineage (NCBI taxonomy): Eukaryota > Viridiplantae > Streptophyta > Magnoliopsida > Dipsacales > Adoxaceae > Sambucus > Sambucus nigra. The sequence continues at coordinate 39,355,102 of OX422208.1, read as the reverse complement.
AATCCTGTAGTAATCCTGCTGCTATAAGTCTATGAGAATGTTAGAATAAAAAAGAAATAATGTAACAGTACAAGAAATAAAATGAATACTTGTGACATTTTCTTTAAGAAAAATAAAATGAAAACGATACAGCTTGATACAGCTTATGATACAGTGCTACTTTCGATACATAATTTTTGGTACTGGTATGTATCGTATGATGCGTACAACTATGATTGGATAGATACTTACAGTCTAATAACGTTGTGTTAGTGTAATTTGAAGTAAAGTACCATTAGTAAATCTTTAATATTTAGAAAAAATGAACAAATACTTGGCGAGCATTTTTTCATTATTAGGGGCTAAATGCTTTCCATGATAAGCGTGAAAGGTCGTATGCCATATTGAGATTGCTGTTGGAACTGAGATTTGATACATTGTCTCGAGTTCGTATCTTGCTTATGGATGACTTTTTCTCTTTTTCATTTTTTTCTGCCTTTCCCCCTCCAAATTCAACAAGTATGTAAATTTGTGGCTGTACTCGGGTATATATTTATATTATTTTTTTTATTTTTTTATGTTTGAACTACTTAAGTTATCTGAATATGGTCTATGGATCTTTTTGTTTAGAAATTGACAGCAGTGGGATTCCGCAGTACTTCTTTAGTCAGTCTCTCACTTGCTGGTTGCCGTTTTATTACTTCCCTTGAACTCAATTGCCCTTATCTTGAGAATGTCTATTTGGATGGCTGTGATCAACTTGAAAGAGCATCATTTTGCCCTGTAAGTGAAATTGACTCTCTCTCTCTCTTAGTCTATGTTCCATTTTTTGTTCTTGTATTCAGTTTAGCATGCTTCTGTTGCAAAACTATATTATTTATCCATTGTTATATTTTGTGTCACCCCGCCTATCAAAATAATGGGTGGCCAGCCCGCTACCAAAATAAAACGGTAGTCTCATATGGCTCATTCTTAGCATCATTGTCGAAAAGTTAATTAAATTACTAACCACCTATTAGTTTAATAAGCAGTGTCAATTTTAGTCTTGTACATACATGCAACCTAAAACCATCCATACATAAACCATATGAAATAATGCTAAATGATAAATCACGTCCAACAGAAGTCTAAATGTATAATAATAACTGGGTGCCGAATAAACCATCGGTCACCATAAATTCGATACAAATATCCAAAATGAAACAAGATAAACTGAATATCACTAATGTTTGAATAAGGGTAACATACCCAACTGATAACTGTGATGAAACCTAGTCTAGGAAACAATAAATGAAGCGGCTACATTGAACTCTGCAAGCCTTCACATCCACTGCAGCTACGTGTCCCAGGAACGAATGATCATCCATGGGCGTTCTTGTGGCTGAACACCTAAAAGTTTTTTGAATTTTTTTTTGACATGGGTCAGAGCCCAAAACATTTGAAAATATTTGCAAGTGATTAAAATGCAGTAAATAAATATGCAGTAAGCTTTCCATATTTAAGCCGGTGTCGTACTCTCGTGAGATACCCCTCACCACTCATCTATTGTGCACACCTAGCACATATATCTTAACCTGCCTAGTTACAAGTATCACAAATCCATTACTCGAACTCGAGTTATTGTCTAACATTCATTACTAAGCTAATTTGCTCGTTAGCTTGTTTAATTATCTCATCATTTATTATTAATATAACTTTACTCCATTTATTTCTAAACATTCGCACTTAATGGATTAAATCTTTATATAATTTATCACTCTATTATAAACCTATAGATACATTGTAAGTGTTACACATGTAATGACTCTTCCAAGGTTCTAAAAGGCGCGAGGCGTGGTCAAGGCGTGGAAGCCAAGCCCCAAGCCTTAGGAGCCTAGGCGTAAAAAAGCGTTTCCCCCTTTTTAATATTTTTTAATTATACTAAGGCTAGTAAAATAATAAAATAATACATATCTTGACATTTGAAAATATATCCGTATATTTGGTAACCCTTTTTCCCAAGTGTATAATATATTTCAAATATAATATAATATCATATAATATAATCAAATATAATATAACATAAGTTAGTAAACAATATATTTCAAATATAACAGTAGAAGAAAGAAGAAGAACAAAATTTAAGCAGAACAAAAAAAAAAGTAAGCAGAAACATCATCCCTCTCTGACAGAAGAACAAAATTTAAGCAGAACAAAAAAAGAAACATCATCCCTCTCTGACAGAATAAGAAAGAAAAAACATAAGTAGAACGAAAAAAATTATAACAGTATAAGAAAAAAAAAACATTAGCAGAAACATCATGAAGTAGAATAGAAAAAATTATACGCAGAACATCGTGAAGTACTATACCAATTTGGTTAGGGGTTTTGTTGTCTATTTGAAGGCTTTTTTGATAAGAAATAAAACTTAAAAAAAAAAAACTTGGAAAAAAAACAACAAAAAAAACAACTTTAAATAAAAGGCGCACGCCTTTCCGAGCTTAGGCGCGCGTGGACCGTTGACCGCGCCTTACACGTGCGTTGACCACGCCTTTTGTCACGCTTATGCCTTATGCGGGGCGTTTCTAAAACGCCTCACGCCTAGACGCGCCTTTTAGAGCACTGGACTCTTCATGTATTAAACCCGTATATAAATTACTACACCATTATATACGTAAAGGATATACCACAACAAGCACACATATGTCGTGTATATTCATAATCCCCCGAGTAATAACTCATCAGAGGCCTTTCTCTACAGTGCTATCATCACCGAGGCATACTCACATCATCCCTGCTACCGGCGGTTGGAATCTCACACCGACTTAGTAAAATCGCAAACGTATTGGAGGCGACCATTGTCCTTTGATAGTGAGTCATAACCATAGTCGGAATTGCCTCACTTTGAACTTCAATCCTCACAAGGGCACATGCGTGGCACTATGCCCTGTGGACTATACTCACCATGCATTCACTAGCTAGGGAGGATCACCCGCATTGCGCAACCTCCACTGATAGCACTAGAGGGGTATGTTCAAATGAATATCATACACACAGATACTATCATCCGATGGGAATCCGTTATTTTTCTTTTTTTTTTCAATTTTCTTTTCTATTTTTAGTACTTTTTAAGCCTTTTCTTTCCTTAATTAGTCTCCAAGCATGTTTTGGACTAATTAGGCATTCTTTTGTTATTAGTTGGTCCTTTTAGTCATTTTAGCTAATTACTCGATTAGCAAGTAATCCTCCCCATATAAATACCCCAGGTAATCTCACTTGTTCCCATTCTTCAAATATACGACAACTTTTTATTCTCTCTCAAAAATTAGGGTTTGGTATTTCTTTTTAGCCATTGGCGTGTAGGTTACGTCATCATCATTCATATATATATATATATATATATATATATACTGTCTCTATATTCGTATATATTTTAATACCATTTCGGCTAAATCGCGCTCGTAGCTCAAATCACTAGCCTAATTACTACGTGTCTACATACCCGATTCTTGCTCATATTTTAATTCTGAGTCATAAAAATTTAAAATAGGAGCTTCACTCCGCTAAATCCTCAGACTTACCCAACCAATTCGTATGTCAAATAAATCACGAATTAACCCTCCTAATTTGTTAATAAAATTAGTCACTAATTAATTCTCGCATTATAATAATTTTCCACTTTAATTACCCACTCAAACCGAGGTAATATAATTCTTCCTAAATTACCCAACGAAGTTTTCTCATCTTTACGATTCAAAATTTCCATTGGAAACCCTCCGAATTAACCCACAAATCAAACAATAAAACTTGGAGTGTAAGGTGGTCCGAACCGGTTCGGCCAGACACCCGAGCCGATTCGCTCAACCAACCCGAACCGGTTCGTTCCCATATCCAAACCGGTTCCGCGAACCTTCTTCCCCAAAAATGATTCAAAACTCTTCCAAATCTTACGCAACCTCCATTAAAATCCCTCCAACACAAAGGAACGTAGTTGTGATAATTCTAACACCTCTAAATTGCCATAATATCAGAGATTGGACTAACAATTCCTATTTTAACAAGTAAATGGGTTTATTTTCAAATCTTCCAACAAAACCCTAGGTTATTTTAACAAATCCGAATTTCAATCAAATTAACTTCTATATCTCATCAATGTTTCAAATCTCAATTCATTAATTCACCATTAAAATCATGTTAACTTTTCAGGATATAGATTCAATCCCCAGATCCTCTTTTTGTGTGAGAACCCTTCCCAAATTAATTTTCTACACCTACTATGATATGAACACGAATTCCACTCATAAAATTTACAGCAACATAACCACTTGCCTTGTACGGTTTCTAGGGTCTGAAATTCTGTTGGAGAAGATGAATTGCTCCTCGAATTGGCTCTTCAACTCTCTTTTTCTTCTTCCTTCTTCACTTTCCCCTCTTCCTACACTTGGTTAGGGTTTAGAATTGTGTTTAGGTTGTCTCAAAACCTTAACCCTAGATTAAATAGTATTAATCTTGAAATTAATCTAATGGGTCAATCCCAAATGCCCTAAACCCCCCTGTGTGAGCCGATCTAGTCTAAAAAGCCTTTAGAACCCAATTACTATCCCCGGGTACTCAATTCAGCCTATTTCGACCCATCCGGGACTAACCGTGAACTCGAAATTACCATTCGAGTCGTCTAACATAAATTTACTATTTTAACCTTTAAAATAGTCTCTCGTCATTCTCACCCATTACGACGTATTACGATTTACCTTATTTTATTTGCTATCCACACTTGGTAAATTTAATGCATAAATATTAAACTTAATCTCTCCAATTAATCTTAGATAATTTTCCAACATTTCTTTTTAATTTAAATTACTGCACGTGTGTAATTTAAAAATGCCAGAATTAAATAAATTTTAAATTATTAAAAAATACGGGGTGTTACATATTTCTGCAATATTTGCTTAGAGAATTATTTTGTTTCCCTTTCTTTTTTCTTCTATAAGTATGCTTAGTGAGCCATTTATATGACATAATGTCATATATCGAAATACTTTTTGCATTGTTCATTTAATCATTGTTCTTGTTACAATATTTTGTTGGGAAACACAATTAATTTTTCTTTTTGGATCTCGTGTGTATGTACGAGTAGATATTGGATATAGGATTATAATTACATAGAAATGCAAAAAAAATAACAGAATGAATGAATTATCTTTCCCAATGAGGTTGAAAGTGATGGGAGTGTGTTGGACTATTACTCACCTTTTTGAGTAGAACACATAAGTTAGTAGAGCTTTCTTACGGAAAAAAAACTTGACAAACGTCACCTGGAATGTGAACACATAAGTTAGTAGAGCTTTCTTACGGAAAAAAAACTTGACAAACGTCACCTGGAACGTGGGTCACTCTGGCGCCACGATTTAGCTGATATGCGGAACGGTTTGGGTAGGCTTAGGTGGGGTATTGCTTTGGATTATACCAATGTTTTAAAAAGCGCGCTATTGCGAACGCAATAGCGCGCAATTGCCTTTTGCAATTGAAAAACGTCACGCTATTGGCACTGCTATACGAGATGCCCCTTTTGCTTGCGCTATTGGGCGCGAAAGTGCACTATTGCTGCAAGAGATGTTTTTTTTTAAACACAGTGACTTGACAAAATGATGTCGTTTTGGCAAATAAAAAAAGAAAAAAAAACGAAAAAAACTCTATTCAACGTAAACTTTCACAGGCTCCCAACCCTAAATTGACAACCATCATTTCTCTTCTCTATTTTCTGTTCCTAAATTTGACAACTTCTCATTTCTCTTCCTTCCCTACTTTGACAACCCTGATCTAAATTCCGTCCATAAAAAATAAAAAAATAAAGAAAAAAAAAATCATTTAGACAGTATCTTCCTAACTCTGGTTAGAAGTTAGACAATTCTTTTTATTTTTATTTTTTATGCTAGACATTTTTTTTTATGTCAAGTTCTTTTTTTGATTGTTTTTGAAATTTCGGTTGGTTGTCAAAATAATGTCCACTAAGAATTATTTTGGGTGGAAATATGCATATGAAAAGTAAGGGGAAAGTGGAGTCTTTTGTAGGTTTTGTCTACTTTTGATGTCAGTTGTTAATTTTTTTTTGAAACTTCATGCCTTTGAGATTTTTGGAACAATATGGTCCCTTGTTTGGAACAATATGGTCCTATTTTTTGTGTTTTATCTGGAATGTTGTAGAATTTTATGGCCTTATTATGACTATATTTGAAATGATTTGGAGCGATTGTTTGAGCTTATTTCTTTACTTATATTTTTTACATGTTTTTCAAATTAAAAATTTGGAATGCACGAATTGCTTGCGCGATGCGACTTTGGAGCCAAAATGTGACACCTTGCGTGACCGCGATTTAAAACATTGGATTATACTGTTGTTCGGTCCAACAATCATTTGTACTTTTATTTTATTTTGTCTGGGAAGTCTTTTTCCCCCTTGTATTTCGTTGTTGAAATTAGATGTTACGATGTAATTATTATTGATGGGAAAAATTGAATGCTAAAATTGGGGACCCCATTTCTAGAGACCCAAATTGCTAACCCATCATATTTTGGGTCTTGAGATCTCTGGTCGCGGTAGATTGGTGGTGTAGTGATCCCAGTTACTACGATATAGACAAAATTGCGTTTTGCAATAAATTGGAAATGATAATGATGGAGTAAATTAGCAAGAATGCACTCCAAGGTGGCCATTTGAAACGGAGCCTAACATGTTTTGTATAATGATATATTATCAAATTTTGTTTGTCCTCGTGCTTTTTGCAGTATATCTCAAGTCGTGTCATTTGACTTTTATTCAAATCAGCTGTTGTAGATCTGAAAATGTTATTTTGCAGGTTGGTCTTCTTTCACTTAATTTGGGAATATGCCCGAAACTAATTGCACTCCGTATTGAAGCACCATGTATGGTGTTACTTGAGTTAAAGGGATGTGGCGTATTATCTGAAGCATCCATTAATTGCCCTCTCTTAACATCTTTGGACGCTTCCTTTTGCAGGTGAATTATTTTATAAGCATTTGTATTTATGCATGCATTTTCTCCTTCGGAGTTTAGGAAGGTAGAGAGAAGATAAGAGAATAGAAATGATATCGACTTTCTTACGTTTGTTTGCGAGGTTGCAAGAGAAAGTTATATTCTTTCTTACTTGTTTGCAAGTTGAGAAGAAAAGAAAGGAAAGAAAGAGAACAATAATATTATACTCTAATAACTAACATTATCCATTATAATATGAAATATTTTCTTGGGTAAAGAAGTCAATGGAATAAATTTATAAACTCAAACTTTCTATTTTCTCCCTTTCCGATTTGGAGGGAGTTTTCATTAAAATGTAAAAAAAAAAACTCTCTTCCCTTATACAATTCTTTTCTATTTAAACTCCCAAACAGGAGAAATGATGAACTTTATGTCTGTCCCTTTTTTTTTTCTCTCCATTTAAAGACCCCCCCCCCCCCCCCCCCCCCACCCACCCCCACCCACCCACGCACCCAACAAACAAACATGACGTTAACTACATGTCAAAAGGCCCAAAACTAAAACAAACACACAACTAGAGAGAGAAACTTGGAATTTCTTTATATCTTTCAAAATGTAGGATTTTCTACAAATGAGGGACTAGGACCCTTTATATGGGGGGGGGGGGGGGGATAAGATTCTAAGAGGGATGTTCTAAGCTTCTATTGGTTGAGAGAGTGTCATATGGGCTATAACTAACTCCCAAATACATCGCTATAACTAACTTCCAAATACGTACATGTCAAAATGAAACTTTCTAGAAGCTATTAGCCGAGTGTGAGTTGTCATGAGTTTTCATGGCAACTCATCCATGACAACACTAACTAATGGATCCATCTAGAAGCTTCCTCTCAAGCCTTGCTACTACTAAAAAAAAGAAATGTAACAAAATACAAAACAACTAATAAAAGGAAAAATACAATGAAATAAAAAAATACAAGAAAATACTAAAATAAACCCAAATTTTCATTAAAACATGTTTTAAGCGGACACTGTTTATTATCCACAGCCAACTCAAGGACGACTGCTTGTCTGCAACAACTGCTTCATGCCCTCTCATTGAATCGTTAATATTAATGTCATGCCAATCTGTTGGTTCTGATGGACTCTTGTCTTTGCGCTGCCTTTCACATTTGACGTTGCTTGATCTATCCTACACTTTTTTGATGAATTTGCAGCCTGTCTTTGAGTCCTGTTTGCAGTTAAAGGTAATTCCTATCATTCAACTTTTGCTTAACCTTATGGGTGACACTTTATTTATTTGTTTATTTATTTTACTCTGTTACTGCTTTAACTTGAATTATTAGACCTTAATATATTTGTTAATTTTTTCAAGATTTGATGTACTTTTCGTCCCCAGTTGTTACTTTCAGCGGCGAAACTTAGTCATTCAGCGACAAAAAGTACCAATGGCTAATTTTTGTAGCGATTGTACCAAATTCTAATAATGCAAATTAATTAAGTAGCAATGTAAAAAAAATTAATTATTTATTTTTTCACGTGTTCCGGTTGTAATAACTAACTTGGCACATATTTTCTTTTATACATGCATTGATGCATGTAAATTTTGCACGGTTCACTTGGTCCTTCAATTCCTTAACAGATGTGTTGTAAATCACGTTACATCAAACTGATGCTACTCTAATGTAGTAAGTTTCATGGTTCGGACTTTGATTAGTCATTACTCATTCTATGTTGATTTTTATTTAATAAGAGATGACCTTTAAATTTGAGGTTCTAAATTAGGATTTTCATGGAAGTTTCTATTGATTAAATGAAAGTCATTTTTTTTGAAGAAGTTTGACCCGTAAATGAGTTTTAATTTTGAGATGAAGTAATAGATTAAGAAATTAACAAAAGTATTTTATCGCTTAGTTTGAATTCATGTTCATTTTTTGTATAGCTAGTTTTGAGTTTGATACGAAATATCTCGAGCGGAGCCATCTTGGTTTAGGAGAGTGGCCTAGATCAGTCTTACCTTATCATTTTCTTTGTATTAATAACAGTGTTCTAAAGGGGGTGCCTTGGAGTTGCCTCTTAGGCACGAGGAGCCTCGTCTAGGGGCTAGGAGCCTCGAAAGTGGACCAAGTGAAAAGAACCGTCGTTTTAAAAAAAATTGCCCTAGTTTTGCATCGCTCATCGAAAGTACATTGTACTACATTAGCAAAAAAAATATACGTAGGAATATATGTTTTATATATATATATATATATGCATGAATGTTTATGTGTATATATACAATTATTTTAGTTTCGTTTTATGTAATATTTTTAAACATTACGCAGTTTTATTTTTTATTTATTATTGTTATTATTATTATTATATAATTTACAATAGAATTATTTTTTGTGTTTAATATTTTCTATTTTTTGTTTTAGGAATTATATATCAATTGCACAAAATATTTGTGTGTAATATTTCTATAATTTTTCTTCGTGTTAGCAATCTTTTATTTATGTATGGAACTTTTCAAAGAAATGTTAGTATGTTAAAAGTGTAAGGTTTTAAAATATTATTACCAATGTTCATGTGTAAATCAATTTGGATATAATATGATACTTCTGAATCGTGAATCTTTGTGATTAATTAGTTTATCAGCACTTTGATTGGAATTATCTTTTATTTATGTATGAAAATTTAAAGAAATGTTAGTAATATTAGAGAAGTAAAATAATATGAATTGGTAGTAACTTAAATTTCAAGTATACTTTGTTTGTATAAAAAACAAAAAAAAATGCCTAGGCCTAGGCTTGCATCTCTTGTCCGTCCCGCGCTTTTTAGAACCTTGATTAATAATGTAAAAGGGGAATCTAGGCCTATGTCTTGATGTGAAGGTATTTTAGTGAATAACCTCACGCTTTTGCATCAAAGGTTGCGGTCCATGGCACCGATATTTTATAGGCGGCAAAGAAATTTTACAATCCTTGATATTTTACCGCAGGCGCTGATATTTTACAATCCATTCAAGGTTCAGGACTGCACTGTTTTGTTATCATTATATTACACCATTTAGTTATCATTATTCGACTCTAGCCACTGTTTTGTTTTCCTTTAGACCTTGGCCGCCATTTTGACTTTTAGCAGTGCAAAAACCGTCACTTAAAAGTCAAAATGGTTGCAAAGTCCAAAAGCAAACAAAATAGTGGCTAAAGTCAAATAATGATGATTAAATTGTGGGTAAAGTCAAAATGATGCCTTTTTTTTCTCTTTCCTTTTTTCTTGTTAGGGTGGGTGGGTGGTTTTTCATATTTTGTTCTTGTAGTGATTTTTGTTTTTTGTGTAGGTCTTAAAATTGCAGGCATGCAAGTTTCTCACCGACACATCACTAGAGGCTCTTTACAAAGACGGTGCTCTCCCAGCCTTGTGCGAGCTGGACTTGTCATACGGGACTCTCTGTCAATCTGCCATAGAGGAGCTTCTTGCTTGCTGTACTCATTTAACTCATGTGAGCTTAAATGGATGTGTGAATATGCATGACCTAAATTGGGGTTATAGCGGTGGTGGTGATCAGCTATTTGAATTGCCTTCTCAAAGCGAAGAGCAGCAGCCGAATCGTTTCTTGCAGAACCTTAATTGTGTTGGTTGTCCGAATATCAAGAAAGTTATAATTCCTTCAATGGCTCTGTGTTTCCACTTGTCATCATTGAACCTTTCTCTTTCTGCAAATTTGAAAGAAGTTGATGTTGCTTGTTTCAATTTATGCTTTCTTAATTTGAGGTACAAATTTTTTCTACTCAACTTGGTTTGGTTACAGTTAATTTCAGATTCTTAGATTGCTCCTTTGACCATCGTTTTTATCTTTTTGGTTTCATTCCCAGTAATTGTTGCTCGTTGGAAATTTTGAAGCTGGATTGTCCGAAATTGTCTAGCCTCTTTCTCCAGGTATGAAAATTTCGATGTACCCTTAGGGTCCGTTTGATAGGCCACATTTGCCATGGCAGATGTGGCAAATGGTGGCAAATGAAAGTTTTGCTCACCATTTTGTTTGTTTGATCTCTCTTATTTGTCACGGAAAATTTTGTATGGATACTCATGTCATACATGTTTTGCCATCCTTTTGTCATTTTTGTTGCAAAATTTGCTTACCTATATATAAGTGAGCAAAGTCTGTTTATTTTTTATTTGTTAAAATTTATTTTTCATTAAAATTTATTTTTTTTCGTTAAAACTGTTCCTCTTTTGGTCTAAAAATTGTATTTAAAAAAAAAACTGTTTTCCGTTAAAATACTGTTATATTTTTGTCAAAACTGTTTTTTTAAAATGTTTTTTTTACAAACTGTTTTTTTATGAAAAAACTGTTTTATTTTTCTCATTATTAACCGTTTTATTGTTAAAAACTATTTTTTTAAGAACTGTTTTTTTTCGTTATAAGTTGTTTTTTTGTTAAAATTGTTTTTTCAGAAACTATTTTATGTTGAGAATTGTTTTTTTTTGGTTAAAGCATTTTTATATAGATGTCAGTTTCTTTACATTTGCCACTTTTGCTATTAATTATCAAACATCTCCTATTTGCCACCTGAAAAATTAATGCTATTAAACAACTTTATCTGAAAAAGTATAGGATTTGCCGTGGAAAAATTGCCACTTTTGAACCAAACGGACTTTTAGTTGTTGTCTTCTCTTTTCTCTATATTTATTGTTTTTAAAGGGAGAGAGTTTTAAGGGTGTGTTTGGTTGGCAACATTTTTCATGGGAAATTTTGAACATTCCACATTATCGAACTTTTGGTGTGTGTCTAAATTTCCAGGTTTGTCTAAAGTACAACCTGATAATGCACAATTTGGGCATTTTCGATGATTTTTTTTATATTTTTTTCATGAAATTTTCCTTCAATTTATTTCTACCCATTCCAATCAAACGCATCTTAAGTTTTAAGGTTGTTTGCATAGTACACCACCAGAAACTTTTGCAGGGCTCACTTTTTTATTCACTGATGGTTTGGGTTTGGTGTACTTTTTTTCTTGCTGGGGCTATTATGATTAGACATGCAACGTTGACGAAGAAGCGGTTGAAGTCGCCATATCCCAGTGTAACATGCTGGAGACCCTTGATGTCCGCTTTTGTCCAAAGGTGAGCATTAAGATTCAGATTTTTGCAGAAAGGAATAATTATTACAAGATCAATGTTCTTTAGGTTTATTAGGCAATGATTTTCCTTTTCATTCGTTCAATTCTTCTTATTTACTTCTAAATAAAAAGAAGGGGTAATAGTTATCAAGTTCCATTCACTTGATCAATAGGGCAATAGAGCCTTTGACTAAGTCAATGGTGTCAAAGGTTCTATTTTGTCAACTCAACACATTAAAATGACAAATACACTCCCAAAATTTCTCAGCTGATATTTCGTTTTTTGTAAAAAAACTCGTCGAATCTTTAAAAGTCCATAACTTCAAATTCACAAATCCAAAATTCATAAAATTTATATATTTGAAATATACTCGTCAATATCTATCAAACAATACTCATATTCGATATTTTTTGACAAAAAAATTGAAACAGATAAAAAAAATTCCATTTTTTCTGGTGAAAACTCTTCTTCTCCAGCTCGGGGTGATGGTGCCACTGGCGCGGATTAGAAAAAACAAAGAAATAGACGAAGAAAGAGAGAGAAACGAGGAGAGCGACTCCGACGAGAATTCCGATGGCCTCCGGTGGGGTGGGGTGGGGTGGGGTGGAGGTGGAGATGGAGGTGGGGTTACTCGAGAGAGAGAGTATGGGGTTATCTGTTTGTGTTTGTTTTTAGAGAGAGTGGGTTTAAAATGAGCATATGTGAGGGGACACTTGTCCAAATATATGTGGTCTATAATGAAAAAGGACTTGATGCATTTAAAAAAAGTCAATGGGATTTGATGCATCTTTGATCCAATAAATCAGACTAGTCTTGAATTATTCCTAAAAAGAAATTGTGGCAATTGACATGTATGCCCAATGGCATGGGGAGGTGTGAGAAGAAATGTCATGTGTGGCGGCAATGTTTAAAAAGGCACAATGCAAATTTGAGGTGTTGTGCTCGGGGAAGGTGAGGCGCAAGTCTTGGGACGGACGGATTGAGGCATAAGCCTCAACTTGAAAAAGAAAATCACCAAAATATTATTAAAAATTACTAAGGGCATGTTTTGTAGGACATATTTGCCATGAGTCCATGACAAATAGAGTATCTCGAGAAATATTCCATATTTTTCTTTTTTTAGTGTTTAAGATTCGAAATTTACCATGGCAAAGAATGGTAAGATTTGCCATGCTACTCATTCTTTTAAGTGTTTGAGACGAAATTTTCTTTGTTCCACTCCATAGAATATCAAATTTGCCACGGAAAAGTTATTGTTTGTATTTTTTGTAATTTAGATAGACTATAAACCAAATTTGTCATAGAATATAATAACAATCAAACAAAAAAAGATGAAAAATACAAAATTTTCAACCCGGCAAGAAAATGCTATCAAACAACTCCAAATGATATTTTTCTGTGCAAAATTTACCATTGGAAATTTTTTCTAGCATATTTCTATCAAAAGCGCCCTAATGAAACCACAAATGCATCAAAGCTAGAATCATAAAAATTATCCGTAGTCAATATCGCATGCAAATTAAATAGTAGCATTACAATATCGCCAAAAAGGTCTAACCAATGTCACCAACTATAATTACAACACTGTTGCATGGAACCCTGCATGAAAGAGATGCGGAAAGCAATTCTTCGATCATATTCCTTGAATCAATAATACTTGCAAGCAATGTTTTAAAAGGCGCAAGGCGGGGTTGAATCGTTGTCTTTGTGAGGCGAGGTGTAAGCCGCATTTTTTTTATTAAGTCACTAAGAATGATATAGAAATAGTAATTACATAAAAGAATAAAGAAATTTCTCATTTGGCCCCTAAACTATAATGATTATTCCAGATTGGCACCTGAACTATCAAAAGTGTCAAATAAGCCATTAAAGTTACTGAGCTGATTTAACAAGATACTTCTGTCCATTTTGACCGCTAATTTGGACAAAAGTGAGTCGTGTCAGGCACGACGCATTGTGAGGGCAAAATAACCACATAATAACATTATGGGGATTAAGTGTAATTTATAATTATTTAATGATTAAAATTAAATAACAAACAATTAAACCCATCTCTCTCTCAACCCCCCACCCCACCCCAAAGGAAGCCCCCCCCCCCCCCCCCCCCCCCCTCCCTTTTGTTTTTTATTCCCCACCCATGCTTTTTCGGCCAACCTACTCCCCCACCTATGCTTTTCCGGCCAACCTCCATTCTTTCAGGTGAAAACGTCCCCTCCCCTTATCTTCCATTTTTTTCGGCAAAACCTTCGCCTCCCCCCACCCTTCCCCTTCCATGATTTGCAAAAACTTGATTCTCTCTCTCACAATATATATATATATATATATATATATATATATATATATGTATATATATATATATATATATATGTATATGTATATGTATATGTATGTGGAGAAAGAGAGAAATAGGCACGATTGATTTTCGGTGGGCGTGCAAGAAAGGGCTGGGAAATCAAATTACGTTTATATCCTTAGAAAAGTTGTGTGCCAAACTCGACTTATTTTTCTCAGCTTTAGTGGTCAAAATGGATATAAGGGTCTTGTTAAATCGGTTCGGTTAGTTTGAGGGCTTATTTGACACTTTTGAGAGTTTAGGGGTCATTTTGGAATAGTCGTGATAGTTTAGGGCCAAATGAGTTATTTACTCAAAAAACTATGTATCATATCTATCCCGAAAACAAATGGTGTAAATTCCATGCCACAACGCAATATAAATAATATCATATCCTGTCACCACAAAATAAGACGTAAAACATATCATAATAAATATGGTACCACCGAGACAAAAGAAATCCATAATTAAAATCATAATCCAAAAACACACAGTATTCACCATCACCATCACCAAATCATAACAAATAGTATATCTAGCAATGAATCATCAAATCATTAATCGGTATCCATTAGTAATGGATAATATGCTTCATCTCCATCACTAAACTCAACATCATCACTTAAAGGATCCTCTATGGAATGATCTGCATATCAAATCGATCTACCCTCGTCGGAATGAGATCCTCCCATTCCTCTTTTTCATTTACCAATTGCAATCCTTTTCTTTATCTAATATAATAAGATAAAAGTACAAAAATGATTTTTTTATTTGTTTGAAATTTGTAAAATAAATAATACAAGTATAAATAATAAATTTGACATTTTCTTGTAGCTTTTGAACTTTTCGCACTTTCCTTTTTCTTTGTCAACTATGTGTACTTTCTCCTCCCTCATAAGTCAATCCCGATTCATCGCTTCGACATTCATTGTTTTGCTCGACAACCCGTTCATTGTTAGAAGGCACATTGCCAATGACCAACAAATCCTCATCTTCCTCGAGTGTACTTTCAATTTTTTATTATACATGATGAAAACGAGAGAGTCGAGCTTCGATGTTGTCAAGCCGCTTCTCATCGTGTGTATCTATGCAATTTTTTGTAAAACAATAAGGAATTAGTCATCATTTTATAACTTTATTCATAGAGCGAGAATTAATTTATAACTATTGATTGATTAAACGTACTCCAGTTACGCTCACAAGGGAGGATGGACAAGTTAAATTTAAAATCGTCACAACTAAACTTGTTAATTATGGAATATGATATCCAAATTGAATCCACCAAAAGGCTGGGAAAAAAAATTAACCTTAAATAAACTTTAAAAAAAGTTACTTTAAAAGGAAAAATTAACTCTAGTAATTTGTGTACTTACCAGACTCCTTTTTTTACACTTAGTTTTCTTCTTTGAGTACCCAAACAAGCTCTCCCCCTTCGAAATGCATCCAACTGCAAATCAGCTTTCTCCCTCTCTATTGGACAAGTGATGAGTTTGTCCATGCAAATGAGATTTATGATTGAGAGTAATATTACGACGCGTTTACTTTGAATTGCCTATTGCATTTTCATTATGTCTCATATTACATAATATTGTATTATATTATATTACTTGCAAAAGGTAATTTAATAAAATTGTGACGATTGACAGATTTCCCCTATGAGCATGGGGAGGTTACGTGCAGCATGCCCGAGCTTGAAACGAATTTTCAGCAGTCTGGCACCCACGTAATGCTGTCACGAGATAAACATTGGCGATTTTTTTTACGTGAAACCTCGTTTGCTTTGTTTTTACGCGGTAACTACTACTACATTGTATTTTGTTGTTATTTCTGTAAATGTCTGATATCAGTCCTATATCTGTTTTGTTGTGGTGTTGTTTGGCCCTGGACTGATGATACAACAAGTGATACAATAAACCTTCTTCATTAGGTAATGAATTGTTTGCTTGTTTGCCTTCCAAGATGCCAAGTCTGACCAGCTGGTCAACTCAGTGGTTACCCTCTTGGTGTTGGGTGATGCTGCAACCAAACACGCCCTTGTGATATTAAAAAGCTTTTATAACCACTTGATGGGATATGGTAACATGATTAGTAAAAATAGTTCATTACAGTAAATTGCAGTGAATAGTGAAAAATCTTTTTGGGTTTCTGGAATCGACTATTTTTCACCCTGGTGTAGTCTTGTGCAGCAATACCTAAATTTTCTGGTACTATTGTAAAAAGTTTTTTGGGTGTGGTCAGTGTTTAGTGTTCTACCTATTTTTCCTGTAACATATATGTGCCATTTTGTTACGTATACATGAATTTGTGTAATACACGCGAGTAATGTTTGTGTATATCCTAATCTCTAAGGTATACATTAAGGGATGACACCTTTGTGCCGAAAAAATAATTTTGTAGACTAAAATCTTTTTGGCGAACGACTAAATTGGAAGTCTCTTGTATTATATATATTTTTTTTGTTGTGTGGGAATTTAGTGATTGCTCCTGTTAATCATAATGGCATGGATCTCTCTTGTTGAAATTTACTACTCGCCGCATTTCTTTTTCCTTGCTCCTTCGGCCGCATAGCGTATTATTTATATCCAACCAGTGTTTAAAGAAACTAATTAAAATTGAAGATATTTTTATTTGAGTTGGCCATTGATTACGTAAAATATCTTTAAAAAATGACTTGTGATGCTCTAAATTTGATAAAGAACATAGTCTTATATATTTTAGGGGTAAATCATATTGAGCTTCCATTTTGTTAAATATGTCAATATAGGTCAGTTTGATTGATGTTGATATTTTTACAATGAAACATGCTTGTTTTATTTCATTAATTTTTTTGCGGTGCTTGATTTGAAAGAGGTTCAATAAAAATAATAGTTGTAAATGTGAAATGTGTTCCCTAATTTTATCTTTATTTAGATAAAACGTTTTTTTACCTACCCCTAAAGAATTGATTTTCATTGAAAGCTACAATATTATGTCTTATATATAGACTAAATTTATTTTATATTTTTCACTCATTTCCACCTTAATATTGTTTTGAAAATGTCTTCAAACTAGTATGTTCTTGATTAATGTTTTTCATAGAAGTTTGAATCTATTTCTGGCATTTATTTTTTGGAGATATGTCATATTCTCCCTTGTTTTCCATTTTTTATTTAAAAAAAATCATCTCTAAAAGTGTTTTAAAAATGATCAGTAATTAGAGATCTGTTTGGTAAATGATATTTTGCTACAAGTGGTTCTTGTTAGAGGCAAGGTTAGGCAAATGTGCATGATTTTCCAAACAGGCCAAGAAACCTAGTAGTCGGACTGAAGCAGCTGTTGGAGAGAAGGCGCCAGTCAGACATCCAAGCACTAGATAGTATGCAGATCAGAATAGTTGTTCTAGCCTTTGGCCTTAGGGTTGCTCTCACATTAGAGTTGGGCTTTCTCATGGTAGTCTCGTTGCCACCAAGGTGAAGTCGTAGTGCACTAGCAGGCTACCCTGATCATCAATGATCGTTAACTGCATTATTGACGGCTTATTGGGTGTTAAAATTAACTTACACTCAATTCGACTTCACTCCTAATGAAGCTCATTGACTAGATAGACCCTTATTTACTTTTAAGAAAAAGTGGTCAAGATATGCGTTCAGTACACCGAGAACCACGCCGGCAACCCAAGTTAATTCACGAGGTTTTTTAAATCCATTGTCGAGATACACACGAAGTTCTGAAAAATCTTTTGGATGTGGACTTTTTTGGCAAAAACATGTCGTAAGAGTATCGTTTTAACATTAACCCTTATTTTTTTACATCAAGTTAATTTCTTATTTTGACTGTTTGACACATAAATAATATTTAAGAGTTAGGGTTACAATGCTTATTCTTAGGATTTTTTAGTTGGGCATGAAAGTGAAATAATATCTAGTTATGCAAACCATTGGGGCCAGTAAGGGCCACCTTGAGGGAACCTCATGGGCAACAAATGGATGGGGCAAGTAAACAACAATTGCGTTAATGCTTACCTCATTAATGGTTTCTTGGGGAACCTAGCCCACAATAGGCCTTACCAGAGGGAGTCGCGGTAAGGACTCATTGAGAGTCTTAACTAGAGATGCAATAATCACCTGGTGAAGTAACATTTAGTTTTACAGAAATCATACTTAAAGAAATTTGAGGGGAGAAATAATTACCTTCGGTGAACTTAAAGAAGCACGCAAAACGAGCAGAGGAAGCTTGGATAGAGAAGTAGACCATGGAACGTTTCAAGGAGTTTCCTCTGTCAGTGGGGTGGCCCTCCTCTGCACGCCACGAAGGAGGATGCCGAGAATATGTAAGTCCAATCATGGAGGAATGTGGAGTAGGAGCTGTTTCGGTAACATGTTCCTCAACGATTGGACTTGTGGGAGGAGAATACCCACTCGATTGACGTCCTTTTTAAGCAAAAACAGAAAATTTAGCTAAGCTTAGTACAAGACTTTTCAAACTTAAATAGTAAAGAGAGTTACACCAATAGAAACAATTACCTCTGCATAAGGAAAAGGAGGAGGCGTGGGAAGTGAAGGTCCTGCTCCAATGGTTGTTTGTCCCTCCACGAGGCTGTCATCCAAAACAATTGGCTCAGGGAAGCCAGGTGGAGGAGGAGATGAACTGGGGGTAGATGGAAGTGTGGGAAGACACACTTCATAAGCACGTTTTTTTCAAAGTCTTGTTGCCAAAATGCTTTTTTCTCTGAGAAAGGGCTCCACTAACAAAAGAATTTCTTGAACTACCAGCTCGTGAACTAAGTCCCCCGGGAGCTGAAGCTAAGGAAACTCGGGGACAGGAAGATGGTGGAGGTATTGAGGGGGTATCTTGTCGAGCCTGTTGAAATAGACGAATAATACGAGCGGCCTCAAGGTTGCACTTTTCAGCAAGATCCTCACGAATGGGAGTAGTTGCTCCGGGAGGAATACCAGATATAAAGTTGGACTTGGAAGTTTTGCCACTCTTGCTTGCCTTAGATTTCTTTGGGTCTAGTTGAGAAACCGACTCACTTATTGGACCTTTAGCAGTAGTGGCAGATCTTTTTGGGGCCGGAACATTCTTTTTCTCCTTCTGAGCAACATCGCTCGTAGGGGCATGAGGAGGAAACTCGGTGGGGGAACTCAATCCTTTGGTGTTGTGCTCAGAGGGAACTCAATCCCTAGCACATAATTGTTTTTGAGGCCAAGTTTAGATGGGGAAGCTTTTGGACCTTTGGATAAGTGGGAGGACTCTGGATAAACTCACCAATCCGCGTGAGCTGCATCGGCTAAAATTTCATTAAAAAGTTGGTGGTAACATCACTTTTTATCTTAAGAATTGGAATGGTGAGCTTCCCACTGAGTTGGCTACACAATACCGAGATGGCTGTTGGGGTGTAATTTGAACAAGCTTGAATAAATGATTCCTCCTTGCGGGAACCTTAAAGAACTACACCGGGGTCATCTTGATTAATCCCAAACTGGCGAGAACACCTATATGGGTTGTAAGGTTCATAAATAGCCCCCATTCTGTGAAAGAGGGAAGAAGTCTGGGAGTCAGAAAGAGCACAACAACAGTTGAAGGGTCTTTAAAACTCTCTTCTCCGTTACAGTTTCAACACGACATGAGTGTTGGTGAAAGAAAGACCAAGTGTGGGAGAAGCTTTCTTCACTATATGGTCTGGGGACAAAGGAAGAGTTCCTATCAATCACAGGAAAAATGTCTTTTCGACTTTGTTTTTTGTTCCTATGAAGAAGATGATGGGGCTTCAAAGAGTTGATTGACAGAGGGACCTCTTTAGGGGAAATATCAGGGAACCATGTGTAGAGGAACCCGGTAAGGAGAACAACATTTGCAAAGTTTGCTACGTTGTACCTGCTCACAGGTGTAGAGGGAACCCAAGGTCAGAGCAACCAGAGGAAGCTGAACCCCCTTGCCAATCTGACAGAGATGTTGATAAGGTCCCTCCTTGGTTGATCGTTGGGTTTCCACGACAACAAAAAACGCGAGAGAGCACAAAGTAGATAAGCATGTAATTCTAAGGAGGAGACCTTTTCTTTGCCATAAGTTACCTCAGTTGAGGAGCCTTCTTCCAAAGGAAGTGTGTGGAAAAAATAATTGATCAGAGGGATGAAGGTGGCTTTGCTCGAACTGTCAACACAACTACGACATATTTGGTTCAACTCTGAACGAGCTCGAGTGTCCTCATTGTCCATAGCTTCATCAAAATAGGGTGAACTACCTGTAGGCTCAAGCCCCATCAACTCACAAACGTCCTTAGGGTAATAGTGAACTCACCCCAGACAACGATGAACACGTTGGAAAAGATGTTCCATCTAGAAACCAAACACTTGTAGAGCAACATTGTGTTTGGAAAGGGTGAAGTCCCCAAACCAGAAGGCACGATTCAAACCAATCTTGGCAAGCACCATAGCATTAGCGGCCTGGATGTAGTCAGACTAGGCCGAAAAAATATCTGGGCGACCTCCTGGCCCTTTGATGTCAATTTGAGAATGGGGGAAGTCTCCACGATCCAGACGAAAATGCAGAGTCCCCTCTGGGGCCAAGAAACCCCAACGTTCTCGATCAGCTGCCTCATCCCCCAAAGTTGTGGGGTCACACTTGGCTATTAGCTGGCCAGGGAAGGCTTTGCACTCAAGTGCAAACTCATCACCTCTGTCAAAAAATTGGAGAACGATGGTAAAAGAGAAGCTATTCCTGACGGCCCCCACCATTACAGAGGCGGTGTCTTGGCTAGAGGGGTGGTCGGAAACATCAACAAGGATGCTAGGGGAAGCCATGAAAGAGTTTTAAGGGGAGAAAAGAGGCTTGTGAGCACAACAGGGGAAGAGAGAAGACTGAGAGTGGTGGAAAACGGGGAAAGTTGAATTTTGTGGAGGTAGGAGCTTGGAGGAAGATGACAATGACAAAAGAAGATCACCTTCTCTCTCTCTGGAAAACCTTAAGCTTTGATAGCAATGGAAGAAGAAAATAAGAAGTGAGAAGGAAAACGCTTAAATGTTTGTGGTAATAGTTGTTTGGAAAATTCAAAAGGGCGTTTGGGATTTCCCACGCGTGGGAAGATCTAAAGCCATGATGACGTTTGAGTTCCTGTGCTGTCAGCAATCATTTCAGGTTGACACGTGGTGCTTCAGGGACAACTCAGTTGAAGGGATGACACCATGTAATTAATGATGGCACGTGTGAAAGAGAGAGAAAGTGTTATAGGCAAACCAAAATTTTGGCACCTTTTCTTCTTCGGGGACTGTTCTCTCAATTAAAAAAAAGTTTAAGTCTGGAAGGTTCCCTTGCCACAAGCCTGCTCGGCGTTCGATTGGACATGGACACACCAAAGAAGATTCTGAAGAAGGAAGGTTTATCGGATTGAGGAGTTCCGTGCAAATATTTCTTGGCCGCACAACAAATATATACACGAAGGGGTAAATGTAGAGGGCGCTTAAAAGTAATCCCATGATTAGAAAAAAAAATTGAGGAAGGTTGAGAAATAAGTGAGGAAGCTCAAGAGTTTCCAGGAAGAGGACGAAAGAAGGTAGCGAGGAAGTTCGAAAAGAAGTCTTTTCGAGAGAACTCAGTTATTTCTTCTTTTATTGTACTTGATCAATTTGTATATTTGTAATACATTGTAACTTGTAAGCTGTAACGATTGTAATATGCGAGTGAGATCAAACGGTATACGCAAGGTACCAAGTATGGCATAGTTTAGGAGAGCTTTCATGATCTATCGGATGACCTCACCAAGGGAAACCTCAGAGGGAACTGTCTTGGATGATTGAGAAGCAAGGCAACGTTAAGGATTGACTTAAACATTCTAGATACACCTGGTAAAACGCTGAGGGACCACGACCTGAGAGAGCTTATGCAAAGTAACCACGAGTTCCATCTCACATTGATCCCCGTGCCAAACAACCTTTAACCAAATGTCACATTTTCTTTGAGCGATGTCGCACGCCACCTACATGTTATCCAATCCAAACTTGAGTAAACCACCGTGGTTTGGGGGCTGTCAGACGGTTTAGTGGATTACCACTGCTGTGACAGTTGCCTGATATACAATTGGTAGCCGAAAGGTTTTTGTTGGCATTTAATGCCTATGACATAGAGCAGACTGATACATCATCACATTTAATGCCAGTGACAAAAAGTACGAGGGTAATGTCTTTCACATTTATGGAGACTGAGATATCTCAGGAGAGGATTGGTGGCTATTTAGAGAGCCCAACCACTTCAGAGAGAGAGGGTTCTTTTTTAAGATTAGAGATAGATATTTTTTGGAGGCCATAGTTATTGCAAACCAGAGCATTCAACCACCCACCATTGAAGTTAATACCAAACTTTTACTACCATTTATTGCCGTGATCCCT
Organism: Sambucus nigra; assembly: GCA_949130495.1. Taxonomy (NCBI): domain Eukaryota; kingdom Viridiplantae; phylum Streptophyta; class Magnoliopsida; order Dipsacales; family Adoxaceae; genus Sambucus; species Sambucus nigra. The sequence continues at coordinate 39,332,349 of OX422208.1, read as the reverse complement.
GTTTGTGGATCTTGGTCTTTGAGCTGCATGCCAGAGGTGTATCTAAGGTGCTTGCTTTTCTCTTCCTCTGACTAAGTTGCTTTAGACGTTCATTTATTGATTATTTTGAGTTATACACGAGTGCATTTGTGAGTTTAGTCCAAAGTTTTTCTCATATATATTGTGTGTTTATCTTGTCACTGTTGATAACACCTTGTTTAGTGATTTATCGGCATAACAATAAGGGTTACGCCTCCGTTTGTATTGTAATACCCCAGCCTCAAGAGGACTCCCCTCTTACAGGTAAAATCACACAATATATGACCAATTGATGAAATATTGCTCACTCATGATTAATATATTACTTATTTTCACCAAATAAATTACTACTCTACTAATTAATAGAACAATGATATCTAAACTTACTATATTAATTAGAGTTTTTTGAAACATTCAGTGTGTCTAATATTACTGCTCTCTCTCCTCCCTCTCCCCACGCACCCCTAGTGACATTTGCTTTATAATCCTAGGCATGTATAGTAAAGTGACCTAATTTTACTAATTATCTCATTTCATTTGTCCAAAATATTCTCTGTCTTGATCCAGAAGGTTGTTTCGAATAGCTTCAATTTCAAGATCGACTTATCACATTTCACAAATATCATCTTGACTTCATTGATGATTATAACATTTTACATCACTTCATTGGGATGGAAGCAAAAGACTTAGATGACATAATTCACCATGGTTATTCCTAATTCAAATTTGATTTTTTAGAAAATATGTTAAACTTGTGTCAATATGGTGTAAGAGAACGTAGATATATACGTGCCATATATTTTTCCTATAAAATACTATTTTGAATAATGTATGTGTATCAATTGAGGTATTGGTTTAAGGTCCAATACTTCAAACTCTGTTTTTGCATCCCTATGATGAAGAGAGCTGCCTCTGAACTCTTATGAACTCTTAGGCACTTGAGCCCAAATTCTCAGTTTGTTCTTGTGACATCGTCATTGAGACTTTGTTACATCGAAGAGCCTTTATCCATATAAAAAAAGCTACTCTTTACTTGCGAAATCTTCCCATTTTATTAAGTTTTACAACGTCATACTCACCATTGTATGCTATAACAAACAAGCTTCCGTACAACGAAGGTTGTATTCGCTACCAGCGAACTACTTGAACCGCACAACTGCATATCCTTTTGAAGATATTGTGTGCTTTTTGCCAATTAATCCATGCAAAACTTACTTTTCAACGATATCTTTGCACTCAAGTGTCTGATCTTTTTTAGGTGGTCAAGCCTTACCTAGTTGCCTTAGATATTGTCTTTCAAGTTTCTTGGACCTTTACACATGCACGCGTGCGCACACACACACTAATGGGTCTAATGTAAACTATTTCTTTTATAGAGAAAAACACATTTGCTGAATTTCCACATTGACAAGTTTTTTAATAAAGTTTTGTGGTCTTTGAGATATCATTTTGTACATCTTCGTGAATCCAAAGTTCTTAGATGTTTTGACTTAATTTCAAGACTAAGAACAAATCATTTCGAAACCTTATTCTTGAAAAACTCTAATTCATTTGATATCTCAAGACAAACTTTGTTAGTTTTAACTAAACTGAACATATTAAACACTTTATTAAAACCTTCAGGATTTCTGAAATATAAGGAAGTTGTATTTAAAATCCTTGTGGCCTCTCTCGGTTCTAATTCTACTTGGAGAAAAATTGTGATCTTCAACTCAAAAGAAGACTTTATTTGGGTTGATAATGAAAACATTGTCTACTGACAAAAAAATGTCGCTGCATAGCATTCTCCATCCATTGGTGCCTTCCCACGTTAGAAGATATGGTGTGAAAAAGTTGGTTGTGGAAGTTAAAAATAAGTGAGTGTTAGACGTAGTTCCTTTTTGTAAGTAATAACCATATCTCATTCATTGTTCGCTCGGCCTAAAGTTTATACCATTAGTGGATTTACTCATTTCGACTTTGTGTTGTGTTATTAGTTTATTTTGTTCACACTTTGATTCAACATCTTTATCTAACAAGATGAAGTTTGGCAAAACTTTCTTGGCAACTATTTGTCACATAGATATAAGTTGAATTTGTAAGTTTATAAAATGGATTAAAACAAAACTTTGATTCTTTCATGTTAATTAACATTAAATGTCCCCCCCTAACTCCATTTCGAGTATGAACACACACTCTAGTTTTGTATCAGAGTCAATCCTCAGTATATAAGTTTAATAACTAGAGGCATATATATGTGCATCTATAACGATTCTAATCATGCATGATTACATTTTTGATTTAATTGGTTGTCGTGATAGTCATGATTTTACAGGACTAGTAACCCTACTGTGAATCATTCTTGACCTAACAATAGAAATACTTTGTGGAAAATAGTGAAAGCGGAGAATATGGTCTTCAATAATGATATGATGAAATTTCTAAAGAATCCAATAGGTTGATGAATATGTGATTCTCATCTTTCAAATGAACATTAGTTGTCCATTGAAAGGGGTGTTTTACTAAAACCCTTGAAATTGTAAAAAAAATGAAATTTCTAATGAGCCTTTAAAGCCTCTTTCCAATGATTAAATCCTTTGCTCTTGAATTTGACAACTTCTTATATTTTTGATGATTTGATAGAAGATACGAACGTGTCACCAAAAGAGAGGATGGATATAAATCCACCTGAAAATAGGAAAAAGATGAGTTTATCACTTCTTTGGACAATTTGAAACATAAATTTATACGTAGTGAAGAATCCAATGTCAAGCTTTCAGAGAAAATGAAAAATCTTGAAAAAAACTTGGATTTTATCATACAAGATATTTCTAAAGGAGAGGTAATTATTTCAAAACTTCATTATTACAAATGAGACAACACATCTTGATAGCGTTCCTAAAAAATTTCAAATCCAAGGGAAATAAGTTTTTAATTTTGAATGAGAATAAAATTGCGCCTCTAAAGTTTTTGAACAAAAATCAACATTCAAGTATTAGGAGGCCTAAAAATGATATTGTTTGTTATTATTGTAATAAGAAATGCCATTTGAATATTTTTGTTTCAAGTTAAAGAAAGTTTAATATTTTGAAAGATTTACTCCTCGAGTAAATTCTCATACGAATTTACTTAATTAGAAGATTTAAATATTATCATTGTTATAGATCCATACATCTACTAGAATTTTGTTTACTCAAACCTACCTTGCATTTATATAATGCTAGGAATGGTAGTAACAAGCAAAATGTGAAAAAAGAAAGCATGTAATTTAAGTTCACGATGAGAAAGGAAAAGATATTTGAAATGCGCCTCTTATTCAACTTAAACCCAAGACCACCGAGTGACTCAAGCGTGGATTGGAAATGATACTTTGGATTGAGAGTGATATTTCCAGTTAATACCCAAATAAAAATTAATTACTGAGTAATAAAAGATATATTTATTTTATTATTAAAAGGGTATAAAATAAATCCTAAATGTCTATGTGAAAAATGTTTTATCAAGTTTAGAATAAATCCAAATTATATCATTTTATTAAGACAAGTAATTCTATTGATGACAATCACACAATATTTGACATATGAGGAGAAAACTCACAACTGAAAAAAAACCTCGGGACGATAAGAACGCCAAATGTACTATAATAGAGATTTTATAAAGCAAAAATGTGAACGACACTCCTTCTGCACAACTTTTCACTAACAATCGTTGCACACCATATCTTCCGCTTAGAAAGGTTCCAACAACTGGAGCACGCCACAACCGCCACCAATTTTGATCGCAACTAATGTTTTCAAATCTTCCACAAATATAAAATATTCCTTAAAGTAGAATAAAACTTTTGTTCCAAGGCAATGCTAGAATGAGTCACTATATATATTACCCATATGACGTGTTAGAATATCCTAAAGGTCGAAAAAATGTAGACACAATGTATGGTTTCTATAAATATCACAAAGGGTATGCAACACCTCGTAAAATCCATAATTAGATTGATGAGGTCTATTACAATAAACACGAGAATAAAAAATATTTGGTAACTTTTCAGCATAATCAACTAAATAAAACGAAGTAAGAAAATGCAATATAAGATAATAAACTATTGAATCAAATAAAACATCTCTCATACCAATCAACTGGCATAAAAATCAAATTCGATTCTGGAATATAAAATCTCAATGGTACAATATCTATCTCGGAATATAAGTAGATCTCATACAATCTCTGACTCAGAAAAAAATTTGAAATAAATAGAACTGCATGAATTGAACTATAAGTAAATACAAATATTTAAAGAAGTAATCGTGCATGATGCCTACACCCTAGTAACGATGAATCAAATGTTACCAGAGATACTCCTCCAACGAATAATCGAACTCTACGACAACATCAATGACCTAAGACCTGTAGAAAATAGTTCAACAATGAGGATTAAATCTAACAAGTCTACAAAGAGTAAGAATTAACTGAAGTTTGGCGATCATAGTAATAATGCATATTCCTCACAATTTTAAAGTATTTAAAGTTATTTAAGTTACCCAGCACAATATAAAATAATCACACGGTTCCACGCCCAAACCCAAATGATTCCCATGCGATATATATTCATCTTTTAATTAAGTATTCTTTACTTTCAAATCTTAAGTTCATATATTAATTTAAGAATCATTTATTTACTAAAATCTCTTACATTAATAGTAACTCACTTACTAGTCATAATATCAATAACGACATCTAGTTATGATTCTAAAATGGTTTCTCAAGTCTAACAGTCTCAAATAATCTCATGTCACTGATTTATTATATGCATCTATAATATATTCATTACATATTCCCGAGTTATAAGTATATGGTATTCATCGCTAGTATAAATCATAATCTGGTATACCATTTCAAAGTACCATAATGCATAATCACATAATCGAGAATATTCGTGAGTGTACACAATCCACATATAATCTCATGGGTTGCGCTCGAGATTGCAAAATAAAAGTACAAAGGCCTATCTTTATTACCTTCAAGGATATCTCATGACATACTAGGTATAATTATAGGCTGTCCCAATCTTATAATCTCAAAGCATTAACAAGGGATAATCACTACACATATTCGTCTATCGCACGACCTCCCTACCTAAAGCTATATGATAAAATACCCCATTTATTTTTCTTAGGAACATGGGTACGTTAGCCGTAGGATGGGAGTAAATAGGACCTAGGTAGAGCCCGTCTCATCACCGGGAATACCACACGTGGTTAAGGTCATACGCGCTCGATAAAATTCCTCCTAGTAAGTCACCCACGAGCACTCACACACAATGGTATTCTTGCACACAAAACAAGTAAACAAAAATAACCCTACACAACCAGGTCACAGAAACAAGTATTAACCCTACTCAACAAGGTCACACATAATATTTCTTAATATTCCAAGTTCATACGTACATTAACTATAATCTTTATCATATAACACTAGCCCAAACTCCTAGGACTTAAAAATCTAGGTATCGTCTCCCACCTAACTTTAATACCAATAATTAACATCAATAGTCACCCCAGTCTACGGGTTAAAAACTTATTCTGGACTCACGTAGGGTCTATGCAATCACTAAGCATCTCCGATATCATAAACTATCCTAATTATTGGCTCGATACTCTAGCTACCCAAATAATAATGCATAAATCCAATACTCTCGGATTATTGAAATTATTACAAGTCTTCGATTACTTATCTCAAATAAATTAAGAGGTTATTACAAAACTGCCACACATTCGTTCTAACGAGATTACAAAAGTCGTTCAACATATCATGAAATCCTAAATTGTTCGAACAAACCTAGCAAAATCATTCTAACCAGTATTCAATTCGTTCAAATGTTACCAATCATCCGGACGAGGTCCAAATCTCGTTCTAATGAGACTGTCCCAGGTTTATCTTCTTTAAATGCCAAATACGACCATTATTAATCCAAATTCAATACCTAAATTCAAAGCCCCTCATCGATCCTAATCCAATCCTTCTCTAGATATAAGATGAATAACATCATTACTAACGTAAATCTATAAGTTTTAGGAGACTGAATCAAGGTTTTATAGATTAATTTCAGATTATGAGTAAGAACCCTAAGTTCATAATTCTAACCAATTCAACTCATATTTGATTTTATTTCAGATCAAAAAGAGGTATTTTATATAAATCATTACTGTGAATTAAAATATATCAATTTCATTCAAATTTCAAGACAAAATTCATCGGATTATCATCAACTAACCTAATTCATTAACAAGAGATTAAGGCAAAATTTAAATGTTAAAACTAATTTCAAAAATTAAGTTTTAGATGGTTAAAATTATAATATAAAAGGGTTAATTCAGATTCCAATGACTACTACCATCATAACACAATCCTAATTATATTCTTAATCACTGTATACATGTTTTTTATCGATTAATGAATCAAAGTCCCGAAAACCTCCAAATCCTCTTCAATTATTGGTGCTCCTTATCCTGAGCTCTCCAGGGTTTTATCAAATGAAAAAAGTGTTTTAGATTTTACTAACGAACTTAATAAGAGTACTTCCCACAAAATTAAGCCTATGCCCAATATAATCCTTAACCAATGAGCCCAAATCATACTCTAAATGGGTCCAAACTTAACCTAACTGAATTTTCTAAGAGTCTCAGAAGCCAACCCAAAATAGAACATATTTCAATAATTTAAATATCTCAATAAATTTATGGGTTATATGACTTAACCTCCAAATTTTAATACATAATTTGAGTTAATCCCTCGTTTCCATAATCCTTAAATTTTTCCCTCAACATAGGGGTTAGGTCTAATTTGACATTATAAACAGGGGCAAAGTCAAATAAATATTTAGACTTAACCCCCTATTTTTATTAAAATATTTTGAGATAATCTCCTTGTGTAGGGGGTAAAATCAAAGATATTATCAAAGTGGGGGTTAAATCAAATATCACATTAAAAAGTGGAGGTCAATTCGAAAAATTCCTAAAATAATTTATAAGATTGAACGAGTCAATTAAGTTAAAACTTAATTAAAAATTAATTACATGTCACTTGACATCATAAGAAACTACTTCAGGATTGGTGGAACCTGATGACGAGGGAATAATCCAAACAAGAAAATCCCCAACATCTAATCCCTGGCCATTCCATAGTATCCCATAATACTAAGTCCCTTAGAATATTTAATTAATGACTTACCATATATTATGCTAATTTTCAAAGAGTTAATTCATGCAACACATATACGACCACATATACAAATCACATAACAACACACAATAAATATAACATGTGACGTACCACATGTCACATGCAAATAAAAACTCATCACAGATAAATAATCAATTTAACAATTAATTAATTAATTACCACGAAAATAAGGGATATTTCAAGATGTGAAAGAAGACTTCACTCATGAAAAAATTATTTTTGAAAACAGTTTGTTCAAGTGTTGAGTAGAGAAAAAAGTCTTCTTCTACGTTTATATAATGGAACCAAAAAGGGCTTGAAAACATGATGAAGATGAGGTAAATATGTTTCTCTAAAAAATATGATTTTAAAAATTGGAAAAAATGATTTTATCTTTCTTGGTTGTTTTAATGGTTAACCCACACGTTATATAGACAAAGGTTGGTGTACAATAGGGTGTCTTAACTTGTGTGTTAGACTACCAACGTCATATGGACAATCTTAGGGCTACAATGTCCAATATATTTTCCATGACGCGCTTTCCAACATGATCTTTTGGAAATATCCTCAAAAATTATTTTTTTACAAAAAAATCATTCAACATTCGTTTTAGCGAATCAAATCTTTGTTGGATCTATCCTTTAGCGATGAGGTCGTGTAATTTTCTTGAAATTTACTCAAGCGCAAAGACTAATGTTTGCTTATTTGATGAGCATCTTTGTTGAATCAATGAGTCTCTTTGCATAAGTGAAGTTTGGTCACGCCTTACACTAGTGTTTGTCAATCTTTTCTAACCCAAAGGGGCATATCATTGGAGCAATGCGTCATTAGAGCGACGTAGAAAAAACCCCAAATTTTCTTAATTAAAACTATGAATTAATTAAATTCTAAATACACATAAATGATGCATTCTCAACATAAGTTTTACATAATAAAAGCATAATGCACTGCGTATTTGTAATTAGAACAAACATCAAGTTAAATTTATAAGATTTTTCAATTTAGGATAATTATTTAACCATTAGGTAAATCTATGTCCTCTGGTCGATATACTTATATCCTAAGTTGTTAACTTAAGGAAATGGCATGATTTTTTTTTGGTACGAGTTGATAAAGCTTTTAAAAAACTATTGGACAAGACTTAAAATGTTATTTAGTCACAAAATTACAAAAAAAAACTAAGTGGATGAGGCACAATGAGTATACATAGGCTCTTACAATATTGCCATTAGTCAAATTTTTTGATAAAAAACACAAAAAGAAAATGAGAATCAAATGAATCAAATATATCACCTAAGACATGAATTTTCCGACCAAAGGAATATAAGATAAACATATTCTATTTACATGTAAAAACCAAGACGCTTCTCGACTTTTGCAAGGATCTACTCGTATATATTTTCCTTCCACACACTAGAAAACTCATTAAAATATCAATGCGTAAATAAAGACAGAGAAAACATGATAATAAGATTATCATGCGAACATATCACTGTATACATATAAACATCGAAGTACAAAGGTAAATCCTCCTCAACTATGAAATTCCTCTCAATAAACATAATATAACATATGAACACTCTTTACTACCCAACATACTCCATACTCCATACTCCATACTCCATACTTCCACTCTCTACAAACTTCTCATCCTTTTGTCATGGATGAGACAAAGGAAAGAGATAAGACAAGAGTAAACATACTAATTAAACCAACAAAATGAGAGTGAGCCACATAATGAGTGGACAATTATTATGAAATCTATGCTAGATATGATATAAGAGAAATATGACTAAGATAAACACATCAATATCTACACATGGAGGTGCAAAATATATCATGACAAAAATATGTGATAAACTCATGCTAAAGTAAATAATAATATAAACAAAATAGAGTTTGGGATTACATAACTTTTAAACAAATAGTGGCTAATCCTAACCTCACAAAAAGAAAGTCCAAAACAAACAAAATACATCTCACACTTCATTCAAGTCTACATCTTTACACAATTTCTAACCACTCAAATGTACCTTTTTTTAAGGCATCCTAAAATTAAGAGGGTTCAATATTGTTAACACAGTAAAAATCATCAAAAGACTGTTGAGAAAATGGACCTTTAAAAATGGAAGTTTGACAATAAATTGAAGTTGACAATAAATTGAACCTTAATAATGGAAGCAACCTTGACACGAAACCTATACAAAGATGGAAAATGTTATATACACCGGGTGTTAGTACCGGGTTAGTACTGGTACTGCTTTATTTGTTTGTACTATGGTGTGGGTCCCGCCAGGGAATGCTGTAGGTCCTACCAATGTACAATCAAATAAAGCGCATTTGGTACTAAACCGGTACTAAGTACCGGTAAGAGTATCATTACTCTATTTCTACGGATCTTATCAACATTATTATCCTCTTTAATCACATTCCCCAAAAGAAACCCCGAAATAACTATGTCATTAAGTTGAGCATATAATTCATTAAAAGTTTCATTTTCCTTAATGGTAAGGAGTTTGTTATGTGTGGTAAATATTAGAGGTGGCAATTCGTGTGCGTCGTGTCGTGTCATATCGGGTTCGTGTCAAGTATTAGTCAACCCTAACCTGACCCATTTAACTAATCGTGTCAGATGAGCAAACACTAACTCGACCTATTTATTATCATGTCGTGTTCGGGTTGACCCGCATAACCCATTAAGTAAAATATAAAATAAATTTTTTCTACTTTCTTAACCAATCATACCAATTATAGGCATACAATAACTTGAATTTAATTAATTTCAACTTCTTACAACACCTAAATAATTTATCATCCGATTCTCCATGAATTTTATAGAATGCCTATCAAGATATATAAATTATCTAATATATTCTCCATAAAATACGAGTTAAGCGGGTCTATTCGTGTCATTTTCGAGTTATACGTGTTTGACACTAACCCAACCCGTTTATCATTCGTGTTGGCAGGTCGTGTCATATTCAGGTTCGTGTCAAGAAATCGCCAACCCTAACCCGCTAACTTCGTGTCGAGTTCGTGTCGTGTCAAAAATTGTCACCCCTAGTAAATATTGAAGTTTAGAGTTCTCAACGGTGGAAGCTCCTTCATATGTCATTCTCAAAACTTTCTATACCTTATTGGAGGAAAACATGTATAAATATGTCTAACCTCATTAACAGTAATGCAACAACAAATTGTGTTTAAACCCCTAGCGTGACACAACCTCTCCTTAAAATTGTTGTCATTCCAACTAGATCTTATTTTATTACCCTATTCATTATCAACAATGGTGACTAGCCACTTCCAACCTGTATACGCACATCTAGAGATATTGAATATGATGCTATACGAACTTTCCATTATGAATAGTTTCTATCATCAAATAGTTGAAGTCGGAGAGATTATCTTCCATCCATTTTACACAAAAAGGGATATACTCAAGGGTTTCAAAACTAAAAATAAAGAGACCCGCTATTTGATGAAAGTGTGAAGTCTCCATGGTAGAAACCTAAATACAAACTTCTAATAAATAATTTTTTTTATTATTATTATAAGGGAATAAAATAAATTCCAAATGTCTATATGACAAAATGCTTTATCAAGTTTATAATCAATACAGAATTTATCTTCTCGTTGAAACAGATGACCAGAAATATGAGGAAAGATAAAACAATCACACACCATCAGATGTACGAGCAAAAAAACCCAGTAATGAGAAAAAGCTATAAGGGTCGTTTGATAGGTCAGAAGGCAAATGTGACAAATAGTGGCAAATCACAAATTTGCCCACTATTTTGTGTGTTTGATGACCATTATTTGCCATGGAAAATTTTTTATGGATATCCATGCTCACATACAAATTTGCCATCATTTTTTCACTTTTGTTGGCAAAATTTGCTTACCTATATAGCAAAGCAAAATTTCTCCACAAATTTGCCATCCTTTTTAAAAATATTAAAAAACTATTTTTTGTTTGTTAAAAACTATATTTTTTAAAAGAAACGTTTTTTTCCGTAAAAATTATTTTTTCTGTTTTAAAAACTGTTTTTCCGTAAAAAATAAGTTTATATTTTGTTAAAATCGTTTTTTTTAAATTGTTTGTTTGTTTGTTAAAATTGTGTTTATTTTGCTAAAAACAGTTTTTTTCGTTGAAACTGTTTTTTTTTTTTTTGTTAAAAATTGTTTTTTTGTTACAAGTGTTTTTTCTTTACAAAAAATCATTCTAAACTGTTTTTTTGTTAAAAGTGTTTTTATTGTTAAAAACTGTTTTTCTAAATAAATGTTTTTTCCGTAAAAATTATTTTTTTTGTTGTTAAAAACTGTTTTTCCGTTAAAAAATGTTATTATTTTGTTAAAATCGTTTTTTTAACTGTTTGTTTGTTTGTTAAAACCGTTTTTATTTTGTTAAAAACTGTTTTTTTTTTACAACTGTTTTTCTTTAAAAATAAAATCGTTCTAAACTGTTTTTTTTTGTTCCAAGTGTTTTTATTGTTAAAAACTGTTTTTCTAAATATAAGTTTTTTTTCCATTAAAACTGTTTTTTTTTTTCTGTTTAAACTGTTTTTTTGTTAAAACATTTTTGTTTTTGTTAATTTTTTCTTTAAAAATTGTTTTTTTTGTTAAAGCTTTTAATTTTATTAAAAACTGTTTTTTTTGTTCTAAACTGTTTTTTGTTTTTATTTTCCATCAATGCGATCAAACAACTCATTTTTGTCACCTAGAAAATTAATCCTATCAAACAACTTTACGTGGCAAATTATAAGATTTGCCCTCACAAATTTTGCCATGGCAAATTTTATTATGGAAAAATTTGCCATGCTATTCATTTGCCCACTTTTGTATCAAACGGACCCTAAAACTCTTTGTGAACTACATCTTGTTCTTCGAAAGGCGCCAACTGCTGAAGCACATTACAAGAGAACCAACGATGTGGATGCAATGAACTTCTTCAAATCCTCTCCATATAACAAATTTTTTATGAAGTAAAGGGAAGTCAATATAATAGAACCACCAGAAATCATAAATACTTCACCTAGATTGTGTGATAGTAGCCTAAAGGTTGAAAATCTATCGATAAAGGGTTACAATTTCTCTGAATATCATAATTTTTTTAAAGATTTCAAAGAAGACTTCACTAAGTAACAAATGTATTTTGGAACATAGTTTGTTGAAAGTAAAAAAAGAAATCTTCTTCTAGGTTTAGGGTCCGTTTGTTTGCACATCTGAAGTCTGAATTTAACTCATTCAGATTTCAGAGACAACAAACATATGTTTGTTTTGGGGAGTTTTCAGATAGAAACGGTAACTTTTCCCTCTGATCGATTCAGATGTTTTGAAACGTCTGAATCTATAATCTAATATCTGAATTGAAATATGTTTTCTATAATACCCTTATTATTTCTATAACATCACAAAAATACGGATAAGTCATCTTGGAATCGTATCAGAATAAAAAAAAATAGAGAGTTCAAGACACAATAAAACTCTTTGTAAACAAGATCTATATATAATCACAGAAACATACAAAAAAAATGCGTAGAAGAAATTTGACATCTCCACAATCTTCAACAGGTATTTTCTTCTTCTTTTTTCCGACGTTACTTCTTCTTCTCCTTTATTTTTTCTTAAAATATGTGCTGTGTTGTGGCTTCGTCAAAAGCAAAGGAACTTTTATAAAAGAAAGCTAGTGACATCCTTTATTTATTTAGAGGATTGGAGTTGACATATGTTAGCAGTGGACATATGTATGACATATGTTAGCAGTGGACATATGTATGACATATGTCAAAGACTTTTATTACCTTTAAAGCCAAGATAAAAATGGATCATGATATATGCACATGAGCCAAGATATATATATATATATAAATTCTCATTTGCTTCTTAAGTCGGTGCATAATTATAAAAATAAAAAATTATGATTTAGAACAAAATAATGAACTAATTTTTTCCACTCTACTTTCATTTGCTTCTTACGGTTTATTTTAAATATTCTTATGGGGTCCGTTTGATATTCATTGGGCAAAAGTATTGACATGACAAAATTTAGCAGGGAAAATTTTGCCTAGACAAATATTTTTTTCTCACATTATGCTATCAAACACCAAATGAGGTAAAACAAGTTTTTTAGGCAAAACATTTTAATAACACATTTTCGTCCATATTATCATATATAATAATAAAAAATATGTTTTTTTTTTCGTCCCAAGTTTTATTTAATAAAAAACAGTATTTTTTTTTCTTTTTACTTCCCGTTTTTATTTATTAAAAAAGTAACAAACTATATATAAAAAAGTTTTTTTACCCCAAAACTATTTATTAAAAACAGTTTTTACATTAAAACAGTTTTTAATTTTTACATTAAAACAGTTTTTATATTAAAACAGTTTTTACATTAAAACAGTTTTTACGAAAAAACAGTTTTTACATTAAAACATTTTTTTATATGAAAACAATTTTCACATCAAAACTATTTTCAATTTTTTACATCAAAACAGTTTTTACGAAAAAACAGTTTTTACATTAAAACATTTTTTTATATGAAAACAATTTTCACATCAAAACAATTTTCAATTTTTTACATTAAAACAGTTTTTACATTAAAACAAATTTTTACATTAAAACGGTTTTTACGAAAAAACAGTTTTTACATTAAAACAGATTTTAATTTAAAACAGTTTTTTTTAACTATTTAAAACAATTTTTAAAATATTCATAACAATTTTTAAAATATTCATAACATGCTATGAATAAATGTTACCCAACATTATAAAACATGTCATGCACTATTTATTTGTTTATCCCATTTCAAATTGTATTTTAGTTATGAAACGAATAATTTTTCAATACTATAAATTTTTCATTAGGTGGCCTAAATATTATAAACTTAAAAAAAATGATTTTATGTGTTGTTTTTTGCATATTTATTTGGTTGCGTTAGTGTTTTGTAATTGTAAACATCTGTTTTTTTTTTATAATTAAACATCTTGTTTTTTTTTTATAATTTACTTCTTTCATCTAATAACCTAATTACTTTAAATAGTTTTATATATGGCTCCAAAAGAATCGAAAGTAACTGCACGGTCGAAATTTGCGGGCATTAGCTTAGGCAAAGATTTTATAGATATGTGTCTGAAAGAAGTTAGCAGGGAAGGGTATAGTGGAACTTCGTTGAAGACTGTGTCGTGGAATAGGATCATTCAGGAATTGAAAACGAAATACAATCACGAATTTGATAAAAAACAATTAAAGAACCAGTGGGACTATCTTCGAAAGTCTTATTCCACTTGGAGAGTGCTTGTGAATAGGACTGGTCATGGGTACAATGCAGAAACATGGACTTTCGATTGGCCAGATGATGTTTGGAATGATGTGTGTAATAATATTTATTTACGGTCATGAATGTTTTAAATATACATTTTGTATATAAAATAAATATAAGGGTAAAATGGTCCAAATAATCTTCATTCAGATTTCAGACATAAATCTGCAAACAAACAGTATACATTACGTTTCATTCAGACAGCAAACAAACAACTTTTTCAGATTCAAACTTCAGACTTCAGATTTAGACTTCAGATTCAGACAAAAAAACAAACGCAACCTTAGATAATGTTATTTCATATGTTGGCAAAAAATGATTTTCTCTTTATTTGTTGAATTGGTGTTAACCCATTTGTTATATGGCCAAAGGATATGGGTAATATGGTGGATTAATTTGTGCGTTAAGCCCATAAGGTAATAGGAACAATCTTAGGGCTAAAACATCCAATATTCTCTCCATGACATGCTTTACAACAAGATCTTTTAAAATTATCCTAAAAGCATATTTTTCTAAAGAACATTTATGGGTTTGCTACACCTAATCGACCAGTCCATTAGTAATGAAATCACATGGTTTCCTAAAAAATTAATCAAGCGTAAAGACCAATGTTCATTGAAGCGATGATCCTTTTCGCAGCAACGAAGCTTGGTCATGCCTTAAACTAGTGTTTGCCCAGTTTTGCTCACTAAAAGGGGCGCATCAACGACGGAACTCTCCATTGGAGAGTCATGGAAAAAACTAAAGTATTTAATTATTCAACCGAAGAATTGAGTGGATTCTAAATACACTCGGAGGATACATTTTCAACATAATTTTTTTATAATAAAATTATATTACATCATGTATTTGGAAACCACAAAATCCACCAAGTTAAATTTCAAATACTTCTCAATTTAAAAAAATTATTTAACTGTTGGGTGTATCAATGTACTCTTTTTTATATACCTTTACCCTAAGTGGTTAATTCGGGGCAATTACACGAATGTTCCAGAAAAAATTAATGAAGGTTTTCAAAGACCTCTTGGACAAGACTGAAATAGTTTTTCGGTCATGAAATTATAGATAACTTAAATAAGTTGGGCACAATGAGTATACATATATTTTTACATGGATAAAAAAAATAAAAAAAATTACGATATCCCAAGTTGTATACGTAAATCTCTACTATATTGAGTGGTTCCTTTAGGTTTTTAGGAGTCTTAAAATGCTTATCTTTTTTTCCTGACTTATTATATTCTATTTGATTTTGGTTTGCATAATCGTTGTTTTTATCATTCTTGATACAATTTGCCTATTATATGCTCGTTGTTTATGTGTTTTAAATGCTAAATTACTGTATGGACACTTGCATATGACATTGTAACTCATTTGTATTTAATTCTACATACTCTCAATTTAAAATCAAATAAGGACGGCTTTGAATTTGTAAGAATAATATATATATATATATATATATATATACATATATATATATATATATATATATATATATGCATTTTACATTGCCCAACATTTTAAGCATTTTTCATTTGAAACATAAAATAATGCAAAATGATGTATGCTTCATGGTTTTTAAAAATGTAAGTTATTTAAAAAAGGGTGTTACTTTGCCTTTATGGAGTGAGATTTGTTAATGGTTGGAGTTGACAATTTTATTTTTCATACAAAATCACGAGTGAAGAAGTGATTAGGGATATAACATGGGATTGTGTGATTCTATCCAAAAATATCTTCTTGTTTACGTAAAGAGGAAGGTCGATGCTTATAAAAGATTTTCAAAACATAGACGTCTCAAACATTTTTATTTGTCCAAAACTGACTAATATAAAGTACATCAAACTAATACTTTTTTTTAGAATCTCTTATTTAGGTAGAAAAAGGTGTTGGTTGATAATTTATATTTTTAAGGAAAATGAAAATTTTCCATGATAAACATTATAATTTTATTTTACAAGTGAGATTTTTTATTTAACTTTGATTTTTATTCTGTCTTGTGAATTATGTTCACTTTTATTCTGTCTTGTGAATTATGTCTTGTTTACTTTATTTAATTGGTCTTAAAAAGTAAACCACCTTTAAATGCTAGTTCATACTTTGTATGGAATAATTGATATAGCCATAAACCTTGATTATGATATGTAAATTGATATATTATAAATCATTAATCAAAGTTATTTTGAACGATGTACCTTATTGCACACAATTGTATTGTGTGTAACATATTTGTCTTTATTTGACAAAAATGGAAGTGAGTGAAGTTCGTGACTATCGAACAACTAATTCTCCGCAACAAACTAAAGTTCATGACCGACTAAAGCCTTTCATTTAAAATAATGTAGGGATTTATATACCCCGTTATTTGAATTAAAATTTCACACCAACTTTATTTTTTAAAACGTATTTCACAATTTTCTTCCCAAGAACTTCCTAGCTATTTGTGTGTGGATACTTTCATGATTAAAACTTTTAATTCTATATCAATATCATCTCCAATATTGGGTAAGTATGTTACATCCTCTTTTGATTTTAATTGATTAGGTTTTGTTGGATTAAATGGCTGTTCCCATAAGTTTTATCATTTGATGGTTGTTGACATTTGATGGTTGTTTAATCAATGAGAGATACGTTCTAATATGTTTTGAGATTAAAATCCATGTTTAGGATATATTTCTTTATATTGGTATGATTTTGATTGGTTATTCCCATTTCATGTAAGTTATTCTTGTTTTGTATAAATTTTGGCGAGTTTATTAAGACTCATTCACATTTCAGTCCACTATGGTTCTTTTATTGACCAATATACGATATACTAGTACTGAACCCGCCATGGAGAGATTTAGGTTTGAGGTCGTTATGCTTGGTATTGATAATTCCTTCAAAGGGAGTGTCATTCATTGAGAGAGGAACATAGATCTCGAGTTCCTCCACTTAGCCAATTATCCACTTCTTAAGAATATTAAAAGATAGACTGGTCCAACACGTGTCTGTGAGTTTTACTCACTAGCCTCATTTTACTAATTTTGACCCTAAGGAGACCGATTTCATTTTTACCATCATGGTTGTAGAGATCATTATGTCTCCTAGTTTGATTATTGAGAAATATTACTTATCTAGGGTTGAGAACTTTGATTATCATTTTACATTAAAGACCACACCTCACATGGACCTTGTGATTTGTCATATTGGTGATGGTTTGTGGACGAAGTGTATTACGATCCCATTTTAGTATACAAACCTAAGTTATACCTGTACATTCTTCATATGATAGATTCCATAAACCTATCCCCAACCTTGATTAGAGCGACTTCACAACTTTTTTAATAGCTAGTTGTTTTATTTTGGCTGAAGTTATTGAGGATTGATTTTACACAAGTTATGTATAATATCATATGATCAATTTCATAGAGCTAGGGGTATCTACGGGTGATTTCTTGTTTGGATTTATGTTCGACGTACTGAATCCTACCAACAATTGAGAGTTAGGCTCATTAACTTATAGTTCTTAGGTATCCACTCTTTAGTTATGTTGCAGATTACATAAGATATTGGGTCCAACATTCATATATGTAGGTTACGAGTATATAAGGGGGGGAGGGGGTCTTGTTTGAATTTTACATTCGACTTATGAGTTTGTACTAGGGGTTGAGATTTAGATAAAACAGCATGCCACTTTTGACTTGCTGGGTGGCATGTGTAGTGATATTATTTCAGGTTAATTAGTAATCATTCAGATGCATGATAATATGCTATTTAAATTATTTAAAATCTCGTGTGTGCAGGAATTTACAGGAGCATTGCGGGACAATAGTTGTTAGGCCTAGGTGCGACTAGGTAGTTCGGTATGAGGGTTTGTTGTGCGTTAAGGAGTTAAAAGGATAATGATAGATCAAATTTCAAGGATAAAATGCCTATTCTATGGGAAATAATGTAATACCGCAAGAATTTTGGAAATTAAATGCAATTAATTATTGGTTTGATCTAATATTTACGTGGGTTAATTTAGAATGAAAAACAATATTTATGAAATTTTGGTTTTTATTGAGTGATTGGGTTACTGAGTCAATCTAAAACTTAAGTTGGACTTTTATATCTAGTGATGGTTTGGATTCAAAATGAGTTTAGAGTCCACAGATAGTGTTAAAAATAAGTGGAACTGGGATTTAAGTAACCTCTTAGAAAAATTTGTGTGGGGTTCTGTCCTTACTACGTAAAAAAAGTAATCTCTTAGGCCCAGTTTGGTTGTGCAAATTGTTTGATTATGTAAATTGGTTCATTGTGAATTAGTGAATTGTAAATGAGTGAATTTGAAATGAGTTAAATCCAATTTTACACGATGTTTGGTAATTTGAAATTGATGTTAAGGTTCTATGAAAAAAAGGTAAAAACATATATATAGAGAGAGAGTGGGGCAGGGAAAATAGAGAGGGGGAGAGGGAGAGGAGACATGCACTTTTATGTGATTCCTATTTCAAATGGATTCATTTCACATTTTTTGTGAAATGATTCAATTTCAGATTTTGCACATGAGCTAAAATGGGGCAATTAATGAATCATTTCATTAATGAAACCAAACACAATTAATGAGTCAATTTGTAAATGGATCAATTTATTAATGATTTAATTTACAATTTTGGGACAACCAAACGGAGCCTTAGGCTTTGGAGTTAATTGGGGCATTTTAGATTGTTTTAAAAATGGGTCAAGGGAGACCTGCGAGTATATTAACATAAGTTATGTTAAACCAAATAATTACTCTAAAAAAAAACTAGAGGATAGACAGAGATATAAATTGGGATAAATATGACACAAATGGTAAGATTAAGGATAACAATGAATTAAGAAAGCTAAATGGGGAATTTTGTCAACACCAAACAAGGCAATAAATTTTGTCTACTCACATTTGATTTGAACAGTCTATGTGAAATCTAAGGTAATTGTATATAATATTTAGAGAAGGTTATAGTATACTAGGAAAAATTAATTTGGTGTTGTAATTTGATGTTTTGAATTATTAAGGAACTTAAGCTGGAGTCATAATGCTAAAAACTAGGATTTTTTATGCTTAATATATAATTAGATTAAATATATTATTGAATTGTAGATTATGAATCAAGTTATGTTAGGATCATCATATATGATCTATTAATGTTAATTCAATTATATTATTGATATTGGAGAATATAATAATGAATATTGAATTTAGGGTTCTTTTTGAGAGTTTATGTATATGGAGTTAAATTGGTAAATGTAGATTTGTTAGATTGGATCCTACATTACTCATTGTAGATTTGCAACCCTTAAAATGTATATGATTTTTTGGAATAGATAAATTGGGTTGAGAAATGGGGATTTTTGAATCGGGTTTTCATAATTTGAGAAATTAAATTGAGTGGTTTCTGCTAAAGAAGAGATAAATCAATTCTCCCTAGGGCCGAATCAATTCTCTCTTGGAAACTTAACTAGTTTGGGTTAGTTTGATGTTTTTTTTATCATTTTGGTTCTTGGGTGAACTTTGAACCAGTTTTGAGACTTATATATCTATATTAGGACCATTAAGGACCTTGTTTAAGGCTCATAAGTGTCATTCCAACCAAAGACAGGTAAGGCGAGTTTATAAAATCCAATTTAGGTATTATAAATGAGTGTAGGTTAGAAACCTCATATCATGTTATTAACGAGTTATAGGTTTTACCCTAGAGCGTAGAGGTAGTTTAGGGGTAAAATGATGATTAAGTATGGGTGTGAGAGTATTATAATAAGGTTAGGCTACACGGGTAGAGTTAATTTTACGAATACGTTGAGATGGTTCCAAGGGAATGGTATTAGTATTAGGGATTATATTATATCAATGGTATAATGGTTAAAAATTGAGAATGGTGATGCTCTTAGGATAATAAACGTAACACCCGATTTTGTATAATAATGAGATTGAAATTTCCAAAAAGTTCGCAATATGTAAAGTTTTCATGGTTGTAAACTTGGGTTATGTTAATCTCAAAACTATAAAAATAATTATCTGTAAACAACAGATTAGTTTAATTGTAGTTTGTGTAGATTGTGTCAGTTTAGGGTCTTAAATGTGATGACTTCTCTCAGTATTGGAACACACTTATCTAATCCTTTGGCCACTCTAGGCATGGTAGGGAATGTCCTAAAGGCTTAAGGGGTCTTTAAGAGGGTCTAAAGAGGGTCACTAACCCCATCTCCTCCATTTATATAGAGAGGAATTATGTACTTAGGACAAATCCAAAATTGCATTTCTCTCTGCTTTGTTTACATATCCAGAAGCTTCTTTATCCTTCATATATTCACACAAACTAAACCAAATTTTCATCTTCCATTTCCAAGTGTTTAAGAGTGTTGTAGAAGAGGGTTATTTGGTGTAGAAGTGGGTTTTTGGAAGAATACATTTCCCAGAAAGTTGGAGCTTGTAGGGAGCTTATTCATCATCTTCTTCACAGTTTAATTATCTTCTTAATAGGTAGGGGTTCTAAACTCTTATTTCACGCTTAATAACAAGAATGTTAGATATATGTATATATGTATGATACAAATGATTATTTATGCTTATTATCAGTACCTATGAATATATATTGAAGAATATGTGATAAAAATGGATGAAAACTAAAGATTGACGGGAGGTTAAATTTCAGAATGTTTGAGCTAATTATTTCTTGAACAAATCATGTAAAACATGTTGATATTATGATAAATTTTATATCGAACATGTTGAACAAAGAGTAGGATGCATATATGGGTTTTATGGTGTAATACCCCATATTTTTACGCATAATTATTTTTATGAAAAATGGGGATTAATTAAATTAAAGAGAGAAAATTTGAATTGTAATTAATCCGATTTTTATGATAATAATCACTAGCGTGATGAGAGTTAGTAATTATTGAAATAATATTATGGCCGGGAATGAGATACATGACAGTTATGTTATAAATATTTGGGACGCGTATGGGTCGTGTCACCAATATGTATTTGGGGGTTTAAAAAGATAAATTATTTTTATATAACTCGGACAACTATTTTGAGTGCGCCAGAGTGTCTGAAAGGGCCGAAATAGTCAGAAAACTCTACTCGTGTATTTTATTTGGAGTCCGGGGCATTTTAATCCAAAAGGACACCCCGAAGGGGTATTTTGGTCTTTTGAAAAATTTGGGCAATTAAATGGACGAAAATTGGGTTTAATTAAAGGCAGTTAGGGTTAGTGGCTTGTTAGTTCAACTTACGTAAGATAGAGAGGCAAAGAGAGAGAGAGAACCAAGGAAGAAGAAGAAGACTCCATTAGAGCCCTAAGCCAAGAACTTAAGCTTTCACAACAAAAAGTACACCAGCGCGTAGATCGTGTCAGGAGGATCGTCCCCATAACAATTTGAAGTTCATTTTAAGGCAAGTGATTATACTGCTCTCTATCTTAGAAATTATTACTCTTGTTAACATATGTAGAGGTTTTAGAACAACTAATACCAAAAATTGGGTTTACCTGTGATGAGATCTTGTAGGAATTTTAGAAATCTGACGAGGGTTTGCATGTAGAGGATTTTCCCCTTAATAGGAATGTGAAATTTAGTGAATCAGATGTTAAACACGAAATAAAAATGGAGTTTTTATTGATTAATAATTCTGCGTTTATGTTAATATGATTTATGGGAAAACTTAGGAATTTGTTGAGATTACATGATGGCTAGAAGGATTTGACCCCAAAACTATGTTAAGAAGTGTTCTAGGGTGACTTAGAGTAGTTTGTAAACCTTGTACTTGGGTTGGAATAGGTTTAGGTTGAGATTGGAATGGAGAAAATCTGTAAAAACGAGCATTGGAGATGAACTGGGAAACTTCAAAAATTTCGTTAGAAGTCCAACCCAGGTCGTTCGAACGAGACTTCTAACGAGATTCCAGTGGCCTTCTAACGAGTTTGGTAGTTCATTCAAAGTTCCTTCGTTCAAACGACCCTCATTTGAACGACCTCATTCGAACGAGATTCCCTGTGTCTTCTAACGAGATTCCAGAATGACCCTTAAGGGATGATTTTTGTTTCGAACTTCCAGTAGGCTTATTTATATGAGCGTTAGACCTGTATGAATATCGAGTGACTTAAAAATTATAATCATTAGTGAGCGGATAGAATGGCGACCCTCGGACGGTACGAAAATTCATAGAATTAGAGAGATGCAAGAATATAAGGGAAAATACATACGAGTAAGGTACGGGGGAATAATAGGGGGTTATAGTATACGTACTGCAAATACTAGGCTACGGGAAAGCCAATGAATTTATATAAGTTGTGTGTATGATTATTGTTAATATTATGTGTATGACATACCTAGCTACTGGCTATCAAATGTTTTTTTATGCGTTGTGGACGACCGGTTATTGTGTGCCTTCGGGGGATTTAGAGTCGTACCCCTAGAGCATGGAACCTAGGTATGGGCTATCCGTGAACATGATAGTGATGACGGTCGTATGGGTGCGTAGGTATGTGCGTAGCCCATCGACTTGGGACTATGTTCGCCTCCAATAGGTGTTTGTGTTTTTTTTGGTTCTCGAGAAATTGAACCCGTTGTCCTCTATACGTGAGCGTTGCAATGGGACTAGATAGGCGAGTATACGTAGCACTAAGGGTTTCTCAACCAGGAGTGCAATATTGCTATATTTATATATAAATTAATATGTATACATAAAGAGAATAATGTGTGTATACTGGAATCCTGTTTGACGTCTTATGTTGATGACGCTATTTTTAAATGTACACTTATGGTATTATCAGTTGGGCATTTAGAAGAATATAGGAATAAACTAAAGTAATCCTAAACCTATATCGAAATCTTTAATACGTCGGTTTGAGTTATTTAAGGAGTCTTTCAAGCATAATATTATGTACTGAATAGTCTGTCAGGGTATCATGACTAGTATGGGTAGTTAGGTTCGTTAGACGTGAACACAAGATCGAGGGGTGAGTATCTCAAGTGAGTACGCTAAGTTAGCTTGAAGAATAATGGAGCTAATTGAATCAATTTAAGCACTTGTTATTTTAAACTATTTTCAACTCGGGTTCTGACCCGTTTTTTCTGTATATCTTTATATTGTTCCATTATTTTTAGGTGCCCAGCCACAGGGACACCAACCTTAGGAGACTCTATTCAGTTGCCGTGCTGTAGCTGCTGTGGAAGCTGCAAGATAATTGCTAGTAGACGACTCAGCCTATTCTTCTTTTACAGTTATCTATTCTTTTGGACATGTCGTCCCTACTTTAGTTTACTTACTGAGATTTAGTTGTTTTAAACTCTCTCTCTTAAATTTGATTTCCTTTTATTGAATTTATTGTATGGGATTGTATCTGGACATGTTTACTCCAGCCATTTATTTTACTTCAGTTAGACTTTATTTATATTACTGTGATGTATGGCATTTGTTGGTATTCTTTTTGATATTGGTTAGTAACAAGATAAAATTTGGACATCACGCTTTTTAAATATTAGGTGGTTAGTTTTTATTAAATTAAAATTAGTTTTCGACAGTGATGCATTATCTGGACCAACTTGATATTTTGAAATTAATTAATTAAGGACTGATCACCCGAGAATTAATTAGGCAGGGTGTCACATATGGTTATAAACCTTACATTCACAACACAATCTTATTTATTTGGGAAAATGGGTTAAATATGTACAAAGTATGTCAAATTAAATCTTGAAACATGAGAATATATGCTGAAATTTTCAGAATACAAATCACATAAATGGCACAAACATATGCGAAGAAAGTCAATAAAGATTATGACATAAGGGACCAAATGTTAAGGTAGTGAAATATTTGGGGTAAAAACATGAAATAGTGTAATGTTAACACATATAAAGATAAGACAACAAGGCTGAAAGTGTAAGTTAAATAAGTTGAGTTACAAGTCTTCAAATGAAAAAAGTAAGGTTTTAGTACAAAAGTGTTATTTTATGTAAAAGTCGGACTTAAGAGAAAATTCTTTAAACTAAAACGACTTTAGTTAAAGAAGAATTTAATATGATAAAAATCATGTTTTTCAAATTAAATATGAAAATAAGCCTTTTTGCAAAATGAATAAAAGGCAGATTTACTAGTGTGCGTGAATAGTGAAAAGTGCACAAAATGTAAGAAATGGGCATTTGAACTCAAAATATTAAGTTTCACAAGAATCTATAGATAAGATTATTTTCAAAAGATGAAATACCTAGTTAAAAGTGAAATGAAAACATATTTCTATAAAGTGTGGAACTTGGAAATAAAGTGTGACGGGACTAGTTTCGTCCCGAGTAATTGGCCTCATCGGCTGGTAAAAAGGAAATAAAGGAAAAATGCTTAAAAGTGGATAAGAAAGAAAGAAAGGAAAATGGGTTACACTGATGAAACAATTAAAAGACACTCAGAGGTAATTGATAATTTTAAGCAGGGCTCATAGCCTTAGGGCTCGGCTTAATGCTTAGACCCAAGACCCCTGACTAGTTGCATATTTCGACATAGTGGGAGTCGCTAAAAGACTGCATAACACTCATGCATTGGTATCCCGATTAAGAAAGTGAAAATATTATTTTCATCACGGCGCTATTTAATGTAAAGGAAAATTTGTTAAATACCTTGGAAAACGTGAAAGAACGTTAATTGTTAAATAACCGAGATGCGAATTGTATTAAAAGAAAGATTAAGTGTGAGTGGGCTCATTGCCTAGGTTGCATGGTCAAAAAATCAATTGCATGGTTATGATACAACTTGCATGAGAACACTTAATCAAAGGAAACATGATTTCATAATTTCTAAAATGCATTTTATATGTATGTAGATATTCATTTCTATATTATACTCTGCTAGTATTTCTCATACCGGGCGCACGCTGATACCTGCCATTTGGCCAATGCCTAGGTACTTTTGGTAGAGGAAATGATAAGGATATCGGGAAAGTAAAGGGGAGTTATCAAAAAAATTAAAGCTCTATCACTATTTATTTTAATTATGTAATTTATTTTTGAAATTTGATTTTTATCATTTGAGTGTAAAGCAAGGACTTTATGCTTGGTTGTAATATACACGATAAACAAAGATTTTACTTTAATGGCTATTTATTTCATGGAACTGCAAAAACTCTTTTATTTCAAGTGTTCCTATGAATTTCATAAGGTGGACATCATTCCATTATTAAATTAAATATATTTTGCGACACAAATATATAAAGCAAGTGTTTATTTAAAAAATGGAATTTTTTTCAACGAAATCAAAGTATAAAAGGTTTTCCGCATTGACACCCAGAAACGGGGCGTCACAACTTGGCATCAGAGCATAGGTTACGTGAGTGTCCGAGAGTGCAACTATGTTCTGATTTTATTATGTATTCATTCCGTGCATAATCCTTTTGTACTAAACTATCACGTTCTTTTAGAATGCCGACTCGTATATGAGGTGCAGACACTAGTGCCGGATGCATTGGTGAAAACACCAATAAGTTGCGCCAAATGTCACAGGCAGTGCAAAAACTAGTGTAACACTTCGTAATTTTGAGGACTTAGAATTTAATTATTTTGGGGAGGAATGAAACTTATTTAATCTGGAGAGATTTAAATTTATGATTTGGAGAATTTATTTAAATTGGAGGAATTATTTAAATTCGGTAAATTAGATTTAATTATTTGGATTATTGTTGTGTCGCATTTTGAGGTAAAAAATTAGAGGATGTTATAAAGCATTTCGGATGACAATTATGAGTACATGGTTTAGTCCGGATAGGCCGAGAAAGTCAAAAAAGTGTACCCGGGGGTGGTAATTGGGTCACGGGGTATTAATGGGCATAACTGGGCCCATACGGGGGTGTTTGGGCCATTTTAATTAGGCCCATGTGACTAAAAACGGTATTTGAAGATAAAAACCTAAGTTTAGGAGTTCCGAGCAACCATAACACAATTGGGAGAAATCTGAGAATGTAGAGGAGCAAAAAGGGAGAACTCTTGGGAGCCAAAAGGAAGAACAAGGGAGGTGTTCTTTAACAAACCAAATCTCTACACCAAAGGATTAATCAGACACTACGAATCCTAAAACAAGTGGTTAAACTTTCTTTAAAATTAATTGCAATTTTCAATTCATATCATGGTAGCTGTTAAACAAATGATTTTTGGTTGGGTTAGTACATAAATTGGGGATTTACAAATTTATGGAATAATATGGGTATTATATTTGGAGGAAAAGTATTATACTGTCTGGAAATTTAAATCGTGATTTTTGCCTAGGAGTTAATCCCGTATATTGTTAATGTGAGAAAATCAATATAGATGATTGTGTGGTGAATCTGGGTATTTGACTCGTATGAAATTGAGGACAAATAGTAGAACTCTGAATGGCATGAAATATGTGTAATCGATTTAAATATGAGTAACATAAATGGGGACAATGTTTGATTCTGGGAGTTAATCGATTTAGAATTTTTTTATATGTTTAAGGAAAGTTAGTAGCCATGGAATTGGGTTATAAGATTAGGGAATAGAGAAATTTCTGGGTTTAGAAATTTGCAGAATCTTCATGGCGTCATTTGGAGATGAAACAAAGGAGAGTGAAAACCTAGGAGGTTGTTCGAGCGACCTGGGTTTCGTTCGTGCAACGTCCTATGTCGTTTGAACGACACGTGGCTCATTCTAGCGACGTGTCTGATTGTTGGCAATTTTGATGGCTTTTACTGTTTGGGTTGAACGTTGACCTTGGGGATAAATCTCAAACATTAAGCCCTTATGATTAAGAGTTGAGTTGTTGTGGACTTTAAGAGACATACAATATGTGTGGCCCTTGAATTAAATGTGAGAGAGATACATGTAAAGTTAATTTAATTAATGAGCGTGCCAAACTTATTAGAGGGAATTTGGGCATTAAATTATGAATATTAATATACGGGCCATGTGAGTGAGTCTGGGTATATTGGTTGAGTGAAACCAAGCTAATAAATTAATTAATGGATAAATTAATTAAATTAATGTCGAACCATAGACTCGAGAAGGTTATAAATTAATTAATAGGCTAATTAATTATATTAGAGTCGGACCATAGACTCGGTAAAATATAGGCTAGTGCTATAGATTTTTGTACACATTAAAGCCGGGATTTAAATTATATATATACAGTGTGTGATAGTATATATATATTGTGTGCTTATAAATATCAGTGACTAGATATTTATTTAAATTATATACTCTAATGCTATTAAGGGAGGTTGCGTGATGTGGGTGAATTCCCTAGCTTGAGGAGTAGGGCGAGTATATCCGCAGGTCATAGCGTCCAATTTCAGAGGTGGGGCATTGAGATGATGTCCTCATACTCGGGGGAATATGACCGCCTACATTACATTTATTATTTACGTTCCGATTCGACGGACCATAGTTGTCTCGGAACTTCAGGTGGGACTGAGTAGCCTGGGTTGATAGCACTTTAGAGAATACATTCGGTGAGGTATTACTCGGGAGGATGAATTGTATATATATTCCACATATGTGTGAGTGTTGTAATATGGTTTTACGTATATAATAGAATAAATAGTCATATACGGGTAATTAAATACGTGTAGTGAATTATATTAATTATATAACGGGTGTGAATGTTATATGGATTTAAAAAAGGGAAATGGTTGAGTTAGTTAATGTGATTAATAACTTATAAATCATATCTTAAGCATACTCGGGTTTGAGTAGGGTGGTTGAAAGAAGATGTATCAATTATTTAGTTACGGGGTAGATGACTAGGGGGATATAAAGAAAGCGTTAGGTTTGCCCATTAGTCGAGGGGTGAGTCTATCCTCAAGGGAGTGTGACACTAGCTTAAATATGAAGAGCATTCATGCATTTTAAAATTATCGCAATTTAATCCCTTGCTAAATATTTTCAAAACGTTTTAGGTTCTAAGCCTTGCTATCAAATATTTTCAAAACCTTTTAGGTTTCCAGCCACAGGGACGCCAGGTGTGACTTAATTCGAGGGATTCGCAGCTGCAACATATGTAGATGTTGCAGGATTTGGATAGATGCATCTATTTTTCTATTCCTAGTATAGGGATTCATATCAGTTTATCTCGAGCATGTCACTCATGGTTTTATTTAGTTTCTTTTCAGATTGTATGTGATTTATTACTCTCAGTTAGTTTGGTTTGGATTTGGATTTAGCTCGTGGTTTATTCGGCAAAACATTTATTATTCTATGTGCTAATTGATTCTATCAGCATTAGATGTTTTATTTTTATTCCACACTTATTTTTGTCTTGGATTAGTAAAGATAAAATTTGGCATCAACTTTTTGAATACTAGTTGGTTAGTAAGTTTTAAAAAGGTTTTCGACGGTGATGCTAAGAATGAACCAAATGAGATTCCTATTTTAATTTGATATAGGACTGATCACCCGATATTTTATTGGCCAGGCGGGGTATCACAGATGGTATCAGAGCATCAGGTTCTAGTGTACCTAGGATCTGTGCGGCTTTTCACGTTTTCGCTTAGTGTTCTTTGATATAGAGTCCTATTATTAGGATTGTTGTTTTATCTTCACACTTATGAGAGTATCGTGCTTCTGCTATTTATTTTTGTATTAATAGTTAATGATTACAACTCCTTTAAATTTCAGATGCTGCCTAGGAGAGGTAGACCTGCTAAGGCAGCAGCCATGGATGAGGAGAGGGAGGCTCAGCATGAGCCATAGGTGCCTCAGCCACAGGCCCCACCAGGGTTGGTGACTACAGTTCAGATGGAAGAGGTGGTGGCCCAGGCAGTCAATGCAACGATGGTAGCTATGGCAGCCCATTTTCCTTAACCTCAGCCATAACAGCCAGTGGATCCAGTTATTCAGGCCCACCCGGGGCCCTCTGAGTGGCAGCGAGTACGAGAGGCCTTTTAAAAAGGCCATCTACCGAAATTTCAGTGGAGTTCAGAGGTGGTGCTTACGTGTCAGTGAAAGAAAGACATGCATCATCACCTACATATGGTAGATTGCAGCGAAGTGCAGAAGCAAATGCTAGACACTTTTAGGTTAGTAGGGGCAACACTACAATGGTGGGAGTTCATAACCCCTATTGGGGATAGAGATTTGATGACTATCGAGGATTTCTGGGTGCAGTTTGATCGCAAGTACTTTCCTCCAACAGTTAAGGCCGAGATGAGGAGGAAATTCAGTGAGGTGACTCAAGGAGATCTTATCGTGGCAGAGTACGAGGAGGAGTTCACCCATTTGGTAAATTTTGTACCGAATGAGGTGGACAATGAAGAAATAAAGAAGGTGAAGTTCATGAATGGGTTAGCCTAAAGGATCAGGCAACATTTGATTGGTAATCCCGCATTGGTAGCTTATACAGACGTCATTAATTCAACGCTCTTACACTGCCAGGATCATCACTTCCACATGAAGGGGAGAAAGAGGTGAGTTGAATCTAGTCAGGGGCAGTGCTAGTGGGGCCTCCCAACAGCAGATAGTGGGACATCGAGGGAAAGATTTCCGATCGGGGAATCAGGCCAAGCGAGTTAGATCTGGGGGCTATCGACCGGATGGCCAGGATTCCTAACCAGGCCAACAAGGACATGATTAGTGACAGGGTGAATTTTCTAGGATGTGCTTCATTTTTGGAGAAGCGAGTCACATGAAGAGGAACTTCCCTAAGCGAGGCAGGGGCAAAGACAGGACGAGGTTCTGGATATACAACCACTATAGTAATTTATGGGTCAATTCAGATGAGAGAATTTTTACCAGGAACCCAAGGATCAGACAATGCAACAAGAGTATGGAGGTAATTTACTTTTTATTCTATGATCATGGATTATGTTTTGGGTGACAGTGGGGGCATCACAACGTAAAATTATTTTCACTAGAATTCGCGGGTAAGTCGAATTTAGTGGGTGCGTTGGCTGTAGTAGTCACACACACACACACACACACACACACACACACACACACATATATATATATATATATATATATATATATATATATATATATAAATTTACCGTGGGGTAGCGGGGTTCTTTAGTGTTAACCACGAAAGAGTGGGGGGAGAGTACACTAAGGGGATGTAGGAATTTTGCAAGAAGTTACTATTTTCGAGAGTTTTGGGAGTAGGGTAGATGATTTTCCCCATGTTTTGGCTGGTTAGCGATGGATTTGAACTATTGTGGATAGTGATAGTAAGTCTTGGTATTCGCTGTATCAGGATGTGAATGATTTCTGCTAGGTATCACCTGAGAGGGAGTCTATATATATATATATATATATATATATGTATATGTGTGTATATATGTTGTATTGTGTGGTATGATGGACATATAAGAATGTCTTGTGGTGTTATATTTTATCCCGGGGAGTAGGGACAGTTACTGATGAGATTCAGGGGTGGATATGATTATTTTTGAACGGGGTGATATAACTCGGGATTCAGTTCGTGCAAGGGAACTAGTGACGGTAAGGGTGCGGTATTGTATGTTGTCTTTTGTAGCGTAAGAGTGGATGTGCATACTTTTATGCCAAGAGACAGGTATTTGGGGGTACATGTTATGGATTGATGGCTTAAAGGATCTCAACGATCGACAATGTTAGGTAGTAGTGTATCGGGGCTTCTTTGTTTGGATTTCGCTTTGCGAGACGTCCCACGCATGAAACTTAGCGCAACATTGGAAGAGGGGAGATGTTTGGTCATTAGTACATGAGTTGGTTACCTCGATCATCTGCGAGACGGAAGTCATATTACGATTTCAGGATGGAAGAAGACGGGTATTATTTGTGCGGTTGAGCACGGATACAGGGTGTATGGGCTCCCTGGTTAACCAATTTAATTTTAAAATAATTCACGATTGCAAGTGGGAGAGATGGGTGTAGTGACCTTAAGGGCAGGTAATTTAAGAGCTAGTTGAGGTTTGGAGTACTAGGCTTAACTTAATTTCGAGGACAAAATTCCTTTATAAGGGTGGGAGTATGTAACACCCCGTAATTTTGAGGACTTAAAATTTAATTATTTTTAGGAGGAATGAAACTTATTTAAATTGGAGAGATTTAAATATATGATTTGGAGAATTTATTTAAATTGGAGGAATTATTTAAATTTGTTAAATCAGATTTAATTATTTGGATTATTGTTGTGTCGCATTTTGAGGTAAAAAATTAGAGGATGTTAGAAAGTATTTCGGATGAAAATTTTGAGTAGATGGTTGAGTTCAGATATGCCGAGAAAGTCGAAAAAGTGTACCCGGGGTGGTAAATGGGTCACGAGGTATTTTTGGGCATAACCGGGCCCATATGGGGGTGTTTGTGCCATTTTAATTAGGTCCATATGACTAAAAAGGGATTTGGATATAAAAACCTAAGTTCAGGAGTTATGGGTAGCCATAAAACAATTGGGAGAAATCTAAGAACGTAGAGGAGCAAAAAGGGATAACTCTTGGGAGCCAAAAGGAAGAACAAAGGACGTGTTCTTCAACAAACCAAATCTCTACACCAAAGGATTGATCAGACACTACGAATACTAAGGCAAGTGGTTAAACTTGCTTTAAATATAATTGCAGTTTTCAATTCATATCATGGTAGGTGTTGATACCAAAATTAGTATGCTGATATGGACGAATAATAAGAAGACACGTGTCAATCTACGTGGCACAATAGCAACGAGGAAGATCATTCCCCCGACCAACATACTCACTCCGAGCAACAGGTGTACTCCGAGGAACACCAGTCTTCCGAGGAACACCAGCCCTCCGAGGAACTCTTGTCCTCCGAGGAACTCCAGTGCTCCGAGGAACTATGGGACGATGAGCAACTAAGGCGGTTCGAGCTGCATCTCGACCACAGCATTGATTGCCAGATAATCAACAGTTTAACTATTCATTGAATGCTTATCATCTTGACGCACATGCTTGAAGAGCATTAAATGAGTTACCCTTTCATATGTATATCATTTAATGTATCACCCTTTCATGTACAGCCTAAGGGCTATAAATACCTTGTATCACCCTCATTCAAAGGGACCGGAATTTCTTGAGAGAACTTGTAATCGAGAATTCCCAAACACTCAGCAATAACATAACAGTGGACGTAGGCCATTCATATAAGGCTGAACCACTTTAAAATCTTTTGTCTTATTTATTTATCTGTGATTGAATAATTAGAGTAATCTAATTTTTTACATCAACAGATTGGCACCGTCTGTGGGAACGATTTGTTATTACCGTTTTTCACCAAAAATCATTCATTATCAATGGCGGACAATCCAGAATCTAGCAATCGAAATGCTGGAAATACTGGAAATCCTCCAAATCCTTCTGCACCTCCAGATCTGGCTAGAATTATGACGAATCTGGCTCAAGGACAAACCGCCATGCAAGAAACAATGCGGCAACTCATACAAACCCTTCATGGCGGTGCACCTGCACATTCGGGACAACGAAGTGGTCAGAGGCAAACTTATTTACTTTCTTCATGATCCAGGCGTACAGATGCGTATCGTAATGAAGAATCCGATGATTCCTCTTATCAACCTGGGCGAACTTCATCAATACGGGCTACAGATACTGATCAACGTATCACTCTCTCTCCAGATAGACCCAGCGCCTTGGAAGATTTGAGCAGGGTATCTCCTTTCAGCCGATTAGGCCCCAGGAGGAATAGGAGTCCACCTAAGGCCATGTCGAGAAGTTTTCAACAACCATCAGGTTTAAGAGAGGGATCAGCACAATCACGACCAGTTGCTCGTCAAGAAAGATCTCAGGAGGCCACGTCAGAACAATCAATTGCTCGAACTAATAGGCCCGAGGAAGGAAATGATGCTTGGAAAGGATCAATTCAGCGGTTGGAGGATAGATTGGGAGAATTGGCTAAGGCGAAGAATCCCCTACAATGAACTTTTGTTCAAGGGACACCTTTTGTCAAGGCTATTGTGGATTTTCCTACACCATCAAAGTTTAAGGCACCCGTAGTGACCCCCAAATATGATGGAAAGACAGATCCTGTTCTGCACATAGAGCAGTATCAAGCTGCTGCCGACATCTATGATGTCCCCGACGAGATGAGATGCAGAGCATTCTCAGGAACTCTTACTGGATCTGCCCAGATATGGTACAACAATCTTCCTCGGGGTAAGATTTCAACTTTCTTTCAATTAGCCGAGTTGTTCATCGATAATTTCTATTTTGGAGCAAAGCCAGTAAAACTAGTAGCACACTTGTTAAGTGTTAGACAAAAATCTGGTGAGAGTAATAGAGACTACATAACTCGTTTCAATAACGAGAAGTTGGAAGTCATAGATTATGAGGAGAAGACAACAATCACCGCCTTGATGAGTGGGTTATTGCCTAACAAGTTGTATTACACTTTGGCCAAAGATCCACCTACAACTATGTCAGAGTTGATGGCATAAGCGGCCAAAATCATGAATGCCGAGGAGGCTATGGCTGCGAAGAAGAATATAAATAAAGAAACCAAGGAGGAAGTCGACAAATCAGAGAAAAAGGGTATTCAGTCCTGAGAAGAATCAAGCTATACAGATCAAAATGAAACCTGAAGACAGGGAAAACACTTCTTTTATTACCCCTAGGGGAACTTATTGTTATAATGTTATGCCTTTTGGTTTAAAAAATGCAGGTGCGACATATCAGCGGCTGATGAACAAGGTTTTTGCCGAACAAATCAGTTGCAATATGGAAGTCTATGTCGATGATATGCTGACAAAGAGCAAAAAAGTTGCTGATCATCTAGTTGACTTAGGTCAGACCTTTGATCAACTGGATAAATACCAAATGAAGATCAACCCGACGAAGTGAACTTTTGGAGTACGAGAAGGAATGTTCCTCGGGTACATCGTCAACCAAAGAGGCATTGAAGCAAATCCAGAAAAGATCAAAGCTCTTTTAGGGCTGCGATCTCCAACGACGAAGAAAGAAGTGCAGAGTCTTACAGGACGAGTTGCAGCGCTCAACAGATTTGTATCCCGAGCAACTGATCGATGCCTTCCATTCTTCAAAACACTTCGAAAAACTTTCGAGTGAAACGATGAATGTGAAAAAGCCTTTCAAGACTTGAAGAAATATTTGGGAGCACCTCCACTGTTGTCCAGGCCAGTAACGGAAGAAAAGTTGTACTTGTACCTGGCAGTATCAGAGAATGCAATCAGCTAGGCATTGATCAGAATGGAGAATGGAGTCCATAAGCCAATTTATTACACAAGTAAGGCTTTCAGAGGTGCAGAGATCAGGTACCCAAAGCTGGAAAAATTGGCATTGGCATTAATTGAATCAAGTAGAAGAATGAGGCCTTATTTCCAGGCCCATACCATCGTCGTGTATACCGACATGCCATTGGGACAAGCCCTTCATAAGCCAGAAAAATTAGGGAGATTAATGTATTAGGCAATAGAGCTCGGTGAATATGATATTGTGTATAAACCCAGATCATCATTAAAAGGGCAAGCTGTAGCAGAGTTTACTGATCCTGATACCCCCGAGGAACAAAAGTTGCTCGCTGATCAACCTGTGGATGTTACAGGATTAACAAACACAAGCCCAGACCAATTCCGATTGGTAAAAGGGCGTGTGGATGTTACAGGATGCAATGCAGAGATAGTTGATAGGATTCCTGATACCCCCGAGAAACAAAAGTTGCTCGCTGACCAACCTGTGGATGTTACAGGATCAACAAACATAAGCTCAGACCAACTCCGGTTGTTAAAAGGTCTTGTGGATGTAGAAAGATCATCAAATTCGAACTCAAACCAACTTCGATTGGTAAAAGAGCGAGAAGAGATGGTCGACGAAGAGCGAAAAATATCAGGGAAGGATGAAAGGAAACAGCAAATACTTCATCGAGGAATTTTGTCAGATAAGAAATTTGAAGACGAGTTACCTATATGGAGATTATATGTAGATGGGTCATCTTGCACAACAGGTTGTGGGGCAGGGATTGTTTTGAACACCCCAGACGAGATTAACATGGAATATGCCTTGCGATTCCAATTCAAAGCCTCCAATAATGAGGCTGAGTATGAGGCCATGATAGCAGGTCTTAAGTTAGCAAAGATGATGGAAGCGCAACAAGTGATGGTATTCAGTGATTCTCAATTAATTGTGAATCAGATGATGGGAACATATGCAATTCACAGAGAATTAATGGTCAAGTATCATGCAAAGGTGATGGAGTTGTTGGCAGAATTTGGTGCCATTCAGTTGATCAGAATACCAAGAATGGAGAATGCACAAGCAGACGCACTGGCCCGATTAGCATCAGCTATTCGTACTGAGCTGCGAAGAACGATACCAATTGAAGAATTAGAAGCTCGGAGCATAGATGAAGACCTAACGATGAATGTTATTACCCTTGATTTAGGACCATCTTGGATGGATCCCATCAGGGCATATATTGAGGAGGGAGAATTGTCGGAGGATAAGCTCTCAGCAAAGAAGTTGAAGTTTAAAGCTGCTCGGTATGTACTAACTAATGGTGTTTTGTATAGACGAGTAATCATGGCAGGTTTACAAAGATGTGTGCATCCCTCCGAGGTGAAAGAATTGATTGAAGAGATCCATGAAGGGTCCTGTGGCGCCCATGTAGCAGGTCGGACACTTTTGCAAAGGGTGATGACACAAGGATACTACTGGCCAACGATGAGGGATGATTGTATAGCCTATGCTAAGAGATGTGATAAATGACAACGTTTTTCCTCCATCCGACGAACTCCTCAAGCATTGTTGACATCCATAACTTCCCCTTGGCCTTTTTCCATGTGGGGAATGGATTTAGTTGGACCACTACCAACGACCCGAGGAAGATTCAAGTACCTCGTCGTCGTAGTGGATTATTTTACTAAGTGGGTAGAAGCTGAGCCTCTGATTGATATGACATACGAGAAGGTGTACCAATTCGTTTGGAAGAACATCATCTGACGATATGGTCTCCCTCATGCCTTCATCACAGACCATGGAACATAATTCGATAACGAGGAGTTTGCCGCCTATTGTCATCAGTCAAACATTTTGAAGGTTCATTCAGCACCAGGCCATCCTCAAAGCAATGGGCAGACTGAAGTGACGAACATAACATTATTAAATGGTTTGAAGAAAAGGCTAAGTGAGGCTAAATCTAATTGGATTAATGAGCTACAGTCAGTATTGTGGGCTTACCGAACAACTCCCCGAGCAGCAACTGGAGAATCACCATATATGCTGGCATTTGGAACTGAGGCTGTAATACCTGCCGAGTTGGGTCTTCCAACACACAGAGTGCTGAATTTCAATTCCCCAGTCAGCGACTTAATGAGAAGATTGGATTTGAATATGCTCGAGGAAGTTAGAGAAGAGGCAGCCATTAGGAATGCTGCTTACAACGAACTACTCTGTTCTACAACAAGAGGATGAAGAAGTGCGACTTAAAAGAAGGATATTACGTGCTAAAGAAGGTCATTCAGAAGCACAATAAATTGGAAGCAAACTGGCATGGACCTTACCGAGTTACAGAAGTTGTTCGACCAGGAACTTATCGCATAGCAACAATGATATTTCACCATCTTCTTTCTTTTATTGAAAGTTTTTCGGGGAATACTAGTGTGCAACACTACGCTGTTCAGCAATAAAAGCAACATGTTCAGCAATAAAAGCAACACCGATAGTTCAAACCCACGACCAACTCCGGTTGGTAAAAGGGCGAGAACAAACTATACTCCTTTGGTTAGGAGGCGTACACTAGCGTGACCAACTCCGGTTGGTAAAAGAGCTAGTGGACATGATAGTTCGAGCGTGACCAACTCCGGTTGGTAAAAGAGCGAGAACAAACCATACTCCTTTGGTTATGAGGCATAGTTCGAGCGTGACCAACTCCGGTTGGTAAAAGAGCGAGAAAAAACCATACTCCTTTGGTTAGGAGGCATACACTAGCGTGACCAACTCCGGTTGGTAAAAGAGCTAGTGGACATGATAGTTCGAGCATGACCAACTCCGGTTGGTAAAAGAGCGAGAACAAACCATACTCCTTTGGTTAGGAGTCATAGTTCGAGCGTGACCAACTCCGGTTGGTAAAAGAGCGAGAACGACATCAACATTCCTAAAAATTCCAATCTCGGTTGGTTAGGAAATAAGATATACCAACTTATGTTGGTCGGCTGGTAAAATCATGCCAGAAAATACAAAATATTTTCAAATTGAACCAAGTATGGCTGGTCGGGGATAAAAACCCACCAACTGTAGTTGGTCGACAAGCACAATTTAACAACCTTGGTTGGTTGGAAAAATTTTCAACATTTTTATACTCATTACTTTATTATTAAGTGATCGAGCAACATTGATACTTGTAACTTTTTTGGTCGATGAACCATACAATATTGTTATCTTTTTAACAGATACATATGCATAAATGTAAAGTGTTTGATATTTACAAGACAATAGCAATACAGATTTGCAAACAGAAAATGAAAGTCTTTCATTAAAATTCAAAACGAATTATAAGTTACATATGTGTACTAACTATTACATTGAGATCCCTACTCTATTTCTTTCTTTCCCTCAGCTTTTGAAATAGGTTCCTCGCCAGCAGGAGAATCATTCAAAGCATAAGGGGAGTTTATGAAGTTAAAATCTTTCAGCATTCTGATGTTCATCACAGATGGTATGTCCGAGCAGCTCTAGCTCGTCTCCGAGCAGGAAGTTTCTCTTCAAGACTCATGATCTTCTCGGACATCTCAGCCAAGGCCTGGTTCTTTGCCATTAGTTGGAAGGCTTGATTCTTTCAGCATTCTGATGTTCATCACAGATGGTATGTCCGAGCAGCTCTAGCTCGTCTCCGAGCAGGAAGTTTCTCTTCAAGACTCATGATCTTCTCGGACATCTCAGCCAAGGCCTGGTTCTTTGCCATTAGTTGGAAGGCTTGATTCTCCAAAGAAGATTGAGTTCTCTGTTCTTCGACAGTTACCCGAGCAACTCTTGCTTGACCCAGAGAACCTCTTACTCGTCCCCGAGAAGAGGTAGAAGTCAAAATCAGCATCTACAGCACTGAGATCTTTGCTACTACTGTCTCGACGAATAATGAAGAAGGAAGAAGCTCTTACAGGAAAAAGGGAGATCTGTTGACAACGAACGAAGAAAAGGATGAACGCACAAGAGAGAGAAAGACTAAGTTTAAATGTTCCATACTCCTCAAATCTCGAAATATGAAACATTGGGGGCTTCTGTTGATACCAAAATTAGTATGCTGATATGGATGAATAATAAGAAGACACGTGTCAATCTACGTGGCACAATAGCAACGAGGAAGATCATTCCCCCGACCAACATACTCACTCCGAGCAACAGGTGTACTCCGAGGAACACCAGTCTTCCGAGGAACACCAGCCCTCCGAGGAACTCTTGTCCTCCGAGGAACTCCAGTGCTCCGAGGAACTATTGGATGATGAGCAACTAAGGCAGTTCGAGCTTCATCTCGACCACAGCATTGATTGCCAGATAATCAACAGTTCAACTATTCATTGAATGCTCATCATCTTGACGCACACGCTTGAAGAGCATTAAATGAGTTACCCTTTCATATGTATATCATTTAATGTATCACCCTTTCATGTACAGCCTAAGGGCTATAAATACCTTGTATCACCCTCATTCAAAGGGACCGAAATTTCTTGAGAGAACTTGTAATCGAGAATTCCCAAACACTCAGCAATAACATAACAGTGGACTTAGGCCATTCATATAAGGCTGAACCACTTTAAAATCTTTTGTCTTATTTATTTATCTGTGATTGAATAATTAGAGTAATCTAATTTTTTACATCAACAGTTAAATAAATGATTTTGGGTTGGGTTAGTACATAAATTGGGGCTTTACAAATTTATGGAATAAAATGGGTATTATATTTGGAGGAAAATTATTACACTGTCTGAAAATTTAAATCGTGATTTATGCCTAGGAGTTAATCCCGTATATTGTTGATGTGAGAAAATCAATATAGATGATTGTGTGGTCAATCTGGGTATTTGACTCGTATGAAATTGAGGACAAATCGTAGAACTCTGAATGGCATGAAATCTGTGTAATCGATTTAAATATGAGTAATGTAAATGGGGACAAGGTTTAATTCTGGGAGTTAATCGATTTAGAATTTGTTTAAATATTTAAGGAAACTTAGTAGCCATGGAATTGGGTTATAAGATCAGTGAATAGAGAAACTTATGGGTTTAGAAAGTTGCAGAATCTTCATGGCGTCATTTGGAGAAGAAACAGAGGAGAGAAAAAACCTAGGAGGTCGTTCGAGCGACCTGTGTTTTGTTCACATGACGTCCTATGTCATTCGAATGACACGTGGCTCGTTCGAGCGACGTGTTCTGATAGTTGGCGATTTCGTTGGCTTTTACTGTTTGGGTTGAACTTTGACTTTAGGGATAAACCTCAAGCAGTAAGCCCTTATGATTAAGTGCTGAGTTGCTGGGGACTTTAAGTGACAAGTAGTATGGGTGGCCTTTGAATTAAATGTGAGAGAGATACATTTAAAGTTAATTTAATTAATGAGCACTTATCTCTAAAATAAAAGAAATAAAAATTAAAATAAAAACTACTCTAAAAAAATAAAGTCTCTCTCAAATTTTCTCTCTGTAACCCTAGATGATGTTCCTTTTTTATGGCCTTGGGTCTTCTTATATAGTGCACGTGGAGCTAAGGGGTAGTTTGGGAAGAGATAAGAGTGTGCATGGGGTGTGTGACGTAAGGGTGAGAAAAAAATCAGATTTGTTAAACGGGTGTTTTGGGTATTGGGGTAAAAGGAGTTGGTTGGAGGTAATTTTGGAATGTAGGGTAAAATGGGTTTAAAACATGTGGGGCTTTTGTTTTAGGATGAAAGCAAGTGACACACGATTTTAGATTGGGTTAGAAATGGGTTTGAAGACAAATGGCAAAATGGGTTTGAAATGGCTTGCTTGGGAGGTAAAACTCGATTTTGACGCTAGGTGAAATGGGAAGACATGGGTTTGGGGTTTTAGCTTTATGCTGGGGGTTTGAATCGGTTTAACCAGAGGTGGGTCTCAGTTTTTTGGGTTGCCAAGGGTTAAGGGCTTGAGTGTGGTTAGCTGTCGGGTTAAAGAGCTCGGGGGTCGGATTTATAGATGGAGCTCGGTTCGGAGCTGTGGAAATGGGTTTCGAGGTTTAGTCGGGTTGGAGTTTGTGTGATGTGGGTTGCGGGATTTTGATGGGTTGCGTTTTTGGTGGGTTGTGGGCGGAACGCCGGAGCTGTAGATTCGGAGGTTGGAGGTGGTCGGGTTTTTGAATGGGAGCTATAAGGGGTTGGTTATGGAGGTTATGGTTATAGTGGATAAGAGAGGAGAGAGAATGAGGTGGGTGTAGAAGATGAAGGTGGGGTGTTAATGGTGGAGGAGAGAGAGTGGTAGAGTTATGTGGAGAAGATGCGTGGGGGGGGGGGGGGGGGAGGGGGAGGGATTAGGTGCGTGTGAGGTGTAGGATAGTGTGTGTGTGTGTGTGTGTTATGTTGGGGAGTAGTAAGGTGTATGTGAGTGTAGTATAGTGTGTGTGTGTCATTTGCACCGAACTAAAAAAATAAACTATCTAAAAATAAAAATAAAAAAACAAAACCAAAAAATATCCTAACTCAAAATAAATAAAAATCAAACTAAAAGAAAATAAAAATAAAAACAATAAACCTATTAAATTAAAAAGACTCTAAATAAAATAAAAAGAAAAAAAATTAAAAATATAAAAACTAAAGTCCTAAAAAACAAAATCTAATAAAACTAAAAATAAATTTCTATAAAAAATTATCCTAAAAAAATAAAATAAAACTAAAACTAAAACTAAAACTAAAACTAAAAATAACTTCCTAAAAAAACTAGTCCTAATAAAATCTAAAATAAAATAAAATAAAGATAAAAAAGACTATAAAAAAAAATCACTAATTAAAAAGAAATAATAAAAATAGAAAATAAATCCTAAAAATCCTATATAAATCTAAAATAAATTCTAAAAAATAAAAATAAATAAAAATCTAAAAATTGGTAAAAGTACAAACTCAACACACATCGGGTTCGGGGTAGGTTTACGCTAGGTTAGGCTTGGGTAAGGTATGGGACTGGGGAATTAGCCCTATAAATCACACATTTTCCTTGAAATAAGCATTTGAACTCCGCAAACGGCGATCAAGCCTGCACATTAAACAATTAAGCATATAAGACCCAATTTACCGAGAATTAGCAACTAAAATACATCTATTCGGAGTATAAAGTGCACACTTTTAGGTGCTTATCATGTCGGACCAAAGACTCGGGAAGGTAATAAATTAATTAATAGGAAAATTAATTAAATTAGAGTCGGACCATAGACTCAGAAAAATATAGGCTAGTGCTATGAATTTTTGTACATGGTAAATTCGGGATTTAAATTATATATATAGTGTGTGATAGTATATATATTGTGTGCTTATAAATATTAGTGACTAGATATTTATTTAAATTATATACTCTAGTGCTATTAAGGGAGGTTGCACGATATGGGTGAATTCCCTAGCTTGAGGAGTATGTCGAGTATATCTCCAGGTCATAGCGTCCAATTTCAGAAGTGGAGCATTGAGATGATGTCCTCATACTCGAGGGAATATGACCGCCTCCATTACGCTTATTATTTACACTCCGATTCGGTGGACCTTAGTTGTCTCGGAACTCTAGGTGGGACTGAGTAGCCTGAGTTGACAACACTTTAGAGAATACATCCGGTGAGGTATTACTCGGGAGGATGAATTATATATATATATATATATATATATGTGTGTGAATGTTGTAATATGGTTTTACGTATATAATGGGATAAATAGTCATATACAGGTAATTAAATACATATAGTGAATTGTATTAATTATATAACGGGTGTCAATGTTATATGGATTTAAAAAGGTGAAATGACTGACTAAGTTAATGTGATTAATAATTTATAAATCATATCTTAAGAGTACTCGAGTTTGAGTAGGGTGGTTGAAAGAAGTTATATTAATTATCTAGTTACGGGGTAGATGACTAGGGGGGACATAAAGAAAGAGTTAGGTATTCACATTAGTTGAGGGGTAAGTCTGTCCTCAAGGGAGTGCGACACTAGCTTGAATGTGAAGAGCATTCATACATTTTAAATTTGTTGTAATTTAATCACTTGCTAAATATTTTCAAAATGTTTTGGGTTCTAACCCTTGCTATCAAATACTTTTAATACCTTTTAGGTGTCCAGCCACAGGGATGCTAGGTGTGACTTCATTCCAGGGATTCACAGCTGCAGCATATGTGGATGTTGCAGGATTTGGATAGACGCATCTATTTTTCTATTCATAGTGTAGGGATTCATATCAGTCTATCTCGAGCATGTCGCCACATTTTTATTTAGTTTCTTTTCAAATTGTATGGGATTTATTACTCTCTGTTAGTTTGGTTTGGTTTTGGATTTAGCTGGTGGTTTATTCGGCAAAACTTTTATTATTCTATGTGATGATTGTTTCTATCAACATTGGATGTTTTATTTTTATTCTGCACTTATTTTTGTCTTGGATTAATAAATATAAAATTTGGCATCTACTTTTTGAATACTAGGTGGTTAGTAAGTTTTAAAAAGGTTTTCGACAGTGATGCTAAGAATGAACCAAGTGAGATTCCTATTTTAATTTGATATATGACTGATCACTCGGTGTTTTATTGGGAGGGGTGTCACAACTAGCTAAATCACACTCTCAGTAACATCAGATGAACAATGGTAGCTCAGCATGAGCAACAATATTGCCACTATTCTGCAAGGGTTTAGGAAACTCATCCCCCCGACATTTAGAGGTACTAAGGGGAGAAAAGGGGCTAATGAGTGTTCGAAGCGTATCACACGTATATTTGAGGTCCTTGAGGTATCTCTTGATCCAGGGTTCGAGTGGATACATTTCAGTTCACTGGCCAAGCTCAAAAGTGGTGGATGTCCAATTTGGCCAGTGTGAAAGGGGCAGTCAATTGGGAAGATTTTTTGGTGACATTTATTGACAGCTACTTTCTAGAGGCTTAGCGTGATGGGAAGAGGGAAGAGTTTTATAAATTATTCTAGGGAAATCTAATCATTAGAGAATACGAAATAAAGTTTGAAACCTTATTGGATTATGACCGACATGTGGGCGATGATGAAAGGGAAAATACCCGCTTGTTCATAAAAAGGTCTCAATCCATCCATTTGAAGGCTTATCGTCGGTCAGTATATTTTTGGATTCATAGATACAATTAACAAAGTCATTAGACTAGAATTTGAGTACTAGAATGAGAGTTTGGTTAAATAAAAGAAGTGGGGGTCTGACAACGATAAAGGCAGCCGTAGAAGAAAGAAACATATGGATGGTGGTTCTAAGGGGTTCTTTGTAAATTTAAATGTGATAGGGGATACTGGTTCTTTGAAGGGTCAGAGTGAAGGGAAAGGGTCAACGTAGGAAGGAAAATAATATTTCATATGTGGGGTACCCAACCATTGGAAGATGGAATGCCCCTAGAGACACAAGGGTCCTCCACCCATCAACCAGGGTTCTAGTTTTCAACCAATATAAAACTCTAGCTTTCTAGTACCCACCTAGAAACCGTAATAGTATAATGGGTATGAGCAAGGAGGGAACAGTGATGATGCTTCACGACCCAGCCAGAGTTACGAGGACAAGGATAGTGGAACCAACAAGGCAACTAAAACTGAAGATTCAGACTATGCTATGACACAACCTAGGGTTTATCCAGATGCCACGATGATGGAAGCTACAATTTTAATATTCCATACGTGGGTTCGAGATA
This sequence comes from Sambucus nigra, assembly GCA_949130495.1. Taxonomy (NCBI): domain Eukaryota; kingdom Viridiplantae; phylum Streptophyta; class Magnoliopsida; order Dipsacales; family Adoxaceae; genus Sambucus; species Sambucus nigra. Next base: position 39,288,016 of record OX422208.1, on the reverse strand, counting down.
TATTTGATTTCGGTACATCACATTCCTTATATCAAGTGCATTATCTTTTAGATTGGGTTTAAAGGTCGATTGTTTATATCCCTTATCTTCGTTGGACATCAGGTTGGCAGAGGTATTTCTTTAGATCACATATGTCATGATTATGCATTATTGCATGAGATTATGTGCTTGAATATGACTTAAATATCATAGATATGGAGGATTTTGAGGTAATCCTTGGGATGGATTGGCTTTCGAGCTTTAATGCCACCATTGAATGTCATCAACACAATGTTTCAGTGTTATTATCGGATGGGTCCAATTACAGATTTAACAGTGAATAACTCACAGATCGTCCTTGTAAATACACTAGCACCAAGGAGCTGAGGAATTATTTTAGGTGACTTTAAAGCCTTGTGTCGTAGGATGGTCCTGACAGTATGGTCCTCAATCATCCAATTGTACGAGAGTTCACAAACATGTTTTCAGAGGAGGTTCTTGGGTTCCTACCATAAGGGGAGATAGACTTTACAATTGAAGTGCACACGGGTGTCTCACCTATATCCATTCCTTCACACCTTTTATCCCCGGCCACGCTGAATGAACTGAAGACACAGTTAGAGGATTTATTATGCAAGGGTCTCATTAGACCAAGTGCGTCATCGTGGGGCGCACCGGTACTTTTTCCCTAGAATAAGGACTAACCTCAAGATTAATACTAACTACATGCGGCTGAATCATGTAACAATTAAGAAGAATTATCCCATGTTATGGATTGATGATCTTATCGATCAGTTACAAGGTGTGGGTATATTCTTGAAGACTTACCTTCAATCCGACTATCATTAGTTGAGGGTCAAGAATGAGGATATTCAGAAGACATCATTCAGGACACGATACGAGCATTATGAGTTCTTTGTGATACCATTCAGGTTAACAAACGCACCTGCAACATTCATGGATCTAATGAATATGATTACTCCCGTACTTGGATAGATTTATTGTATTATTTTTTAATGATATCCTAATCTACTTGGTTTAAAGAGTGGATCAAGAGGATCACATTCACAAAACCTTACAAGTGCTTAGTGAAAATCATTTGTATGCCAAGTTCAACAAGTGTGAGTTCTGGACGAACGAGGCCAAGTTTTTTGGCCATGTCGTCTCAGGATAAGTGATTTCGATAGATCTAGAAAAGGTTGAAGTAATGGTATATTGGAACAGAAAAAGATAGTAATGGAAGTGAGGAGTTTATTGGGACTCGTCGGGTACTATTGGAGTTTCATCCAAGGATTCTCAAATATTGCTTCACACCTCACCATGTTGACATAAAAGGATGTTCAATTTGAGTGGACATATTACTGTGAGGCGGCGTTCCAAGAGTTAAAGACTAGGCTGACTTCAACACCCATACTTATCCTCCCAGAGTGAGGAAAGGGTTAGATCATGTATTTTATGCATCAGGGGATTGTTTAGGAGTGATATTAATGCAAGGAAAGAATGTGGTAGCTTATACATCAAGGTAATTTAAGATTCACGCGAAGAACTACCAGTGCATGACCTTGAGCTTGGAGAAGTTGTCTTTGCCCTTAAGATTTGGAGATACTAACTATATGGAGAACGATTTAAGGTGTAATTAGATCATAAGAGTCTCCAACATATTTTCACTAAGAGAGATCTAAATCTCGGGCATAGACGATGGATAAAGCTCATGAAAGATTTTGAATTTGGTCTCCATTACGACCCAGGTAAGGCCAATGTTATAGGCATTGTATTGAGTAAGAATATGGGAATATATTTGGAAAAAATGAAATGTTATAATAATAATAATATAATACAAGAGCTTCAGGGACATGAATTGAGGGTTAAGCAGGGAAAGGATCACGCCTACATCTACGTAATGGTGCAAGGCCATAATACAACATATGGTTCTTGATACACAATCCTTCAATGATGATTTGGCAAACGTTCAATACCACATCTTATCAAGTGAGACAATTAAAGATAAGGATAATGGTGTGAGGTTATGAGGAAGGTTGGTAGTTACCGGAATTGAGGAAATCAGAGAAGAAGTTATGGTAGAAGAAGATCATTCTAGTTTCATCATTCATCCAGTCAGTAAAAATATTCTTGGGGACTTATAGAGAGAATCATGGTGGTCAAGAATAAAAAGGATGTCGTGCTTTTTATGGTACAGTGTCTCACTTGTCAGCAGGTCGAGAATGAGCATCATAAACCAATAGGGTTATTGCAACCACTTTTGGTAGCTCAGTGTAAGTGGGAGCTCATGACAATGAACCTTGTCATAACTTTGCCTAGGAATCAGGCAAGGCACAATACAGTGTGGGTTGTCATGGATCGAATCACCAAGTTAGCGCACTTTCTTCCTATCAAATTTATGGATAGTGTGTCCAAGCTTTCCAGACTCTACATCCGATAAATCATAAGGTTGCATGGCACACCTTTATCCATTCTTTAGGATATGGATTTGAGATTTGTATCCAAGTTTTGGAATAAATTGCAGCAGGAGTTGGGAAAAAATCTTAATCTCAGTAAAAATTATCATCCACAGACAAATGGATAGTCCAAGATAACTATTCAGATACTTGAAGATATTTTTTGGGATTGCGCTATTGTTTTTTAGGGTAGTTGGGTTGATCATCTATCATTAGCAGAGTTTTCCTATAACAATAGTTTTTAGGATAATATGGAGATGAAAATATTTGAAGATTTATACGAGAGACCTTTTTGTTCACCATTTTGTTGGGTAGAGGTCGAAGAGAAGCACGTCTCAGGATCAGACATGATTGAGGAGTCCACAAACAAAATTCAGGTAATTCGGGCTACAGTTGTAGTTGGACTGAACCGTCAAAAGAACTATGCTGATGTATATCGTTTGATTTAGAATTTAATGTGGGTGATCATGTATTTTTAAATATCAAGCATAGACTAGGGGTTATGCGTTTTGAAAGAAGGTAAATTTGGCACCGAGTACATATGACCATTCAAGATTTTGTTTCGATTGGTCCAGTGTCGTACCATTTGGCGCTACTGCCCCAGATGGCCAATGTGCCCAACGTTTTTCATGTATCGATGTTACAAAAGTATATTATGGATACATATCATATAATCAATTGGGGTAATCTAGCCCTCTAGGAAGATGTTTTCTATGAGAATGGACCATTGGCGATAGTATACCACAAGTAGAAGATGTTTTGTAAAGAGACGATTCACCTCATCAATGTTGTTTAGAATAACAATGGCGTTGAGGGAGCGACTTGGGAATTCGAATCTACCACGAGGATGCTACATAGTGAGTTGTTTACTTTAATTTATTTAGTGTTTGGGTTTCTGGGGCAAAATTTCCCAAGATGGGGAGTTTGTAACACCCGATTTTTTATAATAATAAATAATCAAAATTTTTTGAGAAATTTAGATCACGTTATGATTTCAGGACTGTAAATTTAGGTTAAGATAAGATCAAAAGTATAAAAATAATTATAGGTGTGAAACCAACACTTAAGAAAACTTAAATTTCGGATCAATTAGAAATGATTCCGAATCGGTCCGCATGACCCTATAACAACAAATTAGTTTAATTGTAGACCATCGAGATTGTGTCAGTATTAATTGTGATGTCTTCTTTCAGTGTTGGACCACACTTATCATATCTTTTGACCACTCTAGCATGGGAGGAATCTACTAACGATACATTTATGATTGGTTATTGGGTCTTTACGAGGGTGTAAACTGGGCCACCAACTCTATCTCCTCCATTTATGCATAGAGAAATTTTGCACTTAGGACAAATTCAAAATGGCCTTTCTCGCTACCTTGTTTACTCAACCATAAGCTTTTTGATCCTTGCTACATTCACATAAACTATCATACATTTCCATATTCCAGTTCCAAGTGTTTAAGAGTGTTGTAGAAGAGGGTTATCTGGTGTAGAAATGGGCTTTTGGAGGAATACATTTCAAGAAAATTATATCTTGTTGGGAGCTTATTCGTCATCTTCTTTAAAGTTTATTTATCTTCATAAGAGGTAGGGGTTCTACACTCTGTTTTCAAGTTTAAACACAAACGTGCTAAATATATGTATATATGTATGATCCACATGATTATTTATGCGTATTATCAGTACTTATAAATATATGTTGAAGAATATGTGATAAAAATAACTGAAAACTAAATATTGGCGGGAGGTTAAATTTCAGAATTTTTCAGCTAATTATTTCTTGAACAAATCATGTAAAACTTGTAAATTTTACTATAAATGTTATATTGAACTTATTGAACAAATAGTAGGATGCATCACTACACCAAATCCTGCGAATGGTCACGCCCAGTGGGCCACGGCCCAAGTCCGCGACCAGCTGGTCGCAGACTTGGGCCGTGACCCTCTCAAAATTTGGCGTGACCATATTTATTATCACACTAAATTATCGACACTCGGAAAGTGGTCACGGACTTGGTCCGTGACCACAGTGGTCGCGGACTTGGGCCGTGACCAGGTCATGACCATCTTGGCGCCAAAATCGCGCCAAAATTCCCTCCAAGCTTGGTCGCGGGTGGGTCACGGCCCAAGTCTGTGACCCATGGCATGAGGAAGAAGAAAGTACACACATTTAGGGTCACGGCTAAAGGTCGTGACCATTTCTGGGTGTGGGTCACGGCTATGAGCCGTGACCATACCTCATTCAAGCACTAGGGTGGATGAAAAAGGGTTGCGCACCACAGATTGAGGGTCACGGCTTGGGGCCGTGACCATTTCTTGGTATGGGTCACGGCTATGGGCCGTGACCATCCCTCATTTGAGCATCAGCAGGTCACACATGATATCCCTTATGGTGGTCGCGGATGGGGGTCACGGCTCTAAGCCGTGACCATTCAGCAGATGGAGAACTAATGGGTTGCGCTGGTGGGTCACGGCTTTAGGCCATGACCAGATATAGCCATTAAAAAAAAAGCCGCTTATCTCAGTCACATTTCCTATTTGCGTGTTTGCGATTTCGTCAAAGAGGGTTTGGGGCGATTTTTACGATTCGATTTCTTTGCTAAGATTTTTGAAAGGTATGTATGTATATGTGTGTGCTCATTTCGATTTGATAATTTGTGGGAGCTGTGTGCATTTCGATTTGATGAGTTTTGAAAGGTATGCGTGTATTTGTGCTAGCATAAGCCGTCACCCCCCAAAACTGATTATAGGCCACTGAAAATCAATTTCTATTTGGGTTATTATTCTTGTTTGTATGTGTGTTTATGTATAAATTTATGTTTATATATGTGTGTATGCATATATTTATGTGTATATGTGTGTTTATGTATGTAACTATGAACAAATAAATTATTTTTTATGTCAATAAACCCTAGAATTTATGAGTGTGTATGTATAGATTGTATGTGTGTGTATGTATAGATTTATGGCAAAAAAAATATTAGGGTTTAGAAAACCCTAGATTGTATGTGTGTGTATGTATAGATTATGTCAATAAACCATAGATTGTATGTGTGTGTATGTATAAATTATGTCAATAAACCCTAGATTGTATGTGTGTGTATTTTTTTGACAAAATGTTATTCAAAACCCTAGACATTATATTTTTTTTGACAAAATGTAATTAAATGGAATTTTAATAAGTAAAAAAAATTACATCCACCTTGTTGTGGGTTATATGCATGTCATCATATTATATTGGGGGTTATATGCATGTCGTGATTTTTTTTTGACAAAATATAATTAAATGAATTTTTTTTGACATACTAGCCGCAAACACGTGTGCACATTATTATAGTGAGATATTATTGGCTTGGTTGTTGGATACTATGTTGGATTTATTGAATTGATACTAGTGTCTATAAGTGTACATGTTATTAAATTTGTTGGGTGTGTTCTTGATTTGCCTATAAAAAGTATATCACTTATCTTGCGATTAATGTGCATTTTTTGACGTTTACGTCAAGATATTAGGAGGCTACAACTTGACATGGAACAAAGGCAACTTGATTTCGTTCATTCATATTTTAACTTGACATGTATACCATAATTCTGTTGATTTTATACAGTTCTATTTTAGTTTGAGATTTGTTGTGATCAACTTGATTGGATATGTATTTTAAAGCCTTAAAATGGCGGCGTAATAATCACAACTACATTGATATTATAGGCACCGGGTTGATATTATACATTTTTGTTCTCCTTTGCCTTTGTGTACTTTTCTTTACATATTATAGGCAGCAAGTTGCTCATGTTCGTTCGAATTGCGATGTTAAAATGGGGGAATAAATAAGCGTCATATGTAAATCTACGACTTATTATAGGCAGCATATCTAATTCTTCAGTGGTTTTGTGAGGTACTTTCTTTAATTTTACATACCCCTTCTTCATAACACATTGTTTACGTATTGCAGATCTAACCAATTAGATACCAGTTCTTCATTACATACCAGTTCTTCATTACACACCAGGTAGTCTTTACTTTAACTAAAGTAGTTATATAATTGATATACATTATCTATTAAATATTTTAGATGATAGAAGGAGTACGGGATAATTATTGGTTTTGTTTGGTTTGGTTGTTGAATAATTATTGGTTGTTGGCTTGTTGTCGGATAGTATGTTAGAAGGAGTATCGGATAATTAGAACGAATATGGGATAATTATGAGGACTTAAGCTTAAAAACAAGGCGTTAGAGGGTGAAAACTCGAAACAGCCCCCGTACGGTCCCGTGAGAGGAACCAACACCTCTCACGGGACCAATGTAACACGTAGGAACTGACCGCGCGATAACAGGACTCCCTGTTTGAGAATACGACAATAATTTAAAAATATGAGGACTTAAGCTAGAAAACATTGTGTTAGTGGGTGAAAAGCCGAAACAACCCCCAAACGGCCCCGTGAATGGAACCAACACCTCGCACGGGACCAATGTAACTCGTAAAAACTTACCGCGTGATCACGGGACCCACGGTTTGAGAATACGACGATAATTTTAATATTTCTGGACTCGGGCTTAAAAACATAGCGTTAGAGGGTGAAAAGCTAAAATAGCTCCCGAACAGCCCCGTGAGTAGCACCAACAGCTCGCACGGGACCAATGTAACTCATAGGAACTGACCGCGTGATCACGCGACCCCCGGTTTGAGAATACGATGAATATTTGTATATTTTTAGACTTAGGCTTAAAAATAAGGCGTTAGTGGGTGAAACCCCGAAACAGCCCCGTGAGTGCACCAACACCTCGCACGGGACCAATGTAACTCGTAGGAACTGACCACGCAACCATTGGACTCCTGGTTTGAGAATATGACAGTAATTTGAATATTTCTAGACTTAGGCTTAAAAACATTGCGTTAGTGGGTGAAAATCCGAAACTGCCCCCCTACGACCCCTTAAGAGGCACTAACACTTCTCACGGGACCAATGTAACTCGTAGGAACTGACCACGCGATCACGGGACTCTCGGTTTGAGAATACAACGATAATTTGAAAATATTAGGACTTAAGCTTAAAAATAAGGCGTTAGAGGGGGAAAACACGAAATAGCCCCCGTACGGTCCCGTGAGAGGCATCAACACCTCTCACGGGACTAATATAACACGTACGAACTGACCGCGCGATCACGGGACTCCCGGTTCGAGAATACGATGATAATTTGAAAATACGAGGACTTAAGCTTGACAATAAGGCGTTAGAGGGTGAAAAACGGTTAATCCCTTCTTTACTTCCCATTTTCGCTAAAAAGTCCGCAGCCTGGTTGCCTTCTCTATATATATGGAAGTTCCTGACTCCCAGACCACCTCCATTTGTAGGCCTTGTAATGTCCTCCCATTTACACCATCGATGCCTATTCTCCCCATAATTTGAACTCTAAAAACACTTTGCCATTAGATTATGCATCCTTTCAATGACAACTTCAGAAGGGGATATATCAGATATTAGATTATGCATAAGTTTTATATACACACACATAACTGAGTAAAGTATATATCTTAACCAATAACCCAATTACAAAATGCATTCCCCGATAATAAGTCATGACCAACTATAAAACTTTATTTGAATGGCAATCCGTAACGTTATTTTCAATAAACACACACAAACTGGATAGATACCAGATAAACATACCGCACACACCAAGCTAATTTTTTTAATGAAAAAGCATCTTCAAAGATTAAAAATATTCTAAATCCTCGAAGTTCCATCCAACTCTACATAAGTTAGAGTAAACTAAACATAAAACAGAAGGATAACAATGATCAAGACAAAAGAAGTGACAGATGAAAGTATAACTTAAACTAAGTGTGGTAAAAACATCTTTACATAAATGTGCATACGTTTCAAAATAAGGTAGTACTTAAAATCAAACTGAAAACCAACAGCAATTTGAAATAATCTCCAAAAATGAAGAATCCTGAATCCACTTATGCTAGAATTTGAAGGCCTTATGGATAAGATCAACTGTAATGGTAATCTGCATTATCAGTGGACTGTGATCAAATCAACTTTTATTAAGATGATGAACAACTTCTGTGATCATAACTGATATTAAGTGAAAATATTTTCACTTAGTAAGGACCATAGATCAACCACTAAATCCAGTCAATAAAGGAGAAAATTTATTAGTTATATACCAGTAATTTGTGTATGCAACTATATACCAAAACCCCCAAAATGCGGAACATTTAATCAATTAGGAAGCTATGCGGACCACTAATGGATCGATTCAGTTAGGCAGCTAGGTAGAACATAACACACTCGCACATTTTTTTTTTATTTTTTTTTATTTATTTATTTATTTATTTTCAATATTTAGAAGACCTTGCCTCTTCTAAATGGCTTACATCCGATGAGAAAACAAAATTTGATAAGAGAAGAAAACATAAATGAGGATCTTTATAGAATAGATCCCTTACATAGCCATAATATAGGGAGAAAATTAAGAAGAGGCTTAGACCCCCTAATGACAAAATAGAACACCAATGCCCGCTAGACATGTCTGATAGATGGGAGACTCCATTTATCCACTAATAGTAGACCTTTACTTGACTGTCTGCAAATGTTCCAAGCAGAGGTTATAGAGAAGGATCCTGTACTTGAAGGTTTCCAAATTAGAGTATCAGTGGAATTTGGCATAATTTCTTCGAATTTCAACACTTTATAAGTGATAGAAGCGTTGAAGACCTGCTCTAACTTCTCTTTTTCCCATTTTTGGCCTTGGTTCCAGAATTCTTTAATCTGACCAGCTTCTGCCTCATTTGATAACTTACATTTAGGAACACCCCAGTTATCCTTGGCTATATTGATATTTCCCTCTCCAATAGCCCAAATCATGTGATCTTCAGCTTTGTCCCTCACATAACACATATGATTCCAAGTCTGAGCTGACCCTCTCATAGGAGCTGAACAAGGATGTTGATTCCTACAATAAGCTGCCATCATGAATTTTGCCCAAATAGATATTTGTTGTCTAAAATTCCACCATAACTTCATACTAACGGCAGAATGTACATCATATATATGTCTGATACCCAAACCACCTTCAGTTATGGGCTTAGCAATTTTCCCCCAGCCACACCAATGATGCCTAGACTCCCCAAAGCTATTGCTAAAATTTTTTTTGCAATAATAGCAGAAATTTTATTGACAATCGCTTTTGGAGGATTCAAGGCAGATAGGTTGTACAAATACATTGAAGAGAGCACTGAGTTAATGAGAACAATCTTACCTCCAAGGATCAAACATTTAGACTTCCAACCTTGAATTCTATTATTTATATTCTGAACCATCTCTATAAAATAGTTACTCTTTTTCCTTCCACTGTATATAGGGCAGCCTAGGTACTTTATAGGATCAGACTTCAATTGCATTCCTGAAACTTCCTTAATTTTATTGAGAGCTCTGAGGCTAATATGCTTCGAAGCCATGGCATTGCTCTTACTTGTATTGATTAATTGCCCAGACACATGTTCATAGAGTCTTAACACCCTCATAATCTTCTTCACTTCCTTCAAAGAGCCAGAGCTAAAAATGATAATGTCATCTTCAAAAGACAAATGATTAAATCTAGGGCTGCCAATTGGCATTTTATACCCCACATAATTTGAATTAGAAAGCAAGAATTCAAGGTTTTGGGATAGGACATCTGCCATCATAATGAATAGGCTAGGGGATAAAGGGTCCCCTTGCCTTAAGCCTCTAGAAGATTTGAAAAATCCAGAGTTCTCTCCATTGATCATTATAGTAAACCATGAATTAGAGATAATCCTCCAGATATAATCCAGCCATATCTCGCAGAACCCCATTCTTCTCATAACCTTTATAAGGAACAACCAAGAGACCCTATCATATGCCTTAGTCATGTCCAATTTAATGATGATATTGCCTCCAAAATTCTTGTGATGTAGACGAGAGAGACATTCCTGAGCCAACAAAACATTTTCTGTAATGGACCTACCTTTGATAAAGCCTGATTGAACTGGAGAGATGATTTTATTAAAAAACTTTGAAAGTCTGTCATTTAAAATTTTTGAGAAGATTTTATTGACAAAGTTTTGCATACTTATAGGTCTGAACTCATTAAACGATTGAGGGTTTAAAGTCTTTGGGATCAACGCAATTTTTGTAGTTGTTGAAATTTTTGGGAGGATAGAGCCTGCAAAGAAACTATGGATTGCCTTCAACACATAAAATTTTATAATATCCCAAAAAAACTAAAGAAGTAACCAGGGAAGCCATCGACACCTGGACTGCTGGAAGCATTTAGACCTTTTATAGCTTGTTCCACCTCCTCCATTTCTGGCCACACTATCAATTCTTTGTTCATATCTTCACTTATGGTTTTTGGAATATGTATAAGCAATTAATGTTCCCCTTCTAGACTCACAACCTCTTCTGTTCGAAAAACTGCAGAAAAATGATCAATTGCTTCAGCTTTTATCTCCTCTTTTGTATGAATCCACGTTCCATCAGCCTTCTTTATCTTATCAATAGCTAATCTTCTCTGCTTATTTTTAACACTCTTATGAAAATAAGCAGTGTTCCTATCCCCATCTTGAACCCATCTCTTATTCGCTTTTTGAGACCAGAATTCATGTTCTGTTTTGAGACAATGATTATGGGAAGCTGTGGCCTGAGAAAGAGCCTCTCTATTAAACTCAGAGGGGTTGTTTTCATATGTAATTTCAGCTTGCATGAGTAAGTCTTCAGCATTCCTAGCAGCCTGAAAGATATCCCCATAGTAGGATCTACTCCACCTAGTAAGTTTTCCTCTGATAGCTTTGAGCTTGAAGGATATAGATATTATAGGGTTAGAGCACTCCACTTCCCTCCAGGTTTCTTCCACAATTTTGATGCATGCATCTTTCTCAGTCCAAAATTTAAGGAAAACAAAGCTTTTTGGAATCTGATGGTTAATTGATTTACCTGATAATAATATGGGGTTGTGATCAGACATACTGCGATTTAGGTGGTTAACTTCCCATTTAATGCCAAAATCTATACACTGTTGATTCATTAAAACTCTATCAAGCCTGCACCAAATGCTGCTCTCTCCATTTCTCTTGTTGTGCCATGTGAATTTTGTACCTTTATAACCCAAGTCTACTAACCCATTTTCTTCTATGCACTCAATGAATTCGAACATAGCTCCAATATTAATATTATTCCCACCAGCCTTTTCTTCCTGATCAGTTATAATATTGAAGTCCCCACATATCATCCAAGCTGCATCAGTACAGATATCAGACAAATTCTCCCACAGGACTCTTCTTTCAAGTCTGATACAACTAGCATATATAAAGCTACATTGAATAGACTGAACACCACCATTGAGCTTATATATGGCTATATAACAGCTATATATGGCTATATATCAGCTATATATGGCCATATATAGCAGCTATATAAAGCAGCTATATATAGCAGTTATATATGCCCATATATGAGCCTATATAACTGCTATATATGGCCATATATAGATGCAATATAAGGCCATATATAGCTGCTATATATGGCCATATATAGCAGTTATATAGGCTCATATATAGCTGCTATATATGGCCATATATAGCTGCTATATAGATTGAAAATAAGACGAAGAGGGCGAAATCACGAAACAGCCCCCATAGGGTCCTGTAAGAGGCACCGATACCTTTCCCGAGACCAATGTAACACGTAGGAACTGACTACCCGATAATGGGACTCCCGATTTGAGATTACGATGATAATTTGAAAATATGAGGGCTTAAGCTTGAAAACAAGGCGTTAGTGGGTGAAAACCCGAAATAGCCCCCAAACGGCCCCGTGGGTGGCACCAACACCTCCCAAGCGACCAATGTGACTCGTAGGAACTAATCGCGTAGCCACGAGATTCCCAATTTGAGAATACAACAATAATTTGCATATTTCAAGACTTAGGCTTAAAAACATGGCGTTAGAGGGTGACAGCCCCCGAACGGCCCCATGGGTGGCACCAACACCTCCCACGGGACCAATGTAACTCGTAGGAACTGACCCCAGAGCCGCGGGACTCCCGGTTTGAGAATTCGACGATAATTTGCATATTTCTAGACTTAGGCTTAAAAACATGGCGTTAGAGGGTGAAAACTCGGAACAACCCTCTAACGGCCCCGTGGGTGGCACCAACACCTCCCACGGGACCAATGTAACTCGTAGGAACTAACCCCGCAGACACAGACTCCCGATTCGAGAATACGTTCATATTTCTAGACTTAGGCTTAAAAACATGGCGTTAGAGGGTGAGAACTAAAAACAGCCCCCGAACCTCCCCGTGGGTGGCACCAACACCTCCCACGGGACCAATGTAACTCGTAGGAACTGACCCCAGAGCCGCGGGACTCCCGGTTTGAGAATTCGATGATAATTTGCATATTTCTAGACTTAGGCTTAAAAACATGGCCTTAGAGGGTGAAAGCTCAGCAAATCCCTCTAACGGACTCGTGGGTGGCACCAACAGCTCCCACGGCAGCAATGTAACTCGTAGGAACAGACCCCACAGTCGCGGGTCACCCGGTTTGAGAATACGACGGTAATTTGCGTATTTCTAGACTTAGGCTTAAAAACATGGCGTTAGAAGGTCAAAACTCGAAACAACCGTCGAACGGCCCCGTGGGTGGCACCAACACCTCCCACGGGACCAACGTAACTCGTAGGAACTGACTTCACAACCGCGGGTCTCCCGGTTTGAGAATACGATGGTAATTTGCATATTTCTAGACTTAAGCAAAACATGGCGTTAAAAGGTGAAAACTCGAAACAGCCCCCGAACGGCCCCGTGGGTGGCACCAAACCTCCCATGGGACCAATGTAACTCGTAGAAACTGACCCCACATCCGTGGGTCTCCCGATTTGAGAGTACGATGGTAATTTGCATATTTCTAGACTTAGGCTTAAAAACATTACGTTAGAGGGTGAAAACTCGAAACAACCCTCGAACGGCACCGTGGGTGGCTCCAACACCTCTCACGGGACCAATGTAACTCGTAGAAAGTGACCCCATAGCCGCGGGTCTCCCGGTTTGAGACTACGATGGTAATTTGTGTATTTCTAGACTTAGATGGCGTTAGAAGGTCAAAACTCGAAACGGCCCCAGAACGGCCCCGTGGGTGGCACAACCACCTCCCACGGGACCAACGTAACTCGTAGGAACTGACCCCGCAGTCGCGGGTCTCCCGGTTTGAGAATACGACGATAATTTGTGTATTTCTAGACTTAGGCTTAAAAACATGGCGTTAGAAGGTGAAAACTCGAAACAGCCCCAAAACGGCCCCTTGGGTGGCACCAACACCTCCCACGGGACCAACGTAACTCGTAGGAACTGACCCCGCAGTCACGAGTCTCCCAGTTTGAGAATACGACGGTAATTTGCATATTTATAGACTTAGGGTTAAAAACATGGCGTTAGAGGGTGAGAACTCGAAACAGAACCCGAACGGCCCCGTGGGTGGCACCAACACCTCCCACAGGACCAATGTAACTCGTAGGAACTGACCCCGTAGCAGCGAGACTCCCGATTTTAGAATACGATGGTAATTTGCATATTTCTATACTTAGGCTTAAAAACATGGCGTTAGAGGGTGAAAACTCGAAATAGCCCCCGAACGGTCCCGTGGGTGGCACCAACACCTCCCACGGGACCAATGTAACTCGTAGGAACTGACCCTGCAGCCGCGGGACTCCCGGTTTGAGAATACGACGATAATTTGCATATTTGTAGACTTAGGCTTAAAAACATGGCTTTAGAGGGTGAGAACTCGAAATAGCCCCCGAATGTCCCCGTGGGTGGCACCAACACCTCCCACGGGACCAATGTAACTCGTAGGAACTGACCCCGCAGCCGCGGGACTCCCGGTTTTAGAATACGACGGTAATTTGCATATTTCTAGACTTAGGCTTAAAAACATGGCGTTAGAGGGTGAAAACTCAAAACAGCCCCCGAACGGCCCCGTGGGTGGCACCAACACCTCCCATGGGATCAATGTAACTCGTAAGAACTGACCCAGCAGCCGCGGGTCTCCCAGTTTGAGAATACGACAGTAATTTGCGTATTTCTAGACTTAGGCTTAAAAACATGGCGTTAGAAGGTGAAAACTCGAAACAGCCACAGAACGGCCTCGTGGGTGGCACCAACACGTCCCACGGGACCAGGGTAACTCGTAGGAACTGACTTCGCAGCAGCGGGTCTCTCGGTTTGAGAATACGATGGTAATTTGCGTATTTCTAGACATAGGCTTAAAAATATGGCGTTAGAAGGTGAAACTCGAAACAACCACAGAACGGCCCCATGGGTGGCACCAACACCTCCCACGGGACCAACGTAACTCGTAGGAACTGACCCCGCAGACGCGGGTCTCCTGGTTTGAGAATATGACAGTGATTTGCATATTTCTAGACTTAGGCTTAAAAACATGGCATTAGAAGGTGAAAACTCGAAACCGCCCCAGAATGGCCCCGTGGGTTGCACCAACACCTCCCACGGGATCAACGTAACTCGTAGGAACTAACCTCGCAGCCGCGGGACTCCCGATTTGAGAATACGACAATAATTTGCATATTTATAAACTTAGGGTCAAAAACATGGCGTTAGAGGGTAATAACTCGAAACAACCCCCGAACGGCCCCGTGGGTGGCACCAACACCTCCAGCGGGACCAATATAACTCGTAGGAATTGACCCCGCAGCCGCGGGACTTCCGATTTTAGAATATGACGGTAATTTGCATATTTCTAAACTTAGGCTTTAAAACATGGCGTTAGAGGGTGAAAACTCGAAACAGCCCCCGAACGGCCCAATGGGTGGCACCAACACCTCCCACGGGACCAATGTAACTCGTAGGAACTGACCCCGCAACCGCGGGACTCCCGGTTTGAGAATACGACGATAATTTGCATATTTGTAGACTTAGGCTTAAAAACATGGCGTTAGAGGGTGAGAACTCGAAACAGCCCCCGAACGTCCCTGTGGGTGGCACCAACACCTCCCACGGGACCAACATAACTCGTAGGAACTGATCCCGCAGCCGCGGGTCTCCCGGTTTGAGAATACGACAGTAATTTGCGTATTTCTAGACTTAGGCTTAAAAACATGGCGTTAGAAGGTGAAAACACGAAACAGCCCCATAACGGTCCCGTGGGTGGCACCAACACCTCCCACGGGACCAACGTAACTCGTAGGAACTGACCTCGCAGCCGCGGGACTCCCGATTTGAGAATACGACGGTAATTTCCGTATTTCTAGACTTAGGGTTAAAAACATGGCGTTAGAGGGTAAGAACTCGAAACAGCCTCCGAAGGGCCCTGTGGGTGGCACCAACACCTTCCACGGGACCAATGTAACTCGTAGGAACTATCCCCCCAGCCGCGGGACTCCCGGTTTTAGAATACGACCGTAATTTTCATATTGCTAGATTTAGGCTTAAAAACATGGCGTTAGAGGGTGAAAACTCGAAACAGCCCCTGAACGGCCCTCTGGGTGGAACCAACACCTCCCACGAGACCAATGTAACTTGTAGGAACCGACCCCGCAGCCGCGGGTCTCTCGGTTTGAGAATACGATGGTAATTTGCATATTTCTAGACATAGGCTTAAAAACATGGCGTTAGAAGGTGAAACTTGAAACAGCCCCCGAACGGCCCCGTGGGTGGCACCAACACCTCCCACGGGACCAACGTAACTCGTAGGAACTGACCCCGCAGCCGCGGGTCTCCCGGTTTAAGAATACGACGGTGATTTGCGTATTTCTAGACTTAGGCTTAAAAATATGGCGTTAGAAGGTGAAAACTCAAAACAGCCCCTGAACGGCCCCGTGGGTGGCACCAACAACTCCCACGGGACCAACATAACTCGTAGGAACTGATCCCGCAGCCGCGGGTCTCCCGGTTTGGGCATTCGATGGTAATTTGCATATTTATAGACTTAGGATTAAAAACATGGCGTTAGAGGGTAAGAACTCGAAATAGCCCCCGAACGGCCCCGTGGGTGGCACCAACACCTCCCACGGGACCAATATAACTCGTAGGAACTGACCCCGCAGCCGCGGGGATTCCGATTTTAGAATACGACGATAATTTGTATATTTCAAGACTTAGGCTTTAAAACATGGCGTTAGAGGGTGAAAACTCGAAACAGTCCCCAAACGGCCCAGTGGGTAGCACCAACACCTCCCACGGGACCAACGTAACTCGTAGAAACTGACCCCGCAGTCACGGGACTCCCGGTTTGAGACTACGATGATAACTTGCATATTTGTAGACTTAGGCTTAAAAACATGGCGTTAGAGGGTGAGAACTCGAAACAGCCCCCGAACGTCCCCGTGGGTGGCACCAACACTTTCCACGGAACCAACATAACTCGTAGGAACTGACTTCACAGCCGCGGGTCTCCCGGTTTGAGAATACGACGGTAATTTGCGTATTTCTAGACTTTGGCTTAAAAACATGGCGTTAGAAAGTGAAAACTCAAAATAACCCCAGAACGGCCCCGTGGGTGGCACCAACACCTCCCACGGAACCAACGTAACTCGTAGGAACTGACCCCGTAGCCGCGGGTCTCCTGGTTTGAGAATATGACGGTAATTTGCCTATTTCTAGACTTAGGGTTAAAAACATGGCGTTAGAGGGTAAGAACTCGAAACAGCCCCCGAACGGCCCCGTGGGTGGCACGAACACCTCCCGCGGGACCAATATAACTCGTAGGAACTGACCCCGCAGCCGCGGGACTTTCGGTTTTAGAATACGATGGTAATTTGCATATGTCTAGACTTAGGCTTTAAAACATGGCGTTAGAGGGTGAAAACTCGAAACAGCCCCCGAACGGCCCAGTGGGTGGCACCAACACCTCCCACGGGACCAATGTAACTCGTAGGAACCGACCCCGCAGTCGCGGGACTCCCGGTTTGAGAATACGACGATAATTTGCATATTTGTAGACTTAGGCTTAAAAACATGACGTTAGAGGGTGAGAACTCGAAACAGCCCCCGAACGTCCCCGTGGGTGGTACCAACACCTTCCATGGAACCAACGTAACTCGTAGGAACTGACCCCGCAGCCGCGGGTCTCCCGGTTTGAGAATATGACGGTAATTTGCGTATTTCTAGACTTTGACTTAAAAACATGGCGTTAGAGTGTGATACCTCGAAATAGCCCCCGAACGGCCCCGTGGGTGGCACCAACACCTCCCACGGGACCAATGTAACTCGTAGGAACTGACCTCGCAGCCGTGGGACTCCCGATTTTAGAATACGACGGTAATTTGCATATTTCTAGACTTGGGCTTAAAAACATGGCGTTAGAGGGTGAAAACTCCAAAACAGCCTCCGAATGGCCCCGTGGGTGGCACCAACACCTCCCACGGGACCAATGTAACTCGTAGGGACTGACCCCACCGCCGCGGGACTCCCGATTTGAGAATACGACGATAATTTGCATATTTGTAGACTTAGGCTTAAAAACATGGCGTTAGAGGGTGAGAACTCGAAACAGCCCCCGAACGGCCCCGTGGGTGGCACCAACACCTCCCACGGGACTAATGTAACTCGTTGGAACTGACCCCGCAGCCGTGGGACTCCCGGTTTTAGAATATGACGGTAATTTGCATATTTCTAGACTTAGGCTTAAAAACATGGCGTTAGAGGGTGAAAACTTGAAACATCCCCCGAACGGCCCCGTGGGTGGTACCAGCACCTCCCACAGGACCAATGTAACTAGTAGGAACTGACCCCGCAACCGCGGGACTCCCTGTTTGAGAATACGACTATAATTTGTATATTTGTAGACTTAAACTTAAAAACATGGCGTTAGAGGGTGAGAACTCGAAACAGTCCCCGAACGTCCCTGTGGGTAGCACCAACACCTCCCACGGGATCAACGTTACTTGTAGGAACTGACCCCGCAGTCGCGGGTCTCTCGGTTTGAGAGTACTGTGGTAATTTGCGTATTTCTAGACTTAGGCTTAAATCATGACGTTAGAGGGTGAAAACTCGAAACAGCCCCCGAACAGCCCCGTGGGTGGCAACAACACCTCCCACGGGACCAACGTAACTCGTAGAAACTGACCTCGCAGCCGCGGGTCTCCCGGTTTGGGAATACGACGGTAATTTGCGTATTTCTAGACTTTGACTTAAAAACATGGCGTTAGAGTGTGAGAACTCGAAATAGCCCCCGAACGGCCCCGTGGGTGGCACCAACACCTCCCACGGGACCAATGTAACTCGTAGGAACTGACCCCGCAGCCGCGGGACTCCCGGTTTGAGAATACGATGATAATTTGCATATTTGTAGACTTAGGCTTAAAAACATGGCGTTAGAGGGTGAGAACTCGAAACAGCCCCCGAACGTCCCCGTGGGTGGCACCAACACCTCCCACGAGACCAATGTAACTCGTAGGAACTGACCTCGCAGCCACGGGACTCCCGGTTTGAGAATACGACGGTAATTTTCATATTTCTACTTGGTTTTTGATAATTTTAACTCATATATGTAATTTTTCTGCTTGATTAATTTTTTTGTAAAACTACTTGGTTACTGATATTTTTTTTATGTATCCCATCATTTGTAGGATTTTTGCACGCGAAACAAACGAAGGAGGCAATGGTCTACAGCATGAAGATTGTTTATAGGTTGTGGACAATCAGGATTTTGTCAGCCATGCAAGCTTTTATTGTTTAGTTTTATGGCCGTGCAGACTTTTATAATTTGATTGTTAAATTTTATGGCTGTGCAGGCTTTATAATAAGTAGGTTTTACATTTACAGGTTTTGGAATGTCAAGAAAATAGAGGAAACTCTGCCCAATTTTTTTTTTGGTGTGTGAATTTTTAAGACGTGTAATATTTATAAGTTTGTATATATATTTGTTTATTAACAACGTTCTGGATTCGCAATTTGTGATTTTTTTTATTGTTTTGCCAATAATAAATATTTGTAACACCTCGTACGCGTCAAACATTACACGTAGCAACTGATGGTGCACTCACAGGACCCCCAGTTTTAGGATTGGACCAAAAAAATACAATTTTTTTTAAATTATAGTTAAATATGGTCATGGACTTTGTCCATGACCATTTTTATTTTTTGGTCACGCATAAAAATGGTCGCGGCCAAAGTCCGCGACCATTTTTTTCGTCACGGTTGTGGGTCACGGACTTGGGCCGCAACCATTTTTTTTTTGTCACGGTTGTGGGTCGCGGACTTTGGCCGCGACCAATTTGTTACGATTGTGCGTCACGGATTAGGACCGCGACCAATTTTTTTAATATTTTTTTGTCATGGTAATGAGTCGCGGACTTTGGCCGCGACCAATTTGTCACGGTTGTGGGTCATGGATAAGGCCCGTGACCATTTTTTTTAATTTTTTTTTTGTCACGGTTGTGGGTCGCGGACTTTGGCCGCGACCAATTTGTCACGGTTGTGGGTCACGGATGAGGGCCGCGACCCGTCACGACATGGGTCACGGCTTAAGTCCGCGACCATCTGCCGTGACCCCTCTCGGCCGTGACCATTTTTTAGTCACGGACTTGGGCCGCTACCCACGAAAATGATCACGCCCGAAATGGTCACGGCCCATGTCCGCGACCCATAGCTTTGGTCAGGGATTTTGGCCGTGACCAATCGCCAGTTTTGGTGTAGTGCATATATAGGTTTGATGTGTATAAATCCTTACATTCGCAACACAAACTTATTTAGTTTGAAAAATTGGTTAAATAAAATTAAACCTTGAAGCATGAAATATATATGCTGAATTTTTCAGAATACAAATCACATAAATGGCACAAACATATGTGAAGAAAGTCCATAAAGATTATGACATAAAGAACCAAATGTGAAAGTAGTGAAATGTTTGGGATAAAAACATAAAATAGTGTAATGTTAAAACATATAAAGATGAGAAAGCAAGGTTGAAAGTGTAAGTTAAATAAGTTTAATTACAAGTCATTCAAATGACAAAAAGAAGGTTTTAGTACAAAAGTGTTATTTTATGTAAAAGTTGGAATTAAGAGCAAATTCACTAAAAGGATTGGATTTATGTGATGAAAACTCATGTCTTGCAAATAAAAGATGAAAAGAATAATTTTTGCAAAGTGAATAAAACACAAATTTATTAGTGTGCGTGAATATTGGAATGTATAGAAAATGCACGAAATGGGTATTTGAACTCAAAATAATAAGTTTCACAAGAAATTGTAGATAAAATTATTTTTAAAAGATGAAATTACTAGTTTTAAAGTGAAATGAAAACATACTTTTGATAAAGTGTGGAACTTGGAATTAAAGTATGTTGGGACTTGTTTCATCCCGGGTAATTGGCCTCTAGCAACCTAAATGGTTAAACCCATATTTAACATAAGAATGTGTTGTAAAGGATTTTCAAGGATTAAATAAGTATATATTGAAAAGGTTTTCGAATGACAAATAAATATTTTCTACACGGTGAGTGCGTGCGTTGAAATGGAATTTTTCAAAGAAAATACTAAAGTGTATGGAAATGAATAAAATGGTTAAATTCTAGTAAAGGAATGCATTTGGATAAAATAAACGTAATGGTTCCAAATGTCAAACCGGGTGTGTTCAATAAAGCGAGAAGGATAAGTATGAATAAAGAAAGCCTTTAATAAGATTAAGGTAAATTAAACTGTGCAAGTAAGGTTTTCGATAGTAAAACAGTTAATGCATTGGAATATGTATTTTTCAAAGGTATACGTACGTAGATATATATATATTTTCGCATGCATGTGGTTGTAGCTTGTGAGTATTCCTTTTTTTCGTTCGTCTCTATATTGCTTGTATAAATCTCATTGGGCATAGGCTCACACACTCGCTTTGTTACGGCAAGTTGGGAGCGGTTTTGTATATTGAGGGCGTTATACAGGTAAGTATATTTTATTTATGTTTACGTAATAACTCTGTTTACTTGGACTTTGGGGTGCTCCCCATGGATCCCTCACGTAGTTTATCTTGAAACTAGAATCGCATGTTAACAAGTGAAATGGTAACTAACATAAAATTGGATTAGCAACAATATATAGGTTGTTCCATTACATTTCACACCTAATGCTCGGGTCGTATCGGGTTACCCCACGGGTAACCCATAAATCTAGGTCGGGGCGTTACACATAGAAACAATATGAACATCCCCACATCATATTGGTATTTATATAGTATAAATAAATCTTCTCTTTGTAATAGGATTCCTCCTTACAACCTTTGCTTTTATATTCCGTTATCTATAAATACTCTAAGATATTAATGACGGGAAGAAACCAAGCAATAACGAGCAAACTTATAGAAAGATGGAAGATTGAATGACTTCACTAGCTCAACAAAAGGCCCAAATATGGACCTTACAATTCCAGCTGATATCAAGCTCATTATGAGTTCTCATAAAAACAAATAGATATATGAACAAAATATGTGTTTTATGCACTTTATATGTTACAATTACAAAATCAACAGTTATTAAAACTGCTTTGACAACTCTAAAAGAGAGAAGAATCCCAACAAAAGTCCTCAAATGTTAAATACTTGTTATTTTCGATCATATTGGTTGAATGTGTAAACAACAGTAATAATAAAATGAAAAAACAGGGGTACTCGAATCATAGTAGTTCAGTCTTAGGGGTGGTTCGTTATTGTTCTTAAGTTTTAATATGGAGTATTCAAACTCAAAGATACAAAATAGTGTTATTTTTTTTTAAGATTAAGAAACTAACAGTTATATTTGAATCTAATGGTTAATAGGTAATATGTCTACATAATAGTGCGTGTTGAAAATGGTACCATAAAAAAAATTATAGGTGAAGATGGGGAAATAATTATTAATGTTCATCTTATATTCCATTTTTTTAAGTTGGTAGATGATATTTTTGTTCAAATAATTCTCAACATTTAGTGGTTGTGATTACTCAGGGCCTTTAGATGTTTGAGTTTCCTTTGCTTGTTTTAAGGAATTAATTTCACAAACATGTTATGTCTTTATTTTACTTCGTAATGTTTGACTTTTACTTATTTGGAGTGTGAAGAACGTGCTTACTATGAGGTTATTTTATGTTCCTGGGTTTTATTTGTAAGTCTAATTTTTATTTCAAATTATATGTTTATATCTTGGTGTTATTTATTTTGTTGTGGGTTTATCCCATATAGATTATAATTCTTTGAAGAAGGGTATACCAACATTGCTCCTCCAAGAAATGTATAACAAATTTAGATTTGAGACTCACTAGAGAACAAAAAATTAGTACGTGGGACACAATTTTGATTGGGAAACCATTAAAAAATAGTTTTTTTTTGCTTTAGTTCCATCTCTAAAGATTTGTTAGGCTCCACTCCCATATTTTTTTAAAATTGTAATAAGTCCCATTACCATCGAAAATCGTCCATAACTTATATGTAACCACCCATTTTTCTTTTTGTTGCCCCATGTTTGTTATAATATGGCCAACATCTACAATAATAAAAATATGGGAGTGATCACAAATAAATCTTTAGGTGTAGTTTCCACACGATCTCTCCTACCAAATGCACATCACTTTTTATTTATTTTGCATATGAGACAATTTGGATGGATCATTTCTAGACCCAAATGACAATAGATGATGCAAGTGTGTGTAATTTTGAGACTTTTTGCAAGTATATTTTTATCTAAAATATCTTTTGAAGATCAAAATTTATTTAGTTTATATTAAATTTTAAATTAATAGTGAACAAATTATAATTTTAAACACAAGTTAAATTAAGTTATTCAATGTTAACCCTCGATGATAAGTTGGCATTTAGGCGATAAAGTAAAGTGACCCCTTCCCTATAAGAAAAACATATAAATATGAACATTAGGCCTATTAATCATTATCTCAAACCATGGAAAAATCAGAGATTTTGTAGGACAAAAGGGAGAAGAATGATTGGACATTTTTGTCTTTGTTTAAAGAACGATGAAAATCAAGGAAATAATTTTCATGGATCCCCAATTTTTAAAGTAGTTTATATTAAAACCCTAAAAAATACAATAGTATGTTCAAAACCCTGTATGTTCCTATTTAATTGCAAAATGAAGGTGGGTGTAGGTGTTTTCAATGGGTTGACCCCACAATATAAACCAAGTCAATTCAATACATACCTGGACTCATAAAATTGACAAACATGCTAGGCTAAGGTTGCAAAGACAAAAAATAAGGCTAAAAATTAACATATGTTATAAAATAAGGAGAGGTTGGGAGAGAATAAGAGAGCAAATTTTTTACTCAATAATGTGTATATAATACGAGAAGAAGATGTTTATTTATACACAAGGGTCACCTCCTCACTTGCCTTAAAAATTGATGTTCATCATATCCACCATTCAATGATTATTGTCTCATTAAAACATTGTTAAGGAAGACCCAGTGGGAAAAAAACTAAAGCGAAGAAAAATAATACAACATTCTTCGGGATCACATAATTGATGTTGGACGCGCTTAATGTTGCATCATTAAAATCTTTACTAGGAAAACCCTATTGGACAAAACCTAGTTAAACGAAAAAGAGTACAATATGCATATGTACCATAAATATCATGTTATATTCTCCCCCTGATAAGATGCTCCCCTTAATTGGATTATCCCCCTCATTGTTGCATTTATCTAATGATTAAGTCGACGCCTACGAGTCTCGTACACAAACTTCTAGAATGCTGCTTTCGACAATGACTTGGTGAAATAATCAAATAGGTGGTTAATCCAATCTCATTTTTCTTCTGAAGCTCGAGTTCCATAATAGTGATCGGAATAAGCACTCCCGAGTAGATTTCATAATATTAAATTCACAATTTACATAAACTAGGTGCATATTCTTACGTCATAATATTTTGTAACCCTTGTCTATCTTTTTAGATCATTTAATAATTTAATTCGTATTCCTTGTCGTCTACCCCGTTATACTATAATTTTCATTCTCTTAGATTACCAAATTATTATTCTAATTAATAATTGGCTACCCCATTATTCGTTCGCTTTAAATATTGTCTACTTTCTTAGACTGTTAAATTATTATTCTCATTAATAATTGTCTGCCACATTATTCGTTAGGACTCATTTTCGTCCTTAATTATCCACATGATTTTATTAACCCGACTTTATTATCATTAAGCATTGTCTACATCTTTAGACTAAGAGGGCACATCCCCATATAAGGTACACCACAATGTGTGTGTGTGTGTGTGTGTGTGTGTGTATATATATATATATATATATATATATATATATACGACACACAAAGGCATCTACCGTTGGTGTCTCGTTCATGCTCTATTGGCAAGTTAGGAGGAATATCTTATCCTAAGCGGACATCACAAAACACACACAAGTTGGGAGCGGTCCCTACGCAGGATACCTATTCACGGCCCATACCCAGCAGTGACGCAGGCTGGGTCAGCGTCAACACCTACTATCCTCGTAGATGGCGCCTCTACGTAATACGTATATAACCTACACAATCTCCAAGACCACCTGTGCCGGTGTGTGGTACGCGGTCCGAACGCACGAACCCCCGAGTCGATAGGACGGTCCACGGACACTGCTATGTCCACACAAAATAATATGATACATATTATATCCAATATATATAAGTAGTTACTCTATAACTACTTTAATCTAAGGAAATCTAAATCCATGTAAAATACAAACTTCTTGGCTTAACTATAACATTTTAGTCAATTATTCCATAACTCATTTTAAGTCGTTATCCTATGACTACTTCCTGATTAAATATTAAGTCTCATACATTGCCTTTTTAGACTTAAAATCACATTTACTTCATTTATTTTTCTTTAAATATACAGGCATAGTTATTCCCAGACTAACCTTTCCAAAACATTATAAGTATAGTTATTCCCAAGCTAACCTTACCCAAAATACTATAGGCATAGTTATTCTCAAACTAACCTTTCCAACACATTGCAGGTATAGTTATTACCAAACTAACCCTACCAATTGATTATAAGTATAGTTATTCCCAACTAACTTTACCCATACATTTAATAATTTTAGCATGTTGTCCTCTTGACTCAAACTTGAATAATTCCAGATTACTAATAATTAGTTTCTTCTTGATACCTTTTCAATAAGGTTTATATGTAGATATATAAGGAGTCAACTAACATGAAAAGGGTTATAGGTACATATATAAGTAATCCTCTAATATGGTTAAGTAGTATCCCCCCAGTAAAATACCCGGACTCACTCATTTGGTCCGTATCTTCACCCTTCAAAATTCATTACACAAAATCCCACTATTAGGTCAAACACCCTTTAATAAATTCGATATTTGATAATTTATTATATATATAATAAATTAAACCTGCTGTCGTGTGCCTCACTCTCGTACACTAGCCCTTAATACCCGAGTCAATTTTCCCGACTCTAAGTTTAATTAATTACACATTAATTAATTTATTAGAATGGTGTCAGCCAACCAAAATGCCCGAACTCACTCCTTTGGCCCGTATCATACCTTTTAGAATTTATCGTTCGAATTCTCGTAAATAATTTGACACACTTATAAATTTAACATCCCTTAATACCCATCTCTCATATCCTTGGTATAACCTCCTTTTGAAATTTGCACTAATTTAATCCAAAAAGATCCCTAACACAAGAACAGTAAAAGCTCCACAAAAAGGATGACAGTGTCAAAATTTCTTTCCCATCGTTTGAACGACATCCTGGGTCATTTTAACGACTTCCACTGTCGTTCGAACGAGACCCAAGGTCGTTCAAACGACCCCCTGGGTTTCCAGTCCTCTCATTCTTTATCCCGCCTTCCACTGTTCATCCCAGTTTTCCAAACTTTAACCCAAAATTACCTTATGTAAATCTCCCAACGGTTTAGATCTCTTCAAAAAACTTCAAATTTCTCATTTATCATTTACTAATGTTGCTTTGACACACTGTGATATTAAATACCAAGATTTAATTTCAACTTCTAAAATTAATGACCACGATTTCCATTACGTAGACATACCTTAAATCCTCACACTTTTAAATCATAATACCACATCAATTTTATTATCCCAACAGTAAACATCGAAGTGAATTTTCACGATTTATTCTTATTTTACTCCATTAACTTTCAAATTTGTTGAAAGATTCCTACAACATATCTTCTAAATAATTCCTCAATTTAAATCACATGTATACAGATTCGATAAAAAAGATTATGGATCTACGCATGGATCATATATAAATCATCAAATTTTACACTAATTTAAGGATCTCTAATTGTGTAGTCTCAAAACATGATTCAACTTTAAATTTAAGCATGGAGTTAACATTTATATAAGAATAGCATAAATTGAATAAGAATGGCAAGAGAATCCTTACCTGAGATTATGTGGAGAAGCCTCTTTTCCTCCTCGTAGAGTGTTCTTTCTCCTCTTAGGCCTTTGTTCCTCTCTCTCTTGAAGTGGGGCCGCTAGGGTTGGTTATGATTAGTAGTGGGGAGTTATCTCTCTTCCTCCTAATCTTATATTTTACCCAATTCCCGAGTTGGACTTTAGGCCGCAACTTTGGACCCCCAAATGATCCCAAATACATAATCTAATTAGCTTGATAACTATCCAACTCATATATATATATATATATATATATATATATATAGACACACACACACACACACACACATACCCCGGGACCATTCTTAAGGGTCTGAAATGTCCAAACTAGCCCGTAATACCTTTCAAAGTGTGCTCCAAATATTTTTGTCCCCAAAATATATTTAATTGTGACGTGACACACCCCGATACTGTTTATAAAAAAAAATCTCTTTTGATTTATTCCCAAGTCATTAAAGTCGAATTCAAAAATTTATAATTTATAAATAATACTGCGTCTAATTACTCACAACACAGATTAACTAATTTCACCGAATTAATTTAATCCTTATTAAATTTTATTTTATTCCAAAAATATACGAAGTATTACAATTATGATCGATTTAGTATCATTTTGATTGAATCCTCCCTAAACTAGATGAAGTTTGAATAGATCTTAAATAGGTTATGATTTATTAGTGTAATCCATGAAAAACCCTAGGATCTTATGGATAATATGTAGAGAATTGTAATCGAATTGCTATGAATTGGGATGTTAGGGTTCTTGAGAGAGAAAATCGGTTTATTTTGAGTACTTGAGCTTTAATTAGGATTTTGATGGTAAAATTGAGTTCTTATCATGTTTTATATGTGGATTCATTGTTTACATGTTATATGAATCATATGTGAAGTTTTTATGGTATTTAATGGAGGGTTGAGATGATTTTTTTTGAGTTGGAGAAGACAAACCCTGTAATGGGGATTTTTCAAAACACTGATGCTGCAGATATTTTGACTATTTTGCTTATTGTTTTAATTCAGGGATTTTTGATTTGGGAATTTATTTTGGAATAACCTCGGAACTAACTTAAGATATGTCACTTGGTTTAAAGTATGATTAGGATGCCTCTAATTTAAGATAAATAATTGATGAATTTATTATTTACTTTTAAATTTAGTTAAAGTGGATAAATCTTATTGAGGCTTGAATTTCGTGATTGAGATGAGATGGATATTATTTGTTGTGTTCTTTATGTAATGCATACCATGTGTGAGTACTCGTTGAGAACGTACTAAGGGAGGGATTTAATTAAAGGTGAACATACGATGCAGATCTCTATGGTGCCTCGGTGAGTAGACAAGATGCCTTAGTTTATTTTTACCCCCGGGTCACATATTTAGGAGCCCGCATCCAAGATAGATCACGAGGATATATCTTTCACGTGGTCTTGGGTATGGTGTGTTATATTATTAATGGGTTGACATGGTGATTTATCCCTTTCGTGATGAGATCTTAGGTTCGGTACGGCCTAAGACTATACTTTGTATGCACAAGTCATCCCCGAAGGCAATATGGATATGCTCCATTGCTTGGCTTACTTATATGATCCTTGGACTTTAGGATTATCTTAATTACTTTATAAGACTTAACTTTTATTAGTGTAATGAAATTTTGATTTCAATTATTATTCTTATAAATGTAGATTAAAATTTAAACATGGGTTCACTTGGGATTTGGATCTTTAGAAGCATGTGATATTAGGATTGTTGGGTAGGGTAAATCTAAAAGATGGTAAAATACTAGGGGTAGATGCATAGTTATAATTTATTCCAACTTGAGTGTAATCTTATCCTTACTAAACTTGTTGTTAACGTTGTGGATTTAACGTTCTAGGATCGAGGCCACCCATTTTGCTAACTTGATAAATATTAACACTATCACTTCATCCTTCTTTTCATTGTTCTGTTCTAGGATGTTGGCGTCCCTGGCATGGATGACAATCTTATCATTTCATTTGATTTTTGTTAGAGTACCGAGGGATATATATAATTTTTTTGTAGCTTTTATTTAGATAGTAGTTAGTTTTATTACCGGGGCAGATTTTTTACTCTTGGGAATGGTATTAGAGTTATGGGATATCTTTCATTGGTTATATTCAGTATTGATGTGAGTTTATTTCTTTCTCGCATGCTTAGAGTTTTTTACGTAATTATTTAGACTTCTGTATTATGGGCAAAATGGGAGTCTCAGATGGTAAACGATTCAATCGAATGGTGTTATGGGCAAAGTGTTTGTTCCAGCACTTGGCTAAGTCGCGTAGTGGGTATATGGATCGATAAAACAAATGTTAGTTGGCCAAGACAATTATTGGGGAAATTTTTCCTCTCGGCTATTTTTGGATCGACTTATATAATTTGATGTCCTGTTGAACCCTTGACTAAAGTTTGGTCGATTCAGATATTTAAATGGTCGGTTATCCGTTAAACTTGTGCTTAAAAAGTATTCCTTCAAAGCTTAAGTAAAGCATCGTATAATACTTGACCGTATTGGTTCTTCAGATGTTTGTCTCTCGGCTGTTTATAGCCTCAGCCCAGGCAGTAAGGTTGCCTATTTCGACCATCGACCTTTTTGTCTCGACATAGATTTGGGGTGTCAAAACGGGTCAACGGGTCGTGTTTTAACATGACTCGACCGACCCGATAAGAATCTAACGGACCCAAACATGACACAACACGGTATCATGTTTTTTTCCTTAACCCGAATACGACACGTTAAAAACATGACACGATAACACGATAAGTAAATACGGTTCGATTAGACACAATTAGATCCAACCCAACACGACACGATTGGACACGATTAGACCAATTAGTGAGGACTTAAAAAGATAGTGGGTTAATAATGGATCTAAATGGGATCGATAGTGGGTCTATATAGGGTTTATATCGTGTCACTAATGAGGTCACTATCGTGTCCTTATTGGGTCAATTTTGTGGCAAAAATTGGACACGAACACGACCCATTAGTGGGTCCAAAAACCCAAACTCGAACACGACCCAAACACGAAAGACCGCGTCAATTTCATTTCGTTTCGTATCGTGTTATCGCTTCGTTTGTAAAATTACCACCCCTAACATAGATAGATGGGTGGCCCATTTCGACCCTCGTCTTTTATAGTCTCGACCCAAATTGTTTAGTGTACTTGACTTTTGGCTATTTATGGGTCATCTTATTTTTCCCACGACTCAACATGGGTTGACCAATGAATTTAAAGAGGTTCTGCCTAAGCAATTTTAATGATTTATTTATCCCTGGGCCAATATTGATTTGGCACAATAAATATTAAAGCCCCTTTCAACTGTTGGTTAAATGTGGATCGATTTTAACACTTGAAAAACCCATTCAACTCTTGGTTATACATGGTTCAGCCAGAACATTTGAAAGCCCATTCAACTCTAGGTCATACTTTGTTCGACCTATGCATAATTAGGCAAGCATTTTAGCCTCAGCTAAAAGGGTTCAAATTTAGAATTCGGATGATCCATTTGACACTCGACTAAAATTGGTTCGACAAAAGTACTTATAAAGGATCATAGCATTCAATATCCTATCATATTCAAAGTAACTCATAAGATTGAAGCCTATGGAGGAATGAATGATCTTCGAAATGGTCTCCTCTACATAACGAATGTTTTGGGCCCCTCAGTCTAAAAAGGGTCGGCCTCATACTCCCTCATTCTCGACCTCATACCCACAACCTTATAAAGTCGGACAAATTACATCAGAGAACTAAGATAGCAGAGAATTCACTAGAATGGGCATTTCAGTCATTTTCTAGATCGCACAAGTGGGTGCATTTTATAACATTATATATGGAGAGAATGATCACACATTTCATAAAACTTCTAAAATGATAAGTGTGAGCAATCAAGATGATGAGATCAATTAACATTATCCATGTGACTCGAGGTGCACACTACCCCCCAAGCCACCTATAAATAGATTGTACCTTCAAACTTGTTCCATAAGTCATCTCATTTAAAAGTACACCAAAACTATAGCAAAATACTATTTAAGATAGAAATTACTGAACTTGTAACTTGTAGAACATTATTAAAATAGTGAAGTGTAGGAGGGTAGTGAGACTGGGGTCTATGAATAACTGGAAAGGGTGAGGCGTGACCCACTCCAATGGACACTGTCTGCAAGTCTTCAAGGTCTCCTGGTGCAACTTCTGAAGAAAACTTCTCCTTCGGGTAACAATGGAACTCAAGCTTCAACTCACTCCCTGCAAGAAGATGAACTTTCACAACAAAAATAGCAATTTTTCTCAAGGGGAACACCTGAGAGTGATGGCTGTCAGTGGGGAGTGAAGGAACAAGGCACTCAACACTAAGAGAATGAGCAGGGAGAGAATACTAGGTAGTTCTGGTGATATTTTAGCAGAGTAACAGTGCAATTTTTCTTGTATATCTTTTGACCTTGCCCAGAGGTCTATTTATACATGGGCGTAAGGGGTGAGCTGGCGATTTTGGGCGCCAAAATTGAGAGAGTTGGTGGGGAACAATGTCTGAAGTGTACCATTTGTCCCTACCTGTGGCAGCCTGCCTGTCCCCTCTGCAGGCGCCACCTTGCGCCGACCAAAACTCAAAAAGCACATATGTCCCCCAATGGAGACAAAATAGCAGATTTTGGTAGTTATCTTTTGAAACGGTAACTTGTGGTGCAATTTTGCAAATCTTGAGAGAGGAGACCTTAAGGCCTCACTTCCTCTAAAAAGTGTTATTTTTCTTGAGAGGGACCTCGAGGACCCCCTCTTCTGGAAAAGTCATTTTCTTGTAAAGAGTTTATTTCTTGTGAGTAGCCAGCTCTTTGGCCACTCACTTCACTTATGACCAAGTGTGCAGTGTGCGTAGCCTCGAGTGGCTTCTGGGTCTTCCTACTAGTATTCTCTCAATCCTATAGTGCTAAGTGATTGAGCTTGCTCAACATACCTTGTCCCTCAGCCGCCAAGCCAAAACTCCCAGGAGGTCCCAAAACGCATGTTCGAGCCCTGCTTGCTCGACTAGGCTACCTGTACAAGAAAGCAAAGTGTTAGTGCTGTTGCTCATTTAGAGACTGTTGTTTCATGATGAAAACTCCTGTAGCAGCACTTCTCGAAGTGCATTTCTGCAGTGACCCTTGCAGTGGCGCTGACTCTTGTGGTGACGCCGACTCTCTCAACTGTCCTTACTGCAGTGGCCCTTGAAGCGGCGCTGGCGCTTGAAACGGCGCCGACCCTTGCGGCAGCGCGGACCCCTGCATCGGTGCTAGTATTTGGAGTGGCGCCGACACTTGCAGTGGTGTCGATACGTGACGTGATTTCGACGCTTGCAGCGGCGTCGACACTTGAAGTGGCGCCGATGCTCGAAGTAGCGCTGATACTTGAATTGGCGTTTACCTGTGAGGCGGCGCCGACTTTTGCCGTGGTGCCGACCCTCGAAGCGGCGTCGACCTTTGTCGTGGCGCCGACGCTTGAAGCGGTGCTGGCATGTGAGGCGGCGCCGACCCTTGTCGCGGTGCCGACGCTCGGAGTGGCACCGACGCTCGAAGTGGCGTTGACGCTTGAAGTGGTACTGACGCCTGAGGTAGCGCTGATGCTTGAATCGACGCTGACATGTGAGGGGGCGCCGACCCTTGTCCTGGCGCCGACGCTTGAAGTGGCGATGATGCTTGAACCGGCGCTGACATGTGAGGCGGCGCCGACCCTTGTTGCGGCGCCGACGCTCGAAGTGGCGTTGACGCTTGAAGTGGCGCTGACGCTTGAATCGGCGCTGACATGTGAGGCGGTGCCGACCCTTGTTGCGGCACCGACGCTCGAAGTGGCGTCGACGCTCGAAGTGGCGCTGACGCCTGAGGTAGCGCTGATGCTTGAATCGGCGCTGACATGTGAGGCGGCGCCGACCCTTGTCGCGGCGCCGATGCTCGAACTGGCGCTGACCGACGCTCGAAGTGGCGTTGACGCTTGAAGTGGTGCCGACGCTTGAGGTAGGGCTGATGCTTGAACCGGCGCTGACATGTGAGGCAGCGCCGACCCTTGTTGCGGCGCCGACGCTCGAAGTGGCGTCGACACTTGAAGTGGCGCTGACGCCTGAGGTAGCGCTGATGCTTGAATCGGCGCTGACATGTGAGGCAGCGCCGACCCTTGTCGCGGCGCCGACGCTCGAGGTAGGGCTGATGCTTGAACCGGCGCTGACATGTGAGGCGGCGCCTACCCTTGTTGCGGCGCTGACGCTCGAAGTGGCGTCAACGCTCGAGGTAGCGTTGATGCTTGAATCGGCGCTGATATGTGAGGCGGCGCCGACCCTTGTCGCGGCGCCGACGCTCGAAGTGGCGTCGACGCTCGAAGTGGCGTTGACGCTTGAAGTGGCGCCGATGCTCGAAGTGGCGCTGACGCCTGAAGTGGCGCTGGCGCCTGAGGATACTTCATAATGGCTTTTGGGTTTCTTGGTGACCCTCGCGGGTACCTCTTGGGTGCCACTAATAAGAGAAAGTATTTTTTATTTCGTTTGCTTTTTTCTGTTGAGGACACCCTTCTACATGAAGAATGAGTTACAAGTAGTGGATATAGGTCAATTGGCTAAACCACTTATTTTATCCTATTTTGTGCACTTAATTATTGTGTTGATTATTCATAGCTATACTCATAAATTGCTTAGTTAATGACTCATTGAGTTCTTCTTCTTCTTCTTCTTCTTCTTTTATCTGAGTTGTTACCATTTTGTGTAATATTATCCATGTTTGGAGATTCACATGAATCCTCATAGTATGCATTTCAAACCAAAGTCGTGTGCACAGACACAAGGTGTAGTCGTGCGAATGCCTCCATGCACATACGCATAAATAACAACCACGTGAATGGTTAAGGATGAAATCACACCAAAGAAAACAAAACTTGTATAAAAGCAAAAAACATCTTCGCAAAAACATTTTCCTCAAACTTTTTAAAATATTTTAAAATAACTTTATCATGAAAGTTTAAAACTCACACATTTCGTAAAATAAACTTGTGTGCGTGTGTGTGTATAGACAATGATAATTCACATATACTACATAAAAAGATACATTTTCAACTTGAGCTATGTGTGAATCATATCTTAATATAAATCTTCCATGAGCAGCGTCCAAGATATTCAATTCTTCTAAGGTTCATCTAGACTAAAAAATCGGGCATCACTCATACAGAACAAGTTGTTGTAACTTAACATACACAAATCTTTTGACATGTGAGATAGCCAATATAATGTCTACCCAAATGTTCTAAATTTGTAGGTTTGTGAGACATAGGAGACATTCGAAGAAGGAAATATTTCCTTATGTAAGATAAGTAAGAGTTGGAGAGACATCTGACCATAGTCAATGTTGCTCTAGACGTGGTCATACTTGAAGAGGCAGACTATCAGCACACAATTAGCTAAGTTGTTAGAGAAATAGAGTCCTTGACCAATGATTCAACCCAATTTGATGCAAGGGAGGCTCAAATTAGGACAAAAAATCTTGCATATGAAATATTTTGGACCAATTTTAGGTATCTTATATTCAAATACTTTCATTAATATGTAATTCTCCAAATGTTTAATGACATTACGTATTTTGTTATTATTTCCCTGCTTCCCAAATTATTAGGTAATACAACTTTAGAAATCTGGCATTTTTTCTCAAGTGAATGTAACCATTTATGTTTCTTAAATGGTATGATCCACCTTCAAATGTTCTATAGACTTTGAATGGCCCTTCCCACTTTGGGGACTATTTCCCACAAGTTGGATCCTTTTGCCGTGAAGGTAAAACAGTTTTCAATAATAAGCCCCATTTTTTAAAGTTATTTTTCTTGACTTTCTTATTATTGTTGTCAACTTTTATTCTTTTGGACCAAAATATTGTTTAAGTCTATGACCATGTACTCATCTTTGTTTTCTAATTTCATGCACATAGCTTGGTCATAACCTTATACTATTAGTTTATTTTGGGCCAATACTCTTAATGAATTAAAACTGATTTCAACTAGTAAAACAACATCATGCCCATAAGGTAAGGCATAGGGAGTTACTCCAGTACTTGACCTTTTAGAGGTCTTATAAGCCCATAGAAGTTCTGGCAAATTTTTTTGCCAATATCTTTGATTTTTTCAATCACTTTGATTATCTTATCCTTAATTATCTTATTTGCAGTCTCATACTGACCACATTATTGAGCAAAATAAGGTGCTAATTTTATCAAAGTTATTTCCAAGCTTGAACTAAATTCTAAAACCATTTTTGATTCGAAGATACTTGCATTATCTTAGATCATGGTTTCTGGAATCTCAAACATATACACAATGTCTTACAAGAAATCTACAATTTCATTAGGGCTGATTGAATTTAATGCCATAGCTTCTACCCATTTCACTAAACCAAAAATAAGAAATGATCACAGTAAATGGGTAACCCATGACCCATAACTATTTTTCGTAACCAAATAAGTGACCAAGGTTTAGGGTGACCTTATTAACGAGATGGTCACGGTTTATATCTTTGACCCACCCACGACCAGGGATGGCACAAAGTGTCCCACACTTTTGATCATATTGGTGGTCACGGTCATGATCCGTGACCCACCAATGACCACATATCATCACCAAGGGTACTTTGCTGTTTAAATCCCCACCATTTTGATCACGAAGGCGGTAACGGACTAAAACCATGACCCAACGGTGATAATTACCATTAAACGTTGGTCACGAGTTGTAATCATGACCCCAAAACCTATTTTAATATGGTCATGTTATGGTGGTCACGGTCCAAAACTGTGACTCCAAAACCTATTTAAATATTGATAACCTATGGGGTCATGGTAAAAACAATGACCCTTTTAAAGTATAAATGAAGTGAGAACCCTAGATTTTATTTCACTCCTGCCCCAAAAAATCAGAACTCTCTCTCTCTCTCTCTCAGCGAAACCTTTTTTTGCGATCTTTCTCTCTCTCTCTCTCTCCCTCCTTTCATTTTTCAGTGATTTCTCTCTCTCCACACAAGGTACTACGTTCAATTATTTAATATATTATGTTTAATGTGTGTGTGTGTGTGTTCAGCGCACGTGTGTGTTTGTTCTATATGTGTGTGTGTGTGTTCTGTATGTGTGTGTCCAGTATGTGTGTGTACTTGATATACAAAAAATATATTAGTTGTTGTATTGATATTCAAAAAATGAAATTATATTAAATTGGTTGTTTTTCTTCATTTATAGTACTCTTTTTTCACATAATATTTATTTTTCATACCATGAATTTTTTAACATGATGAATATTTTTTATTTATATATTTTTGTCCTTATAATGAACAACAACCGATTTATATGTACATCATATGTTCTATATTAAAATAGACCCTATATTGTGTTAGAAATTTTATATGAAACCCTTGATGTAGAATTGTATATGAAAACCCATGTTCTATAATTATGTTCTTGGAAATTAATCAAGTAGATGATTTAAAAGGAGTACATGATAATCTTGCGTTGGATTGTTGGGTTGATGGTTTTATACAGATGATGGATACTTAAATCGTTCACTATATTAATTTTTTATAATAAACATTTAACTAATTATTTGTCTTAACTATGAATGTAAGGGAAAATTTTCGCACCGAGTTAATTTGTTGTATTGGCTATTTTGCGTTAGGACAAAACATTTGGATTGTATATATGTCATGTCATGTTTAACAAGTGCAGAATCTGAACATCCGGGATTTCGACGCATCAACGAAGTTCACATCATCAGTCTGAATGCTCATTATTCCCAAAGGTATATGACCCTTTATTTTAAAATATGTTGGAGAAATTTTTATGGGCTTTATTGATTTTCCAAAATCAAATTTTCTAAACTCGTCCATTTTTTCAATCAGCTGAGATTTCGTTTGAAATCTCGTTCTATTGAGATTTTATTCGTTTTAACGAAATGACCAACGACATCCTTGAGATCTTTCCTGAAAATTCATTAGAAACCTCGTTCTAACGCGATTTTGGTATGTCAGTCGAATGAGACCTCAGGTGATTCAAGCGATCGAAGAAGTTATTGAAAATGGAAGTTATTTTCAGTAGATTTTCCCCTTGGTCCCACTCTCCCACTACTTACACTTATAAAACTAAAGGGACTCGAGAATAACTAATAAGACCCCACTCCAAACTTTTCCAATAAGCCAAATCTTTTTATCCAAACATTGTACAACTTTCATATGATCATCTTGGATCATTTTTGAAGAAAACAAAGCCAGTTTTCTTATTTCCTTCATTTATCTCCATTGTGTGCGATGGACTTTCGCACGAGTTGGAGACGACATATTGGCTATCAGTGGATACCGAGAGAGAGGAGGTGTTGTGCAAACGTGTTAGAGCTACACGTGCTACGGATGTAGGTCTTTGAGGTGGCATTATCGATACTTGTAGTGTCAAGTCAGTAAGTCTTTTGTGTCTTCATTGTAAAATCGTATTTGTAGTGGATTTTGTCTAAAACTGGTTGTCCGAGGATCCCAGTTGGGTTTTCCTTATACATCATGGCGTTGTGGTTGTGTGCTTTATGATTGCTATTTTTTTATCTAGATGCATGCTAAGGTTAAAAATATTAAAACTAGCTTAACCACAACTTTTGGATAATTCGATTCTAAAATCACTAGTAACTTGATTGTAAAAAAATCCCGCATGTCCATGTAGGATTATTTAGTTAAGACAGAAATTGTCAACGCATCAATTATATTGGCCTAGTCATAATTTTTCCCTTGTGTTGTGTGTGTGTTTTTCGGAGTGTATTTCATGAATTTGGGGCTTTTCCTTATAAACTATCCTTACCCCCCCCCCTCTCGAAGTGCGTCAACTCGATAATGGGATATTTTTATCTCAATCTAAGTATGAGAAAGATTTAGTGAAGAAATTTAATTTAGACTCCGCTAAGCATGCTTGTACACCCATGAGCTCATCTGTTAAGCTTAGTAAAGACACCGAAGGAAAGGATATAGATCTGAGCACATTCTTTTTAAAAATATGATAGGTATTTTACTCTACTTAACCGCTGGTCGTCCTGATATTTCCTTTAGTGTAGGAGTTTGTGCTTGTTATCTGGCTGCCCGAAAAGATTCACACTTTCTTGCCGTTAAACGTATTATCAAATATGTAAGTGGGACCCTATCTTTTGGGATTTGGTACTTCTTTGACACCAATGATTGTTTATCGACGTATTCAGATGTTGATTGGGTAGGAGATGTTGATGGATGCAAAAGTACCTTGGGTGGATGTTTTTATTTTGGGAGTGCACTTGTCTCTTGGACGATTAAAAAGCAAAACTCCATTTCTTTGTCCACGACGAAAGCCAAATACATTGCCGCTGAAAGTTGTCGCACACAACTCATTTGGATGAAGTAAATGTTAGAGGATTACCATATTTCCCAAGGTATAATAACTATTTATTATGAAATAATGAGTGCAATTCATATATCCCTAAATCCCGTCCAACATTTTAAATAAAGCACAATAAGATTCTTGAGCACTTTATCCGTGAATTTGATGAAGAGAAAGTCGTATCCTTAAGCTTTATAGGTACCGAACGTCAATTGGCCAATATCTTTACCAAACCATTAGATGCCCTTAGGTTCAATAACCTTAGGAAATCCATTGGGTTTGCTCCATTGATTGAGTTTGGAGTTATTTATCTAGTTTAGGGTGAGTTTTATGTCTATCTTTTTCCCTATGAACTAGATTATGTCTTTGTAAATATTTTATTCAAAAATACAAAACAATTTTGAGTTTCTTATGTTTACTTTTAAAAATAAAAATGTCTTTCTTTATTTTTGTCCTTTAGGATATATTTGTGAGATATTCGGGTCAAAATATCATTCCATTGTCATGTGACTTACTATAAGTAGTTAGTCTCGATTTCATCTCACTTGTGCCTTTTGTACGTTATTAAGACGCTTTGATGCTCATTTATGATATATCCTTTTATGCTGGCCTCGGCTCATTACCTTAATGCACATACCTTTCATGGGGTCTTGAGGATGTTAGGCTCGCTTTACATATGATAGGTGAAGTTAAATAGCCTCTTAGCAATATTGTCACCTAATGTTAAAGAAATAGACAAAGAAATTGTTCTTGTAAGAACCACTGACCATCTTTATAGAAAAGTTAAAAATGAGTGATCAATGGAAACAGGTTGCGAAAAGAAAAATATTTTACGTGAAAATCCACCATTGAAAAAAGAGCCTAACAAAACTTGTGGCATTGAAAAAAAAAATTGCCAAGGCCATATTTTATATTCATTGATGCTTCAAAAATCAAAATTTTATTATTGAGCCTTCATTATATATAGTGAGAATAAATATTGCGTTTGAGGGTGATATAAGTCGAAGATCAATGGGTTTGCACAATAAGTCAAATTATTGCATTTTATGTGGCGCTATTGGCCAAAGAATCATGACGCTTCTAGGCATGTTGTTAGAGTGAATTGACTTCAATTGAGTCTGTTTATCTTGTCACAAGGTTGAATTGAGTGTTTAACTTTTATTAATATTATTTGGCATCTTGCACTTGTACTATATGTTAGGTGCATTGACTTCAACCGAATGTTTTCAATATTCTATAGGACTACTTTAAAACCAAATTTGTATGTGTATTTATCTATGATGGTTCTTTTCTTATTTAATTTTATCTTATTTTCCTATTTTGTCAATTTTAGGCTAAACTGCAATCTCGTTCGAAGTATCATTTGGAATGAGAATCAAACGAACCTCACCCCTATCATCATTTTTATCTCGTTCGAAAGTCCTTCTAACGACATTGTTCGAACGAGACTCCAGTCATTCAAACGATCGGCGTTTTAGCAGGTCGGTTGAGTTCTTTTATTTTGGTTGTTTGAGTTTTCATTCAAATAATCCCATTTCGTTTTTCTCTCCTTATTTCTCTCACCCATTCACTCAAAACCTGTCCACTTCTCAATACTTCAACCCTCCATCTTCCCTCTCCTAATATATAAATCCACATCATCTTAAGCCATCCTTCATTACTCTTGGAGCTTTTTCTTGGGTTTTTGGAAGATTTTCTTGAGGTACACTTCATTTTCTCTTCTAAACTTTGTATTTACTTTTCTTTGTTTGAGTTTATGTACATTGGGTTAATATTCCTAATATGCAGCATTCTTTGTTGTTTATTTTCGAAAAATGACCCATTTCTATGTAATCTCAATTCATTTTATTTTAGGGTTACACACACACACACACACACACACACATATATATATATATATATATATATATATATGTCATTTTCCTTAAAAAATTTATTGCCCCGATTAAATGACTTTTGATGAGTTGTATTGACATTATTTTTTAACTCATATAATTTTTTGTCAAAAAATCATGAAATATCATTTAATTTTTTATTTTTGTCTCATAGTATAGTTATTAGTATTATTGTAATGGAGCTTGGGTTTTTTATTTTGTTATTTTGGCGGATTGGTTGGTGATAATGAGTAGGGTGTTGATTTTAGTTTATTCCATTCATTCCTTTGGCTCGTAGTCATCGTCAACGACGTGTTATTCAATCTGACGAGGAACACTCCTCCGAAAATGACGAAACCATTCCCAACCTTCGACTACATTGGGGAATTCGTGCCAACTACACCTTACATCATACTCTAGGTTTCCCTACTCGATCTATAGTTAAGGAGAAATTCATAAACCTAGCCTCTCTGTCTAGTACCATTCACTACACAAAATCTGTCGAATTATCACGGTCATTGACCTTGACAAGTTCATTAGAATTGTCACGGTCATGTCACGCTCCTTGACAAGTTTTGTCACGGTTAAGGACCGTGACAAACTCGTGACATTTAATAAAAAATTATCATGGTCATTGACCGTGACAATTCTGGGCAAAATTGGAAAAAAATCTGCTGGGCAGTATGGCCACTGCCACTGCCCAGCAGTATATTTGTACCTGTTATAGCAACTAGGGCTGTCAATGGATCGGGTCTAGACTCGGACCTGACCCGAATTAACGGATTCGAGTAAAATTTATAGACTCGATTACCCGTTTACCCGATTAGTTAATGGACCAGGTCTAGATATATATGGCTCCGACCC
Source organism: Sambucus nigra (assembly GCA_949130495.1). Lineage (NCBI taxonomy): Eukaryota > Viridiplantae > Streptophyta > Magnoliopsida > Dipsacales > Adoxaceae > Sambucus > Sambucus nigra. Next base: position 39,247,032 of record OX422208.1, on the reverse strand, counting down.
GATAAGGACCCCATCCGAATGTGTGTGTGTGTATATATATATATATATATATATATATATATATATATATATATATATATAACCCTTAAAAATCCCATCTCATTCCCCCCATTTAACTTAGGCGTCGTTCTCTCTTTTCTGCTAAGCCCCAACTCCAAATCTCAATACTCCATCGCCGCTGCGCTATCTCGGACACCATCTTCATCTCTGTTACACCATCACGGCTCCACCATCTCGGACACCATCTTCATCTCTGCCAACACCACTGCTACACCATCTCGATTTCTCCATCTCTCCAACATCCCTACACCATCTTGGAGACCTCGATTTATAACATCACTACACCGATGCTACACCATCTCTCCAACACGGGTCGGGTCTTCGAACCGAATCTTCGGTTCCTTAATGGATCCGGGTTCGGATCCATTTATTTAGATCCGACGGGTAATCGGGTAAGACCCGATCCGCTAAAAATTTACCCATATCGGATATGGTTATACCCTTACCCGATTTAGACCCGATCCGTTTACAGCCCTAATAGCAACGTTGTACTTGTTCAAACATCATATATGCAAATAAAATGGAGATAATGCAAATATACATTCAAAATAGAGACAATATGAATCATGATATAATCCAAATATAATTCAAATATAACAACTTAAAATAATTCAATTAAAATAATATCACTAAATGTCCGGGGTAAGTTTAGCTCTGAGGAGATGAGTAGGCCACACGATATACGAATTGACACACCGACCAATATACATCGTGCCGCATTGTTCGCGCAACCACTATGGGAAGTTCTCCTTCCCGGGTATCACATACGTGACGAGCACCTTGGACTCGATGTCTTGAAGAGAATGTCCATGAACTGGCATACCCTGGACGGTATTCGGGTCCCTCAACCCCCGCTCTATCCACTGGCCATTAAATATGTCCAGTATAAACATGCTCGGACAACCAAGTGTTGACATCGGTCGGTCGAAGGGAGCCAAATAGGGGAGTGGATCATCAAATTCCACACGTGTCGGCGATGAAGCAGCGAGGTCCACATCCTCGTCATCCTTCACCTCCTCCTCCACCACATTCTCCTTACCTTTACCCTTACGATTTCCTACCAACAAACGCTTCATGAATGAGAACATGTCTTGAACCATCGCCTCCAAATGGAACAACTTCGCTTCATGCGAGTCCACCGTTCGAGCCAACCCGGTGTCGCTCGTCTCCAATCCGATGATCCTATATTTGGCCACCCGTGAGCTCACCCCCTTTGGCCTCCCCTTGCGATCAACGCCAAGCACTTGGTTGAGTGAGACTGCGACTCATGCACTTGCTTAAGCTTTGCCTGAAATGAGAAAAAGAACATGATTAGTAAAATAAGTAAATAAAAAAAATTATAACGTAATTCACAAAAAGTAAATTGTCAGATTACTTACAATCGTGGCCGCGAGGCTCTGGGACACCTCCTTATCCTTCCCCTTCTTCATACGAATAGCCACATAAGTATCGAGCCTATGTGGCCTACCCCCAGGGCCACTCCCTGTCCCATGGAATAAAATAAAGTAAAATTAGTATCGGCCCCGCAAAGTAAAATAATGGAGAATAATATATTTCTGTAGCTATAGAAAAATTAAATCTTACCATCATCCTATACTCCACCTCGGCGTAAGACGTCCGATCGGAGTAGTGCCCGTGCGTCATTTTTGCCCGATTTTCCCTCCCCGATTGGCGAGATGCCAATTGTCTCTCCCCGATCTCATTGTCAATGAACTTTTGCCATTGTGCCAATGAGATCGGCTCCTTCGGTGGAACGGATTCATGCATTCGGATAACGGACTCTCGGGTCTTCCTAAAGTATCGGGTCCGTATATTTTTCTTCCACGTCTTGTGTTGCTCCCTCAACTGCTCCAAGACGGAATCGCGTAGCTTTGGATCCAGGTTGAATTGTTCATGTCCAACAAATACAATGTTAGTTGTGAATAAATATAAATATAAATATAAATATAAATTGAAATAGAAATCGAAATCGAAATCGAAATCTAAATATTCATATAAATACATTACCTGTAGTGCCACCCAAATAGCTAACTTAAGCTCATTTGACACCTCCCTCCAACTTGTGTACCCCGGGACAATGATCATCTTTACCAGCTCGAGGGATTTCGCTAATAGCCCGGTCTTGTTCTCGATGGCCATCCCCAATTTTCCATATTTGGGGAGCCTAGGGGCCGAGGAGCCATCGTTACCTCCGCTACCACCGAGCCCAGATGACATCATTATAATCAACATCATCATCCTCGCCTTAATACCTGAAGGAGACATTTCCTGTAAAAAAATGTTGTAATTAGTACAAATCAAAATGAATTAGAAGAAGACATGTAAATATGTACAATTACTACAAATCCAAATGAATTGTTACTGTTTAACACCTCAATTCTGAATTCCAAAACAACAGCATCTAGCTCATAATATGTACAATTATTAAAAATCCGAAACATCCCCACCCCCACCCCTACTGCCCACACACACGCACACTAGACAAGAGTGAAAATGATAAAATGCAAATCAATTAAAAGCATTAAAAATGGATTGATAAAGTACAAATTGGAATATTTATTACAAATTGAAAAATTATTTCAAATTCGAGTTATCATAAAAAATGGATTGATATTCGGTAGGAGTAGCCAAGTCATCCACACTAATATTTAGATTCTTTGGCGCGTGTAGGACAATTCACCACGGCTTGTTGTTGATATACTCCGAGTAAAACACTTGATTAATCTTTTGAAATGCACAAACAAATGGCTCATCGCTCATGTGGTCGTTGCTCTTCAACTTGGGCAAGTCAACCATGATCAAATTGGTGACAGGATCAACTTTGCAAGCATTTTTATCCTCAACTCTTATCCATTCACAGTAAAATACAACCTCTTTGAAGCTTAAATAATCCAATTCAAATATATTTCGAATTACACCATAGTAAGTCATTTCAGCTTCAACGAGATTTTTATCTTTTGCGCTCCCTCGAAAGAAAGTAATAGCCTTGTATGAAATGCCCGAGTTCTGTACATTTGTACTTTCCTTTTACACTTTTGCGCCGAATAAGTAATAGTTCAATCGATACTTTTTGTACTCTTGTGCCACGAACAAGGGTCCAGTGCTAGACGAACAAGCCTTGATGTCGCATCACCTGTCTTTAAGAGCTGAGAATATAGATAAATTAATTAGATTAGTTGTAAAGTTTGAGTGTAATGTAATGTTATATAACAACCATTTTCATTATAATTACCTCTTGTGAAAACCACATCCTAAATTCACTGTCTAATTGTACCATTATTTTTCATCTTTTATTGTTCTCACAGGCTTCATATTTTCTGCATATTACAAAATTAATTATGTATAAAATGATCTAAAATATTCTAAAATAATGTTAAACATTAAAATAATTTAAACTTACTTTTTCCAATCTTTGACATCTTTATGTGTGTCAAATAGATAACGAGCTACTTGTTCATGTTTCAAACTCGTTAATTTCACTCGTTTTCCCATCACATAACCACCATCATCGACGAACTCATAAGTTTCATCAACGTTGGTTGAGTCAGGCATATATTCCCGAGTATATATTGATGACTCCACGGTGATCTATTCCTCTGCAATTGATCCTGCAATGTATCACGTATTCTTGACGTAATGTTTAAAAACTTTCATCAATCTTTCAAACGGATACATCCATCGATATCTAACTGGACCACAAAGAAGTTCCTCGTCGCATAGGTGTACCAACAAGTGAACACATGTCAAAGAATTCTAGGGGAAAGTACTTCTCCAACACACAAATCGCTTCGGTCACCACCAATTTTGCGGCCACTATGTGTTCTCGATTGACTACCTTCTCACAAAAGAGTGAGAAGGTAATACTAATTTGCATAATAGCCCTCCGCAAATCCTTGTGCTTGGAGAAACAGTGCTTAAATAATAGAGGAACCAATTGCATGATCACATGCCAATCGTGGGACTTACACTTATGTAGATCATGAGTAGCATAATTCACAATCTTTGCAAGTTGGACAAAAAATTAGATGGGCCCTTCAAATAATATATTGTGTCTAAAATCACCTTCTTTTCCCCACACATCAAAGTAACCGCACCAGGGGGAGTTATTGTCCTTCCCCTACTATCTTTTTTCCACCATAGTTGTGGCTTAAGTTTCAACGATTTAAGGTCTTTTCGTGCATTTTCTCCATCCTTCGAATGACTCCCCCCAAGGCAAGTGCCCACAATATGTTCAACGAAGTTCTTCTCTGCATGCATCACATCCAATACATGGCGCACCGAGTTATTCTTCTAATATGGAAAGTCAAATAAAATTGACCTCTTAGACCATGACTTTCTTGTTTCAGTTTCATTCCCAGTTGGGATTTTTTTATGCTTGACATTCTTAAATTTGGGATTCTTACCCGGCATATTAGGGCCACATTCAGAAGCTTTACTTTCAATTTCTGAACCTGAAAGTTGTCTCGGCGGTAGCCTATCTTTAACCCCGCCCAATAAAAAATTGGAACCTTTCTCAAATCTGAAACTATGAGCCGGGGGTAAAAACCTCCTATGGCAATGGTATACATTTTTTGAGTGAAAGGATAGACGAAGAGATTCAGTATCCTCTCCACAAATAGGACATCCCAAATAACCATGTACTACACAACCGAATAATGTCCCATAAGCTGGAAAATCATGCATTGCTCGCATCAACATAGTTTTCAGCATAAACTCTTTTATTCTAAAAGAGTCAAATGATTGCACACCTCTTCCCACAACTCATTTAATTCTTCTACCAAAGGAACTAGGTAGACGTCGATGTCATCACTTGGTGCCTTTGGCCCAAGTATTAATAAAGACATCATCGAAAATTCAAGTCTCATACACTGTGAAGGAGGGAGGTTGAGTGGGGCTAGGATCACTGGCCAAACACTCTGATTGGTGCTTAGATTTCCAAATGGATTGAAACTATCTGTTAATATAGCCAAACAAATGTTGCGTTGTTCTCAAGCAAAATCGGGATACTCATAATTCATCCTCCTCTAAGCTGTAGAATTAATAGGATGACGCATGAGATTGACCCCTACTTTTTCCCTAGCATGCCAAGTCATTGTCTCCGCTATCCATTGTACTGTGAAAAATCTCTTTAATCTAGGCCCAACGAGAAAATATTTCAACACTTTTTGAGGCACTTTTGAGCTTGTGCCTTCGTTACTAGTAGATTGGACATATCTAGGTTCCTCGCAAATCGGACAACGATCGAGATTTTCATACTCCTTTCGGTATAGTATGCAGTCATACACACAAGGATGAATCGATTTATACTTCATTCCCAAACCTTTCAAACTGTTCTTCATAACAGGATAGCTATTTGGAAGCGTATTCTCCTTGGGTAGTAAGCCCTTCACCCATTTCAAAATTCATGTCACGCTATTGCCAAATAAATCGTACTGCGTCTTCAAACTGTGCAAACCAACCATGGCATGTAAATTTGTTTGATCTTTCTCACAGCCAGAGTATAATGGTTGGGTCACCTTAAATTTTAAACTTTGGTAGTCATCGTCAAGGTTTATCGTGATATCTTCACGAGCACTTGAACCTTATACATCATCAGTAACCTCATTCTCCTTTGCTTCATAAACTCTGTACGCATCATCAGCTAAATCCTCTAACATATTATGATTTACGTCGTCCCCTTCTACATCTATCCTACTTGTTGACGGTTGTTGTGAAGGTTGTTCGGGGACAAAAGGAACTTTCAATTCATCGTGAAAACTCCAAAATCGATAATTATCTTGCATACCCGAACTTAACAAATGTAGTTCAACTGTTTTTCACTCAAACACCTTACCATTCTTACACCTAGCACACGGACACGAAAACTCTTCATCATTATGACATCTCTTTGCGTATTTCACAAATTCATTAGCACCTCTGCGAAACACATCCCCCATTCTATTTGTCTCACCTATCCACTCTTTGTATTTCGGATATCCCATTACACTTACCACAACTAATCACCTATTAAAGGTAAGAAGCATATATTCATAGATTAGTATAAACAAAACTTAGATTTATAGTATGTTTCATTTAATTATGCCTTATTTATATTCAATTTTTAAATTTCAAATTCAAATTCAAATTCAATTTATAATAGAAATTTCTGTTTCCTCCATCTCCTCTAAAGGGTGAGTGGTCCTATCCCATTCAAGACCGCATTTTTCTGTAATATACTTAACAACTCATGCACATTGTTACGATTTGAGAAAAATTCGGCAGCATATCCCCATAGTTATCCCAGTACATGATGTAGATTGGCAAGTGCGAGTGTTATTTCAATTGATCAATTGAAATAACAGTCACACTTGTCAATCTAGTATGTACCCAGAGAACATTAGGATATAACTGCAGAACTTCCTCCAAAAGTAATAACTTTAAGCCACTAAGAATATTATTATACATAAATTATGCAGTCCCAAACTGTCCAAACGGGACAATTCGAGAGATCTCATTACAGGGGTAATGACTCTCGAACGGGTCTAAGGGCTATTGAATGCGTACACATAAGAACTAGAAGGCTAGTATCTATGCGCACTATATGTAATTTCAAGTATGTTTCATTTTATTATCATACTATATATAAATTGTTCGTTATACAAAGTAATTTTCAAAAAAAGTTGAAAAATCCTCCCATATGGACAATAATCCAGTGGTCATGCCACTTTTAAAATTAACCAACGCAACATCGATCCACTATAATCCAACCGCAATGGCAACATCAAATGTGTATCCCGAACTCTATCTAATTCATCTACTCAATTAATTCTTTTCATCAATTAAACTAACAATTAAAGTAAACAATTATTAATTTACTAATTTACTATGAGGGGGAATCCTACTTACATATGAAAGGGGCACTAATTATTAATTTACAAAAAAAATTAACAGCCAATCAATATTAAATCAATCAATTCTTTTACAAGGGGCACTACAATATGAGGGGCAATATCTAATAAACCGAGAAACATTGAATTAAGAAAAATACACACACGCAAATATACACACACAGGCCCACACCCCCTCCCCCCTTCCCCCCCCCCCCCCCCGATGCCGCTGCCCACCACACGCACACACACACATATACACATGCACATATACACACACACGCACATATACACACACACGCATATATACACACACAAACACACACATACACCCCCTCCCCTCCCTCAGCCCTGCCCCCTCCCCTCCCCCACCCCACCCCACACGCATATATACACCACGCACACACACATGCACATTTACACACACATATATACACACACACACATATACATACACATATACATAAATGGAGGAGAAATAGAGAGAGAAAACATACCAAAGTTGTAGAGAGAGAGGAGCAGTCGCTAGAGAGAGAGAGAAATGGAGGGAATGCAAATGGTGGGAAAAAAAGAAGAGGGACGATTTTTTATTGACAGAATTATCACGGACATGTCACGGTCATTGATCGTGATAACTTTATAGGATTGTCACAGTCAATGATCGTGACAAGCATTTGCCACGGCCTTGTCACGGTCATTGATCGTGATAAAAAACGCGTGTTTTTTTGTCACTATCAATGATCGTGACAAGGCTAGCCGCTTAAAGGGTGCCAATTTGACCATTTTGGTGTAGTGATTGTCTTCACTTGGATTTCTACACGGGTATAGGAGCCAATTTTCAATCTTTGTGACCCCATCTAAATCGATCTCATTTGAGAGTTTTTCTTCAATATGGTTGTTAGTGAGAGCGGTCTTGTGTCTACGATCCGTGGTAGGGAAATTCGTATTACCATGGCATCTATAACTAGTCTTATTGGTTTACCCTGAGTTGCCAATCCCTCCTACCCTTGCCACTCCATCACATTCTGAGTCATCTCATTCGACTACAAAATCTACTCATGTTCAGTCCCATCCATTTACTTCTCATCATCACCCTACATTCGAGTTAGATGAGCTTAGGTTGATGCAGTTGCAGGTTGAACATATTGCAGAGAAATAATGTCAAGATAGAGAAATGATGAACAAATTCTTCGCATCCATGCAAAGAGAGAGGGAGGGAGAGAGAGAGAGGCACAAAGAGTGGAAGAATAGGCTCGTTGTGATTCTCAGTTGATGTAATACTGTGAGGAGCTTAGACGTACTGAGATACAACGTGGAGCAGGTACTTTTGGTGTTGGATCTTCATTCGATGATAATTTTAATGATGCGGCTCAGTGATTACAGTTATATATATATATATATATATATATATATATATATATATATATATATATATATATATATATATATATATATATATATATATATATATATATATATATATATATATGTGTGTGTGTGTGTGTGTGTGTGTGTGTGTGTGTGTATGTGTGTATGTGTGTGTGTGTGTGTTTGTACCAGTGAGAGAGCCATTTATTATTACATTCATTTCCTCTCATTTGTATCGAATATTCGATATTTTTCGCACTTAATTTTGGTTTAATGATTGTAGCTCAATTGGATATTTGGTTCTTTAATATATATATATATATATATATATATATATATATATATATATATATATATCTGTGTGTGTGTGTGTGTGTGTGTGTGCCAGTGAGAGAGCCATTTATTATTACATTCATTTGCTCTCATTTGTACCGAATATTGGATATTTTTCGCACTTAATTTTGGTTTAATGATTGTAGCTCAATTGGTATTTGGTTCTTCAATTTTATTTATCCTATGGTAATTTATTATTGTGATATAAATGTTTTTATGATAATTCATGTTACTGCTTAAATTTATTTATCATTATGCTTCATGATTTATTCACTAATTTTGCAGGATTTGTTCTATCCCTTTGTCTTTTCCAGGTAAAAGGGGGAGAACATATTTAGGGGTAGCAATTTTTAATTGTTATTACATTATCTTCTCTACACGAATTTATGTGTTTATTATTTCATGTGTATAGGCAATTTAAAATTTTCTACAGACTCAAGCCTACAAAGAGCTTTATGTAGCTAGGTTGTTAGAATGTCAAGTTTGGGGATGGGCTTTAGGATCGCCTTGACAATATAGCTTAGAAAATTCCAAGTTTTTTTTTCTTTTTATGTTTTGTCCTAGAATAGCAAATGGGGAGATTTATAAAGGCAAATTTCCACATCTAGTTAATTTGTAGTATTGGCTATTTTTTTTAGGACAAAACATTTGGATTGTATAGGTGGCATATCATGTTCAAATGAAGAATATGAACATTTGGGATTTTAACGCATCAACTAAATTCACATAATCATTCTGAAATCTTATTATTCCCAAAGGTATGTGATGCTTTGTTTTAAAATCTATCGGAGAATTTTTTATGGGTTTATTGATTTTACAAAATCAAATTTTCTCAACTCGTCCATTTTTTTCAATCAACTTAGATTTTATTTGAAATCTCTATCTAACGATATTATATTTATTCGAACGAGATGTCCGACAACACGCTTGAGATTTTTTCGAAAAATTCATTAGAAATCTCATTCTAATGAAATTTTGGTATGTCGTTCGAACGAGACCTCAGGTTGTTCGAACGATCGGATAAGTTATTAAAAATGACGATTATTTTAAGTAGTTTTCCCCAAGATCCCACTCTCCCACTACTTACACTTATAAAACTAAAAGGACTCGGGAATAACTAATGAGAATCCTCTCCTAACTTTTCCAATAAGCCAAATCTTTTTATCCAAACACTCTCCAACTTTTATATGATCATCTTAGATCATTTTTAAAGAAAATAAACCCAGTTTCCCTACTTAATTCATTTATCACCATTGTGTGTGGTGGACTTTCGCACGGGTTGGAGATGGCATATTGGTTATTGGTGGATACCGAGATATAAGAGGTGTTGTGCAAATCTGTTAGAGCTACATGTGCTACGGAGGGAGGTGTTTGAGATGACATCAGTGATACTTGTAGTGTCAAGTTTATAAGTTTTTTATGTCTTCATTGTAAAACCGTATTTGCAGTGGTTTTTTTCTAGGCTCGGTAGTCTAATTTTTTCACAGTTGTGTTTTCCTCGTACATTGCGGCGTTGTGGTTGTGTGCCTTATGATTGCTATTTTTCACCTAAATGCATGCTTAGGTTAAAAATATTAAAACTGGCTTAACCACAACTTTTGGATAATTCGATTCTAAAATCATTAGTAACTTGATTGTGAAAAAAATCCCACATGTATATGTAGGATTAATTAGTCGAGACTGAAATTGGCAACGCATCAATTATATTGGCCTAGGATTAATTACCCATGTATTGTGTGTGTGTTTCAAAGTGAATTTCACGAATATGGGACTTTGCCATATAACCCGTCCTACCCCTTACCCCCTTCTCAATGACCCTATAATAATAACTAAATGTTAAGAATAGAGTCATTTGGTTGACTTGTTGTGGCTGTGTTCACCCCTTCCTTCGATTTAAATTAAAATGAACTTAAATTAGACTTGTTGTGTCTGATTGATCATATGTAAAACCATAATTTATTTAGGATTAATTAGAGCCATAATGTATTGTGTCTTCACCTTTATGACATATATTCACCTTCTTTTACATATATTTTCTCAGGATTTTTCTAGCCTTCTACATCCAGCCTGGATATAATTGCATTTTTAGAGTTGAAAATGAAGCCGAGCACATTTATAGAGTTGGTATACTCTGTATTTACCTCCTCATCCCTTAAAACTCTCTCTACCCCCCCCCCCCCACACACACACAAGATCCTAATAATGAATTACAACCAACATAACCTTGTCAACCTAAAAACACTTGCTGCGTTTGTTTTGAAAGAACAATTTCAAGTGTAATTCCCATACCTACTATTAATACCTATCTAATACTAAATATTTTTAGGTATGTGAATTAGACTTGAAATTGTTATTTCAAATCCAACTCATCAACTATTTCTAGTTTGACAAGGTTATGTTGGTTGTAATCCATTATAAGGATCTTTGAGAGAGAGAGAGAGAGAGAGAGAGAGAGTTTTGAGGGATGATGAGGGGTATATAGGGTATATAAATTTTTATTCTTCGAAACATTGATCATCATGTTCCATAGTTTATGTTCGTCCAATAGAGGTATGTGTTGATTTTTTTTATTTCTCGCGTTGGATTGTGTCAAATGTTAAAATGTGATTAACGTAACACGTAGCAATTGACTGCGTAGCCATGAGACTCCGGTTCGAGAACATGACCAAAACTTGCAAGTAGGTAGACTTAGGCTTGAAAATATGCCGTTGTAGGGCGAAAATGTAAAATAACCCCCAAACGGATCCACAAGAGGCACAGACACAGGCACGGGACCAATGTAAAACATAGCAACAGGTCGCATAGTTACGGGACTCCAGGTTTGATAACATGACTAAAACTCGCAAGTAGGTACACTTAGGCTTCAAAATATGTCGCTAAAGGGAAAAAATAAAAAACGTCCACTCAACGGCCCCGTGAGAGGGACAAATGCCTCTCGCGGGACAACGAAATACGTAGTAACTGACCATGTAATCACAAGACTCCTGATTTGTGAACATGACCAAAACTAACAAGTAAGTAGACTTAGGCTTGAAAATATACCGTCGAAGGCCGAAAATGCAAAATAGCCCCTGAACGGTCCTACGATAGGCACGAGCACCTCGCATGGGACCAACGTGTGACACCCCGCCTAATTAAATACCGGGCGATCACTCCTTTATTAAATTAAATCAAGGTAAACAGTTGGTTCATTCTCAGCATCACTGTCGATAAAAATAATTTTTTTTTTCCAATTTAACACCCTAAATAATTAAGCTAAGTGTCAAAAACATTTTCATACAAACTTCCAAATTTTAATTACAGAAAAGATTTACTTACACAAAACAACATTTCTACAATATAGAATCACACCACGAAGAACTAAAATAAAACCATACATTTGTCAATCGAATGTCAACATAATAAAACCAAACATCATAAACTATCCTGAATAAATCCCATAAAACAATACTGGAATAACTGAAAATATAAGAATCCCAACAATAAATGAAATGATGAAAAGGGCGACACGTGCCCAATAAATGAGAGTAGTAGGAGTGGAGTCAATAACAGAAGCCGTCTACTCAAGTGACCTGCAACTCCCACCTAAGCTGTAGCTCGTTCTTCACAAAGGATCCTAAGCAAGACGCCCCTGTAGCTGGGCACCTGAAAATATACATATATATACAAAAGAGAGAGAGAGAAAAAGAAACGGGTCAGGGCCCGAAAGTGTGTTTGATTTTAAAATACGTTAAGAAAGTATTTAAATTGATACAGGCCAATGCAAATCATATTAGTTCGACACTCTCTTGAGAAATTCTCACATCTCTTCTAATGTGCACTCCTATCGTACTAACCTTTCCAAATAATTTAGTTTATCTTAACTTACTCATAAGTTTTCAAAACCGCACGATGACAATGTTTTAAAAAGATTACTTTCAATCTGCAGCACTCCTCTCGTTTTAGCTTCCTTAAATTATAAAGTTTCCCAGTGTCTTCTCATACTTTCACAAAACAAGTATTTAATAATTGAGTCAACAACCATGTTCTACTTATCAAATCACAGTAGGCAGTTTAAAGTTTATGACCTCATATATATATTAACTACTCGTATAATATATATATATATAATGGCACCCCAACTAAACTATGGTGCGGGCATACTCTGCTATCCAATCCCCGTATCGCTCACACAAAGGGAAATACAAGTTCGGAATCACTCTCGAACTGTATTAACATATACAAAACAACGTTGAGGCGAAGCATAGATTCCAAGTCCAAGAGGTCAGTACATACCCACACGTCTCTTAGGACCGTCCGACTATCAATCTGATAGCCCGTACCTAGGATCTCTATCTTCTAGGGTACGAATCAATATCCCCCATAAAGCAACACAGGAATAGATCGTCCCAGCGCGGTAACCTCAGGAATAGCAAGTAGCGCGGGTACGTTTTTCACATGTATATAATATATGTACACACAATCATATAAATATACCAATTTTATCATGTTAATATAGGTCACTCTCCTTACCCATAATTACAACATTTATCCTTAATTTTACATTTTTAAGATTTCGTATAAGGTTTCGTCTCTAACCTTAACTCGGAGGGTTTTCTCACTAATTACGTGACACTCGTGGATTTTATCCATCCAAGTAACAAATTCAGTAGGTAGACGTCTATTCACTATCGTAGGTATTCGTTGTAATCTCTCACTTGAAATACGCAGTTCGTCGTTCCTTAATTAATTATCCCTTAGACCCAATTATCATTTCATAATAAAGTTCTCAACACTTAATCATATGTCCTACTGGTCTCTTCTATATCCCAAAACATTTTATTTATAACGCCCAAGAAATATTCCATGGTAAATTAATTCAACTAATTAAACAAGGGGAAAAAGAGTTTGCCAGGAGGGGTCGATCGATCGACGTCTGGGGCTCGATCGATCGAACCTTCGATCGATCGACGCTCTAGGTTCGATCGATCGATCAAACAGGTATTTCGATTTCTGCAGAAGTGCAGTTACGGGTTTGACTAATATTCTTCATTCAAATCCATAATTTCCAACACTAATCGTCCCAAAACTTATACTACAATCATGGTAATATATTTCCAGATGTTTCTAACGTTAAGCATGCATATACCCATCATTAAACATGATTAAACAACTTAAAATCTCATCTAATCATCAAGAACCCTAAGTTTTCTTAACTTTTGTTCTAATCAGTTTTCTCCAGAATTTCCTTCTAACATAACATCACAAATTCGTGGGTTGATCATCTACTTCACATATTATTTTCAGAATATGGTTATAACGATTTCTACATGCAAATCCCTATCAAAAATTGGGGTTTTCTTCCTTTAATTATACTCCTAATCATTCCTACACTAATATGATTATTGCACCAACGAAAATACGCAAGTTAAACACTTGCCTGGGATTTCAGAGGTCTGGTTTCCTGCTGATATTGGTGTGGTTGCGTTCTCCTCCTCGCGATCTACGCGTTGGTGGTGACGGCGGTGCAATCGGTGGTGTTTTGGGCCTTGAATCACCTTGAGAGCTCTCTCCTCTCTTCTCCAATGGCCGTTCTAGGGTTCTGAATGTTCTAACCCTAAAAGGCTGACTTAAATGGCTGCTAAGGATGGCTGAATTTCGTGGGTTTAATTACCCTATTTTGTAAAATGACCAAAATGCCCTCCCGGGTCACTAATTAAGCCTAAAAACACCCCGAGGCCCGAACTAAACCCCCGGGTACACTTTTCTGACTATCTCGACCCTTTTTAATTAACATAATTAGTCCTGACGTGACACGGGCACGTCCCGACTTAAATTTATGAAATAGTCATTTAATTTACTTATGACATTCAACATAACCAATATAATATATTACTATGCTCATTAGTAATATTCAACAAGTTTCTTATAATTACTAACTCTAGTCACGTTAATAATTATAACATAATTAATTTCCGGATTTTTATTAAATAAATCATCACATTAAATTTAATAAATCCCCCAAATTAAATATAGCATAAAAGTACGGGGTATTACATACTTCCCCCCTAATAATGGAATTTCGTCCCGAAATTCGGAAAATAAGGCATACCTGGTAAAAACAACTCTGGATATCTCTCGCGCATATCTGCCTCACGCTCCCAAGTGGATTCCTCCACATTATGATGCTCCCACTGGACTCGCACAAGTGGAACTACTTTCGACCTCAATCTCCTCTCACTATAGTCTAGAATAGCCACTGGTCTCTCCTCGTAAGAGCTATCAGACTGTAAGTCTATCTCGTCTATCGCAATGTGCGTATGGGCCATATCATCCAGAAGATATCGTCTCAGCGACGAGATGTGGAATACATCGTGGATGCGGTGTAAATGTTCTGGCAATCCCAACCTGTATGCTACTGGCCCAATTCTCTCGATGATGGGAAATGGTCCTACGTACCTCGGAGCCAACTTACCCTTCTTCCCGAACCTCATCACTCCTTTCATAGGAGATACACGTAACAACACTTGATCTCCCACATTAAACTCCCGGAAGAACCGTTTCGCATCGGCGTAGCTCTTCTGCCTGTCTTGAGCTACCCGAATACGACTCCTGATTATCTCAATCCTCGCGGAGGTCTCCTGAATCACTTCTGGCCCTAATAACTTGTTGTCCCCCACCTCGAGCCAACAAGTTGGAGAACGACAAGGCCTGCCGTACAAAGCCTCAAATGGAGCCATGCCAATCGTAAACTGATAGGAGTTATTATAAGCAAACTCTACCAGTGGAAGGTGTGGTTCCCAACCTCCTCCGAAATCGAGAACACACATGCGTAGCATATCTTCCAACATCTGGTTAGTACGCTCTGTCTGTCCATCTGTCTGTGGGTGGTAGGCTGAACTCAGTCTCAACTCTGTACCCATAGCCTCCTGAAAGCTTTCCCAGAAACGTGACACAAAAATCTTGTCTCTATCTGACACAATATTCAGGGGCACCCCGTGTAATCTGACAATCTCAGCGACGAACAACTGGGCATACTGACTTGTGGTATAATCTGTCCTTACTGGCAGAAAATGAGCCACCTTGGTCAATCGGTCTACAATCACCCAGATAGAATCGTGGCCCCTCTGTGATGTAGGCAACCTGGTAATGAAATCCATGGAAATACTTTCCCACTTCCTCGCGGGTATTTCCAACGGCTGAAGTAATCCCGATGGTTTCTGATGGTCCACCTTCACCAGCTGGCAAGTAGAACACTTGGACACAAATTCAGCGATGTCCCTCTTCATCCCACTCCACCAATACTGTCGTCTCATGTCCTGGTACATCTTATCGCCTCCCGGATGTACTGCAAATCGGGACCCATGAGAATGAGTCATCATTTCATGACGTAGCTCCGCTCCTTCTGGGACCACTAATCTCCCATTAAACCGCAACCCTCCATCCGAACTAACAGAATAGGACTCAGCACCCTCGGCTAGAAGTCGTACAATCTGCTCCTGACAAAACGGGTCTGTGGTCTGTGCCTGTATCACCCTCGTAACAATCTCGGGTGTGACTGACATCACGGATATGAAAGAACGTGCTACTGCGTCCTGGTCACCCAACTCCTTCCGCTTTGCTTTCCAGATGTCCGCTACATCGTCAACCGGTCTACGGCTCAACGCATCAGCAACTACGTTGGCTTTCCCCGGATGATACTGTATATCGAACTGGTAATCTTTCACAAACTCTAACCATCTGCGCTGACGCATATTCAGCTCTCGCTGAGTGAACAAGTACTGCAGTGACTTATGGTCTGTGAACAAACGGAATTTCTCGCCCAATAAATAGTGCCTCCAAATTCTCAATGCAAAGACGACCGCAGCTAACTCCAGGTCGTGGGTGGGGTAATTCTTCTCATGCAGCTTAAGCTTGCGGGAAGCAAAAGCTATAGCCTTCTCCTCCTGCTGAAGTACTCCCCCAAGTCCTCGTAAGGATGCATCTGTGTAAACCAGGTACTCTACACCCGGCTTCGGTAAAGCAAGGACTGGTGCCGAAGTAAGCTTGTCTTTTAGCTCGTCGAAAGCTAATTGATAAGAATCATTCCAAACATACGGTACCCCTTTGCGAGTCAAATTTGTCAGCGGACCCGCTATTTTGGAGAATCCCCGAATGAACCTCCTGTAGTAACCAGCTAACCCCAAGAAACTACGCACTTCCGTCGGTGTCGTGGGCTGTCCCCATTCCCTCACCGCTGACACTTTGCTTGGGTCAACTGCAATCCCCTGCTCAGAAACAACATGCCCCAAGAACTGTACCTCTCGTAACCAGAATCCGCACTTCTCGTACTTAGCATACAACTGATGCTCTCGTAGAGTCTGAAGAACCTGCCTCAAGTGTTCGGCATGCTCCTCCTCGGAGTGTGAATATATCAAAATGTCATCTATGAAAACGATGACAAACTGATCCAAGAACTCTCTGAATACTCGGTTCATCAAGTCCATGAAAACGGCTGGAGCATTTGTGAGTCCGAACGGCATCACCCGGAACTCATAAGACCCATATCTCGTCAAGAAAGTAGTCTTCGAAACATCCTGCTCCCTAATATGTAGCTGATGATACCCCGACCTCAGATCTATCTTCGAAAAGAAAGTTGCTCCCCTCAGCTGGTCGAACAGATCATCGATTCGAGGCAACGGATATTTATTCCGTATCGTGACCTTATTCAACTCCCGGTAGTCCACGCACAATCTCAGTGAACCATCTCTCTTATTTACAAATAAGACTGGAGCGCCCCAAGGTGAGGTACTCCTACGAATGAAGCCCTGACCTAATAGCTGTTCAATCTGATCTCGTAGCTCTCGCATCTCTGTCGGATCCATACGGTACGGTGCGCGTGCTATAGGTCTCGTATCCGGCAATAAATCTATAACGAAGTCTATCTCACGACTGGGTGGTAGGCCTGGTATCTCCTGAAACACATCGGAATACTCCCTAACAACTGGAATCGAATCCAAAGGAATCACAACCTCCTTAGAGGTATCCTCCTCAATGTAATATAAATGAGCGGTCGAACCTCCCTCTGGGCGAGGCATCGCCACTACAAACATCTCTTGCCCCGGAATGGCAAAAACAATGCTCCCACCGAAGCAATCAATCATGGCTCTATAAGATGCGAGCCAATCCATACCAATGATCACATCATGCTCGTGCATGTCTAAGACTAGCATGTCTGCAGGCAATACCAAGCTACCAATCTCTACCCCTACTCCCCGGCATATAAAGAATATAAGTAACCCACTCCCCAGTGGTGAGTCGACACACGTCACGGTGCTCTCTGCTGTGGCTAACAACTCTAAGGACTTCGCAAAATGCGTAGCTATAAAATAATGCGTTGCCCCCGTATCAAACAAAAATTTACCCATAGTACCATGGATAGGAAACATACCCTCAATCGCGGGTGGTGCCTGTGGAGCTGCTGCCTGGTGGACGTTATAGACACGTCCATACTGCAGTTGCCCCTGCTGTTTTGGAGCTGCTGGAATGGCTGGTAGGGCTGGCACCTGGGCTGGAGCTGGAAGGGCAGGTGGAAAGAGTGGCCTCTGCGGCTCATTACGGGCTCCCTGCTGCTGTGGGGCCCTATCGCCCTCTGGGCAATCCTGACGCTTATGGCCGTGCTTGCCGCACACAAAACACCGGCCTCTGAAATTACCTCCCCTCTGTCCCTGCTGACCACGGCCCTGCTGGCCGTTACCTCCACGCTATTGGCCCTGTTGGCCCTGATGTGCACGCTGTTGGCCTTGCTGGCCCTGCTGCTGACCCTGTTGTCGGTGCTGACCCTGCTGATTAGGCTGGCCCTGCTGGCTAGGCTGACCCTGATGGCCCTGCCTGTATCCCCCGAATCCCTGCCTAGAATCACCTGAACGGAATCGCTTAGCAGGGTCCCCCTGATGGGAACTCTGCTCGTGCTGACGAGTCTGTCCATGAGTTGGTGCCCCACCGGCACTATTACCCCCGGTCCTGCCCTGCTGGCTGGACTCTCCTGCTCTCTTGCTTCCCTGAAGGTGGAAGCGGTGATCCTGGCAATGTAGTAACGCTGCATTGAGTACATCAGTGAAAGTACTCAGGGATAGATTTCCAATAAGGTGCTGACGGATCCTCCAAGCTAACCCGTCGACGAACAGCAAAATCTTCTTGCCCTCAGTGGGTGCCTCATCCGGCACAATAGTGAGAAGTCTCGTGAACTCCTCCTCATACTCAGCTACAGTAAGGTTCTCTTGCTTCAGATTTAGTAATTTCCGCCTCATCTCAGTCTGCACTGCGGGTGGAAAATACTTGCGGTCAAACCGCTCCCAGAACAACTGAATAGGGATCGTGTCCCTCTCCTCCAAAGTAGTAGTGGACTCCCACCACTGTAATGCGGCTCCCACCAGCTTGAAAGAAGTCAATAACTGCTTTTGTACTTCGGTGCACTCATACATGCGAAGATGCCGCTGGATGTCTTTCTTCCATTGGCTAACCGTGACAATGTCGGAGCTACCGGAGAACTCAGGGGGATGTGCTTTCTGAAAAGCATCCCGAACCCTCTCCCATGCAGATGGAAGCTGTGCTGGTACTGGCGCCACTGCCTGGACCTGGGGTGGAGCCTGCTTAATCACCGCTATCGCGGCATTCACCGCCTGAGCAACTATGGCGGCCACTTCATTAGCATTCATTGTGCCTGGTGCCGGAGCTGCTGGTTGCTCGGCCTGGGCACGCCTATCTTTCGGAGCACGTCTCGGAGGCATCTGAAACGTGAACAAAATTTATCAGTCTACAGTTATCATCGAATCTCAATTAACTGAAGACTTAAACGTAAAAACATGAATACAACAAATCCTAAAAATAGGGCTCTATAGCAAAAACGTTAAGCTGAAAGCGAAATAAGCCGTACAGATCCTATGGACACTAGAACCTGATGCTCTGATACCACCTGTGACACCCCGCCTAATTAAATACCAGGCGATCACTCCTTTATTAAATTAAATCAAGGTAAACAGTTGGTTTATTCTCAGCATCACTGTCGATAAAAATAAAAAAAAAATTCCAATTTAACACCCTAAATAATTAAGCTAAGTGTCAAAAACATTTTCATACAAACTTTCAAATTTTAATTACAGAAAAGATTTACTTACACAAAACAACATTTCTACAATATAGAATCACACCACGAAGAACTAAAATAAAACCATACATTTGTTAATCGAATGTCAACATAATAAAACCAAACATCATAAACTATCCTGAATAAATCCCATAAAACAATACTGGAATAACTGAAAATATAAAAATCCCAACAATAAATGAAATGATGAAAAGGGCGACACGTGCCCAATAAATGAGAGTAGTAGGAGTGGAGTCAATAACAGAAGCCGTCTGCTCAAGTGACCTGCAACTCCCACCTAAGCTGCAGCTCGTTCTTCACAAAGGATCCTAAGCAAGACGCCCCTGTGGCTGGGCACCTGAAAATATACATATATATACAAAAGAGAGAGAGAGAAAAAGAAACGGGTCAGGGCCCGAAAGTGTGTTTGATTTTAAAATACGTTAAGCAAGTATTTAAATTGATACAGGCCAATGCAAATCATATTAGTTCGACACTCTCTTGAGAAATTCTCACCTCTCTTCTAATGTGCACGCCTATCGTACTAACCTTTCCAAATAATTTAGTTTATCTTAACTTACTCATAAGTTTTCAAAACCGCATGATGACAATGTTTTAAAAAGATTACTTTCAATCTGCAGCACTCCTCTCGTTTTAGCTTCCTTAAATTATAAAGTTTCCCAGTGTCTTCTCATACTTTCACAAAACAAGTATTTAATAATTGAGTCAACAACCATGTTCTACTTATCAAATCACAGTAGGCAGTTTAAAGTTTATGACCTCATATATATATTAACTACTCGTATAATATATATATATATAATGGCACCCCAACTAAACTATGGTGCGGCATACTCTGCTATCCAATCTCCGTATCGCTCACACAAAGGGAAATACAAGTTCGGAATCACTCTCGAACTGTATTAACATATACAAAACAACGTTGAGGCGAAGCATAGATTCCAAGTTTAAGAGGTCAGTACATACCCACACGTCTCTTAGGACCGTCCGACTATCAATCTGATAGCCCGTACCTAGGATCTCTATCTTCTAGGGTACGAATCAATATCCCCTATAAAGCAACACAGGAATAGATCGTCCCAGCGCGGTAACCTCAGGAATAGCAAGTAGCGCGGGTACGTTTTTCACATGTATATAATATATGTACACACAATCATATAAATATACCAATTTTATCATGTTAATATAGGTCACTCTCCTTACCCATAATTACAACATTTATCCTTAATTTTACATTTTTAAGATTTCGTATAAGGTTTCGTCTCTAACCTTAACTCGGAGGGTTTTCTCACTAATTACGTGACACTCGTGGATTTTATCCATCCAAGTAACAAATTCAGTAGGTAGACGTCTATTCACTATCGTAGGTATTCGTTGTAATCTCTCACTTGAAATACGCAGTTCGTCGTTCCTTAATTAATTATCCCTTAGACCCAATTATCATTTCATAATAAAGTTCTCAACACTTAATCATATGTCCTACTGGTCTCTTCTATATCCCAAAACATTTTATTTATAACGCCCAAGAAATATTCCATGGTAAATTAATTCAACTAATTAAACAAGGGGAAAAAGAGTTTGCCAGGAGGGGTCGATCGATCGACGTCTGGGGCTCGATCGATCGAACCTTCGATCGATCGACGCTCTAGGTTCGATCGATCGATCAAACAGGTATTTCGATTTCTGCAGAAGTGCAGTTACGGGTTTGACTAATATTCTTCATTCAAATCCATAATTTCCAACACTAATTGTCCCAAAACTTATACTACAATCATGGTAATATATTTCCAGATGTTTCTAACGTTAAGCATGCATATACCCATCATTAAACATGATTAAACAACCTAAAATCTCATCTAATCATCAAGAACCCTAAGTTTTCTTAACTTTTGTTCTAATCAGTTTTCTCCAGAATTTCCTTCTAACATAACATCACAAATTCGTGGGTTGATCATCTATTTCACATATTATTTTCAGAATATGGTTATAACGATTTCTACATGCAAATCCCTATCAAAAATTGGGATTTTCTTCCTTTAATTATACTCCAAATCATTCCTACACTAATATGATTATTGCACCAACGAAAATACGCAAGTTAAACACTTGCCTGGGATTTCAGAGGTTTGGTTTCCTGCTGATATTGGTGTGGTTGCGTTCTCCTCCTCGCGATCTATGCGTTGGTGGTGACGGCGGTGCAATCGGTGGTGTTTTGGGCCTTGAATCACCTTGAGAGCTCTCTCCTCTCTTCTCCAATGGATGTTCTAGGGTTCTGAATGTTCTAACCCTAAAAGGCTGACTTAAATGGCTGCTAAGGATGGCTGAAATTCGTGGGTTTAATTACCCTATTTTGTAAAATGACCAAAATGCCCTCCCGGGTCACTAATTAAGCCAAAAACACCCCGAGGCCCGAACTAAACCCCCGGGTACACTTTTCTGACTATCTCGACCCTTCCGGACGCGTTGGCACACTCAAAACGGCCATACGGACAACTTATAAAATATTCCATTTTTAATTAACATAATTAGTCCTGACGTGACACGGGCACGTCCCGACTTAAATTTCCGAAATAGTCATTTAATTTACTTATGACATTCAATATAACCAATATAATATATTACTATGCTCATTAGTAATATTCAACAAGTTTCTTATAATTACTAACTCTAGTCACGTTAATAATTATAACATAATTAATTTCCGGATTTTTATTAAATAAATCATCACATTAAATTTAATAAATCCCCCAAATTAAATATAGCATAAAAGTACGGGGTATTACACAACGTAACACGTAATAACAACTCTTGTAGTCGCAGGACTCCCGATTAGATAATATGACCAAAACTTGCAAATTGGTAGACTTAGGCATGAAAAATGTCATTGAAAACAAGTCGTTGAATGGCGAAAATGCAAAATAACCCCCAAACGGCCCCGCGAGAGGAACGAACACCTCGCACGAGACTATCATCACATGTAGCAATGGATCACGTAGTCACAGGATTCTCGGTTCGATAACATGACCAAAACATTCACGTAGGTAGAATTAAGCCTGAAAACATGTCGTTCAAGGGAGAAAACGCAAAAAAAAGCCCAAACGGCCCCTCAAGAGGCACGAACACCTCGTATGGAACCATCATAACACGTAGCAACTGAACGCATAGTCATGGGACTCCCGTTTTGAGAACATAACCAAAACATTTAAGTACCCAGGCTTAGGCTTAAAAACATGTTGAATGGCGAAAATAAAAAATAGCCCCCAAATAGCCTCGCGAGAGGCATGGATACGTAGCAACTGATCATATAGTCATGGGACTCCTGGTTCAAGAACATAACCAAACCTGGAAAGTAAGTAGGCTTAGGCTTGAAAACAAACATAACCAAACCTGGAAAGTAAGTAGGCTTAGGCCTGAAAACATGTCATTGAAGGGTAAAAACACAAAATAGGCCTCAAATGGCCCCGCAAGAGAAACAAACATCTGGCACGGGACCAACGTAACACGTAACAACATACCGCGTAGACACGGGACTTCTGGCTCGAAAACATGACCAAAACTTTCAAGTAGGCAGATTTAGGCTTGAAAATATGTTGTTGAATCGAAAAAATATAAAATATCCCCCAAATGAGCCTGTGAGAGGCACGAACACCTCGCATGGGACTAACGTAACATGTAGCAACTGATCGCGTAGTCACGGGACTTCCGATTCCAGAACATGACCAAAACTTGCAAGATGGTAGCCTTAGGCTTGAAAACTTGCAGTTGAAGGGTGCAAATGCAAAATAGCCCCCAAACTTCCTCCCGAGAGGCACGAACACCTCGCTCGAGACCAACGTAACACGTAGCAACTAACCGCATCGTTATGAGACTCCCAATTTGGGAACATGGCCAAAACTTTCTAGTAGGAAGACTTTGGCTTGAAAATGTGTCATTGAAGGGAACACGCATAAAATAACCTCGACACGACCCCGCAGGAGGTAAGAACACCTCGTACGGGACCAACGTAACATGTAGCAACTAATCGCGTAGTCACGGGACTTCTGTTTTAAAAATATAACCAAAACTAAGTAGCCAGACTTAGTCTTGAAAACCTATTGTTGAAGGGAGAAAATTAAACATCACCCAATCAGCCCCACGAGAGACATAAACACCTCGCACGAGACTAACGTAACACGTAGCAATTGACCTCATAGTTATAGGAATCCTAAATTCCAGAATATATCCAAAAAGGGTAAAAATGCAAACCAACCCCCAACAGGCCTCACGAGAGGAACGATCACCTCGTAGGGGACCAACGTAACACGAAGAAACTAACCACATAGTTACAGGCTTCTCGATTCGAGAACATAACCAAAGCTTGCAAGTAGGTAGCCTTAGGCTTGAAAACTTACCGTTGAAGGGCAAAAATGCAAAACAGCTCCCAAACGTCTGCACAAAAGGCATGAACACCTCGCACAGGACCAATGTAATATTTAGCAACTAATTGAGTAGTCACGGGACTCTCGGTATGATAACATGGACAAAACTTGCAAGTAGGTATACTTAGGCTTGAAAATATGCCATTGAAGTTAAAAAATTCATAAAAGTCCCCAAACGGCATCGCAAAAGGCACGAACACTACGCACGGGACTAACGTAACACGTTGTTAATGATCGTGTAGTCACAAGACTCCTAATTTGAGAACATGACCAAAATTTTCAAGTAGGAGGACTTAGGCTTGAAAATATGCTGTTGAAGGGTAAAAATGCATAAAAGCCTCCAAACGGCCCTGCAAAAGGCATGAACACATCGCACGGGACCAACATAACACATAGCAACTGATCGCGTAGTCACGAGACTCCCGATTTGAGAACATGACCAAAACTTATGAGTAGGTAGAATTAGGCTTGAAGACATACCGTTGAAGAGGGAAAATGAAAAATAACTCCTATACGACCATGGAAGAGGCACGAACACCTAGCACGGGTCCAACATAATATGTAAAAAGTATCGCGTAGTCACGGGACTCCTAGTTTGGGAACATGACCAAAACATGCAAGTAGTTAGATTTAGGTTTGAAAATATGTCGTTAAAAGGGGGAAATGTAAAACATCCCCCAAATGACCCTACGAGAGGCACGAACATGTATCATGGGTCCTACGTAACACATAGAAACTAATCGCATAGTTACGAGACTCTTGATTAGAGAACATGAGCAAAACCTGCAAGTAGGTAGACTTAGGCTTAAACATGCCATTGAACGACGAAAACGTAAAACAACATCCAAACAGCCCTGCGGGAGGCACGAATAGCTCGCACTGGACTAATGTAACACATCACAACAAACCGCATTGTCACAGGACTCTCAGTTTGAGAATAAGACCAAAACTTACAAGTAGGTATACTTATGTTTGCTAACACGACGATGAAGGAAAAAAATGAAAAATAACCCTCAAACGACTCCACGAGAGACGCGAACACCTCGTATGGGTCCAACGTAACACGTAAAACTAACTGGGTAGTTACAGGACTCCTGGTTCGAGAACATGGCCTAAACTTGCAGGTAGCTAGACTTAATCTTGAAAATATGTCGTTGAAGGGAAAAAAAATAGAAAATAACTCCCAAACGGCCCCGCGAGAGGCACGAACACCTCGCATGAACCAATGTAACATATCATAACTAGCCGCGTAGTCATAGGACTCTCGGTTT
The DNA here is from genome assembly GCA_949130495.1 of Sambucus nigra. NCBI lineage: Eukaryota > Viridiplantae > Streptophyta > Magnoliopsida > Dipsacales > Adoxaceae > Sambucus > Sambucus nigra. Next base: position 39,221,591 of record OX422208.1, on the reverse strand, counting down.
GAGAACAAGACCAAAATTTGTAAGTAGGTAGACCTAGGCTTGAAAATATGCTGTTGAAGGGCAAAAATGCAAAAGAACCCCCAAACGGCCCCATAAGAAGCATGAACACCTCGCATGGGACCAACGTAACACGTAGGAATTAATCGCGTAGTCACGGGAGTCCCGATTTGAGAACATGGCCAAAACTTACAAATAGGTAGACTTAGGCTTGAAAACACGTCGTTGAAGGGGGAAAATGCAAAATAGCCACCAAATGACCTCACGAGAGGCACGCATACCTCGTAGGGGACCAACATAACATGTAGCAACTAATCACGTAGTTACGAAACTACCGGTTTCAAAACATGATCAAAACTAGAAAGTACCTAGACTTAAGCTTGAAAATATGTTGTTGAAAGGCAAAAATATAAAACAAAACCCAAATAGGCTTGCGAGAGGTACGAACACCTCGCACGGGATCAATGTAATACATAGCAATTGGACACATAATCACGAGACTCTCGGTTCGAGAAGAAGACCAAAACTTGCAAGTAGGTAAACTTAGACTTGCAAATATGCTGATGAAGGGAAAATGCAAAATAGCCCCCAAATGGCCCCACAAGGGACACAAACACCTCGCACGGGGCTAACGTAACATGTTAAAACTAACTGCGTAGTCGCAAGACTCTGGATTCAAGAACATGACCAAAACTTGCGAGTTGGTAAACATAGACTTGAAAACATGCCGTTGAAGGGTGAGAATGCAAAACAACCCCCAAAAAGCCCCTCAAACGCACACACACCTCACACGGGACCAATGTAAGACATAGAAACTGACCTCATAATTACTGAACTTCAGGTTCGAGAACATGCCCAAAACTTGAAAGTAGCTAGACTTAGGCTTAAAAATATGTTGTTAAAGGGCAAAAATGAAAAATATCCCCCAAATGACCTTGCAAGAGGCATGAATACCTCTCGCAGAACCAACATAACATGTAGCAACTCACCAAGAAGTAACAGGACTACTAGTTTAAGAACATGACCAAAACTCACAAATAGCTAGACTTAGGCTTGAAAACATGCTATTGAAGGGCGAAAATAAAAAAAAGCTCCCAAACGACCCCGCAAGAGGCACTGAAACCTAGTATAGGACCAACGTAACACATAGAAACTTACTGCATAGTCATAGGACTCTTGGTTAGAGAACATGACCAAAACTTGCAAGTAGGTAGACTTATGCTTGAAAACATGCTGTTAAATGGCATAAGTGCAAAATAACCCCAAACAGCCCCATGAGAGTCACGAAGACCTCGCACAGGACAAAAATGACTCATAGCAACTAATCGCGTAGTCACAGGAGTCCTGATTTGAGATCATGATCAAAACTTGAAAGTAGCTAGACTTAGGCTTGAAAACCTATCGTTGAAGGGAAAAAAGTATAAAATAGCCACCAAATGGCCCCGTGAGAAGCATGAACTCCTCGCATAGGATCAACATAACATGTAAAAACTAACCGTGTAGTTACAACACTCTCGATTCGAGAACATGACCAAAACTTGTAAGTAGATAAACTTAAGCTTAAAAACATGCCTTTCAAGGGTAAAAATGCAAAATAACTCCCAAATGGCCCCATGAGAGGCACGGACACCTAGTACGGGACCAACATAACACATAGCAACTGATCGCATAGTCACATGACTCCTGGTTTGAGAACAAGACCAAAATTTGCAACTAGGTAGACTTAGGCCTGAAAATATGCCAATGAAGGGAGATAACGCAAAATAAAACCCAAACTCCCCCTAATAGGTATGAACACCTCTCACGGTACCAACATAATACTTAGTAATTGAATATATAGTTACGAGACTTTCAGTTTGAAAACATGAACAAAACTTGCAAGTAGGTAGACTTATGCTTGAAAACATATCGTTGAAGGGTGAAAATGCAAAACATCTCCCAAATGGCCCTGCGATAGGGCTGGCAATTTTTGACACGATAACCCGTTTATGGTAATAACCCGAAATGACCCAAACTTGACACGATTAGCTTGTATATATTTAAGAGTACCCACAACTTTTACTCAAATAAAAATCAACGCGACCCGAAAATGACACGACTAACCCGAATTGCCACCCCTACGCGAGAGGCACAAACACCTCACATGGGACCAACGTAACACATAGTAACTGAGCGCGTAGTCACTGGACTTTGAGTTCGAGAACATGACCAAAACTTACAAGTAAGTAGACTTTGGCTACGTAGGCATTCCAAAGATATTTTTGGTATCCAAGTTCTTTGTTACTTACCACATAGGACATTTTTGAAGTTTTCTTTGCAGCCCTGAATGGAGAAGGAACATTTGTAACATATTCATGCAAGCATTCATTATATTTTTATTTCAATTGTACATTTTCACGCAAACATGCGTTGTATTTTATTTTTAGTGTACATATTCACGCAAGCATGCGTTGTATTTTATTATATATTCACGCAAACATGTGTTGGTTAACTTGTATTGTATTATTACATATTCACTCAAACATGGGTTTATTAAATTTTATTACATATTGGTTAAATATTAAATTTGAGGAAATGTAGACAGGTTTAAAAAATGTACAAGTTTTGTTGAGATGCGGAAAAATAAATTTATTTTTATTTAATTTTTTATTAGCTCATGATCCAAAACCGTGACCATAAATATTTTTTTAAAATTAAAAAAACTAGGATCACGGTCCAGGACCGTGACCCCCCATGGTACGGTGGCCACGACTTGTTACTGTGACCCACACTGTCGCACATTGGGTCACGGTCTTGGAGCGCAACCATCCGTGGTAGGGTGGTCATGGGTCTGGATCGTAACCCAAGTTCTCCCCTATGGGTCATGGGTAATGATTGTGACCCCCATTGTTTTCATGTTGAATATTATCATGGGTAGTGATCGTGACCTGTGAGGGTGGTCACACGTGAAAACTGTGACCATTAGCGATATATGGTGTTATGTTTAGTAAAATAATCAATGGCAACCAAAGAAAAATAACACAGTTCAGAGGATGGATGATATATTTTGCTAATGACGTATTATAGGTTTATGGCAATCACATGTTTCAAAGGGCCTTGTTGTTGACATTTTTGGCATCCCTTTGCAAATTCAATATAGTATTTTAAAATGGAAAAAATAAATTAATGCCTTCTTAACAACATTCTCATCTTAGAACTAGCCTAACGAGCCCCACAAAAACCTTCAGGGACATGTTCTATGGAAGTTAAACCCTTATTTCTACATATGCACTGAAAAATCATGCCATCGTCACCTCAATTAAATAACTTTCCAATATACATAAAATAATTGATTGCTCTCAACCTGACAACCCTATCACTTTTGATACTTGGGTTAGTTAGATATTCAATTAATGGTGTTCTCCAATCTACTTGAATATCAATGTTCCTAATTTCAACCAGGGGACATCTATTATGCAGTAATGGTAAGAAACCATCAATGGCATTAAGATTAAACTTTGCTTTAAAGTTATAATCAAGCTTAAAACTTGATATCTTTTGAGCCATTTCATTAGCCTTTGATAATATAGATTTATGGATTTATTTGTATCGTAGGCTAAACACACACAAATTCATTTTTTAATAAATTTTATCTTAATTTAATTTAGTGTGCCTTCAATGCTGAAGTCCAAATTAAATAAGCCAAACCACATAAATAAACCAAGCTTGGGAAGAAGTAAGGAAAAATCCCTTTCGGGCAAAACCGGTATTTCATCACTATAACATAATTGACAAACACCATATGAATTACAGATTACTTATCTCACTAACTATAACGCGCAGTTATTCAAGTCTTCTACAGATACATCACATCCAACACCGTCCTCAATAAGAAGCTCTTGCCTCAGTATCCACCGATCAGCCTTCTTTTTCAAAAGTAGAGCCTCAGCTCCACAAATCATAAGTAGATAAAATCTCTACAAGAGTATTTTAATAAGAAGTTTGTTATTCTTAATTTAATAAAGTGATTTCTAAAGATCCAAGGGGTTTGGATCAAAATTTTATAGAGTTTGATCACAAAAATAAGTCCAAAATGGCATAGAAAAAAATCTAATCTCGTATCTCTATTTATAGGGAAAGTAGTTGCAAAGATATAGGCATGAGAGAAATGGATTAGATTTGGTTAAAAAAATAAAAACTCATGCGCTCGTTCGAACGACCTGGTACCTCATTCGAACGACGTACCCTTTTTTGTTCCATAGATTTCCAATGAAACTTTGAACGACACTCCAGAACTGACAAAAAGGCGTCGCTTCAGATCTCGTTTGAATGTGAGAAACTCGTTCTAATGATGTACCTAATCTTATTTGCACTACCTCCAACAAAACTTCGATCGACATTCTAAAAGTGAACAAAAGGCGTCGTCCCAGATTTCGTTATAACAAAGGAGTCTCGTTCTAATGATATTATGTAAATTCGTTCGAACGACCTATCAATCTCGTTCTAATAGTTAGCAAGATTTCAAAAATTCTTTTACAAAACATTTAAAAATATTTTAAAATGCAAACTCTTTAAAAATGACCCCTAAAAAATTAAAGTCTTTACCAAATTACCTCAAATATGTCAAAATAGTGATTAATGATCTTCAATCTTGCAAATGTCATCAACTTCTTCTCTTCATATACGTGGAAATAGCCATGAAGGAGAAGTGGTGTGTAATGTGATAATCTAAATAAAATTAAATTGGGAAATTATAAAACATGCTCTTACAAATCTCCTCCTTTGGCTATTCCAATATAAAACACAAATCGAAACCAGATTGACCCCTAAGACTAATACAATTAATGCCCTCCCAAATCAAGAAACGGAAATGCATAAACGTATAAGTCTTCAATTGAAAAGTTTTCATTTTGTGTGGTCCAAGAAATCATCATCAATATGGAATGGCCTACATACGAGACAAAATAAATACCGTGATGCGTATGAGTTCTAAAGAAAAAATAGAACTCCCCCTCAATTTGTTCTTCCCTTTTTTGTCTGTAATAGACAAAGGAGTAGAATCTATACATGAATAATAGGAATCACATGATGAATCAAAGATATCATGATAAAGATAATCAATAATCACAAGTAATGATAATCCAAAAGGAATAATGTGTTTTCTCTCTATCAAACAACTATTTTTGAAGTTTTGTTAGTTTTCAAGCATAAAAAGTATAAGTCTAAAAATACATATAGGTATAAAAATACATAGTCACCATGGAATATCACTAAAATATCTGAATCATAAAAACGTAATGTAATTGTGTGAACATTTTCTAGAGGAAAATCAACATAAGCATTCATAACATAGGTGCACGAAGTCATGAGACACTTCTAAAGAAAAAAAATTAAATTTTTACCTTAGGTTTAAATTGTTGAACTTAAATGAAATTGACTAGACTTATACAATATGCCATGAATTTTAATAATTCTCAAAACAATAATGGTAGACTATTTAATGCTTTTCAAGAGAGCTCGTTGTGAAAACCCGTTGATCTTATACTTTATAACTCCCTCAAAATCTCACATATATAAGAATTCACTCTCAAATATTTTGAAGATATTATAATGCTCAAATGTTGCGAAACATCAATGAATATAAAATAAATGGTCTTGGCAGTTATGCTTTTGTGTTCCAGTAATCTTTTTAGGCTCTTTTTGCAAATGGTGACTTTTAATGCAAAGAGAATTTTAACATATATCAATATTTTCCAGGAAATGAAATTTGGGCAATGGTTCTTACAAGCACAACTTATATCTTTTTACACTTGGTTCGTTATTAAGCAGGATTAAGATGAGAACATCGTATTGACACATGATAAGCAAGTACAACGTTCAAAAAGTCTGTGCACATGTGCAATAAAGACGACAAAGAGTTATATTTAGAAAGTAATCAACAATGATCAACGAAATGTAATCCACACATTATTAAGTACACTAACGAAACACAACCACATCTTAAAGAACTGTGAAAGAGTCATGTGTATGGATGGAATGTAGGGGTGATCCTAATATCTTAAATGTTCATCCATATACAGTGAAAAATGAAAATACAAAAATATTTTTGTCTTTTTCAAAAAAATTATCAAACATAAAATATTTTTCCTCAAACTTTTTCTTCAAAAACCAAAAATCTTTTTAGAGTCTTTAAAGATATACCAAAAACAAAAACCCAGAAATACAATGATAATACAATATAGAAATAGGGATATAGTATTTGTTCATGAGAGATATTCTATATTAGATAAATTACTTGAACTCAATAAACGAAGCAAATATCCAAAGACTTTCTAAGATCCTCGAATCTAAGTGCATTTAAAGGTTTCGTAAAAATATTGGCTAATTGACATTCGGTGCTCATAAAACTCAAGGACACGACCTTCTCCTCAATAAGATCATGAATAAAATGCTCACGTATCCTAGTATGATTTGTGCAAGAATGTTGAACCGGATTACGGGATAAATGAATCGCACTCGTATCATCATAAGAAATAATCATTATGCCTTATGAAATCCTATAATCTTCCAACATTTGCTTCATCCATAAGAGTTGTATACAATAACTTTCAGCTACTATATACTCAGCTTCCGCCTTAAACAAAGATATAAAGTTTTTTTTCTTGCTCAACTAATAGACAAGATCACTCCCAAAGTAAAAACATCCACCCGAGGTTTTCTAATAACCATCAACATCTCCGGCCCAATCGATATCCAAATAGGCAGACAAACGATCATCGGTATCAAAGGAATATCAAATATCGTACGAAAGAGTGGCACTTACATATTTGATGATATGTTTAAGTGAGAACAAGTGAGGCTCTTTAGGGGATGCTTGGTATCGCGCACAACCTCTAATGCTAAATGCAATAGCGAGACGACTAGCTGTCAAGTAGAGAAGACTACCTATGATGCTTCTATAGAGGATTTGCTCTACGTTCTTGCCTAAAGTGTCTTGCTAAGCTTAGATGATGTACTTATAGGGGTAAGTGAGTGCTTAGTGGAGTCTAACCCAAACTTCTTCACTAGGTTCCTATCATATTTATATTGAGATATGAATATCCCATCATCTAGTTGACGCACTTGGAGACCTAAGAAGAATGTAAGACCACCAACCATACTCATTTAAAACTTTCTCTTCATCTCCTCCTCAAAAGTATGAGCATGTCGAGAGCACGTACATCCAAATACTATGTCGTCCACATAGACTCGGGCAACCAATATAACACTAATATCTCTCCTTACAAATAACGTCTTATCCAATCAACCTCTCTTGAAGCCACAAGCTAAGAGATAGGAAGTGATCTTGTCATACCAAGCATATGGTGCTTGCTTCAAACCATACAGGGAATTTTTAAGAATAAAGACTTGTCCCGAGGGCTTTGGGTCTTCAAACCACTTTTGTTATTCCACGTAAACTTCCTCCTATAGAATGTCGTTTAGGATGAAACTCTTGACATCCATTTGATATAACTTGAAGAGCAGATGACATGCTATGGTGACTAGTAAGCGATTGAACTCAAGCATATAAGTATGAGCGAATGTCTCATCAAAGTCTATACCCTGAATCTCTATGTAGCCTTGAGTGACCAACCTAGCCTTGTTATGAACTATGGTACCATTCTCATCCATCTTATTCTTGTAAATCCATTTGGTACCTATCACATTAGTCTCTCTAGGTTAAGGGACTAACTCCCAGACATTAATCTCATAAAATTTAAGCAACTCATCTTGCATAGCGAATATCCGATGCACGTCCTTGAATGCTTTTTTCATATTCCTATGCTCGACTAAGGATGTGTAACAAAGGTAGCTAACTACATTCTCAAGTTGAGTGCGAGTCTTGACACTTATTATGGGATCACCAAGTATAGCAGAAGGGTCATAACTCTCTTGAACCCAAGCGGGTGGATCTTCTAAATCAAGAGTGGATCCACTGAGTTAGTATGAGGAAGTATGGGATCTTCACTAAGGGTGCATCATCCCCACACTTAGGGTTAGAGTCAATAGATATCGGGGATCATAGTCTTTAATCGTGACGTTTATTGACTCCATAACCTTAGATCTTGTAAGGTTAAAAACCCTATAAGTCTTACTCAATGATGAATAACCTAAGATTATCCCCTCGTCGCTCCGAAAGTCAAAATTTCCTAAGTTCTCTTTATCTCTTGAGATGTAGCAAGTATTCCCAAAGAAAGAAAAATACAATAGGTTGGAATTCTTCCCTATCCACAACTCATATGGCGTGTGTAGCGTATGTGGACGAAGATATACCCTATTCATCGCGTCTGCCTAAAAACATCTAGGCATATTTCTCCAAAGAAGCATGGATCTATACATTTCTTGTATCGTCCGGTTCTTCCTCTCAACTATCCCATTTTGTTGAGGAGTACGAATGACCAAAAACTCTTGTTTGATTCCCACTCCATCAAAATAGCTATCCACTCCGAATTTTTTAAATTAAGTGTCACTGTCACTACGCATCTGATTAATAGCGGCACCGTGTTATTTTTATAGGACACGTCACTTGGTTGTTAGAAACTTAACCACATCAGACTTTTCTCCAAGAAATCCCATGATAGAGTATCTAAAAAAGTTATAGAGTGTCAATGAGAATGCATCTATTACCACCTAAACTCTCCGAACGAGTAGGACTTATAAGATCCATGTGAATCACCTCTAAGACACGTGTCGTGGTAATGGTATTCAACTTCTGATGGGGACTTTGAATTTATTTTCCCTATTGGCAAGATCCACAAATCGAGGAAGTTTATTTCTTAAGTGACGGTAACCAATGGAATAGGTCCTTTTTCATTAATCTCTTAAGCTCCCTAAAGTTCACATGATCTATTCGTTCATGCTAAAGGTCCATAGAGGAGACCGTGACATTATTGCACATAAAGGAGTACTTGGGAATGATCCAATTGCAATTATCTTCGATCCTTATACCTTGTAGAAAAAGTTTATCGGATTGATCATATACATTACATTCGGACTGATCAAACTTTACCATAAAATTTCCATCGCACATTTGGTTTATGCTAGTTAAGTTATCTTTCAACCCTTTTACATACAACACATTGTTTAGTTTAGGAAATTCGAGTATTTCAACAAATCCATGACCTAAAATACTAGACATACTCCCATCTCCAAAGGTGGCTTTGCCTTCCTTAAGATCCTCAAGGTAGGTAAAGAATGATATGTTACCGATCATGTTCCTAGGGTACCCACTATCAAAATACCATTGGGAAGTATTTGAAACTTAAGAGCAACATGAACAACAAGGCCTTTACCGTCTTTCTTAGGTATCCAAATAGGATAATTTTTTCCCCTTATCGTTGTTGGCACTAATCGTAGCATTAGAAGCATTCTCAAATGGAATAGACATACATTAAAATTCATCCATTAAGCTTTGTGAAGTTGTGACTAGGAGCATAACTTGCTCTCTAAGACTAGCAAAGTCATTATAGCGGCATGCGAGAGTTGTGTACGTTCAGTTCTTCCTGACTTATAACAAAACTCTTTTAGGTGACCTCTCCGTTTACAATTGGTGAAAACATAGAATTATTTGGGTCAACCTTGATTCTCTTTCTAAGGTGAAAGGTCTAGGAACATAAGGTTCAACCACAAATCTAGGAACTGATTTTGGTGCGATATGAGAAGTGGATGCACCATTATAACCTTTTCCTAACCTCTCTAAAAAACCTAAAGAGGGACTAAGGATCATCTTTCCAACCTTCATCTATATATCCTCTATAATAACCTTAACCTCCCACAAAAGTTTGAGATATTTCTCGAGTTTAGATATAAGGGCTTCAAGTTTCTCATGAGTCTCCACGGATGCTTAAAGATATCTCGTAAGATAGCCACTTTGTTGGTCAAGTCACTATTTTCCCTTTATACTAAAACGACTTTCTCTCCTACAAAAATTCTCACCGAGGACTCTTTATCTCTCGCTTCTTTAAATTCCTTCTCTCAAGATAAAACTCTAAGCGCTAAACCTTTGTTTTGTTTCTTAGTTTTAAAGGACTCAGCGCAAAGATCGACGTAAGCACATTGAAGGTCACTCTCTCCCTCACTCAAAGTATCATCTCCCTCACTTTCTTTGGAATGAGTAAATTCACTTTTGAGGTCGTCATGTTTAGAAACTTCCTCATCGGTGTGAGGCACACTAGATGTACTAACATGACTATCCATGAACGTGGTGAAGTTACATTCATGTGGTGATTCATCCCTGGAATCCACCAACTCAACATCGTTATCACTAACCGTGGCATTAAAGGCATCTTTGCCTTTGCCTTTGCCTTTTCCTTATCTCTTTAATCTCGTAGCACACTCGTGAGCTTTGTGACCCTTACCCTCAGAGTCATAACATCTCTCTTCATCTTTCTTAGGGTAATCTTTTCTTTATTTTTCAAAATTTTTTTTGCCCGATTTTTTTTATCTTTCTCAAAACTCAATTTTTTTGGAAGTATTATCTTTTCTAAGTTCGAGAAATTTTTTGAATTTTTTTTTCAAAAAGGGCAAGACCATCAAGATCAAAATCATACTCGGAGTGAGATGACACTTCCCCTTTATTTTTAAATTAAACTTTTAATGCAATTCATTTTTCCTTAGGTTTAACAGTTTTGGGAGACATGGGGATCTCATGCGTTTAAAGGTCTCCTATGAGTTCTTCCAACATAAGTGTATATAATATCCCCAGTGAATTAAGCACGGTGACCTTTGGAATAAAACAGGCCGAAAGTGATCTCAAAAAACTTTTTAGCTACATGTCTCTTAGAAATTTTCTCACCTAAATTAAAACTAGAGTTAATGATATTAGAAAAACGTGCATAAAATTCATTGAAAGATTCACACTCTATCATGGTAATAATCTCAAATTGTGTGATGAGGTTTTAAATCTTGGAAGCATTCACAATGTTCGTACCCTTGTGAGTGAGTTGGAGGGTATCCCATGCTTCCTTAGACATGGTGCACGTCATGATGCAACGAAACTCGTTAGGGGTGATGACTCCAAAAATGGCCCTTAAACCGCGAGAGTTAAAGTTATTCCATCTAAATTCACCTTTTATCCAATGAGAGACATGTTTAAGACTTTCGACATTGTCGTTGGTCACGGTGAATGGTGTTGACCTCTTTCACAAATAAGCCAGACTCTTTCATCGATATATTTTAAAGCATACCTCATCTTAGCTTTCCAGTATGAATAATTAGACCCATCGAATATAGTTAGCCTATTATACAAATTATCCATAAAACCAAATTTTAAAGGATCACACAAAAACTTAGTGTAACTATCTCTGATACCAATTTGAGAATGCGAATTCTATAGATTTATTCGTATCTTAGGCCAAACGCACACAAATTTATTTTTTAATAAATTTAGTCTCGATTTAATTTAGTGTGCATGTAATAATAAAGTCCAAATCAAATAAGACTAACCACATAAACAAACCAAGATTGCGAAGAAGTAAGGAAAAATCCCTTTTGAGCAAAACCTCTATTTTATCACTGTATCAGAATCGACAGACACTATATAACTTATAGACTACATATCTCACTAAGTATAACGCAGAGTTCTTCAAGTCTTGTACATATATAGCACATTCCAGTACCATTTACAGCAAGAATCTCTTGCCTCGGTATCCACCGATCAACCTTCTTCTTTAGCAGTAGAGCCTCATCTCCACAAATTAGCCATAGAGAAAATCTCTTCAAGAGTCTTTTAAAAAAGATTTTTTTTCTTGAGTTGGTAAAGTGATCTCTAAAGATTCAAAGATATTGGATGAAAATTTTATAGAGTTTGATTACGAAAAGAAGTCTAAAATGGCTAAAAAAAAGTCTAATCACGTATCTCTATTTATAGGTAAAGTAGTTGCAAAGAGATAGGCATTAGATATTTGGATTAGATTTGTTTAAAAAAATAAAAACTCGCACTCGTTCGACCAACCTGGTACCTCATTCAAACGGTGTACCCTTTTTTGTTCGAATATGATTCCAATGAAACTTCGAACGTCATTCTAAAGATGGCAAAAGGTATCACTTCAGATCTCGTTCGAGTGTGGGAAACTCATTCTAACAATGTATTCCAATGAAACTTTGAATAACATTCCAAAACTGAACAAAAGTCATCATCCCTGATTTTTTTTGAATGAAGGAGTCTCGTTCTAATGACATTGTGTAAACTCGTTTGAATGACATGTTAATCTCATTCTAACGAGTTAGTGAGATTTCAAAAATTCTTTTACAAAACATTTTGAAATGTAAACTATTTAAAAATGAACCCTTGAAAATTAAAGTCTTTAGCTAACAACCTCATAAATCTTCTGAATGTTATTGTGATGAATGATCTTCAATATTGCAAATGTCATAAACTTCTTGTCTTCGAATTTGTGGAAGTAGTTATGAAAGTGCAGTGGTGAAAATGGGATAAGTGAAATAAAAATTAAATTGAGAAATTATAAAACTTTCTATTACAACCACTTAATTTAAAATTTTGGGAATGTAATTCAATATGACTTCATCTAATTTAGATAATAAATTTAAAGCCACTTGGTTGTATAAAATAAACAATCATAAACACACCAGTTAACTATCTTGTAACTATCTGGGAATCACCGAAAACCTCTATTACTGAAGCATTACAAGTTTTAAGGATTTGTAGGTCCATTATTACAACCTCGTACTCTACTTGGATGTTGGAACATGTGTTTTGTTCCTACCTATATCCATGTTTGGTTTTAATACGTTCAGGGAATTTAATAACTACCCCTATACCTGACATTATTTTCGTCTTGGAACCACCAAACCATAGTTTCCAAAGGCATAGAGATACATAAATGTGCGTGCAAGAATTATCACAATAAGATATACATGAAGCAATATCAAAAAGGAAAAAATAATCATACAAACGACAACAAATAGACGTGGTTCGACAACTTGCTTACATCCACGGAGAGCTTATTATTCTTATTAATATCTATCGAATGTTTCAGGTTGCATCCCTTTACCCCAGGTCAGGGTTCATAATTTATAAAAGTGAGTTTAAGTGGTTGAATTGTAAAACTAACTCGTCCAGCTTATTGGATAACACGTAAGAGTCGTTGAATATCTCTTCGAGATTGTTGGTAACTGATTTACGCATATCTCTAAGTATTTAAGCACATGTTAAATACTCGGGTAAAAAGTAATTATCTTTAGTTAGGTCAGGAAGTCCATTTTGATTTTTGGGCATCGACTGAATAGTTGGGTCCAAAATATTCCCCCATAATTGCCCCTAAAATCTTTGGGCCAATAGATTTTAAATAACTCCAAATCCCAAGGCTTGGAGTTGTATTGAAATAAGGATGGAAGTCTTATAATATTCGAGGATTTCTGAGGACATACTTGTCCTTAGGAGAGAAATATGAAGCTCCTAAGTCCACCTTGGGGCATGTTCCTCATCATTTGCACAACATTTCAAACTCAGGTTAGGTGCAAGAAATCCGTCAGTTCAGTGTTTATGAGTTTTCTCCATACGGCCTATATCTTCGTGCGTTATTCTCCATTATTTCAAGAGCTCTCTCTGATTGTTTTTGCTTGTAAGTTTCTCTGATTCTCTTCTTTTATTCACCACTCCGATTAGTTTATTCTATCACTTGAACTCTTTTTTTCTTCATGTCACTCCTTGATAACGAGTCTATTTTAGAGCTCAGAAAAACTTATAATATTCCGAATTGGGTAGACACTGAATGTGTTCCAATACCCAGAATTTTTACAGATATAGAAGGTCACTTGATTCACACTCTGATGGTTGTACAGGGGGTTGAACTTCCCCCCAAACCTTATTTTTTGAGATTTTTCAAATATTTTGGCATTATTCTTGCTCAATGTTCTCCAATTGTCTAGAAGATAGCAAACGAAGGACATAGGATCAAAGAATTATATGGGACCAACTTAGGACTGCTAGAGATATGCTATTGTTACGTCTGGTTGCGCATTACTGGTGGTCTTATGTACTTGAGGGCCAGAATATATGATAGAGTCTTGGTCGTGAACCTGCCTAACTCCCATAAAGACTATTGGGAGCTAGGTTTTATTGCCAGGAATTGACAACATCCTCCCCTATCTGAGGGTGAAAGATACTGAGGACCATGGATCCTATATTGGGGAGACGATTATATTAGTCGCTATTACTTTCTCTTCTATTAGATTACTGTATCTAACATAAGGACTTACTCTGGTAAGTATCCTTTTTTCTCGTTTGTCTTTTTCCTTTGTTCAACTCCATGTGCACTAATTTTCTTTTTACTATTTTTGCAGTTTTTGTTTGACTTCACCACACTTCTGAATGGTCGAGCCGACCAGTCTAGGAAGAATCAGGAACTGAAAGAGGCCCGATAAAAGTCCAAATAGGACTTACTTGATGCCCACGTTGCCTTCGACAAGGAGGGAGAGAAGGCAAAAAAGGCCATTACTGACCTTCAAGTCGCCAATAACTTATTGATTACGTAAAAGGAGGAGTAGGCTAGCGAAATCCAAGGCCTGGTCAAGGAGGTCCAGGAGCTGAAGGGAGATGTCTCCACCGCTAAAGACAATGACTATACTGAGGACTGGGATACAACTTATGACGATGCCAAGCGCCAGATCGATTACATCAAAGAGGTATCGAGCCCTGGGAGATGCTGGAGTACTCATAAAATTGGACCTGTACAAGCTTCATGTGCCATGTCCTTCTCCTGTTGCTAATGATGAGCCTCCGTCTGACTGGCCTTCTGACCATGTTGAGAATGAATCTACTGAGGTCGAGACATATACCGACTAGGAAGGGAGGAATGTAAAAAATGTAAGGCGCTAGAATCCTCTGAGTAGGTGAAGGAACATAGCCCCGTAGCCTTAGGACTTTTTCATTCTTTACTCGTGCTTTTTATTACCTTTTTTTTCTTTGGTTGTATTGGCTATTCCCCCCTTACATTATCAATGAAAAAACTATTTCTTTTAATTGACGTGCTCCATGTGTTCCATCGTGCTGATACTTCTTGCACTTTTTATTTGCCGTGTTACTTGTATCTTATTGATTTGGAGGACTATATATCCCCTAATTCAAATTTGGGGAGGGTTATGGTCTCGAATGTGAGTAAGCAAGTTCGCCAAGCATTTTTAAAGTTCACCACGCAACTGAAAGTAAGAACTGAGCAACACAAGAAACAATCTGAGTTGGTTGTTAAGCTGAAAGATGACCTCTAAGTCATGGAGGAAATTGGCTCCTCGGTGCAAGAGGAGATAAATGATCTAAAGTCCCATCTTGCAGTGAGAAAAGATGTGGAATAAGTAGGTGAAATAATCTAGGCATAAAATGATCCCTTAAAGAAAGAGGTTACCGATATTAAGGTGGGTGTTCAGCAAGGGCATACTACAGTGGCTGCTAGGTCGGTCTAAGCTAAAAATATTGCTTTAAATAAAAAAGTCGTCGAGCTAAGAGAGGACATATAGCGAGATTACGTTATTGCAGCTGGTCTTCAGAGAGACATCACCCAATTGAGGCACCTATTTAGAATGGGTTCTTGGGAGGCTTAGGTAACAGGATATGATAAGGGTTGGACTGATGCACCGACAAGGCTTAAGGAAACTGAGAAAGTGGAATACTCTCGT
Organism: Sambucus nigra; assembly: GCA_949130495.1. Taxonomy (NCBI): domain Eukaryota; kingdom Viridiplantae; phylum Streptophyta; class Magnoliopsida; order Dipsacales; family Adoxaceae; genus Sambucus; species Sambucus nigra. Next base: position 39,205,943 of record OX422208.1, on the reverse strand, counting down.
GGGTGGTTGACTTCCCTCAAAGAGCATAAGATCCCAAAGGATTCAGAACTATAGTTCAAGACTAAAGTGGATTGTCTAGCTTACCGTCAACCTCCTTTCTTGAAGGAGCATAAATGGAGTCCCATCGATGCCATGACATCCCATCTATTAAACCATTTTCTTAAAGACGATAGGGAGGTGTTCGCCCCTAATCCAGATGATGGTCGTTATGTATGCATAGCTGATTACCTTTATCGTAGCCCATAGTTGGTCTGAGTCTTTTGTAAGTCATTTGGATTGCCTTGTACTTTTGTAACATTATACATGATATAAAATGAATAAAGGTAGTTTATCAATTTGAGGTATATTTTAGGCATTTTCCAACTAAATATAGCTTGACAAGTATTTAAGACTTTAGCCAACCAAATAATTCTGTTAATCATTTTGGACTTCAACCGAGTAAATGAATTAAATAAATAATGTTATTCATTTTGGGCCCTTTCCAACTAAATGAGTTAATATATAATTTTAATCATTATTTCAGTCCAATATGCCTTAGCAATATCATTCCATCTATCTTACCTTTTAGATTTTGGCGTCACACTCCCTTAGGCCTAGAAGAGATGATGGTAAGAATCCACCTGGTTAATGGGCCATCCACCCGATTAGGATTTTTAGCGTCCAACATGGTTGGCGACCAACCTCAGTTGACTTTTGTGCCTAAGGATTCCCTATAGGTCTTTCATTATTCCATGGGAAACTCGTGAGGACCTTTGTGTTTGATGTTACAAAGACTTGTGGGTTCATCTGATTGAAACAAACTGAGGAATTTATTGTAATCACTATGAATCCTGTTCGGTGTGAGGTGGTTCCCTGGTTGGAATAAGTTGAACAACTTATTATAATCAGTATGACCTTTTCTCAGTGTGAGGTGATTACTTAGTTGGGATAAGTTTAACAACTCATTGTACTACAAAGGAGTTTTATTATGTTTTGAGAAAGTTATTTGGTTATATTGCGGTGAGAAGCCTACTGTAACTAAACAGATCTTGTTCCTTAGAAATGGTGCATAAAACTCAAATGCATAGTATAAGATTTAGGCGTTTAAGAAATGAGAGCGAATGGGCCATTATTCAGTTAAGTAATAACTAAATAGCAACATAAGTTTGAAATGAAAATTTGCATAAACTAAATATGCTGAGAAAGGCTAAAAATAGAAAATTTTGAGGTTGGCCTCGTTTCATGCTCTAGGTATATCCCTGACCTTTGGCATTTCCAAGTGATAAGATCCTTGAAGGTCGTTCCTAATAACTTTGAAAGGTCCTCCCTAATTTGGTCCCAATTTGTCATCTGACGATCTTACTGCACTGCCAAGGACTTTCCTTAGGACGTAATCTCCTTCTTGGAATTTCCTCGGATTAAATTTTTTGTTGTATTTTTTAGCCAATTGTTGTTGATATGAAACCATCTTAATCACAGACTCCTCTCTTCGCTCATATACTAAGTCAAGTTCAGTGCCCAAGGCATCATCATTTAGACCTTGATCAACCAAGTTTATTCTCATCATAGGGAGACATGTTTTGAATGGGATTATAAGTTCCATTTCATAAGCTTACGCGAAGGGTGTTTCTCCGGTGGGCCTTCTAGGCGGGGTACGATAGGCCCAAAGGATATGGAGAGCTCGTCCTCCCAAGCACCTTTTTCCCATTCCAGCCTCTTTTTCAGGCCGTCGAGTATAGTTTTGTTGGAAGCTTCTACTTGATTTAATTATTACTTTGGGGGTACGCCACTGAGCTGAAATGGTGCTTTATGTCGTGATCCACTTTTAAACTGTGTGCCAATGTCAGTAATGATGGCTCTTGGTACCCCAAAGCATTCTATGATGTTTCTCCAGATGAGCCTTGTCATATCGATATCTCAGATATTTGATAGTGTCTCTGGCTCTACCCACTTGGCGAAGTAATCTGTGTCGACCAACAGATACTTACGATTCCCATGTGAGGTAGGTAGTGGCCCTATTATGTCCAATCCACATTGCACAAATGGCCACGGGTTGGTCAAAACTTTTAGGTTATTGGCAGGTTGATGAACCATAGGGGATAATCTTTGACACTTCTCACATCTTTGTGCATAAATACTTGCGTCCTTTTGTATGTATGGCCACCAGTAACCTTCCTTAATTTCTATAAATGTTAGTGATCTTCCTCGCGCATACACCATCGTGAAGTTCGCTGAGAACTCCTTCGGTGTCTTATGGGTGGACGCACTAGAGGTAAGGACTTGTAAAAGACCTCTTGTATAGCTTTCCTCTTAGATCGATATGGAATCGAGTTGTTTTCACCCATATTTGGTGAGCTAACTTCTTATCGTTAGGTAATGTCTCACTTCGTAAGTAGGTAAGGATAGGATCCATCCAACTAGGAACCCTTTCTATGGAAAGAACATGCTAGGCTGGTCCAGGAATTCCAATTGGATAGTTCCTCTGAGGTCGAAGTCCACTGCTGAGCTTAAGGCTACTAAGACATCAATATGACTATTTTTTCCTCTAGGGAAATACTGAATGTGGACTTCCTTGAACCCTGCTATAAATTTGCGCACAACGGCGAGGTAGGCTTCCATCATGTCATCTTTTGCGTTGAAATATATGCTCACTTGCTTGGATACTAGTTTAGAGTCATCGAACATATTTAGATGCCTTGCCCTTAGTAATTGGGCTTTGCACAAGCCAACAATAAACGCTTCGTATTGTGCGACATTATTAGAGGTTTCAAATCCCAACCTTATTCCTTGCTCGATGATGGCATTTTCTGGCATGACGAGGACAATACTTGCTCCTTCCCCCATGGAATTAGAGGCTACATCAATGTATATGTCGAATCATAGGATTGTGCTTCATTGTTTATTGATTGATCCATTAATTATTGATTGGTTGGCTCGTTTCTCGTGAATTAGGCAATGAAATTTTCCAAAACTTATCCCTTAATAGCTTTCTTAGGATGGAAGTGGATATAAAATCTTTCGAGCTCGATCGACCACCTGGATAATCATCCAGAGAGGTCGGCTTTATGAAAAACATCTTTAATGGGGAAAAAGTGATTACTGTTATTGAGTGTACTTCGAAATAGTGCTTCAACTTCCTAAAGGTAACTACAAGAGCGTATGTGAGTTTCTCCAGGGGTAAATGTAATACCCTGTATTTTTATGCTTTATAAATTTGGGGATTTATTAAATTTAATATGAGTTATTAATTTAATATAAATTCGGAAATTAATTACTTTATAATTATTAACATGATGTGAGTTAGTAATTATGGGAAACTTGTTGAATATTACTAATGAGTAGAGTAATATATAATATTGGCTCTATTAAATGTCAAGAGTGAATAAAATGACAATTTTGGAAATTTGAGTCGGGGCGCGCCCGTGTCGCGTCGGGACTAAATATTGATTAATAAAAGTGAATAAATTATAAGTTGCTCATATGGTCGTTTTGAGAGCGCCAAAGTGTCCGTAAGGGTCGAGATAGTTAGAAAAGTGTACCCGGGGGTTTAGTTTGGGTCTCGGGGAGTTTTTAGGCCTATTTAGCACCCCGGGAGGGCCTTTTGGACATTTTGCATTTTTGGGTAATTAAACCCACGAAATTTATTAGGTTATATCAGCCATTAGGAATGGTCCTTTAGGGTTAGCAGATTCAAAACCTTAGAGCGACCATAGGAGAGGGAAGGAGAAAGCTTTCTAAGCAATCCAAGGCCAAAGATTCACCCGGTTGCACCGCCACCACCACCAACGCGTAGATCGCGCGACGAAAAATGCAGCAACACCAAATTCGTCCATAAAATCTGAACTCTGAAATTCCCAAGCAAGTATTTGCCTTGCTTATTTTCGTTAATGCATCATTCATGTTAACCTAAGGTGATGATTAAGATGAGTTTTATAGAAGAAAAACCCATGTTGGAGATAGCAAAATTGCATGTAGTAATGATTTGTATGATAAGTTGGAAACCCCTTCATATGTAGAGGCTTAACCACGAATTTATGATGAATTAGGAGTAGAATTTCTGGAAAAAGACTGATTAGAACCATGTTAAAGAAATTTCTAGGGTTCTTGAGATTGATATGAGTTTTGGCCTATTAATCCATAATTATTGATGAAAAGTTGGCATGCTTTACGTAGAAGATGTATAATATGGGTGTATACTGTTTGTAGTACGAATTTTAGGGAGTTTGGGTGTGAAAAATCTGGATTTAATTGAGGTTGGATTAGGAAACCCGTAACTGTTAATCTGCAGAATTCGCCATACATGTTTGATCGATCGATCGAACCAGGAGTGTCGATCGATCGACGCATCGATCGATCGAGCCCCTGCCATCGATCGATCGATCCCTCCTGGCAGACTCATATTTCCCCTTTTAAATAGTTGAATTAAATTTAAATGAGTAATACTCCTTAGACATCCTTATTAAAATATTTTGGGAGATAAAGATGACCAGTAGGACTTATTAAAAATTATAAGACCTTTAATGTAAGACGAGATTTGCATTTCTTGGGATGTTTACATATACGGGACAATGGGATTATGTATTAAAGGGAGAGACGCGTAAGATAGTTACGATGGAAAATAGATGAGTACCTACTGAATTCTACACTTGGGAGGATAGAGTCCATGAGTGTTACGTGGCAAGATAGAATAATCCTTCAAACTAGAAGTAAGAGACGAACCGTTATAAGTGATAACTAAATAATGAGAAATAAGGATAAATGTGATAATTATGGGGTATGAGATGAACCTAAATTTAATATAACAAAATTGGTATATATATATGACTGTGTTGATGCATATGCTATATACGTGTGAAAATCATGCCCGCACTACTTGCTATCCCTGAGGTTACCGCGCTGGGACAGTCTTATCTCGATGGGACCTTTATAGGGGATATTGACTTGTACCCAAGAAGATAGGAATCCTAGGTACAGGCTATCGAATCGATAGTCACGGTCCTAAGAGACGCGAGGGTATGTGCTGACCTCTTGGACTTGAAAACTATGCTTCGCCTCAATATTGTTTGTGTATGTACTAATACAGTTCGAGAGTGATTCCAAACTTGTATTTCCCTTAGTACGAGTGATACGGGGATTGGATAGCAGAGTACGCCCGCACCATAATTATTATGTGGGGTGCCGTTAGAATATATATATATTATATGAGTATTTAATATATATATATATATATTAAATTCTGGAATCTGGGAACTACCTATTGTGTTTATGGTAAGTAAGAAAGGTATAATTATTACAATTGGGAAATGTGTTTTTAAAAAGTATAATGTGTTACGGAGAAACTTTATTAGTGATTAAGGTTTAAATGAGAACTTTGTTGTCAAATGAAATTACCCCCCTTAAACAGTTGAATTGTTCAGTTTAAATCTTATGAGTAACCTAAGATAAGTTAAACCGTTGGGAAGGTTAGTGCGATAGGCGTGCACATTAGAAGAGAGGTGAGAATTTCTCAAGGGAGTGCCGCACTAATATGTTGTTGCATTGGCCTGTAAACATTTTAAATACTTGCTAAACAAATTTTAAATCATTTTTACAATCGGGCTCTGACCCGTTTCCATTTTTCCTTTCTCTATTGTATATATATATATGTATATATTACAGGTGCCCAGCAACAGGGGCGTCTTGCATAGGATCCTTTGGAAGAAACGCGCTGCAGCTTAGGTGGGAGTTGCAGGCCTCTTGCTTAGACGACTTCATTTATTTGATTCCACTCCTAACATATCTATTCAGTTGGGCATGTGTCGCCCGTTTCCTTTATTCAGTTGTTTTATTGGATATTGTAATCCATTTATTTTCAGTATTTTCACTTTGGGATTTATTACTGTCTGGATGTTTTACTTTAAGTTTTAAATGTTGGGATCTAGTTGTTGAATGTTTAAATTATTTGGATTATTTGTTCCAGGAAATTTGTGGTGTGATTCTTTATTATTGAATTATGTAAAGTTTTAAATCGTCGGTTATAAATAAAATTTGGAAAGTAATGTCTAAAATGGTTTTGACACTTAGCTTAATTAATTAGGGTGTTTAAATTGGAAAAGTTATTTTCACGACGGTGATGCTAAGAATGAACCAACTGTTCACCTTGATTTTAATTTAATAAATGAGTGATCGCCCGGTATTTAATTGGGTGGGGTGTCACAGTAAATAGCATTGTTTTGCATCTAATAATGTCTTGCAGATGTAATAGATAGGGTACTGACTACCCTCCTTTTCGTATACCATGGACGAGTTAAGAGCGTGGTCTGATACGACAAGGTAACGGTATAGGGGATCTGCGTCGTCAAGATTTCTAGCATGGGTGGTTTGTGGAGGTAGGACTTGATTTCCTACAAATCTTTATAGAAATTATCATTCCAGGTGAGGGCCTTATGATTCAATAACTAAAAGAATGGTCGGAAACATTTTAAGGACTTGGAGATGAAGCGGTTGAATTATGCGAGTATCCTAGTAAGCTTATGAAGGTCTCGCAGCGTCCTCGGTGGATGGACCTTGTTGATCGCATCGATCTGATCTGGGTTGGCTTAAATCCTTCTTTTGTTAACCACGTAACACAATAATTTGCTTGACTGGACACCGAATGAACACTTACTTGCGTTGAGTTACATTGGGTATTTTCTAGGATTTTAAAGGTTCGGGCCGAATATTTGAGGTGGTTACTCCTGTCTTTGCTATTGACTAACATATCATTGATGTAGACTTCCACAGTGTCTCCCATTTACTGTTTAAGCATATTTGTGACCAACCTTTTAGAATTTTCCCCAACGTTATTCTGTCCAAACGACATGGCCTTGTAATAATATAAACTCACTGGGGTTATAAAGGATGTTTTGTTCTAATTGGGGCCGAATAATAGAATCTGATGGTATCCAGAATAGGCATACAAAAAACTCATTCTTTTATGAGTTTCCATAGCATCAAGTAGTTGGTCAATCTTTGGTAGGGGAAACTGTCCTTGGGACATGCTTTGTTGAGATATGTGAAATTGATGCAGACTATCTAGTTGCCATTGCTCTTTCGTACTACCACTGGGTTGGATAAGTATTTGGGGAACTGAACTTCCCTAATAGAGCCTGTATCCAGAAACTTCCCGAATACATTCTCTATTATTTTAGCCTTATCGGAGGCTGTTCGACATGCCTTCTGAGTGATAAACTTGAAGGTTGGGTCCACGTGGAGGCGATGGCATACTACATTAAGGTCAATTCCAGGCATATCGTAAGGTTCCCAAGTAAAAACATGTAAATTAATTCTCAAACTGGCTCAATTCTTCCTTTTAGTGATCGATAAGAGTGGTTCAGATTAGAAACTTCATATTCGATAAGTTATCATTCGTGTCAACTTCCTCAACGCTTTCGATGACCCGGTCAACGAGGAGGATACTGGTCTCTTCCACCCCTAGTCAGATGTAATGTAGTTGTTGTTTAAATGGTGTAGCCCCATCTTGGGCTTCCTTCAGAGGAACTTCTGGTCCTTCTTTCTTCTCCTTTCAGGGGCGAATAATAACGATGAAGAATTTTCTAGCAGTAGCCTGGTCGCCACGAATCTCAACCACTCCTCAATCGGTGACACACTTGAGCTTCTAGTGGTATGTAGATGGTATGAATCTCATGGCATGATGCCAACCTCTGCCTAAGATGGCGTGGTATGGTGACTCATGTTTACCATAAAAAACTCAATCATATTTCAAAGATCCCCTTCCCTTACTGGCATGACTATCTTTCCTATTGGTATAGTAATCTTCCTTGCAAAGCCGACCAGTGGAACTGTTGCATCTTTTAGATTTGCTATGTTGAGCTTCAACTTATGGAATAGTTCTAGGTACATCACTTCTAAGGAGCTTCCTTGGTCTACCAGCATCTTTTTGAGATCCTAATTTACGATCCTAAAAGTGATCACAAGTAGGGGTGTGCAAAAAAATCGACCAAACCGACAAACCGATAAAATCGAGCCGAACCGAAAATTTTCGGACCGGGTTTTTTTGAGGGTCGGTTCGGTTCGGTTTAATCAGGTATAAAACCGACAAGGTCGGTTTGGTTTTCGGTTTTGGCATAAAAAAAATGATTTTGAACCGAACCGAACCGAATTAATTTTTATACTTTTTAATTTTATATTTTATATTATATTTATATTAGTGTTGACATATTATATTATATTTTTTAATTTTATATTTATATTAGGTATTAAAAAAATATATTTTTTATTAAAATAAAGAAAAAAACCGAACCGGCCCTGTAAAAAATCGACGGGCAAATCGAACTAGCCCTGTCAAAAATCGACCCGATTCGATTCGGTTCGGTTTTTTAGCATTTTTGGTTTGGTTCGGTTCGGTTCTCCTCCTCCAAAAACCGACATGGTCGATTCGGCCCAAAAAACCCGGTCAAAACCGAACCGACCGACCCGTGAACACCCCTAATCACAAGTGTATCGTGGTGTGGGGTTCTCATTCTAACCAGATCTTCTTATGTGAAAACGATGTGTTTGGTGTAGCCGACGTCTTCTAGTCACCGACGCTTGCCAACCTGGCTCTTTGCAGGGTCAATCTGGAATGCCTCCATGATACTCGTGACCTTTTTTAATTCCATCCGAATAGTATTCCCTTGTATCTATTTCAGGTCGGATGATTTATGGATTACTACGAACTCATATCCCATATTGTCATTGAGGATATTTTTCAAATTTTGGTCACTATTGGCTGCGACCTTATCACTCTTATTTTCCACATACTCGTCCATGTATCCGTCTTGGGCCAATTCTTCCAAATATGACTTCAGTGCTTTGTAACTTTTTATCATGTGACCATCCTCCTTGTGGAATGTGCACTTGAGCTCATTGTTCCTCTCCGTTGGATCACCACCCATCTTCTTATGCCACTTGATAAATGGCTGATCCATGATTTTGCTCAAGATTTTGTAAATGGGTTCCATAAAAATTATATTGAAAGCTTGGAAGGCCTTTGAAGGATCTGCCTTGTTCCCATTCTTGGAGTCATTTTCCCTTGTCCATGTTTATTTTCTTTGAATTTGCACTCTTATCTCCACCATTGACTGTTTATCACGACTGTTATCCCCTGGGGCAGAGTGAATCACATCTTTAACCTTGGCATATTTTTCAATACGCGTCATGAGGTCGTCAATGGTTTTTATCTCTCTCTTCGTCGGGGATTGGTGTAGTAGAGATATGGTTGGTAGACCAATCTTAAAGGATGTTATGGCTACCTGCTCTAAAGAATTAGCCACTTTGTTGAAGACTTCCCAATACCGCTTGGTGTAGTCGCGAAGACTCTCTTGTGGTTTCTTCTTCATTGTTAGCAATGAATCCATTCTTTTGGGGTGTGAGTTGATGAAGTGAGTAGTGAAGGCCTCTGTAAGGGCCTGAAAGCTCTTGACCGACCTGTGTGGTAGCCTCTCGAACCATTTATGTGCTACATTATGTAGTCTAGAAGGGAAGATGCAACACATGAGGGCATCGTTGTGGTTCCACAGGGTCATCGTCGGCCTGTACTACCGGACATGGTCCATGGGGTCAGTCTTGCCATCATAAGTCTTGAAACTTAGAATAATAAACTTCTTTGGGGTTTCTTCTTCTTTGACTTCCCTTAAAAACAGAGATTTCATCTGAGTGTATAGAGCCCTTATAGCTATCTCCTTGGTGGATCTAGGCCCTCAGTGGGTTAGATGTTGGTCCATCTCTCCACAAATCATAATTCTGATGTCTTCATGTTGACTACCATCATCTTTGTGGCATCTATCAAATTGGCCACGCTATGATTGATTATGTTCTGACCTGATGTGGTCAGACCTCTTTAGTTCACGTATGGTGCTACTCCCACGATCGCGAGTTTTGATGCCTGAGGACTAGTGGATCTATCACGACTCTTTTTGGAATCTTTATAGAGATCTCTATCCATTATTTTAAGTCACCTTTATAGGCAAGCATTCTCTTCCATCTGAAGGCATGTTTCCTCCTCTTGCTCTAGGAGGCAAGCTTCGTAAGCGTCGACCAACTTGGAGATTTAAGTAGATCTACGTAGTCTATGGCTTTCTTCATAAGGTTTCCTCTCTTAGCGAAACCTAGGATTTTTTGGTTAGCCAACTTCAGATCTAACCCTAGGTGGGACCAGTTTCCCCTTTACATCGCCAACCTGAGGGATATTACTACTATGGTGGGACATCGTGTCTTTCTTTTGATGAATGCTTTCATAGGGAAAGAAACCATTCCCACAGATGGCACTAAAATTTGAGTGCAGGAATTATCACAATAAGAGATCCATGAAGAAATATCAAAAGAAAAGCAATCAATCACAAACATGACAACATATATACGTGGTTCAACAACTTGCCTACATCCACATAGAGGTTATTATTCTTATTAATATCTCTCGAATGTTTTAGGTTACATCCCTTTAATCTAGATTAGGGTTCACAATTTATATAAGTGAGTTTAAATGGTTGAATTGTAAAAGCAACTCGTCCAACTTGTTGGATAGCACGTAAGTGACCCTGAATATCTCTCCGAGATTGTTGGTAATTTATCCATGCAGATCCCCAAGTATTTAAGCATATGTTAAATAATTGAGTAAAAAATAATTATCTTTAGTTGGGTCGGGCAGTCCATTATGATTTCTGGACTGCTCGACTGAATAGTTGGGTCCAAAATATGCCCCCACAATAACTTATCTCATATTCCCCATCTGATTCATATTCACAAGGGTGATCTACTAGAAAATTTTCCAAAGCTTGGCCCATTACTGCTTTTTGAGGCATATAATGCAGGAAAAATTCAGACATCTAATACCCTATTGCCAATCCTATATCTTAGAAAAGGCGTTCTTAACATATATTTGATCAAATTAAACATAAAAATGATAAAGTCCTCTTTAGGCAATAAATAGTAACTTAATTTCATATCACCAAATTACAAAGTTAAACATAGTTTTTCCATTAAATAATACCTACATTCACAATCATTTTAAAACCTATTAAGATAATAAACATCTTGTTCTTTGTGGTTCTCACAATCTTGAGACAATAACACTCTAATGGATGCACCATAGGCAAAAATGTATAACCTTAATTGCGTGTCCTCCCTTGGAGGTGCCAAAACAGTCTCATGACTATGCATATCTTGAATATTAGAAATCTTGATCATGATCCTCTTTCTAATCCAGCTCCTCTTGGTCATTTATCTTCAATAAAGGAAATACTTTAGTTTTTCCTATAACTTTAGATATAAATCTTTGAAGGAAATTTGTCCTAAAAAACTTTGTAATCATTTTTCGTTCTTGGGAGTTGTTCTCTCAATTATAGCTTTATCCTTATTTTAATCAACTTAAATTACTTTTTGGCGCACTAGATATCCTAGGAAATTTACTGTAGAAAATTCAAAGGCAAACTTTAAAGGATTCATTTTAAGTTGATGAATTCTCATTCTTTCGAAGTGTTACATATGTTATATGATTAGTTATTGATTTTGATTTCACAATTATGTCATATATATAACATTATAAAAATGTGCCAACCATAGTTCATCATATTCCTAAGAAAAATAATTCTTGTACGGGTGTAAAAGGTTTATAACCAACTACTGGTATTCTTTTCCTAGCTTAGCACTGATGTAGGTGACTCTTTTGTTTTATTTGGTTCCCAAGTTGACTTTAATCAAGGGATTAAGTGGATTCATCATAAGCTATTCATATTCTATTGATGAACTTATTAATTCACTATTGTCTTGAGGAACTTCATTCTTTATAACGTATTCGATGACATAGTTAGCCGAATTTATGGTCTTTTTTTCATCAAGTCTGGTCCTTAATTCCAAATCTCTGATCTTATACAAAACCATGGCCAAGCTTTCATTAGCATTTTGAATGTCAATGAGTATGATATCAATTAAGAAATTGTTTTGCCTTCTTCAATTGACCCCATCAGGCTAAAAACAACCTCATTCCAACTTTAATATGAGACTTCTCCTTCTGATGCCTCCGGTACTAAAGCCTCTACCCTCACTGATCCCACATTCTCCTAATAGAGCATTACCTCAACACAGTTGGAACTTGCATGAAAGGGTAATGGATCAACTTATACATCCTCTATAAGTCCATTTTCCTTCATCAAAGTAATTTTTTATCATAGAAGAAGGAATGCATATGTTAGAATGAATCAATCCAAACAAGTAAAGAATTGAAATTTGGTTTGCCTTAAATTATAAATAAAGCAGTTTTGGATTTTCTAGTGCCTACTTCAGTGTCGATTGATATTACACCTTTGATGGAATTTATATCTGCAGCAAAGCTTGTAATAATTATTTAGTGTGAACTAATTTAGTATCCTGATTGTTTATCTTACATAACATGAAAATGGCATTATGTTAAAGGTCTCACCATTATCTACCAATATTTTATTGATCAAAATTATATTTATCCATGCTTTTAAACAAATTCTTAATATGGTTAGTCATGTTTTTAATAGTTGGGAGTTATTAGAGGCTTGAACACATGTTCCCCAATTTGTTTCTTCTCCAAAGTTTTTTGATGCGTAGAAGGAGAAGCAGTGGAAGAAATCTTTTGGCAGGGACAAAATTATGAGATTGGGGTCCCCTAGACATACCAATTAAAGCACCATTTTGATTAAAAATAATGGGGTTCATTATAAATAGAACACCAACTGCTATAGACTTCACCTTTTCCACAATATTTGGGTTGATTGAAGGAATGGACTCATGAGGAATACCACCGAGGCTAGCGTAACCTTCGGTGGGCTTGGACTTTTGGGGAAGTTTCCCCATTAGATGAATCCACTGCTGAAGCAACCTTCATTTTCATTCCTCCAGTGGTCATGGATCCTTTCTTATTGCCCATTGGAGCTGCAACATAAACCTCAATAGCTGAATCTATAGGAGGAAGTCTTTATGGTGTGGCTTGTTAGTAATGCTAATGGGAAATTACATGTCCTTGGTAGAAATATTTTTTAGCCCAAGTTCATTGGAACTAAACCTTTCTATAGTAGGATAACGTGTCTCCCTCTATGCAAAAACATCAAAAGCTTCTAGTTGAGGTGGCCAATAATGGTATTACCAGCCTAATTAAGCTTCTCCCAAGTTGTTCTCCTCAAGAAGTACAAGGTTTTGGCATGAAGAACATCGAGAAAGCACACTTCTTCTTGTAAAATCAAAGTTTGTTATTAGGAACGAATGATTTATTATAGTTAATTCATAAACGTGGTTGGTTATACATTGGTCATAACCAAACTAATGAGCACACCTATGAGGGTTATAGGCTTCACTTTTAACATCCCACTCACTGTGAAGGGCAAGATGTATAAGAGAGATTAAAAGAACCACGATAAGAGAAAAATTAGCTTCAATTTCTTTCTCGTCCAGTAGAAGAATCTTCACCATTGTAGCTTTTGGTTTAAAAAAAGACCAAGTTTTAGCATTGGCCTCTATGACATAAGGACGAAACTCGAAGCTACTAATATAATCAATCAAAGGCAATAGTGCCTTCTTTCTCTGTTTTTTAGTCCACTTCATTATGAGTGGACACCTTAGAGGAAGATTAGTTATAGGTTGGGCTTTGGGGGCATGAGCGTTGAAACTTTCATAGAGAAACCCTATCAAAATAATGGTGTTAAAAAAGTTGGAAACATTAAAATGGTCAACTAAGCATGCCACATCTTGATAACACCTGTCCAACTAGGTTCAAAGAGACCTAAGAGTTATAGCTGCAAGGATAATGTTGATACCATGAGTTAACATGACAAAAAGGTTCACCAATTCTCTACTGGGTTGATTATTAGGCTTTTAAGGGATGAAAAATCGTGAGACTAGACAGATGATGTATACAACTAGTTCGAAATTACTGCCACAACCTTCACCAAAATCCACTTCTGTTTCAACTTCTTTGTCCTTCTTTTATTGAGTGAGTTTGACATATGATTTGTAGAATTATTTAATATACTAGCTAAAACTGGCCTTCCTAGCATTACCAATACACTCACGAGTAAGTTGATCCATCATAGTTAGTTCCTTATCCTTTTCTGCGTCAAGTGGCGTGGGAACAAAAAGGATGTGGCCATATGGATATAAGCCATATAATTCACACACATACTCAAGAGTGATGGTGAATAGTCCCCAAATAGCCACAAAAGTGTGCACGACCACAATCCATCGAGAGATCAAGAAATGGAGAGCAGGGTTGTTCTTTGACAATGTAAAATCTTCGAAGAACCTTGAATAGTTTTCAAGGCCAACTTTTTGAAGAACATTTTTATGCTTGGCATAATTGTTAGTGGACCAAGAAGAAAACCCATTAGGGGAACCACTTTGTGCTTCGAAGTCTATATATAAATTAGTGAAATCCCCTCAATCAAGCCTAAACCTTATAACAGAGAAAAAAATGATAAAGGACCCTTCAGTATGATCTTTGGTCCACCAACACAGGCTCATTAACACTTTGAAGGGAATATTTAAACCATGTGGCCTCCTTGGAAAATTTATCGCCCTTCCCAAAATAGGGAGAACATTGGTAGTTGGTGAATAAATCATGGCATTTAGGCAGATCGGAGGTAGTTTTCTTACTAAGAAACTTAGCCGAAAGATTTTCCAGACTTGCTTGAAGAAGCCATTGATGATTTAAGAGGAATTTTGTGGATAAAAGAGATGAAAATAGTATAGAGGTGTAGATAATTAAAATGACTAGTCAAAATAAGTTTAGAAAGGATTTTTAGGTGAGCTTTCGGCAACAATAAAAAGTTTCTCTCTCTAAAAAGTTTTGAAACTTTGAGTCTAATGGCGAAAATAAGTTAAGAAGTGAAGACGAAGACGAAGATGAAGACGAAAAAAAGGTTTTAATTGGTGGGGAAAGTAGTCGTTTAGGCTGCTGGTAGGTTGTTATCCCCCACTTTATTTTGAAAATTAGGCGCAAATGATGATTTCCAGAAACGAGGAATCGTGGAGATAACTCCGTGGAGCCACGTGTCAATAGGCATCAGAATGAGTTGCTTCGGTTAAAGCCCTTTCGACATATAGTATATCAGTTCAAGTTACTTTGACATGAGGATTGTCTATTCGAGGTATTTTGAACAATGGTTTGTTGGTTCAGCATGCTTCAATTTCAGTATTTTTGGTCCGTGGTGTTTCGGACCGAAATTTCTTGCTTACATGACAAATTTATCTACAAAGGGAAAATGTGGCTGGGTACTTACTTTTTCTCCCTCTAGCTAGTTTCATTTTAGGTTCATTTATTACCAAATCGTCATATTAATTATCTATTATTGAGCTATATATGTGATTTTATTTGAGAGTGTGCTTATTATTGTATTCATTGCCATTGATACGGGTTATGCCTCCGTCTGTCTTTAAACACCCTAACACTTAGAGAACTACACTCTTACAGTAAATATGTTAGTCAATTGTACTTTGTAAAAAATTTATTGAGTGGGGTTCGACTTGATTATATGAAATTAAAATTTTAATTCAAGTACAATTGAACATTTTACAACCTAGATAGGGAGTTTCCATCCTATTATAATGGTTACGGTGCAATCCTAGTTGTTTATCTCAAACTTCATAAACCCGTCTAATATTTTGAGAACTTGTACAATAGTTCAAAAGAGTATTATGATCGGTACATTCAGAAACGTATTAAACAGGTCCACCCGTGAGATTCAAGTCTAAGGGTTGTCTTTATTAGACTTAAATAATCTCACACCATTTGCATAAGGTTAATATATTATTAATTTAGAGATTTATGAGGAATGGAATGGTAGCGTAAACTTCATTTTGATTGCTATGGCTGAGATCTAATTTTATATCAGGTCAAATAATCCCCGCACATTGGGTGACAGTTGTGTGAGTAGGTATGAGATCATAATTAGGAGGAAAAACACTATTAATATTTTTTTGTAGGGGTAATGGGAGAGAAGGTCAATTCTCTCATATTCCAGCATGGTGTCATCTTCAAGAGTGCCCACACACAAGGCTTACTTTGGGTGGATCATATGCTAGAAGATTAGAGGCATTTGGAGCTTTCTAACAAGGATTTTTGAGACCTTAGATGGCATTAATAATTTTATTCTATTCAACCCTTGTCTCTTAATACGAATCAAAACATGATTCTCTATGCTATTGTATTCTTGAACCCTAATTTTAATCTTTAAATCTTGTTCTTGAGTTCTTTTCAATGCATGATTAATCAAAGATTTTTAGGGTTGATTTTTTTTTTCTTTTAAAATGTCTATCCCAAGATATTCTCTAACACCACCATGGGATTGGTCTCATGGGAGTGATAACCTATCCCTAATGGAGATATGTGTCACTGGTCGTTGTGGAGCTCTAGCTACACCTTATGGATAATTTCCCTTTCTAACTCGAGCTCACAGTTTTATCGAATCCCACTACACTCAAATCCAATTGGTCTCTCCATCACAGGTGGTATAGGAATCCTCCTAAGAACATCATTGAGTTATTTATGGAGATCTTTCGGAAGAGCTTCCATCTCTTTTAAAGAGCGAGCTAACTTGGCATTGGTTGTCATTCGAATGAAAGCAAAGTTTGTATATAAAGTGACTGGAACATGTCATTCCCATAGATGGCGTCATATTGGTGAGTATTAAAATCGTTTGTAACCTCAAACCCATTAGGCGCCCCCACAAGACCTTAGACAGGTCAGTGGGGAGATGTGTTAAAATGATAAACAAGTATGTAAAGTAGTTATATCCTTAGCTTAAGACCCTATATCCATTGTGAAGGGTGTTTCGATGTATATTAGATTATAAAATAGGGTTTTATAATATAAAGACCTCTTAGGCTTTGTCCAAAATAGTATAAGGTAACTACAATCTTTGTCACTAGTCCATAGATCCTTAAGAAGTAACTAATGGACTTTTCTAAGGGTTCTCATGTCTAAGTATAGGACTCAAATGGGTATAAATTATGTGAAATGTTGGAAATAATCCAATCTCTAGCTATTTGCTACCAACAGTTGGTCGACGACGTATATTACAATGAGTGGATACTTGCTTGATCTATTTGCCTCTCGTTTTGCTTGTATTTGATGATATCAGATGCCCATTCACCAGTCACAAGCCGCCCAAAAGTATGCATTCTCTTGGAGAGAGAATAAATTGGTTATATCAGTATGGTCGGGGCCTCTCTAAGGTTTGACGACTAAAATAACAAGGTATATTGTGGTTAAAAGGCTTGCAGGTGGTGTAAGGTAGTTGATGGTAGAATTTAATGTGGATTGGAGTCATCAATACTAGTGGGAGTAAGTGGTGGCGGTAGGTAGAACCGTGACTGTCTTATATCTACTTGCCCTCCAAAGCAGCTGCAAGAGCTTAGCCAAACATTTGAAGGGTCTAGAATTGGTAGAGGTTCCTCATTGGGTGGTCATATGGTGAGGTGCAATACTATCTCCCTTAAAAAGGGGTCATTGGACCTTTGAAGGCCAGTTTTGGTCATACCAAAGTCCGTTTTGCAAGTCTGAGACTAAAAAGTGCTAGTGATGAGGTCTCTGAGCTTGATTCCTGAGATGCGGTGGAATAATTGAGCATTTTAGGATAATAGTGTGGCGATTGAGGCCTGTAGCTCTTTAATGATTCCTTCTATAAGTCAATTGTGGTCTTGGTAGCCCAGTTCTGGTTTGGTAGATGTATGTGTTGGACCTTAGGACCTCTTATCTTGTATAGGGGTAAAGATGAAAGGGTTGTAAACCTTTAAAATTTTAATATTTAAATGGGGTATCATCAACTTCAGTGAGATGCCCCACGCACGGAGTTTAGAACAGGTAAAAGTGACGGCTTTAAATCCTCAATAAAATCAAAATACCTTTACTTTAATATTTCATATGATGAGAGGTTACTTTTAGGCTTGTTATCCATTTTAGCTCTTTATATAATGGTTTAAAACGCATTAAATGCTCTAATTGATAATAATCTGAGGGTGGGGTAATTAGGTATTTATGATATAGCACAGAGTAACAATAATACATGCTAGATTGTGAA
The DNA here is from genome assembly GCA_949130495.1 of Sambucus nigra. NCBI lineage: Eukaryota > Viridiplantae > Streptophyta > Magnoliopsida > Dipsacales > Adoxaceae > Sambucus > Sambucus nigra. The sequence continues at coordinate 39,187,908 of OX422208.1, read as the reverse complement.
TGTAATTAACAAATGAACATGAGAAATGTGAATTTATGGGTGTTTAGGAGGGTAGTGTAACTGGGTCTATGAATATACTGAATCTGGTGAGGCGTGACTTGCCTTCAACGAATATTGAAGGAGTAATCTAGTGAAAATATCTTTTCTGGTTTAGCATTCAATAATAATAACAACAAATACTTAATCTTCATGAAAGAATCCTTGAGAGCTTTGGGGAAAAGGGTGAGAGAGTAAACACTCTAAAATGAGAGAGAGAGAGCGTAACATGGTGAAAAAGCACCAAGTGTGTGTGAATCAAAATGCTATGAGGTCAACTATTAATGATATATAAACTGTTATAGAATGCCTTAAATTTGAAGCTGTAACTCTAAGCTTCCATGGATGATTTCTTGAGGCTAATTATGAGTTTCTATTTCTACATAACGCTCTTGACACTTTTTTCCATCCTTCTCTAATGAGGGCTAACACTCTTATTTATAATGAGTGTAGGTGAATTAGGATTTCATCACAAATTTTCCTCATTAAATTGAGGCTAATAAACTTGTCTTTATTATTTAAATAATATAATGAGAGTTGAGGGACATGAAAATTACGTGGTCGGGGACAACCTATACGGTTGGCCCAAAAAGACGTTTTATGAAATATTCGCGTGTCAAGTCCCTTTTTCTAAGGGACTAAGATAAATAAGTAAATATTAAACTTTTAATTTCTAGAGTGCTCGACACTTATGCAGTGAGCATTACTTGTTGAGAGGCCGCGAGCCTTCTCGATGGACTGGTAATTTAATTATGACTTCTCGAGGAACATGGACCCTCTCGAGTAACCATAAATAAAATATAATATATTACTTGAGGTGCGTGAAGTCCCCTCGAGTAACTATTTATGAAAATGACTTATCGCGGAGCCTTGGTCCCCCTCAACTAACTATAATGCAAATGACCTCTCGAGTGATCTTAAGGTCCCACGAGAATACTGTGACTTTCTCTAGTAACCTGTGATTACTCAAGACTTTTGGTACTTTTCTCTCTTATATTAGACTGGTTGAGGATTTACCTCACTCAACAAACCTTACTCTCCGGCCTCCAAGATAAAAACCTCAAAGATCCCACTGGCTACTTTGGTGGGTCGCTAGGCCCCTCGAGTCCTACTAACTCGAACCACTGACTGGACCAAAGTACCATTCTTGATAACCTGTAATACAAATAACCATTAGTATTAAAATAAATGCATAATCAGTAGAAATTGTAGTTAGTACTAAAAAGCTCTGGGACCCCTCTACATTATCCCCCTTGTACTGAACATGCTTGCACTAATCATCCTGTAAATTTTCATACTTCTTATTCTTATTAGGAATAATAACCTCAATATGCTTGCACCTTCATCCTTATGTCAGATTCCCACATATGTCATACGTTGCTTAGGGGAAACTCATTATTTGTACTTTGCTGCTTGCCCCCCCCCCCCTACAGTGTAAGTACTGAGGAGGAACACCCCTATATTGAGATATTTGATGAGCATAATTTATTATGGGATGTTATTGCGTCACATAGAGTTTTGGAATTTCGGCACGGCATAGTAGGGTGGTTCCAGGTATTCCAAAACTATGGAGCAAATGGCTACGGATTGTTTGACAGTTTACTTGGCGTACACCATATTCTTGAGATGGTCCGGGAGAACGGGCCAATGCCGGTTACCTGTTGGTTAATTTATAAGAATAATTAATTAATGAAACAAATTGAGATATTATATTGCATTGTGAGGTTGTGTTTTTATGATGGGTCATTCATATGGATTATAGAAACTGTGATTTTATCATCCACATCTATAATTTCTTTGAGTTGCGTAGCTAAGTGACTTTCTAGTGTTTTGACCCATCTATTTTACATGAAGTCTTCAAGTGATAAACTCGGACCTTTGGTTTAGTCCTTCTTGTCTCAACTAGTACAGACACACATTTCATCTCTCATGCTTCTGGATTTAAGCTTCAGAGACATTGTGAGTCTCTATCTATTTTAGTATCTCATTTTAAATTACAGTCTAGTTTACTTCGTGACATTTTAGTGGGCATATATATTGAGACTTAGTTCTGGCATGTATGATTTGGAGTTTTCATTTGGGATTGTATTAAGGATTTATATCAGGACTTTGTTATATCTCTCCAATGACTATGCGCTGTCATTATAAGTTTTATTATAGGTTTATCACATCGTTTTTTGGTCATATGATTCATTTGATCTCTACAAGCTGATAATGATATTCAATTTTCCTAACAACCTGTACTATTTTAATAATTAGACTCGATCAACTTGATTATTAAAAGTATACGGGGTGTCACAATATATCTTAAATGAATCGTGTTCATCTAGGGGTGGCAACGGTTCGTGTCGGGTGATAAACGAATCGTGTGGTAAATGGCTTCGCCCATACACGATTCGTTTACTAAACGGGTGGAAAAATTAAATTCGTACACGATTCGTTTGCTTAGCGGATGGCACGACACGATTCGTTTTCACCTGTTTAACTAAATAAATCGTGTTAACCCGTTTGACCTGGCACGACTCGTTTTCACTCGTTAATTTGTTTCATTCATTTCACTCGTTAACCCATTTCATTTGTTAACCCGTTTCATTTGTTTCACTCGTTAACCCGTTTTAGAAATTCAATGTTGAAGTTTAAGTGTCAATTTTATTCTAAAATGATGAAAATTAATTCAATGATATCATCCAAAATTAAATAACAATTTATTCAAAATCTAAATTGTTCAAAATCATCACATCACAACACAACTATTACAACCCCAAATTGTTCAAAATCCAAACAAAAGAATTACAACAAGTAACAACACAACTATTCTTCAGCATCCACACAAATTGTTCTTCATCTTCATCATATCAACTCGTTGCCTCCTTCATACCATAGCTCCTCGAAGTTATCCTAAGAATAAAATGTAAAAAAATAATATTAATAATAAAAAACAGTGAGTTTTCAAGAATATTAATAATGTAAAAAAGACATTTATTTTCGTTTAATACAAAAAAATAAAAAAAAGCTTAAACATCTCAGTGACAAAAAAATCCAGAATCAATGGGTTTATTTCAAGAAAATTAATATTCTGTAAATAAAATGTAAATAAGAAACATCGGAGTAAGAGATCTATAAAGCGAAATTAATATTCTGTAAGTAATATTCTATAAACCGAAAATTAATATTCTGTAAGATCTAAGATTAAAGGTTTACATATAACCTAGAAGAGGCATATTACTTACAAAATAGGAGAAAAATGAATGTTGGCACACACAATCTAAGATCTAATCTGTAAGTAATATACTGTAAGATCTAAGATTTAAGATCTAAGATCCGAACAAATGTTGTGTATCCACCTCCAGTTAACAAAATAGGAGAAAAACGAAGATGAAAAACCTTTCGGAGCAAGCAGTGATGAAAAACGAAAAAAGAAGCTTACCGGTGTTCAAGTTTCGAAGCAGGTCGGCGGTCGGTGGTGATGAAAAAAGAAGATGGCAGCAGCTAGTGAGGATGATAAGCAGGTTGACGGTTTGATGTTGATGAGGGTGTAGCCGCTCAGTTGTGTGGGAGTGTAATTGAGAAATGAAATGTTAAAAAATGAAGTAGGCCTTTTTTTTTTAACTCTTTACTTATTCTGAAAATGCAAAAATATCCCTCCCTCTTAAAGGTTAGGCGGGTCTATACGTGTTACACGACCCGATATTAATTCGTTTAATAAACGGGTTGGCGGGTCATAAACGGGTTTCGCGAATATACACGAACCCGATTCGTTTTTAACGGGTCTGGCGGGTCCACCCGTTTATGACCCGAACCCGTTAAGGCTATACCCAAACCCGCTTAAAGCGTGTCGGTTTCGTGTCGGGTTAACGAGTCGTGTCGCAAATTTCCACCTCTATGTTCATCAATAAAAAAAAAACTTTTTTGGCCCAACTCCATGGTCGATATTTTTTTTGGTTCTATTCCACTAACATATTTTTTTAGCACTAAGATCTCTCTCTTAATGTAGACCCGATTTTCTTTAATGTTCACACTAAGTTTTGTAAAGTATCCATATATTTTTGAAGTTGAAAGGGGAACGAAATATTATAATTTGTACGTAAAGTTTTATAATTTATACATATATTTTTGTCACGTATACATGTTAAATTTTTATATCCCTTGGATTATAAGATATATATATTAAAGAGCAAGAGACCTCAATGGTATAAAATTATGTAAAGTACCACTATGAAAAACACCCTTAAAAAATGACGTTGGATGATGTCTAATTAAATGATTCTTTTAAAAGACAAAAACAAAAATCCTATTCCAACAAAAATAAAACATGGAGCCGGCTATTGGCAGTCCCCATAATTTTCTAACACTTCATTTTTATTTTAAATACCAATTATACCATTACATTTATTCTCACGCTCCATTTTTATTTTAAATATCAATCATACCTTTATATTAATAAAATTTAAATTCTCATTTTTTTGCCTTCAATTAAAATAAGTAAATTTGAAAAATAACTAAAAAAATTATATTTTTAGTAAAAAATATATTCTTTTATAAAAAACTATTTTTAATAAGAATCAGTTTAATTTTTTTTACTTTTCATAACTATTTAAAAAAACATTTGAGTTGTTTAACAAAATTGTTATCTATATTTTTTTTATTGAAAACTGTTCATAAAACATAAAAAAATATTTTATATAAAATAAAAACTATTTTTTACAAAATAAATCGTTTTTTATGAATCATTTATTTTTTAAGTAACATGATCACGACACAAATAAAACGGGACGTGGCATGGAGTCCTATTTTTTTCATATCGCTGACACGCACCATCTTTTACTATTTTAAAAATAATCTTATTACTATTTAGAAAAATGGTTCATACCAGCGGTATGTAAAGGCGGTCGACCACCTAAACATATCGTTAGCGTGTACCATTTTTTCTAAATTTTTTAAATAATAAAAAATGGTCCGCGTCAACGGTATGAAAAAATACGACTACACATCGCATCGCGTTTTATTTGGGTGGTGATCGTGTTACTTAGAAGATAAAAGATTCATAAAAAATGGTTTATTTTGTAAAAATAATTTTTATTTTATATAAATAATTTTTTTATGTTTTATAAACAGTTTTCAATAAAAAAACAATAGATAACAATTTTTTTTAAATAATTGAAATGCTTTTTTTAAACAGTTATGAAAAGTAAAAAAAATTAAAACAGATTCTTATTAAAAAAAGTTTTTTATTAGGAAAAAAAAACCTTCCACGCTGGCAATATGTATAAGCGGTTGAAATGTTTTTTTTAACAAAACATTTGAAATGTTTTTAAAAGAAAAAGCAGTTGAAATGTTTTTTTTAATAAAACAGTTGAAATGTTTTTAAAAGAAAAAGCCGTTGAAATGTTTTTTTTTAAAACATTTCAACTGTTTATATAGAAAACATACAGCTGTCGCGGACCAATATATTAAAAAAAATGGTCCGCATCACCGGTATGTATAAGTGATCGGACGACCTATATATATCGCTAGCGTGAACCATTTTTTCTAAATAGTAATAAGATTATTTTTAAAATAGTAAAAAATGGTACGTACCAACGATATGAAAAAAATAGGACTCCATGGCACGTCGCGTTTTATTTGTGTTGTGATCATGTTACTTAAAAAATAAATGATTCATAAAAAACGGTTTCTTTTGTAAAAAATAGTTTTTATTTTATATAAAATAATTTTTTATGTTTTATGAACAGTTTTCAATAAAAAAAATATAGATAACAATTTTTTTAAATGACTGAAATGTTTTTTTTAGAATAGTTATGAAAAGTAAAAAAGAATAAATTTAAAACTGATTCTTATTAAAAATAGTTTTTACTAAAAAAATAATCTTTTTGTTATTTTTCAAATATACTTATTTTAATTAGGTAAAAAAGTGAAAATTTAAATTTTATAAATATAAGGATATAATTGGTCTTTAAAATAAAAATGGAGTCTTGCCAGCTCCTAAAACACAAGATCTACTCTCTCTGGCATGGCCTAAGGTTACTAAATTACAATCTTACCCTTCCTCCATTATCACTCATTAGGTGGCATTTTCGAAAATAACTAATCAATCATACCCATTTATTAAATCCCCAGATCCAAACCAACATCTTAACTAGATCCCTTCACACACACACACACACACAGTCAAACAATGATGAAGGCTACGTGGGTTCTTGTTATCTGCATTTTCTTTATCTCCACTTCTGCTAATGTTCAAAGTAAGTATCTTTTTCAAGTACAAATTGTGTTCACATTTTTTTCTTGTAAATTTTGTAGTTGGGTTTTGATTTTCTCAACTAATAACTTAAGTTTGGTTGTTGGGTAATCTTTTTAGTTAGAAACTTTTATTTTGCATTAATGGGCTGGTTTCATTAGATTTATGCAATGTACATTAACATTGACTTGATGGACTTATTTTGTGAGTATTTTAGGCTCCAGATTTCTGTTAGTATAATTTGTTATTTGATCCATTTATTATAAATTTATAATCACCTAGTTTTTTTATCAGAGATTAACCTATATTTTTGGGATCTTGACAAATCAGTCCTATCTACATAACACACCTAATAGGTCATGTTCATACATGTATTAAATATTTACTATCTGTTTCCTAATGTTACGACAACTCAACAAAGACTTTTTCCAATTATTTGGGATCGGCTACTTGAATCTTATTTTTCCATTCCATTCTGTTCAGCGCAATATTTTCGGTTAAACCACGTGATATCATGCCCTTTTTTATAATATCCCACCAAGTCAATTTAGGGGTGTTACTATCAATCTAATGTTACCTACTGAACAAAAATGTTTGAAGTAAGTATCTTTTCCAAGTAGTACTTAAGTATACATTTTTTGTTGTAGATTTTGTAGTTGGGTTTTGATTGGCTTAACTAATAACTTAAGTTTGGTTGTTGGGTAATCTTTTTTGTTAAAAACTTTTGTTGTGGATTCAATGGGTGGGTTTCATTAGAGTTATGCAATGTACATTGACTTGATGGACTTATTTTGTGAGTATTTTAGGTTCTAGATTTCTGGTAGTATAATTTGTGATTTGATCCATTTATTATAAATTTATAACCACCTACTTTTTTTGGGTAAATTGCATCAAACCTCCCTGAACTATCGCGGTTTTGCAGATAACCCCTAATCTAAAAAACTCGGCAAAGAGTCCCCTGAACTTTCGAAATTTGAAACCTAAAAAATATGCATAAATATTTAACATTTTTTATGCATAAGATCATGCTTTTATCAACCCCTTTTCAATATTCAATGAAAATGTGTTAGGTGTCAAAATTCAATAGTTTAGGGGGCCTTTTGTCGGTTTTTTAGATTAGGGGCCTATCTGCAGAACTGCTATAGTTTAGGGGGATTTGGTGTAATTTACCCTTTTTTCAGAGGCTAACCTATATTTTTGGTATCTTGACAAATCAATTCTATGTACACAACACACCTAATAGGCCATGTTCATACATTAATAAATTTCTACTACATGTTTCCTAATGTTACCTATTGAGCAAAAATGTTTTTTCATGGACCTGTTGGATAAAAAAAAAATATAAGACCTATCTGACTACATACTAGCAAATTGGAACAATTGGTAAAATCCCATTATTTTTTTCAACTCGGTAATAGCTAGGAGTTGTTTGTTTGATTGTTTGTTTTTGTCAAAACACATAAACTAAATCTACTAAATAGTGTTTGAAGTAAGTATCTTTTTCAAGTACTAATTAAGTAGACTTTTTTTGTTGATTTTGTAGTTGGGTTTTGATTTTCTTAACTAGTAACTTAAGTTTGGTTGTTGGCTAATCTTTTTAGTTAAAAAATTTTGTTGTGGAGTTAATGGGTTGGTTTGATTAGAGTTATGCAATGTACATTAACTTGATGAACTTATTTTGAGACTATTTTAGGCTCTAGATTTTTGTTAATATCATTTGTGATTGGATCCATTTATTATAGTTTTTTAAAATATATTTTGGCCCTGAGATAATACCGTAATTAGACATAACCCCCCATTTTTCAAATAATAAGACTTACCCCGTATGCATGAGGTACACAAGTACATATCTTTTTGAAGCAATAATTAAGTAGACATTTTTTGTTGTGAATTTTGTAGTTGGGTTTTGATTTGCTTACCTAGTAGCTTAAGTTTTGTTGTTGGGTAAACTTTTTTGTTGGAAACTTTTGTTGTGGAGTTAATGGGATGGGTTGATTAGAGTTATGCAATGTACATTGACTGGATGGACTTATTTTGTGAGTACTTTAGGTTCTAGATTTCATTTATTATAGTTTGTGATTTGATCTAAGCTTAACCATCATTTTATCGTTAATGGGTAAGAGTCAATGGCTAAAACTTAGTTTTTTGGGGGGGTTATTTCGGGTTTGAACCCATTAATTTTTGGGTTCTTTTGACTTGACCCAATTTGATGTGATATTTGACTTAACCCCCACTTTGCTAATCTCGTTGATATAACCCTGTCACGAGGGGGTTATCTCAAAATATTGCATAAAAATAGGGGGTTATGTATCGACTTTGCCCCTTGTTTATATTTCCAAATTACACTGAGCCCCCTATATGGTGGGTAAAGTCAAAGGATTATGAAAATGAGGGAATAAGTCAAATTAGACATTAAAATTTAGGGGTTAAGTCAAAATGACCCTTAATTTTTTTAATATTAACTTTGACCCTCAACATATGAACTTCTTGGAGTTTGCCCCAAATGACTTTTAATTACGGAAGAAGTGTCGCAAAAAATACTTAGTAAAAAAATGGCGACGCTTTTTCGTCACCAGAAGTCATTTTGGCTTGAAACCCCTAGAAATGAAATTTAGGGATTAAACTCAATTACAGAGAATTAATGAGGGCTAAATCCCAAATAACCTTCATTTTTTAATATCAAATATTGTTTGTTTTAAACAGTTAAGAGGCTAGATTTTATATTTGGCTCAAGTGCCTCTAATCTAAACACAAAGCTAAATCTGACTAAAACATTTATTTAGATTTTGACATAGAACATATTTTTCTTTAGATTGAGGTTCAATGAATTTGATTTAAACAAATTACATTCATTCAAAACAAGCATATTAGTATTTAAAAAACAAAAAAAGCAAACACACCCTTTGATTGATGTTGATTTCTTTTCAATTGAAAAATACTTTTGGTTCATTTTTTACTTTTGTGCTGCCTAACTTCAAATAATTTTGTGCTGCCTAACTTTTGTGTTTCGACACGTGACACGTGATTGCTCCAAAAACTAGGATACGAGACGCTATGATACTTATAATATATAATATATATTTACATATATATTAATGAAATAAAACAATTTTTCTCTATAAAATACATTGTTAGAGTATTCTTAACAAGAAATTAAGAAAATGGACCATACAAAACAAAATTCAATGTGTGCGCGCTTCCATCTATGTTATGCGTGCAAGTGGGTGGGTGGATGGATGGCCCTTGGTATGTGTGTATTGACGATAAAGCATCTTTTTTTTTCATCTAGTTATATCGTCACACATTTTGGTGATGTTGAGGTCATTTTCAGTAATGTTCAGTTTTACATTAAATTTAAGAAGTATTCTCTTGTAAAATTAAGATTTTTCTATATCTGGTCATGTAACTATCCCAATTAAGGTCATCTTTCACCATCTTCTGAGTACTTTTATATTCAAGGATAAATCCAATTTGTTCTAACATTGGCTACAGTATCATTGTAAACTGTGTTTTAATAAATGCATATATATATATATATAGACACACCCATCACTGTTAAATGTAGTATAATGCTCTAAAAAACTTGTTCTGTTTATAGCACAGTTACTCGGATCTCTACACACCCTTATGTAGCACGATCCGAAACATTTTGGGTTCTTGATTTCGGTTTCCAAAAATGACGCCCCCAAAATTAACAATTATAATAGTTAATAGTGCAAAAAGTGGCTCCTTGGACAAAAAATTAGAGTATGCACGAATGGTTTATATATTTTCTTGATATATCACCTCAATTATACAATAACCTTTTTATACTAGTGGAGTACATATATTCTTTATAATATATTACAATTCTAAATAATCACAACAAGATTTTAAAAACATTCCGTAATCCAAAGTATCAATTCAACTAAGCATAGCCTCTCCGCGTACCAATTATATCTGCTTACATAACTGTACCTGAACCACGTACTAGAGCGATCCACATTTGGGAACATTTGTTTTGTAGCTGCCATGATGAAATCGGTTTATTTTTCTTGAAATTAATAGCTGGTTTGTTTGTGTTTGCTATAGCTATATATCAAATTGCAAATCATTCAGTATGACATCTGAGCCACAAGGACATGAGTGTATATTTAGATGTTTTTGTTTATCTAGTTGTATTTTGGTCATATTATGAAAAATACATTTTCTATCAATTTAGTATTTGATTAGGTTTATCAGTTATTTTATTGATAATTTGGTCTTCTCATTATAAGGACTTCATTGACAAGAACATTTTGGATGCTTTTTGTTAATGGGCCAATTTTTTTAAAAAAAATAGCTTCCAACCTCTCATAATGTTAGGGATGCTGAGTCAATCTTATATTAATTGCGTCTCATTACTAATGAATTTGGGGTTTCTATTAGTTTATTTTTTAATGCATTTTCATTATATATATGGATGGACTATCTCTCGTGCGGACATCAATTAATGGACCCAAAAATGAATGAATTTTTTAACCAAATTTGGTGGATATGATCACCAAAATTCAATCCGAAAGTGGGTGATATTTAAAATTGATATATATGTGCATTTTTGGCCGTTTAAACTTTTTTGACGATTATCTCAACCACTAAATGATTCAATTTTTGATGAAATTTGGTGGAGATATTGTTAAGAAATTCATTGGTTTACCCCAAAACAGGGGACACCCGTTTTTTGCAGTCGGCTAATTGAGGTCCGCACGAGACTGGTGTAATAATATATATGTGTGTGTGTGTGTGTGAACCTTTACTATTTCTTGTGTTCTTATTACAAACTTGTGTAAGTATTGCTTTCCTTTAAACATATGCTCCTTGTACTGAAATGTTAACTGTGAACTGATTTGTTAATAACAGAAAAAGTTACCGATAACCCAGCCGACGAGCTTGTGGCTGCGGTTAACAGCAACCGAACTGCACATAACTCATCAGCGCTCTACGACAACCAGGGCCTCGCATGTATAGCTCTGCAATACATAAAAGCGTATCAAGGCCAATGCGACGAAGTTGGCGGTCCAAACGCCAAAAAACCAGCTGATTCCGAATTCGCCGAAACTTTCGCCCCCAACTGCGGCGTTTCCGTGTCGTCTCTCTCTCCGATAACCGGACGCTTACTCGGTTGCGAGTCCAAATACCTCGAGCCTAATGAGGCATTTTCGAAAATTCTAATGAAAAACTCGAGAGGGTTGGAGATTTTGTATAGTAGGAATCATACTGAGGTGGGGGCCGCCGTCAGTGGGTCCGACGGCGGGTCCCCTTATTTTTGGTGCTTGTTGTTTAGTGGAGGTGGTCGAAATAGCAGCTTTTCAGTGGAGGGTGGGGTGGCTAGGATTAGTAGGCCCGGGTGCTTTAGCGGCGCTAATGATGATTGTAATGGCGCTCATGGTTGGTCACGAAACGCGCGTTTGTGGTCGATTGTCGTTGGAGCTTTGATTGCGACGTCTCTCGTGTTTGGGTTATGATCACGGTTGTTTTCACTTTATTTGAATGTAATTTTATTTTAATTTATTTAATTCTCCTTTGTTGTATTCATTGAATTTACCAAGTTTCTTGTGAATCTTGTGAGTGTAAGAGTGCCAAGTTTCCCTTATTGTGTCTTCTTCAATAACTACTTATATTAGGATCCTAGTGAAAAAGTGGACGGAGCTGCTAACGATACGTCGAAAATTAGTCTCTTCTACTATATGTACAATCTTTTAAACATAATGTACAATCACTTTGCAGTAGTATCTAGGGGTGTGCAAAAAAACCGCCCGACTCGAAAACCGAACCGGCCCGAACCGAACCGAAACCGACGGTTTTTTTTAGTCCGGTTCGGCTTACGGTTTACGGATATAAAAAATCGACCACGTCGGTTCGGTTGCCGGTTTATACGTGGAAAAAACCAATTCAAACCGAACCGACCCGAAATCAATATATATATATTAAAAAAAACTAAATAACTTATATTTTTATATCCAAAAACCATTAACCATCTTAAAAAATCGACCCAAACCGAAAACCACCCTTAAAAAATCGGCCCAAACATGAAACCGTCGAAAATCGACCCGAAACCGAACCGAACCGAAATTACTGTGAACCAAAACCGACGGTTTTTTTCATAGTCGGTTCGGTTTCGGTCTGACCTTTTCCAAAACCGAACCGATCGGTTCGGTTTAAATTAGGGTCCAAAATTGACCCGAACCGACCCATGAACACCCCTAGTAGTATCGGGGAGAAATTATCGTGGTGCCCTTAGCAACCAATATAAAATTAAGAGTAATGCTAGGGCGACTCAAAATCGTGACTCGCTGACATGGTGTGTCGCGATTGGTTATTGCCGCTGGCGCGGATCCACGCTTATAAAATATCAACCAATGACAACACGTCACGTAAGCGGGAGTCTCAATTTTGAGTCTCAATCAAGAGTCCACCAAGCGTTATCCTAAAATTAAATATACAGGGACCACGCAAGCACATTTGTCATTTTTCTCTTTTAACTACCACTAACTTTATTTATTTATTGTTTATATTTATATAGGGGCCTCTAAACTTTATCTCATAATTCTATAACTCTGCCTTAGCTTTAGCATTACCACACGTCAATTATATGCAAGGGTGGGGCGTTCGCTCGTGAGCAAGTGCAAGGTGAGTGATAACACATGCCCGAGGCCTAAATAGTTGATTGTGTAGGCGTCCCTTTTTTTTGGATCAAATATAAAAAAATTCCTCAAATATTTTTTAATACACATTTGATCCAAATCTTTTATTTTGTACCAAAAAGTCCCTTATTCACTTATCCTTTAATAGATTATGTAATTTTACGACTTAAAATAATATTGATTATGGATATAGGACAACAAACATTTCGTTTTCATTTTTACTCCCTATTTTCAAATTAAATGGACACGCGATATGCTGTGACTGGTTGACGTTTTATGAATATGGGTCTGCGCCAACGGCTTTATTAAAAAATAGGGACTAAAACTATAAATAAAATATTTGTTGTCCTATTTTCAAAATATATATTACAATAGATCTTAAATTTACAAAGGCTCTATCTTTAAAGGTCCGCGCCAGCGGCATGGTAAAACTTTTTTGGTATGGTAAAAGATTTTTTGGTGCAAAATAAAAAGAATTGGACTAAACGTGTATTAAAAAAAGTTCGAGGGACTATTTGGTATATGCCCTCTTTTTTTTTTACATAAATACCTAATATGTATAAAGGGGCCTATGATAATTTTTGCACCGTGCCTTTGTCTTGAACTTTATATATACACAAATAGGCTCCTCTAGTACATTCCAAGTATACATACCGATTTTTTTAAATAGTAAAAAAAAAAAATGAGCTGAGTTTTTTTGTGTAATATTTAAACATTTCAAAGAAGTCATATAAAAAAAATTAGCTCGAAATAACGTTTTTTGCTTTTTTAAAAAAATTGGTCAAACTTTCACATCTTTTAAATCACTTAAAGTTGTGAAAGTTTGACTGATTTTTTTAAAATAGCAAAAAAAGTTATTTATAGTTGTTTTTTTTATAGGGGTTCCTTAAATTATTTCAATACCACATAAAAAATTCAACTTAAAAATATATTTTTTAATATTTTAGAAAAATAGGTTTGCGACAACAAGTATGTTTACTTGATATGTATGAGACCCTCTCATGTAAGAACTCCTTATGGTGCAAACTCCGGTACATACCATTTTTTTAAAATAGTAAAAAATGAATTTTTTGATGAAACTTCATAGATATGATCTCCATGATAGGAAGATCATCTCCATTTTTTTTCATCAAAAAAATCAATAAAAAAACCGTTGAGATGAAGTGATATGTACAAAAATAGTCTAAATATGCATTTTCAACTGTCGAAATGTTGGCGATCATCTTACTCACTTTTTGATTGAAGTTTTTTATGAAACTTCATGGATATGATCTCGATAGTGAGAAGATCATATCCATGAAGTTTCATGAAAAAATTCAATCAATAAAGTGGCTGACGCTGACCCAACATTTCAACGGTTGAAAATGCATATTTATACTATTTTTTTACATATCACTTTATCTCAATGATTTTTTTATTGAATTTTTCAACAAAAAAAATTGGAGATGATCTTCTCACCATGAAGATCATATCAATGAAGTTTCATCAAAAAATTCATTTTTTTACTATTTTAAAAAAATAGTATGTCCCGGGGTCTGCACCATAAGTAGTCCTTATAGGAGACTTTCTGTATATATATATATATATCAAGGTTATAAAAAACGGGGGGGGGGGGGGGGGGGGGGGGGGGTGATCGAGGCGTGGAGGTCAAGCTAAACCTAAAAAATTCTTTAAAAAACAATATCATTTCATTAAAGCATTATTATTTTTAGAAAAAAAGTGCGTTTTATGGGTTTACCAATAATAAGGCGTAAAAAACTTAAGTCAGGTGTTTCCCCCAAGCCTTAAGCCTAGGCTGTTTTTTTAGAACAATGATATATATATACATATGATGGTGGGGGGGGGGGGGGGGGGGAGGTAATTACATTTCATGCGATCCAACTTTGTCTTCATTTTCACTTCATTACAACTTTAATTTTATAGACTTAACTACCTCAACTTTAAAAAAAATGCATCATTTTTACCCTCAAAATCTAACGGTGTTATTTTTTACTTAGCCCCACATTTTAATGTCATATTTAACTTCATCCTCACTTTCTTAATCTATTTGATATAACTCTCAAATCAAAATTTTGACCAAAATACCCTCTCACTTCATCTTCTTTCTCAAATTAAAACCATAATTTTCCATCTAACCCTAAAATGACATGGATTGGTAGACTCTTTATATAAATAGAGTTTGAAAATTGTGTGGACAACATACATTACACTAAATAAGGTGTTATAAGCTTATACATATATAGATGGGGTTCTATGCTTGATGCAACTTAACCGTTTCATACACTAGCACACGATGTTGAACTTTTGATATTATGAATGGAATAATGCTCTGTTAGTACCGGGTAAGTACTCGATAAGCTTTAAATGGCGTGTACTATGATGTGAGTTCCACCATGGTACACGCATTTAAAGCTTATCTAATACTTACCCAGTACTAAGCGTTTGGAATTTTTGAAGGAATTAAAATAATTATGAATCCAAGTTAATGCAAGGCACATTATAGGAGCGTTGTCTTTTAAGCAATATTTCTCCTCTCACGGATGAAAATCTCAAGTACACAATAGAGTTGAAGTAGAAATTTGCCTACAGGATAAAATGTAGTGATGTTTCTTATTTGATTCAAACTATGTACGGTTTGATCAAACCAAGAACAGTGTGAAATGTTAACCTGATAATGCGAGAAGACAAAGGACGGAGAGAGGAGAACAGAGCAATTTTCGGTGTCCAAAACAGAGCCTGTAGCTCTTTTTATAGCCATTTTGGTGGTTGTTCATAAACAGTCACCACCTTTTAGGTTTGCGATTCAGTAACCGTCGGATAAAGTCTTTTCAAAATTTATTTGATCGCACAGTCTAGATTTAGTGTCTCATTATAAGCGATTGGACGCACCCCTATATTAATCCCATGATCCGAGTGACGATGCGCACGTACGAAGTGCCCCATTGAAGATATAAGAGAACATAGACAGTAACAAAGTTTATGGCATTATCACTGAAATTCAGTATATAAATGAGAAGTGTCTTTCGGACTTGAACTTTCAATTAGTGAAAATAATTCAAAGCTTCATCAAGGTGCTGTAGTGAATTTATCTTGAACCAATGACCCTTTGAGACGAGCCAAAACCATTACATATACTGATATATGTGTTGAAGAGTGTTCTGTTAACATGCACATTTACAGCCTTGTGCTTATCCTGATTTTATGAGTGCCTTAGGATCGATCTTAGTTCCATAGAAAGTGATCGCACTTTCATCACTCATATAAATTAACTTCAGTGATTCTGCGAGTCACATTTATATGATTTATTAAGATGTAAACTTCATCCTCTATCATGCAGAATACCAACACTAGGCACATAGAAATGAACTTTTACATATAAGTTCCTAGTATTCCATAACTATCATTTAACTTATTAGTACCACATTGAACTTTGTCTATATTTTCAAGACATAAGTCGTGTTCCTATTAAATATAGCTGATTTATTTTATAGACCTTAGTCCAATTCCTTTTAAGGTGATATATATAATTTCTCTAACAAGACCTTTAGTCAGAGGATCTACTAAATTCTTGTTCGTTTTAACATAGTCAACTGTAATTACTCTTTCTTTAAGTAATTGCCTCAAAATTTGATGTCTTAGACTAATATGTCAAGATTTTCCATTATAGATTTTGCTTAAAACCTTGTATATTGCAGCTTGGTTATCATAATTAATCATAATAGCAGGAGATGGCCTTTTTTATAACGAAAGATCAAATAATAAGTTTTTAAGTCATTTCGCTTCTTTATTGGCATCTGCTAGGGCTATGAATTCTGATTGCATTGTTGAATCAAACACACATGTTTTTTTGTTGGAACCCTAAGAGATAGTTGCTCCTCCTAGCGTAAATATCCAACCAGGTGTGGAGTTGGATTTTGATTTAGGGTTATTCCAACTGGAATCACTATATCCTTCTAATAAAGATGGATACCCTTCATAATGTAAGTTGTAATCCATAGTCCTCTTTAGGTATCTAAGTAATCTAGAAATTGCATTCCAATGTTCTTGTCCGGGATTACTTGTAAATCTATATAACACAATGTCTCTTCTAGTGCAATGCATTGCATATATGGGACTTCCAATGACAATTACATATTTAGGTTGATCTATAGTACGCCCAGTATTTTTTGATAATTTGATCCTAGGATCTACAGGTGTGGTTGTTAGCTTAAGTTCAAAATGATTATATTTCTTAAGAACCTTTTCAATATAGTGAGATTGATATAATGCTAATGTATTGTTTTTTCTTACAATTTTGATTCCTAGAATCACATCAACTTCCCCTAAATCTTTCATATCAAAGTTTGATGATAAAAACCTCTTAGTTTCTTTCACATATTTGAGACTTGACCCAAATATAAGCATGTCATCCACGTATAAGCAAATAATGACTCCAATACCATTATCAAAATTACTATAAATGAATTTGTCGGCATCATTTACTTTTAAACCATGGGATCTTATTATCTTATCAAACTTTTCATGCAATTGCATAGGAGCTTGTTTAAGGCCATAAAGAAATTTAACTAGTTTACACACTTTCTTTTTTTGTCCAGGCAAAACAAGCCCTTTAGGTTGTTCCATATAAATCTCTTCTTCTAAATCACCATTTTGAAAGGTTGTTTTTACATTCATTCGATAAATCACTAAATTATAAATAGAAGCAAGAGATATTAATAGTCTAATGGAAGTTATGCATGCAACGGGTGCATATGTGTCAAAATAATCAATTATATATTTTTGTTTATATCCTTTAGCAACTAATCTCGCTTTAAATTTATTAATTGAACCATCCGAATTTAATTTCCTTTTAAAGCCCAATTGGTATTGCTCCAAGGGGAAGATCTGTAATAACCCAAGTTTGATTTGATAAAATTGAGTTCATTTCATCATTGATTGCTTCTTCCCAAAATATAGCATCCCCAGATGTTACCGCTTCATGAAATGTAATCAGTTCATCTTCCATATTAAGAACATATTTTGTTTTGCTCTTAGTTACATTCACATCTCCCTCTATAAGATAAATTATAAAGTTAAGTCCAAATGTCTTCTCACTTCTTTATCTCTTACTTTTCCTTTGTTCAACTTCATCCATTGATTCTAAAGGTGATATTGGTTGTGATGAAGCATTAGAAGGTGAGGTATCAATAGTCGAATTATTATTTTCCAATCCTTGATTCAAAGTACTTGACTTTGTTAGATGTTCCAAAAATTGCACATCCACCAACTCAATAATTTCTTAAAGTTTCAAGATTCATAAATGGATAAGGCGTACTATTGTTAGAGTGTCTAATAAAAACACACTTGTAAGTCCTATTTCCTAATTTGGGTCTTTTAGGTTCGAGTTTTCTTACATAAGCAAGAAATCTCCAAATTTGAGACAGTTAAGTTTCGATTTATGATTAAACCATAATTGATATGGTGTAATATCCTTGTTTTTCAATGGAACTCTATTTAGAATATAACATGCTTGTAAAATTACTTCACCCCACACAGACAAAGGCAACCCATAACTGATTAACATTCCAATTATCATTTCAACCAAAGTCCTGTTTTTTCTTTCTGTTGTTCCATTTTGTTGCGGTGTATAGGGTGCCGTAACTTAATGAATTATTCCATGAGTACTATAAAATTGAATAAATTCATTTATGTAGTATTCATCAGCTCTATCAGATCGTAGAACTTTGATTTTTCGATTTTGTTGAGTTTTAACTTCTGGTTTAAAAATAAGAAATTTATCCAATACTTTATCTTTACTTATATATATATGCATATTTGGAGTAATCATCGATAAAAGTTAAAAAATATCTATTTCCTCCAAGAGTGACATTTATCTTCATATCACATATATCACTATGTATAAGATCAAGCATTTCAGATGTCCTCTCAACAGATTTAAATGACTTTCTAGTTATCTTAGATAGAGCACAAATTTCATAAGTATCGTAATGGTCAATTTTACAATCAGAATTAATCCTAGATTAATTATATTTTTTTAATACTTCTATTATTAATATGGCCTAATCTATTATGCCATGAAGAAATATAATCAACCATATAAACAAAACTAATGTCATTTATTATATTAAATTTGATCATGCCGTTACAAGAGTACCCTTTACAAATAAATTGACCATTTTTGGATAAGACAAGCTTATCCGACTCATATACAACTTTGAAACCTCTCTTATTGAGATGGTCTCCTGACGACAAGATTTTTACACATTTTCGGTACATGAAGTACATCAATCAAAGTAAGAACCTTCCCAGATGTTAATTTCAATTCCATTGTGCCCTTCCCAATTACTTTGGTGTGGAGGTTATTCGCCATTTTTACTTTCTTTCCATCGATTTCTTGATATGTTTTAAAAAGAAAATGATATTTGTAGATATGAATGGTTGCGCTGGTATCAAACCACCACCCCTTTCATTATCCACAGAATTTTCTTCGCACACCATCGCAATAAGTTCTTCAACATAGTTGGTTTCCTTTGCCACTTATTTCCTTTTAAATGTCTTCTTTTTAAGTCGACATTCTCGAGCAAAATGACCCGATTTGTCACAGAAGTAGCATTTACCTTTCTTCTTTTTATTTGCACCTTGTTTCTTGAAATTTGAATCATTCCTTGCTTTGAGTTTGGAATCTTTAGCACTTTTGGATGTTTGATCCTCAACCATCTTTGTCTTGGAATGATTATCACTTTGATCTTCATTCTTTTCCCGAATACGAGAATCTTCTTCAATACAAAGATGGCAAAGAAGGGATTCAACTGTGTATATATTTTCGTCATGATTAATTTTCTTCTTAAAGCTATTCCAAGCGGAAGGAAGTTTAGAAACAACCACCCCCACCTGGAATTCATCTTGAAGGTTTATTCCGATGGCTTTAAGATCACCGACTATTTGTTTAAGTTCATGGGCTTGCGCAACAACAAATTTATCACGAGTCATTTTATAATTCATATAGTTAGAAATAGAAACTTGCGGTTACTCACTTCCTCATTTTGATATTTATTCTCCAATGCCTTCCATAATTCTTTTGCCGTAGGAATGATCTGATGTTCACTATAGACAATTTGAGATAATGCATTAAGAATGTGTCCTTGACATATGAATTCATCTTCTTTCCTCTTCCTATGTTTTTGCTTGATATCTTCAGTGTCTTCTGGTGTGGGTTCGGGAATAGGTTCAAGCCCATCATCAAGAATATATGCTAGTTTAAGAGATGTGAGAAAGAACATGATTTTCTCTTGCCAACGGGTGAAATTTTCGCCATCAAAATGATTCACTCGAACCAAATCTTGACCCATAACTTTTATGGATTGTGCTACCGTTCCTTCCATTTTCAAAAGTAATATTGCCTAAAACTGTTTGAAATTTTTTACGGAATTAAAATAATTATGAATCCAAGTTACCGCAAGGCACGTTTTAGAAACGTTGTCTTTTAGGTAGTATTTCTCCCCTTCCGGATGAAAAGCGCGAGTACACTATGGAGTTGAAGCAGACATTTCCTTCAGGATATAATGTAGTGATATTTCTTGTTTGATTCAAACTATGTATGGTTTGACCAAACGAAAAACACTGTGAAATATTAACCTGATAATGCGAGAAGATAGAGGATGAAGAGAGGAGAACAGAGCAATTTTCAGTGTCCAAATGAGAGGCCTGAAAGTCTTTTTATAGCCATTTTGGTGGTTCATGAATAGTCACCTCTTTTCAGGTGCGCGATTCAGTGAATTGCCAAGTGCACCATCAAAGCGCCCAATGCTCCATAAGTCGCCCAATTGTTCATTCACACGTCGCGCGATCGCGCGAATGCGTGTCGCGTGTCGCGATTGGTGGTGCTTTGCACCAATGCAAAGCACCGTAGCGTAACTTCTTTGACTAGAAGACTAATAATAGTCATATTTTGTCTTTTAGTTATATTCTCTTTCACTTTCTTGTAAAGTTTATATGTGGGACACTAAAAATATACCCACCTCATTTACACCCATTTTCTTTAGCTCTCTCTCTCTACTAGAAGACCCAATATAAATATCAAATAAATAAAAACTCTATTACACAATATTAATACCAAGTCATATTTCAAAAATTAAAGGGGCATATATCAAATAGTCCCTCGAACTTTTTATAATACACGTTTAGTCCAAGCCTTTTTATTTTGCCCCAAAAAGTTCTTCACCATGCCAAAAATGCTTTACCATGCCACTGGCGCGGACCTTTAAGATAATAGAATAAGGGACTTTTTGATACAAAATAAAAGGCTTGGACTAAATGTATATTAAAAAATATTTGAGGGACTTTTTGATATTTGATTCGAAATTAAAACTCAATAATATAATTTAATTAGTAAATTATATTTTGAAATTCCAACACTATCTACCAATAAGTGTAGCATTACTCGAATTGAATTATATTTGTGTTTTCTCTGTAATTTAAAATTTTAATGATATATTACGCGGCATCAAACAAAACTCCTAAAACTTACCCTGCATATTGGCATGCAAATGAATTATATTTCCATTGATTTCAGTTGATTTTAAGTAACTACCCAAATATTAATTTCGATACAATCAGTATTTCTAGTTAAGGGGTGGCAAAGTCTTATTTTCTTAAAAGAAAATTAAGGGTGTAAAATATTATAGACTTGAATATTTGTTGATAGGTTATCTTATAATATGATAAATTTGAGTCTTTTCTTATTATAATTTTAATGTGCTAATGAAAATATATCATTCCTATTCTAACTGAAGTTGTATAAAAAGAACGCACAATGCTTAATTAAATAGGTAGGACAATAGTTTAATAATTTAATTAGATAGAATTCTACATTTCTTTTGACTACTTTATTGATTATTAAGGATCATCTTTTCCTTGGAAGTCTACAAAACAATTATATTTTCTTAATTATAGTATATAATTAAAATTGACAGCGAAATTCAGTGTTGACATTTGTCATACTCACATGTCGATGCGTATACACTTCATAAATATTTTACTTATTTTACTCTGTCCCAGAATTTGAAGAGACCGTATTTATTTGGTTTCATGATTCTTTATCTCACTGCTTTTTGAATTTCCTTATTTACCTTCTCTTTTCAGTTCCTGTACAATCCCCAAACAACTTAATTAATTCACCCCTAAATGCATTTGTTTGTCTATATTCCACCTGCCAATTGCTAAGAAGATGATTTTTTTTTTTTTTTTTTTTTTGTAGAAGCTATATAACAATGCCTTTTGAGTAGAAATATATAATATATCGAAATAAATTGCGAAGGCTCTCAAGGAGAGAAATATGATCGTAAAGATTAAACACAAGTGAAAGTTAATTCTAATGGTAAGGGTTTTCTTCATTCTTTATTTTCATCAAAAAAATAAATTGATTAGGATTTGAGATTTTTTATGGTGATCCTAAACATCTCCAAGTAAGGAATTTTCCACAAATAAATTGATGAAATTCTTGATTTTATGCTAATTTATTTGAAATGGGTGATTCCTTAACACCTCACGAAAAGCTCTCTTAAAAAATTTCCAGAAAAAAAAAACATTGAATCTTTGCGTTGGGTTAATATTTTACAAGCTTATGTGGAAAGGGTTGTGGGAGTAAAAAAAAAATGCAGACCCCCTCTGTATCAATCATTAATGTCTCTGAAATACACAAATTTTTGGGCTTATATAAGTACGTGATTATGTTATGTAAAATTTAATATGGATGGTTAACAATTGATTTTTATACGTTTTCTATAATTCTCAAAGATGGGGAAGATTTGGTTTTTATTTTTAGTCTTTATTTTCCAATTAAAGAGACACGTGGCATGCTGTGATTGATTAACGTTTTATGAATATGGATCCGCGTCAACAGTTTTATTAAAAAATAAGAACTAAAACTATAAATAAAATATTTGTTGTCCTATTTTTAAAATACATATTACAATAGGTCCTAAAATTACAAAGCCCATAAATTAAATTTGTCATACTCATTTTTGTTTAATTTCGGTACGTTTTCTTATTTTTTTGCTCAATTCATTTTTCTAAAATTGCTATGGTGTTCGCTAACGATTTAAGTACTTATAAAAATATTTATAATTTGATCTCTCCGCCACCATTACCTAATTTTCACCAACATTGAGGTTGGCTTAGATTCAAGGTGTCAATCCTTTATTTTTTAATTGTCTATTTTTTTGAGGTATTGTATTCTTAAAATTACCCTATTTGTCTTAAGAAAATATTTTTTAGTTTTTTCAGTTTTAAATTTTAATCCCATTTCTAAAGTTTTATTAAGTCTCTCGTTCCATGTGTTTTTAATTATTTTAAGTTCTATAACCGTTTAAAACTTCCCTCAACTTGCACGTAACCTCTCATAATCGCTCATGTTTCTTTTTGAAAAGAATGACAAGTGTAAAAATATAGAACCAACAACAAAAAAATAATGACACCGGAATAAACACACATATATTCAAAAAAATAGGACTAAAAACTTGTAAGCCCAATATTGTTTTGGATAATAATATGTATATTTGCCTATTTGTAAAAATCTTCGCTTTATTACCACTTAATATAGATTTTAGATGAGAAAAAGGGAATTTTTTTTTTTTAAGTTATTCTATGGACGCAATCCCTTTTAGGCCACAACATTTCAAACATCACTTACGCTATTTTGACAAATTTATGTATAAAAAGATGAGAAAGATAGTCATGAGGAAAATAAGAAATTCTTTCTACATAAGTGATATGATGAAATTGCCACATAAAACAAAAATTAAAAAAAAAAAAAATACCAAACTTATAACAAAATAAAGTTTCTTACACATCTTCATTCTAACTACAGATTACTTTTTTTTTTTTGGTAAACCAGGGTATCCACTAGCGATTTAGTGACTAATCCCTTCGCTGATTGTAGGCACCTCGATGGGTAGGACAGCTGGCCCAGAGATTTAAGGTTGCTCCATGCCCAAGGCGGAAATCGAACCTCCGACACTTAGTTAAGGAAGAAAGAGCCCCTACCGCTCTATCACACCCCCTGGGTTAACTACAGATTACTTATATATGCTGAATTAATCTTAAAGATGAAAAACACTATATTGCTTAAATTTGGAATGTCTTAAGGTGTGTTTGGATTTAGTATAGTTCACTGAGAGGATTAAAATGCTTGGATATGAAAAGATTGTTGGATACCCTCCAACACCTTTTTAGCCATTTTCTTCCCCAGTTGGGTTTTATTTCAAAGGTACATGAAGAAGTGATTTATTGGAGAGGGATTAATGTTTTGAATCTTCATTGTATCTTTTCTTCAGCCCAAGATGAAGTCAAAGAAATTGTTAAAAATATTTTATATAAATTGTCTCCTAAGTTTTGAATAAAACTCATTACTTGGCTTCAAAAAGTTAGTTAAGGTAGGAGACCATTTAACTTTTTTTTAATCAATATTTTGTTAACATTTAGATCCTTGTGCTCTCTTTATATATGTACACATAGTTGGTTCTTTCTTTGATTTATTTTCAAATTTTCAGCTGTATTTTCTATCAATTTTATAATACGTCCGCGCATCGCGCGGGTTGCATATTAGAGAGTTCGTGCAAAGCCTTTTCATCTTAAGATCTTTAATTATGGTGACTTATTTTTACTATATTAGTGGGTTCGTGTAAAACCTTTTCATCTTAAGATCTTTAATTATGGTGACTTATTTTTACTAAAATATTGTTAATAATAGCATGCAACTCATGTGATGCGCAGGTATATTATAATATTTGATAAAAATATATAAAAAAAACGCGTCTTGATAAAACTATATATATGGCCAAATATATACATTTAATCTTTTTTTCTTTGTTTAGTTTGGTGTACATTTCTCAAATATTCAATAAGCATAGAATGTGCATATAGATTTTAGAGAAGTGAGAGCGCAAATATATTTTAATGTGAGGGTTTTCTTTTAGAAAAGCATTTGGGAGAAGTGAAAGTGTAGAAATACAACATTAATGATAGGGAGAGAGTAATAAAAGAGGTGATGAGCTATTCGTAATAGAGGAGGAGTTTTGAAGACCTGATATTTGAAAAGTCCAATAGGAGTTTACGAGACGGAGAAATAAAGATGGAATATTAAACATATGTGAATACGAAAAGAGATAAAAGTTATGGGAAATGGGTTTTAGTCCGGAGAGAGAGAGAGTGAGAGAGAGAGACAGAGACAAATGAAACATATTTCTGAGTACAGAAAGTCACGAACTCTTGAAGTAAATGAGAATCTTATGTGGACACCCTTAACATTGAGGATACTTAATTGTAGTGTTCAGTTTTACAGTTATAATTATGTTTAGCCAAGCACGATGCACGGGCTTTTCGAAATAGTTTTGCATAAATCGAATGGCTAAATTAACAGGAATAAATAAATAAATAAAATACGAGAAAATTGGGAGAATTTATAATGCCATGTTTACCTTCATTTTGTTCTCCAACCTAACCTAGATTGAAATCAATATGTGAGATTCAAGACTGTCAAAATCAAGCCAATAGATAAAAATCTTTAGGAATCCTAAGCCTTTAGTTCAATTTTCAAACATTCATTTGTAACAAATTTTATATATTTTTTAGTTGTTGGTCATATTGTAACAACTATGAGACAGGTATCATTTATCTATAGAAAGGAAGAAAGGTGGTTACAGAGCAATTTTAGGTGGTCATGAGACTTAGTACAATTTGAAAAATACATTGGTAGAGAGCCCGACCAATCTTATAAAATGGGACTAAAGCCAAAAAAAAATTAAAATCTCTACTCATGTAAATATTTGATATTGATTTTATGATATGTCTTGGAATTAAGTACATACACACAAAGTAAATGGCCTAAAAAAAGAACACCACAACTCTCTCTCTCTTTCTCCCTCTTTCAACGAAAAAAAGCACTAATGTCATCCCTTTTTTGGACATTCACTGATGGCATCTCTCTCCCCAGCTTCTTGTTTCTTTTTTTTTTTGGGTAGAAAGGAAAGAAACGAACTAATAAAACGCTAAATGATAATCAACGCATTCTTTCGATGGTCATTCTCATTCCGTCTTCTTCAAGGAAGCGGAGAATCTCGTCCGGGAATTCCTAAATTTCAACAAAATGTTCCTCCTGCCTTCTTCCCTCTTGGCAATCCAATCCACACAATGGTTTCCTTCTCTGAGCACGTATATATGACACTAGCCTTGGTAATCTTCATCAGCTCGAGGCCATCTTCGATAGCATTTGCATAAGGGTGGTTAGTTTCCCCATCTTTGTTGATGAGACCAACAACAATCTGGGAATTCGACTCAAGATGTACATTGTTCCATCCTCTCTCATATGTCAAGTTCAACCCACTCGTATTTTATAGTCATTTTGGCCAAAGGCTTATCGAATCTCAATGGCAAGCTTTTGATTGAGATATTCGATCAAATGCGGTGGAGTATATATTTTATCAAACACAAAGTTATTCCGGGCTTTCCAGATATTCCACAAACAAGAGATAA
This sequence comes from Sambucus nigra, assembly GCA_949130495.1. Classification (NCBI taxonomy): domain Eukaryota; kingdom Viridiplantae; phylum Streptophyta; class Magnoliopsida; order Dipsacales; family Adoxaceae; genus Sambucus; species Sambucus nigra. The sequence continues at coordinate 39,161,442 of OX422208.1, read as the reverse complement.
AGAAAACATACCAACCTTTGTCTTCGTGGTTCCAAAGGTTATCTACAATCCATTCATGTAAACTAAAGAATGTACCTTTATGCCAAGTATGAGTAAGGATGGATTTGAGCCCAACTTTGCGAACCACATGGCACCCTCTAAAAACATGCTCAATGTCCTCATCATTATAGCAAATATCACTATTATTGTCGTCAGTGAAGCCCCTTATAACCCTATGTTGGTTAGTGAGAAGTTTACCATGAAAAATGAGCCAGAGGAATACTTTTAGTTTTTACAGAATTTTTACCATCAAAATTTTCTTCCATGCCTCATGGGGCGAGGGAGCATTAGCAAGACTTTATAGAGAACTTCCTGTTAGCACTGGTTCCCCAGCTGGGTCTATCAACTCTGATAGCCACACGGGGCAGAGGAGTACTAATGATATCATTTACAGTGCTGGTGGTGAAAGTATTTTCAATTCCGGAGGTGTCCCACTTCCCATTATTGGTGATAAGAGAACTATCCACTCGTAGTTACCACTTCTAGGTTCATTCGGGGGGCCCAATGGTACTAATCTCGCACCACCAGTCCTGAAAGGTGTGTATAGAATTACCGTTACCCAGAATCCACTTGGTGTTATTTTGGAGGGTCTTATGGAAATTATAAATGCTTCTCCACACGTGGGACGCGTTAGTTTTCGTCGGCCAGTTTCTAGGATTGGGGTCATTAGTATATTTATTTTTTAGCACTTGGATCCAAAGGGGGTCTTTTCAGTCATGACTCTCTTTCCTGATTTGGTAACGATCGCATGATTATTGTGTTCACTAATACATAGCCCCAGGCCCCCAAGTTTTGGGTCTGACATTCTCTCCCAACACACAAGGTGCACTTTTTTAAGTTTTCATTATTTCCCCATATGAAATTTCTATTAATTTATCTAGGTTGGCATAGATGATTTGGGGTAGAAGGGTTGTTTGCATGGTGTAGTTTGGTATAGTGGATGAGACATACTGGATCAGGGTGTTCGTATCGACTAAGGATAAGAACTTGGATTTCCACCCCGCAAGACGCTTCTTCATTTTGTTCACGATGTCTCTAAACTGCTTTTTTCTTAATCTTCTATGGATAAAGGGTCTCCTAGGTAAGTACCAAGATTTTGTGTGAGGGATATACTGCACTAGTGGTTAATATCCAAGGCTCTCCTACGTGGAATATTCAGTGAGAAAAATATTTTGGATTTATAAATGTTAACTTTTTGGCCGAGATACTACAAAACTTATTGAGAGTATCCACCACAGTCGCACAAGAGGAGGGGGTGGCCTCCGTGAAGAGTATGAAATTGTCGACAAAAAATAAATAGGTGATGTGAAACCCATGGGGAGAACATTTAAGACACTTCCAGGCCTTGTTATAACCTTATATGATATCAGCAACGAAAGATATTCCATGAACATAACAAAAAGGTATGGGGATAAGGGGTCACCTAGGCGCAACCCCCTAGTGGGTTTGAACTTGGGAAGGGGTACCATTCTAAAGGATAGCCGTTGACGTGGTCTTGACATAACTCAGGATGAGTTTAGAAAACTTATCTCTGACATTGAACCACCTAAGAACTTTTTCAAGTAACTCCCAACTCACTATGTCCTAGGCTTTCTCAAGGTCAATTTTAAAGATAACACCCCCACACTTGCCTTTTTTTCATTGAGAGGGTGTGGTAATTTCTTGGGTTATGATAATATTATCCAAAGTTTGCCTCCCCGGGAGGAAGCTAGCTTAGTTCAAGCTAATAATCTTGCTAAGGACGGGGCCTAAGTCTGTTAACAATTATTTTAGCCAAAATTTTACACGACACATTACAAAGGATGATAGGACAAAATTATTTGACCGATTCAGAGTTCTCAATTTTGGGGATAAGAATGATGTGGCTCTCATTCATGCATTAAGGGGAAGACTCGGTGATGAATAAGAGGTTAATAAACCTTGCCAAACAGATTGATATGATCCCAAAAGTTCTGGTAGAAAAGGGGTTGGACACCGTCGGGACCCGGGGCCTTGAGAGACTTCATACTAAAAGTAGTTTTCTTAATCTCATCCAAGGAAATAGGGAAGTCAAGAGTGTTATTTTGGCAGGTGTAAAAGGCTAGGATATTCTTATCAAGCAGAGGGGTATCGTGGTCGAGAAGTGGGTCTGCCTAAAAAGGGCTCTTAACATAGTTATTGATGTGCTCCATGATAACAATATGGTTCTCAACCCACTCCCCATTGACATTAAGACTGTTGATTTTATATCTTCTTCTTCTAATAATAGTATATGTGTGCTAAAATTTAGTGTCACCATTACCCTCATCCAACCATTGTACTCTTGATTTTTAGAGGCAAAAGATTTTTTCGTGTTTTAAAATGGTGTTGTATTTTTGTATGAGATTCCAGTTAGGCAGATGGTTTTTGGAAGGAATTTTAATTTTTCCTCATCACATTACCTTTCAATTCAGAAGAGCCCACATTGGCAGCAACAATCTTCAAAGAATGTTAGGTAGTTGAATTGTTAACATTTTCAGTAGTCAATCTTTTCCTTTCAGCAAAAGTTTCCTCTTTCCTTTATATACGCCTGCCATCTAATTGACATGGTAAGCATCAAGGGGGTAGAAATAATTTGTGGTTGGCATTTATTTAACTTGTTGGGGCTGCTTTAGTGTACTAGGCTGATGGTTATTATGTTTACCCCTTCCCTTAACCAACATCCAAGAACTGAAAATGTCATTTGGATGGGGGATACCCGCCATCTCAATATTTTGTCCAGGTTTGAGGAGTGGTGTGTCACTCATGCCCCACGTGAGAAAGAGAGTTGGCCTGTTGTTGGAGTTAATTTTCGTCTCCTCCAATGGTCGAAAATTACACAAGAGTTGGTCGTCGTCATTGAGGTTTTTCGGTGGGGCAGTATTCGCTCGGGTGGCCAATTCTTCTGCAATGGAAGCACTTAAAAGGGAGGAATTTGTACTCGAAACAATATTTCTTTCGTTCCAGTTTGTAGGTTGGAATGAGGGGTTTTGCAAGGTCGGTCCACCTCAATGTAAATTCCGGCATACTTGTATCTAGATGAAGAGACTGAGTTAAAATATATTTTGATGGGTTTTCCCACTTTGCTTTCAATATGAAATATGGATTTCTCCTTAAATAGCTAAATGGTCAATCTAGGTAACCTAATCCAAAGAGAAGTGGTTGCCTCTTTTTAGTTCTTTGGGTTAAAATTTGGCTCCTATTTTCTCATTGTTAGGTAGTGATTCATGACTATCCAAGGCCATTTCATAAGCACATGACGATAATCTTTTTTGTTATGGAATTTAAAAAGGAAATGGTCTTGCTCAAAGTCCACTACCTCAAAGTCGCCATGCAAGTTCTATAATGCTAGAAAATATGTATGTAAAGGTAGAAATAAAACTCTATAATTTATAACAATAATGTCAACTTCAATACAATAATATAAACCTCTGAATACAACTCTGTTGAACTTCAAAATAATTATGAAAACTTAAAGGTGTGATGCCACTTTCCTAAATACAGTATTTTCCCCACCAAGATAATTCGATGTACAAACGGGAATTCACAAATCCGTACTCAAGATATAATTAAGCGATTTTCACTGTCTACAAATTATATGTTTGAAGACAACCCTTGGATGTAGCTACAAAAAATAGACAAACAAGTTCTTATTCTATTTATGTACACAAAATAGAGTAAGAGAATTTTTGTATCTCATGAAAATTGTAAGTGGGTAATTGCAGGAGTTGGGAAATCTGAAACTGGGTTAATCTGAATAATGTGCAATTACGAATTAGGCAACCTTTATTTATTGGGAATGAAAGGATTTGTCTTCAAGAGTCGTGACTATTGGATTTAACAGTCTTAATTAATTAGAAAATGGTGTGACTGTTAAATACCAACAGTCAAAAGCCATTTCCGAACAGGAGCAAGTAAAACTGAACGAGTTTTACATGGATAAAAAAGTGATTGTGGCCGAGCTACCGCGATTCAACCCGGACGAATCCCGACAACCAGTTACCACTACGGCATGCGAAGTGCAATGTGCGCCACTAGCACCTCAACATCCCATTGTCCCACATATGTGTGAGCGCGTGCGTATGGTGCTCCGCACCATATTAGAGCCCTCTTGAATAGCCCTCTTAAATTCTTGTTGAAGTAACTCTTCATCTTCCATTTGTACTTATTAAGTGCGCACTTTCAATATATTTTTCCATTGTGGGTCAAAGGTTGACCACTTCTTTTATAGCTTAGTGGGTATCACTTAGCTTTACTCATTTTCTAATGTAGGACACTCTCCCTTTTATATTGGCTTTGTTTCCCACTTTGCTCCACCCATTTCCAATGTGGGACAAGATTTTACACACCAAGCTTTCACTCACTTATTTTAAAAATCTCCAACATTCCTCCACCATTTTCAAATTAAGTTTTGTAAATCTTTGATTGTCTATAAGACTGTGTATAAGTACCGGTGTCTAACGACTTCAACCAATACCTGTGAAAATTTATCAAGGCTAACCTTGAAAGTATAGTAGACTTGTCTTTGAACTGTCAATCCATATTTATCAGTCGGACTTGTCTACACACACAAATTTTTTAGTCACTGATTATCCATATAAGACGACACACGTATCAGGCCTTATGTCTGTACCTTAATTTCATGCGTGCTTTAGAGTCAAGTCCAATTCTCATAGGAAGCGGCACCACTTCCACACGCATATAGATAGACTATCATAGGTATCCATGTAACTAAAGCATCGTAAGTCTATTAAGATCAAACTCATCCTCACTTATTATTCATTACATGTACTAAGAACTTATCTTTGAGATGTTTGATTTTGTAGTGCTTACAATTATGTCATATGCTGTACTTTAATCATTAAACTTGAGGCTTGAATATATCAAGTTCAGTTTCCATCAAGAGTGATTATTGTTAATGGTCTTTAGTCCCATCCCCAATGATGTCTTAAACACTAGTCCTCTTGTAAGACCTTTTGTAAATGGATCAGCTAAATTTTGACTTGATTTGACATAATCCACTATGATTACACTATTTGTAATAATTTGTTTGACATAACTATGTCTTAGGATAATATGTCTAGATTTTCCATTGTATATTTTACTATAAGCTCTGGAAAGTTTAAACTCACTATCACAATGTATAGATATTGGAGGCATTAGTTTTAGCCAAACTAGAATTTCAATTAACAAATTTCTTAACCATTCTACCTCTTTACTAGTTGCAGCTAATGCTACAAACTCAGTTGTCATTATAAAGTCAGCTATGCAAATTTGTTTCTTTGATCCGCAAGAAATAAATCGTCCACCAAGAGTGAAAATCCATCCACTTGTTGAGGAATGATCCTCCCGCTCCGTTATCCAATTGGCATAAAAAAAACCTTTTAATACTTAAGGATATCCACTATAGTATATACCATAGTCCATAGTTCCTTTTAAATATTTTAATATTCTATTAACAGCATGCCATTGCAATAAACTAGTATTACTAGTACATCTACTTAATTTACCAACATCATATGCAATATCAGGTCAAGTACATGTCATGGCATACATTAAACTACCAATTACTCGTGCATATTCCAATTGTGAAATAGGTCCACCAGTATTAGGGATCATCTTTAGCTATGGTTCAAAAGGTGTACTAACAGGTGTGCAATTAAACTGATTAAATTTCTTCAAAAAAAATCAACATAATAAGATTGAGTGAGAATTATATTTTATCTTTTCTTATTATTATCATTCCTAATACGACGTCATCCACACCCATATCTTTCATATCAAATTTAGAAGATAAAACTCTTTCTGTTATTAATGCTTTCTAAATCAGTACCAAGAATTAAAATGTTATCTACATATAAACAAATGATCACACCTTTACCATTACCAAATTTACTATAAACACACTTATCAAATTCATGAATTTTAAAACCATAGGAAATGATGACTTTATCAAATTTTTCATGCCATTGTTTAGGTACTTGTTTTAGGCCATATAAGGACTTAATTAGTTTACATACTTTATGTTCTTGTCCAGGCACAACAAACCTGTGACACCCCGCCTAATTAAATACCGGGCGATCACTCATTTATTAAATTAAAATCAAGGTGAACAGTTGGTTCATTCTTAGCATCACTGTCGTAAAAATAACTTTTCCAAATTTAACACCCTATTTAATTTAGCTAAGTGTCAAAACCATTTTTTAAACATTACTTTCCAATTTTATTTATTTATTTTATTAAACAATCAATCCAATAATTTAACATTTAACAACCCAATCCCAGCATTTAAAACTTAAAGTAAAACATACATGCTGAATAAATCTCAAAGTAACAGTACTAGAAATAACTGAATACAAATGTCCCAATAAAACAGATAAATAGTGGAAAGGGCGACTCATGCCCAATAAGGAGAATGATAGAAGTGGAATTAAGTAAATGAAATCGTCTAAACAAGTGGCCTGCAACTCCCACCTAAGCTGCAGAACGTTCCTTCCAAGGGATCCTAAGAAAGACGCCCTGTGGCTGGGCACCTGTAATGTATATACATATATATACAAGAGAGAAAGAGGAATAGAAACGGGTCAGAGCCCGATAGTGTATATGATTTAAAAATTCGTTTAGCAAGTATTTAAATTGATACATGCCAATGAAACAACATATTAGTGCGACACTCTCTTGAGAACTTCTCGCCTCTCTTCTAATATGCACTCCTATCGCACTAACCTTCCCAATGGTTTATCTCATCATATATCACACTATCCTTCCCCAAGGATTTAACTTATCTTAGGTGACTCTCAAAATTTAAGATTTAACAACATCATGGTTTAAAAAGGATAATTTCATTTAGTACAAAATGCTCATTTTAACTTTATTGATTCATAAAGTTTTTTTCAATATCATATTATACTTTTCAAAACAAGTATTTCCAATTTGAGTCATTATACATGTCTTACTTACCATAACACAGTAGGCAGTTTCCCATATTTCAGAAGTTCATATATATATTAAATACTCGTATAATATATATATTCTAACAGCACCCCACATAAAATTTTATGGTGCGGGCATACTCTGCTATCCAATCCCCGTATCAATCGTACTAAAGGGAATACAAGTTCGGAATCACTCTCGAACTGTATAAATACATACACAAATAATATTGAGGCGAACATAATTTCCAAGTCCAAGAGGTCAGTACATACCCTCACGTCTCTTAGGACCGTGACTACCGATTCGATAGCCTGTACCTAGGATTTCTATCTTCTAGGGTACGAGTCAATATCCCCCATAAGGCACACGAGATAAGATCGTCCCAGCGCGGAAACCTCAGGGATAGCAAGTAGCGCGGGCATGATTTTCACAAGTATATAATATATGCATACACAATCATATAAATATACCACTTTTATTATATCAATTTAGGTTTATCCAATAACCCACATTCACAACATTTATCCTTATTTTTCCATTATTATTTATCAAGTATAATGGTTCGTTTCTAACTTTAATTCGAAGGGTTTTTCCAACTTACTACGTAACCCTCATGGACTCTATTCTTCCAAATGTACAATTCATTAGATATCCATTTATGTTCCAACATAACTCTCTCTTACGTGTCTCTCCACTTTAATATATACTTACATTATCCCTTATGCAAAATATCCCAAAAATATAGATTTCGCCTTACATTAAAGGATTTTGAATTTTATTTTCAAAGATGAGAATTTCAAACGGTTTCGAAATCGGAATTAAAATGGAGTTTTAATTGAATTTTTATTATCTCTAAGAGTCCTCAAAACATAAAACTGTCTATCAAAAAAAATATTAAAAAATATTGAACGGTCCGATCGAGCTGAATTTTTTTCTGTAGCTTCCTCTCATCTTCAGCTAATTCTTTGTAAAATTTCATTCAATTCTCACGGTCCGATCGTCCGGAATAATTTTTTTTAGTGTTTGTATCTGATTAGAACTCTTTTCTTAATCAAACTCTTAATCCTTTACATGACAAAGGGTTTCCAGAATATCATATAAATCATCACTACATGAAAATTTCCCATCTCAAATTGGGTTTTTCTTCCATAAATCTCATCCTAATAACTCCTAAACTAATATGGATGATGCATAAACGAAATAATCAAGATAAACACTTGCCTGGGATTTTCAGAAATCTGGTTTGGTGTTGAATTTGGTGTGGTTGCGTTCCCCGTTTCGCGATCTATGCGTTGGCGGTGGCGGCGGCGGCGGTGCAAACGGGTGAGTTTTGAGCCTTGGAATGCCTTGAGAGCTTTCTCCTCTCCTCTCCAATGGCCGTTTTAGTGTTTTGAGTTATCTAACCCTAGGAGATAACCTAAACATCTGATATAACCCCTTTAATTTTCGTGGGTTTAATTACCCAAAAATACAAAATGACTAAAATGCCCTCCCGAGGTACTAATTAGGCCTAAAAGTGCCCCGAGACCCAAATCAAACTCCCGGGTATACTTTTCTGACTATCTCGACCCTTCCGGACGAGTTGGCGCACTCAAAACGACCATACGAACAACTTATAAAATATTTACTTTTATTTATCAATATTTAGTCCCGACGCGACACGGGCGCGCCCCGACTCAAATTTCTAAAATTGTCATTTTATTCACTCGTGACATTTAATATGGCCACTATTATATATTACTTTGCTCATTAGTAATATTCTGCAAATTTTTTCATAATTACTAACTCTCATCACGTTAATAATTATAACATAATTAATTTTCGGATTTTTATTAAATAATTAATTCACATTAATATTAATAAATACCCAAATTAATATAGCATAAAAATACGGGGTATTACATACTTCCACCCTAATAACGGAATTTCGTCCCGAAATTCAGAAAATAAGGCATACCTGGTAAGAACAAATCTGGATATCTCTCGCGCATATCGGCCTCGCGCTCCCAAGTGGATTCCTCCACATTATGATGCTCCCACTGGACCCGTACAAGTGGAACTATCTTCGACCTCAATCTCTTCTCACTAAAGTCTAGGATAGCCACCGGTCTCTCCTCATAAGAGCTGTCAGGCTGCAAGTCTATCTCATCTATCGCGATGTGAGTATGGGTCATATCATCTCGAAGATACCGTCTCAACGACGAGATGTGGAATACATCGTGAATGCGATGCAAATGCTCTGGTAGTCCCAATCTGTATGCTACCGGCCCAATCCTCTCGATAATGGAAAATGGTCTCACTTACCTCGGGGCCAATTTCCCTTTCTTTTCGAACCTCATCACTCCCTTCATAGGAGATACATGCAGTAACACTTGGTCCCCCATATTAAACTCCCGGAAGAACCGTTTTGCATCGGCGTATCTCTTCTGCCTGTCCTGGGATACTCGAATGCGACTCCTGATCATCTCAATCCTCGCGGAGGTTTCCTGAATCACCTCTGGTCCTAGCAACTTGTTATCCCCCACCTCGAGCCAATAAGTTGGAGAACGACAAGGCCGGCCATAAAAAGCCTCAAATGGAGCCATACCAATCGTAAACTGATCAGAGTTATTATAAGCAAACTCTACCAGTGGAAGATGTGGCTCCCAACCTCCTCCAAAATTAAGAACACACATGCGTAGCATACTGTCTAACATTTGATTAGTACGCTCTGTCTGTCCATCTGTCTGTGGGTGATAAGATGAACTCAACCTCAACTCGGTACCCATAGCCTCCTGAAAGCTTTCCCAAAAACGTGATACGAAAATCTTGTCTCTATCTGACACAATATTCAGGGGCACCCCATGTAATCTGACAATCTCAGCAGTGAACAACTGAGCATACTGACCTATGGTGTAATCTGTCCGCACCGGCAGAAAATGAGCCACCTTGGTCAAACGGTCTATAATCACCCAGATAGAGTCGTGGCCCCGCTGTGATGTAGGCAACCCTGTAATAAAATCCATGGAAATACTCTCCCACGTCCACGCGGGTACTTCCAATGGCTGAAGCAATCCTGACGGTTTCTGATGGTCCACCTTCACCAGCTGGCAGGTAGAACACTTGGACACGAACTCAGCAATGTCCTTCTTCATCCCACTCCACCAGTATTGCCTCCTCATATCCTGGTACATCTTATCTCCTCCAGGATGTACCGTAAATCGGGACCCGTGAGATTGGGTCATCACTGCATGACGCAATTCTGCCCCTTCTGGAACCACTAACCTCCCATTAAACCTCAAACCCCCATCAGAACTAACAGAATAGGACTCAGCACCCTCGGCTAAAAGTCGTACAATCTGTTCCTGGAAAAACGGGTCTGTGGTTTGGGCCTGTATTACCCTCGTAATAATCTCGAGTGTGACTGTCATAACAGATATGAAGGAACGGGCTACTGCGTCGTGGTGACCCAACTCCTTCCACTTCACTTTCCAGACGTACGCTACCTCATTTACCGATCTTCGGCTCAACGCATCAGCAACTACGTTGGCTTTCCCCGGATGACACTGTATGTCGAACTGATAGTCCTTCACAAACTTTAACCATCTGCGCTGACGCATAATCAGCTCTCGCTGAGTGAACAGGTACTGCAATGACTTGTGGTCTGTGAACAAACGGAACTTCTCCCCCAATAAATAGTATCTCCATATCCGCAGTGCAAAAACGATCGCTGCTAACTCCAGGTCATGGGTGGGGTAATTCTTCTCATGCGACTTAAGCTTGCGGTAGGCAAAAGCTATAGCCTTCTCTTCCTGCTGAAGTACTCCCCCAAGTCCCCGTAAAGAGGCATCGGTGTAAACCAGTTACTCCACACCCGGCTTCGGTAAAGCAAGGACTGGTGCTGAAGTAAGCTTGTCTTTCAGTTCGTCGAAAGCCAATTGACAAGCATCATCCCAAACATATGGTACCCCTTTGCGAGTCAGGTTCGTCAATGGACTCGCTATTTTGGAGAATCCTCGAATGAATCTCCTGTAGTATCCGGCTAACCCCAAGAAACTACGCACTTCCGTCGGTGTCGTGGGCTGTCCCCACTCCCTCACCGCTGACACTTTACTCGGGTCAACTGCTATCCCCTGTTCAGAAACAACATGCCCCAAGAACTGTACCTCTCGCAACCAGAATCCACATTTCTCGTACTTATCATACAACTGATGCTCTCGTAGAGTCTGAAGAACCTGCCTCAAGTGCTCGGCATGCTCCTCCGCGGAGTGTGAATATATCAAAATGTCATCTATGAAGACGATGACAAACTGATCCAATAACTCTCTGAATACTCGGTTCATTAAGTCCATGAACACGGCTGGAGCATTTGTGAGACCAAATGGCATCACTCTGAACTCGTAAGACCCATATCTCATCAAGAAGGCAGTCTTTGAAACATCCTGCTCTCTAATACGTAGCTGATGGTACCCCGACCTCAGATCTATCTTCGAAAAGAAAGTTGCTCCCCTCAGCTGGTCGAACAGATCATCGATTTGAGGTAACGGATACTTATTCCGTATCGTGACCTTGTTCAACTCCCGGTAGTCCACACATAACCTCGGTGAACCATCTCTCTTCTTCACAAACAAGACTGAAGCGCCCCAAGGTGAGGTACTCCTGCGAATGAAGCCCTGACCTAATAGCTGCTCTATCGGATCTCGTAACTCTTGCATCTTCGCCGGAGCCATACGGTATGGAACGCGTGCTATAGGTCTCTTATCTGACAATAAATCTATGACAAAGTCTATCTCTCGACTAGGGGATAGGCCTGGTATCTCCTGGAATACATCGGAATACTCACGAACGACTGGGATCGAGTCTAAAGGAATCACAACCTCCTTAGAGGCATCCTCCTCTATATAATACAAATGAGCGGTCAAACCTCCCTCTGGGCGAGGCATCACCACTACAAACATCTCTTGCCCCGGAATGGCAAAAACAATGCTCCCACCGAAGCAATCAATCATGGCTCTATAAGCTACGAGCCAATCCATACTGATAATAACATCATGCTCATGCAAATCTAAGACTAACATGTCTGCAGGTAATACCAAACTACCAATCTTTACCCCCACTCCCCGGCATATAAAGAAGATAAGCGACCCATACCCCAGTGGTGAGTCTACACACGTCACTGTGCTCTCTGCTGTGGTTAACAACCCTAAGACCTTCGCAAAATGCGTACCTATAAAATAATGTGTCGCCCCAGTATCAAACAAAACACGGCCCATAGTACCATGGATAGGAAACATACCCTCAATCGCGGGTGGTGCCTGTGGAGCTGCTGCCTGGTGGACGTTATAGACACGTTCGTACTGTAACTGCCCCTGCTGCACTGGAGCTGCTGGAATGGCTGGTAGGGCTGGCACCTGGGCTGAAGCTAGGAGGGCAGCTGGAAAAAGTGGTCTATGTGGCTCATTACGGGCACCCTGCTGCTGTGGGGCCCTATTACCCTCTGGGCAATCCTGGTGCTTATGACCATGCATTCCGCATACAAAACACCGGCCTTTGAAGTTACCTCCCCTCTGACCCTGCTGACCACGGCCCTGCTGGCCGTTACCTCCCCGCCACTGGCCCTGTTGGCCCTGATTAGCACACTATTGGCCCTGTTAATTAGGCTGGCCCTGCCTATAACCCCCAAATCCCTGCCTGGAATCACCTGAACGGAATCGCTTAGCAGGGTCCCCCTGATGGGAACTCTGCTCGTGTTGACGAGTCTGTCCATGAGATGGTGCCCCACTAGCACTACTACCCCCGGTCCTGCCCTGCTGGCTGGACTCTCCTGCTCTCCTGCTTCCCTGCAGATGGAAGCAGTGATCCTGGCAATGTAGTAACGCAGCATTGAGTACATCAGTGAAAGTACTCAGAGATAGATTCCCTATAAGATACTGACGGATCCTCCAAGCTAACCCGTCCACAAACAACATTATCTTCTTACTATCAGTAGGTGCCTCATCTGGCACTATGGTGAGAAGTCTCGTGAACTCCTCCTTATACTCAGCAATGGTAGAGTTCTCCTGTTTCAAATTCAGTAATTTCTGCCTCATCTCAGTCTACACGGCGGGTGGAAAGTACTTGCGGTCAAACCACTCCCAAAATTACTGAATAGGGACCGTGTCCCTCTCCTCCAAGGTGGTAGTGGACTCCCACCACTGCAAAGCGGCCCCCACCAGCTTACAAGAAGCCAATAACTGCCTTTGCACGTCAGTGCACTCATACATACGAAGATGCCGCTGGATCTCTTTCTTCCATTGGCTGACTGTGACGATATCTAAACTACCAGAGAACTCAGGGGAATGTGCCTTTTGAAAAGCATCCCTAACCCTCTCCCATGCAGATGGAAGTTGTGCTGGTACTGGCGCCACTGCCTGAATCTGGGGTGGAGCCTGCTGAACCACCGCTAGCGCGGCATTCACCGCCTGAGCAACAATGGCGGCTACTTCATTAGCATTCATAGTGCCTTGTGCCGGAGCTGCTGCACGCCTATCCTTCGGTGCACGTCTCGGAGAAATCTGAAACGTGAAGAAGTTTATTAGTCTCCAGTCATTATCAAATCCCAAATGGCTGGAGACGTAAACGTAAAAGAAGAAATACAACAATCCTAAAAATAGGGCTCTATAGCAAAAACGTTAAGCTGAAAGCGAAAATAAGTCGTACAAATCCTATGGACACTAGAACCTGATGCTCTGATACCACCTGTGACACCCCGCCTAATTAAATACCGGGCGATCACTCATTTATTAAATTAAAATCAAGGTGAACAGTTGGTTCATTCTTAGCATCACTGTCGTAAATATAACTTTTCCAAATTTAACACCCTATTTAATTTAGCTAAGTGTCAAAACCATTTTTTAAACATTACTTTCCAATTTTATTTATTTATTTTATTAAACAATCAATCCAATAATTTAACATTTAACAACCCAATCCCAGCATTTAAAACCTAAAGTAAAACATACATGTTGAATAAATCCCAAAGTAACAGTACTAGAAATAACTGAAATACAAATGTCCCAATAAAACAGATAAATAGTGGAAAGGGCGACTCATGCCCAATAAGGAGAATGATAGAAGTGGAATCAAGTAAATGAAATCGTCTAAGCAAATGGCCTGTAACTCCCTCCTAAGCTGCAGCACGTTCCTTCCAAGGGATTCTGAGAAAGACGCCCCTGTGCCTGGGCACCTGTAATGTATATACATATATATACAAGAGAGAAAGAGGAATAGAAACGGGTCAGAGCCCGATAGTGTATATGATTTAAAAATTCGTTTAGCAAGTATTTAAATTGATACAAGCCAATGCAACAACATATTAGTGCGACACTCTCTTGATAAATTCTCAACTCTCTTCTAATGTGCACTCCTATCGCACTAACCTTCCCAATGGTTTATCTCATCATATATCACACTATCCTTCCCCAAGGATTTAACTTATCTTAGGTCACTCTCAAAATTTAAGATTTAACAACATCATGGTTTAAAAAGGATAATTTCATTTAGTACAAAATGCTCATTTTAACTTTATTGATTCATAATTTTTTTTTCAATATCATATTATACTTTTCAAAACAAGTATTTCCAATTTGAGTCATTATACATGTCTTACTTACCATAACACAGGCAGTTTCCCATATTTCAGAAGTTCATATATATATTAAATACTCGTATAATATATATATTCTAACAACACCCCACATAAAATTTAATGGTGCGGGCATACTCTGTTATCCAATCCCCGTATCAATCGTACTAAAGGGAATACAAGTTCGGAATCACTCTCGAACTGTATAAATACATACACAAATAATATTGAGGCGAATCATAGTTTCCAAGTCCAAGAGGTCAGTACATACCCTCACGTCTCTTAGGACCGTGACTACCGATTCGATAGCCTGTACCTAGGATTTCTATCTTCTAGGGTACGAGTCAATATCCCCCATAAGGCACACGAGATAAGATCGTCCCAGCGCAAAAACATCAGGGATAGCAAGTAGCGCGGGCATGATTTTCACAAGTATATAATATATGCATACACAATCATATAAATATACCACTTTTATTATATCAGTTTACGTTTATCCAATAACCCACATTCACAACATTTATCCTTATTTTCCCATTATTATTTATCAAGTATAATGGTTCGTTTCTAACTTTATTTCGAAGGGTTTTTCCAACTTACTACGTAACCCTCATGGACTCTATTCTTCCAAATGTACAATTCATTAGATATCCATTTATGTTCCAACCTAACTCTCTCTTACGTGTCTCTCCCCTTTAATATATACTTACATTATCCCTTATGCAAAATATCCCCAAAATATAGATTTCTCGTTACATTAAAGGATTTTGAATTTTATTTTCAAAGATGAGAATTTCAAACGGTTTCGAAATCGGAATTAAAATGGAGTTTTAATTGAATTTTTATTATCTCTAAGAGTCCTCAAAACATAAAACTGTCTAGCAAAAAAATATTAAAAAATATTGAACGGTCCGATCTAGCTGAATTTTTTTCTGTAGCTTCCTCTCGTCTTCAGCTAATTCTCTATAAAATTTTATCCAATTCCAACGGTCCGATCGTCCGGAATAATTTTTTTTAGTGTTTTTATCTGGTTAGAACTCTTTTCTTAATCAAACTCTTAATCCTTTACATGACAAAGGGTTTCCAGAATATCCTATAAATCATCACTACATGAAAATTTCCCATCTCAAATTAGGTTTTTCTTCCATAAATCTCATCCTAATAACTCATAAACTAATATGGATGATGCATCAACGAAATAAGCAAGATAAACACTTGCCTGGGATTTTCAGAAATATGGTTTGGTGTTGAATTTGTTGTGGTTGCATTCCCCGTCTCGCGATCTATGCATTGGCGGTGGCGGCGGTGCAAACGGGTGAGTTTTGAGCCTTGGAATGCCTTGAGAGCTTTCTTCTCTCCTCTCCAATGGCCGTTTTAGTGTTTTGAGTTATCTAACCCTAGGAGATAACCTAAACATCTGATATAACCCCTTTAATTTTCGTGGGTTTAATTACCCAAAAATACAAAATGACTAAAATGCCCTCCCGGGGTACTAATTAGGCCTAAAAACACCCCGAGATCCAAATCAAACTCCCGGGTATACTTTTCTGACTATCTCGACCCTTCCGGACGCGTTGACACACTCAAAACGACCATATGAACAACTTTTAAAATATTTACTTTTATTTATCAATATTTAGTCCCGACGCGACACAGGCGCGTCCCGACTCAAATTTCTAAAATTGTCATTTTATTCACTCGTGACATTTAATATGACCACTATTATATATTACTTTGCTCATTAGTAATATTCAACAAATTTTCCCATAATTACTAACTCTCATCACGTTAATAATTATAACATAATTAATTTCCGGATTTTTATTAAATAATTAATTCACATTAATATTAATAAATTCCCAAATTAATATAGCATAAAAATACGGGGTATTACAAAACCCTTCAAGTTATTCCATATAAATTTCTTCTTGTTAATAACCATTTAAAAATGCAGTTTTCACATCCATTTGATTAATTTCAAAATTATATATAGATGCTAATGCAATCAAGACTCTAATAGTAGAAGTTCTAGCAACTAGTGCGTAGGTATCATAATAATCAATTCCTTCTTTTTGTGTAAAACCTTTAGCAACCAATCTAGCCTTGAATTTATCAATTGTTCCATCTGTGTTCATTTTATTTTTAAATATCCATATGCACTTGATAAGTTTTGGATCATGGGGTAAGTCTACTAACTTTCAAGTTTTATTTCTTATGATTGAATTCATTTAATCATTTATGGCTTCTTTCCAAAATGTTGATCCTATATACTTAATTGCCTCACTATAAGTTTGTGGGTCTCTTTTAATACTAAGAGTCAAAGCAAAACGATTAAAAGGTGTGTCTCTAGTTCCTTCAACAAGACAGACTATAAAGTCAGGACTAAAACTCTTTTCTTTTTTAGGTCTTTTACTTGTTCTAACCTCTTCTTGTTTTACTGGTGATGTATCATATAATTTTGAAGGTGTATTTACTTCTTTCTCATTATTTATTCTAGAAATAGAAGAAAACCTTTGTTCATAAAAAAATACATCTCTAGATTCAATTATAGTATTTACCTCAACAGAATAATTAGGTTCACCAACCATAAATCTGTATGCTTTACTGTGTTGTGCATAGCCTATGAAAATACATTCAACACCTTTATTTTCTAATTTCTTTCTCTTAATTTCAGGTAGTCTTACAATAGCTCTACAACCCCAAATTTTAAGATAACCTAAATTAGGTTTTTTATTCTTCCATAATTCATAAGGAGTTTTCTTATTATCTTTAACTAGAATTCTATTTAGAATATGGCATGCAATTAAAAGGGATTCTCGCCCAAACCTTTTATTTAAACTAGAAAATGTAAGCATAGTGTTAACCATTTCAGTTAGTGTCATATTTTTTCTTTCTGCTACTTCATTTTGTTGTGATGTATAAAGTGTTGTAACATCATGTATTATACCCATATCTTTACAAAATTGAGGAAAGTGATATTTACCACCTCTATAAGATCTAAGACCTTTGATTTTAGTATCACATTGACTTTCAACTTCATTTTATATGTCTTAAACCTATTAAGCACAACATCCTTAGAGTTTAAAAGATATACGTAACAATATTTTGAAAAGTCATCAATAAATATAGTAAAAATATTTACTACCTCCTCTAGTAAGTGTTCCATGAAAATCATAAACATCACTATGTACTAATTGCAACAAAGATGTAGTTTTTTCTATTTTTGGAAATTGTAATCTTGTTATTTTTATTGTCATGCAAATTTTATATTTTTCATTCATGTCATTCTCATATTTAATAATTACATTTAAATTAACCATAAAATGCATTTTATTTGTATAAACATGTCCTAAACGACTATGTCATAATGAAAGACAAAAAACGATATAAGCAAAAGAATCTTTTTCATTGATATTGATCTTAAATATGCCCTCATACAAATACCTTTGCCTACAAAGGAACCATTTTTAGTTAGAACAAATTTATCTAACTCAAATACAAGCTTAAAGCCAAATTTGTTAAGAAGACTTTCATAAACTAATTTTTTTTCTAACATTGGGAACATGAAAAACATTGGTGAGACTAAGGATTTTTTCGAAAGTGAATTCGAGATCCACTATCCCTTTGCCTTTAACCGTAGCAGTTGACGAATTTCCCATATAACATCTCCTTCCACAATTTCATAGGCAGAAAATAGGCACTTGTCCTTACATACATGCCTTGTGGCACCAAAATCAATCCACCAAAAGTTATCTTCTCCAAGCATATTAACCTCGAAAATCATAGCAATAAATTTTTGCCTTGTGTCTAATGACCCTCATTTATCCTTTAGTTTCTTGAACTCACGACAATCCTTCTTGAAGTGACCTAGTTTATTGCAATGAAAACAATTATCTTTCTTCTTTTTGTTTGCATTAGAATTGTTTAAAAAATTCTTTCGCTTGTTATTCTTTCCATGATTCTCATATTTTTGCTCATTTCCTTCCTTCACCATATGGATTTTGAAATAGAATTTTCCTATTCCTCTTTACCATCTAGAATTTGAGACTCTTGCTCAATTCTTAAATGAGTCTCTAATTCTTCAAGTGAAAGATCTTCATTTTTGTGCTTGAGTTCTTTCTAATAATCTTTCCATGAAGGAGGAAGTTTTTCAATTATGGCAGAAATAATTACATTATCATCCATATTTAAAATTTTAAGTTTGCAATGATTTAAGATGCGTTGGATGTCATGAAATTGTTTTAGCGTAAGCCTATTATCATACCTTTTAGAACTTAAAAACTGATCGATAAGGAACTTCTTACTTGTAGCATCTTCCATAATATATTTAGTCTCCAATTTGTCCCATAAATCTTTAGTAATCCCAACATTTTGGTACAAGTCGAACAAATTATCAGCAAGTGCATTGAAAATGTGGCCACGACAGAGGTAATCATCGGTCTCCCTTGTGCGCTTCCTGGTCTGTTCCACGGTTTCACTTTCTTCTTCATTTGGTTTCTCTTGTGACAAGTCGTACACAATCTTCAATGTTGTTAGATGAAAGTGAACCTTTTTCTGCCAACGCTAAAAATTACCACCATTAAAATGGTTCAACTTAGCAAAGCCTTTTGTTATTTGTCGAAGTGATTTGGACGAGTCTGCTATTTATGGTGATATTGTATTTAGTTTGTTGGAAAATAGTGTGCAAAGGTAGAAATGAAACTCTTCTATTTATAACAATAATGTCAACTTCTGAATACAAATCTGTTGAACTTCAAATTAATTCTGAAAACTTCAAGGCGTGATGTCATTTTCCTAAATATAATATTTATCCCATCAAGATAATTTGGTATATAATCAGGAATCTGCAAATCTATACTCAAGATACAATGAAGCAATTGCACTGTTTGCAAATTGTATGTTTGAAGATAACCATTGTATGTAGCAGTGGAGAACAGACAAATAAGTTCTTATTCTATTTCTGTACACAAAACAGAGTAAGAGAATTTTTATATCTCCTGAAAAATATAAGTTGGTAATTACAGGGGTTATGAAATCGAAAAACTCGATTAATCCGAATAATGTACAATTTCGAATTATGCAGCCTTTATGAAGAGTGCCCAATATGTGTGTTTTAAATAAAACCAATTTTTCTCCAAAAAAGATCCAACTTTTAATTATGCACCAATACAAGTTGTGAAAACCCAATTCTCACTTTAAACCAATTTTGTCTTGATTAATCCTAAACATGCATCTAGTGATTAAAGCAAGTTAAATAAAGTAAAGAATACTCACAACGCCGGATGTACGAAGAAAAAACCCAAAACGGGAAAATAACCTCAGACGGCCCAAGCCAGACAATCACTATGAACAATGATTTTATAAAGGCAGATTAACCTTACACTAAGACTCGATCCCCACGGGTCTTGACGCTCCTTCTGATCTTCAACCGTTCTTCAACAGTGCCCACGCAGAAATTCCGACTTCCACGATACCTGTCCATAACACACGCCTCCACGTATGTCTCGGTGTCCACCGATATGGCTTTGATTCGTCTACGATGTCGAACAAAAAGTCCTTCTCTTTTCTTCACCCCAAAACCCTTTGTGTTCAATGTATAGAACAAACAACTTTGGTGCATCAAGATCACTTAAACATATAAGAATGATAACTCGAATCTTTGCAAACTCTAAGAATGTCTTTAAGACTTTTAAACCTTAGAAAACATGTACCAAAACGTTTCTGGTTCTTAAAATAGTTTTCCAGAATGCACACATCCGAAACTATGATGAAAATACTGTTTAAATAGGATTTAAACGCCGCCTCGAAAAACGTGTTGTTCAAATGACTTGAGGAACTATTTCGAGCAACATGTCATCTCGTTCGAATGAGATTGGATTTCGTTTGAACGACAACGTGACTTTTTGACTTTTTGTTTAAAACGTTTCTTCCAATGAGAGATCCAAAAATGTCAAACTCTTTTACGAGCTTATCATCATAAAACGAAGTGTAAACCTTTTAAAACACTTAAAACCATTTTAAAATATTTTTCTTTATAAAAATTACATCCTTATCTTTTATAAAATAATTCAGAGCACCATTAATTATACGCATTCATAACTGAGTGATCTCGGAATGCAATTAACTTTGAAGACAAGTAAACTTGCACCAAATAAACATCGGCATGATTTAATTCTTTGAAGATTTGCCGCAACGTCTTCAATTTTTTCAATACGTCATAGACCAAGTGGGATCGTGACAAAATAAAAATCTCCCTATGATATATTACAAACACAGTTTTGTTCATGGAATTAAGTCAAAACAATATAGGGACTCAATTGGAAATTTATGACCTTACACTTTATTTATAAGGAATGAAAGTCTTTGTCTTCAAGAGTCATGACTATCGAATTTAACAGCCTTAATTAATTATGAAATGGTTTGTGACTATTAGATACCAACAGTCAAAAACCATTTCCGAACAGGCACAAGTAAAACCGAATTGGTTTACACGAACAAAAAAGTGACCACCCCTGAGCTATTGTGATCCCATCCGGACGAATCTTGGTAAACCTCTACCACTGCGGCTAGCGAAGTGCGCTGGCGCCTTTGCAGCCCACTACCCCGTATGCGCGCGCGTGAGGGCGCATGCATACGGTGCTTCACACCGTATTGGAGCTCTCTTGAATAGACCTCTTAAATGCTTGATGAAGTAACTCTTCATCTTCCATTTGTACTTATTAAATGCACGCTTTCTTTATATTTTTCCAATGTGGAACAAAGGTTCCCCACTTCTTTTATAGCTCAGTGGGTATCACTTAGCTTTACTCATTTTTTAATGTGGGACACTCTCCCTTTTATATTGACTTTGCTTCCCACTTTCATCCGCACACTTTCAATGTGGGACAAACTTTCACACACTAAGATTTTACCAACTTATTTTAAAAAATATCCAACACATAACAGAGGTAATTTGTTGCAACGAGTTTTATACCCAATGTTTCTCCCAAGTGGCCTCACTAAGATGCTGTCTTTCCACCTCTTTCTCAGTTTCTGCACGTTCTTTGACAAAGTAGGTCCTCCTGCTTTAGATATCCATTTAGATTAAAGCCTTGGGAGTTTAAATTCTCTTGGGTTCTATCACCTTCATCTTCGGACCAACTGTTAACAGAATCATCAAAATAAATATTTGAATTTATTTTCCTAGTGACAACATCCTTGTACGTGAGGGAAGGTGGCCCCATATCAGTAATGACTTCCAACTCAAGGGTTTTATTATGGGATGCAACATTGTTTTTCAGTATCCCCATCAATTTTTGCATGGCCAATATCGGTTGGTAATGCTTCTTGAGGACAACGCTGGTCCAGGTCCATGCACTCATCTGTAAAAGTATCATGCGAGTTTTTTTTCTTCTTATTACTTCTGAACAGACGACCTTATTCCTCCTTGGAAAAACCTTCATTAGTTCTTGAGGAATCACTGTTATTCTTTTGATTCTTGGAAATTTCATTGGTTATATCACTTTCTTGTTTCTCTTTCTTCCTTTTTTCCTAGTAAATCTTACACTATGATTTTACATTTTTTTTCCTCAGTTTAGATATTTAATCATTTCCCTTAAAATTTATAGTTGTTGTTCTTTTAGCCATTTATTTACCTATGAAAAATCATTTTCCCTTTTAACTAGAAGGAACATAATTCTTATTTTTAAGTAATAATTTAATTATTTAAAAAAATAACCTAAGGGGATAAAAAATAGATTTAAGTAAATTAAAAAGAGCTTAAATCGAAAACTTTGTTCTCCAATCCATATAAGAAACTAGAAAGAATATTCTCAAATCATGGAAAATAAGGATATATTTTGTTGTTTTAATAATTACAGATAATTGCTGCATATAATAAAAATTCCAACAAATCTTTGTAAATAAGCACTAAAATCAACAATAAATTTGAAATATTTTTAGTGGATAAAACATATTACATTGATTTTATTAAATAAAACATATCAAAATAAATAAATTCTTTTGAAAAGATCCAAACTCAAATTGGGCAAAAACTGCAAGAAAAAAGAAAAAAACAAGATTATAATGGGAATCAATATTTTTTTAATAAAATCAGTTAACCCAGATTTCTTTTAAACAAACGGATTGTAATAACCTTATTCTTATGCGAAGGACAAAACTGAAATATGAACGAAGAAAAGTTAGATCTAAAAAAGTTGTGTTAATTGCATAAGAATAAGGTCAAGGTTCTAAAAAACACGGGGCGTAATCAAGGCGTGGAGGCCAAGCCTTAAGCCATTGAAGTCTAGGCGGGTCTTAGGCATAAAAATGCATTAAAGTATTTTTAAATATTTTTTAATATTTTTTAACTATGACAACGCTATTAAAAATACTAAAATGGTACATACCTTAGTAATATGTCTGAATATTTGTATATTAAAATACTATTTTTAAAATATTAAAAAAAGAAAAGACAAAACTCGTGTTTTTTCGCGTCTTACTTCAAAAAAACTCTCATTTTTTCACGCATTACCCCTCCAAAATGCGCGTTTTTTTACGCCTTACCCCAAAAAACGCTGACCATCATTAACCATGCCTTAATCCATGTCTCGGGTCAAAACTGGGTGTATCTAAAAAGCCTCACGCCTAGGCACAATTTTTAGAACACTGAATAAGGTTAACAAAGTGAGTTATAGAAAAATAATATGTCCACCATTTTGTATACAATTTTGCATCATGTGTCTTAATATTTTGCAAAGAACATGGAACAAAAATGATTTATAAATGATCACCACCTTAGGAAGAGTGAAGGGCAGACCATAATGAGATGTCTATAATCTCAACATAGCTAATATAAAAAATGGCATCAAATGGATTTGACAGGTGAAGAGGCAAAAGATAATAAGATTAGTGTAGAGAGAGAAACAAAGGGCGTAATAGAGCAGGTTTATGATTTAATGGAGAGAGGAGGGTTAGGCTTTAATGTAGAGAGGGATTAGGTGAGTGAGAACAATGTAGAGAGCTAATACTAAAATGTATAGAAAGAGAGAGCCGTTCGGAAGAGAAATTTTGATTTAATAATGACATTTATGGGAGGACACGTGGCACAAAATGAAATGCTACCTCCGTTTTCATATTAAGTATTAGATTAGATAACCTTTTTTTAGCCCTGAAGTATATGCATGATGCTTATCTATAAATATAGTTAAGATGTGGGTAATCATAGATGTAACAAGAAGGAACCTAGAGTATGGAGGTAACATGGTGGAATATAGAGGTAACATGGTCATTTAATGCACTAACATCCTCACTAAAACTAAAGATGTTGGAGTTTTTATCAACTTGAGTTTGGTGACTACGTCTTGGAAGTGACCTCGGGGATGTGCTTTGGTGAAGATATCGGTAATTTGATCAGCAGAAGTGACAGAGAGGATATAACTAGTGTCACGAATAACATGTTGATATACAAAATGACAATCAATCTCAATGTTCTTGGTTCATTTATGAAGGACGTCATTGTGAGAAATTGGAAAAGAATTTTAGTTATCATAACAGAGGATGAGTCTACTAGAGGATGAGACCCCTGTATCTTCAAGTATCTAACGAAGCGAGATAAGTTCTTGTGTAGTATCGACAAGAGCACGATAATTGGCTTATATACTTGGCCGAGAAGTGACAAATTATTTCTTAGTTCGCCAAGCTATAAGTAAATTACCCAAAAAGAAGTAATAACCAATAGTGAGTCAACGATCAGTAGGATCTCCATCCCTCTCACCATCTAAATATCCTCTTAAAACTAAGGAGGAATGAGAAGAAAAATGAAGACCATGGAATATAGTACCCTTGCTATAGAGAATGATGCGTAAAATAACAGCGTAATGAGTTATTCGTAAAGTAGATAAGAACTGACTGATAATTTGAACTGCATAAGCAATGCCAGGATGAGTACCTATAAGGTATAAAAAACTACTAACCAACTGTCGATACAACACGGGATTAACGAGAGGAGTACCATCCAGGGAAGTAATACGAGTATTGGTTTCCAGAGAAGTATTGTTTGTCTTGAAATTTGTAAGACTAGCTCGAGCAATAATATCAGATGCGTACTTGGCCTGAGAGAGATAGTAACTATTTGAGGTCAATAATATTTCAAGGCCTAAGAAATAACTAAGAGGACCAAGATCTTTCATATCAAAGTGAGAACTGATTGAAAATTTAAACCCAAATATTTTTGCAATATCATCTCTAGTGGTGACCATATCATCCACGTATAATAGAAGAAGAGTGGTACCATAATCTGTCTTTTAAATAAAGAGACTAGATTTATGTGGACTGAAAGAGAAACCAAAGGTGGAAATAGTGGAGCTGAACTTGGCAAACCAAGCTCGAGGAGCTTATTTGAGACCATATAAGGCACGATGAAGTTCGTACACTTGCGATGGACAATTCCATTAAGAAATTTCTTTTTTGACATTCATTTAAAATAATGTCCATCTAGGAGCAGGAGCAATAGCAAGAAGAGTGTAAACTGAGGTAAGGCGAGCAACTAGAGGAGAAGTTTCTTTATAGTCAATTTTATATTCCTAAGTGAAGCCCTTTGAAACAAGACGAACTTTGTAATATTCAATAGACCCATACGAATGTGTTTTGATTTTATAAACCCTTTTATAACCAATAGCACTCTTGTTAGGAGGAAGAACGATAAGGTCCCATGTATGTGCTTGGAGTAGAGCTTATAATTACTTATTCATTTCTCACAGCCAATGGAGATCGAAACTTTGTTCTTTAAAAGATGATGCTTAATGAAGAGAAAATATCATGGAAAAACATTGGTAAGTTGGTCAGCAGGTTGGGATGAAGAAATTTTAGTGACAGGATCGCCAGAGGAGATAAAATCATTACGAGTAGTCGTGGTTGAGAGTTTATTAAAGGTGGTAACATTTGGATGAGGTGAGGTAGAGTTTGGGCAGGGAGTGATTATCGCGGGCTCATGAGTCAAGTCAAGTTCAATATCTAGGTCAGATGGAAAAAGATCGATAGTCGAATCAGTGAAAAAGGGAGATGAAGATGAGATGTGAAACTTAGAGATATAAGAAAACATTTAATATTCCCAAAAGATGACATAACGAGATATGCGAAGCCTTTTAAAAATAGGATTCCAATATCTATACCCCTTGTGTTCAATCCCATAACCCAAGAAACAACAAAGACGAGATCGTGGTTCCAGTTTTAAGTGTACATGAGGTTCAAGTACAACAAAACATGCACAACCAAAGACCTTGAGAAAATTATAGGCAAGGGATATACCAAACAAACAGTCATAATGGGAATACGATTAATGGTGTAAATAATTGCGAGAGATGCTTCACCCAAAATTCGCTTAGGATATGAACTCGAGATAAGAAGCGTCTGCACAGTGTCTAATATATGATGGTGTTTTCATTAGATACGACCACTTTATTGAGATGTACCAGGATAAGAATATTGAGACTAGTTCCCTGTTTATGAATAAATTGGAGAAAATTTATTTCTTTGTACTCCATGGCATTATTTGTGTGAAAAACTTTTATATGTCGAAAGAATTGAATGTGAACCATATTTTCAAAATCATAATAAATTTGTGATAATTCTGAGCGATTTTACATGAGATATATCCAAGTGAAACATGTGTAATCAGCAATAAAGGGAACAAAATATTTGGATCCTCCCATTGTGGTAAATATCAGAGTGTATAAGATCAAATTCAAGAGAAGAACTAAAATTAGTTCTATTAAATGGTAATGCTGGTTACTTTCCAAGTTGACAAGGGAGGAATGAAATACTTTCAATTTTAATTGTTCCTAATTGATCAGTTGAGGATAAGGAGCGGAGACATTCAACAACCTCATGACCTCAACGGGAATGCCATAAGGTGAGAGGTGAAGTGGAAGAGGTAGAAGCAGTAGTTGGAACCAAAGTGTTTTAGAGAGGGGTGTGAAGGTGTATGATCTCAAACATACAACCAACCTTATGACTTACCCCAAGAATTTTCCCTGTCTGTAGATCCTGCACATGATAACTAGAAAATAAGAAAATAACATTTAGTCTAAGATCACATAGTTAGTCAATTGAGATAAGATTAATAGTAAGTTTTGGAATGAAAAATGTGTAAGGGAGGAATGATTAGAAGTGGATACTTGACCAATGTGAGTAACAAGCAATAAAGAGCCATCAGCAGTGTGTATATCAGGTGTATGTGGAGCAGAGGGTGTTTAGAAAATAAGATTGTAGAATTAATAGCCATATGATTGCAATAAGCAAAATCAAAGAACTAAGAATTACCTGATATGACAGATATAATAATACCTAATGTGGATAAAACTTTTTTGAAATAGGTGGATGAAGGACCTCCGAAGAACTTATCACCTCAGTGGTCATAGCAGTTATGGATCTAAATGACTGAGAACGTTTGGGTGGTGGTTCTCGAGTTAAATTGGTACGAGATTTTCATATGGGTTGCAGGGACAATCATTTAAGTAGTGACCAAGCCATTACTTATAACAATGTTTTTAAGCGCGAGTACGACAAATCAGAAGCATATGGTAGGTCTTGTGGCAATAAGTGCATGAGTTCTGAGAATAGGATGATTGCCCATATTTAGGATAGTGAGTAAAAAGTACCGAATCTGTGGTTAGGAGTTTATAGGTGCCAAGTCTATTTTTTTTTATAAAGGAGTTCTAAAACAACACCTTCGAGTGATGGAAACGGGATTCAGTGAAGAAGATAGGCTCGAAGGGATTTAAAATGGTCATGAAGAGCCATTAGAAAGGTTATGATACATTATTGATTGCAGTAAGCAGTGAATTTTGAGGCATCAGATTAACATGCCCCCACAGTCTCAGAGAGAGCTAGTTAAGCCCATATAACATACATTTCAGATAATAAATCATTAATGGGTGATTCAATTGTTGATTTTACTGTAAAGGATGGTCAATAATTAATACTGATGAGCTAGGTCTGTTGTGGTGTAACCAATTTTGAGAAAATTCAAAACTTCTTTAGGTGTTTCAAATCGACCAAATTATTGATGTATGAAAGAGATTGACGTGTTACGGAACCATGTGATAATTTGACCAATTTTTCTATCCCAATCTTCTAAATGCTCAGTGAATTGATCATCATTTTAGGTTGTTCCTTTTTGTGGTGATGTGAGATCACCAGTTATAAGCCGCTAAACTTTACTACCTTTAAGAAATCTTGTCATTGTTTGGGATTAAGGGGTGTAATTAGGGTCATCGATTAGGGTGCTAATTGGATGAGAGACTTCGGATCAGTCCATAAGTTGGATAAAAGAACTTAACAAAAATACTACAAACTTAAATATTTATATATATTTAGAAAATATGGGTGCAAAAGGTAATACTTCAAAAGTGAAAAGATTAAGCAAGAGGCTAAATCGTGAGCGAGAGTAGATTTTTTTTAAGTAGTAGTAGTAGTAGTAGTAGTAGTATTAGTAGTAGTAGTAGTAGTAGTAGTAGTAGTAGTAGTAGTAGTAGTAGTAGTATTAGTAATAATAATAATAATAATTGTTGATACCAAATTTAGTCTGCTGGCGTGGATCAATTTTGTGGAGACACGTGTCAATCTATGTGGCATCCACAAACACTTTTTGAACAACACACTGACTCCGAGGAGCTTAATCTCCCCGACCAACTCAGGCGCTCCGAGCAACAAGTGTTCTCCGACGAACTTCATTGTATCGAGCAACTCATGCATACC
Source organism: Sambucus nigra (assembly GCA_949130495.1). NCBI lineage: Eukaryota > Viridiplantae > Streptophyta > Magnoliopsida > Dipsacales > Adoxaceae > Sambucus > Sambucus nigra. Next base: position 39,133,133 of record OX422208.1, on the reverse strand, counting down.
GAGCTACTTAGGCGGTCCGAGCAGCTTAGGCGCTCCGAGCTACATAGCGTACAAAGCACTCACACCAAGATAATCAAGAATACGACAGCGCATTAAATTCTCATTATTATCATACAGATGTACATATCTACTAGAGAACAACGCATTGTCCTTTCATTTTGTATAGCATCAAGGCTATAAATACTTTGTAACCTCCTCATCAGCAGGGAACTCGGAATTTCTTGGTAAAATCCATTATCGAGAATTCCAAACAAACAGTCAGCAATAACAAAAACAGTGGACGTAGGCCATTCTTTCAAGGATGAACCACTTTAAAAATCTTTGTCTTATTTATTTTATCTGTGATTGACTAATTAGAGATAACTAATTTTTTACATCAACAGATTGGCGCCGTCTGTGGGAAACGACTATAATTATCGTTTTTCACCAAAACCATTCATCATCAATGGCTGATCATCCAGAATCCAGTAATCAAAATGCTGGGATTCCTTCAAATCCATCTACTCCTTCAAATGTCCAAGATCTGGCTGGTATAATGGCTAATTTAGCCCAGGGCTAGACGGCCATGCAAGAGACCATGCGACAACTCATGAAAACTATCCAAGGTGGAACGCCGGCCCAGTAAGGATAGCGAAGCATTCAGAGAAATACCCGGTTACCTTCTTTGCGAACTAGGCGAACGTTATTTTTCAGAGGAATCTCAATCCAGACGCACTGATTCATATCGTACTAAGAGATCTCATGATCCTTCTTATCAGCCTGGACGTACTTCCTCGGTACGAGCTACAAGCACTCAATAAAACATCACTCTATCTCCAGAAAGGATAAGTACTCTTAAAAGGTTGAGTAGAGTCTCTCATTTTGATCATTTGGGTCCTAGGAGGAATTGAAGTCTCCCTAGGATTGTGCCGAGGAACTCTCAACGACCATCTAATTTAAAGGAAGGCTCTGCCCAATCACGACCAGCTGCTCGTCATGAAAAATCCCAAGAGGCAGATTCAACACGATCAGTTGCTCGAACCAATAGGATCGAGGAAGGAAATGATGCTTGGAAGGGCTCAATTCAAAGGTTGGAAGATAGATTAGGGGAGATGGTCAAAACCAAGAACCCTCTACAAAGGACTTTTGTCCGAAGGACACCATTTGTACAAGCAATCGTGGATTTTCCTACACCATCAAAATTCAAAGCTCCTGTACTAACACCAAAATACGATGGAAAAATTGATCATGTTCTCCACATAGAGCAATACCAAGCTGCTGTTGATATATATGCAGTTCCAGGTGAGATAAGATGCAGGGAATTTTCAGGAACTCTTACCGGATCTGCTCAAATATGGTATAACAATCTTCCTCGGGGGAAGATTACGACTTTCTTTCAACGGGCTGAGCTCTTTGTTAGAAATTTCTATTTTGGAGCAAAATCTGTTAAACGAGGAGCACACTTGTTGAGTGTTAGGCAAAAGGCATGTGAAAGCACCAGGGATTACATTACTCATTTCAATAACGAGAAACTGGAAGTAATGGATTATGAGGAGAAAACTGTTATTACTGCTTTAATGAGTGGACTATTGCCCAATAAATTGTACTATATTTTGGCCAAAGATCCGCCCAGGACCATGGCAGAACTGATGGCAAAAGTATCCAAAATCATGAATGCCGAGGAAGCTATGGCTGCGAAGAAGAATATAGACACTAAGGAGACCAAAGTTGAGGCCGATAAAGTTGAGAAGAAGGAGCAGAAGAGCAATGATGGCAACAAGCAATTAAAAGCAAAGCAGGCATTGGAACAACTGAAGAAATTTGGAAATTATACTTCTTTGAAGGTAGATATAAACCACATTCTGGAGGAGATTAAGAACAGCGAGAAGCTAAACTGGCCTAAAAAAATGAAGGCAGATCCTGACAAGAGGAATAAGTCCAAATATTGCGAGTTCCATAAGGACCATGGTCACACGACCAAAAACTGCATATCTCTCCAGAATAAAATTGAAGCACTCATTAGATGAGAAAGATTGACCAAGTATGTCGATCGTCAAAACGGTGGTCGAAACAGAGAATGAGGAAGGCAGAGGTCTAAATCTCCTCTTCAAACAAAAGAAGACAAGAAAAGAGATCATGCAGATGACCCAGAAGACGACCCCGATCTCCCCAAAAGACCAAGATAGCCAGAACGTGAGGTATTTTTAATTCGTTTTGGATCATTTTATTGCAATGTTATTATAGGTGGAGATGCAGGAGGTGGAGACCTTACGGAAGAGAGGAAAGCTTACCTCAATGAGGCTCAAGCTTGTTCATACATTCAACGTATAAATCTAGCTGAAGATGATCACCCGAGGAAGGTGAACAAAGATAAATTTGTCATCGGTTTCTCTAAGAACGACCTCGCAGGTGTGCTATATCCTCATGATGACCTATTGGTGATCAAAATGAGGATGAAGGAAGTAGTGATTTCGTGAGTATTGGTGGATAGCGGAAGCTTGGCAGATATTATGTTCTACCCATGTTTTGATAGTTTGAACCTAAAGTTATCCCAGTTGGAGCCATATCATCGGCCCCTCCTCGATTTTACTGGCAATAAAGTTTTTCCACTTGGGACGATCAAGTTGGATATGTTCATCAGTACATGGCCAGCTTGTCGAACAGAAAGAGTGCGCTTTTTCATGATGGATAAAAATGTCCAATCAGCTTATAATATCATTATGGGAAGAGTAGGTTTGAAAAAGTTAGAAGCACTACCATTCACGGTACATCAATGTTTAAAATTCCCAACCAACTTTGGAGTGGGAGTGGTGAAGGGCGAGCAAAAAGTAGCTCAGGAATACTACTATTCATCTACCGAGCAAGAAGAATGTGAAGAATCCAGGAAGAAAACTACTACTTATCAGGTAGATGAGATAGAAGATGCAGAGATTAAGACTTTAGACCCAAGAGATGAGTCTCAGCTCGTTAAGGGTCAAATCATGGAGGCTATTGAAAATATCATTCTGGACGACGAACATCCAGAATGAATAACTCAAATCGGTGCGTCACTAGATGTGTCAATAAAGTAAGAGCTGATAGCGTTTCTAAGAAGCGGAAAGCAGACTTTTGCATGGAGTCACGAAGATATGTCAGGGATAGACCCAAATTTCTTATGTCACGAGCTCAATGTGAATAAGGAAATCAAGCCAGTGAAGCAACGACGAAGAGTGTTCATCCCTGAAAAGAACCAAGTTATATAAAAAGAGGTCGAGAAGCTTCAGAAAGCCTGTTTTATTGAGGATGTAAAATATCCCGATTGGCTAGCTAATGTGGTGATAGTGAAGAAGAAAAACAACAAGTGGAGGATGTGCGTGGACTTCACTGATCTTAATAAAGCTTGTCCAAAGGATCATTTCCCTCTGCCTCGGATCGATCAATTGGTGGATGCCACCTCGGGACACGAACTGTTGAGTTTCATGGATGGTTATTCTGGTTACAACCAGATTAAAATGAAGCCTGGAGATAGGGAGAGTACCTCTTTTATCACCCCAAGGGGAACTTATTGTTATAATGTTATGCATTTCGGACTTAAAAATGCAGGTGCAACATATCAGCGGTTGATGAACAAGGTGTTTGCAGACCAAATCAGTCACAATATGGAAATTTGTGTTGACGATATGCTGACGAAGAGCAAGAAAGCTACTGATCATCTAATTGACCTAAGACAGACCTTTGATCAACTAGATAAATATCAAATGAAGTTGAACCCTACCAAATGCATATTCGGAGTACGAGAAGGCATGTTTCTCGGGTATACTATCAACCAACAAGGTATTGAAGCAAACCCTAAAAAGATCAAAGCTCTATTGGAGCTACAATATCCAATAACGAAGAAGGAAGTGCAAAGTCTCACAGGACGAGTTGCAGCACTTAATAGATTTATGTCACGAGCAACTGATAGATGTCTCCCATTCTTCAAAACACTATGAAAAATGTTTGAATGGAATGACGAATGCGAGAAGGTCTTTCAAGAGTTGAAGAAATACCTGGGAGCACCTCTATTATTTTTCAGACCAGTGATGGGAGAAAGACTATACTTGTATCTAGCAGTTTCAAAACACGCAGTGAGCTCTACGTTAGTAAGAATGGAGGATAGAGTGAAAAAACCAATTTATTACACTAGCAAGGCCTTCCGAGGAGCAGCGATCAGATATCCAAGACTGGAAAAGTTAGCACTAGCGCTGATCGAAGCGAGTAGAAGAATGAGGCCATACTTCCAAGCTCATATGATAGTCATGTATACTGATATGCCATTAAGACAAGCTCTTCATAAATCAGAAAAATCGGGGAGATTGATGTACTGGGCAGTAGAACTTGGTGAATATGACATATTTTATGAACCTAGATCGTCGCTTAAAGGGAAGGCAGTGGCAGATTTTATCGCAGAGTTCACCTATCCTGACACCTCCGAAGAGCAGAAGTTGAATACCGACCAGCCTGTGGATGTTACAAGATCATCAAATTTAAACCCCAGCCAACTTAGGTCGGTTGACGAGCAAGAGAAGATGGTCGACGAGAAGTAAGAAATGCTAGAGGAGGATATAAGGAAGCAACAAATATTCCACCGAGGAACTTTGTCCGATCAAAACTTTGAGGATGAGGTACCTATATGGAATCTTTATGTGGATGGCTCATCTTGCACTACAGGCTGTGGGGCAGGGATTATTTTAAACAGCCCGGATGAGATCGATGTGGAGTATGCTCTGCGCTTCTAATTTAAGGCTTCTAATAATGAAGATGAATATGAAGCTATGATTGTAGGTCTTAGTTTAACAAAAATCATGAAGGCAGAGCATGTCATTGTATTCAGTGATTCACAGTTAATCGTAAATCAAATGTTGGGAGTATACGCAATAAAAAGAGAATTAATGATCAAGTGTCATGCGAAAGCAATGGAGATTGTATCGAGCTTTAACGCGGTGCAGTTAATTAGAATATCAAGATTGGAGAATGCAAGAGCAGATGCCTTAGCTCAGTTAGCCTCAGCCACACGCACCGAGCTATGAAGAATAATCCCAATAGAAATCTTGGATAGCAGGAGCATTGACAAAGATATGATGATGAATTTCATTACCCTTAATTTAGGACCATCTTGGATGGATTCCATCAGGGCCTATATTAAGGAGGGGGCATTACCAACTGATAAACTCGCAGCTAAGAAATTAAAGTTTAAAGTTGCTCGTTATGTATGGCATTTTATATAGACGAGGAATTATAGCAGGTTTGCAAATATGTGTCCACCCCTCCGAGGTGAAAAATTTTATCGAAGAGGTCCATGAAGGGTCTTGTAGAGCCCATGTAGCAGGTCGGACACTCTTGTAAAGAATGACAACGCAAGGGTATTACTGACCGACGATGAGAGCTGATTGTGTAGCTTATGCCAAGAAATGTGATAAATGTCAACGTTTCTCCTCTATCCGAAGAACTCCTCAAGCATTGCTAACACCCATCACGTCTCCTTGGCTATTCTCCATATGGGGAATAGACTTGGTCGGGCCGCTTCCAACGACCCGAGGAAGATTTAAATACCTCGTGGTCACTGTAGATTATTTTACTAAATGGGTAGAAACTGAGCCTCTTATTGATATGACGTATGACAAGGTGTGTCAATTTATTTGGAAGAATATCATTTGTAGATATGGTCTTCCCCATGCATTCATCACAGATCATAGAACTCAGTTCGACAACGAGGAGTCCATTACATATTGTCATCAGTCAAACATATTGAAGACCCATTCTGCACCAGGCCATCCCCAGAGCAATGGACAAACTGAGGTGACGAACAGAACGCTACTGAACGGTTTAAAAAAATGACTGGATGATGCGAAGGCAAATTGGATTAATGAGCTACATTCTGTGCTGTGGGCTTATCGTACTACACCGCGAGAAGCAATAGGAGTATCTCCATACATGTTGACATTTGGAAGTGAAGTTGTTATACCTGCCGAGTTGGGCCTCCCCACACACAGGGTGCTGAATTTTAATTCTCCTATCAGTGACTTGATGAGGCGATTAGATCTAGATATGCTCGAGGAAGTTAGAGAAGAAGCAGTAATCAGTAATGCTGCATACCAACAATGAACAACTCTGTTTTACAACAAGAGGGTAAAGAAGTGCGATTTGAAGGAAGGAGACTATGTGCTAAAGAAAGTAATTCAAAAGCACAATAAACTGGAAGCTAACTGGCATGGACCCTACAGAGTAACAGAGGTTGTTCGATCGGGAACATACAGGATTGAAACCTTAGAGGGAGAAGAATTTAAGAATGCATGGAATGCAGAGCATCTACGTAAGTATTATCAGTAGTTGGGGATTCCTATGTAAATGAAGTTTTCTTCAGTATGAATAAAGTGTTGAATATTTTACCTAGTTCTCCCTTTTTGTTGAAATTTTTCGGAGTATTCGTGTTACATACTATGCATCAAGTTCAGAATTAATCTCCTCCAACTCCGGTTGGTCGGGAACAAACATCCACCAACTTCGGTTGGTCGGCAAATTAATCTCCTCCAACTTCGATTGGTCGGGAACAAATATCCACCAACTCCGGCTGGTCGGCAAATTAATCTCTTCCAACTCCGGCTGGTCGGCAACAAATATCCATCAACTTTGGTTGTCGACAAATTAATCTCTTCCAACTCCGGTTGGTCGGGAACAAATATCCACCAACTCCAGTTGGTCGACAAATTAATCTCCTCCAACTCCGGTTAGTCGGGAACAAATATCCATCAACTTCGATTGGTCGGCAAATTAATCTCTTCCAACTCTGTTTGGTTGGGAACAAATATCCACCAACTCCGGTTGGTCGGTAAATTAATCTCCTCCAACTCCAGTTGGTCGGGAACAAATATCCATCAACTCCGGTTGGTCGACAAATTAATCTCCTCCAACTTCGGTTGGTCAGGAACAAATATCCATCAACTCCGGTTAGTCGGAAAATTAATCTCCTTCAACTCCGAATTGTTCGGGAACAAATATACACCAACTCCGGTTGGTCGACAAATTAATCTCCTCTAACTCCGTTTGATCGGGAACAAATATCCATCAACTTCGATTGGTCGGTAAATCAATTGCAATCAACTTCGGTTGGTTAAATTAAGCAGGATCATGGGATGTAAGTCGTTTCATTGCTTAGAATCAAAGAGTGATAATAATAAAAAAAATTAAACAGAATGGCATATCAAAATATGAATGTATTCACAAACAAAGACATTCTGCAAAAGACTTAGAAGAAAATAAAATATAAAAAGATGAAAAAATTTCTTCATTCAAATTAAGAAGAACTACATATGCTGTGAAAATTACAAATCATTACATCAAAGACCCTACTCTATTGGTTTTTTCCCTTCTGCCTTTGAAACAGGTTCTACTCCAGCAGGAGGATCATCTAAGGCATAAGGAGAGTTTATGAAATTTGCATCTCAAAGCATTCAAACATTCATCACTGATGGCCTATCAAGCAAATGCTCTGGACGAGATATGTTAAAATTTAAATGAAGGATGTAATCGCCGAGGTACTTTGAGATCAAGCACTGAGGAATTGCCCGAGCAAGGATCCAACTCATGTCGAGCTTAAAAGGAGGCACGGGCAACTCAAGTAATCCAGGATCATAATAATCCCATAAGTAGTGACCCTGCTCCAATTTCAACACACCCAGTGCATTCAGTCATCCTTGCTTGTACCCCTCGTTATTTGACTGCTGGATCCGATCATCAAGATGGTAGAGGGCTTCATTATAACCAGCCATCCAAAACTCTCTAGGTTGTTTATGGAATTGGTAATTCAATCTCTCCAGCTGCTCGTGAAGATTCTTCACTAGATTTTCTTTATTTTCCAAGGCAGAGCTTTGTGTGGAAAGTTGCTCGTTGAGGTTCAGAATCTTCTTAGACATCTCTGCTAAGGCTTGGTTCTTCGCCATCAACTGGAATGCCTGATTCTCCAAGGCTGGTTGAGTCCTCGCCTCTTTAATTGAAATTCGAGCAGCTCTCTCTCGTCCCCAAGAAGAAGACCTTGCTCGTCCACGAGTAGACGAGGAGGGTCCAGCCCTTTTTAAAGTTTCCAAATCATCTCTTAAGTTGGCATTCTCTACCTCCAAGAAAGAGAAACCTTCATCATTGACAGGGACCAAGGCTCCTGAGGAAGACGCTGCAGATTGTAGTTGAGATATCTCCTCTCACAAAACATTGTTCTCTTGCTCCAATAGTTTAGCGATTTGCCTGTGCTCTTCAACCTTAAGTTTCAGAATGCTCTCCTTCTTCTCATAAGAAGCGATAAACTTATCATATCCTTTGTCAGCATTTAGTTGATGATATTTTTTCTCATACCCCTGATGCAAAAGGGTACAAGACTCCTTATATTGTTGTTAAAGTTCCTCGATGGTACCCTGTAGATCTTCAATCATCTCGTAATATGCCACATTATTAGCAACAGCTCGATCGAGCAAGCACTTTAGATATTGATAAGCTTCGATTGCTCGTTCAGAAGTATTTGGACTAAGGATGTCGATGATTTGAGCTTCATTCAGATCTGCATGACCAGCTTTGAAGTAGTCATTGCATTTTTTTCATCAATGTTGTGTCATTGGTTGATAAGAGCTCCATCCTGGCCATAAACTAGCAAAGAGAAGCCATAAACAGGATCAATAAATGATAAAGACAAGGTAAGAAGAAGAAAGTCAATATGAACAACTAAAAGTTTGAATTTTTATTCATCAAAAGGTAAATACAAAGTTCATGGTTACATTCAAAAGGAATAACAAAATTAAAACCCGAGCAACTTTACACCTTCTACTTGTGTTTTACAACTTCCTCGGAAAGCTGGGATGAGGAGATTGGTTGCTCAGAAGATAGTGGCAGTTGCTCGGCTGAAGTACTGGTGGGCTGAAGTTGCTCGTAGAAAGTCTGAACAACTGGAACAGGAGGAACTTGGTCTCCAATCATCATGGAAGATTCCTCTAAGTCATCTTCGTCCTCTTCTTCTTCCCCAGGAGAGGGAGGAGGTCCATGAGTGTGTTGGTGGAATAATTTTAAATTCTCAGCTACCTTCATCTCTTTTAAAGCAGTAACCCATCCATCCCTGAAGTACTTGAGGCTGGCGTACTCCATTTGCGAGGTCATGGCAGCCAGGCCCTTGTTCCAGCCTTTGTCCCAACCAGCACTGAACGATTTCTTAACAGCCTTTTTCCTTTTTTCTTTCTCCGAGGAGGTCCTTTCCCTAAGGATCTCCTCGACAGCTTTCAACTTTCCTTCCACCTCCTCCTTCTGGCGATCAACCTCATGAAGTCTACCAACTCTCTCTTCAGCAGTTTTGAGCTTATTCTCAAGCTCCTCAGCATTCTTGAGCTTCTCCTCAATCTCTTTATTCTTCTTCTCAAACTCTTTCATCTTCTTTTCCACCCCCTTGGAGGCCTCCACATCTCGATCTCTCTCTTGCTCGATGGACTTGAGTTTCTTCTCCCAAGCCACTTTATCCTCTTCATACTTTTGACAAAAGTCCTTTAAGGACTGAGTTAGACCGACAAAAGCTTCCTCTATACCTCCTGAGGAGCTTGAAGCTTTAATAGCCTCATCCTTCTTCCACTACACCAAAAATAGGATTCTGGCACGATTTAAAACGGTTCTAGATCAAATCTGGCACGATTTTGAACTGTGCTAGAATCAGGTGTTCCAAAATGGGAATTTTTTTCTGGCACGGCTCAAAAGTGTGCCAGATTCAGCCAAACAGGAACACTTCTGGCACACTTTTAAACCGTGCCAGAATTTGATATTTCTGGCACACTTTTGGCACAGTTTTTAACTGTGCCAGATTCAGCCAAAAAGGAACACTTCTGGCACACTTTTAAACCGTGCCAGAAATTGGTATTTCTGGCACACTTTTGGCACAGTTTTTAACTGTGCCAGATTCAGCCAAAAAGGAACACTTCTGGCACACTTTTAAACCGTGCCAGAATTTGGTATTTCTGCCACAATTTTTAACTGTGCCAGATTCAGCACAGTTTAAAAAAATTTGACACAGTTCAAAACCGTGCCAAAATATGATACACTTTTGCCACGGTTTTGAACTGTGCCAATTTTTTTATTTAAAAAAAAATATTTGAAAGCACAAAATTCACAAATTAATAATATTGCGCGTTATTAATAAACTAATGTACATACAAATTTCAAAATATTACAAGTCTTTAACAGCTCACAGGCCCAAAAATTGGGCAAAGTTTCCTCTATTTTCTGGACATTCCAAAACCTGTTAATACAAAACCTGCCTAACATAAAGCTCGCACAGCCACAAAATATAACAATTAACTTACAAAAGCCCCTCATGGCCATAAAAGTCAATAATAAAACAACAAAAGACCGTACGATCATGACATAAAAAAATGGAATCATTAATAAACCCCTTGTTGTAAACCACTAAGCTGTTTGTGTTTTCCACGTGAATAAAAGCCAACGATAAACTGTTATCCTGTAAAAAAAATAGAATACAAAAAAGATACGATATTAGTAACCCAATAATTTACAAAAAAAAATACACATAACAAAAAAATTACATATATGAGTGGAAATTATTGTCATACTCATAAACCGGGAGACCCGGAACTATGCGGTCAGTTCATACAAGTTACACTGGTCCCGTGGGAGGTGTTCATGCCTCCTATGGGGTCGATTGGGGGCATGTTTGGGTTTTCACCCTGTTTGGGTTTTCACCCTTTAACGGCATGTTTTTAACTCTAAGTGTGATTTTTACAAATTATCTTCATACTCTCAAACCGGGAGACCCGGGACTACGCGGTCACTTCCTACAAGTTACATTGCTCCCGTGCGAGGTGTTCGTGCCTCCTACGGGGTCGTTTGGGGTTTAGTTTTGGTTTTCACCCTTTGACGGCTTGTTTTTAACTAAGTGTCATTTTTGCAAATTATCATCATACTCTCAAACTGGGAGACCCGGGACTACGCGGTCAGTTCCTACAAGTTACATTGGTCCCGTGCGAGGTGTTCGTGCCTCCTACGGAGTCGATTGGGGGCCGATTTGGGTTTTTACCCTTTAACGGCCTGTTTTTAACTCTAAGTGTGATTTTTGCAAATTATCGTCATACTCTCAAATCGGAAGACCCGGGACTATGTGGTCAGTTCCTACAAGTTACATTGGTCCCGTGCGAGGTGTTCGTGCCTCTAACGGGGTCGTTTGGTGGACGATTTTTGTTTTCACCCTTTAACGGCATGATTTTAAATCTAAGTGTGATTTTTGTAAATTATCAGCATACTCACAAACCGAAAAACCCGGGACTACGCGGTCAATTCCTATAAGTTACATTGGTCCCGTGCGAGGTGTTCGTGCCACCTACGGGGTCGATTGATGGCCGGTTTAGGTTTTCACCCTTTAACGGAATTTTTTTAATTCTAAGTGTGATTTTTGCAAATTATCATCATACTCTCAATTCGGGAGACCCGGGACTACGCGATCAGTTCCTATAAGTTACATTGGTCCCGTGCGAAGTGTTCGTGCTTTCTACGGGGTCGTTTGGGGGCCGGTTTGGGTTTTCACCCTTTAACGGCATGTTTTTAACTAAGTGTGATTTTATAAATCATCGTCATACTCTCAAACCAGGAGACCCGGTACTACACGGTCAGTTCCTACAAGTTACATTGGTCCCGTGTGAGGTGTTCGTGCCTCCTACAGGGTCGTTAGGCGGCTGGTTTGGGTTTTCACCCTTTAACGACATTTTTTAAGTCTAAGTGTGAGTTTTGCAAATTATTGTCGCACTTTCAAACTGGGAGACCCGAGACTACGCGGTCAGTTCCTACAAATTTCATTGGTCCCGTGAGAGGTGTTCGTGCCCCCTGCGGGGTCATTTGGTGGTTGGTTTGGGTTTTCACCCTTTAACGACTTGTTTTTAAAGTTAAGTGTTAATTTTTGCAAATTATCATCAAATTCTCAAATCGGGAGATCCGGGACTACGCGGTCAGCTCCTACAAGTTACATTGGTCCCGTGCGAGGTGTTCGTGCCTCCTACGGGGTTGATTGGGGGCCGGTTTGGGTTTTTATCCTTTAACGGCCCGTTTTTAACTCTAAGTGTGATTTTTGTAAATTATCGTCATACTCTCAAACCGGGAGACCCGGGACAATGCGGTCCGTTCCTATAAGTTACATTGGTCCCATGCGAGGTGTTTGTGCCTCCTACGGGGTCGTTTGGGGGTTGGTTTGGGTTTTCACCCTTTGACGGCTTGTTTTTAACTAAGTGTGATTTTTGTAAATTATCATCATACTTTCAAACCGGGAGACCCGGGACTACGCGGCCAGTTCCTACAAGTTACATTGGTCCCGTACGAGGTGTTCGTGCCTCCTACGGAGTCGATTCGGGGTCGGTTTGGGTTTTCACCCTTTAACGGCATGTTTTGAACTCTAAGTGTGATGTTTGCAAATTATCGTCATACTCTCAAACCAGGAGACCCGAGACTACGCAGTCAGTTTCTACAAGTTACATTGGTCCCGTGCGAGGTGTTCGTGCCTCCTACGGGGTCGTTTGGGGGGCGGTTTGGGTTTTCACCCTTTAACGGCATGTTTTTAACTCTAAGTGTGTTTTTTACAAAATATCGTCATACTCTCAAACCGGGAGACCCGGGACTACGCGATCAGTTCTTATAAGTTACATTGGTGCCGTGCGAGGTGATCGTGCCTCCTACAGGGTTGTTTGGGGGTTGATTTAAATTTTCACCCTTTAACGGCATGTTTTTAAGTTTAAGTGTTGATTTTTGTAAATTATCGTCATATTCACAAATCGGGAGACCCGGGACTACGCTGTCAGTTCCTACAAGTTACATTGGTCCCGTGCGAGGTGTTAGTGCCCCCTACGGGGTCATTTGGTGGTTGGTTTGGGTTTTCACCCTTTAACGGCTTGTTTTTAAAGGTAAGTGTTGATTTTTGCAAATTATCGTCATACTCTCAAACCGGGAGACCTGGGACTACGCGGTCAGTTCCTACAAGTTACATTGGTCCCGTGCGAGGTGTTCGTGCCTCCTACGGGGTTGATTGGGGGCCGGTTTGGGTTTTCATCCTTTAACGGCCTGTTTTTAACTCTAAGTGTGATTTTTATAAATTATCGTCATACTCTAAAACCGGGAGATCCGGGACTATGCGGTCAGTTCCTACAAGTTACATTGGTCCCGTGCGAGGTGTTCGTGCCTCCCACGGGGTCGTTTGGGGGTTGGTTTGGGTTTTCATCCTCTGACGGCTTATTTTTAACTAAGTGTGATTTTTGCAAATTATCATCATACTCTCAAACCGGGAGACCCGGGACTACGCGGTCAGTTCCTACAATATACATTGGCCCCGTGCGAGGTGTTCGTGCCTCCTACGGGGTCGATTGGGGGCCGGTTTGGGTTTTCACCCTTTAACGACCTGTTTTTAACTCTACGTGTGATTTTTGCATATTATCGTCATACTCTCAAATCGGGAGACCCGGTACTACGCGGTCAGTTCCTACAAGTTACATTGGTCCCGTACGAGGTGTTCGTGCCTCCTATGGGAACGATTGGTGGCCGGTTTGGGTTTTCACCCTTTAACGGCCTGTTTTTAACTCTAAGTGTGATTTTTGCAAATTATCGTCATACTCTCAAACCGGGAGACCCGGGACTATGTGATCAGTTCCTAAAAGTTACATTGGTCCCGTGCGAAGTATTCGTGCCTCCTATGAGGTCGTTTGGGGGCCGATTTGGGTTTTCACCCTTTAACGGCTTGTTTTTAACTCTAAGTGTGATTTTTGCAAATTATCGTCATACTCTCAAACCGGGAGACCCGGGACTATGCGGTCAGTTCCTACAAGTTACATTGGTCCCCTGCGAGGTGTTCGTGCCTCCTACGGGGTCGATTGGGGGTCAGTTTGGGTTTTCCTCCTTTAACGACCGGTTTTTAACTCTAAGTGTGATTTTTGCATATTATTGCCATACTCTCAAACCGGGAGACCCGTGACTACGCGATCAGTTCCTAAAAGTTACATTGGTCCCATGCGAGGTGTTCGTGCCTCCTACGAGTTCGATTGGGGGCCGATTTGGGTTTTCACCCTTTAATGGCCTGTTTTTAATTCTAAGTGTGATTTTTGTAAATTATCGTCATACTCTCAAACCGGGAGACCCGGGACTACGCGGTCAGTTCCTACAAGTTACATTGGCCCCGTGCGAGGTGTTCGTAACTCCTACGGGGTCGTTTGGGGGTTGGTTTGGGTTTTCACCCATTGATGGCTTATTTTTAACTAAGTGTGATTTTTGCAAATTATCCTCATACTCTCAAACCGGGAGACCAGGGACTACGCCGTCAGTTCCTACAAGTTACATTGGTCCCGTGCGAGGTGTTCGTGCCTCCTACGGGGTCGATTGGGGGCCGGTTTGGGTTTTCACCCTTTAACGGCCTGTTTTTATCTCTAAGTGTGATTTTTGCAAATTATCGTCATACTCTCAAACCGGGAGACCCGAGACAATGCGGTCAGTTCCTACAAGTTACATTGGTCCCGTGCGAGGTGTTCGTGCCTCCAACGGGGTCGTTTGGTGGCCAATTTTTGTTTTCACCCTTTAACGGCATGATTTTAAATCTAAGTGTGATTTTTGCAAATTATCGGCATACTCTCAAACCGAAAGTCCCAGGACTACGCGATCAATTCCTACAAGTTACATTGGTCCCGTGCGAGGTGTTCGTGCCACCTATGGGGTCGATTGGGGGCCGATTAAGATTTTCACCCTTTAACGAAATTTTTTTAATTCTAAGTGTGATTTTTGCAAATTATCATCATACTCACAATCCGGGAGACCCGGGACTACGCGGTCAGTTCCTATAAGTTACATTGGTCCCGTGCGAAGTGTTCGTGCTTCCTACGGGGTCGTTTGGGGGCCGGTTTGGGTTTTCACCCTTTAACGGCATGTTTTTAACTAAGTGTGATTTTACAAATCATCGTCATACTCTCAAACTGGGAGACCCGAGAATACGCGGTCAGTTCCTACAAGTTACATTGGTCCCGTGCGAGGTGTCCGTGCCTCCTACAGGGTCGTTTGGCTGCTGGTTTGGATTTTCACCCTTTAACGGCATTTTTTAAGTCTAAGTGTGATTTTTGCATATTATCGTCATACTCTCAAACTGGGAGACCCGAGACTACGCGGTCAGTTCCTACAAATTTCATTTGTCCCGTGCGAGGTGTTCGTGCCCCCTGCGGGGTCATTTGGGGGTTGGTTTGGGTTTTCACCCTCCAACGGCTTGTTTTTAAAGTTAAGTGTTGATTTTTGCAAATTATCTTCATATTCTCAAACCGGGAGATCCGGGACTACGCGGTCAGTTCCTACAAGTTACATTGGTCCCGTGCGAGGTGTTCGTGCCTCCTACGGGGTTGATTGGGGGTCGGTTTGGGTTTTCATCCTTTAACGGCCTGTTTTTAACTCTAAGTGTATTTTTGCAAATTATCGTCATACTCTCAAACCGGGAGACCCAGGACTATGCGGTCAGTTCCTATAAGTTACATTGGTCCCGTGTGAGGTGTTTGTGCCTCCTACGGGGTCGTTTGGGGGTTGGTTTGGGTTTTCACCCTTTGACGGCTTGTTTTTAACTAAGTGTGATTTTTGTAAATTATCATCATACTCTCAAACCGGGAGACCCGGGACTATGCGGCCAGTTCCTACAAGTTACATTGGTCCCGTGCGAGGTGTTCGTGCCTCCTACGGAGTCGATTGAGGGCCGGTTTGGGTTTTCACCCTTTAACGGCCTGTTTTTAACTCTAAGTGTGATTTTTGCAAATTATCATCATACTCTCAAACCGGGAGACCCGGGTCTAGGCGGTCAGTTCCTACATTACATTGGTCCCGTGCGAGGTATTCGTGCCTCCAACGGGGCCGTTTGGGGGTTGGTTTCGGTTTTCACCCTTTGACGGCTTATTTTTAACTAAGTGTGATTTTTGCACATTATCGTCATACTCTCAAATTGGGAGACCCTTGACTATGCGGTCAGTTCCTACAACTTACATTGGTCCCGTGCGAGGTGTTCGTGCCTCCTACGGGGTTGTTTGGGGGCCGATTTTGGTTTTCACCCTTTAACGGCATGTTTTGAACTCTAAGTGTGATTTTTGCAAATTATCATCATACTCTCAAACCGGGAGACCCGGGACTACGCAGTCAGTTTCTACAAGTTACATTGGTCCCATGCGAGGTGTTCGTGCCTCCTACGGGGTCGTTTGGGAGGCGGTTTGGGTTTTCACCCTTTAACGGCATGTTTTTAACTCTAAGTCTGATTTTTACAAAATATCGTCATACTCTCAAATCGGGAGACCCGGGACTACACGGTCAGTTCTTATAAGTTACATTGGTCCCGTGCGACGTGCTCGTGCCTCCTACGGGGTTGTTTGGGGGTTGATTTGGATTTTCACCCTTTAACGGCATGGTTTTAGTTTAAGTGTTGATTTTTGCAAATTATCGTCCTATTCACAAACCGGGAGACCCGGGACTACACTGTCAGTTCCTACAAGTTACATGGGTCACGTGCGAGGTGTTCGTGCCCCCTGCGGGGTCATTTGGTGGTTGGTTTGGGTTTTCACCCTTTAACGGCTTATTTTTAAAGTTAAGTGTTGATTTTTGTAAATTATTGTCATACTCTCAAACCGGGAGATCCGGGACTACGCGGTCAGTTCCTACAAGTTACATTGGTCCCGTGCGAGGTGTTCGTGCCTCCTACGGGCTTGATTGGGGGTCGGTTTGGGTTTTTATCCTTTAACGGCCTATTTTTAACTCTAAGTGTGATTTTTACAAATTATTGTCATACTCTCAAACCGGGAGACCCGAGACTATGCGGTCAGTTCCTAAAAGTTACATTGGTCCCGTGCGAGGTGTTCGTGCCTCCTACGGGGTCGTTTGGGGGTTGGTTTGGGTTTTCACCCTTTGACGGCTTGTTTTTAACTAAGTGTGATTTTTGTAAATTATCATCATACTCTCAAACCGGGAGACCCGAGACTACGCGGTCAGTTCCTACAATATACATTGGTCCCGTGCGAGGTGTTCGTGCCTCCTACAGGGTCGATTGGTGGTCGGTTTGGGTTTTCACCCTTTAACGACCTATTTTTAACTCTACGTGTGATTTTTGCATATTATCGTCATACTCTCAAATCGGTATACCCGGGACTACGCGGTCAGTTCCTACAAGTTACATTGGTCTCGTACGAGGTGTTCGTGCCTCCTATGGGATCGATTGGGGGCCGGTTTGAGTTTTCACCCTTTAACGGCCTGTTTTTAACTCTAAGTGTGATTTTTGCAAATTATCGTCATACTCTCAAACCGGGAGACCCGAGACTATGCGATCAGTTCTTAAAAGTTACATTGGTCCCGTGCGAGGTATTCGTGCCTCCTACGAGGTCGTTTGGGGGCCGATTTCGGTTTTCACCCTTTAATGGCTTGTTTTCAACTCTAAGTGTGATTTTTGCAAATTATCATTATACTCTCAAATCGGGAGACCCGGGACTATGCGGTCAGTTCCGACAAGTTACATTGGTCCCCTGCGAGGTGTTCGTGCCTCCTACGGGGTCAATTGGGGGCCAGTTTGGGTTTTCATCCTTTAACGGCCGGTTTTTAACTCTAAGTGTGATTTTTGCGTATTATTGTCATACTCTGAAATCGGGAGACCGGGGACTACGCGGTCAGTTCCTAAAAGTTACATTGGTCCCATGCGAGATGTTCGTGCCTCCTTCGGGTTTGATTGGGGGCCGATTTGGGTTTTCACCCTTTAACGGCCTGTTTTTAATTCTAAGTGTGATTTTTGCAAATTATCGTCATACTCTCAAACCGGGAGACCCGGGACTACGCGATCTGTTCCTACAAGTTACATTGGTCCCGTGCGAGGTTTTCGTACCTCCTACGGGGTCGTTTTGGGGTTGGTTTGGGTTTTCACCCATTGACGGCTTGTTTTTAACTAAGTGTGATTTTTGCAAATTATCGTCATACTCTCAAACCGGGAGACCAGGGACTACGCAGTCAGTTCCTACAAGTTACATTGATCCCGTGCGAGGTGTTCGTGCCTCCTACAGGGTCGATTGGGTGCCGGTTTGGGTTTTCACCCTTTAACGGCCTGTTTTTATCTCTAAGTGTGATTTTTGCAAATTATCATCATACTCTCAAACCGGGAGACCCGGGACTATGGGGTATGTTCCTAAAAGTTACATTGGTCCCCTGCGAGGTGTTCGTGCCTCCTACGGGGTCGATTATGGGCCGGTTTGGGTTTTCACTCTTTAACGGCCTGTTTTCAACTCTAAGTGTGATTTTTGCAAATTATCGTCATACTCTTAAACCGGGAGACCCGGGACTAGGCAGTCAGTTCCTACAAGTTACATTGGTCCCGTGTGAGGTGTTCGTGCCTCCTACGGGGTCGTTTGGGGGCCGATTTGGGTTTTCACTCTTTAACGGCTTGTTTTTAAGTTTAAGTGTTGATTTTCACAAATTATTTTCATATTCTCAAACCGGGAGATCCGGGACTATGCAGTGAGTTCCTACAAGTTACATTGGTCCCGTGTGAGGTGTCCATGCCTCCTACGGGGTTGATTGGGGGCCGGTTTGGGTTTTCACCCTTTAACGGCATGTTTTTAACTCTAAGTGTGATTTTTGCATATTATCGTCATACTCTCAAATCGGGAGAGCCGGTACTACGCGGTCACTTCCTACAAGTTTCATTGGTCTCGTGCGAGGTGTTCGTTCCTCCTACGGGTTCGATTGGGGGCCGATTTGGGTTTTCACCCTCTAACGGCCTGTTTTTAATTCTAAGTGTGATTTTTGTAAATTATCGTCATACTCTCAAACCAGGAGACCTGGGACTACGCAGTCAGTTCCTACAAGTTACATTGGTCCCGTACGAGGTGTTCGTACCTCCTACGGGGTCATTTGGCGGTTGGTTTGGGTTTTCACCCTTTGACGGCTTGTTTTTAACTAAAGTGATTTTTTCAAATAATCGTCATACTCTTAAACCGGGAGATCCGTGACTACGCGTTCAGTTCCTACAAGTTACATTGGTCCCGTGTGAGGTGTTCGTGCCTCCTACGGGGTCGATTGGGGATCGGTTTGGGTTTTCACCCTTTAACGGCCTGTTTTTAACTTTAAGTGTGATTTTTGCAAATTATCGTCACACTCTCAAATCGGGAGACCCGAGTCTATGCGGTCAGTTCCTACAAGTTACATTCGTCCCGTGCGAGGTGTTCGTGCCTCCTACGGGATCGTTTGGGGGCTGGTTTGGGTTTTAACTCTTTAACCGCATGTTTTTTAGTTTAAGTGTTAATTTTTGGAAATTATCATCCTATTCACAAACTGGGAGCCCCGGGACTACGTGGTCAGTTCCTAGAATTTACATTGGTCCCGTGTGAGGTGTTCGTGCCTCCTACGGGGTTGTTTAGGGGCCGGTTTGGGTTTTCACCCTTTAACGGCATGTTTTTAACTAAGTGTAATTTTTACAAATTATCGTCATACTCTCAAACCAGGAGACTGGGGACTACGCGGTCTGTGCCTACAAGTTACATTGGTCCTATGTGAGGTGTTCGTGCCTCCTACGGGGTCGTTTGGGTGCTGGTTTGGGTTTTCACCCTTTAACGGCATGTTTTTAAGTTTAAGTGTTGATTTTTGCAAATTATCGTCCTATTCACAAATCGAGAGCCCCGGAACTACGCGGTCAGTTCCTACAAGTTACATTGGTCCCATGCGAGGTGTTCGTGCCTCCTACGGGGTTGTTTGGGGGCTGGTTTGGGTTTTCACCCTTTAACGGCATGTTTTTAAGTTTAAGTGTTGATTTTTTCAAATTATCGTCCTATTCACAAACCGGGAGACCCGGGACTACGCTGTCAGTTCCTACAAGTTACATTGGTACCGTGCGAGGTGTTCGTGCCTCCTACGGGGTCGATTGGGGGTCGGTTTGGGTTTTCACCCTTTAACGGCATGTTTTTAATTCAAAGTGTTATTTTTACAAACTATCGTCATACTCTTAAATCGGGAGACCCGAGACTACGCGGTGAGTTCCTATAAGTTACATTGGTCCTGTGCGAGGTGTGCGTGCCTCCTATATCGTCATATTCTCTAACGGTATGTTTTTAATCAATTTAGAATGTTTATGGATTTTAAAATTTTTTGACATAGTTTCATTTGTTTATTCGTTATATCCAACATGTTTTAACATTTAAAATAAACTCAACAGCAATAGTAAATTCCAAAACCAAACCACCAGCAAGTCCCTTCCACCAATTTAACTAAATAAGCTCATAAAGTAAGCCATGAAGTGATTTTCAAACTTTAAAAGGAATTATCAGATATAGAATGAAAAAGACAAACTATAAATGTTGAGTAGAAATAATTCATTGAATTTCAAAAGGTTAATAAATGGGTACGAAATAATAGTTACCTGTAGTAACTTGATTAAGATTCGATGGAACTGGCGTGAGTTGAACATTTGTAAAACAAAACCAAACAAATCACTGGCATCCTATGCTGGCCTTTTGATCTCCAAACCTCCCCAATACCTGCATTCAATTCCCACCCAGCACTGGATCAAACTCTTTAATTTTACAGTACCCATATATGATTATACAGACAGATGCTCCAAGCTTGTTTCACATTTTTCAATATTGCAGCATACCATATATGATCATTTCAATATCTGTTACAGTATACACACACACACACACGTATAATCCAACATATTAAATAAAAAAAATACAACAATTCATATCAGATTTAGAATACCTTCACAGCAGATTTAGAACCAAGTTCCTTCATATGATCAAATTTCATGACCTGCAGCATAAAATAACGAAATTTTAGACAACACTTCAAGGAAGATTAATAGAAGTGCTAGCATCAGATAGACAATAAGTCCAGCAAGATTATCAACTTTTACTGGTTTATTCTTACCAATTAAGTGATGGGAGATGTTGGAGTAGGTGTAGGGTGGTATCTAATACAGTAGTATCCATACATAAGATATAATTCTCTTGGATTTTCTACATAATGGTCTCTGTGAAGCAAATCACAGGTGCATATCATATAGAAAAATAAAATAATTTTTTTTTTATAATTAATATAAAAAAAGAAAATAATAATAAGACTATCTATGCCGACTCATATTTCTGACTCAATGGGTGCGACTCGCTAACGTGTCGCACCCGTGTTGGATCGTGTTCAGATTCCATTGTACCCCATTGGTGAGAGGTCAAAATACGAGTCAATATGAATACGACATGTCAGTGAGTCACACCTAAAAATGAGATTCGGTATAGATTCGAAGGTATGCATTTCAATGTATGTAATGTATGCACATTAATGTATTAGATCGTGTATGTAATGTATGCACATTCCAATGTATGCAGTGAGCCATTCAAGCCATATGTAGGTTCAATCTCAGAATAATCCGAAGCCAAAGAGCAAAATATATGTAGTGAAAATAGAACCCAATTGAAATGAATGTGATTGAAACATACCGTACGGCGGAGGGGAAACATACCGACTGCTGCTTGAACCCATAACCCTATATCACATTGAAAAAGAAATAAATTTATTTTCCAATAAAGTTGATTTTATTTATTTACAAACTAAAAAAAATTATAAAAACGCAATTACCATCCTTCTTTTACTCATCCGACTATAGTTCCATTTTTTGGCTTATTCGCAAGCTGCTGAATCGTAAATTTTTTGGCGTTATATCCTCTCAGCAACAGAAGGTGGAACCCTGCTCCTCCATGCCCACAGAACTTAACAGATATTTGAAATTTTCGATCGCCAGACCCTCTTGTCGATGGTGGGGTGAACCGTGGATCACCTAACGAAAATCTAATTCTTCAAACCTCATTGAAAATCCAACTCTGCAAACCCCAAAGGAAATCTAACTCTTCAAACCCAACTCGTAATCAATTTTAAAACCCCACTCAAATTGATTTCAAAACCTAAATCAATTTGATTACAAACCAACCCAATTCAATTTCAAATCAATTTTCAAACCTAACTCAAATTGTTTTGAAAACCTAACTCCATCGATTTCAAACTATACATATATATCAGTCAAATCCAACAGTGTCAACAAAATCTAAAAATGAAATGAAAAACGAAGTTATTTACCTTACGCTCTGCGGTCGGCGATCAGAGGTATGGAGCAGGTCAAGTGTCGGAGTAAAGAAAAATGAAGATGTTTATTGATGAAGAAAACGAAGATGGTTGTTGAGAGAGAGAGGAGGCGGACCAACGAGTGAGAGTCGGGTACCTGTGAAAAGAGAGAGTGGAACAAGCGGGAGAGCAAAATAAGTGAGGGGTATTATTTTTTGAGGGCTTTTATATTTTAGTTAATTGTACTCAATTTTGGCACACTTTAAAACAGTTCCAAAATTTGGCACTGTTTTAAAGTGTGCCAGATTGTCATTAAACCGTGCCAGAATTTGGCACAGTTTTAAACTGTGCCAGATTTTTAATATCAAGGTGTGCCAAATTGTTGTTTTTGGTATAATGTTCAGAATACTGTTAAAACATGTTACTAACTGAAGAAAGAAAAATTTTAGAGTCAATACAGGGACATAGCAGTAAAAAGTGAAAACTTAGACTAGTAATACTTACTGAGGCGATATGTTGAGCAGCCAATGTAGTGACCCTGTCACGAGGAAGAGTGTCTTCGATACCTTGGAATTCTGGGATAATCCAAGACTTCACCAAGCCCATGGCAGAGTTCGGAGGAACAAAAGTGGGAATACCACTTTCAGCATTTAAAGGCTGAGAGATAGGTTCAGCCAGTCTATCCGAGGAGCTTTTCTTTGACTTCTTCGGAGGAGCAGGAATATTCTCAACCAAATAAGTCTTGGTTGGTGAAATGATAATAACCTCACTAGGAGGAGAAATAACCACAGCCTTGCTCGGAGCCACAGGGGGCTTCTCAGTAACTTTTTTGGCTGAAACGGGAAGGGGACCTTCAATATTTCTCGTTCCTTCCTCATCCTGCTTATTTTTCTTTGCCTCCACATTAGCAGAGTCTGATTTGTCAAAGAAGGCAGGATCTCTTCTTCTCTTCATTATGTTACTGAGGGGAATATTTGATTCATGGGAAGAACCTTCCACACCAGTTTCAGAAGCTGGTACTTGGTCGATGTCAACCACCACTGGACGAGCAGTAAAGGATGAAGTATAGCTCTTATACTGCAACAAATAAGAGGCTGATCTAATATGTTCGTCAGCAACGGTTTGGTGTAAACTCCTGATAAGTTTCAAATGCCTTAAATTGACATCAGTTTCTTTGGGAGACTTTCTTTGTTGTCAACTGCAAATAATCAAAAATCAAATATCAGTGAAGCATTTTATCAAACATGAAGAAAATATAATTTCAAAAATAAAATAAAAATAAAAACAACCTATCCCATTGCTATAAGGAGGGCATCTAGGACCTTGATATACATCGTCTCGATTTAATGGAGGATGTTGCCAATTTTTCATTACCACTCCATGTTCAAAATAATCCCTGTTGGCGTCAGGAAGATTGACAACTAATGCCATATTCAAAAACATAGTTTTTAAATAAAAAGTACTATCGCTAACAACCCATATGTAGCAATACATTATCTCTGGAATCCCTAAACGGGTTTCATGAAGTTGGTTCAACCTATGAACTCCATTAACTATTCTCCAAGTATTTGGCGCTATTTTTGCAGGAACAACATCAAAATACTGACAGAACTCCGAACATAAAGGATTTGGAGGAAAAGAAAATCCACATTCGGCCACAAAGAGACTGGGGAACCAATGTCCCTCAGCCAAAGAAAAATAGTCAGAAGGTTCAAAAAGTTCTTCCAGTATGACCCATAAAGGAATTGAAAATTCAGAACGAAATTTGTCAAGCGATTCAACAACGTAAACCATGATGAACAAAGTAAATAAGAGAGAAGGAAGAAAATCTTACAGGAAAAGTGTGAATCAGTTGACAACGAACGACGGAAGAAATGAACTCACAAGATAGAGAAGAAATGAAGAGTTCAAAGATACAGATTTGAAAAAGTAATAGACAATAGGATTTTCTGTAGCGCTTAAATACTTTACCTCGGGAATGGAGAAAAATAATGATTACCAGGACGGACGATTGCGTATCCGGCGGCTGAAAAGAAGAAAAGGGCACAAAAAATGACGCGGCTATGGAAATTCAAAATACTTTAAAAGCCTGATACTATGCACTCAAAAAAGGAGTTATATACAACGAAAGTTTATCTAAAAATCCATAAAAACTGAAAGTCTAGGCAGCAGAATGTTCCATACTTTTCTTCAACATCAAACTACGAAACATTGGGGGCTTCTGTTGATACCAAATTTAGTCTGCTGACGTGGATCAATTTTGTGGAGACACGCGTTAATCTACATAGCATCCACAAACACTTTTTGAACAACACACTGACTCCGAGGAGCTTAATCTCCCCGACCAACTCAGGCGCTCCGAGCAACAAGTGTTCTCTGAGGAACTTCATTGTATCGAGCAACTCATGCATGCCGAGCTACTTAGGTGGTCCGAGCATCTTAGGCGCTCCGAGCTACATAGCGTACAGAGCACTCACACCAGGATAATCAAGAAGACGACTGCGCATTAAATGCTCATTATTATCATACAGATGTACATGTCTACTAGAGAACAGCGCATTGTCCTTTCATTTTGTACAGCCTCAAGGCTATAAATACTTTGTAACCTCCTCATCAGCAGGGGATTCGGAATTTCTTAGTAAAATCCATTATCGAGAATTCCAAACAAACAGTCAACAATAACAAAAACAGTGAACATAGGCCATTCTTTCAAAGCTGAACCACTTTAAAAATCTTTGTCTTATTTATTTTGTCTGTGATTGACTAATTAGAGATAATTTAATTTTTTACATCAACAATAATAATAATCTAAACAACTATAGAAAGGTTGAAAAGAGGAACGATTTTAAGACAATTTTATCGCAAAGAAAGGGTTGAAAAAAAAGAGTGATATGAAAGGTTTGGAAATCAAACCTTCTATGGGTTCAATGGGTTTTATCGGCATAAGAGGAGTGAGAATTAGGACTATTCTAGTGGATTGGAGATAGACAGAACAAGCAGGTCGTAGTTGAGATGGGACAGAGTTGGATTTTCATGTGGGTTTCCGGCAATGAGAGTTTTCAACGATAAAAGTTGACGTTGTTGATAAGAAATGTGGTCATAGTTGATTTGGAGGTTTGATTGACCGAGATAGAATTCAACATATGGGTATCAATTTAGCAGCTCTGATATCATGTGAATCTTAATGAGATTGACATAAATCTAAGTAGAGATTGAGATTAAGAATGAATTGTATTGATGGAGAATGACTCCTCAGTATGAGCTCAAATGCAGAACTCTCGTACGGGATCTTTTTTTTAAATTAAAAAAATATTTTTTTTGAGGTTTTTTGTATGGGTTCTAAACATTTAAGTGCATCCTTGTAAAAAAATCAATGCAAAATGATATTTTTTGGTATTTTAAAAAAATGGGTCAATATTTGACAGTTTTTAAGCGTTAAAAACTGTCAAATACTGACTCATTTTTTTTAAAATACCAAAAAATATCATTTTTAGCTGATTTATTTACAGGGGTGCACTGAAATGTTTAGAACTCATACAAAAAAAATTAGAAAAAATAAAAACATTTTTTTTATTTTAAAAAAAAATCCCGCACGGAAGTTCTGCATAGGGATCCCGCACAGGATCCCCTCTCTGTATTGATGTACTTTGAAGTATATACATGAGGCCTATATATAGATATAGTTCACATTGGAATAATCATGAGGCCTATATATCAGAGAGGAACATAGAGTATGAATAGGGGTGCAACCGGTACGATATGGTCGGTAACGATCGCTTACCAATACCAGAACCACAATCTAAATGGTAAAATCGTACCGTACCAATTTATCGACCGGTACATAAAAACAAAAAACAAAACCAAATCGACCGGTTTTTCATTTTTTTCGGGTTTTTTTTTGTTTCGATAATTTTGGTTTCAATTCGATTTTTTCCTTATAAATACCATAATTTCATATCGGTTTATGCATTCGTTAAATTCGTATTACGACAATATGATTCCAGTAAAATTTTAAACTCATTTAATCGGTTAAAACCATTACTTGAAACTAAAATATAATACAAATTGCCCCAAAAATAAAATAAAGATCATGAAGAAACGACTTATATTTCATATTTAATTGCGTCTAATCCATATTAATACATATTTTCTTTTGTAACTTCCAATCCTTATCCACATAATGAACGGTCGAACACATATATTCCAAATTTTGAATAGATGTAATGCTTTAATTTTGCACGTTCTTCAAGATAAATTTTTCAACAATCTTTTGTGATAGTAGTTTGAGAAACTACATAAAACCTAGGATATAACTCTTTGACAAATAACCTAAAACCCTCCTTTTCAACAAAACTAAATGGAAGTTCACAAAGAATAATCATTTTCACAAGAGTCTTGCGGGCTATATCTTGATCAAACTTCCAATTAGTTTTTTGAGTTCCTTCTATTAATAAAATTGTTTGTTTATCGGTTATTTCGGATTGTAAATATTTCTTACATCTCCTTTTAAGATGATTCCACAACAAAGTAGTTCCGTTAGCTGAAGGAGTATTAAACTTTGCTCCGCAATGAAGACAATCACAAGCATCCATATATTTACCATCAAGCATATGTCTATTCATATGAGTCCAAATGAGAGAACTACCTTGGTTTGACTTTGTGACAGTTTTAGTACCTCCCTTTGTTCGTTTTTTACTCACTTCGGTGCTACCTTTGCTTATTTCAGCATCATTATTATTTGTTTCATCCATCACTGAAATCTAATAAAAAATAAAAAATATTAAACAAATAATAAGTATGAGTAACAACAAATAATAAATAAGGGATATGTGTGACACCCCGACTAATTAAATACCGGGTAGCTACTCCTTTATTAAATTAATTCAAAATGCCAAGTTGGCTCAGCTAGTAGCATCACTGTCGAAAACATTTTTATTATTACTAACCACCTAGTATTTAAAAAGTAAGTTGCCAAATTTTAATTAAAGTCTGATTAACATGCAACAAGTGTAAAGAAGAATAATAACACCATTCACCATAACGAAGTAAATAGAATAACCATCACATAATGTAAATAAAATCTGGAGGAAACTCCTCACTACAAATCCACAACTGAAATAATTAAACTGAATACAGAATCAATACATGCCAAAGTCTGAAAACTGTAATGGAAAAGTAACTCTAATAGAACTGGGCAACATGCCCTAAAACTGAAGAGTACTAAATATGGAATCCAAATGATAGAAGCGTCTAAAATCAAATTC
Source organism: Sambucus nigra (assembly GCA_949130495.1). NCBI lineage: Eukaryota > Viridiplantae > Streptophyta > Magnoliopsida > Dipsacales > Adoxaceae > Sambucus > Sambucus nigra. The sequence continues at coordinate 39,105,768 of OX422208.1, read as the reverse complement.
CTGTAGCTTCCACAAACAGCTACAGCTCGTCACCTGAATGAGTATCCTATGCATGGTGTCCTTATGGCTGGGTACCTAAAAATGGTTTTACAAAAAAAGTAGATTTGAAAGCAAACGGGTCAGAGCCCGAATGTGGAGATATTTTAAAAACCTACAAGTGCTTTAAAAACATTTAAAACATTAAATGCAAAGTACATGTTAGGACGTGCACTCACATGAAATTCTCACCTCTCGTCTAACTGTGCACTCCTAACGTAAGTACCCATCTAACCACTAGCTAAGTGACATCATATCTAGCTAGACTGTCATAGATTCTACCCTTATTACTCGGTTCCCATTAACATTATAACGATCTCAGTTAAATAGGTGCTTAACGTAAATTCAGGTTCTCATACAAAAGTAATACAACTCGTTATAGATTAGCCCTCTATGTTATTCCATAGTTACACACAATACCATATGAAAGTTCCCAGTTTATTAAGCGTATATTTTCCACAACATAAATATACAATATAAGCACCCCGAGACTAAGCTGCGGTGCACACATACTCTGCTATCCATCCCCGTACATCACGTACATAAGGATCACATATTCCGAATCTCTCAGGAATAGTTCAGATAACACAAATCACAAATAATGGAGGCGAACATAGTCACAACACATGGGTCACGCACATACCTACGCTCCCACGATCAGCGGACTTATTAACATCCCAATAAGTCTTTCTCTGACCTATGTTCATTGAGGTAACCAGTCTAAATCCGGGCAACACAAGGATTAGAGGGCCCTAAGTGAACGCAAACCTCCCGTGATAGTAAGTATGGTAGGTATGTCATACACACAAATCATATACCAATACTAAGTAAGCACACATCTTAGTAATCCCCGTAGTTTAATTGTAGTACTTATCGCACTCTCGTACCAACTTAATATATATACAAGTTATATAATCCCGGTCCATATTTATACGCGCCGTAATTTATCCTCACGTCGTAGTAGGCACTCACGTCTCAACTCAATGTCTATTTGATTTGATCCACACTTATATAATTTACTCCTCATAATATCCCAAATGTCCCAAGTATACTAATACACCATCAAAGGAATGTTATCTCTATCCTCGAATAAGTTTACGGGACTTAAGAATAAAAACATGCCATCGAGGATGAAATTGTAAAACAGCCACAAAATGGTCCCGTAAGAGTCACGAACACCTCTATTGGGACCAATGTGACTCGTAAGAACCGATCGCGTAGTCACGGGGCTCCCGGTTTGAGTGTACGACGTAAATTTGCAAAAAATTAGACTTAACCATAAAAAGTTGCCATCGAAGGGTGAAAACGTAAAAAAGCAACAAAACGGTCCTGTGAGAGTCACGAACACCTCGCACGGGACCAATGTGACTCGTAGGAACCGACCGCGTAGTCACGGGCTCCCGGTTTGAGTGTACGACCTAAATTTTCAAAAAATTAAACTTAGTCATAAAAACATGCCATCGAAGGGTGAAAACGTAAAATAGCAACAAAACGGTCCCGTGAGAGTCACGAACACCTCGCACGGGACCAATGTGACTCGTAGGAACCGACCGCGTAGTCCCGCGGCTCCCGGTTTGAGTGTAAGACTTAAATTTGCAAAAAATTAGACTTGAGCATAAAAATATGCCATCGAAGGGTGAAAATGTAAAACAAACACAGAACGGTCGCGTAAGAGTCACGAACACCTCGCACGGGACCAATGTGACTCGTAGGAACCGACCGCGTAGTCACGGGGATCCCGGTTTGAGTGTATGACCTAAATTTGCAAAAAATTAGACTTAATCATAAAAACATGCCATCAAAGGGTGAAAACGTAAAACAAACACAGAACGGTCGCGTAAGAGTCACGAACAGCTCGCGCGGGACCAATGTCACTCGTTGGAACCGACCGCGTAGTCACGGAGCTCCCGGTTTGAGTGTACGACGTAAATTTGCCAAAAGTGAGACTTTTGAATAAAAACATGACATCCAAGGGTTAAAGCGTAAAACAAACACATAACGGCCTCGCGAGAGTCACCAACGAGTGATATTGGTCCCGGTTTGAGTCACGAACACCTTGCACGGGATCAATGTGACTCGTAATAACCGATCGCGTAGTCACGGGGCTCCCGGTTTGAGTGTACGACGTAAATTTGCAAAAAATTAGACTTAACCATAAAAAGATGCCATCGAAGGGTGGAAACGTAAAACAGCAACAAAACGGTCCCGTGAGAGTCACCAACGCCTCGCACGGGACCAATGTGACCCCTAGAAATCGACCGCGTAGTCCCGGGGCTCCCGGTTTGAGTGTTAGACATAAATTTGTAAGAAATTAGACTTAAGCATAAAAACATGCCGTCGAAGGGTGAAAACGTAAAACAACCACAGAACGGTCGCGTAAAGGTCGCGAACACCTCGCATGGGACCAATGTCACTAGTTGGAACAGACCGCGTAGTCACGGGGCTCCCGGTTTGAGTGTACGGCCTAAATTTTTAAAAAATTAGACTTAATCATAAAAACATGCCATCGAAGGGTGAAAACGTAAAGCATCCGCAGAACGGTCGCGTAAGAGTCACGAACAACTTGCACGGGACCAATGTCACTCGTTGGAACCGACCACGTAGTCACGGGGATCCCGATATGGTCTCCCTCATGCCTTCATCACAGACCATGGAACACAATTTGATAACGAGGAGTTTGCCGCCTATTGTCATCAGTCAAACATTTTGAAGGTTCATTCAGCACCAGGCCATCCTCAAAGCAATGGACAGACTGAAGTGATGAACAGAACATTACTAAATGGTTTGAAGAAAAGGCTAAAGCTAATTGGATTAATGAGCTACAGTCAGTATTGTGGGCTTACCGAACAACTCCCCGAGCAGCAACTGGAGAATCACCATATATGTTGGCGTTTGGAAGTGAAGCCGTAATACCTACCGAGTTGGGTCTTCCAACACACAGAGTGCTGAATTTCAATTCCCCAGTCAGCGACTTAATGAGGAGATTAGATTTGGACATGCTCGAGGAGGTTAGAGAAGAGGCAGCCATTAGGAATGCTGCTTACCAACAACGAACAGCCCTGTTCTACAACAAGAGGGTGAAAAAATGCGACTTAAAAGAAGGAGATTACGTGCTAAAGAAGGTCATTCAGAAGCACAATAAGTTGGAAGCAAACTAGCATGGACCTTACCGAGTTACAGAAGTTGTTCGACCAGGAACTTACCGAATACCGACTCTAGAAGGAGAGGAATTGAAGAATGCATGGAATGCTGAACACCTACGCAAGTATTATCAGTGATGTAAAATGTAAAGCAGTTCCATCAATATGAATAAAACGATGATATTTCGCCATCTTCTCTCTTTTTTGAAAGTTTTTTGGGGAATACTAGTGTGTAACACTACGCTGGTCGGCAGTAAAAACAACACGATAGTTCAAGCTCAGACCAACTCCGGTTGGTAAAAGGGCGAGAACACGATAGTTCAAGCTCAGACCAACTCCGGTTGGTAAAAGGGCGAGGACAAACCACACTCCTTTGGTTAGGAGGCGTACACTAGCTCAGACCAACTCCGATTGGTAAAAGGGCGAGTGGACATGATAGTTCGAACTCAGACCAATTCCGATTGGTAAAAGGGCGAGAATAAGACATTCCTAAAAATACCAGCTCCGGTTGGTTAGGAAACTATACTCCTTTGGTTAGGAGGCTGACACTGGCTCGGACCAATTTTGGTAGAAGGGCAAGTGGACATGATAGTTTGAACTCAGACCAACTCCGGTTGGTAAAAGGGCGAGAACAACATTCCTAAAAATGCCAACGTGTTTGGCTAGGAAGCAAAATACTCCTAAAAATACCAATCTCGGTTGGTTAGAAAACAATATATGCTCTCAAACGCCAACTTATGTTATTCGAGAGGTAAGATTATTACAAAAAATACAAAAGTTCCTCGAAGAACAAAATATTCCAAACTGAACCAAGTATGGTTGGTTGGGGATACAAATCCACTAACTATAGTTGGTCGACGAGGAGAAAATATTCCAAACAGTACCAAGTATAGCTGGTCGGGGATAAAAACCCACTAACTATAATTGGTCGACGAGCACAAATTAACAACCTTGGTTGGTTGGAAAAAATTTCAACATTTTTATACTCATTATTAAGTGATCGAGCAACATTACTAATACTTGTAACTTTTTTGGTCGATGAACCGCACGATATTGTTATGCAAGCACGAATATAAAGTGTTTGACAAATACAAGACAATAGCAATACAAATTTGCGAACAAAAATGAAACTCTTTCATTGAATTCAAAATAAATTACAAGTTACATTACATGGATATGTATACTAACTATTACATCAAAAATTCCTATTCTATTGGTTTTTTCCCCTCAGCTTTCGATACAGGTTCCTCGCCAGCAGGCGGATCATTTAAAGACTGAGGAGAATTGATAAAGTTCAAATCCTTCAATATCCTGACGTTCTTCACAGAAGGTCGATCTAGAAGATGCTCGGGACGAGATACCTCGATCTGAGAATGAAGATTGTAGTCACCGAGGTATTTTGCAATTAAGCTCCGAGGAATGGCACGAGCTGGGATCCATTCCATGTCCAAATTATACGGTGGCACAGGCAAGTCAAGTACCCTAGGATCATAATAGTCCCACAGATAGTGTCCTTGTTCGAGCTTCAGCACGCCCAAAGCATTCAACCAGCCTTGTTTGTAGCCCTCATTATTGGCATTCTGGATACGATCATCCAAATGGAATAGTGCTTCGTTGTATCCATCCATCCAGAACTCCCTGGGCTGTTTGTGAAATTGAAATGTTAACCTTTCAAGCTTCTCGTGAAGATTCTGGATGAAAAGTTCATTAGTCTCCAACACTGATTTCTTTGAAGAGAGTTGTTGTTCCAGTTCTCTAATTTTCTTTGACATGTCAGTCAAAGCTTGATTTTTTGCCATCAATTGGAATGCTTGGTTTTCCAACGCTGATTGAGTACGAGCTTCTTCAATAGTACGACGAAGAACTCTTGATCGTCCCTGAGCAGGTTGAGTTTTTTTATTCCTCGACAACATTCTGAGCAACTCTTCCTCGTCCACGAGAACCTCTTCCTCGTCCCCAAATAGCAGTAGAAGGCCCAGCTCTTCTCAAAGCCTCTAACTCATCTCGCAACTTGGCATTTTCCACTTCTAAACATGAGACTCCTTCATCGGTGACCGGTACCAAGGCAGTGGAAGATGAAGCAGCAGACCTTAGCTGAGCTAGTTCTTTTTGCAGATTGTTGTTTTCTTGTTCCAATAGCTCAGCGATTTGCCTGTGCCCTTCGACATCTGCTTTCAATATTTTCTCTCTCACTTCATAGCCAGCAAGCATCTTGTCGTAGCCTTTGTCATCACTAAGTTGTTTGAGTTTCTTCTCATACCCTTCGTGCAAAAGAGCTGAAGACTCTTTATACTTCTGTTGAAGTTCATCGAGAGTACCTTGCAAGTCTTCAATCATTTTGTAATAAGCCACATTATTGGCTACAGCACGATTAAGAAGACATTTCAGGTATTGATATGCCTCCACTGCTTGGTCTGAAACATCTCGACCAAGAATCTCTACAATCTGGGAATTGTCCAAGTCAGTGTGGCCAGCCTTAAAATAATCATTACATTGTCGAAGTAGAGTTGTGTCATGGGCAGACAGCAATTCCATTCTAGCCTTAAACTAGTAAAGAAGAGAAGGAAAGAGTTAATAAAAAAGCAGACAGAACATCAACAACATAGAGAAACAAAAAAGGTGATTGTTTATTACATCATAGAAAGGAGTACAGTGTTCAGAGTACAGAGTACAAAAGAAAAATAAATACCGAACAACTTCACACCTTTTCCTTGTCTCCCAAGACTTTCTCGGGAGGCTGGGATGAGGAGCTTGGTTGCTCAGTGGAAACAATGAGTTGGTCGGCTAGGGCTGGAACTTGTTCAGGAGGAGCAGGCAGAGATGAAAGCTCCCCGTCGACAGGCTGAGTAAGGATTGGATCACCCACTACCACTGAAGATTCTTCAGAGGCAGCTTCGTCCTCTTCTTCATCTTCAATATTTGGGGGAGGACCAGGGAGATGCTGTTGAAACAATTCTGAGTCCTCATTAACCTTTAATTCTTGTAGGGCAGCCACCCAACCATCTCGGAAGTATTTCAAACTCCCATACTGCACCTGGGACATCATTACTGCTACCCCCCTATTCCACCCTTTGTCCCAACTAGTGCGGAAAGATTTTTTCACCGCCATTTTTCTTTTAATTTTCTCCGAGGAGAGCTTCTCGGATAGAAGATCCTCGGTGGCTTTCAACTTAGCTTCCACCTCCTCCTTCTGACGATTCACTTCTCGCAGAAGGGACAATTCTTCTTCTGCCATTTTCATCTTGTTCTCAAGCTCCCCAAAGCTCTTGAGCTTCTCGTCATACTTCTTTTTCTCTTCCTCCAAATCTTTCACCTTATTTTCCAGACCCTTGGAAACTTCAACAAGCTGCACCTTCTCTGCCTCAGCTGCAGCCAACTTCTTCTCCCAATTAGCTTTATCCTCATCATACTTTTGATGGGAATCCTTCAAAGATTTAGCCAATTCCAATAAAGCATCCTCCACTCCGGATGAGGAGCTAGAAGCCTTGATCGCTTCATCCTTCTTCACAATGGTATTAAAGCAACTCACCAGCTGAAAAAAGGAGATAATAATAAGTCAGCACAGAGATACATGTATTGATGGAAAGAAAGAAAATTCAGAATATGAGAAACTTACTGAAGCAATGTGACGAGTAGCCAGGGATGTAAGCACATCCCTAGACATATTCTCCTCAATTACTTGGACTTCAGGAATGGTCCAAGTCTTCACCGAGCTCATAGCTGAGCTCGGAGGAATAATAGTTGGAACACCAGCTCCACTAACTTAGAGCTGGGGAATGGTTTCAGCTAAAGTGACCGAGGAGGATTTCTTCAGTCTCCTCGGTGGCATTTCAACATTTTCAACCAAAGAAGAGATTTTGGTTGGGGAGATGGTGACCACTTCCACAGGTGCATTTTTCTTGCTCGGAGCCACTGGGGGCTTCTCGGCAGCCTTCTGAGGAGCAACAGAAGGGGCAGCATCTACTTTATTTGTCCCCTTTGGGACATCAGTCTTATTTCTTTTTCCATCTCCAGCAGAGGTAGTCTCCTCAAAGATAGAAGGAACTCTTTTTTTGCCCATTTTCTGACTCAAAGGAATATGAGAGTCTGGTGAAGAATCCTTAGGAGTTGGCGCTGGTTCACCAGTGATGATTACAGGGCGAGCAGTGAAAGAGGTTGTATAACTCCTATACTGCAACAAATATGAAGCAGACCTGATGTGCTCGTCTGCAACTTTCTGATGCAAACTCCAGATAAGTTTCAAATGCTTGATATTAACGTCAGCTTCTTTTGGAGTTTTTCTTTTGCTGTCAACTGCAAACAAATACATAGTGAAATATCAGTCACACATTTTATCAAACATAATGAAATCATAATTTCATAAATGAAATAAAATGAAAATAACCTATTCCATTGCCATATGGAGGGCATCTGGGACCTTGATATACTTCATCTCCAATCAAAGGGGCATGTTACCAGTTTTTTATAACTACCCCATGTTCAAAATAATCCCTATTGGCATCAGGAAGGTTGACTACTAAAGCCCTATTCAAAAATCTAGTTTTTAAATAAAAAAACATTATCTAGAACGGCCCATCTTTAACAATACATAATCTCAGGAATTCCTATACGGGTTCCGTGAGTTTGATTTAACCTATACACCCCATTAACTATTCTCCATGTGTTGGGGGTTATTTTTGCAGGAACAACATCGAAATAATGACAAAACTCTAAGCACAAAGGGTTTGGTGGAAAAGAAAATCCACATTCAGCAATAAAGAGGCTGGGGAACTAATGTCCCTCAGCCAAACTAAAATAATTTGAAGGCTCAGAAAGATCCTCCATAGTTACCCAAGATGGAATAGAAAAATCAGAACGGAATTTCTCGAGAGATTCAATAACATAAACCATGGCGAATAAAAGAAATGAAGAAAAAGGAAGAAGATCTTACAGGAAAAAGGGAGATCTGTTGACAACGAACGAAGAAAAGGATGAACGCACAAGAGAGAGAAAGACTATGGAAAACTTGAAAGCAGAAATTGGAAAAGGTAGAAGACGATGGGATTGCCTATGAAGCTTAAATACTTTGCCTTGGGAAACGGCGAAAGAAATGATTACAAAAAAGAAACTATTACGCTACCGGCGGCTAAAAGGACAAAAAGTGCGCGAAGATCGAAGCGCTTATAAAAATTCAAAAAGGCGGATTCTGCGAATTTTGAAAGACATTCGAATACGGAGAAAATGCTCCTAAAAACCAGGAAGGTCATTTAATATTGCCATATACAGAGAAAGAATGTTCCATATTCCTCAAAGTTCAAATTATGAAACATTGGGGGCTTCTGTTGATACCAAAATTAGTATGCTGATATAGACGAATAATAAGAAGACACGTGTCGATCTACGTGGCACAATAGCAACGAGGAAGTTTATTTCCCCGACCAAGTCATACTCACTCCGAGCAACAAGTGCATTCTGAGGAACTCCAGCACTCCGAGGAACTCCTGAACGACGAGCAACTAAGGCGGTCCGAGCTGCATCTCGGCCACATCATTGATTGCCAGATAATCAACAGTTCAACTATTCATTGAATGCTTATCATACAGACGTATACTCTTAAAGGGCATTAATTGTTTACCCTTTCACATGTACATCCTAAAGGCTATAAATACATTGTATCACCCTCATTCAAAGGGACCGGATTTTCTTGATAGAATTACATATCGAGAACTCCAAAACACTTGGCAATAACAGAAACAGTGGACGTAGGCCATTCTTATAAGGCTGAACCACTTTAAAATTCTTTGTCTCATTTATATTCATCTGTGATTAAATAATTAGAAGCAATCTAATTTTTTACATCAACAATTCCTGAGTTCAAATACTACATTGATGAAGGAGTTACAACCATCATTTCATAGGATATCAAATATGTCCCTAAATTGCAGTCCTCAGTTTTAGGTCATTTTAAAAATGAAAATTATATAAATTTACAAAGAACTGAATATGATACCTCATACCACTAAAAATATATTGGAGTCTACTTTCGAAATCAACTGATGGTGAACAATTTTGAATTTCCTATACTCCGAAGTGCTCATTTTTGTACAGGGTCGCAAAACTGCCATATTTTGGACATCACCTTTATTCTGAATTCAAACATGCACCTAGATCGAAATACAATCGGTTAAGGACAAATATTTGAGAAAATATAAATTAGTGAGTCTAGTTTATAAACCAGCTTGAATTTGCTCAATCGAATTTACAGGTTAGGAGATATTGACATTTTGATACAGCATGGATAGACTGTCCCGAAAACTGTCCATATTATTAGGTCAATCTTGTAGCTAAATTTGTACTAACTTGTATATAATTAGGTATGGTGCCATACATGTCTGAAAAGCTCTACGAATCAAGATTCTAAAACATCAAACTGTTCAAAATTTTGAATTTTTAATAATATTTTGTGTCCATTTTCGTAAAGTGGTGTAAAACTTCCTACCCACTTTGGAAATAAGATTTTATTCATCAAAGTATTTAATTCACCACTCAAACGTGTATGTAATTGTACCAAAATATTCATATCATAATTATAAATTATTAGAAATGATTATAATTGCAAATAATACAATTTTATGCATCCAATAGGTGTGTGGTTATTACATATAGTAATACAGTAAGAACACACACACTTAAGAACATATGAAAATTCTTACTTTTAATCCATTTCTTGTTATCAAACCATCATTATATCAATTTAAAAACGTTTCTAGTATAAAAAACAAATCATAATTCAATTTAGGCTTAGAATTTTACTCAAAATCCTTCTCTATATGCACTAGCACACATAAAACACATACACGTACACATAGGTTGAGTTTTCATACAAGGAATCCATAGTTTAACTTCAAATTCACATATAGAAGATAGGTGGTGATGAATATCATAATTATATAAACTTATCAAAGACTTCTTGACAAATGTTTCAAGTTCCAAATAATTCTTCACTTTCTCTCTTATATGGCTTTTCTTTTTCAAGCTCCCAAGATTCTAAATTTTTTGGCTGGGTACGAAGATGAAAGGAAATTTCTCCTTTGGGGGATATTTACCAACAACTGTTTAATTCTCACATATAATACATATATTCCTTTAATTATATATGCTAAAACCTTACTATCATTTTAGAAAAAATGCACATGAGTCCTTTAAGTTATATGATTAATCACATATGCATATAAATTAGTCCCAAATCACTCCAAGTGTGATAGTAATTCAACTTAACAGAAATTCAATTATTTAAAATACGTTACCTCGGGACGAGATGTTACCATCTATTTCCCGTATAGAATTTTATCCCCAAAATTATAAGTACTTATCGAATAAAATATTTAAATAAGCATGAAAATCTACTTTAAATTGTTATTGATAACTAAATTCGTCATTTGATATTAATAATAATAATTATTATTATTATTATTAAAAAATAATAATGAAATATCAAAATTTGGGACGGGATGTCACATTCTTCCTCCTTATAGAATTTCATTTGCAAAATTATGACAATCACTTACCATCATCATACATCCTTACTTTTTATATCGTTATAGGAAAAACATTAGCAACGAGTTCATATTCAAATGTTTCACCACACAATAGAAATTTTCACTATATCACTTACAAAATATCCTTCACTTCATTAATAGGTTTCACAAAATCAATTTTAAATGACAAAAATGGGTAAATTAGTCTTCTATAACACACATTTCATTACTACGAATTCCTCATTCCAATCTCTTTCATAAAAGGATTTAATTCCCAATTAATTCAATTTCATTCTCGGTGATATACGAACACACAGTTTTTACTTCACGTCCTTATAACACAATTTCATCTTGCTCATAATTTATGGCATATCAAATTATTTTTCTCATTTGTACTCTTTGCTATTAACATTTCTAAAGAACGCATTTTGTTAATTACTATACATAATTTTTCACACGTAAGTGTGTTTAGATAATTATACAATAATCTTCCGACTTCTAAATTATATTATTTATGTAACAACATTTACAATACAATCACCCCTACATTAATTCAGCTTCATATAGTAACACCATATGTTCTTACTAATACAACCTTGCATTACCACCTTCTAGTTTATTTCAACATGCTTACTAACAATAAGTTTTATATAAAAAAAAATTCAACTCCTCAATTCAACATACATGTATACATTCTTTTCATCATAATTAAATGATTTAGCAATTCCCTTTTACACTTATATACAATTAAATCTAACTTTTGTTTTTAAGGTTTAATCACTGCTTCATTTTCTTATTTTTATTCGGATAGTATTCTCGCTTACTTGTACACGTTATATTTTATGCTCATACTTATATTCTTAGTTATAACATTATTTTTCCTTCCTTAAGCACATGCATATTTCTAATACAATCTAACTATTTCCTTTAAAATTTATAAAATTCACACAAAACTTCATTGTAATACTATATTTTTTTTATATAAGTATTGTAGTACTATATTTTTAATATTGCAATTCTACATATACCACATATTATACTAATTATACTCATGCACATATATAACTTTTACATGTTTAAACATTAGCAATCATTCATCAACTCTACACATGTTATAATGTATCATATCATGAATATTCATTAAAATAACTCGTCACAAACTTGAGCTCCCAATCAGAAAGAGTAAAACCCCTCATTTGGATAGTCCCTGAATCCATAGACGATGATAGCAACATAAGAGTAAATGGTAGAGGCTAAGGTCCTACTAGCTTACGGAGATCAATGCACTCATATGCTTATACCTCTCAACAAGTGCCGTTAAGACGAGCTTTACTTACCCTGGAAGTGCGAGAACGAGCGTCACACTTACAAGAAATGCGAGTACGATCTCGTCATGGAAAGGATGCTTCATATGCAAAAGAATCGTGAAAAAAAAGCCTCTCATAAAAATATCATTCCTTTCATTCCCAACACTGCTAATGCCTAATACTCATTCCAAACAAATCATCCATGGAACCTGGAAGTGATGAAATTTGTGGAACCTTGGATTATTGTTGATGGGAACTCATTTGATACTATTTTGTGTTGCAACTCAAATCTCTCTTTGCCTAATAAGTTCCTCAATGACATGGGTAACTGTGTTTACTTGAAACTATCTTCAGTATTGTTTGGAAAGAAAGTTCAAGACCTTGCCTCTCCTCATCTCCTTAAAGACTTTTATTTTCAATTATCTTTTCAGTCTTCTACTGTGTAAAAAAATTAAGTTCTCTCTCGATTAGACCGAGTCTCATATGAAGTTGAGTTTTTCACAAAAAAAATCTCGAAACAAACTTATAGTTATTATAAGAAGTTCATAATATACACAACATCAATAATATTCGTTAATTACCCTAGCATATTTAATATGTTATATTTACGACTAGGTAGCTACATAATACTTGACATACTCAAGTTGTACGCGAGATGGTATTATTACACACACATACACACACACACACACACACAGATATATATATATATATATATATATATATATATATATATATATATATATATATATATATAATCTCAATGAAAGGAAAAAGGAACCATATCTTACTCAATAATCTGACTTAACGAGGAAGAGCTCTTTCTGTTGTCTCACTTTACCAACATTTGAAATGCGTGAAACTTCAATTAGTGGAAGTCGGTCCATGATGATTCTCCATTGACTCTTTCGAGCAATCAATCAATTTGCTTATAACTTCCAAATGAATGACTTCCTGCTAAAAGTGGAGTGAAGATCTTTTGGGGTTGTAATACACGAGGCTTATGAAAGAGAGACGAGGACTATATAATAATAGAGGCTTTTTGGTCGATAAGTCAGTCTTGCCCAGTATCATGGTCTATCGAAAAAAAATCCTGGGGGTATCCCTTTGGTGCTGGGGGCACCCTCTCGAGACAAAATAAAGTTATCGTGACCGCAAATGCCTCTTGGTCAAACATTAGCATCTAATGGACAACATGTTCACTATGAAATATTAGCTCACCTCAAAGGCTGGTGACCAAACCCAACCCCTCAGTATATATGATGCAGTGCAAATGGGTCTTGTATGTCATATTCCCGCCCTTGCCATGAATATTTGTCTTATGGATGGAACTCGACAGCGTCTCGTGTAAGGGAAAAAATTGAAAGATCATAAAGAAAGGCGATATACAAAAGTTGGAATTGCCACCTTGCCCATTTGATTTCACTCATATAAAGTTCTTGAGATTAAATCATGAAAGAAAGGAATTACTTCCTGACAACTAGGCTCCTGCCTTACAATATATATCATAACCACAATAAAAAAAACTACCAAGAGAGGATCAGGAAAAATCCTTGAGATCATCCAACAAAACGGGTGAGACCGAGTGAGAATTCGCTAACGAACTGGTACTTTAGAAAAACCAAATGCTCATAGTGTTGAGATCTTTGTGTAAGTACCCCTTATGAAATAAATATTGTATTGCCATTAATATTTTATCTCCAACTGCCCACTTCTTAAATGAAAGAAGAAGTTTGGGAAACCTTTAGGCCCCACTCAAACTAACTGCTCCGTCACCTTATAAATAAGCATTTCTTAAATAAAAATCCACTAGTCTAGTTATTGAGATGTTTAAGATCAATATATATATATACACACACACACATAATTTATGCTATGCTATATCTACATATAACATATCACTCTAGTACATGTCAGATTATAGTATAAAATGATATTTATATCTACCTTAACCCATTGCACCATCAAACTAATGGAACACCCTATATGATTGTAATTCATACTATTTCAACTCATTGCTAGCAATCTATGATTAATAATCTTCCCTAATACTAAAGAATCATAATATAATATGTGCATTTGAATAGAATCTCTCAACCCGTACCATCACCACAACTCAAAATCCAATTGCAATGTTCGAGATATATGATATAATATTATCCTTGCATTTTGATTAGTAACAATAATTTATTAAATAAGATTCCACTAATTCTTTCTATACTTGTCCACATCAAAATTATATATTCACATTAACACCCTCTCTTATTTCACATTCATAACATTTTAAAACATCTTCGAACATGCGATTTCAGATATTCTTAACCTGACATTTTTTTTGTTTCTGAAAAAACTTGTTTACTAAGTTAATAACAAAATGTTATAGATTAAGAAAACTCCGATAATAAATCCCTTGAACAAAACTCTTTTTGAAATATAACACAAGATGTGTTGAACAGGTTCTGAATATGTTTTCTAGATTTGTTAGTTTAATTACCTTAAGTTTTTAAAATTAAAACCTATCACCAAGTCTTAAGTGAGAAACCATTCACACAATAAATTAAGAACATTCAAGTAAAAGAACACGTGATTTTTAACGTGGTAAAGCCCTAAAGTAAGGGAAACATCGACCCCCCCCCCCCCCCTCCCTCTATGGAGAAAAACGGAAAATTCACTAGAAACAATCACAATACAATTTACAACACTAAGCATGTAAAACAAGATCCTAAATCTATGTCAAGAAAATATACCTACACGAGTTACTCCACTGTGAAAGGCTTCTGACTTGATTTTGATCTCCCACGGCAGCTTCTTTGCTTTGTCCTTGTCCACTGATTGTAGCATCTCTTACAACACCCAGTTTCTCAAAAAGAACCACTATACTAAGTGAGAGTGTGAGAGTGTAGGTGGAAGTGATGTAAAATAAATGCAGAAATGCAACTCACACCTCTCAGAATAGTTTTTCAAATCAGATAAGAAAAATAATTTTTCTACTAAAGCAACCAAGATCTTATATGTCTCAACTTTTATTTATGTACAACTTTATTTCACAAAATGTGAAATATAATCTGATATACATAAACGTCTTTAAAATCACTTTGAAAAATTAGAAGTCTATTTTTCAAAAACAGTTGAAAATAGAGAATGATCTTTTAGAAAATAACAACAAATATAAAGATCCACGAGAGATAAAAACCTAAAAATGGTCGTGTGATTTTCTCTTTGGAAAACCTCAAGATTTATATAAAGAAACTCGTGTTTTTCTTAGAGATAGTTTCTAAGAGAGACTACTAGTTTGAAGAGGTTTTCAAACGTCAAATACCCCAACACCCTTACTCATAGAAACCCTAGATCTAACACTCAAGTTATGGTTTTCTGGTATATGGAACAGGAAGGTTTGAATGTATGGTATTTTGGAGAAAACACTTTGAATTTAGTCTTTTGACGAACAGGGTTTCCTCTCTTTTCTCTTTTTTTTCTCTGTTTTTTTCTCTCAAACTAGATGAATGAACAAAAGTTCCTAAATGAAGACCAAGAGCCTTCTTTTAAACTGGTCGTGGAAGGATCGAGAAGGCTTAGGCAACGGCTAGGATTCACTCGACTATTGGGCTTCAAATCTAACAGTTTAAAATAGGTGGTGATTAAACTAATGCTGATTGGTTAAAAGTGGGATCACATGGATTAGCTTAGAATGCATGCAGAAAGTTGATTAGATTGATCCAAAGGCCAAGATCATTCCTCATAATTGAGTCTTAAAAGAAATAAAAATCCAATTGTTGAATGACCAACAGGTATATGGCTGAGATAGCATAAGAAACGCGTATTTTTGAGTTTGAAAAAATATGAATTGGACCCCCAAAATTCTCTAGTGCTTTTGAATTCTACCCTGAGCAAGTTTTTAGGGAAAAGAGTATTTGCATTTAAACCCAAAACATTTAAAATCACAATTTAATTAATTTGGAAAATTATTTTTAATTTCTAAAAAATGTTTTAAATGATATAAAAATGTTTGAAAATTTTCTAAAAAATAATATGACCCTTGTGCACACATAGCATCAATAATATGCATTGTAAGTGTCCTAAAGTGATCATGCATAGATATAACTTCTCTTTTTGGTGGATCATGAGGTTCTTGGACTGGTTTCCTTCTTTGATGCTTGGATACTTTGAGAGAGAGAGCAACTCTTGAAAATCTAGCCTACTTTGTCTCAATGTCCAAACTAGTTGGAAATCCTATATGATATAGACTCAATAGTCAATAATATAGTGTGTTCTCAGTTCCATCATCTCTTTAATATATATCAACCTATCATTTACCATTCCCATGCTTGAAAAATCATAAAATTTCTAATCATGTACCTGCATACAATACTCATGTTTTATCTTTCAAACAACATTAGTGACTTCATTTTATGAAACTCTTATTATTTAATCAATATCATACATATTATTCCAACTTATAGTACTAAAATATTTCCCTCACTTATAAGTTGAACGCATTCATATTTTCATGGTTTCGTCACGCTGATTTTATAAACCATATAGTCATGTTATATGTTCCACTCATAAATAAGAAAATATCATATCATAATTACTAGCTATAGTTTGACGTAGAAATTCTCTCTTAACCGCCACCACATTCTCTTTAAATTTGATTTAAGCAAATAAATTTTTCATTACCTTACCATGATATCCCATAAAGGATCAAAACTCATTAAGTAGTAACTAATACTAATAATCATCACACTAAATATACTATTCATGCACCTTATTAGAGCATGAGCATTTGCATTTGAGGTGTTGTGACATATCTTAAATCTAATTTTAGGTGATGGTTTGACAGAATTTGATGAGTCAATTGCGAAAGTGAGGAGGGACGTAAAATATGTCAAGTTTTCTCCATCTAGGTTGAATAATTTCAAGAAATACGTTGAAAAGGTAAAAATATAATCAAAAAGTCTATTATGCCTAGATGTACCAATTAGATGGAACTCCACTTACATGATGTTGGAGTCGGCTTTAAATTTGAGAAAGTCTTTGAGAGGATGGATGAGGATTACGAACAATATAAAAATATATATTAGTGAGGAAGATGAAAATGATGAAGATATTAGAGGGAGTGGGATGGGGGCACGAAAATTGGGCTAGCCAAATAGTTATGATTGGGATAAGACGAGAAGTTTTGCAAAATTTCTTTCAATATTTTATCATGCAACTTTGAAATTTTTCAGGACATTATATGTCACCTCAATTGCCTTTTTTAACGAGCTTATCATGATTCAAATCAAGTTGTTATCTTTTAGAAATAATGGAGGTTATTTTTTATCTACTATGGCGGCGAGCATGCAATCAAAATTTGAGAAGTATTGGAATGTCAAAAAAATAAACTTTCTATTATTTGTTACGGTTGTTCTTAATCGTAGATATAAGTTGAAGTATGTTGAATACTTTTTTGGAGAGTTGCATAGCTTTGTTTTAGCAATAAACTTAACTAGGAAGGTAAAAGAGACTTTAGTTCGACTTTTTGATTAGTATCATGGAAATTGTTCTTCTAATACAAATTCAGACAATACAACTACAACACCAAGTTTTGTTGTGCTTAATGATGATGATGATATAGATGGGCGGGCATTTTTTTATCTCAATACAAAAAACATTTGGAAGCGGAAGATAACTTTGGGGCTAAGTCAAAAGTTGAAAAATATTTGTTGGAAACTTGTGAGATGGATAGTGCAAATTTTGATATTCTTAGTTGGTAGAAAAATAATAAAAAAAGATACACAATCCTCCCTCTTGTTGTCCATGATATATTAGTTATTCTCGTGTCTACCGTTGCTTCCGATTATGCATTTAGCATGGGAGGTCGTATTCTTGACCCTTTTCGTAGCTCATTATTAACAAATACGGTGGAAGCACTTGTTTATGGTCAAAATTGGCCACACTCCTCAACAAAGTCAATCAGTATTCGAGATTCATTGGATGACATTCAACAACTAGAGAAACTTGATTCGGGTAACAAATTGTTAGATTGTGATATTTCATCTTATATAATTGTTTAAATGCTATTATTGATAATCTTTTTTTAATGATTTGTAGAGGTTTTGGGAGCTACAAGTGGAGAAGCTTAACGCTTGGCGGCATGGATGCGTTGGAGAAAGAATTTGTGTTGAATTTGTAACCCTTTAATTAAACATGATATTTTGTTATGAATGTATTAATTATGTGGTGGACATAATTTTGAATCCGTATCCCATTATTTTATGGGTATTAGTTATAGTTATTTTTTATGGATATTATTAACTCTTTTATATGAGTATGGTAAAATTAAAGTGTTGTTTTTTTAATAAAAAAAATGTTGTTGTTTTTTTAAAAAGTGCTATTTTTTAAAGAAAAGTGATGTTGATAATAATAATAAAAACATGTGCTATTTTTTAAACAAAATAGTTGTTGTTAGTTTTTTTTAAAAAAAGTGTTTTTTTAATAATGTGCTATTTTTTAAAAAAAATTAGTGCTGTTTTTTTTTTAAATGTCAGTTTATAAAAAAAATGTTGTTTTTAATTAAGAAAAATGTGCTATTTTGTATGGGTATGGACCGAACGGACCGCTTGAAAATCGAATAGGACCGAGACCAGTTATTCTAGTCCGGTTCGGTCCATAATTTTTAGGACCGATTAATGTAGTTCGGTCCCAAAAATACCTCAACCCGGATAGGACCGGACCACGAACACCCTTACTTAGGAGATAGAGAAGCTCTCCCTTACCTCTCTCTAGAATTAATGGAAACAATCTCCTTAACTATTTGAATTTTTCCAACCTGTGTTGGTAGAACTTAATAAGGGCGTCGACCTACGTTCTTTGCCATTTTCGCTTTCAATTTTAGGGATTGTTCCCCCTCACTATTCTCAACTTTTCTCCCGCTCTCTTACTTAATAATGATGCCGCCAACCTTAAAGGTTATAAACAAAAATATATGGCTAGCTATTAATAAACCTATGTGACACCCTGCCTAATAAAATATCGGGTGATCAATCCTATATCAAATTAAACAGCAATCTCATCTGGTTCATTCTTAGCATCACTGTCGAAAAAGTTTTTAAAACATACTAACCACCTAGTATTCAAAATATACGGTGTCAAATTTTATCATTTTATTAAACCCCACTAACAACATGCGAAAGAATGTATAATAAACCATTCACACAATCACTTAATCAAATAATACGGAAAATGAATAGTTACAATATTTGCCGAGAACACCACCGGCTACAAACCAAATACAAAAATATAAACTATAAGAATAATAAAATGAGTACATCAGCTGACTGGAACAAAAGAAATAACTTGGGCGGCATGCCCAAATGAAATACTGACTGCATCCTACTCTAGGAATGGAATGACTGAAGCGGCTAAGTCAAAATCCTGCAACATCCATATATGCTGCAGATACGTAACCCTGGAGTAGAACAATCATGGCGTCCTTGTGGCTGGACAACTAAAAGGTTTTGAAAATATTTTATAACAACCGTTAGAACCCAAAATATTTTTTAAAAATTTAGCAGGTGAATTAAATTGCAGTAAATTAAAATGCATGAATACTCTTCATATTTAAGCTAGTGTCGCACCCGGCTCACCCCTTAACTATCATGCACACCTAACGCTCTTCTATATAACCCACCTAGTCACCTACCCCGTAACTAGTTCTCAATAATATCCTTCCCGTCACACAACTCTAGCCCGAGTACATTATATGACTTATAAGTTATTATCACATTAACTTAATAAATTATTCCTCTGTTGGAATCATAACATTCTCACCCGTTATATGAAATATCAATACAATTCACATCATGTATTTTACCCGTATAAAAATATCTACACCATATATATGTATCATTATATTACAACATTCACACACATATCGTAAATATATAATCCAGCCTCCCGAGTAGGCACTCACCGGATGTTCACTGTAATGCTATCATTTTCAGGTATACTCATCCACCCAAACCCCTGACATGGTCAGCTCCCCGAATCAAAAAATAAAATAAACGCATTAGAGGCGGTCATAGTTTCCCCAAAATGAGACCGAACCATACCCAAAGCGTCTCATTCTTGATTTCGAACGCTATGACCTGAGGACTATACTCACCCTTCTCCTCAAGCCAAGAGATTCACCCACATCGCGCAACCTCCCATGATAGCACTAGAGGGGTATATATTCCTATAAAATTTATTCACACAAATATTTACAAATCACACAAATATATATATATATATATATATTGCGGTGATGGGTAGTATATATATATAATAAATCCAAGCTACCCGTGCACATTACCGTAACACTAGCCTAACATTACCCAAGTCTATATACCGACTTGATATTTAAATGATTCTCACATTTATTTACTTTATCACTCAAGTTGTGTAACCCAAATAAATTATCCGGACTCGCTCCTTTGGTCCAAAATCTCATCCTGTATAACTTATTCCCCAAATTTCACGTATTAAGGTGAGCATCCTTTTTATTTTGAATGTTCCAGAATTTATTATATGCCCCTATAATAAATTTATTTGGCTAAATCCGTGCCTAAGCCCTCATAGCATTAGCCCCAAAATTTTACCCAAGTCAATATCCCGACTCAAATTTAATTAATCACGCTTTAATTAATTTATTATCTTGGCATCACTCAACCAATATACCCGGACTCACTCCTAGGCCGGAAAATACAATATTTACAATTTACTATTCAAATTCTCCTTAATAAATTTTACGCACTCATTAATATAAGGTTCTCAATTTACTCAATTTCAACCTTAATTCCCTTATAGATTATTTTCTCAATTACCCCAATACTTACTTGTCTCCCTTTATGTAAACCTAATCTCCACTTTAGGCGTAATATCATTATTATAGAATAGCAATCACAATCAACCAATCTAGGCAACCTCCAACAGAATAACAACTAAAAACAACATTTCTTAGAATTTGCCCCACGAATCTACCTAGATTTTTAAAATGCCATTTTGAGGCATTTTGGAGCCGTTTTTGGAGAAAACATACCTGAAAAACAAAATGTAGAAAACAAGATTTTCTACAAGGCTATGCTGACGGAATCGCCATTTTAGGAACCAAAACGTCGAAAAACAGTTTCTAAAATGACGGTTTAATTTACCCAATTTCATAGACTTCTTTAATTTCAAAAGGTTGTTCTATAATTCAACCTTACCCATAAAAACCCAATTATTACACCCACTATTATATGAGTAGAAATATTCAATTAATTTAAAAGCAAGTTTAACCACTTGCCTTAGGATTCGTAGTGTCTGAATCTGTTGATGTAGATGATGATTATTTAGTGAAGAACCCACACACTTGTTCTTAATTTTGGCTCTCATGGCTCCTCCCACTTGCACCCACTTTCTCTCTCTAAAAAGAATTATCTAAAATTTGTTATGGTTGTCGTACCCTCTCACATTTAGGGGTTAATAACTCAATCCCATTTTTAGGCTTGTGCGCTTTTTTAAAAGGATCAAACACTCTTATGTCGGTTTAAATATGCCTAAAAATATCCCGAGACCCATTTACTACCCATGGGCACTCTTTTCCAACTATTTCGACCCATCCGGACTCAACCGTGCACTCAGAATTGTCATCTGAATTAATTTATAATATTTTTTAAATTTTTTTGACCTCAAAATGCGACACAAAAATAATCTGAATAATTAAACCTCGATTTGCCCATTTATATAAATCCTTCGATTTAAATAATTTCTCCAAATCATATAATTTACTCTAAATCATAAATTTAATTTCTCCCAATAATATTATTTTTCCCAAAAATAATTAAATTAAAAGTCCTCGATTTTACGGGGTGTTACATACTTCCCCCTTACAATAGAATTTTGTCCTCCAAATTTAGGCAAGCCTAGTATCCCCAAGCCTCGACTAGATCCCTAATCACTTACCCTAGCATTTCTACACATATTTCTTAAAACAATGCAGTTAACCAGAGCGCCCACACCCCTGGACCCGTGCTTAATCACCCAAAATAACACTCGGCTTTTACTAGCCTTAAACCATAATATAACTTCACTCTCACAAATATAACACCTCCAAATACCCTTCTATTTGCATAAAAGTATACACAACCACTATTATGCTGGAAAAGACAATATACAATGTCGCGCCCTTACTATTACTAGTTTCCTTTTGCGAAAATAAATCCTAAGTTATATCTCCTCGCTCAACAATAAGTCTACCCAACCCGAATCACCACAGTAACGTCCCTACTCCCCGAGATTTGAATTAATAATATTTACATTTTATTATGCACACATTTTAGCATATATACTTGTAGATATACGCTAGACCCGATCTTAGGTGAGACCTAGTAAAGGCAATTCATACCCTGGTATCGCGAACACCCAGTCTTACTATAACTATCCACTATAGCCCCAAACTATCGCTAACTTTGAAACTCATCCGCCCTACCTCCATAATTATCGAAAGTAGGAATCTCTCGTATAATGCAACCATCATCTTAGTGTAATCCCCCTACTCTCTCGTGGTTAACACCAAAGAATTCTGCTACCCCACGGTACTTAAATATATATAATATGGCTATCATGGCCCACGCACCCACTAAATCCGTCTCACTCGCGAATCCTAGTGATGACAATCTTAGGTTGTGACGCGCCCAATGTCACTCCAAACATACCCAAGCTCAACGTTTCACATTTAGAGGGACAACTTATCCCCCTTTTTCGGAATATACCCAAAATCATTGCCCTTACGTTTGTTCCCAAAACTGTAAAACTGTAAGGCAATTGACTAGGAGAGACTCTGGCTCCTCCCAGGGTGCCCACACACCCTACATTCCGTGCACATTTGCACAAACCTTAGATCATCACATACGCAACATACTTAACTCAAGCTCAGACACCACATTCTCGGCGTGGCTATATCCTTTAGATATTTTTGATGGCCTTACCAATTATTGTACAATTATTCCCGATATCGCCCTACCTATCAACTTGTGGTGAAAATTTTCCCAGTGTTATTTTTGCAACACTTTCCGACTCCACTAACCTTATCTCTTTGTGGATCTTTGCTCAGCGTATTTTCTCCACACATTCACTAATTATCACTAAATCCGATGACCTAGAATCTAATGACGTCTTCACACTTCTGACATTTTATTAAGTATTATGCGTATAACACCTCATGGCAAGCCCAAAAGAACTTCTCCCAAATGCACTATTCCTCAACATTGTCGGTCCTCGATTTTTGTAGAACCCAAAGAATATACTCGGAACACTCAAACTCTGTCCTTATACTCACAAGTCTAATCATGGACTCCCGCATCTCTAAAGGAGTCAGATACTACTGCGCTCACACTATCCCTAAGTCATGAGCGTTAAATTAATAACGAGCTAAATCTCTCTGCTCCAAGGTAACCCGATATACCCTGAATCTCATCAGTAAGAGTCCCTACTCATCGGGATCCAATATAACTAGACAACTGTACACTCTGAGGTCAACTTTACCAATTATCGTCGCGAGCTCGACCCTCTTTCAGGTGAGAGATCACAAAAGAATATACATCCACCGCTGGAACAACGAACACGATAGCCTTGCTATAACCGCCCACTATCGCGAATTCGTCCGTACCCAGGATAAAACCATAAACACATAATCACCCCTCATTATGGGATTACCTTAAAAATATACCCTCTCAGTGTCCACACCCGCTCCATTGCATGTGGAACTAAAGAGAGTCCCGTTTCTCACACGAATCTAGTACCAATACATAAATGTGACCCGCTCACATCACACAAAACAGACCCCAACCATCTCGGAATAAAAAACTCGTAGTTTCAGTTGCCCAAAACACTAGCGGCTCCAACGGTTACTGGACATAATACCCTCGTCCTAACCAAACCAAAAAATTCTCTAACTTTTGCCTTTGCTAGGTATCCCCCTCCTGTCCCTTGACTCATCCACCCGGACCCCTGCCACGGTTAGCTCCCCGAATTAGAAAATAATATAAATGCATTGGAGGCGGTCATAGTTTCCCTCGGAATGAGATCGAATCATACACAAAGCGTCTCATTCTTGATTTCGAACGCTATGACCTAGGGACTATACTCACCCTACTCCTTAAGCCAGTGGATTCACCCACATCGCGCAACCTCCCATGATAGAACTAGAGGGGTATGTATTCCTATAAATATTATTCACACAAATATTTATAAATCACAAATATATATATATATATATATATACACACACACTACACATCACCGCATATATACATTTAATTAGTCCAAGCTACCCGTGCACAATTACCGTAACACTAGCCTAACATTCCCCAAGTCTATATATCGACTTGATATTTAAATGATTCTCACATTTATTTAGTTATCACTCAAGTTGTGTAACCCAACTAAATTATCCGGACTCGCTCCTATGGTCCGAAATCTCATCCTGTATAACTTATTCCTCAAATTGTACGTATTAAGGTGAGCACCCTTTTTATTTTGAATATTCCAGAATTTATTATATACGCCTAAAATAAATTTATTCGGCTAAATCTGTGCCTAATCCCTCATAGCACTAGCCCAAAAATTTTACCCGAGCCAATATCCCAACTCAAATTTATTTAATCACGCTTTAATTAATTTATTATCTTAGCGTCATTCAACCAATATACCCGGACTCACTCGCTTGGCCAGAAAATACAATATTTATAATTTACTATTCAAATTCTCCTTAATAAATTTTGCACACTCATTAATCTAAGATTTTCAATTTACTCAATTTAAACCTTAATTCCCTTATGGATTATTTTCTCAATTACCCCAATACTTACTTGCCTCACTTTATGTAAACCTAATCTCCACTTTAGGCCTAACGTCCTTATTATAGAACAACAATCACAGTCAACCAATCTAGGCAACCTCCAACGGAATAACAACTAAAAATAATATTTCTTATAATTTACCCCACGAATCTGCCCAGATTTTTAAAATGACGTTTTGAGGCATTTTGGAGCCGTTTTTGGAGAAAACGTATCAGAGAACAAAATGTAGAAAATAGGATCTTCTACGAAGCTGCGCAAACAGAATCGCCATTTTAGGAACCAAAACGCCGAAAAACAGTTTCCAAAATGAAGGTTTAATTTACCCAATTTCATAGACTTCTTCACTTTCAAGAAGTTGTTCTACAATTCAACCCTACCCATCAAAACCCAATTATCACACCCACTATGATATTAGCAGAAATCTATAATTAATTTAAAATCAATTTTAACCACTTGCCTTAGGGTTCACAGTGTGTCAATCCGTTGGTGCAGATGATAATTATTTAGTGAAGAACCCACACACTTATTCTTGGTTTTGGCTCCCAAAACTTCTCCCACTTGAACCCACTTTCTCTCTCTAAAAAGGGTTTTCTAAAATGTGTTATGGTCGCCACGCACTCTCACATTTAGGGGTTAATAACTCAATCTCGTTTTTAGGCTTGTAGACTTTTTTAAAAGTCTCAAACACTCTTATTTTGGCTTAGATATGCTTAAAAATACTCTGAGACCCATTTACTAACCCTGGGCACTCTTTTTCGACTATTTTGATCCATCCGGACTCAACCGTGATCTTAGAATTGTCATCCGAATTAATTTATAACAGTTTTCAAATTTTTTTAATCTCAAAATGTGACACAAAAATAATGTGAATAATTAAGCCTCAATTTGCCCAGTTAAATAAATTCTCCCATTTAATTAATTTTTTCAAATCATAAATTTAATTTCTCCCAATAATATTATTTTTTCCGAAAATAATTAAATTAAAAGTCCTCGAATTTACGAGGTGTTAAAACTTGCCATGCCCAAAACACAGTCAATGCCCCCCATTTATTTCTCCTCAAAGTCGGCGCTTAAACCCAAACTTTCAACCGCTCCTTTCTTTTTCTTTTTCTTTGCTCTTGCCCAATGCCAGACTCTCCAAATAGGGAATCCCCAAAAGAAGGAGCCATGTATTCTAGGCAGCCAACAAAATCTCCTTAAACCTTTTAGTTACACTGAAAATCTCAATCTTTTTTTGTTAGCTCAATATTGAGACAAACATGTTTTTCTATACTCCTGCATTTTTTATTTTTTTAATCTATTTTTAAAAAAAAATTAATCATATTTTCTTCTTTTGATTTAACATATCAATTTTTTTTAAAAAGACTTTAAATATGCATTTTTATCTTAAGTATTATTTATATTTTAAATTCTGAGTTTTATTATCTTTACAGAATTTTATAAACTTTAATTTGTATTTACATTATTTTTCTAGAATTCTATTTTGATAAAATGTTCAAAGATTTAGCAAAGCTTCTTCTAGACAAGTATTGAGTTTTGAGAAAAATTAGGGTTTTATTTCATTTTTTTTAAATGTTGCCAACATTTTATCTCTCTCAAATATAACTCAATCCTTGATCTATTCTGAGATTTGTTTAGTTCTATCCATAAATCCGAACAACATAATTGATTCGTGTGTACTCTTTGAGAGTTTGAGTGATTAAAATTCTTGGTTTAAGTTTTTGAGGGTTTTAAAACATATGAGTTTGGATTTCGTTTTAAGTTTTTTTTCAAGTTCCTTGTCATTGGAGACCTCTGTATCTTTTGGCAACTGATTTCTTAGATTTTTGATTGATCTGTTTAGTTTAATTCATAAAAGAGTTCGAGGTTATGCTAAGTTTGAGGAATCTTTGAAACGATCTAATAGGCTCTCTCTGTGAGTCTATCTTTCTCCTTACAATATTATACATTCATACCCTTATATATATATTTTTATATATTGGGTCGAACTGCTGTGTGTGTGTGTGTGTGTGTATCTTTTGTGTTGTCTGTTGAGAGATAATATTTGAGACTAGATTGGATTGTTTTGTTACCATACCAATTTAAACGTTTTTTTTTAACTATCTTGAGCTTTCTTTTAACCAACATTTTTTACAAACTGAGTTTGTTGTTGTTTGTGTTCAAACCGACATCTGTTTTTATTTATCCAAATCCAGTTAGTGTATTGCTATAAACTGAGTCTGGCTTTGGTTAATGTTGCTTGTTAACACAAGCTTCTTGTGTAATCTGCATGTGTGTTTAGATATATATATATATATATATTCTTTACTGATTCGGATATAGCAATTGAGGCTGACTTCGTTCTTGTTTAAAACTAAACTTTTACTGAGTTACTATTTTTTTAAATCCGTTAAAGTAGAACGATTTTGTTAAACTGGAAAAACCTTTGTCCCTTTGTTTTTAGACTAAAACTTGACCTTAATCATTTGTGTTCGGGCCGGTCCTGAGATTGATAAAAATTGGCAAGGCCTCGTACAAAAATTGTAAAATAGGCCCCTTTTACCTGTATTGATATAAAAAATGGGTCCTCAATATATAAGTAATAAAAATTAATCAACAGGAGGCCCTGTGCTATCGCTCACTTAGCACATGCTCAGGGCCGCCCTGTTTGCGTTGATATATTGGATCTTTTGGTCTCACCTATTTTGTATTTGGACTTGACTCCAAATTAGTGATTTTTCTTTTTCTTCATTTAAACCAGTTCTAATCTTTTATGAGCCAAGTTCTACACGTTAACATATTTGTTCATTTTATTTGTACTGGTCACAGAAATATTTACACTTGACTGTTTTTTTTTTTTTTTTTTCTTTTTATCAAAATAATCATATTGATTTTTGTTAGTTTTGACACTTTGAGTACTTATTTTGCCGGTGTTAAGTTTTTTATGAGGTGTAATCAGTCCTATTCATTTGACTCATTTTATTAGAATTGTTTTTTAACACCTTATACCTGTTTAAGTTATCTCATATTTAAAACTGGATTAAGGGTTGTTTTTTATTTCAGTTGTGTAGACATAATTTCTAGAAATTTTATTTCCTAATTTGTTTGCGGTCTTTTACACCTTAATTGATTTTTCATTTGGGTTTAATTATTACTGCTGATAATTAATTATTAAAGAGGACCTTGTGTGTCTAGTGATTTAATAATTTGTAATCACTTCATGCATTGATTAAATCAATCTCTACTTATTAATTTTTATTTGTGATTTTTATTTGTGTTGTGTACAACTTCCCAGATATCATAGTATTGGGTGTGTAGTTGTGTGTGTGTTCCAAGTTATCACTACCTTGGTTGTTTAGTAGATTTAGTTGTGGGGTTGTTTAGTTTGTGCCTTGATATACTTGTTTGTATTGGTCAAACTATTTCATTTACACTTTTATTACTGTAATATGTACTCAAACATTAGTATTAGTAGACTTGGGTGTGTGAGTTGTCCTGGGACTAAAGGACACGGGATTTTTCACTTGTTGGTATCCTCGAGATCAAATATTGTGTTATTTTCACTTTTTCTCATCTCATTCTTAAAGGGTAATTTTATGTCAAGCATCACCAATTTTTCTTACTAGTGTGCATGAGTGTTTTTAATTTATGAACTACAATAGAGTTTATATCAAAGAGTTAAATGAGTTTTTATAATCTATACACTTTAATGTATTGGGTGTTTTCATACCCTTTTCATTTAACCTCGTTAAAAGGCACTTCACCTTTCGGCCTAATAAAAGTTTCAATACATCCAATGCCTCATGGCCCACTTACTAAAATGCCCACACATCTAAATCCAAAACATTTTAAAATAAAAGACTTATTGAAATTTACAATATCCACCTAATAATTAATACAAAAAGCATTATAAATCCAAATTGACTTCAATTAACTTTATAATTTCATCACATTAATTTATATGACAAATTAAATTGATTTACACAGTGAAGTCCATTAACAATATTGGTTAAATTCCAAATAAATTTCTAACGAAATGGCTTTAATAGTTTACGTTATAAATTCACCATCGTAATCTAGTTTAAACTTACTCACACATGAGTCACTTAAATTATTCAAAATAATCATTCATTAAATAACCATTAATTAAATAATTTTCTTAAAAATAATTGGGTATTACATATAAAACTTTAGAATTCGGGTTAAAAGCGTGAAAACGTAAGATAAAAACAAAATGATCTGAAAAGAGACCCAAACACCTCACGTGGGATCAAAACAACTTTGTACAAATAACCTGTATAGTCATGGGACTCATAGATTCAAATGTCATTCTATACTTAACATGGGATCAAAGAAACTTGTACAAACAACTCGTGTAGTTATGTAACTAATGGATTTAAATGTTGTTTTAAATATTAAACTTCTAAGTATGTGACTTTAGAATTGGGGGTTGGAGCATGAAAACGTAAGATAAGAACAAAATGACCTGAAAAGGGGTACATCCACCTCACATGGGATCAAAGTAACTTGTGAAAACAACCTGTGTAGTCATGCGACTAACAGGTTTGAACTTTGCTCAAAATTTAAAAACTATAAATGTTAAAAATTGAAAATTGAGCTTTGGTAGACGAAAACACAAAACAACTATCAAACATACCGAAAAAATAAGCATAAACACTTCACACATGATCACAATAACTCGTGCGAACAACCCATGTAGTTATAGGACTCGTCAATGCAGATATCATTCTAAATTTCAAAATTCAAAATATAAATCTTTTAAATTGGGGGTTGGAGAGTGAAAACTTAATATAAGAACAAAACGACCCGAAAAGAGGGACAGACACCTCATACATGATTAAATTAACTTATATAAACAACTCGTGAATCAAGCCTCTTGGTCCAGTGGTATAAGGCTTCCACCGGGATAATCTTGGTGACGGATTGGGTTTGGTCCCCAGTTCAATCCCTGGCACTATCAAAATAATGCTTGGCCAGCGGAAGCCACGAACCGCGAATGGACACCTTATGGTATACTACCAAAAAATATATATATAAACAACTCGTGTGATCATAAGACTCGTGCATTCACACGTCGTTCTAAAATTCAAATGTCTAAGTATAAAACTTGAGAATTGGGTGTTGGAGCATGAAAACTTAAAATAATAACAAAATTACCCAGAAATAGGCACATACACCACAAACATAATCACAGTAACTTATACATACGAGCTGCGTAGTCATGTGACTCGTGATTTGAGACGTCGTTCTAAAATTAAAATTTCAAAGTATAAATCTTGAGAATAGGGGGTTGAGTGTAAAACTTATAATAACAATAAAATCGCCCAAAAAGAGGCACAAACAACTCATATATTATGAAATTAACATATAGAAACAACCCGCGTAGTCGTGAGACTTGTGCATTCAGACGTCATTCTAAAATTCAAATTTTTAATTATAAAACTTGATAATTGGGGGATGGAGTGTGAAAACTTAAAATAACAACAAAAATGCCTGGATATACGCATAAACACCTCATATATTAAATTAACTTGTACAAATAACTCATATAGTCATGGGATTAGTGAATTGAGACATCGTTCTAAATTTCAACTTCTAAGTATAAAACTTTATAATTGGGGTTGAAGCGTGAAAATGGAAGATAAGAATAAAACAGCTCAAAAAAAGGCACAAACACATCACATGGTATCAAAGTAACTTGTATAAATAACCCATGTACTCATGCGGCTCATAGATTCAAATGTTGTTCTAAATTTTAAAATTCTAAGTATATAAATTTATAATTGGGGTTGGAGTGTAATAACATAAGATAAGAACAAAGCGATCTGAAAAGATGTACAAACACCCCACATGGGATCAAAGTAACTCATGGAAGCAACTCGTGTTCCCATGCTACTCACAAGTTTGAACTTCGATCAAAATCTAAAAATTTTAAGTGTTAAAGCTTGAAAATTGGGATTTGTTGGATGAAAGTGTAAAACAACAATCAAACATACTAGAAAAAGTCACAAACACCTCATACATAATCACAGTAACTTGTACAAACAACTCGTGTAGTTGTGGGACTCGTCAATTCAAATGTCGTTCTAAATTTCAAAATCTTTAGTATAAATCTTTAGAATTGGGGGTTGGAGCGTGAAAACTTAAAATAAGAACACAACCACTAAAAAATAAGCACAAACACCTCATACATGATCACAGTAACTTATACATACGATCTGTGTAGTCATAGAACTCATGCACTAAGACGTCGTTTGAAAATTCAGATTTTTAAGTATAAAATTGAGAATAGGGGTTAAAGCGTAAAAACTTAAAATAACAACAAAATTGCCCATAAAGAGGCACAAACACCTCATACATGATTAGATTAACTTATACAAACAACCCATGTGGTCATGTGACTCGTGCATTCAGACATCGTTCTAAAATTTAAATTTCTAAGTATCAAACTTGAGAATTGGAGGTTAGAGCGTGAAAACTTAAAATAATTAAAAAACCTCCCATAAAAAGGAACAAATACCTCATTCGTGCTTAAACTAACTTGTAAAAATTACCCGTCCGGAAGGAGGCACAAATACCTCATTTATGCTTAAATTAACTTGTACAAACTACCCGTGTATTCACGGGACTCGTGGATTGAGACGTCGTTCTAAATTTCAAACTATTATGTATAAAACTTTAGAATATGGGGTTGAAGCGTGAAAATATAATATACGAATAAAACGACCCTAAAAGAGGTATGAACACCTCATATGGGATCAAAGTAAATTGTACAAACAACCCGTGTAGTCATGGGACTCATGGATTTAAATGTCATTCAAAATTTCAAATTTATAAGTATAAAACTTTAGAATTTGGGGGTGGAGCGTGAAAACATAAGATAAGAATAAGACGATCCCAAAAAGGCACAAACACCTCATAAATGGGATCAAAGTAACTTGCGTAAACAACCGATGTAGTCACGATGCACGTGTTTGAACTCGATTAAAATTTACTAAAGCTTGAAATTTGGGTTTTGGTGGATGAAAACGTAAGATAACAATCAAATATACATAAAAAAGGCACAAACACCTCATACATGATCACTATAAATTATGCAAACAACCGTATAGTCATGGGACTCATGGATTCAAATGTCAATCATAATTTTAGACTTCTACCTCTAAATCTTTAAAATTGGGGGTTGGAGCATGAAAAATTAATATAAGAACAAAACGACCTAAGAAGAGGGGTAAACGCCTCATACATGATTAAATTAACTTATAAAAACGATACTTGTAGCCATGAGACTCGTGCATTCTAACACCATTCTAAAATTCAAATTTATAAGTATAAAACTTGAGAATCGGGGGTTGAAATGTGAAAAATTAAAATAATAGTAAAATCTCCAAAAAGAGTCAAACACCTAGTGCAAGATTAATTAACTTATACAAACAACCAGTGTAGTCATGGGACTCATGCATTCAAACGTCTAAAATTCAAGTATCTTATTATAAAACTTGAGAATTGGGGGTTGGAGCATAAAAACTTAAAATAACAACTAATTATCCGAAAAGAGGCCTAAACACGTCACATGTTTCCAAAATAACTTTTATAAATAACTCGTCTAGTCATACGACTCACAAGTCAAAACTTCGATCCAAACTTTAAAATTCTAAGTGTTAGAGTTTGAAAATCGGGCGTCGGTGTGCGAAAACGTAAAATAATAACAAAACGACCCGAAAAGAGGCACACACAACACATATGGTAATAAAGTAAGACTATTGTTAGGCTTCGTGGGCCATGCAAGACTATTTTTATTTATTTTTAACTTGGACATGAGGATGGTGAACATTTATGTCGATTGACTTATTTTTTAAACTTGGCATGAGTTTATTTTAAATGTTAAAACATGTCGGATTTCATGAATAAATAAAGGGAACTATACCGAAATTTTCTGAAATTAATAAGTGCTTTAAATTGATAAACTCAAATATACACGAATTTAAAAATTGGACATTGGTGGGAAAATACGTAAAACGACTACAAAACATACCGTAAATAGGCACAAACACCTCACAGATGATTAAATTAACTTATAAAAATAACCAAATATTTTTTTGTATCTTATGCAGATTGATGACGGATTTTGGTTGGAGTTAATATATTCGTGGTGTCATGGAGTTGCGGTTTATTTTTGTGTAGTGGAGCCATATTATCGGCGTTTTAATTTATGTGGATCGATTTTTTAACATCTTTTGTTGTATTAATGTATTAAAATTGATTATATTGTTATTTATGAGGCATTTCTTTCGTACCGTTGTATTAGATTGGGATAAAATATTGTTTTGAAATACGTATTTATGAGATTGGTTGAAAATTATGCAACTTTGTGTCATGTATGATTGTATGAAAAATACATGATGTGATTTTGGATTATAAACTTATACGTTTTATGTTGTGTGAGTTTTGATTGAAAAAATGCAACGGTTAAAAGTGTTTTCAATGTTTTTTTTTATGAAAAAAATAATAGGAAATAAACAAAATATAATACTTTTTGGAAACATTATTTTTTATCGCCAAAAGTCATTCTCTACATCTTAACTTTTGGCGACAAGGGAAACATGTAGCTGAACGGTATACTTTTGGCAAAAAAATAGATGTGATGCCAACGGTATACCTTTTAGCAACACTATAGCTATGATGTCAAAGGTATGCCTTTTGGAAACACAAATTTTTGTTGTCGAAGATTGTTTAATATGCCATTTACATTACATTCGAAACATAATTTTTGTTGCTGAAAGGTTGCTTTTTAGCAATATAATTTTTTATCACTATTAGGTGACATTTGGCAATATAAAATAATATATTTTATTATAAATCTGAGAAAAAATAAAATACCTTTGGCGACATAAATGATTGTTGCCAAAAGTATACCTATAGCAACATGATCCTACTTTTTCATTAAAGTCTTTTCTAAACAAGCAATGGGCAACAAGCTAGTGACAACAGAATATATCGTTGATACCTCTTAGCAACACGTTTTCAAGTTTTAGTGACATGCATTGTATATTGTACAAATTGTTTTTCCTAGTAGTGGTAAGTACTTATGTATCATTACTTATTGTATACAACAAAACATAAATAAATATCAAAACTAGACTCTAAAGTTTCCAACCATCTCCATTTCTCCCACCTGACATGACACTAGCAATGGACATCAATAACCTGAAATGTCAAACATTAACTATATTAGGAAATTGCCTAGTGAATGTACTCATAATATTCGTACACAGTATCATTATCTTTCTCGGCCTTAAAGTCCTTTTATAAAGCCCACTGTGGAGTCTTATATTCTCGGTCTTAAAGCCCAAAATCACACAGTTCAGTTGGCCCACGATGGAGACTTATATCACACATCTTCACGACCTTAAAGCCTGAATCTCCCGGCTTAATCCCCGGTGAGGTCCCCTATTAGGGAATTTACCATCAATCGCATTTTCACACTAATATGAAATTCAAACACATGTGAACACTCACCTCGGGATTTTTGAATAACACTCACTGTCCAATCGGTCTTCTTCGTCCTTATCATTTTATTTCCCTTTCTTGTCAATAAATTTAATGTTCATATTTGACAATAGATAATGAATTTGAATTCCCAAAATTTAATTCATTCATTAAGTATACGAATCAACCATTCATCAAGTTCAAGCATACTTACACAGACTTGTATCATAAAGTTTATATAGCTTACATCACATTAATCCATCGAAAATTAATAGTACAACCACATTAATAGCTCTAAACTAAACATATAAATTAAGATTTCATACTATAATACACTTCTAAATTCTAATCCAACTATATCATCTTCTTTACCATTCTTATTTGATAACAATTCTAATATCAATTCATAAGTCAAATCATACTAAAAGTGTTAACAATTCATTAAACGATAATAAGAAGATTTGGTCACATAATAGTTTGACATAGTCATATT
This sequence comes from Sambucus nigra, assembly GCA_949130495.1. Taxonomy (NCBI): domain Eukaryota; kingdom Viridiplantae; phylum Streptophyta; class Magnoliopsida; order Dipsacales; family Adoxaceae; genus Sambucus; species Sambucus nigra. The sequence continues at coordinate 39,070,923 of OX422208.1, read as the reverse complement.
ATTGTAGGACAAAAGGAATATATACCAGAAATTTGAAGGTAAAACAAAAATCATATTAATCAAGGTTGGTCAATCTTTTTAACCATAGTCTATGAGTTCAAAATACTACTTTGATGAAGGAGTTATAACCATCATTTTATAGGATATCAAATATGTCCCCAAATTGTAGTCCCTAGTTTTTGTCATTTAAAAAAGATGTATAAATCTACAAGGAATTGAAGTTATAACTTAATCTACTAAAAATTTATTGGAGTCTACTTTCTAAATCAATTTACGGTGTATGATTTCGAATTTCTTAGACTCTAGAGTGCTCGTTTTCGTACAAGGCCACAAAGCTACCCTATTTTGGACAACACCTTTGCTATGAATTTAAACATGCACCCAGACCAAAAGACTATGAGTTAAGTACTTATCTTTCGTAAAATTAATATTAGCGAGTCTATTTTATAACCCAACTTAAAGTGCCTCAATCAAATAGACGATTTAGGAGATATTGATATTTTAGTATAATAGGGTTGGACTGGTCAGAAAACACTCCCTGTTATTAGGTCAACTTTGTTGTTGAATCTATATTAACTTATATATAATTATGTATGGTGCCATAAATATTTATAAATCTTTACAAATATGGTTTCTAAAACATCAACCGATTCAAAATTTTGATTTTTTACCGCATTTTGTGGCAATTTCTATAAAGTGGTGCAAAGTTGCTTATCCACTTCTGGAATGAGATTTTATTTTCCAAAATATTTAGTTCACCACTAAGAATGTATGGAATTGTACCAAACTTTTCATATCATAATTGTATATAATTAGAAATAATTATAATTGCTAATAATATAATTTAATGCATCCAATACGCGTGTTAGTGATTATACCTAGTAATTACCAAGAACACACACACTTAAGCACAAATGAGAATTATTGCTTTTAACCAAATTCTTGGTATCAACCCATCATTGTGTCACTTAAATAAATTTTCTAGCGTAAAAAACAAATCAGAATTGCATTTATGTTAAGAATTCTGAAAATTTTTACTCAAAACCCATCTATAAACACACTAGCACACACAAAACACATGCACGTAAGTTGAGTTTTCGTACAAGGAAACCATGGTTTAGCTTCAAACTCACATATAAAAGATAAGAAACAATGAATATCATAAGTATATAAACTTATCAAAGATTTATTCATAAAAATTTCAAGTTCCAAGCAATTCTTCACTTTCTCTCTCGTAGGGCTTTTCGTTCCTTAGCTCTCAAGATTGTAATGTTTTTGGCTAAGTTTGAGAATGAAAGGAGATTTATCTTTTGGAGGACATTTACCAATAAGTGTTTAATTCTCACATATGCTACATATATTCCTTTAATTATACAAGCTAGGAGAATACTATCATTTCAGGTAAACTATGCACAGATCCTTTAAGTTATATAATAAATCATATAAGCATGTAAATTAGTCCTAAATCGCTTTAAGTATGCTAGTAATTCAACTTAACACAAATTCAGTTATTTAAAACACGTTACCTCAGGATGATATGTTATAATCTCTCCCCCATATAGAATTTCATCCTCGAAATTATAAATACTTACCGAGTAAAATACACAAACATGCTTAAAAATATACCTTAAATTGTTATTAATAACTAACTCCATCACTTGATGATGATGATGATGATGATGATGATGATGATGATGATGATGATGATGATGATGATGATAATAATAATAATAATAATAATAATAATAATAATAATAATAATAATAATAATAATAATAATAATAATAAAATATCAAAATTTGGGACGGGATGTCACAAACATGTTCATACATGCAAATAAGTGTTAAAGATTTATCTTGAGATCATCAACGAGTTGTCGTTGTACAACATAGTAGATATCTTGGTGCTTGACTACCCAAAACAGGGAGACACATATGTTTTTGTTATAACTCATTATATATCCATGATATTACAAATTTTTTCAATTAATATATCATTTTATTCAATTGTATGCTATATTAAATGTTTAGAGGCCATTTAGATAATAGAAAATAGAACAAAAATACATTATTGGTATGAAAAGTATAATAAATTATTGCTATATTATTTATGCAATATATTATTTCCTTTGGCATTTACAAACTGGAAAATAGTAATAGATCATCCCTTTATTAGATTTCAGAATTGAACTGTAATATGTGGAAACTTGCAAAATTATTTTTGCAATTTTTTATCTTCATCATCTACTATTATGTATTTTAATTACTTATATTACTAATCTGGACAATTGTATTGCTATTTATATATATATACAGAGAGAGAGAGACACACACACACACACACGCACACTAATATAAACACCTCACTATTCATAAAGAAAACATATTAAAGATATAACTTTTCCGTTGCAATTGATACAAAGTTCAAAATATATTTTTTCAATGAATGTATCATTTTATCAAAACATGAAAACACAATAATATTAATTTTTGCATTACATTTTGGCTACATTTAAAACAAGATGCGATACTATAATACAAAAGACATTGCCATTTTATATAATCCTATAAATATAAACAAAATTTATCCAAAAAATTATTTTCTTCAGTATTTACAAACTGGAAAATAGTATCAGATTATCCATGTTATATTTTTTCCAATTAAACTATAACCTTTGAAAGTTACATTATTATTTTTTCTATATTCTGCAACAACTATTATTTTTCACAAATTTATTTTCATGATTAACACACACACACACACACACACATATATATACAGATAGGCTCAGGTGCGGACTTCCCGTGCGGACTTTGTCCTTATCCCAAAAGTGGTCCCCTCGTGGTCTCAAAGACTTTTGTTATTTACTCTAGATGGTCCCCCTCTTGTCTTATACTAAAACCTTAGTTTAAGACTATATAATTAAAAGATTTATAATTTAGACCCAAAATTGGTATCAAGAACTTAAAGATTTTAGAACCTCACCAAATTCCGACCAAACCCTAATTCTGGTATCAGAGCCATAAGACGTTCCTTTTAGACTAAAAGTAAAAAGACTTTAATGCCCTTGGGATTTATCCCTCGCATTTACCAAGATATTTTTGGATCCAACCCAGACTACCAACCTATACCCATAACTGATTTAGACTCAGAAGGTTGTTTAACCACACATATAGACGGTTGTTCACATATTGAACATATTTCAGCCAAACACGCAGATAGTAGACAAGTCACTGCTAGTGCTATTAAAAGCATAATAGACCAAAATAAGTGTATACTCCTTATATTAAGACAATTAATAAAAGACACTCAAACCCCAGAAACAGAGATCAAATATATCTCTAAAAGATTATTAGACATAGATAATAAAATCCCAATAGACTTAGTCCATCTTTTACAAGAGATAAATATTAAGACTAATCATATAGAAGTCCTTAACAAAGACATTTTAGAAATTAAAACTTTAATTAAAAATCAAGACAGTGAGTTAATTAAACTTACCAAAGAACAAGCTAAGCTTATCCCTAGACTAGATAATTATTTTCCTAATGGAGATAGTTAGATCAAACTGGAATGAGGTACCAAGAAACCTATCCATTCAGACCTTATCAGAATTTTATCAAAGAATTTTAGAAAAGATAAATGATGATAGATTTTATTATAAGATAAATGAAAATGAGATTGCCAACGCAGCTAAGGCAACTAGACTTATATTAGAAAGATTAAATTTAATTTCTACATCCATAACAGCTACCCAAGACTATAACAGTAGCTTTGTTAAAGACTTACATTTAGACTTAAAGGCTAAGACAGAAGGATTAACTACCTTCTATACAGACTTTGTTAAATTCCAACAAAATTTAGCAAATTACCTTAATAATATGGAAAGACATAATCTATCTAAGATGGATAGTATTATTAATGAACTTAGACTAGACATGGCCCAAGTAGAAGAAAAATACGGAGAAATTATAAACGGAATTAAGGCCGTATATAATAAACCTTCTCAAGCAGAAATAGACTCTCCTTTTATTCTAACTAGGTTAGATAAAATTGAAAAGACTGTAGAAGCCATAGAAGTTAGAACTATGCAACAACTAGAAAAAGATAATGAAGTAAAAGACTATATCACTATCGTTGGTAAAACCATCGTTAATTCTCTAGCTAGACATAATGAAGAAACTTCTGAAAAGACAAGAAAAGAGAATAAGAATTTTAAAGAAGAAATCCTTAATCAGATAAAAAGACAAAAAGATTATTCAGACTTCTTAGATAGAATTGAAAAAAGACTTGAACAAAAACAGGTAACCACCTGTAAGTTTAAAGAATCCCCTCCTATAGAAACTAGAGAAAGAAATACCATAGGTAGACGAATCATATATGTAGGATTAGATAAGACTAATAAGATAGCCAGCTCTATCCCAAATATTGGACAGAGTAATCACATGCTCCAAAGACTTAAGGATTCATCCTCCAATGTTAGGACATGGTGGAAAGAAAGAAATTTCACCAACCCCCTCCAATGGAAAGAATGGGGTGAAGTTGACTGGAAGATTGTTGAAGATTCCATTCATAATGAACAACTTCCAGCCGTTAGATATATAGACTTGTTTAAAGAAGGCGCCACTCCTAAGACCCCCAATTATAACATGACCTACCATTGTAGAAATCATGTGTTAGACAAATCCTATACTGAGCTCCAAGTTTTTTACTCAGAATGGCTTAGATCTAGAGGAACTGATAGGAAGTTCCAATTCCTAACCTTTGGACTGTTTCAAGCAAGAATCCAAGGATTACATAGACCTCAGAATAATATTAACATATTATGTTGTTTAGTAGACAAAAGATGGAAAGACTTTGAGAAAAGCCTTATTGGAATAGCCCAATTAGAAATGTCAGACAACATTGGATACTTTAATGTCATTCCGGCATTTACAGTAACCGTAGACACAGCCAAACATTTTAAGTTAATCTTATATGCTAGTGGCTATGAAGACTATATAATCCCAGACGCTAATATAAATATAGAATTCCAAAGCTATGTGAAGTTATCTCAATTTCCTTATGAAGGAATGCAGTCAGGAATTCCTAGCGGTAGACTTAATAAAGAAATCTTAGTTAGAACCAATGTGTCAGACTATAACCATACTTACAGTATTAGGAATACTGGACCTATGAAAGAAAAAGCTAAGACCCTCTGGCAATTGCCAGAATTTCAAGAAACTAAGACTATACAAAATAAACCTTTGTTTATTAATCAAGACGAAGTCACTGGAAATGTTACCATCCAGTTTGGTCCTCCTAATATTGTCAATAAGAATATCCAGACCGAAGAAATTAGATTTAGGAATATGGGAGAAGCCAAAATCAATGATCCTTCAGAAGGAGAATGTAGTAGTAAGACCAGTGCTAGTTTACTAAGACAAGCCCCGATAATTAGACCTAGAAGATCATTTGAACAAAAAGACTTAGTTAAAGAAAAAGTTAGGATCCAAAACTTTGGACATGAACCCTCAGAATTGGATATGAAGACATTTAAAGATAGCCTTAAGAAAAGTCACTCTGTTAGATTTCAAGAAAGAGAAAGATTTAATATGATAGCCTGTTCAAGACCGCATATTAAAATTAAAAGAATCTAAGAATACAAAGGAACTTCTTAGAAACTTAAGACTAATAGAAGAAGGAGAACAAAGACTAATGCCAGCTACACAAGTAGAGCCTAGTAAACAAGAAATAGGAAGTAGTAGTAGGCCAGAAGATGCTCCTAGATTTTTTAGTAAACCAATATGAATAAATATTCCTATATACTCAAGCACCGTAGTAAAGACTAAACCCGATTATATAAAAGACTTCCCAACTAGTGACAAGAGTTTTACTCCTGTTAAGACTATGGCAAGCCAAGCCATAAATCCAGTAGGTATATACCTTAACTTAGACAATGTTCAAGATAGGAAGAAAGCCTTAGATGAATGGCGTAACTAGATGAACATGTGTTTTGCATCTAATGAACAATGGGATGCAAGTTCATGTAAGCAGTACGCTAAGAAATCCATTAGAGGTATTGCAAAAGATTACTTAGATAGTTTAAGAAAGGCTACAGATGAAGACTCCTTAGCTAAGGTTGCGAAGATGAAAGAAAACCTAGAAGAAAGATCAATTGAAGAATATATTCAATTGTTCACTTCAGAATTCATTGGAGCTGGACATCTAGCTCAGATCAATGAACAAGACCTAGAAAAAACTAAGTTAGCCCTCCTTAGCATTTGCAAATTAGATAAGATAAATGAATATAGCAATAATTATGAACAGCTATATTACCAAATTAAAGAATTTGGGGAGACATTAAAAGATGAATACTTTAGAAAGATACCAGCCATATGACAAATCCTAATGAATGAATATAGGAATTGGCCAGGAGTAGCCGGAGTTAAGAATAACTACCTTGGTGAAAGAATCAATTTCGCCAAAGACTATATCATATCTAAAAGACGTGATATAACTCAAGGAAAGTTAATAGAAGAAACTTTCAAACAGATCCCTCCGATCAAAGACGAAAGAGACATCGCTCCAATCCAATGGGGATGTGGAAGTGAATCTAAAAAATTCAAAAAGAAATTAGAACGAAAACATAGGAAGTTTAAGACTAGACCTTTAGGATTACCAAAGAAGTATAAATTTAGACAATCTACTACCTTTAGAGAAAATAATCCTAAGACTAAGAAAAATAGATTTAACCAAAGAAGATATTTTAAGAAAAATACTAGTTAGTATAACAAGGTTCCTAATTATAGCAAATAAAAAGATACAGCTCAATCTAAGACTGTCACCAAAGAATGTTGGACTTGCGGCAAAGGACACTTTGCTAAAGACTTCCCTAATAAGAGAGATAAAGAAGGTATTAAAATTATTAATACAATATTAGACTATGCAGATCAAGAAGAATTAGATATCCTATACGCTATAGAAATATCATACATAGAAGATGATGATGATAATACTAATATCTATAGTGCATATACAGACAGTGATTCAGAAGACTATAGTGATACTGATGAGTATGAAGACTCTCAGGATACCCCTAGACTTATATATGATGCAGACTGATCAAGGCAATCTAGATGATGAATATATAGACTTTGAAGACGCTTGGTATAAGTGTATATTAAGCCCCTTTTTAAAGAAAAGATGGACAGTTAGTAATCCTGAGTTACTAACCTATATACCTAGATGTTACTTTGATGAAAGACATTATTGCACGTTTGAGATGAAATGTTGCAAGAAAGACTTTAGATGTGTAGAATGTTTTGAGACTATACAAACAGAATTATTTATGGTTTGTATTGTTTGTCAATTACACTAACATGAAGACTGTTGGAGAATTAGATTTAGAGCAATCTATACTAGCCAGTATGACGCTCAAATAGACTTAGATATTAAAACATATTATCAAGACATTGATAGAAATATAGCCAAAAGATTGCAAGAAAATGAAGACTTCAAAGGAAAAAGAATTTCCTATGATTTAGAAGAGTACCATTCTGATAGTAGTTCAGAAGACCAAATGCCTTTAGATTTTATAGATAAACCCCAGAAAGGAATATCTATTTTAGAAAAGAACAATTTAGGAATTTCTACTAAACCACATGCTTGTTTTGTAGAATTATTTGTTCAACATAAAGACTATCCTAAAAGACTTTCAGCCTTCATAGATACAGGTGCTCTCAAAGTATTTGTAAGGCTAATGCCTTCCCTGAAGACTACTTTTTAGAAAGTAATCAAGAAATCTATGGTAAAGTGGCTAATGGATATCAATTTACCTTATATTTCCAGACTATTCCTATTTATTTTAAATTAGGAAATCAAACCAACAAAACCGTTAATCATCGGTTTTGGATAATGGATCCTCGTCCAAGTTTCACAGGAAACATTATTTTAGGACAAGACTTTATTAGTAAATATCATCCTTATACTCAGTATAATGATAAGATATTAATTAGTGACCAAGAGGAATTTAATATAAAAGCTCCTCTAATAGATCATAAGACTGCCTTTGACCTTATGCAGGTCAAACCAAATTATAGACCCATTAAACATCAGAGTTCTTCAGCTGAGCATGGTGTACCTAGACCTACAACCCAACAAGAAGCCTTAGAAATTACTAAACCCTTGCAAAAAGAATGTAAGTGTCCAGACCAAAAGTGTTATAAGCAAATAGCGCTTATACAACAAGACATTTTAGATCAAGCCCAGCAGACCTTATTACAGGTCCAAGCTATATCCAAACAGAAGAAAATGGATATAGAAGTAGAAAAGGAAAAAATTAGGCAACTATTAGAGCCTACTTTAGGAGAAAATCCCATCACTAAGTGGGATAAAGACCAAAGCTATTGTGAAATCATCCCTATTAACCCAGACGCCATTATTAATGGTGGAACCTATAAGAAAGGATACTCACAAGAAGATAGGGAAGAATTTAAGAAAGACATAGATGAAATGCTTAAGTTAGGCATTATTAGAGAAAGTAAAAGTAGACATAATAGCTTAGCCTTCTATGTTCAAAATGAATCTGAACGTAAAAGAGGGAAAAGACGAATGGTTATAGACTATAGATAATTAAATAAGAATTGTGAATTTGATTCTTATAAGATACCAGACAAGAATAATTTGATTAATTTAATCGAAGATAGAATTATATTCAGTAAGTTTGATTGCAAATCAGGCTTCTGGCAAATTAAGATGCATCCAGGCAGTATTACTTGGACAGCCTTTAGTGTGCCCCAAGGAAAATACGAATGGTTAGTAATGCCATTTGGATACTTGAATGCTCCTCAAGTTTTCCAAAAAGAATGGATAATATATTTAGACATTATTCAGAATTTTGCCTTGTTTACATAGATGATATTCTTGTAGCAAGTAAGACTGAGACAGAGCACGTAGACCATCTTAAAAAGATTATTTTAGAATTAGACAAACATGGTATTGTTATCTCCGAAAGGAAAATGCAATTATTTCAGACTGAGATAGACTTTGTGGGAATGCATATTAATAAAGGAAAATTATCCTTGGCAGAACACATAACTAAGAAGATTCTTGAGTTCCCAGACCAACTCAAAGATAGAAAACAATTACAATCATTTTTACGATTGCTTAAATGTGCTGCAGACTTTATTAAAGACCTTGCTTCAAAAAGACAAATATTAACATCCAAATTAAAAGGAACATATAAAACCAATCCCTTTTATTGGACTAAAGATGATTTTGAAGTAATAAGACAAATTAAAGATGCAGTCAAGAACATTCCTTTACTTGAACTGCCTAATGCAGAAGACCAGTTTATAGTAGAAACAGATGCCTCTGATAAACAATGGGGAACAGTATACTTTGCCATTGATCATCAGACAAAAAAGAAAAAACTTTGTAGACATAGTTCTGGAACCTTTACAGACCCAGAAATAAGATACACTGCCCATGAAAAGGAAGTTTTAGCCATAGTAAGGGCAATAGAAAAATATATGTTGTTTCTTAGACGTAAATATTTTACTGTTTATACTGACTCTTCTTATGCAGTAAAATTCAGAGATTTAGACTTGTCCAAATCAAGAACTAATAGACTAATTAGATGGCAACAAATGCTTAATGGTTATGACTTCTCTGTTATTCATATTAAGGGAAGTAAAAATACCATTCCAGACATTATATCAAGAGAACCGATGTTTGCTAACACTACCATTATTTCATGTTTTATGTTGCAAACAGAAGACCTAGAAGACATGAGTTCCTCTGGAACAAATAGACTAAACAGGGAAGACGTCGCAGACTATCTTAGATACGTAAGACCAAATGCTGGTATAACGCAAAGACCAACGCATATTCAAGACTCTCCAGAAAGACCTATCCTAGAGAACTTTGATGATATCTTAGTTCCTCCTGGAAAATCTAGACAGGAGATAATTTCTCAAAATAGACTCATTGGGAAGATGTACTTTCCCCAATATAGACCCGATCAAAGATACCCAGACTTGATAAAATTTAAACGAGAATTTTCAGAAGACGAAAATACTCTTATAGATGCCATATGGTGGAATGTGAAGAATAGACTATGGATCGAGTTCAAATAAAATTTGGTAGCCATTGCCAGATTCATGAGGACTCAAAGACTTGCAGTTACCCAGCTCAGTGGTACTGTTGCACCTAGACCTCGGACTCGGACTTATGCTCAGACTCTTGGAAAAACCTCCAAAACTAGACCTACTGATTTCTGTTATCAGAAAAAGACTTTTAAGACTAAGATTGTTATACCATTTGGTCATAATAATCTTCCATTAACAGAAGACTTTAAAAAAGAAACTAATAACATTATTGATCATTTTAATATGTTATTATCAGAAATAAATGGAGATGCCTTAATAATTAAAGGTTTCTTCAAAGACGTCCCAAAAATATATCTTTTTGGAAAATCAGAAATGGCTCATATAACTCTTGCAGACCACGGGTTCATTGGACTCGTCCAGATAAAAGACATTGAAGACTGTGTTGCTCTTGGAAAAATAGTCCATGAGTATATTAAGAAGGTAGAAGACTTCATTCCTCTATTTGCCAGAATCTACGAAATTGCTCCAAGTTCCTGTAGAGGAATGAGAGTTGAAGGATTTAGACTTATTAGATTTTCCAGTTATATATTCGAAGACGTTGAGATTCTATCAGATGATGAGACCAAAGAATTAATTGTTGATAAGTCCAAGCTCCAGATTGCTCAAGCCATGGAGACCATAGAAATCATGGAGTTATTAACAGGAGAAGACAGGTGGTACACTGCCAACCACAAAGAAGACCTGATAATTCAAGCTGATGAGCCATTCAACGGAAGGCTCAAGAAAGAATCCAAAGAAATAGTAGAGATAGCTTTGCCAGCTAGCCTTAGAACTATAGGCCTCATTGATGAATTTTTCAATAATGTCCTACCAAACCAAGACAATAAAGAAGAAGACACAGATACGGGCCCCTCGTTAGATAAAGAATTATTGAAGACAGAAGATGCCCTGTGCTAAGACTTATGCTAGACGACAAGACTATAATTAGATTCCCCTGCAGCCTGCAGCTCAGACATGCCCCACACGGGCCCCCGGATTGCTTCATTTCATAAAGAAGAATAAGACCCTTGCAAAGACGTTAGGTTAGAATTATTGCTAGACGACATATTTACTTTATGTAAAGCGAATAGTATAAGACTTTAATAATTTGAATCTCTTTAAATCGGATCTCTTTTGATAGCCGGTTGTCAGTCGATTGTAGTGCCTTTGATCTATAAAAGAGAGCGTCCATTTATGTTTTAGACAGCAGTTGAAGGAGGAAGAGAGTGAGAGATTGTTAGACTTTTAGAGAGAGTATGCTTTTAGAGAGTAATATGTATATGAGTGAGTAAACCTCTCATAGTTAGGGGAGAGGGGAGAGTTATACTTACTTATGCAATGCAATAAAAGTATTTTCTTTTCCAGAAATCTCTTATGCTTAGTTGTTATTATTTTCCAAATTGTCTCCAACTTTCTGTTCATAGAGGACTATTGCGTGGAACCTCTGGTGTAGCACACAAGGTGTTATACTGGTGAACCGCCATCAGGTGCCGATTAGCCGTGAGCCGTTAGCCAGGTGGGCGTTAGGCGTGAAGGCGTACAGGCAGGAAACGGGTCAACCGCCAAAGTAGTGGATTGAGGTGCGACACATAAAGAGAGAGTTGTAGGAGGCCGAGACCGGAGAAGAATAGTAGAAAGGCTGAAGAGACAAAGGGAAGAAGATAAATATATTGCAGACCAGAAGGAAGGTATAAACTCGAACTAAACCCTTAACTATTTTACATATTATTATTTTAAGAAGAATCTTATATGAGCTTACAAATTACTAAAGACTTTTTAAAATTTGTGTAATACCCCGCTTAATTAAATATCGGGTGGCCAGCCCCATACCAAATTAAAACAGAATATACAGTTGGCTCATTCTTAGCATCACTGTCGAAAAACATTTACAACTCACCCAATACCCAATTAAGCTAGTGTTAAAAACTTTTCAAATTTTAATTTAACAAAATCCATTTCTAGTTTAAGAATAACACAACACATTTTATTCTACAACACTGATAACCAAATTAATAACATAAAAGAATTTAAAAGCATTTGGAATAAACATTCCCACATAATATTAATCCATTACAGTAATTCCAACAATGTTAAATGTATTAAAAGACACGAATACAATAGTATTTGACCCCGATAGAAAAGAGATAACTGAATCCTTTGGGCGACATGCCCTACTAAGAGAATACTGTGAATCAAATGATGATAGGCGTCTAAGCAAAACTCCATAAATCCATATCCTGTCATAATCCGCTAAGGTTGGCGTCCCTGTTGCTGGACACCTGATATAGAAGATACAATAGAAAAGAAAATATGCAAGGAAACGGGTCAGAGCCCGATTGTGAAAAATGATTTTTAAAACAGCAAGTATTTAACAAGTGCAATAAATCTTTTATTATGTACATGTTAGACCCAACTCTCACTTGCCATTCTCACCTCTCAACTAGAGTGCACACTTAACGTTTCCTATTACCTCCTAGTTAATGGTTCCTCTTTTCTAGTCTCCATATTATAATTCCATCCCAATATCATAATCCCCGTATGTTCCATACCATACGTCACATTATTATTCATTTACATTTCTCATCGTTTCTCATTAACATGAATCATTTCTCATTAATATGAATTAAGCTTTTCAATTCTTTAAGAATAAACATTCATTAACTTAATTCCATTATCTTTCTCTATTCACTGTTATCTACAATTATCACCGTAGATAGATTTAACCACAATAAATATCCATTCATTCATTTAATCCATTATATATATATTCATATATAATACGGTACCCCGAGTCACAGCTGCGGTGCAATGCATTACTCTGCTATCATGTCCCAATATCGCTTGTCGCCGAATAAGGGACTAAAGGTTCGTTAAGATTCCTCGAACCACAAACAACAACACAATCATTGGAGGCGAAACATAGTTCTCATACCCATGGGTCACGCATATACCTACGTACCCATAGTCAGCGGACTTATCAACTCCCCGATAAGTCTTTCATAAACCTATGTTATTGAGCGACAAATTAAAGATCCTATGGATTCATCAGGATATGACTGCCCTCACGCGCAAACCTCCCACCGATAGCAAGTAAGCTAGGTATGTCATACACATAAATCTTCAATCAATCAAATAGGCATTAGCATACCTATAATATAATATCAATAAGGTAATATCACTACCCTAAGATAATTCCCATACGTAGCATTATATCTCTTTTAAATTCCACGTATTAAAATATCATATCTTTACTTCATAATTTAATTATCCTCGCATCTTATAACATCTCTCCACTCCCGACGTCGTTAAGGTTCATGCGCGGAGCGTCTCGCAAAGCGAAATCCAAACAAGGAACCCCTCCAATACACTACTACTTAACTTTGTCGATCGAGGAGGTTCGTCAACTTCAAATATGCGATCGGAATAACCTCATCCCCTCTTTCAACCAAATGTGTTCTAAACTCCCATCTCTATCCAGGAGCCATACCACTACGCTCTTGTACTACACTCAGCCCTTGCGAAATCAATAATGAGCTTAAACTCAATCCTTGATGTTTAAATTGTAACCCTAAGGCTACCCAGGTGTTATAAAAAATCTCCCCTACTTGAACTATCCTTAATCCTCATACAAACAGATTAGAATCCAACACATTAATCTAGCAACCGAAATCTCTTTAACTTTAATTATCATAATTCTAATCAATTAAATCCCAATCAAATTAATTCAAATCTTAACTAGGGCTTACTGATCTTCTCTAAGTCCCATAATATCCAATTAATAATCACCGAAGATCTACAAAAGTTTTGGGATAAGAACCAACATTAAAAAGAAACAACATCATGAATTCTCATATTTTAAATACTCAGAAAAATCAGATCCAAAAATTATTCAAATCATCAATCCGACTTAAGATTTGGATTCTACACGAAAAATTGAGTCGGGTATGTGTTTTGAGTTTTTCTTAAATCTCATCCAAATGCACTGAAAAAGGAGATCTAAACATTCCAAATTGGCTCTTCTCATTCCACTCGTTTTTGCCTCTTTTTCCAGAAAATTATCAACATATTATCTTCAAGAACACTAAATTATTTTCAGAATTTCTTCCACAGATTGATGAATATTTATTGGATTATTAGCATCCTACAACATGAGTTTACTTCCTATATCATTTCAGTTTCTAGAAATCCATAAAACAACTCCATTATGTCTTCCAAACATGAAAAATCATCTCTTTTCATAATTATTCTAACATGGACAATAAACGAACTTAAGTTGCAAATATCAAACACTTGCCTTTAATGAAGATCTGATCCTTTGGGGTTGAATAACATAGGCGGTTCTCCCTTTTTCCGGCCACTTTCGGTGGTGGTTGGTGGTGGTGACCTTTGGTCTTTAGTTCTCCTCCTTTCCAAGCAAGCTTTTCTCTTCCCAAGCAACCTTTCACTCTCTCTAAGAAGATGGCCTTTCAATTTTGTGTAGAAGAGATGAATGAACCCACATTCAACTAATCTCCAAATACTTATAATAAGATAAAATCCAAAATCACTATTCATCCCCCTTGTAAAAATAACCAAAATGCCCTTTTGGGTTGTCTTTTCATTTCCAAATGACCCGAGATCCAAATCCAACATCCAAATAGACTTTTCTGACTATTTCGAACCTTCCGGACGCAACGACGCAGTCGAAATGACTATAAGGTCGATAGAAAATAAATTTCCTTTTTAATATAATAAATTAGTCCCGACACGTCCCATACCGCGTCTGACTAAAAAAATCCAAATTACCGAAATTATATCACACCGTCATAATAATGACATCATTTTCATATATTACCTAAATATCTTTAAGTAATATTCAGAATCATCCATTTTAATATCCACAATTCGGATAAAACCCAAATGAATTAATTTATAATAAAATCCAATTAATTCATTAATTTAAAATATAATCCATTTTAAAAGTCATTAAAATCACGGGGTATTACATACTTCCCCCCTTATAATAGAATTTCGTCCCGAAATTCAGGAATATAAATCATACCGGTAAGGTCAACTCCGAGTATAAATCTCTCATCGCAAGAAATCTAAGACGTACCGCCCATACAGTACATTAACGAAAATCCCTATTGATGTTATATTCCAAACCGCACCATATAGTTTAAACTGAACCGAATTTAAACATTACCCAATCTTCCTTATACCGTACTCGTGACAATGTTTGGGAAAAATGATCCTCACTTATTAAACAAATAAATCCTGAAGTCACAACTACTTACTGTTTCACAATTTTGAAAACTACTACAATCCAATCATCCAGGGCGCCCATACACCCTATCGTACAACTTTCATTATAATAGCAAAGGTTATAAACTCATATCCTAAAGACCTATATTATTTCGCCTCCTAACGGTTATTAGTTTCATGCGTGGGGTGTCTCGCAAGCGAAATCCAAACAAGGAACCCCCCCGATACATTACTACCTAAAGTAGTCGGTCATCGAAACTCCTCAGGTCTTTAGTCAATAGTATATAACCTCTCTACAGGTTTTATTAATTCGAAAAAAGTCTACTCATCTACTCTCTTATAAAAGACAAGATGCTAGCTATAGTAGTACATACGCTCTCGTATACCAAAAGTCAATGCATGCCGATAGTCACATCATGCTCGGACATGCCCAAAGTAAGTAATCCCATGATAAAAATCAAACCCACGTGATGACATGAAAATATATTTATCCTACACCCGTCGGTGAGTCTACGTAAATAACAGTGCTATTGTCAAAGTTTAGCAACCCATTTTCCCATATAATATTAACCGCTACAAAAATCAATATACGCCTTATAATTCCTTAGATAGAGAACATACCCTCATTCGTGGGTGGTGGTTGTTGAATCCCACTATTATAACTTTGCTCCGATAAGTCAAGAAAAAATTTACCCCAAATTTTCAGTTCTAGTTAACCACACTCCACTATATGCCCAAGCCTTTGAATATGTTGCCTTCGTTAGGTAACACACACAATTCCCGCATTTTAAGAACTTCTACTGATGTCTCTCCTCAATTTTCCATAATAGGGGTGACCTCGCCTACGGTCATCGTACTCGAACATACTTCATAACCTCTTAAGTACGATCTTCGCTATCCATTCAATGGCCCTCATCTGCCTTACTTCTTTGTTCGATCACTCCCGAACGTAAATAAGATTCACTGATATATACGGAATCTTACCAAAGAGATCAACAATCCTAAACATAGGGCTCTATATCAAAGAACGCTAAGCTGAAAACACAGTCAGCCGTACAGATCCTAAAGGACACTAGAACCTGATGCTCTGATACCACCTGTAACACCCCGCCTAATTAAATACCGGGTGGCCAGACCCATACCAAATTAAAACAGAATATACAGTTGGCTCATTCTTAGCATCACTGTCGAAAAACATTTACAACTCACCCAATACCCAATTAAGCTAGTGTTTAAAACTTTTCAAATTTTAATTTAACAAAATCCATTTCTAGTTTAAGAATAACACAACACATTTTATTCTACAACACTGATAACCAAATAGATAACATAAAAGAATTTAAAAGCATTTAGAATAAACATTCCCACATAATATTAATCCATTACAGTAATTCCAACAATGTTAAATGTATTAAAAGACACGAATACAATAGTATTTGACCCCGATAGAAAAGAGATAACTGAATCCTTTGGGCGACATACCCTACTAAGAGAATACTGTGAATCAAATGAGGATAGGCGTCTAAGCAAAACTCCATAAATCCATAGCCTGTCATAATCCGCTAAGGTTGGCGTCCTTGTTGCTGGACACCTGATATAGAAGATACAATAGAAAAGAAAATATGCAAGGAAACGGGTCAGAGCCCGATTGTGAAAAATGATTTTTAAAACAGCAAGTATTTAACAAGTGCAATAAATCTTTTATTATGTACATGTTAGACCCAACTCTCACTTGCCATTCTCACCTCTCAACTAGAGTGCACACTTAACGTTTCCTATTAACCTCCTAGTTAATGGTTCCTCTTTTCTAGTCTCCATATTATAATTCTATCCCAATATCATAATCCCCGTATGTTCCATACCATACGTCACATTACTATTCATTTACATCTCTCATCGTTTCTCATTAACATGAATCATTTCTCATTAATATGAATTAAGTTTTTCAGTTCTTTAAGAATAAACATTCATTAACTTAATTCCATTATCTTTCTCTATTCACTGTTATCTATAATTATCACCGTAGATAGATTTAACCATAATAAATATCCATTCATTCATTTAATCCATTATATATATATTCATATATAATACGGCACCCCGAGTCACAGCTGCGGTGCAATGCATTACTCTGCTATCATGTCCCAATATCGCTTGTCACCGAATAAGGGACTAAAGGTTCGTTAAGATTCCTCGAACCACAAACAACAACACAATCATTGGAGGCGAAACATAGTTATCATACCCATGGGTCACGCACATATTTACGTACCGATAGTCAGCGGACTTATAAACTCCCCGATAAGTCTTTCATAGACCTATGTTCTCGATCGACAAATCAAAGATCCCATGGATTCATCAGGATATGACTGCCCTCACGAGCAAACCTCCCACCGATAGCAAGTAAGCTAGGTATGTCATACACATAAATCATCAATCAATCAAATAGGCATTAGCATACCTATAATATAATATCAATAAGGTAATATCACTACCCTAAGATAATTCCCATACGTAGCATTATATCTCTTTTAAATTCCACGTATTAAAATATCATATATTTACTTCATAATTTAATTATCCTCGCATCCTATAACATCTCTCCACTCCCGACGTCGTTAAGGTTCATGCGCGGAGCGTCTCGCAAAGCGAAATCCAAACAAGGAACCCCTCCAATACACTACTACTTAACTTTGTCGATCGAGGAGGTTCGTCAACTTCAAATATGCGATCGGAATAACCTCATCCCCTCTTTCAACCAAATGTGTTCTAAACTCCCATCTCTATCCAGGAGCCATACCACTACGCTCTTGTACTACACTCGGCCCTTGCGAAATCAATAATGAGCTTAAACTCAGTCCTTGATGTTTAAATTGTAACCCTAAGGCTACCCAGGTGTTATAAAAAATCTCCCCTACTTGAACTATCCTTAATCCTCATACAAACAGATTAGAATCCAACACATGAATCTAGCAACCGAAATCTCTTTAACTTTAATTATCATAATTCTAATCAATTAAATCTCAATCAAATTAATTCAAATCTTAACTAGGGCTTACTGATCTTCTCTAAGTCCCATAATATCCAATTAATAATCACCGAAGATCTACAAAAGTTTTGGGATAAGAACCAACATTAAAAAGAAACAACATCATGAATTCTCATATTTTAAATACTCAGAAAAATCAGATCCAAAAATTATTCAAATCATCAATCCGACTTCAGATTTGGATTCTACACGAAAAATTGAGTCAGGTATGTGTTTTGAGTTTTTCTTTAATCTCATCCAAATGCACTGAAAAAGGAGATCTAAACATTCCAAATTGGCTCTTCTCATTCCACTCGTTTTTGCCTCTTTTTCCAGAAAATTATCAACATATTATCTTCAAGAACACTAAATTATTTTCAGAATTTCTTCCACATATTGATGAATATTTATTGGATTATTAACATCCTACAACATGAGTTTACTTCCTATATCATTTCAGTTTCTAGAAATCCATAAAACAACTCCATTATGTCTTCCAAACATGAAAAATCATCTCTTTTCATAATTATTCTAACATGGACAATATACGAACTTAAATTGCAAATATCAAACACTTGCCTTTAATGAATATATGATCCTTTGGTGTTGAATAACATAGGTGGTTCTCCCTTTTTCCGGCCACTTTCGGTGGTGGTTGGTGGTGGTGACCTTTGGTCTTTAGTTCTCCTCCTTTCCAAGCAAGCTTTTCTCTTCCCAAGCAATTTTTCACTCTCTCTAAGAAGATGGCCTTTCAATTTTGTGTAGAAGAGATGAATGAACCCACATTCAACTAATCTCCAAATACTTATAATAAGACAAAACCCGAAATCACTATTCATCTCCCTTGTAAAAATAACCAAAATGCCCTTTTGGGTTGTCTTTTCATTTCCAAATGACCCGAGATCCAAATCCAACATCCAAATAGACTTTTATGACTATTTCGAACCTTCCGGACGCAACAACGCAGTCGAAATGACTATAAGGTCGATAGAAAATAAATTTCCTTTTTTAATTTAATAAATTAGTCCCGACACGTCCCATACCGCGTCTGACTAAAAAATTCCAAATTACCGAAATTATATCACACCGTCATAATAATGACATCATATTCATATATTACCTAAATATCTTTAAGTAATATTCAGAATCATCCGTTTTAATATCCACAATTCGGATAAAACCCAAACGAATTAATTTATAATAAAATCCAATTAATCCATTAATTTAAAATATAACCCATTTTAAAAGTCATTAAAATCACGGGGTATTACAATTTTTTAATCAAACAAGCTTAGACTTAACTAGAGAAATTCAAGACTGGACTCTTACAGACCCTAAAGATAAAGAACTTATAGAATATGCTTTAGTATATGCAGGTGGTACTTTTAAATACATAGACCAGATCATTGAGTGGTTAGGAAGAGAAGTACCTAGAATATAAATAATTAGAATAGGGATCCAAGATCTCTTTAGACAAAAATTATGAACTGAAGATTTTGCAGAAGAACTATCAAGACCTGAAAAATATCAAGAATACACTAGGATACTTGAAGACAGTATAGACGTATTAAAATTTATTAGAGGTAAAAGGTTAGCTGAAACAAAGGCAACTTTAATTAGAGCCGGAGGAATCCGCCCTCTCCTTAAAAACGTAGAGATAGCTGCCCCTAGAACATACCGTAGATTTTTGTCATCTTATGGTGATAATAATTTATACGAATTTATAGATAACGATATAATTGATATTGTTAATCAAATATATAAAAAAACTAGACAGATAAACCCACGATACCGAACAAGGTATTTAAGACTAGAATATTTTCCATCAAAACCTCTTTCAGTTTCTAGACTCCCTGAAGAAATTATTTATATATATAATCCTCGCTATTCAGAACTCCAGTACGATAGTGATGGAAGAAGCTTGAGAAGTAGCAGTAGCCCTGAAACTTCCACACTTAGACTTCCAGATTAATTAAGCTTTAAAATAAGCTTAAAAGACCTTAGAAATCATTGGGGGGAAAATTGATATTCCCTAAAACTTAGAAGAAGTCAAAAGACATCGCTGTCCCAAAAGGTGGTCCTAAAAAGACAAAACGGTCCCTAGATAATTCTTGGACGGTAGCGGTCCGTAAACTAGGTCCGTATATGATCCAGCCTCTATATATATATATATAACTTCTCGTTTTTACTTTCTGTTATTACTTGGGTATTCATTTGAACAATGCCTCTTTATTTACTTCATCGGTTTATTTTCTAAAAATTGAATAACAAAGAAATACTATGTTATGCATTTCACTTAAAAATATATTTGCTACTATATTAATTATAATAAATTAGAACACAAATACATTAAAACAAAATATGAAGCCTTTTTGCTCGAATATTTTCATTTGAAGAGCTTCAATCTGTTATGAGGATACAAATTCGATATACATGCATGATTTCAATAATCTCTTTTAATGATTTTGGTGGGATTGTTGCAGTTTTGGAGATGAGAGGAGAAGCAGATGAGCTCAGCTTTTTCCAGGGAGAGCAATAGGGCAATGTGGGTGACAATGTTTGATGACCTGGTTCATGTTGCACGAGGGAGGGTGTTATATAAATATTTGGGGAGTTGGTGTGACACCCCGCTTATTAAAATAAGAGGTGGCCAGCCCGCTACTCCAATAAAATAGGAATCATAAATGGTCCATTCTTAGCATCAGTGTCGCATAACAGATAATATGATACAACCACCCAACATTTTAAAAATAGATGTAAAAATATTTTCCAATTTTAAATGAACTATTTCAATCAACTACTTTCGTAACAAAAGGGGTTAATATACAAGTAACAGTTTGATAGCATTTACAAAACATAATCGAATAAGCTGTCGATTAACAGACTGATACAAAAAGGGTCACACCGAATATAAAAGTAGCTATGAGATATAAGCTTGGGCAACATGCTCGAATACCACTGACGAATCATAACTAGAATATCCAAAAAGAATTTGATGCGTCTAATACAAAAATCCTACAAAATCCGCAATGTGTCGTACCTCCTTAACAGTGGAAGGTAGGGTCAGAATGGGTGCCCTTGAGGTGGGACACCTGAACATAAACAAAAACCACACCAAGAGATAAAATATAAACGGGTCAGGGTCCTATTTGATATGATTTGCAAGTGAATAAAATGCATAATAGTTATGAATGCTAGATTTCATAAACACGTTAAATTCGCTCTTCACTTGAAGAATTATACTCGCCTCTATTATAGAGTGCACATTCTAACGCGTATAATTCATTGTTAAGTTAAGCTACCCGACTACTTAATAGGAATAACCTAACTCGATCCAATATGCTTGGTTTACCAATTTAACATTTATCCTCACAAGTCAATTAATCGTTAATGATCACATATAATCAGAGTTGATTCATAATTCCATTTAATCATTTGCGTTAAAACATAATTTGAATGAGAACGGATGTATTCATACAAAAACATCTCTAAGACCATCCTTCCTGGAATTACCCCATTGGATGCGTTCCCTAATTGCTATCATCTTTCAGGGCCTAGTTTCATGACCACCTGGGTACCCTAAATCACAACGCATGAGAAGCGGCCATATACCTTTGATAATAAGTCGTAACCATACCCGAAACTGCTTCATTCGAATAAACAATCACACAATGTAACAACTGGTGCTATGGCCTGAGGACTATATGCTCCCTGCATTCATAAGCCAGGTGGATTCACCTATTTCGCGTAACTTCCCTTATTACAGCATTTAGAGAGGTATGTGCATAAATGCCAAAATCACAAAATGTATGTATGATGAATCAGAACAAAAATTCTTATACCCGAAAGCATAGATGTATAATAAATTAAGGCTACAATTTATAAACACTTACATACTAGCCCTCAAAAGCCAAAATAACAAAGTCCTACTATACACTAGTCCTGCTATCATTTTCTTAACCAATCGAGAAATTATACTATCGTTCATAATCCTCAAAATAGGCCTGAATCCCTCTCATCGTCTTAAGGGATTAATCTCCTCATATAAGGTCACATTTATCTATAATACATCCTATAATAAGGTTCCAAATCTTTAGACCAAAGAGAAAAGGAGTTAAAATAAAAGTTAGAAAGATTTTGTAAAACATCACTATTTCCTAAGCGATTCGCCCTAGCCGAATCGATTCGCCCTTGGAAGCGAATTGATTCGTTCCAGCTAAATCTATTCTGTCGAGAGAACCAAACTTTCAACTAACTTGATGAATCGATTCGGCTTGCCTGAATCGATTCTCTAACTCAGACATGTAGCCTACCATTTTACCGAATCGATTCGCCTGGGTCGGACAACCCAGTTTTGGGCTACGGGTTTATATGAACCCTAAATTCCAAAATCCTTTTTCTTCCATCTAAACCCAACATCATCTACCAACATCATATAAAATCATTCCTACATGATGACCCACCATTATGAACCCCTCAAATCATGTTTACATCATATACATAAGGGTTTAAGCATCAAAACCACAAAAAATCACCAAATGGTTTAAACTCAAGAACACTATCAATTTATTCACACACAATCAAACATTTATGCAAGTTAGAAAACTTGCCTCAAGATTGAAGTCTCGAATTCCTCCTCTTTGAAACGATTACAAGCTCAAATCACCAATTCCTCTATTTTTCGCTTCTTTCTCCCAAGCTCTTTTCTTATCTCTTTCTTTCTAGGTTCAAACACAAACGAGCTCTAATTGCTCTTACTAGACTAAATACCCAGAATAACTCAAATACATTTTAAGTCTAACATTTAATGCTACTACATTTTTAAAATGACTCGTGACATCATATTTAAGTCGTAACTAGGCAAAAGTACCCCGAAACCCAAAAACACACCCAACACTTATTTTGACTATCTCAATCATTTCCGGACTAACCGTGCCCTATAAACTAACATTTGAGATATCATTTATAATTTCCTATCCCAACATCGTATTACATTTCTTAAATAAATCTGATCAGGATATAAGCCATAATCGTCGCTTTAACGCGCAACGACGCAATATAACATAATATTACACTATTTACATTCGTGTAATAGTAAATATGCAATGTTCTTAAATATTAACTCTTAAATTATACAAATTAATGTTTAATTTTATTTTAATTTATTTTCAATGACTAACCCACGTGGAAACTTATATAAAAATAATTACTCAAAAGTAAGGGGTATTATATACTCCCCCCTTACAAGGAAATCTTATCCTCAAAATTTAGACGTATCTAGTAAAAAGAGGTGTGGGTACTTTTCTCGAATATCATCCTCTTGTTCTCAAGTTGATTCCTCGGCATCGTGGTGTCCTCATTGGACTCAAACCAAGGGCACCACTTTCGACCTTAGTCTACGCTCACTGTGGTCTAAGATGGAAATCGGTTGTTCCTCATAAGAAATGTCGGGTTGCAACTCAATATCGTCCAATGGAATGTGCCAATGAGCTCCTTCGCATCTTTTATACTTCTTTACAGATGAAACATGGAATACATCATGAATTCGTTGTAGGTGTTCCGGCAAAGCAAGTCGATATGCCATGGGGCCTATCCTTTCAATAATGGGAAAAGGGCTTACATATCTTGGCATAAGTTTGCCAATCTTCCCGAATCGCATAACACCTTTCATCGGAGACACCCGCAATAAAACTTGATCCCCCATTTCCAAATCCACATGCCTCTGATTTGCGTCGGCATAGTTTTTCTGGCGATCATGTGAAATCCATATGTGATTTCGAATAAGATTAATCTTTGAAGATGTATCTTGGATCATTTCAGGTCCAAGGAGCTTATTATCTCCTACTTCCAACCAACAAGCAGGCGATCGACACAGTCGGCCATACAATGCCTCATACGGTGCCATACCTATCGTGAATTGGTACGAATTATTGCATGTAAATTCGACCAATGGAATGTATTGCCCCCATACTCCTTTAAAATCAAATATGCACATTCGAAGCATATCTTCCAACATTTGGTTGACTCTCTCTGTTTGCCCGTCGGTTTGCGGTTGTATGATGTACTCAACCGTAATTCGGTTCCCATCACCTCTTGGAAGCTTCGCCAAAAATGGGATACAAAAATTTTATCTCGATCGGATACTATATTTATCAGCACCTCATGAAGTCTCACAATCTCTGCTATGAAAAGCTGAGCATAACGTGTCATATTGTAATTCATCCGTATCGGTGAGAAGTGTGCCAATTTGGTCAGGCAGTCGACAATGACCCAAATAGAATCGTGCCCACTTTGGGTTGTGGACAATCCTATGATAAAATCCATTGAGATACTATCCCATTTCCACACCGGTATTTCCAACAGTTGCAATATTCCAATCGGTCGCTGGTGGTCCACCTTCACTAATTGACAAGTGGCGCATTGGAAGACAAACTAACAAATGTCCCTTTTCATTCCTGCCCACCAATATTGACGGCACATATCTTGGTACATTTTGCCCCCATCGGGATGTACTGCAAATCTCAAACCATGGGATTCTGTCATGACAGCACGTCTCAAGTCTCCGTCTCTGGGACTATAAGTCTTCCATGGAAACGTAATCCACCCTCATACCTAATAGAGTAGGACTCCGTTCCCTCAATCAATAGTTATTGTACCCGGTCTTGACAGTCTTTGTCCCCTACTTGTGCTTTTACTACTCGCATAATTATATCGGGCGTAATGGTTAACACCGACATGCACGCTCTAGCTACAGCATCATCCTGGCTAACTTCCTTTCACTTAGCTTTCCACACTTCTGCTAATTGCCCCACAAGTCTTCGACTCAGTGCTTCAGCTACCGCATTTGCCTTGTCTGGGTGGTAGTGAATATCAAATTGGTAGTCCTTCACAAACTCTAACCATCGACGTTGCTGCATATTTAGGTCCTTTATGTGAACAAATATTGTAATGACTTGTGGTCCGTAAAGAGGCTAAATTTCTCACCCATAAGGTAATGCCTCCAAATCTTTAAGGCAAACACTACTACGGCGAGCTCTAAATCATGTACGGTATAATTCTTCTCATGGGGCTTAAGCTTGCGAGACGCATATGCAATGGCCCGGTTCTCTTATTGTAACACACCCCTTAATCCCTATAGAAATGCGTCAGTAAAAAGTAAATAATCTACTCCCGATCTTGGCAATGCGAGTACAGAGGCAGAAGTCAATTTATCTTTTAGCTCCTCAAAAGCTAGCTGACAGGAGTCGTCCCAAACAAATCGCATTACCATCCGGGTCAAGTTCTTTAAAGGGCCAATAATCTTCGAAAAACCCTTAATGAAATGGTGATAATATCCCGCTAAACCCAGAAAGCTACGGATCTCAATCGGCGTCGTGGGCTGACCCTATTACCTCACCGCTACAACCTTGTTTGGGTCTATGGAAATACCCTCAGTCGTCACGTTATTCCCCAAAAATTTCACTTTCTGTAACCAGAAATCGCACTTCTCAAACTTTGCATATAGTTGATGGTCTCGTAGTGTCTGTAGGACCAATCTCAAGTGTTAAGCATAATCAACTTCAGTTCGAGAATAGACTAGAATGTCATCTATGAACACCACCACAAACTGGTCTAAAAAGTCTCGAAATACTCGATTCATAAGGTTCATAAATATTGCAGGAGCATTGGTTAGACAAAAGGGCATAACCAGAAAGTCATAAGACCCATACCTGGTCAAGAACGCGATTTTGGACACGTCCTGCTCCCGAATTCGCAGCTGATGATACTCAGATCTCAAATCTATTTTAGAGAAGTATGATGCTCCTCTCAATTGATCAAACAAATCTTCTATTCAAGGTAACGGGTATTTATTTCGGATGGTTACCTTATTTAATTCGCGATAGTCAATACATAACCGGAGGGAACCATCTCTTTTCCTCACGAATAATACAGGGGCACCCCATGGCGATGTAATACGCTGAATGAATCGTTGCCTTAACAGCTACTGAATTTGATCTCGTAACTCTCGCATTTTTAAATAACCATATGGTATGGAGTTCGCGCAATCGTCCTAGTCCCCAACGCTAAGTCAATTATGAACTCAATCTCAAGACTTGGAGGTAAGCCAGGAATTTCCTGAAAGACATCCTCAAATTCTCTAACAACAGGAATTATGTCTAAGGAAATAATTATACCTTGTAAAGTCTCCTCCTCAATACAGTGTAAGTAAGTGCTGGAACCTCCTTCCGGAAGAGGCATGGCTACTAAAAACATTTCCTGCCCCGGAATGGCAAAGACTATACTCCTCCCATAACAATTCACCATGGACCGATACTTCACTAACCAATTCATGCCCACAATAACATCATAACTGACCATATCCAGGACAAGAAAGTCGGCTTCGAAGCATAATATACTAAGGTCTATTCCCACCCCTTTACAAATAAATAATATAAATGAGCCATCACCCATCGAAGAATCTACACTAATAAGAGTACTATCGGTAGCCTCTAACAATCTCGTTGAATGAGCAAAGTACGTAACTATAAATGAGTGTGTTGCACCTCTGTCAAATAACACTCGACCCATAACCCCATGGATGGAAAACTTATCCTCGATAGATGGCGGTACTGGAGGCAACAAAGCATTTTAGACATTATACATACGCCTAAACTAAAGTTGTCCCTGTTGTAGTGGGACTGCTGTAATAGGTGCTAGAGGTTGTAAAGATGCCTGCTGATTCTGAGGGCCTCCAGGCAATTGCCCCCTGTTCAACTGTGGACAAACTCTCTTCAAGTGACCCGCCTCATAGCACTGAAAATAACGACCCGCATGATTCTCCGGATGTCAACCCCGATTGTTGTTTCAAAATTTCCCCGCACCTTGGCCCTACAGGCCTCGACCTCCATTATTCCCTCGGCGGGCTGGGCCCTGTGGGACTATTTGCTGTTGCTGAGCACCCTAATTTGGCCTAAAACCCCCTCCACCAAAACTGAAACCCCCAAAGTTTTATTTCTTAGTCGGATCCCCCTGCTGAAGATCCCGCTCTTTATGTTTACTCCCCGACTGCTATGGTGGTGATAGTGCTCCACCGGCACCATTTCCTCCTGGTTTACTAGATTTTCCAGAATCCTTTATTTTCTTACCCCCCTTCAAATGAAGGCGGTGATCCTGGCAGTGAATTAAAGTTTCACTCGTCACGTCACCAAAATTTTATAGGGTAGGGTTCCCCAATAAGTATTGCCTTACACTCCAATTCAAACCCCCGATAAATTTAGAGATTCTTTTCTCTTCCGTACTTACCTCGTTCGGCATAAAATTTGCCAAACGATTAAATTCCTCTTCAAACTCTGCCACTGTACGCTCCCCTTGAGTAACATCCTGAAGCTTCCTGCCCATCTCCTTCTGGACTGCTGGAGGAAAATACTTTTGTTCAAATAGAATCTAAAACTCCGAGATAGTCATAGTATCCCTTTGTTCCGGAGTTGTCACCGACTCCCACCATTGTAGAGCTGCTCCTACCAATTCAAAAGTGGAGAGAATATATTTCCTCTCCTCACTGCATTCCAATATTTGAAGATGGCGTTGAATATCCTTCCTCCATTGATTTGCCAAGATCATATCAACGCCACCTAAAATTCTGGAGGGTGACGTTTCTGAGAGGATTCTCTAACTCTTTCCCAAGAGTAGGGCCCCGTATGGGCTTGAGCCACCGGTGTTACCAATTATCGAGCTTGTAGAAGCTCTTATGCCATAGCGATCATTGTAGCATTGACTGCCTGGGCAACTATATTATCCACCTTCGTAGCATTCATAGTTCCCTGCGGTGGTGGGGGCTCTACATCATCTGCAACTCGATTTAACTTTGTCGGGAGACCTTATCTAGGCGGCATCTGAGATAAAAAGAAACTGAATTAATATACAGTTAAAATAATTCATCATTGCGGAAGATAGCAAGCACGCATAAACAAAATAGTCCTAATAATAGGGCTCTATATCAAAGAATGCTACGGTAGAACGTAACAAGTCCGCACAGATCCTAAAGCCTCAAGAACATGATGCTTTGATACCATCTGTGACACCATGCTTATTAAAATAAGAGGTGGCTAATCCGTTACTCCAATAAAATAGGAATCTTAAATGGTCCATTCTTAGCATCACTATTGCATAAAAGATAATATGATACGACCACCCAACATTTTAAAAAACGGATGTAAAAATATTTTCCAATTTAAATGAACTATTTCAATCAACTACTTTCATAACAAAAGGGGTTAATATACAAGTAACAGTTTGATAGCATTTACAAAACATAACCGAATAAGTTATCGGTTAACAGACTGATACAAAAAGGGTCACACCGAATATAATAGTAGCTATGAGATATAAACGTGGGCAACATGCCCGAACACCACTGATGAATCATAACTAGAATACCCAAAAATAATTTGATGCGTCTAATACAAAAATCCTACAATATCCACAATGTGACGTAGCTCCTTAACACTGGAAGGGAAGGTCAGAACAGGCGCCCTTGCGGTGGGACACCTGAACATAAATAATAATCACACCAAGAGATAAAATATAAACGGGTCAGGGCCCGGTTTGATATGATTTGCAAGTGAATAAAATGCATAATAGTTATGAATTCTAGATTTCATAAACAGGTTAAATTCGCTCTTCACTTGAAGAATTACACTCACCTCTCTTCTAGAGTGCAGATCCTAACGCGTACTATTCATTGTTAAGTTAAGCTACACAACTACATAATAGGAATAACCTAACTCTATCCAATATGCCTGGTTTACCAATTTAACATTTATCCTCACAAGTCAATTAATCGTTAATGATCACATATAATCAGAGTTGATTCATAATTCCATTTAATCGTTTGCGTTAAAAAACAATTTGAATAAGAATAGTTATATTCATACAATAACACCTCTAAGACCATCCTTCCGGTAATTACCCCACTGGATGCATTTCCTAATTGCTATCATCTTCTAGGGCCTAGTTTCATGACCACCTGGGTACCCTAAATCACAACGTATGGGAAGCGGCCATATACATTCGACAGTGAGGCATAATCATACCCGAAACTGCTTCATTCGAATAAACAATCACACAATGTAACAACTGGTGCTATGACCTGAGGACTATATGCTCCCTGCATTCATTAGCCAGGGGGATTCACCTATTTCGCGTAACTTCCCTTATTACAGCATTTAGAAAGTTATGTGCATATATGCCAAAATCACAAAATGTATGTATGATGAATTAGAACAACAATTCTTATACCCGAAAGCATAGATGTATAATAAATCAAGGCTACAATGTATAAACACTTCCATACTAGCCCACGAAAGCCAAAATAACAAAGTCCTACTATACATTAGTCCTGCTATCATTTTCTTAACCAATCGAGGTAGTATACTATCGTTTATAATCCCCGTAATAGGCTTGAATTCCCCCTTATCATCCTAAGGTATTAATCTCCCCATATAAGGTCATATTTATCTATAATACATACTATAATAAGGTTCCAAATCTTTAGACCCAAGAGAAAAGGAGTTAAAATAAAGTTAGAAAGATTTTGTAAAACAACACTATTTTCGAATCGATTCGGTCGAGAGAACCAAAATTTTTGCTAACTTGACGAATCGATTCGGCCTTCCCGAATCAATTCACTAACTCAGACCTGTAGCCTACTATTTTACCGATTCGATTCGCCTGGATCGGATAGCCCAGTTTTGGGCTACGGGTTTATATGAACCCTAAATCCCCAAATTCTTTTTCTTCCATCTAAACCCAAATCATCAACCAAAATCATCTATAAATCACTCCTGCATGATAGCCCACCATTATGAACCCTTCAAATCATGTTTATATCATATATATAAGGGTTTAAACATCAAAATCACCAAAATCACCAAATGGTTTAAACTCAAGAACACTATCAATTTATACAATTTATTCACACACAATCATACATCTATGCAAGTTAGAAAACTTGCCTCAAGATTTAAATCTCGAATTCCTCCTCGTTGAAACGATTCCAAGCTCAAATCACCAATTCCTCTTTTTTTTTTCTCTTCTTTCTCTCATGCTCTTCTCCTCTCTCTTTCCTTTTAGGTTCAAACACAAATGAACTCTAATTGCTCTTACAAGACGAAATATCTAAAATATTTCAAATACATTTAAGTCTAACATTTAATGCGGCTATATACTTAAAATGACTCGTAACATCATATTTAAGTCGTAACTAGCCACAAGTACCCCGGAGCCCAAAAACACACTCGGCACTTATTTTGACTATCTCAACCGTTCCCGGACTAACCGTGCCCTCTAAACTAACATCCAAAATATCGTTTATAATTTCCTATCCCAACGTCATATTACGTTTCTTAAATAAATTGGATTGGGATATAAGCCATAACCGTCGCTTCAATGCGCAATGATGCAACATAACATAATATTATACTATTTACATTCGTGTACAAGTAAATATGCAATGCTCATAACTATTAACTCTTAAATTATACAAATTAATGTTTAATTCGATTTTCACTTATTTTCAATGACTAACCCACATGGCAACTTATATAAAAATAATTACTCAAAAGTAAGGGGTATTACAGTTGGGTGAAGAACATTTCACATGTCGAGAGACTGTAGGTGAGTACTCATTGGGTTGTAGAGGCGTAATCACAAAATTCGAGCCTAATATGGCACTTAGTAAGTCCTCGCTATCCATGCTCACTTCCTTCCCTCTCTTTGGCTTTGTGTTCGTTTAATTGTCATGGTTGTTTTAATTCTCGGAGCATGAGACTATCTAGTTTGTCAATGTTCTAGTCTGTTTAGTTGAGCTATAATATGAAAAACATGGAAAACTATTTTTGTAATTTTTTGTAACAACTGTTATTTTTCACAAATTTGTTTTCTTGGGTAACTTATATATATCTGTCACTAATATCAAAATTTTAAATTATTTTCATTGAACATATATATTAGGTTATGATCAGTATATAACAAGGAACACATTATACATATTAAGCAGATTATGTATATTTTTATTCCACAAAAGCAAGTCAACTTCACATTTTTACTTCATGTTATTACTTGCATAACGACTTGAAAAAAATCATCTTTTATTAAAAATCTATATGTCTTAGTAATATGCGTAATTTAACTTATGTACTACGAAAAAAAAATCTACGATTAAAGAAACAATCAATAACCAACATAACCAACCAAGCTGTTTGAAATGAGTATTTTCCTTTTAATTGCATCACTTAAACAACCTATTATTCCAATAATAATAATGAAATATTACATATAAAAATTAAATGAAAATACCATCGTCACCATCTTTGTAGTAGCAACAAGAATAGAACCTTTGTATTTGGCTTTCAGAAATGCCCCATCAAGACATAGCATAGGTCGACCATGTATAAACCCATACATACACGCTTCAAATGTAATAAAACACCTTTCAAATCTCATGCTCACAATTGACCTCAAGAACAACACGACTCCCAGGATTCGATATTATTAATTGTAAAAACAAGATTTTATGATTGCTCGTAGCTTAGTATTTGTGATAGTTTTGGCATATCCCCTTACAAACCAACATCTTAAACCGAACGCTACATCTACAGTATCTTCAAGTTCATTCAAAGGTATGTTAGTGACCGAGCACCGTCTCTGGATTCGTCATCGACATTATATGGAGGTATAAAACTTATGGTTTTCATGTCTTATATAAATTATCTTCTGGGATATTTGATTTTAAAATCTAGGCTTTGTATAAATGATTTTAAAATATTTTATTACAATGTCGTTCTAATAAGATTAGGATCTCGTTTGAACGAGATAGTATTCTCGTTTGAACCAATTTCAAAAGAACTTCAAAGAATAGTCCATTGTCTTTGTAAGATGTGAGTCCAGATTTGGGGAAGCATCGCATTTAGCGTATTTTAGACTTGAGCAACGTTGTTGCGCCTACGTATTCGTATCTTCACATAATCAAAGTTTGCGTAGTTCGAGGGCCCGTACAATACACCGAAAAATTCAATTCTTGGGTGGTTTTGATATTTTTGGTGCACAGGTGGTGCCAAATCCGACTAGCCGCCTCTAAACGCCAATATACCATGTAAAAATACACAAAACTCGTGATGAAACCATGAAAATCCGCTCGGCACCATCAAACCCGTGACGGAGCTCAAGAGGTTCGTGGGGGAGAAGAGTTAGACTTCCTCTCCTTACCTTTCCCCTAAGACCATCATCCTCCAAAATGAGGGGAAACCCTCTGTTTTATAGTCAAAATACCCCGAGTGGGGTTTGACACGTGTCATATTTTCTGTGGAGCCAAATGCCCACTATTTACGGTGTCACCTATCACAATATATATGTGGTGGTATCTCAAATAATTAATTTAAATCATTACTAGAGTATTGTCCAGTTGAATTCGTCAGACCCACGGTATACGCGATATATTAGTCACGTGCAATAATATTGCAGTCAGTGTAGTGTTTGAATATCAGTAGGGATTTTATAAATCACATGGCCTCATTTTATCGATTGTACGGGGTTAATTTATTTAAGCCCCTACTAAATTTGCCCCCTCGTACGCATAGTTGGTGTGGAGATGCTTTGGCTGAGACATATCAACTATGTGTACGAAATATATTTCACTATGTTTTAACTTTCTCGAAGCCATCATGTGATCACGTTCGTTCTATAACATGCATATGTGTGCATATAATTTTGAGATTTATCATTGTCGCCCCTTGTTTTTCGTTTTGGGTGATGCCCCCATTCCTTTAGTCAGTTTTCATATGTTCGATCACCCTGTGGATCATGCGTAATAATCTCGTATCTCATTTCAGTTTGATGATATACTTTTTAAGAATATGTTTTTCAACAAATGTTCATAGCATAGCGTTAGGATAATTTGGCGTATACCGTTACACATCGTCACGCAATGTCAAGACGAACCGGACACAAAGATCTCCAAAGAATGAAGACTTCCCGACATCTCAAAAGGTATAAAATTAATTTAAAGTTTTGATTTAATTCATGCAATTATATTTGGGATGTTATTTTTTATAAAAATACGAATAGGATTTTTTTTCTAAGTAAAAATGAATATTTATAAAATGTCTTTTATAAAAAGTTCCCTTAAATCAAAATTGTTTGAACAATTATGAGTTTGTTGGTTTTAGAGTTTTTTTGGATAAATATTGCGGCGGAGGGAATAAAATTCACTTACGTCGTTCGAGCGACACTCATGGTTGTTAAAGCGACATCCGGTGACGCGCGAAGAGTCATTCAAGCGACATGTGTTTTTCATTCGAGTGACGTCCCTTTCCGTTCGAACGAACCGCCGTTTTAAGGGATTTTTTTAATAGTATAAATACTTGTTTCGTGGTTCACTTTTTCTTAAGACTTTTGACGAAAATGCAGTGCCAAATTCTGGGCAAAAGTTATTCAAGTTTTTCATGTCAAAACACTTTTTAATTCACAACCAAAGCATCCTTGAATATGATTCTTGTGAATTAGCTTAGAACGCTAGATTGTTTATATCTATTTGCATACACCTTGTGGATAGGCACTCCATGGCTGACTAGAAATCACTTGAGAGAGATACTGGGATGACGATGACGACTTCGATCATTGGGATGACTTGAGGATTTTCCTTGCTGATATAGAGTTGCGGTTCTTGTGGATTTTCTGCATGTTGATACATTGCAGAGTTTATTATAATCCGTTTAAGTTGCAATTTACAGTTTATAGTGAAATAAGAGGTTTTACCCAAAAGGTTTTTTTTTCCTCATATTGATCGTGTCGTATTTGCGTAGTTTGATTTATCTATTTTATCACATAGTTGCATGATTAGGATAAACAAGATAAAATCGGGTTAAAAGGATGTTTTTAGCGTAATTAAAATTGGTGTTGCAATTTTTGTTTAAATCACCCTTTGCGAGTAACGGCCATTCTCAAATTGGTATCAAAGCGGGTTACGCTAATTTATTGCGTTAGATCTTGTTTACCGCTCTTTGGGTGATTGTTTTTTTCATCGCTCTCGATGGGATTCTCCTTGTTTTGACAATATAAATAGTTTGAATTTGACGTTTGCGAAAAGAATTAAAATTTTGGAAAAAGAAAATTCTCGTTCTAAGTTTGCTATGGATCTTCTGCAAGTGGTTCAAAATCAACGAGATTTTTATCGTGAGAAATTTATTGCTTTGGACCGTGACTTTAATACTTTAAAATTGTCCAAAAAGGAGAGTGATGATAGAGCCCTATTTTTAGAAAAATATTTGGAGTACTTGAAAAATTCTAGGGTTTGTGTTTGTGCCAAAGGGGACAAAACTATTTTTATTGATTTTGTGGCACGTGAAGAGACTCTTAGGGATAAGTGTGCTTATTTTAAGAATGAGCGTGATAACCTTCTAGGAATAATTAAAAATTTACAGAAAGAATCCCTAATTTTGGAAGAGTCAAATTGTTTGCCGGAGTCTAAAATTTTGATGTTAAAAGACGATTTTCCAGACTCTATTAGTGTTAATAGTAATGGTAATGGCTCACATGTTCCTAATGCTTCCGTTGCTAAAGCCAAGACCATTATTTATTTTAGAGGGTCAACAAATACCAAGTAAATTCGAAAAGATCACACTATAGGTAACATTCCTCCTGTTTACACATGTTCACATTGTGGTAGGAAAGGTCACCTTAGGAGATTTTGTTTTGATCTTGGAAAAGGTTCTAGGAGGTCGAAGTTTAGTGTTTTGTTGATTCCCAAAACCCCATGTTTTCATTTCACATCCGTTTGGGTTAGAAAATTGCTTTTAGAGACGCTAGATTTTAGACGTGTTGATTCTCACATGCTTGCACATGATGCGTCTCATGCTATTTCATATCGATGATTGCTTCCATGATTTTTATCATACACTGGTTGTGGTTACATGATATGTTTTTGCTGGTTTTTTCACATGTACTTTTTGTATTGAAATTTTGGGTTTGAAATTTTTTGAAAAATACAAAAAGATTTTTGGTTTATATATTTTTCGAAAAATACAAAAATACTTTCTTTTTTAAATAAAATATTTTGAAAAAAGGTCAAAAGGATTTTCGGTTCTTTGTGTTTTGTTTTTCACATTCGGTGTGGCATATTGGTGCATTTGGATCCAATTCGTTATGCAATTTTCCCGTGGCTAGGATATTTGGTTATGACTTTAAATGCTTGAATTGATCTTAACCATGTTTATGGAGTTGTTTCGACATTGATTTGCTTTATAGATTCGACTTTGTTGATGCCTACACACACACATGCACGAGCTTATTGGATTTTGACTTCATGATGTACATTTGAGCTTCGTGAGATGTTCTCCTATCAATCTTTTCATTTGCATATTTATTTGACTATGGAGGATTTGTGCATGTAATAACCGTTTACCGTGAGGAATTTGTTTTAACTTGAAAAAATGATGAGTGCACGGGAAAGGGCTGCGAGAGTGTAAAATTGACTCGCCGTGAAAGCCACCGTTTAAGAGAGCCCGAGAAAAATTAAGGCAATAAAAATAATAATAATATGCCAAAATGGGTCAATTTGTTTATTTTGATATATTCATTCAAAAGAAATGGAAAGAAATATTTTGAGGGAGTTTGGATGGAAATATCAACGGGTTTGTACAATGACAATGTATCCTAGTCGAGCTTATTTTGTCATGACGATATTTATTTGTAGAATCATTAAAATTCTAGACTTGTGTGCATTGTCCTTATTTTGTTCAAATAAGTTCAAATTTATTTGTCACAAAAGGCTAATGCTTAGTTTTGTAAAGTTTAGTGGTTGATTAGAACTTCTTGAACATTTTCGAGTGTTTAGGTTATAATTCATGTGTTTTAGTTCACATCCATTCATTCCATTCCACACGTTTGAACACATCGATACTATGATAGTATGTACGAGTTATGTATTTTGTGTCACGTGTTGTGATTGTTTGTATGATATTTTGTAATATGTCATTTTTTTGAAAAAAAAATGAAATTTTCAAAAATAGTTGGTGACTTTTGTTGTCGTGATGCCTTGCACGTAATGTTTATTGCTTTACTTCTTTGTCGTTTTTGTCTATTTCGATAAAAACAAAGGGGGAAAGTAAATTAAAATGGAGTTTTTTTTTACGATGAGTTTGATTTATTGTGGAGTTTTAGAGTTTATATTATGGAGGAGACTTAATTTGATTTGATATATGATTTGTGTCAATCTCATTGATAATTATCTCGATATTTTGATTTATGTTTATCTCATATCAAACTCGATGCGTCACGAAGGTATATGCTTGTTGTCTCATGTGTGTAGATACTTAATTGCGGAATGCTCAAACAAACGGATGAAGACATGTTTGAAAAAGGGAAGATGAAGTTTTTGAAGACGAAGAAACTATATCGTTTCATTTTTCAAGGGTTGGGAAGGGTATTAGTAACTTTGTAATAGGAGAGTTTGAATTTTAATTTGGTGTTTCGAACATTTTGTTTGTTTTGCACCGGCATAGCCAAATGGGGAGATTTGTAAGAACATATTTTCAACAAATGTTCATAGCATAGCATTAGGCTAATTTGGGGTATACCGTTACACATCGTCACGTAATGTCGAGACGAACCGGACACAGAGATCTCCAAATAATGAAGACTTCCCGACATCCCAAAAGGTATAAAATTAATTTAGAGTTTTGATTTAATTCATGCAATTATATTTAGGATGTTTGTTTTCACAAAAATACGAACAAGATTTTTTTTATAAGTAAAAATGAATATTTATAAAATGTATTTTATAAAAAGTTCCCTTAAATCAAAACTGTGTGAACAGTTAAGAGTTTTTTGGTTTTAAAGTTTTTTTGGCTAAGTACTGTGGCGAAGGGAACAAAATTCTCTTGCGTCATTCGACCGACACTCATGGCCGTTCAAGAGACATCCAATGTCGCGCGAAGTGTCGTTCGAGCGACATGTGTTTTTCGTTCGAGTGACGTCCCTTTCCGTTCGAATGAACCGCCGCCTTAAGGAATTTTTTTTATTAATATAAATACTTGTTTTGTGGTTCACTTTTTCTTAAGACTTTTGATAAAAACGTAGTGCCAAATTCTGGGCAAAAGTTCTTCAAGTTTTACGTGTCAAAACACTTTTTAATTCACAATTAAAGCATCCTTGAATATGATTCTTATGAATTAGTTTAGAATCCTAAATTGTTTGTATCTATTTGCATACACCTTGTGGAGAGGCACTCCATGGCTGACTAGGTATCTCTTAAGAGAGATACCGGGCTGATGACGACGACTTCGATCATTGGGACGACTCGAGGAATTTCCTTGCTGATATAGAGTTGCGGTTCTTGTGGATTTTCTGCGTGTTGATCCATTGCAGATTTTATTGTAATCCGTGTAAGTTAATATTTATAGTTTATAGTGAAATAAACGATTTTACCCGAAAGGGGTTTTTGCTCATATTGATCGTGTTGTGTTTGCGTAGTTTGATTTATCTGTTTTATCACATAATTGCATGATAGGATAAAAAAGATAAAATCAGTTTAAAAAGTCGTTTTAGCATAATTAAAATTGGTATTGCTGATAATACGCGAATATTGCGTATTTCATCCGTCGAACCTACGCATTTTAGCCCCCTTGGGTGCCTTAATCTCTATATTTAAGCCCATTAACCAGACAACCTCGGTTTATACTGTTAACATGCTATATGAGGTATAATTGGGCTTTTGTAGGTATTTAGGTACCAAGTATGGGATTCGGACGCATTCCGCGCAATTTTCGTACACAACCGCACGTTCAAGGGCAATTCGGTCATTTCACAGATTGGTCACTTGGCCCGACATCTACACGGAAGTTGTATCTCTCCTCACTAGCTTTGCGTAGCCATGAACGGTGCGTGATTCCGAGTCCGTATGATAAAGTTACGGCGAATTGAGCGGAGATGGAAAGCATGCCAAAACAGGGGAAACAGCAGGCTGCCCTGCTTGATCGATCGATCGAGCCTTCTTATTTTTGCCACGATTTTCACTGTCGATCGATCGAGCCTAGGGGTCGGTCGATCGATCCCCTATTTTTCCCTGCAGATATTTTCTCCACTTTTCTTTCTTCTTTTCTTTTATTCTAACTTACTACTTAAGCAAAAAATTTGGTTGTAATAAAAAACACACACACTCTCATATTCTGATAGAGATAGTTTTAGTTAGGGTTTGGTTTGGAGAGTTCATTTTCTCTTCTTCTTGGATTGACAACCCATGTGGTTTTGTAAGATTGAACTATTCACTTCCATTTCCATTAATATAGTTTGTTCTTCATCTTTCCTTGTTTTGTTATTTAGTTTCCGTGCTTTCTATCTAGTTTACATGCTTTAATTCTTGCTTTCCTAGTTTAATTAATGTAATTTAGTTTAATTCATTATGCACCCTTAGATAAATAGGGTCGGGATTTCATTTCCGCCATTTTCGGGCCCCGAGCTCCGAAAATTAGGTTTTGTGCAAAATTGCGTTTAATTGAACCCGCGTGAATTAAAGTCGGATTATTATACGTTTAAATTTCTATGTCATGCATCGTTAGTGTTTAAAGCGATAATCCGAGTTTAAGCCGCGTGCGACCAATTTTCGGTTATGTGTTTATTCTCGCAACTTTGGCTTAAATTCCTTATTGTGTGAAGTTTATGTTTAATTGATAATGCTCGATTAAATTGCTTTTGAGCCGAAATCTTGATTAGTAGTGGCTTCGATCCGAATGGTAGGATGATATCCCGATCCTCGCTTTACTTTATTTAGACTTAACTTCTCTTTTCTTTCATTTACATTTATACATCACCCTTTTACACTTTTATTCCTGAATTCATAATCTGTTGCGATCTATCGAACATTCCCTGTGGATTCGATACCCGACTTACCGTTGTACTCACCAGTTGAGTGTAGTCGTAATTTAGGTTTTTGTATAGTTCAGGTGAGCCGAATATAAAACGACCGGCGCGTAGGTGACTCTCGCGCCACGGCGAAAACCCTGCCCATCAATTGCAATTTTTGCTGAATTCACCCTTTGCGAGTAACGAGCATCCTCAACTTCTATTTCATATCTCACATTTTAGGCTTTGACCTCATGGGTTATTTTCGAAGAACCTCGTGAATGAAACACTATGAGTTCAAACGAATAATAATAAGGAAAATATAACTCCTTAACAATGAAAATCACTTGCTAAGGTTTTTTCGCAAATTCACACCTACGAGGTGACTTTATCAATGAAAACACGTTTGTTAAGATTTTCGCAAACTCCACCCAGAAATAGATGACTTTAACAATGAAAAACACTTGTTAAGATTTTTCGCAAACTCTACCCAAATATGACTTAATAATGAAAACCACTTGTTAAGATTTTTCACAAACTCCATCAAAATATGTGACTTAACAATGAAAATAACTTGTTAATATTTTTCGCAAACTCCACCCAAATATGTGACTTAACAATGAAAACCACTTGTTAAGATTTTTTGCAAACTCCACCCAAATATGTGACTTAACACTGAAAACCAGTCGTTCAGATTTTTCGCCAACTTCTCCCAAATATGTGACTTAACAATGAAAACCACTTACTAAGATTTTTTAAGCGACCACAGTCACAGTGTACCTAGTTGAGGTTCCGTATAGGTCCTTTAGGTACATTGGGGCTTGAGGAATGCCCAATTTACTTAGTCGAGGTTCCATATATGTCCTTTAAGTAAACTGGAATTGTTAAGCGACCACAATATACCTAGTCGAGCAACCATAAAGGTGTTTTAGGTTATTTGAGGCTTGGTAAATGCCCAATCTTACTTAGTCGAGCAACCATAAAGGTGTTTTAGGTTAATTGGGGCTTGGTAAATGCCCAATCTTACTTAGTCGAGCAACCATAAAGGTGCTTTAAGCAATACTGAGATTTTTAAGCGACAACAATCAACCTAGTCGAGCAACCATAAGGGTGCTTTAGGTAAATTCGGGCTTGGTGAATGCCCAATCTTACTTAGTCGAGCAACTATAAAGGTGCTTTAAGCAAAACTGGGACTTTTAAGCGATAATAATTTACCTAGTCGAGCAACCATAAAGGTGTTTTAGGTAAATTGGGGCTTGGTGAATGCCCAATCTTACTTAGTCGATAAACCATAAAGGTGCTTTAAGGAAAACTGGGACTGCCATATAGGTCAAGGTTTCTCATAACAATAATGCACCACTTTGGACGACTTACCACAGTATCGGTAAGGTTTCTCGAAGCTATAATGCACTACTTTGGGTGACTTACCACAATATCATTAAGTTTTCTAGTAAGGTTTCTGGAAGATATAATGCACCTCTTTGGGCGACTTACCACAATATCGTTAAGGTTTCTCGAAGCTATAATGCACCGCTTTGGGCGACTTGACCACTTTGGC
The DNA here is from genome assembly GCA_949130495.1 of Sambucus nigra. Lineage (NCBI taxonomy): Eukaryota > Viridiplantae > Streptophyta > Magnoliopsida > Dipsacales > Adoxaceae > Sambucus > Sambucus nigra. Next base: position 39,030,089 of record OX422208.1, on the reverse strand, counting down.
CGACTTACCATATCGGTAAGGTTTGTATCCAAACTCTGTATCAATACTCTAGATTTTTAGGACAATTTTCTCGCCTCTTGTCACTTCCTTGGAAATAATGTCATGCTCACTTTCACTCCTATACAACTAAATATTACATCATACAATTATTTTCCCCCTCGTTACTTGGTTTTGTCTTTTATTTCAAAACAAATAAAAGTAAAGAAAAACTCATACATCGGTTACAATACCATGTGAATAAAATAAAATACATTTCACTGTGCGATATCTCCAAAATTATAAAAATCTCTTTAACGTTTGGCTTTAACATCTGTAAGGCCTGATGTAATCGCTAGAGCTTGATTTGCTCATGTGCGTTCAATATCTGAAAGGATAAAAAAATCATCTCTGATTCTGGCACAAAAACCATTAGTAACTTGTGAGGCATATTATAATGCCATAGATAATCATACGGGGTATATCTTACCCCCTTTATTTTATTTTATTTTATTTTATTTTATGTCGATAGAATAAAATAAACTCAGAACCATGCCTCGAGGAATCATAAAACATATTGTTTTGTGCAATATCATGATGCCAGTTTGATATGATACAATATGCAGTTCATACATTTCCAATCGCATAGAGTACATATATTTCATGTGGTGAGCTTTTTATCTCATGCCCCCGTTATTTTATCAAAGTTGAGGAAACTCATAAGTGGTCTCTCTTTATATATATAATAATTCAATCAATAAGCATGCTGAGTCACGTTGAAGTGAATAATAAATATCAAATTTGAATTTTCGTGTAATTAATATCACAATGTGGATAAATCATATCTCAAAATGACCGTAGAAGAGGTTACTCAAGAAGCTGCTCGAGGTACCATGATTGAGGTTGCTCGAGGTACCATGGATAAGGTTGCTCAAGGTACCATGACTGGGCAAATTGCTAAGTTTGCAGTAAAAATATTATTTTGCCAAGGTCACTCTAAAAATATCATCTTTTTATAAGGTTGTTCGAAGGATGTCATTTTTGACAAGGTCATTCTAGAAAATTACCAGATTTGATAAGGTTGCTCGAGCACATGCACATACAAAATCCTTAAGTGTTCTTTCTCGAGACAACATAAATCGGTTTATGAAACTTCAAAGCATACAAGGTTTATCGATGGCAAAACTTTAAGCAACGTGGTGCCTTGCACGAAAATTTAAGCAATAAGGTGCTTCGGGCGAAATTTTAAACAACAAGGTGCCTCGAAAAAAATAAAGTGCCTTGAGCAAAATAAAGTGCCTCAGGCCAAATCTAAGCAATAATATGGTTAAAAATAGAAGTTGCTCAAATCCAAACTTGCATTTATTTGAGTTTAAACCTTTAAGGGGATTTTTCAGTGTCAATAAAGAAATGTTTGTGTGAGCTCGGGTAATGACCTCCGATGTACCTAATAAGAAAATGCCAAAGAGTTTTGCTCGAATTATATCAACTTTATAAGTGTGGCATTTATTTCATGCTGACATATTAAAACTTATATCAGTTTAAATCTTAAATGAGAATAATCATAAGATTGCTTGAGTCCATGCTCGTACTACTTTGAGCGTAATCTCTAAATGATCTCACCCGAGACAATATTAAATAATTATGTAACTTCGGAGGGGGGTACATGACTTTATCGCAAAAAAAATTATACGTCACAACAAAAAATAAAATATTTTTTGAAAAACCTTTATGAAATCTTATTATATATACATATGTAGGTGGTGCCCTCCCACGCCTCCAATGTCCCATCCCTAAATTCTCATATTTTATAATTTTTTAAATAACACAATTACTCGTGTTTAACATCTAAAATTTCCACAACATGCTTAAACTCCCACAAGATCTGTAACTTCCCAAATCCCACCATTGCACGTCAATTTTTCAAACTGCCTTACCTCTCCCTCTTTCCCCACCACTCCTTCAAACCTCTTCACTCACCTCTCTACAAAAACTCCTTTATTTCGTGGCTTCTCCCATAACCACCCGAGTCCGTAATCCTGTCATCCATGTGACACCTTTGACATTGTTGATCACGGATAGTAAGTTCTCTATTTATATCTATATATATCCCTCTCTCTTCACGGGATTCATTGTTTTAAATCTCATACTTGAGAGCATATATGTTTTTTTCCCTCCCCACCCGATGCTTTTCTCTCTATCCCATTTTTTTATTCTATATTTTGACTTCAGAATTTTAAAGGTTGTTGAGTTAGATCTGTCTTCGTCTTGGACGATGTATATGAATGAGTGTTTTGCTTCTTTTAATTTGAGAGATAGAGAGTAGATATTATAAAATATGAGAAAAATCTTGGGTTGAGACCCAAGATAAAGAAAGAAAAAACATTACTCTCCGTTTTATTTATAGAGATATAGAAAAAGAGGGATACCTATGGGCTCAACATGAACATTTTCTATTTGCTTCCCCCAATTACTTTTTCCATTTTATTCCAACTGCTAAGAAACAGTGAACATTTTTCTTTATTTCTTCTAACCTTTTTTACTACTGATTTCAACAACTGGGAAACAAGACCTCGTCTTGACTGATAACCTTCTGCTACAAAGTGCACCTTATAGCCCTAGCAACAATAAAAACTCATGAAACTAGCATGAAACAAAACCCACATTATAGTTATAAAGAGAGAGTCATGTTCAGGTCTTTTTTCTATAAAGATAGAGACACAGGTTATCCTTTAACATCCAAGGTCTCTACAGATGATATCCTTCACCAACAAAATATTAAAGCTATCTAAAGTTTGACATGGGGTACAAATGGATTAAGGGATTTAATGTCTTAGATAACATTTGTTTATTTAACTTTTAAAAGCCACCTATAGGCTATAAGTATATATATATAATGTTACTTATTTTTTAACTGTAATTTTGTTACTATTTTTAATAAAAGTTTTGTAAAATAGTAATAAAATATTATTTAAATGGTAATATTAACTCTTATTTTATTACACTTTTTAATCTTTTTAATGTTACAAACTGTTTTATTAAATATTAAGGTATAGTAATAAAAGAACACTTTTATCCGGGTACATTTTTTTACTTAACTTCTTTTTTGTACAACTTACAAAAACAGTTAATGATGTAACAAAATTGATTAAAAACTATATTATTTTGTAAAAAAAACAGTAAAAATTGTATTTTCTTAACAAAAAAGTAAAATTGTTAAAAATAGTAAAAAATTGTACCGTTTTTAATAAAATAAAAAATAAATAATGTAATACTTAATATTGTAACAAAAAATTAACTCAAATTAGAGTTGTTTTATAAAATAACAGAAAATTATTTTTTTAGTACCTTTATAAATTTAGATTTGTATAAGCCTTCTTTTTCTTCAGATTTTTCTTTATGTTTAGATTCCTTCGAAATAATCGCCACAAAGGTTGTATTGAATTAATAGACGACATGGACATTACATTTCATGTTTTTTTAATACATGTTTTATATTCATGAAAGATTGCGTTTATATATGTTTTAAAGTCCGTTTATAAAATTTGTTCCATTTTGATTTTGAATGAAAGTAGCTTACTAAACTAACAGATTTTCAATTTCAGAATATTAAGTTTTTTTAATATTCAAAATTAGAATATAGTAAAAAAGAGAATATTGCATTTTTATTTTTATTTTTGAATATTACTTTTCTTTAATATCTAGAATAATATGTTTTTTTATGATACGATTATTTTAAATTTTCTAAATGTTATAAAATATCCACATTAAAAATAACATTGGAAGTAATTAATTTTTTTTTATAAAACAGTAAAAATGGAATTGATTTTTTTAATATCCAGGATATTAAGGTTTTTTTAATATTCAGAATATTAGGTTTTTGTTTATACTAAAAATTAAAACTATTCTAATATATGTATAAAGCGCGCGTGTGCGTGTGTGCGAGAGAGAGAGAGAGACTAACCTTTAATTCAAATTATAATAGGTTGTGTTAGCTCTCACATCCATTCATTAATATTGAAAACTATAGCATCCAACCACGAATAACCAAAAAAATATTAAAATAATCAATGTGAGTTGATTTTTTTATTGCTACCCAAAAAAATATTAAAATTTAATACTTTACATTCGATAAATTTTTATATATTTTTATTCTTTACGAAGGAGTCATCTTCTTTGCCATTTCATTATACCTCCCATATTTCGCTTAATCTCTCTCGACTGCGTTATGTTACTCTCTCCACAAAACGAGTTACACCCGAGTGACTCAAACAAAATGAATATCGCTCTCATTTTTGCAGAAAGTAGTTGTCGCCCTTTTTAAGGATTACTTTATTTAAATTCACTTTGCGATGTCATTTCTAATTTGGATTTTCTGACTATAGTTCGTTCTATAACATTATGGTTATTACCATTCATTTCATACTCTCTATTCACCACATTATTTATATTTACATGCTCGTGGCTATGACAACGATCTTCTTTTGAAATACTGATAATAATTACATTTTAATTTATACTTTTGAATAAAATATTTCAAAATGTGTTACACCCGTCCGTGCATCGCACGGGTCACCACTAGTATTGTATATCTCAAAGTATGATAAAATATCACATGATTTCAACGTTATTAACAATTTTGATGAAGAATAAATCTAGGGAGACCCACAAAAAAATTCGGTTCTATATTTTGTTTTATTTTTCTCTTATATTCGAAGAAGCCAACCAATTGGCACCTAGAGATGTAGGGTATTTCCTCAGTATTGAGATAATAGAGGCAGTGATGTATAGGCTCATCTTATTGGAAATTTACAGTGGGATCACGGTGTGTTTGTGATTTTTCATCAAGGAGAGACCTTAAGAATGACATAGGAAAGTGGCACTTAATGATTTGAAGAGATTTGTCGCTCATTATGGGTCGTAGTGAATAAGCCATCAATCAAGATGGTACCATTAGTGTATGTAGCCGTAAGTTTATTTGGGAACGTGAGGGTGCCATGCGAGATAAGTATCCGGAGTTCTTAGTACCCTGTATATCTGAATTTGGGGGATGAAATTCCATTGGGGGAGTATGTAACACCCCGTACTTTTTAAGAATATTTTAAATTACATGTGTGCTCGTAATTTATGTAATTTAGAAAATATAGTGAATTGAATAAATATTAATTAGCGAGAATACGGATTAATATTTATTTATTATTATATTTACTTGTGTGATGAGTAAATAAAAACTTGTTAATTTACATTAGGTCGTAAGTGAGCAAAATCGACGGGTTTGACGGCATCTCATTCAGGACGTACGCATGGGGTTCTGTTGAGAATGAGATGAAAACATTATGTTAGGTGACTCGGATGGTGATTTCGACTATGCCGATGATTCGAATTGGATCAAAATAATCAAAATTAAGTACTTAGTGGTTGTACTCTGGTTCTGGGAACTTTCTAGGCTAAACGGAACCCGTATGGGGTTATTCGACTCATTTTACAACTAGATCTTAACCAAATTTTTGGATTTATGATATAACTAAGGAAGATGGATGGAGTAGGCATCCATTCCACCATCCAAAAGGACCTAAACTTGAGAGAAAAGAGAAGGGATAATCAAAGAGAAAGTGAAGAAAATCATCCCGAGAGAAAATTGGATCGATTTCGAGCGGAGAACCATCATGTAAAGAATATTCGTAGAGGAAAAATCAAAATCTCCACAGTCTAAAGGAGAGTTTTTATCTTGCTTTGATGTTTTATGCTGTGTCAATATTTCATATCAAAGTTGATGTAATCTTGAATGAAATACGAATTTTGGTGTGGGATTCACATGTAAAACGGGTTTTTGGGAATGGAATTATAGAGTAATAATCCAGATGTAATCCCATATTGAAATCTGAGATATATCATAGCAAAAAAAGAAGTGATCTTTAATGGTAAATTTGAGGATTAGTGTAATCTTGAGTTAGGATTAATAAGTGAATTAATTCTTGATAAATCATTTTGAATCCCAAGAATCAAAATGGTATCGGGTGAATTTGGACATAAAAATGTGTATTATTTCATTTAGGATGGATAGGAAGATGTCGTTTTGGGTTTGAATTAGGATCGGTGTTCACATGGTGTAGGGGAAATTGAGGAATTTCGTAAAAAAAGAACTGGAAAACTGCCCAGAATCGAACCAGTTTGCTAATGAGGGGCGGATCAATCTGCACGATTGGTTGGTTTCTCGGGGGAATGAGATTTCAAGGCTTCTCCTATGTACGTTCATCCATGGTGGGTCGAATGACACCCAGGTGTGCCGATTTTTGTAGATCTCATAGATTCAGTTGGTTTTTTCAGTTTGACTATCATTTGGGTTTAGTTTCGACTGGACTATTTTGTAAATATTTTTTTTTTTATTTAACGGGTTTTGGAAATAGCAGTTGCCGACGGTGAATTTTACTTAACACGAACACATCCTTATTAAGATACGACACAAAATTTTATATTTTTTTTCGAGTACGAATGACTCAAATAAAAGTGACACGCAATTTTTTTTACCAAGCACTACGACCCAATTATACAACGACACGACACATGATAGGAAATATTTATGTTTTACTTACCACGAACACAACTCAAATAAAAGTGACACGACACGAAAAAAAATCTCATTTTTTTACGAAACGTAAACACAGGCCAATAAAAAAAATACACAACACCTAACATGAAATTTTTATTTTTTACTTAACACAGGCACAACTCAAATAAAAGCAACACGAGTTAAAAAATAAAGATTTCCTATTATGTGTCATGTCTTTTTGTAATTGACTGGTGTTTGTGTTTTGTAAAAAAAAAGATTTATTTTCCGTGTCGTGTCACTTTTATTTGGATTGTGTTCTTGTAAGTAGAAAATAAGTATTTCATGTTATGTGTCGTATCTTTGAATAATTGGGTCGTGCGTGTTTGGTAAAAAAACTCGCATGTCACTTTTATTTGTGTCGTTCTAACTAAATAAAAATATTTTTTTTTGTAAGGACGTATTCGTGTTAAGTAAAAAAAACATATCGTGTCGTGTCTCTTTTATTGGAGTGGTGTCCATGTTATATAAAAAAAAGATTTTGTATTGTATGGTGTCGTGTCACGTTTTAATTGGGTCATTGTTTGTATATTTATATTTATTAATTATATATTGATATAAAAATTACTATACGTGTATAGTCCACTATTATTTTTTAGTATGAAATAAATTAAAAATCTATTTTTTTTACGATATTTGGGAGGTTATTTTACTTGTGGAAGTAAGAGAGAGAGGGGGAGGATGAATTTATCATTTGAATATATAAGGGTATATGGGTCATTCCCTAATATATGAGAGCAAAAGGGAGTGCCTAAGTAGTTTGTTGAAGTGAGAATAACCATACCCTAATTTTGAGGAGGAATTTACGTCACATGCCCCCTTTTAAAACAATCCTTGTTAATCCTAACTTAAAATAACAAAGGAATATCAGCAATATATATTTTTTTTCATATAACAAGATTATTCACAAACATTTTTTTATTTTGTTTATTTAAATATCCAAAATATTTTGCTTTAAGATATATGCTAATATATCTTTTATGTATCTCAATAGATATGATTTGTAATGTCTGGGGGAAAAGATATATGGAATAATCAATAATACAAATGAGAGAACAAAATGAATAATAATTATCTTTGTTGAAAAATAATCTCCCATCGTCACCGAGTTCTCCGTTTACGCACGAGGCATTACGTAATCGGAATAACGAATACCTTCCCAGTAGAGTCGTCAAGTGTAAAATGTGAGTCCAAATTTGGGGAAGCATCGCATTAAGCGTCTTTTAGACTTGAGCAACGTTGTTGCGCCTACGTATCCGTGTCTTCACGGAATCAAAATCTGCGTAGTTCGAGGGTTACGTCGAAAAACTCGGTTCTTGGGTGGTTTTGGTGATTTTTGGTGCGCGAGGATGCCAAATCCGGCTAGCCGCCTCTAAGCGCACATATACTGTGTAAAAATATGTAAAACTTATGATGGAACCATGAAATCCGCTTGTCACCATCAAACCCGTGATGGGGCTCAAGAGGTTCGTGGGGGAGAAGAGTTAGACTTCCTCTCCTTACCTTGCCCATAATACCATCATCCTCCAAAATGAGGGGAAACCATCTCGTTTATAGTCAAAATACCATAAGTGGGGTTTGACACATCATATCGTATGTGGAGCCAAATGTCCAATATTTATGGTGGCACCTCTCACAATATATATGTGGCGGTATCTCAAATAATTAATTTAAATCACTACTAGAGTATTGTCTAGTTTAATTCGTCACACCTGCGGTATACGCGATATGTTAGTCACGCGCAATAATATTACACTAAGTGTAGTGCCCGGATATCAGTAGGGCTTTTATAAATCATATAGCCTCATTTTATCGATTGTGCGGGGTTAATTTATTTAAGCCCCTACTACAGTCTTGACAAAACACTCTCGTTGAAAAATTCGCTAGAAGGTCTTTCGAACAAAAATCCATTCTTATTATAATGAGCTTCTAACGAACATCTAACGAGAGTCTACTATTAACAAAAAACTCTCGATGGAAGCTCATTAGAAGGCTATTCAACAAAAATGAGATTTTGTTAGAGCGAGATGTAATATCCCTTATTTTTATGGCTTTTAAAATTGAGAATTTATTAAATTTAATTTGAGATATTAATTTAATATTAATCCGAAAATTATTTTTAATATTTACTAGCACGACGTGAGTTAGTAATTACTGGAAATTTGTTGAATGTTACTGGATGAGTAAAGTAATATATGAGATTAATTTTATTAAAGTTGACACGAGTGAATAAAATGACAATTATGGAAATTTAAGTCGAACGCGCATGTGTCGTGTCAGGACTAAATTATTATTATTATTATTATTATTATTATTATTATTATTATTATTATTATTATTATTATTATTATTATAAAAGTGAATATATTATAAGTCGCCTGTATAGTTGTTTTGAGTGCGTCAGAGTGTCCGAAAGGGTCGAGATAGTCAGAAAAGTGTACTCGGGGGTTTAGTTTGAGTCTCGGGGCGTTTTTAGGCCTAATTGACATCCCAGGAGGGTATTATAGACATTTTGTATTTTTGGGTAATTAAACCCATGAATTTTCTTAGTATATATTAGCCATTTGGAGTTGTCTCTTAGGGTTAATAAACACAAAACCTAAGCCCAACCATTGGAGAAGAAGGTGAAGAGATTAGAGAGGAAGGTGAAGAGTTTCCAAGCAATCCAAGGCCTAGAATTCACCCGATTGCATCGCCACCACCACCAAAACGTAGATCGCACGACGAGGAACGCAATCATATATTTTTCATCAACAAATTAGATCATTGAATCCCATGCAAGTATCTATCTTGCTGATTTCCAAGTTAATATACCTTCCATGTTAGTATAGGAATGAAAATCATATGTTTTAATTGAAGAATTATATGTTTTGGAAGAGAATTTATATATGTTGTAGGGAGAATCCATATAGTATGAAATCGTGATCATATGTAGAGGATTACCCACGAATTTATTATGATATTCGGGAAGGAAATCTGGATTAAAATAGAGGTTTGTGATTATTCATGCAAAATTTGGTTTTATAAATAAATCTGAGATTAAACCCCTTTTTTTGATTGATTCGTTGAGGAATTATTGATGTTGTTACGTTAGAACTTGTTTATATACATTGCTTATACATTTGGATAACTTGGTTGGGAGTTTGGGATGAAATTATAGAGGTTTGTAGGGGTTATAATGGTTGAACCCGTAGGTTGGAATTTACAGCAAACTGGGTAAGAACTGCTTGATCGATCGATCGACCAAGAGCATCGATCGATCGATCGACCCCATTCCTCGATCGATCGATCCCTCCTGGAAAATTACATGTTATTCCCCTTTTTGTTTAATTCGGATAAAATATGTGGGAACCCTTGAATATCTTTTAAATAGTATAATGGGTTATGAAGAGGACCAGTAGGGTTTAAGTAGACTCCGTTGAGTGAAATTAATATGGGATGAAATTGTGGGTTAACGGAGAGTTATTTATATATTGGAAATTGTGCATACGTTTACTAAAAGATTGAGACTCGTGAAAGATTTAGACTAGAAGGTAAGTGAGGGTATACCTACTGAAATTTATACTTAGTGAGAGAGAATACTTCGAGAGATGAGAAGTAAGTGTGAACTAAATAATAAATGAGAATAAAAGAGACGAATCCGTTATGAGAGATAATCGAGTAAAATTTGTGTTGAGAACGGATAATAACAATTATGGGTCGTGGGCGAACCTAATTTGGAAAATATGAATATTTATATGTATCACTGTGTGATTGTGCATATATTATATATCTGTGTAAAAATCATACCCGAGCTACTTGCTATCACGGAGATTTCAGCGCCGGGACAGCCTTATCTCGATTGGACCTTTATGGGGGATATTTACTCGTACCCTAGAAGATAGTATCCTTGATACAGGTTATCTGAAAACGATATTCAGATGTTCTAAGAGACGTGAGGGTATGTGCTGACCTCTTAGGACCTGGAACTATGCTTCGCCTCCATTTATATGTGTATTGTGTTAATGCAGTTCGAGAGTGATTTTGAACTAGTATTTCCCTTAGTGTGAGTGATACGAGGACTTGATAGCAAAGTATGTCAGCACCATAGTTTTATGTGGGGTGCCGATAGTGTGTGTGTGTGTGTGTATATATATATACACACACACACACACACTTATATATGGAAACTTTCTACTGTGTGTGTAAGTAGTTAAGTAATGAATAAATGCTTGAGCTTTATAACAAGTGTTCATGAATTTTGTAATGGTACTAAGTGGTTCTAAGTAAGATAATAATATGGAAGAGAATGATTTTCTAAAACTAAATATTATGGCCTTAGTATTTCTTGGGATAAAACTTTATGGAAAATAAGTTAGATAGACTTATGAGATTAATAGAATGGTAGGAGTGCACATTAGATGAGAGGTGAGGATTCTCAAGAGAGTGTCGCATACTAACATGATTGTGATATTAGCCGGTAAGCATTTTAAATACTTGCTAAGCTATTTTTAAAAATTGTTTTACACTCGGGCTCTGACCCGTTTTCTGTCATTTCTTTCTCTCTTGTATATATATGTATGTATTACAGGTGCCCGGCCGCAGGAGCGTCTTGCATAGGTTTTTTGGATTGGACGTGTTATAGCTTACGTGGAAGTTGTAGGCCTTTTCTTTAGACGACTTCGTCATTGATTCTGTTCCTACTTTAGTTCTGCTTAGTTAGGGCATGCGTCGCCCGATTTCCTATTCCGTTTGGATTTTGTCAGAGATTTATGTTCATTTATATTTCCAGTATTCAGTACTCCTTGGAAGTTAACTCTTGTCAAGATAATTTCATTTATAGTTCATAACTTGGTTTGGATTATCGAGATGGTTTAATTCTTGTGTGTTAATTGTCATCCTTAGTATTTATGTGATTCTTAACCGTTGGGTATTAAAAAGGTTTTCATATTGGTATTTAATAAAGGAAAAATGAGGTTTTAAATGGTTTTGACACTTAGCTTAATTATTTAGGGTGTTCAAATTGAAAATATTATTTTGCGACAGTGATGTTGAGAATGAACCAACCGTTCACCTGGATTTTATTTAATAAATGACTGATCACCCGGTATTTAATTAGGCGGGGTGTTACACGAGACTCAATGTCGTTAGAACAAAAATATTGTCTTATTTTAAACGAGATGCTATTTTCATTCAAACGACCCCGCCGCCTCAACATTAGTGTTTTTGCTATAAAAAACTATTTTGTTCTAAATTTCATAAGATTTTTGGCGAAATGATTTTCCAATACACGTTCCAAAAGTTTTCGTCTTTGTTTTTTCAAAATACCCTTTCATTTTCCAAATCATACATCCTCCTAGATAAATTGTGAGTTTATGAAATCCTAGTTTCCGTACACTTTGCATAAACCCTTGTAGAGTTCATCTCTACTACTGACTTGTGGAGTCGAGGCTCTACTGAAGAAGAAGAAGAATAAGTCTCATCTGTGTATACCGAGGGAAGATCGCTTCTTGTGGACGACACTAGACTATGTTGTATTCTTTAGAAGATTTGAAGATGTTAAGCGTTATATTCAGTCGTCCAAAATAGTCTGTAAGTCGAATGTGTCTGTGAAACCTTTTATAGTGCTGAATAATAGGCTTTGCCCAAAAGGAATTTTTCATTACTTCTTCACATGCTTGGTTTGATTGTGTAATTGATTAATATTTAATTTGGACTTCATCATCACATGTACCTAATTTCTAATCAATATAAAAATTGATTAAAATTTGAATTTGTGTGTGAGGAACCTAACATACGGACTATCCATACGAATATGCATTCTTAAATTTCTATCAGAGCCGGTCGCACTAAGTTTTTATGTGATCTTTAAAATTTAGGCTTAAATGAATAATGTGTATAACAGGGTACCTATTTTTTATAGGTCGAATATGCATATTGGAAAACTAGGATGAGCTATGTTTTAAAATCTATTAATTAAAGAGTTTGACTTGTATGTGAAAGAGGATGAACACCATCCATATTAACCAATGGAAATGCCGTAGGTTCAAAACATGTCACTGCTTAGACAGAAGATGATTTTAAATGGAGTAATTTTAACTCACACAGGTTAAGTCCTATTTCTGAAATCGTCGCTCCTAACGAATTCCTCTGCATCATGACGTGCACAATGTCTAAGGAAGCGTGGGATAGCCTCCAACTCACTCGCGAGGGTAACAACACTGTAAAAGATTATAAGCTTCAAAATCTCACCACACACTTTTAAACTATTACCATACTAGAGTCTGCTGATATCGTTAAATTTAATTAAAATTTAGGTAAGAAAATACCTGAGACGCGTGTAGTTAATAGAATTTTGAGATCCATTCCATCCCTATTCATTCCTAAGGTTATTATCCTTAATTCTTTGGGTATATTAGATACGCTTAGGATAGAAGAACTTGTAGGAGACCTTCAAACTTATGAGATCGATATGTTTCCCAAAATTGTTAAACCTAAGGAAGAAGGAATTGCTTTAAAGGCTCGATTTAAAAAGAAAAATGAGGTTTTTTCTACCTCCGAATATGATTTTCATCTTGATGATATTGCCCTTTTTGCAAAAATAAAAATAAATAATCTCAAACTAAGAAAAAAATACTTTCATAGAAAAGGAAAGTTTTGACAAAGACAAAATATGAATCGGGCAAGATTTTTTTTTTAAAAGAAAAGAAAATATAATTTTAAGAAAGATGAAGAGAGTTGTCATGAGTATGAGGGTAAGGGTCGCAAAGCTCACGAGTGTACTACAAGATTAAAGAGACAAGGCAAATGTAAAGTTGCCTTCAATGCCATTATTAGTGAGAGCGATGTCGAGTCGACGTATTTCGGGGAAGAATTACTGCATGAATATAACTTCACCGCGTTCGTGGCTAGTCGTGTTATTACATTAAGTGCACCTTATGTCGATGAAACATGATGACCTCAATAGTGAGTTTAGTCATTCTGGAAAGAGTGAGAGAGATGATGTTTTAAGTGAGGGAGATAATGACCTTCATCGTGCTTACACTAAGTTATTTAAAACGAAGAAACAAAACAAAGGTTTGGCGCTCGGAGTTTTAACTTTAGAAAATGAGTTAAAAGAGGCGAGAGAGAGCGAGTCCTCGCTGAGAATTTCTTTGGGAGAGAGAATCGTTTTAGTAGAGATGGAAAATGGTGACTTGACCAAGAAAGTGGCTAGTCTTGCAAGATATCTTTAAGAATTTGTGGAGACTCGTGAAAAATTTAAATCACTTGTATCCCAACTTGAAAAGGATCTTGAACGTGCCCGGGAGGTCAAGATTACTATAGAGGATACACGAATAAGGTTGGAAAGATATTCCTTGATCCCACTTTAGGTTTTAGAGAGAGGCAAGGAATAGATCATTATCCACTTTCCATTCCACACCGAAATCATTTCCAAAATTTATGGTAGATCCTTATGGGCCTCGATGTAAACCACAAAATAAAGTCCAACTTAAGAAAGTGAAACAAGCTAGACCCAAACAAGTCTATGTTTGCATTTAAAAAAAAAAGGTCGCCTCAGAGAGTTTTGCCACAAGTTAGGAAGAACTCAATGTGCACATACTCCTACGCACCGCTATAGAAACTTTGCTAGTCTTATAGGGCAAGTTGAGTTCCTAATCGCGACTTCATAAAGCTTAATGGAACAATTTCAATGGATGTCTATGCTATTTGAGAACGCTTCAAATACTATGACTAGAGCCAATATCGATAAGGTTAAATAAAAGGTTACCTCCTTTTGGGTACCTAAGCAAGATGAAAAAGCCATTATTTTTCACATTGCTCTTAGGTTTAAAATACTTCCCAACGGTATTTTGATAGTGGGTGCTCTAGGAACATGACCGATGACATTTCAGTTTTTACCAACCTTGAGGATCGTAAGGAAGGCAAAGTCACTTTTGAAGATGGGAGTAAGTCTAGTATTTTATGATGTGGATGTGTTGAGATACCCTAATTTCCTAAAGTAGATAATGTGTTGTACATAAATTTTTTGAAAGCGAACTTAATTAGCATAAGCCGATTGTGCGATGCAAACTTTGCGTTAAAGTTTAACTGGTCCGAATGTAACATTTATGATCAATTCGGTGAACTTTTACTACAAGGAGTGAGGAATGAAGATAATTGTTATGGGATCGTGCCCAAGTCATCCTTTATGTGCAGCAATGCCACAGACTCCTCTATAGACCTTTAGGATCAATGGCTAGGTCATGTGAACTTCATATTTCTTGAGAGATTAGTGAAAAGAGACCTAGTTCGTGGCTTCCCGTCACTTGGAAAACCAACTTCCTCAATTTGTGGACCATGTCAACAAGGGAAAAAAATTCGTAGTCCCCATCGAAAGTTGAATACCATTACCACCACAAGTGTTTTGGACTTGATTCACATGGATATTATGGGTCCTACTCGCTTGTAGATTTTAGGTGGTAAGAGAAACATTCTTGTGATGGTTAATGACTTTTTAAGATACTCTTTCGTGGGGTTTCTTAGAGAAAAATTTGATGTGGATAATTTCCTAGAAATCAAGTATCGTGTCCTATAAAACCAACATGGTGTCACTATTAATCGGATGTGTAGTAACAATGGAACTGAATTTAAAGAAGCCAAAGCGGATAACTATTGTGATGGAGTGGGCATTAAACACGAGTTTTTGGTCGTTCGCACTTTAAAAAAATGAAATAGTTGAGAGGAAGAACCGTATGATACACGAAATGTCTAGATCCATGCTTCTTTGGAGAAACATGCATGTATGTTTGGAGAAGATACGGTAAATGGGGTATATCTTTATCTACACACACTACACACGTTGTATGAGTTGTGGATAGGGAAGAAGCCCAACCTATCGTATTTTCGTGTCTTTGGGAGTACTTGTTATATCTTAAGAGATAGAGTGCACTTAGAAAAGTTCGACTCTCGGAGCAACGAGGGGATATTTTTAGGTTAGTCATCGTCGAGTAGGGCTTATATGGTGTTTAACGTTATAAGCTCTAAGGTTATAGAGTCGATAAACATCATGATTAAAGATGACGAGTCACCGATATTTATTACTCTTAAACCCCAGTATGAGGATGATGCACCCCTTAATGATCATCCCATCCTTCCTTGTACTACCCCGGTAGACCCTACTCTTAATTTAG
The DNA here is from genome assembly GCA_949130495.1 of Sambucus nigra. NCBI lineage: Eukaryota > Viridiplantae > Streptophyta > Magnoliopsida > Dipsacales > Adoxaceae > Sambucus > Sambucus nigra. The sequence goes on along the minus strand of OX422208.1, from coordinate 39,014,354 downwards.
AGGTCCCACCCTCTTGGGTTCTAAAGATTTACGACCCTACCACTATATTCAATGATCCTGTGTTAAGACTCACGCTCAACTTGATAATGTGGTTAGCTACTTTTGCTACACATCCTTAGTTGAGCCCAAGAATGTGAAATAAGCACTCAAGGATGAGCATTGAATATTCACTATGCAAGTGAGTTTCGTTAGTTTCGAAATAACAATGTTGGGAGTTAGTCCCCCGACCTAGAAGACTAGTGTGGTAGGTGCCAAGTGTATTTAAAAAAAATAAAATGGATGAGAATAGTACCATAGTTCGCAATAAGCATAGGTTGGTTGCTCACGAATACACATAGATCGAGGGTGTATATTTTGACACGACATTCGTTCTTGTTGCTAGGCTTGAGTTCGTCCGCTTACTACTCGCCATAGCATGTCGTATGCACTTCAAGTCATATAAAGTGGATGTCAAGAGTGTCTTCCTTAAGGACATTCTATAGGAGGAAGTTTACACGGAACAACCAAAGAGGTTTAAATACCCAAATCATGCGAAACGCATTTTTTATCTTAAGAATGCCCTGTATGGTTTGAAGCAAGCACCCCATGCTTGGTAAGAAAGGATCACTTCCTAACTCTTAGTTTGTGGCTTCAAGAGGGGTGTATAAGACGTTGTTTGTGAGGAGAAAGAGTGTTTTATCTTAGTTGTCCAAGTCTATGTGGATGACATAGTGTTTGAAGAGTGCTCTATCTTAGTTGTCCGAGTTTATGTAGACGACATAGTATTTGGATCCACGTGCTCCCGTTGATAAGCACCCAAAAGCATTTAAATAACACCTAAATGAACGATTTTTAATTGCTAATTCTCGACAAAATGGGTCTTATGAGCTTACGTGTCTATCTTGCAGGTCAAATGTCAATTATGGGTTCAAACATTTCAAATCAAGGCAAATACGACATTTCTTTGTGGTTTAAGGAGTTTAAACCTAACCCCTGTGCCTATTACCCTATCCCCAAACCTTAGCCTAAACCTATACCAAGCCTAAACCATCCTTAACCCATTCCCGAACCGTGTGTGTTTAGTTTGCACCATTTATTTTATTTTTATTTTTATTAATTTTTTTAGATTTTTGTTTGAGCCATTTTTAATTTTTAGGATTTATTTTATATTTTGTTTAGAATTTTGTATAAATTTTTAGGATTTATTTGTGTCGGCTATTTTTAATATTTCTTTTTACTTAGGTGTAAGCTTTATTTTTGTTTGATCTTTATTCTTATTTTTAAGTTTAGTTTTTCTTTTTCTTTTTATTAGGATAGATTATTTTTATCTTTTATTATGAATTTTTTTTGTTTGTTTCATTAGATTTTGTATTTTCTTTAGTTTTATTTTAATAGGATTTTAATTTTTAATTGTTATAGAATTAAATTTTTAGTTTAATTAATTAGTTTTTATTTTTTAGTTAGATAGTTTTATTTTTTTAGGGTCCCAAATAAAACACACACACCACCTACACCCTATCACTCCCACACCCATCATCTTCTTCACCACTCACTCTCTTTCTCCGCTCACCTCCATAACCCCAAAACCCCTTTAACCCCTCAACCTCATCCACCACACCAAACAACCTCCCCAACCACTGATCGAAATCGGATAACCACCAAACCCAATGGCTCAACCCAATTGAACCGACAGCCCACTTCTAAATACGTCAGACCTTGCTACATCCTCCATACCCCGGTTTTCAGTTCACCCGAGTTCGAATCCCACATCCTCAACTCACCACACGATCATAACCCATCTTTCTACTACTCCAAAACCCGTCCTCTAAAGCCCATCTCCCATTATGGATTTAACACAGAACAAAACCTGAAATCCAAACCCATAAGCTCTTTAACTCGACCTCCTTTCGGGCACCCAATAAGCCGAAGAACAACCTTATACCCGAGACCAACTTGCCTTAATCTGAGTTCACCTCCATCCAAACCCACTGATCCGCGACCCACTATACCCATTTCGAACCTAAACCTAACCTACCCGAATATCTAACTCAGTTTCCCCCTTTCCAAACCAGCCATCCATATCCGGAATCTCAACCCACAAGACCAAATCGTTTTTACCTCTTTTAAAACCCACGACTTTTTATTCACCTGGTCACATCCCCAAGCTGCCACCACTTCGACCCTATACCCTAAAAACCCCAAACCTAGATTACCGATCCCAACCCACCTGCTTTATCTTCGACCCATAACCTATCTCAAAATCGAACTCTGGCCAGAATACCACACCTCCAACCGACCTGCTCCCAGTCGACGAGCATCTTCGGCAGTAAAATCCGACGAACTCCACTACTCCGGCAATCCTCTATAACATGAACTCGAACCTCAACTCACCACCATAACCCGAGCTCATGCTCCATAACTCGGACCTGCTCCCACGAACCTAATGATACGCAAATATTACGTATTTCATCTTCCGAACGGACACATTTTAGCCCCCTCAGGTATCTTATTCCCTATATTTATGCTCGTTAACCAGACAACCTCGGATTTCTACGTTAACATAATTTGCAGGGGTTAATTGAGCTTTTATAGGTATTTGGATGCTAGGTGCGAAGTTTGGAAGCGTTCCGCTCGATTTTCATACGCGATCACACATTCAAAGGCAATTTAGTCATTTCACAGATTGGGCACCTGGGTCGACATCTTCACGGAAGTTTTATCCTTCCTCGCAAGCTTCGCGTGACCACGAACGGTGCGCGATTCTGAGTCCGTATGAAGAAGTTACGGCAATTTCAGCGGAGGGAAAAATAATAAAACCAAAAGAGGAGGAGAAGAGGAAGGAAAAGGGAATGCAGTAGGCTGCCTTGGCTCACCCCTGCTTGATCGATCTATCGATCAAAAGGATCGATCCTCCTTGACGGTGGATATTTTGTTCATGATCGATCGATCGACTAAAGGGGTCGATCGACCGATCCCCTGTTTCCAGGAGATATTTTGCCTTTTCATTTCTTTTTCCTTTTCTTTTCTTTACTTATTCCAACTTACTATAAATACCCGTTTTTGTTGTAATATCAGATATTAAGCAGGATATTAGATTTTAGCTTAGAATAGCTTAGGGTTTGAGGGTTTTGGAGAGTTCTTCTTCAATTGTTCTTGGATTGACACCCCATTTGGGTTGAATGTTGCACTATTCATCATCCTCTCCATTAATATAAGTTGTATTTCCTTATTTTCTTGCTTTTTAGTTAAATTTACATGCTTTGTTAATTAGTTTACATGCTTTGATTTAATCGCTTTCTGGTGTAACTTTACCGCGTTTATTTACTACATTTATTTACCGCGTTTTTAATATGCTTTCTAGCTAATTTAAATTAGGTTGTGTTTGAATTGAACTCACTCGAGTTGACGCGTTGCTTTGCTTTAGTGATGGTGTTTATGGGTCTATTTCGGGTGTGTTGTCCTAGTTATTGCACCTAGGGGATTTGACAGGGCATATAATGTATGTCTCGTGCTTACGACCTTGCGTGCACTATTTTCGGGATATTTGTTGACGCAAAAATCTTATTAGGTTTTTAAGCGGATTTAGGGGCGTGATAACCCTTGATTTAATTAAGTGTCGAAACGAGATGCATTCTAAATAACTCGTCGACCCATGTATCCATTTTATACAAATTAACTCAGGTGAGGGATATTCGACGCAACCTATAGTTTTACTCGCTTTCATGATCTAGTTTCAATACCATTGCCTAGATTAACCATTTCCCTTTTATGCATTTTTTTTTAGTTTGTAATTCACCTTTTACACTTTTATTTCGGAGCACTAAATTATATAAATTCTAGCATCTCGTCCCTGTGAATTTTTGATACCCGACTTACTGCTAGACTTGCATCGCAAGTGTAGTCGTAATTTAGGTTTGTTTGTATTGAGTAGGCGAAACGAAAAAACGACCGTGCACTTACACGCGCATGCATTTTGCACTCGATCAGAACCAACCCGATTGTGACCCATCATTCCTATCCCATCCAAAATACATCAAGACCCATTTCTATCCATGAACCAAATCATATCAGTCAAGTTCCAAACCAAACCAAATAAAATAAAAAAATAAACATAAACCCACAAGACCCACATGTCTTAAATGTCTTTTACCCCTTATTCCAAAAATGTCCCTAACACCCTCATAAACCCCACTACTCCATTATCCTCACCCTATTATACTCCTCAATATACCTCATACTCCTCATACACACCGTGGCCATTCCAAAAATAACCCTTAGCTCCATGTGCCATATAGAAAGAGAAAAAGCCCTAAGTAAATAGGAGGCTCAAGAAAACCCTAATTAGGGAGGAGACTCAAGAAGAGACTAGAGAGAGAGAAATACATTTGTAATATTGGAATAATGTTATATTTTATTTTATTTTATTTTATTTTTTAGAGATTGGTGAAAGATCAAAGTGCATTGAGAGATTCAATTGAGTGTATATATTTAATTAAAAATATTTGGAAGCTCAATTTGGACGGATATTACTCAAGTTCAATGAAGATTTAGAGTTTAATTTTGCAAATCAGGGAGACTTGTTTAAAGATTTGTTCTCTCATCTCTACTATTTTATTTTAATGCCTTTGATTGCTTGATTATTGTATTTTATCATCATGTTAGGCTAGAAAACCCTTTCAAGGGGTAGGCTGATCCCATTATTTGATGATAATCCTACTTTAATTAGTTTATTTACTTTAAATATTCATTTGATAATTAACTTTGCATTCTTACTTTTAATTTACGCCTCGAGATAGGGTAAATGACTTTCGAGAGAAAATCGAGATTCTAATCTTAGCTTCCATTTTAGAATAAAACCAAAGATAGGTTTTTCTAAAATGTGAAATTACTTCTTTGAATTTCAACACTAAGCTTATTTCTATGATTTAAACTAAGTTAGTTAATCGGTCCTAGCGGGTGGTTTGTTAAATGATGCTTGAATATACTTTTCAAGAGTTGTAGGAGTGTTAAATTTAATTTTCTAAAAGTTTTTTTTTAATTAAAATTACATTTTCAATGAGAGTTGATTTGTACTTTTGATACTAACTTAGGAGGTTTAATTTGAATGAATTAATAAAAAAGATTAACTAAAATATATGGTGTATTTCCATCCCTTATTAGCTCTCACCTTGATTTCTTCATTCATCTCATATTTTACATTTTTATTTAGTTGAATTTTACTTATTTTTCATCACACTTTTTAGTTAGTTCTTTAGATCTTTGATTTAGTTTAGTCTTATTTAACCTCCATCACAAAATTGTTGTAATATTAAAAAAGAAAAAAAGAAAAACTAAAAAGGCTAAAAAGAAATTAAATGAAAAATAAATTGCATTACTTCTCATTTGTTTCACTTCTTAGATTATAATTGACATCTTTACTTACCTCTATTCTAGTTTGTTATATTTTACGTGGGTGGTAAATGAATTGATTAGGTTGGCCTTGCAACAACGATAAATATACAAAAGTCTAAGTTATCACCCGTCATGCTCACACTTTAAAGAGCGAGTTTGAGATGAGCATGGTTAGTGAGCTTACGTTCTTCTTAGGTCTCCAGGTGTGCTAATTATAGTATATGATATTCATAACTCGATCCAAATATGTTAGGACCTAGGGAAGAAGTTTGGTTTATAATCTGCTAAGCACTCACGTACCTCTATGAGTACATCAACTAAGTTTAATAAAGATACTTTAGGTAAAGACGTAGAGCAAACCCTTTATAGGAGCATGACAGATAGTCTTCTCTACTTGACCGCTAATCACACCGACATTAATTTTACCATTAGAGTCTGTGTATGATATCAGGTGTCCCATAAATAATCTCATTTGCTCGCACTTAAAGTATCATCAAATACGTGAGTGGCGCTCTTTTCTGCGATATCTGGTATTCCTTTAACACCAATGATCATTTGTCCACTTATTCAGATGCCGATTGGACCGGGGATGTTTATGGTTGTAGGATCACCTCGGGTGAGTGTTTTTACTTTAGGAGTGCTCTTGTCTTGTGGTTGAGTAAGAAGCAAAACTCCATATCTTTTTCCATGACGAAGGCTAAGTATATTACCAGCGGGAGTTGTTGCATGCAACTCTTATGAATGAAGCAAATGTTGGAAGATTATGGGATTTCACAAGGCACGTTGACTATTTCTTGTGATAATGCGAGTGCGATCCATATATCTCGTAATGTAGTCCAACATTCTCGCACAAAGCACATTAGGATACATGAGCACTTTATTCGTGATTTCGTGAGGAGACAGTCATGTCCTTGATCTCTGTGAGCATCGAGCATCAATTAGTCGATATTTTCATAGAACCTTTAGATGCACTTAGATTTGAGGATCTTATGAAGCCTTTGGGTGTTTGCTCCATTGATCGAGTTCGAGTACTTTATCTAGTATAAGAAATTTACCATGTTCATATCTTATATCCCTATTGCTAGATCCTATTATCATTATATTCATATGTTTTTCTTTTTTATATATTTAGAAAAATCCAAAAAGATTTTCGATTTTACGAAAAAGTTTAAAAAATGAAAAAATAAATATTTTGATAAAATTTTTGAAAAGGACATTTTTTTTTTGTATTTTCATTATTCGCCGTATATGGATGAACATTTTAGATATCCGGAGTATCCCTACATTCCGTCTATTCACGTGACTTTTTCATAGTGCTTCACATGACTTTGTTTTGTTAGTGTGCCTAATAATGTGTGGATTACAGTTTGTTGATTATTGATGATTATTTTTTATATGTTAGACTCTTTGTCACCTTTATTGCACACGTACATGAACTTTTTGAACATTGTACTTGCTTATCATATGTCGAATATGGTGCTCTCATCTCAATCCTGCTTAATAACGAACCAAATGTAAAAAGAGATAAGTTGTGCATGTAAGGACCATTACCCGAATTTATTTTTTACAAAAAATATTGTTATATGTTAAGCAATGGAAAGGGGGTATAAAAGAGCAAAATACTCTTTGTGTTAAAAACTACTATTTGTAAAAATAGCCTAAAAAGATTAACAGCACACAAAAACAAAAATGTCACTGCCATTTATGTTATATTCATTAATGCTTCACTACATATGAGCATTATGATTTCCTCAAAATATTTAAGAATGAATTCTTATAGATGTGAGATTTTGAGGGAGTTATAGAGTATAAGATCAATGAGTTTGCATAATGGACTTTCTTAAAAAACATTACATAGTTTGGCGTTATTTATATGAGAATCATTTAAATTCATGGCATATTGCATAGTCGAGTCAATTTTATTAAAGTTCAACTTTTTACACGTAAGGTTAAAATTGAGTTATTTAGTTATAAGTGTCTCATGACTTCGTGCACCTATGATATAAATGTTTATGTTGATTTGCATATGGAAAATGTTCACACAATTTCATTCCGTTTTCACGATTCAGATATTTTAATGTTATTCCATGATGAATATGTGTTTGTACATATATATACTTTGTATACCTTATACTTCAAAAATTCAAAAAATTCAAAAATAGTTATTTGCTAGGGGGAGAACATATTATGCCTTTTGGATTATCGTTACATGTACCTTATTGATTATGTTTATGATCATATCTTTGCTTTTTCATGTGGTGCTTATTATTCATGATTACATTCTACTCTTTTGTTTACTACAGACAAAAAGGAGGAGAACAAATTGAGGGAGAGTTTTATTTTTATTTAAAACTCATACGCGTCATGGTATTTCTTTGTTTTATGTGTGCAGGTCACTTTCGCTTTTACGATTTTATGAACCATATAAGACGAAGACAAAATTGGCAAAGGGGATAACAAGTCCAGTTGAAGACACAATTTAAAATGTCATTCTTTTTTGGATTTGGGAGGACATTAGGATACATTATCTTGGAGGTTTTATTTTAATTTAGGTTTCGACTTTATTTTGTATCGAAATAGCCAAAGGGGAGATTTGTAGAGCATATTTTTTTAATTGCTCATAGCTTAGGATTTGTGATAGTTTTGGCGTATCCCATTACAAACCGACATCTTAAACCGAACACTACATCTACATTATCTCTAAGTTCATTAAAGGATATGTTAGTGATCGAGCACCATTTTGGATGGTCACCAGCACTATATAGAGGTATAAAACTTGTGGTTTACATGTCTTAAATAAATTATATTCTTTGATTTTAAAATATAGGCTTTTTATAAATGGATTTTAAAAGAAAATATTTCTTTTTTAATCTCGTTCAAATGAGTTGAAGATCTTGTTCGAATGAGATAGTGTTCTCATTTGAACCAGCTTTAAAAGAACTTTAAAGAATAGTCCACTATCTTAATAGAACGCTCTCGTTAGAAACTCATTAGAAGGTTGTTCAAACGAAAATACATTATTGTTAGAATGAGATTTTAATGAACATCTAATGAGAGTCTACCATTTGACACAAAATTCTCGTTGGAAGCTCGTTAAAAGACCGTTTAAACGAAAATGATGTTTTATTAGAAAGAGACTCAATATCGTTAGAACGGAAATATTGTCTTCTTTCAAATGATCCCGCTGCCTCAAAATTCGTATTTTTCCTATAAAACCTATTTTGTTCAAAATTTCCTAAGACTTTTGGCGAAAATGATTTTTCAATACCTGTTCCAAAAGTGTTCATTTTTTATTTTTTCAAAACAACCTTTTATTTTCCCAATCATACATCCTCTTAAATGATTTGTGAGTTTATGAAACCCCAGTTTCCATACACTTTGCATAAACTCTTGTAGAGTTCATCCCCATTACTGACTTGTGGAGTCGAGACTTTACTGAAGAAGAAGGCTCATCAGTGGATATCGAGGGAATACCGCTTCATGTGGACGACACTGCATTGTGCCATCTTCTTTAGAAGATTTGAAGACGTTACACATTATACTCAGTCGTGCTAAGTAGTCTGTAAGTCGACTATGTCTATCAAACACTTTATAATGTTGAATAATGATTTGCCTGAAAGGAATTTTTCCTCACTTATTCGCATGCTTGGTTTGATTATGTAATTGATTAGTATCTAATTTGGACTTCATCATCGCATGTACACCTAATTGCTAATAATTGATTAAATTTCTGTGTGACGAACCTAATATACGGACTATCTATACGTGCTCGTATTTTCATCAACGACTCTATATAAAAACATAGTTCGTGAGATGATTAAGCCTCATCTCCGTATATTCCCTTCACAACCATTTCTTTACCCATACATGCATAATAGTATCCTTACTTCACACCATGTTCCTTTCTAAAAAGATCAATTATCTGACTCAGTTTTACATTATGTCTAAGCTCAATACCACATATTTGACCATTTAACTGCTAACAGGAGGTTTATTCATATCCTCCAACCCCATCCCACATGTATGTTATGATATCATACTATTTTATCACGATATGTTGAATTTCTCAGATTCTTGAACTCTCCATAAGCACCCAATTTCCTTTTTCTTACCACACACAACAGTAATCTTGCTTAAGTCATTCTTTATATATTTTGCCTTGAATTTAGTCTCCAAGCAATATTATTTCAGTTTCAAACGAAACTCTTAAATGCCACCAAGGAATCTTTGCCCCACACCTATAATTTCATTTGCCTAAACATTCAAGTTCATAGAGGATTAAATCTCAATTTGGTTGCTAATGTTCCCTCCCGATACATAACTAATACTCCCACATTTATAAGAACATACTCTCGAACTAGAACCCTTCAATACACTAATATGTAGTTCAACAACACTCTCCCTTTGCAGAATAATGAGGCAAATGAAACGTTGTAGCTCACCATCATAATATATAATATAACAATTTCCATTGAATATATAAAAAATCTAAAATAATAAGTTCTTCAAACCATGCCAAATTTTAAATATTGTTTTACGAAATTTAAGAACATTATGCACTACATAAATTCGAAACAAGGTTGATCCTCAATCATAGAACACAACACAAAAAAATGCCAATGTCAGTATCCCTACAATGAAAACATAAGGAAAAAATATCATTTTCAATTGAATGAATTGATTGACAACTTAAATGTAATACAACAGAAAATAAAATAAGAATAAATATAAATAACACAATATCATATAATGAACAATTGAATATACCATTTCAATTATATATAACAATACAACTTAAAAACCATTCCATGCAAGATGTTTTGTTGCACTTCACCATTTTTTTTATTTTTTAAACTTCAACTTAAACATGTTATGATTCCACTTGTTCTATTATATGTTATAAAATACCATTTATGCACCGTTAATAATCGTATATGAACAAATTACTCATCAAAACATACAATAGTAATTTTCACAAAATCAACTCAATACAAACCATATTGAATTAAACTAAGTTAAAAAAAAAAATGTGCAGTTTACACATGTGAAGTTTACTAAGGTCTTTTGTGATTTTTTTTTTTGCTTCCGATCCCGAGTACAAAGATCTTTTCATGGCGGTCTTGTGCATTATATGCTAACATGAATGTGGAGGGATATGAATTCTCCATAACAAAAAATATGTGGAGTTTATACTAAGGCCACATTTATAACAGGGACATTAAGAAACTCAGTTTATATTAGGCCATGTTCATAAAGGTATATATTTCATATACATACATACATAAACCAACATTAACATCTTCAATACATCTTCATAATTTTTTGATGATTTCATTTGCGTAAAGAAATCCAAAAAACTGACAAGTCAATTATCATGTCATGCAAAAAAAAAAAAATCAACAAACTATATTTTGCACATCAAAATACAAAATTGGCAGATTAGTCATCATATCCTACAACCAAAATAATATCAAAGTAAATTTTGCACACCAAAATTAAAAAAAAACTAATATATTAATTATCATATGATGCGACGGAACAAACATTAGAAAACATTTGCACAACAAATTCTATTATTTATTTGGATGGATTTCTCACTAGTGTCGATGGATATTTGATGAAAATTAAATATATCGTGTGAATCATTCTAATTTAGCCCTAACAAATTGTTGGTCACTACCATTCCTATTTAATTCTACTGTGGCTAATGACTACATCAGCATTATATTTGCGATTCAGTCCATATGCTCGAGCATGCTTGTTATTTGATATTTTCAAATGCTCTATATAAGCGGCATTATATCGCAACAAAGTCCCGGCAGCTAGTTGGGCATTATTATTATCGAAAATTCTGAATCCATTATAGTCTAACAATCAATGAGCATATAATCCCTGTAAACAAACACGAATCAAAATAAGATTAAGTAAATAACATTACAAATTCAACAAAAAATTATATATATTCACCAATTTCCTTCTTTATCATACTTACGGACACTCATAATCAAATAAGTTCAATAATCCGACAATCAATCAGATGCTTATAAAGCCACAATCGTAAAAACAAAATAATGTAAAACCCTAGAAAAACAAAGAACATAACTCAATACCAAATTAAGTAAGGGTAAAATCGTCTCTACACATCAAAATCAACTCTCTTTTGGTCAAGAGAAAAAAATAAAAATATATATAACAATATACCCAAGAAAATTGGCACAAATTAAAAACAAGGATTAAATCAATAAAAATAATATTTAGATTTTGAACTACAAAAAGTAGAGGTAATAACCATAAGGCCCCGCGTGGTACGCGATAAAGTTGAATAAAATCTAATTCCTTTCGAACAATCCTGAAAAAGTGTAAGAATACTGCGTTTGGTGCGAGGTTAAATTGCAATGGAATATGGGTCCCAATAGAATCAAATTACAACCTTGGAGAATTCAAATCTATCAAATAGACGAGATTCTTTCTTTTCCATGGGAATCCTAATAAATAATTTTTACGAAGATTAAAATGCCCATAAAAATATTATATTATAAAAATACCCTTAAAATCTAAAATTTTATTTTGTGACCACAATTTGGTTATGTAGGTTTGTTTTAGATTTAAAGTCGTACAAAGTTTATTTGGACATTTATTTTTATTTATATGCAATAATTTGATAAAGTTAATCTGCAATATACATATCTACAATTTATTACTTTATTTTTTAAATATTGAAAAATATTTAAAAAAACATAGTTGGGATGATGCTTTTACAGATACTGAACTGTATAATTGTATTTTGTAACATGTTCAAAATAAAATAATGATATATATATATATATATATATTTATCAAATTATTAAAATTTGTATTATTAGTACATATTATACATTCTTATGTCATTTTCCATGCATAAATCAAACTTAAGATTTTGATTCGTAATGAAATTCTCGTGGTTAACTAAACTGGGCGAAAAGATTCAAAATCCTAGTACCCATGGATTCACTGTTTGTTTACTGGCTTCATATAATTCAGAAAACACAAGTTTTCTCGAAGCTTCTTGTTCATATCTTTCATCAAAAGACATTATTCGATAATGCCTGCCTATCAAATTCCCCGTTAACCCGAGTGAACATTCAAATATCAAGGTTTCCAATTAATCACTTTTTTTTTATAGTGACACCACAATATATTCAAAATATTATCGCGTACCATATAATGCCTAACAAAAAAGATACTCATTACCGTGCATAATCTATTTTGATTAAAAAATCCCTTAAAAAGATGGGTAAACATGAATCACAAACCGTGCATGAATTTTTAATGCTCTTAATTATTTTTATTAATTACTTTACGCGGGAAAAGCTAAACTTCATCGCCAAGAAATAAAAAATGACCCTTCAATTCCAAAACGCCCACTATTTGCCAACCCTTTCATTTATTTTGCATTCACACCGAACCATATAAAATAACAACTGGCTGATTTTTTTTTTTTCATTATTTCAAAACCCTCATTTTGTAGGGTTAGGGTTTGGTGAAGATGATCACAGGCCAAGATTGTGAGATGATTTTGAATTCTGGTTGTTGTGTTGGGATTAAGAGAGAGAGTGAAGAAATTAGTGGTGAGGGTTCTGATTCTGTTTTGGGGAAGAAAATTAGGGTTTCTGAAAGAAATTTAGTTGGTAATGATCAAGTGAGAGGATTGGGTAAATTGGGTTTTGATTGTGGGTTTGGGGGGAAAATTGGGGTTTCTGAAAAGGGTTTTGGTGAAATTGGAAGTTTAGGAGATGTGGGTAGTGATCATGTGGGAGAATTGGGTAAATTGGGTTTTGATTCTGTGTTTGGGGAGAAAATTAGGGTTTCTGAAAAGGGTTTTGGTGCAACTGGAAGTGTAGAAGAGGGGATTGTTGATAATGATCATGTGAGAGAATTGGATAAACCGGGTCCTGATTCTGTGTTTGGGAAGGAAATTAGGGTTTCTGAAAAGGGTTTAGGTGAAATTGCAAGTGTAGAAGAGGTAGTTGGAGAAAAGGGGATAGTGGATAATGATGAATTATTTGAAGAATTGGGGTATAAAATAGAAGGGTTTGAAGAATTAGGGTGTGAAATAAAAGGGCTTGGAGAATTGGGGTATAATATAGAAGGGCTTGAGGAACTGGGATTTAATATTGAAGCGTTTGAAGAATTGGGATTTAATATTGAAGCGTTTGAAGAATTGGGGACTAAAATAGAAGAAAATAACGTTTTCGAATTAAATGATCACGTGAGAGAATTGGATAAAATGGGATCTGGTTCTGGTTGTGTGTTTGGGAAGGAAATTAGGGTTTCTGAAAAGGATTTTTGTAAAATTGAAAGTGTAAATGAAGTTAAAGAAATGGGGATATTGGATAATGGTCATGTGGGAGAATTTGGGGGTTTGATACAAAATGATCATGTGAGAGAATTGGATACACTAGAGGATGTAAATTGGTTTTTAGATCTCAACGAGCCGGTTTTGGGATCCTATCACGGTGGAAATGAAATGGGATCTCAAATAAATAATCATGTAGAACCTATATATACCGATAGGGAGTTGGAAATCATTACCATTTCATCCGATGAGACCGAGGGTGAATGTGAAGAATTAGTCGATTGGGGAGATAATAGAGGAAAAGAAAAGGAAAAGGAGACGCATGGATGTACGCCGGGTTTTGATCTCGATTTTGGAATGAGCGAGTTAGAGCTGGTTGTTGGTGAAAGTAGTTTGATGAATGGTGAGAGGAGATTTACCAGAGAAGAAAAGGGTAAGACAAAAGTTGTCGAGTCTTGGTTATCACTCGATACTAATGAAAACCAATTGGAAATGAGACCCGAGATGCAAGTATTGATCGAATCTGCAGTTTCCGGGTTAGTACATGTGCCGAAAAGTACGCAGCCAGTTGAAAATAACCAGCTGCACGTACCCGAGGAGAGAGAAATCAGACAGGAGCCAGTGGAAAATGCACGGCCGCAGGTAATTAGGATTATGGTGAAAAAATGTCGATTAAATCATGGGCTTTTTTAACTTAACTCCCACTTTTTAATGTGGTATTTGGCTTAACCCCCACTTTCCCCTCCCCCCACCCCCCAATAAAAATAGGGGGTTAAGACTAAGGATTTATTTGACTCTGCCCTGGTTATAATGCATAATTAGACTTAACCCCCTTTATGTTGGGGGCAAAGTGAAAGGATTATGAAAACAAGGGGGGAAGTCAATTTAGGCATTAAACTTTGGGCGTTAAGTCAAAATGACCCTTAAATCTTTTTGTGAAAATGTGAAGGAAGGCTTATGTTATTTATGAAACAAAGTATGCATTTTTAATTTGGAACTTGTACATGTTTAATATATAAAATTTTAGTTATGATACTAGAAATCCTCGCGCTAAATGGGGAATACACATATGTATTGAAATAACTTGGATTGATTACCCATCCACAGGAATCACCAGAGGCGAGAGCAATCAGATTGGCGAGAGAGAGAGATCAGGAAAGAGAATATAGAGAAAGAAAAATTAGGCATAGGCGTGAACAAGCTCGTGAATTCGCAATTTTCCATCAAAAGGAGGATAGTAATCAAAAGCCTATAGATCAAGAACCTGACATGGATTCGGGCCCCTTTTCAACTGCGTTGAAGATAATTAGAGAGAGAAATTCGAAGGAGAGTGATCAACAGCTGATTAAATGGGAACCCGTTGAAAGTTATGATCATAGTGTATCGATTCCCCTTGTTCCTTCGCTGTTGGATCTTTCTTTGAAAGTTCTTGCCAAGAATGCTGAGGCAATTGTTTCACTCGAGCCTTGCCCAGATGGACTAAGGCAAAGACTTGCTGATTTGCTCTGTGATTCTCGACAAATGAATATTGATACTTTGGATCTCTTCGTTAGAGGATCTCCATCAGATATACGTATAAAGGACTGTTCGTGGATGACGGAAGAACAGTTTATGCAGAAGTTTGGGAGTTTTGACACAAAAAATTTAACGGTAAATGAAAGTTGCTTTTAGTTTTTATATTTACGTTGTTGATGTTTTTTTTTATGTTAAAGTAGCAAGTAGGGAAGTAATAGATGTATCCAATTTTATATAACTCATATACAGGCATTGTATTGTGTAGGAAGGAAATGTCAAATTGAGTTGCAAGGATTTTAGTTTCTCGATGTGAGATTTTATATTCCCAACATGACGTAATCCACCCGTCAAAAGGCATTTAAAATATTTAACACACACTTTAGAGAGAGAAATACTATTTTCTATATTCCAAATCAAGGTCTACCTCAAATGAGGTTACAAGAGGTCTATATCTATTTATAGGTGGGGAAGGAGAGCACTAAATGGTTCTCCAACCAATGTGGGACTCCCACTTTACAAATAAGCCTAATACCCATTTTGCTCACCTATGCCCAAACTTAGAAATAAACAACAAAATAAAAATAAAGAAAAATAACAAAATGAAAATAAAACTACTAATATGCCAAAAAAATGACAAAATGCCCTTGATTCACATCAATCTCCCCCTCTTAAGACCAAGCTCGTCGTCGAGTGTTAAAAAAGTTGGGGGGTTCTTGAGCAAATTCCCAAAAAAAAAAGAAAGGTACCAAAAAAACTTGTGAGGACACAAAGGCAATTTCTGAAACTTGAGGGTGCCCATCCCACAAATCTTCTTTATTTTCTTCATTTTCTCCACGTTCTTCACCCAATCAAGCCCTAGAAGTCTCCATCCGGGTAAAAAACAATAGCTTGGAGGCGGGTAGAAGGTTTTGGTGTGGAGTAGGGCTGTTTAGGGGGTTTCCGAGCAGGCCTAGGGAAAAATTCTAGGTTTATGGGGTTGATTTGGGGCCGGGAGGCCTGCCCGGCCACAAGGGGTGGTCGACGAGCATGGGGGAAGGGGTTAGGGTGGTCGGAGGTGATGCGGGAAGGCAGGGGGGTGTAGGCCTGCCGTCGGATAGTTTTTTTTGGGCTAATGGGGTGGTCGGCGGGTGGGGAGGGGGGCGGGACAGGGGTGGGGCTGCAGGGGTGGGTTTTGTGGGCGGGAGTTGTTATTTTTTTGGATTTTGGGGCGGGGTAGGGCTGAGGCAGCGGGGCGGAAGCTAGGGTTAGGGTTTGAAAGAGAGGGGGCTAGGTTTTGTGGCTCTTTTGGGGTTGGGGCAGCCATGGGGGTGGGAGGGTTAGGTTTTAGCCTTAAGTCGGCAAAAAGTTGGGCTATTTGTTGTGGCAACTCCGCAATTTGTTGCTCTCTTGTTGTTGTTTGGATTTCTTGGGAGCCATTGAGGGTAGTGTACGATTTGAAAAAAGAAAAAAAAATCACAAATACACTAGCACCAATGTAGAGCTTCACCCGCTCTGATACCAATTTGGCGTAATCCACCCATCAAAAGGCTCCTCAAAATATCTAACACACACTTTAGAGAGAGAAATACTATTTTTTATATTCCAAATAAAGGTCTACCTCAAGTGAGGTTACAAGGGGTCTATTTATAAGTGGGGAAGGGGAGCACTAAAGGGGTCTCCAACCAATGTGGGACTCCCATTTTACAAATAAGCCTAATACCCATTTGTGCTCACCTATGCCCAAACTTAGAAATAAACAACAAAATAAAAATAAAGAAAAATAACAAAAAGAAAATAAAACTACTAATATGCCAAAAAAAGACAAAAATGCCCTCGATTCACATCACAACATGTCTCATATTACTTCGGTTATGGCTTGAGCCGTTTATATTTGGTGTATGAAGTGTTTGGGCCATTGGACATGTATTACCATGTTAAATTTTAGAGAATCTAATTCAAAACTAATTGGCAATGTGTGGAGGGCCATAGATTTTTGGTATTGTGTTGCCATGCTTAAAGGACCTCAGGATCTTATATATTGCTTTGCAAAGCTGTAGGGATCCCAGGATCTTATTTATCGAAAGAAAAAAAGGATCTCACTCATATATGAAGTGTTACAATGTTGAAAACGCATGAGACGTGATTCAGGTGTAAGCCTCAATTTGATAAAAAAAAAAACACACTAAAATTTATTAAAAAATAGTAATAAAATGACTAGCTGTAATTTTCTTTTTTGAAAAAAAATTCACATATGATTGATGTTAGACCATAATAAATATAACATATAACAGACTTACAAATAAACAATAAACATGTGAAACAGATGGCAAGAACAAACAAAGCAGCGTCACAAAGAAAAAAATTAAACAACGAAGAAAAGAAGTTGCTAAAGCAATAGAATGTAACATCACACGTACACACACACACACACACACACACACACACACATATATATATATATATATATATATTATATGCACATGAGTATATGTTACAAATTTAAGAAGAGGACATGGAAGAAAAGAAAAGAGGCATCTGGGCTGCCAAAGAGAAATCCAATGTCAGACGTCGAAGTTTACGATTAAGGGTTGCTTTGTGATGTCTCCCTTTAACGACTTGGGGCTGCGATATCGAACTCGACTTCAGATTTGGTCTGGATAGTTAACTTTGTGGCCTTGGGTAAATGGGTTTTTACCTTTGTGTTTTTAGCTCATGTCAATATCGTTATTTTTTCTCTCTTGACCAAATTTTGACCACAAATGTTAGGTGCATGCTTCATATGCCGTCAGCTGAGGCACATGCCTCGACCATCTAAAGCATCAGCATCTATTGTACCACCGTGATTCTAAGCCCCAATACAATTTCCATCACCTTGCCTTAGGGTGCACCCGAGCCACTCCTCAAAATGCCTTGTGCGAGGATAAATGGTGGGAGTTGGGGGTGGGGTGTAATGTGGTGCTCTTCCATTTTGAAAAAATTGTAAGGCGAAAAGGCTAGGGGGTATGAGTAACTTAGATGGTAAGGGGTATAAATGAGTAAATTAAATGGTATCATTTCGGGGTGGGAACTCTAGATTATATGCTTTGATCAATGCTCAATTCACCTAGTCTAGATTGGATTATAACTTGTCATGTCCATGTTGGATAAACCCTTCTAACTATGGGATTGGCAAAGATGTTCTCGTGTAAGGCTAGAGGCCCTAGCTAGACTTGTATCTGACCACTGTCCAATTCTACTTGATACAAATGGTGCCAAATGGGGCCTTTAATGGTGTTTAGGTGGGGAGCACGTTTATAAGAAAGTTGAAGAATGTGAAGTAGAGGGCCAACAAAGTTCTCGTGAGGTTTTGGGAGATGTAAGTTTAGAGGAAGGGGATATTGTTAATGAAAATAATCCGTTGGATGTAAATAATTATGGGAATAAATTTGATGTAATCTAAGAAGGTGCGGAAGCGTAAAATAACTAATCTACACAACAACAACAACAATAACTAAAAAAGAAACTAATTATATTATCAAATTCTCTCTCAAATCCTCACATCTCAAAATCTTGGTTGATTACAAATGATCTCATACATAGGTATTTATAGTTGTGTAGGGAAGGTTCTAGAGTCAATCTAAAAATATGTACAAGTGGGCCCACTTGCATAAGTGGGCATAACTAACTAACCAATTGGATGTGCTCCCAATGCTTTTAGAATGTTCTTGAACTAACAGGTACCTATACATCATTAAAGTACAAAATATCTAACAAGTACAAAGTAACAAAAGCACAAAAATACAATTAACTAATTTGTTCCTTCTCATTTCCATCATTCTCAAAGCACAAAAATACAATTAACTAATTTGTTCCTTCTCATTTCCATCATTCTCCCCTACTTGAGAGAGCTTGTCCCGAGCGAAGAAAGTGTGTTATAGGGCATCAACCGCGGGCTCCCTTACTTGAGAGGGAAGTCGTCTTTTAAAGCGTCCTGCGTAACTACTCACAAAATATCCTTGAAGAGAAACCACAAATTTACGCAATGGCCAATGAATAGGAATGTGGCCTCTAATCCGTCCAAATGAAGAGCTAACACAAGATCGACGTAGAGAGGGCCATTGATGCCAACTTTCATCCAAATTCCCCGTGATGAGCTTCCGTAGCATCAAAACATGTAAATGAGTCGTGGAGCGCTCCTCATAAGTAATCCAAAAGGGGTCCACAAATCCCACACCAATCGTGATCACCCCACGCAACATATACTCCTCAAAGGAAACAACCACCGAACCATCATCACAAAACTCATCATCGCGACCAAAAATTGGAAAGAAATCCGTCAAATCTAATATTTCCACCTCGTGATAGTGAGTGCGAGTCTCCCATCCGTCTTTAACAAATAAATCGAAAAAATCACAGAGAAAATACCCATAATCTTTTATTCAAAAGATAGGAATGAAGTCCACAATCTCAAATGCCTCCAAATTCCAATGTCGAGTTCGAGCGATCAACCCATCCTCCTTGAATATGGGAATGAAGTCACAAGGAAGGAACACGTAGTCATTATCAAGCATCGGGGTCTCAACAACATTGGAGACATTCTCGTAAAGCATAACCGAAGAGATAATATCATCGGTGTGCGGGGGAATGATATCGGATGTAGTAGGAGGCAAGGTTCTAAAAGGCGCGAGGCGTGGTCGAGGCGTAGAGGTCAAGCCTCAAGCCTTAGGAGCCTAGGCGCGCCTAGGCGGAGCCTAGGCGTAAAAAGGCGTTTTTCCTTTTTTTATTATTTTAATTATTCTAAGGCTAGTAATATAATAAAATAATACATACCTTGAATTTTGAAAATATATTCATATGTTTGGTAGCCATCTTTCTCATATTCATGCTCCATAACCAATATTTGTTAACTAATCCTTCGTTTTTTTTTAAAAAAGTGTGCCTTATGCCTTTTACCAAGAATAAGGCGTAATAAGGCGTGGGCGATGCGTTTCTCCCAAGCCTCAAGCCTAGGCGGGCCTAGGCGGAGCCTAGGCGGGCCTTTTAGAACACTGGTAGGAGGTACACCGGTGGACAAGTACTCGAAATATTGGACCAAATATCTCGCTCGTGCACGTACTCATTGTTCACGTGCCGTCTCCATCTCAAGATACTCGGCTCGACACCTATTTAGGTGTTGACGGTACATCTCATACTCCCCGACGGAGTAAACACTATATGCGAATGTGTGAAGCTTTTGCGATAGATATGAATCCGTCGCGGCCGAAGAATCTAGAAGACTTTGGAGTTTTTTGATGATGACACAACTTATCTTGTCAAAATCGGCACATGCATTCATATCGAGCCCGTATTTAGTACCATCCCACGATAATTTGGACAAAATGTATTCTTCGGGTGGGGGAGCCTGGGAGGGATGAAATCGTAGGGTTTTGATAGATTTTGGGCAGATTTGTAATTTTTAGAAAATTACGGGGCTGAATTGTAATTTCCAAAAATTGGTAGGGGATTAGTGTATTGAAGAGGTCTGGGTGGTGGGAAAGTTTGATTAGGGTTTGTGATGTGGTGGGAGGTTGTCGGGGTTGAATATGAATGTCTATTAGGGTTAGGGTTTTTAGATGGAGTGGGTTTTAGGGTTTCTTGAGGTTGGGGAAGGTAGGGTTTGGGGTTTGGGAGGGAATGATTTTTGGATAGTTCCGTCCGGGTAGAAAAAAGAGGTTTGGGTATGATATAGGTGGTCGGCGGGGTCAACAAGGGTGGGTAATGGTCGGTCGGAGGAAAATGGGTGGGTCAGCCTCTATATGTGTAAGCGGATGTCGCGGGGTGGGTTTCGGCCTTATTTTGGGAAGATCCGGCCACTTGGATTGGTCGACGGGAGAGTAGAGGGGTGCTGGGGCTGTTTCGGGGCTTGGGAGGTTCTAGAGATGGGGAACCAACACCGAAAATGGGTCTGGAGGCCTGGCCGGTGGTCGGCGATAGTAGAGGAGGGGGGTGGGGTGGCCGGAGTAGGGTTCGGGAGGGTAGGAATAGGGCAGGGGTTTCTATGGTTTCGATGGTGGGACTTTTTGTACGTAGAATGAAGTTGGAGTGGTCCCATCCCAAATCTGACTCATATTTGATAATTATCCTCACGCCAAGAACAAACTCGGCTCTGATACCAATTTGATGTAATCTAAGGAGGTGCGGAAGCATAAAATAATTAATCTACACAACAACAACAACAACAACTACTACTAAAAAAGAAACTAATTCTATTATCAAATTCTCTCTCAAACCCTCATATCTCAAAATCTTGGTTGATTACAAATGATGTCATATATAGGTATTTGTAGTTGTGTAGGGAAGGTTCTAGAGTCGATCTAAAAATATCTACTAGTGGGTCCACTTGCATAAGTATGTATAACAAACTAACCAATTGATGTGCTCCCACTTGTTAGATGCTTCTAGAATGTTCTAGAACTAACAAGTACACCTATACATCACTAAAGTACAAAATATCTAACAAGTGCAAAGTAACAAAAGTACAAAAATACAATTGACTAATTTGTTCCTTTTCATTTCCATCAAAATTAACAATTGTTAGAGGAATTCGGGAGTTGGATAACATCACAACTTTTTCACTAGAGTTCGAGTAGGAGGAAATTTAATACGATCATGAATTAATTGGAAAACAAAAAGGTCCGGCGGTCTAGAAGAAAAATCCTAAATCATTGATGAAGTGGTGAGTTTTTCAAATTAGTTTTATACCGTGGAGCACAAGATCCATTCGTTAGGGGTGAAGGGTCGTGATTGGTATCCCACGAGTGGAGAAAAGTTTGTTGGCTTAAAAAGATTAGATTACGAAATCACTAATTGGATGCGAAGGGAAAAAAGCCTCGGGTTTCGAATAGTTTCACTATGGTGGAATTACAACAAGAATGAGAGTGTATCAAAGTTGATGCGTATAAAGTGTTTGAGGAGTATTTTGACATTGGGGTGGTCAGTGCATGTATCAATTTTACACACATGTCAAATTCGAAAAAAGCTTTATGTCTGTGCTTTGTGCTTTAAGAATATTTGATGTAAATAAATACGGGTATATTGTTTTACTCTTTTCGCTTTTGTCACAATTTTCCTATTTGTAGTGCTTAAATATTAGTAATAGGTTAGTAGATTCTAGGATGTACCATTGTGTTTCCATGAGTGATGCCACACATGGGTGACATCACTAATGACATCACTATTGCTAGCACCTTTTAGATTAGGTCAGCACTAGGAATTGTTTCCTCTCTCTTGTGATATAAATGTGCACAGCCTAATTGGGCAAGGAATTAATACATCTATGAGAGTTTTAGGGAATATCCATTCAATCTCAATCTTCGTTGTTTCCTATTAAGACATAATCAATGTAAAAGAATAATATCCAAAAGTGGAAAAAGGAATTTCTCACAAAGTGGGTAATAAAGAAAGCAAAACATTTAAGAGTAAGAATAAGTTCTTCCTTTAAGAAATTACGGGTGCTAATATGATAACCCCTTCGTATACATGAGTGAGGTTCATATAAAAACGTTTGTACTTGATCCGAAATGCGAACTAACTGTTCTATCAGTTTCTTTCACTTTTCATGTTTTCTTTATCTATAAAGGTTATAAAATTTCAGAGAAAAAGAGAGATTTTATATATTGGAACTCTATTCGTCGCATTTTTTTTCTTAACTCTATAGCCTCATGAGTATTCCCTTTTATCTTATAATAATGCCATGAAAAGATAGCTTGTATTTAATGATGAACAAACAAAAAAAGATAACTACTATGTACGGATAAATAGATGGATAGAGGACTTACCTTGTACTGTTTACAATATTTTCATAATATTTTGTATTTTTTTTAATTATACACCCTATTAATTCAATCTATATCTTCGCTGTATTCGGCTAAGACTTCATCAATGTAAAATAATATAATCCATAATAAACTGAAAATGTTATAAAGTTGTTAGTAAAAGAAAGATAATATTGAGAAGAATAAGCTCATTCTTTAAGAAATAAAAGGGTGACGGAATGGGAGTCCTTTCGTATATACACGCGTTCTTTTATTAGTTTCTTTCACAATTTCTTCTTCATCATTTTAGGGAATATTCCCTTTTTCTTAGGCTATAAAGGTAAACACAACCCAATGGGGCAACGAGTCAATACATTTGTGAATGCTTGTGCTTGATTTGTTACTATTTCTTCTTGGTGCAGTTGACGCGTCACGTCAATTGGTATTAAAGCAAGGTTCGCTCCATTATTGTGAGTTGTGTAATCCTTAAAATCGTCGCACCACCAATGGCTCGAAGGAAAGTATCTTAACCAAGCCTCGAAGAATGCACCGCCTAGATGGAAGCATCCTTGGAAATCCTAAGTGATCAAGTGAGTGCCCTTAATTTTGTCCTCTTACCCCCAAACTCCACCACCTTGTCCAATATCCAACCCTATGTTCAAAAACTTTCAACCGAGGGTTCGACTTTGACTCGACCATCTTTCTCGCTAGTAGGAAAGATTTTGCCATTGCCCACACGACCTCTCAAGCTTCGAGAATACCAGGGGGCATCGCATAAGGCTCCCGGTAGGCCTGCCAATGGGTCGGGTCCGACCCGGACCCGATACGTATAATTGAGTCTGAGCATATTTTTTTGGACCCATGACCTGAAGAGCCGTTTATTAAACGGGTAGGGTCTGGATCTTATACAAGACCCGGACCCGAAGACCCGACCTGGATTGTACATTATTATTTTTTAAATATATATACATATACTATAAATTTATATATATTTATAAATATATCTTATCAATATAACATGTAAGTAATTATATATATATATATATATATATATATATATATATACATATGTATATGTATATATATATATATGTATATAATAAATATAATAAATATAAATAATATATGTTTTATTTATACTAATAATATTCTATAATACATTACAAAATATTTTAATTTATGATTAAAAAATAAAGAAGGGGGATAATATAAAATAAATGTATATATTTGGCCAGACCCGAACCCGAGACCCGAACGGATCCGGTTTTGGATCCAATATTGTAGACCCGATGAAGACCCGAACCCGATGAAGACCCGATTACGCGGATCTGGATCTCCCTAAACCCGACTCGGCTCCGACCCGTTGACAGGCCTAGCTCCCGGTGTCGAAAACTGTCCCACTGTCTTACCGCAGCTCCCGCAAGGTAGGAACCCCCAGCTCTTCATTTGCAACATGTGACAGAGGCCCCCGCCTCCATCTCTGTTGGTCAATGACTTGGAAAATAAGGGGTGGAGGCCTCAAAACCACCTCAACTCACTGGAGAGTCCCACCTCCCAGGACCGACTACCCACCCCACTGAGATTATATACTCCTCATATAAGAACCACTCGATGTTATTTTGGTGGCTAGACTACCTCTTATAACCTAAGCCACGATGAAGGCCATTGTCTTCGAGATTGGATTCAAAGACCACCATCTCCTCCAAAGTCTCCATTACTTTATGGTGATCTCGATGGCACAGAGTATGAGTATGAGCTACGGGAAAAGCGGGAACTTTGAAGGTAGATCAACTTTCGAACCCTACCATCGCCATGATTTAATTTTCAATGAATTGTTATTTTTGGAGAGCTCTCGTGACAACCTCACATCTCCAATCAACCCGTTCCTATGGAGCAACGAACATGCTTTTTATTTGTTTCAAACGGGGTCACCTAATGATAAAATGCTCGCAAGGAGTCCCACCTTGCCCCAGAGCCCTCCAGAATAACACCGTCATGACAAAATGCTCTCAATGAATTCGACCGCCGAGGCAGCCATCATCAATTGGTCTTTGCATGTGCCATTTGAGGAAGACGATGATGTGCCCGAAATGGAAGTGGGAATTTCGGATCGATTGATCCGCGTTCTTCAATTATTGGAGAAATCTTTATATGGAGATATTCGGGTTGATATATCTATCCACTTTCGATGGCCACCTTGACTCGAATGCATTCGTTGATTGGTTTGACTCCATTGAAAATGTGTTTGAATCTAAGGGAATCACAAGATTTAAGTGTGGGACTTATGGCCACCAAACTACATGCGTTGGCTTCAGTATGGTAGTCATGTTGTTCAATCTCGAGAGCAACAAGGCCTTCAACCCATTCGAGCTTGGCCCCTCAAGAGTGACCATCTATGGACGACATTCCTCCCCACAGCCTAAGAGCGCGACCTTTTTGTGCCTGAAGTGAGCGGTTCCGATTCTTATGCGCTCGAGTTGTCTTGGAGAGACATGAAAGTAGCACATCGGGCGCTATACTTATGGCCTACATCCTTGCATCCTCCATGAGCTACGCCTAGGCGAGCTTCCCACACTTTGGGCCATTGAGTTCACCATTCACGTGGAGTACTTATGATAGGAGGCATCCATCCTTCTCTGCCCATTGGTCCACCCACACCTTGAGACACCTTTAAGGGAGCGCCTTAAATTTTCTTTTATTTTTTTGACACGCTTAGATACATTGCGCCATGCTAAAGGATATGCTCAATCAAGTTTTGGGGACTACAATTTAATTACCATAAGCATTATATGGACTTCAAATGTTATTTTTGTTGGTTGAAATTTGATCTTTCTAAGTAAAGGGTTCAAAGTATAATATTTTTTAACTATGGGAACAATGTTGGTTTTTTTAGTAATATATTAAAAAGTATGAATAATAGTCTACATGTTCCTAGTGTGTCCGAGTCCTTGCATATATAGATGTATGAATAATAGGTACCTTAGCCTGCCAATTACGCGGTACGTCGGGAGTAGGCTTAGGTGGGATATTATTCTATTCGCAGTTCACTTGAAACTATTATTTGGATCGTACCATATAGAGTGTATTTACATATATATGCTACACCCAAAGCACTGTCTTTTAAAAAAAAAAAAATTTAAATTAAATTCTCTATGAGGCACTTATTATTGGAGTGCGTTGGTTTTTGTAAATATGCTCGCGATGGAGCAAATCAAGAGAAATTGTAACATATATGATTTTTTTTCTTGCTTTTCTTTGTTATTTTCTTGTGCTCTTCAAAAGAAAAGAGGGCCACAAGATTTGGTGATTTAAAAGGATACGTTAGAATTGGAACTTGGTACTCAGGGGAAAGCGAGTATCTGGTAACTTTGATTAAAATAGGCTTTAGTTTCATTAATTGAACACATTTTCTAATTTCTAAAGTTCTCTATAGAACATGAAAACTAAAATCGGAGATTGAAATTGGAAACAGAAAATAGAAAATACTTTCCCTCAACTAAACAACACATTAATTCTCTTTTGTCACGCAATTGGATTCGCAAGCTGATTTTTTCTATTCAAAATCTTTTCTGTTATTTACTATTCTTGTCAGGCTAAAATTTCTATCTTGGAAACAGGTGCTTCAACTAGACTTGTGTGGACAATGTGTGATTGATGACACATTAAGTAAAACTCTTGCTCAGCCTTCGAAAACATTGCCTGGTTTACGTATCATATCCCTTAGGGGCGGGTGTCGTTTATCTGATAATGCACTAAAAACACTCGTTTCATCGGCACCTTCACTATGTTCTATAAATTTGGGCCAGTGTTCACTTCTCACTAATGCTGGGATCAACATTCTCGCCGATTCTCTGGGACCCATTTTGAGAGAACTCTATATAGATGATTGCAGCAGAATAGATGCTATGCTTATTGCACCCTCATTAAAAAAGTTTAAACATTTGGAAGTATTATCAATAGCAGGAATTCCATCTGTTTGTGATGAATTTGTGAATGATATAATCACTGCTCGTGGTCAAAATATAAAGGAGCTTGATCTGGCTGATTGTCCGTAAGTACATCGGATGTGTTCTATTTCTTTACAAATAAGTATACTGTTTTTTATTTTGATTTTGTGATACTTGGGTGCCTCGCTAGTGGTCGTTTTGAACTTTGGTACTTCACTATTTTGTTGAATCCGCTGTTAGTGGTCCTTTAATGATAGCAATCTAATACTAAGAAATATTTAATCTTGTAAAAATATAAACTAAAAATGGAAAAAATAAAAAAATGTAACTAAAAGACGAACAATAATTACTAAAAATAAAAATAATAATGTTTTTTTAATTTTTTTTTGAATTTTCTGTCTATTTATAATTTATATTTGCTTTGAATAGAAATTTGTTATAAAAAGGTTGATTATTTTTTTTTTTTGAATTTTCTCTTTGTTTTAGATGGTTAACTTTAACACCATTAACAGGGGATACACCAAAGTCTAAAAAAATTTAGTGAGGTACCAAAGTCAAAACGACCATTAGCGAGGTACCCAAGTAAAAAAAAAAAAGAACTAAGATTAAAAGCTGATTTTATTTTATTTTTCCTTCAGTAATAGAGATTGTGCTTCATTGGATGCAGGAAATTGACTGACATTTCACTGAAAGTCATTGGAATATGTTGTTCAGAATTACGTTCTTTCAACATTTCGAACTTGGATAAACTGACAGATTTGGGATTAGGATATCTGTCCAATGGTTGTAGAACATTTCGAACACTCAAACTTTGTCGCAATAGATTCAGGTTCTTGTTATCTATTTCTCAATTCCTAGCTTCCGTTGTACGCAAACTAGTGCAGCATCATGCCGTAGTCATTTTGTTGATGTTTAATGATGTTATGATTAGTTAGTTCTACACAGTTAGCCTTGTAGATTTCTGTATATAGCTTTGATACAAGTGTTATATGCTACACTTCACCAGAGAAAACATAGCAGAAATGTTGTCATTTGGTATGAAATAGTATAGTTGAAGTCATTGGTGGTATCGTATGTTACGATACGACACCAAACAGATATGTATCACATGACTCTGTCACAAGTAGGACTGTAGTGTATCCATATTGGTTTGTATTGCTCCATATCTTTTTGTCTCGTAAAAGTTGTAGATGAATTTTCATTATAATTGTTGTGTCCTTACTTTCTTTACCTTGTATTCTAATTTTTTTTTTAATAAATTGACATTGGGATTCAAACACACTTTATCACAATGGCAAAAGTTTTACTGTTGGATGATGTAACTTGTCCTAAGATTGGTTTTAGACTATGATATGCTATATTATTTATTATAATGAATTATTTACACTGGTGATAATTTTTTACTATATTTTATATCTTGCACTGTATAGCATTATGCAATACGCAATACATATGTTTTCTATACGAGATACAGTACATGATTTGACAACTATGCTTGAAGTGCTTCGATCGAAAATGTTTGTTAATCGGTAAGTCCCATCTTGGAGTTAAGATCGGCGATGAGATGAATGAGAGTGAGGGTTTGTCACCATTATTTACATTACAATGAAACTAAATGAATCTGCTATGATTAATAGTACTGGTACGTCTGTGGGGAATGCTCGCCACTTGGACGTGTTTTTTGGATTAGAATACGAGATGGGTGACTAGTTTAAAATGCAAATACAGGTAGAATGCATATTTGGGTGGTGATTAGAACATGAGTTAGTGACAGCCGAAAGTGCTTGGTCGGTAGCCACACACAATGGTTTGTACCAGTGTTACCAGACACTGTACTGCGTTCCAAATCCCACGTACCCTTTTAGGGTACTTTTTCGCACCTCCAAAGGTTGTACCCAGTGCACAAGGTACCCGCTTACAAATCTATAAAAAGGTAGGTATTTGTATACTAAGTACCTAATAGGAAGAACCTAGTTGGAACAAATTGGAACTTGAGTATGTTTTTTTTGGTGTGCTATATGCACTCACATTCACCCGCACACACACTTTTTATGGTACCCAAAACGGTCCAAAAAGTATTTCCGAACAATCACAATATGTATTAGATGATATGTTTAAGAAATGTTGCCTTGTCTAGAAAGATTTTGATCTGCTAACATGATGATGTATGCTGCTAGATCTTTCATCTATTTTTCTTTCGCTGTTACAATACTTATGAAGTGATATGTTTTTTGTAGTCACATGTGCACGTTGCTTTCTTCTACACACGGTCTAATTGCGATGTTCTTTATATTACAGTGATGAAGCCATGGCTGCATTCTTAGAAGTGTCGGGGCAGTCCTTACAGGAACTTTCAGTGAATAATGTTGTAAAGGTATGAACTAGCACGCCTTACCAAATTTGTATCTGGGTGCCTCCCCACCCCCAATTATCCCCGCAAGAAGAAGATAAGCTTCTTGAAAGTTTTCATCTCCAATCGCATTCCCGCGAACAGAAAGTTAAAGTTTAAAATCATCTATTCTTTCGAATCCTTGTTGCGAAGTCGATAAATTATACGCCCTCGGGTTGAATCATAACGACTTGCTCAATTTTGACTCACCCAGGCATGTGCATCAATCCACTTGTAGCTGATTCATGCCACGAGGGTAACTCTAATTAATAAATATGTACGAGTGGGTATCTCTAAATACTGAGATGGGTAAAGTAAAAAAATCAAAAAAAGAAACTCCATCAAGCTACAATCAATGGCAGTATAATTCCAATAGTTTAAACTGCTGACATGTTTAGCTGTGTGGTTTCTTATATTCTGGGATCAATGTTAAGCATGCATGCATTGACCACATGGTCTGTTGATTTTGTACCAACTAGTTATAAGTTAGCTTGAATATTCTCTGCTAATATGTCATGCAAGGTATTGGTTAACCATATGTACGTAAATGAAAGGATACAACTCTTATTGAGTAACAACCAGTAAACCCTGGTTTAACAACTGTTTGGGGGAAAACTTTGGGCTTTATTTATAAATGCCTGGAAAAAGGACAGGATGGTAATGAGAGAGCACAAAATTTGTACCTGGGTTGTCATCGTTGAGTTGATATATATTACGATGACATGTCTCTCTCTCTAGGGTGCCCTTGGTGAGAGTTCTCTCTTCCTGAGATATTTGTGTTATCCCTGAGACAAGTGTTAGCTTTCACCACTCACAGCCTCTGTTTCAGTGTATTGTGTCTTCATTCCCATTTCTTTCGGTCTTGAGTAGCTTGTGTCTTTAGATCATCTCACACCCTCTTTCACAGTTACTTCGTAACCTCCACCCCCCCCCCCCCCGCCTCATTATTTTCTTCTTTTTTCAATATTATTCAGAAGAGTCAGTATTGGGTCTAGAGCCTACCCCTCTGTTGCTATGGAGGAGCTAAACAGATATGTAGCAACTGAAGAAACCTTGTTACTGGGGCTGTCAGCAGGTGGTGATGGCTGAGCCACTGACCCGAACAACATACTCTAGTTTTCTGAAGGGCGACGAGCTTATGTAGATTCAGCTGGATCCACGGCTCAAGGCCACGAAAGTAGCGCTCAATACGCTGCTTCTCCATCTCACGCAACGTGGTGCTCTGTATAGGCTCACACGGTTGATGTTGACTGTGATAGGCTCTAAACACGTGCAAATAGATCATGCTCACAGGTGGCGGGCAAGAAAGCCGGACGAAGATCATCCCTCATGAGAGGCCAAACTCGAATGGGTTGGAGCCAGTTAAGTCATTCCCCACCAAACTTAAGCCAACCCTTGGAGCTTGGTGGCCACAATTCGAATGCATTGGATGTCCGTGATGCTTTTATATTTGAACACCTTTTCATTGGTGTCTGACCAATCCACAAAGTATCTGGGTTAAGGTGTCCATTAAAGGTGGGCACATAAACTCGAATGTCTCCATTAGGGGTGGCAATTCGGGGTAACGGGTCGTATTTGAGCTTGACTCGACATGACTTCATTTTACACAATACGAACACGACACGACACGGTACAATGTCGTGTTTTTTTGCCTAACACGAACATGACACGAATAGCACGATAAATCAATTTCGTACCAATTGGCACGACTCAACACGACCAAACACGATAACCCACTTATTTTTTTATATGTAAATATCATTTTTTAAATATTTTATATTGCATGAAATATATTAATTATAAAGGGGTGGTAATCGGGGCAAACAAGGCTATCTAATCGTGTTGTAATTGGGTGGGCCTATTTCGTGTCAAAACTATGGCACGAACACGACACGACACGACCCACTATCAGGTCAAAATATCTTGGCCAGAACATGACATGCCATGTTAATTTTGTGTCAATTTCGTGTTGGGTCGTGTCGTGTCGGAATTTGCCACCCCTAGTGACTCTCCATGTAACAATATATCCAACAATTGGAGAATGCGACTCAAGTGGTCTAGATGCACCATATCTTGATCGAGGTCTTCCTCTTCCTCTTCGCCTTCCGAGTATGCATAACATCCCCAAAGGCACGTGGCTGCGTCCGTAGTGGGGAAGAAGGTCTGGGCTGGTTGGGAACGACTCTGGGGCAGGGTCAGGGGCAGGGTCAGGGTCACTTAGGGCACTCGGTCACGAGGTGTCCTTATTTGAAGCAAATGAAGCATATCTCGTGTTCCATGGGGATAAAGAGGTTGATGGTAGGGGTGGAGCCTTCTACAAACCCTTCAGTCGGCCATCGGATCATCATAGAGTGATGGGCAATGTGGATAGGGTTCTGAAGTGGGGCTACCCTCTTGAAGACCTTCCGGGGGGTTTAGTGGTATTCGGTACCCTCAAAGTCCCCCAAAATGACCGGTGAGTGAGGGGGTGGGTCTCTAAATCCAACCCACAACCGTAGTCCCTCATTGCGGCTTAGGGTTCGGTGGTCCACTGGGGTAGAAGTGGTGGTGGATCTCGAATTGTGGGGGACTCGAGGCTGCTTAACATGAACTTTTTCGACGACTAGGATTAAATCCGGCAGTTTCAATGCTTTGATATCATGCTGGGATGAGGAGCATAGCTTGCCCTAGGCGGCGGGCCCAATCGGGATGGCCCAGGAGCATCTCCTAACAGAGCGGGGTTTGCGACTTAGATTGAGGCTCAACGGGGCCGATTGATACTGCTGTCGGGGGGCAAGAAATAGGTTGGGGTGCTGTTGGTGGAAGGGAACTTGTAGAATTGGTGGTATTGAGGGCCTTCGTGTACCAAGGAGATGCTGACAGGAGTTTTGGCAGATTCACCAGGTGTGTGTGATCCCTTCGACGGAACTTGTTGATGAGCAGATGGGTCTGAAGATTCCAGAGGTTGTTGGTAGGAGGGTGGCGACAGTAGGTCGGCTGAGAGAGCATTCGGCTTCTTTAAAACCGATTCCATGATGGCTTCCAATTGGGTGGTGTGATCTTCGATGCCCGGTTGTGAAGCTTTCTTTGTCCCCATTGGTGGTGTGACGAAATTAGGATTTACACAAAAAATTTGAGTGAACCTACCAATTAACGTGACTCGTCAATGACACCAAAAGAAAGAAAAGCAACTAAGTACAAACTCACTGATAATCAAATTTAAAGTGATTACAAAGAGAAACCATACGCCTTATTTATAGGATAGGGTCATCTTGTTAGTCAATAATCCCTAAAAGAGCAAAAAAGACTAAAGCGGCACTCAAAGAATATTTCAAAGGAATATTACCACCACTAACTAGCTATTATAGGAAATGATGGAAAAACGATAAAAAAAGAGTACAATTAAGCCCCGTACTCTTAATTCACATCAGATACTCTTAATTTACATTAGAGGTCGTATCTTGTTGCGATGGCAAGTGCCCTCGCCCAAGCTACGGTTGGTCTCGATTTCGAGATATGGGAGCAACCTCTTCATATATGGGGGTAAGGCTAGCCGACATTCCAGGCTCTGCAGTTAAGCGGGAGCCTTGTGCACCGGGTACGACCTTTTACTCTTAATTCACATCAACATCAGATGGGCTGGGATGTTTAAGGCTTCAAGGCATAAGATTCACAACAATATATTTCGTAAGAGTGAGTCCTGATAAATCTGAAAAACTCCATTGAAAAAAGGGTCAAATTTAGGAGAGGGTTTAAACTCAGTCTGGGTGGCATTTCGGTATGAAAGACTAGCGGCATTTTGCTATGAATGCGGAAGGGTGGGGCGGCTAATAGGTGTAACTATGCCATGGACGTGGAAGATAAACTCAATGCATTTGGCCAATGGATGAGGCTGAAGCAGACCAATCAGCAGGAGATTTGTGGCCGAATATGATAGACAAAGTATCAAAGCATTTTCCTATGCCTCGTCTGAATTATTAACCTGACCCCGTCTTTAGTATAATGAGGGCTTACCTCAAATTTCTGGGAGATCCTCAGGTAAGAGCGCACAAAAGCCTGCGAACGACAAGTCTGACCTAATAAAATATCCCAAGGCCCATGCTATCCCAAACTAATGCTATGATGCAATTGTCACATGCCCTCCAACTTAATAGCCCTTTTTTTTTCTGCCACGTAGTCGTTGTCTAACCCTACTCATAAGCCTAGCAGCCTCCAGAAACCTAGTTTGCTACACACCATGATAACATGTACAGGCATTGATGGTCCTAGGATAGAGGAAATTACTGTCTCAAAAAATGGAAGCGTAGATCCTCAAAAGGAAATGTGAATGTGGAAGGAAAAGTTGGTAACACTAAACTCAAATCTCACACAGAACCAGAAAAGAAAGATAGAATAAGCAGCTTAACAAAGCAACATGGGAGGAAAACTAGAATTCAGAAGAAACATAATTCACAGTCGAAAAAGAGGGGGCAGGTTGTACCAAATCCAGCAGAGTTCCACCTTTTTGGAGTCCCAATTAGGGTTGCGGAAAAAGGAAAAGGTGAAGAATTCAAAGCTTTCCAAATTAACGTTAGGGTTGCGGTGTTGTCGTTCAACAACCACTCAACAGCCAAGACTGATGTTAGTGGCCTATGGAACTCGGGGAGTGAAAAGACTGTGACACCCCGCCTACTTTAATCACGGGTGATCAGTCCTTTATTAGGAATCGCATATGGTTCATTCTTAGCATCACTGTCGAAAACTATTTAAGTACTAACCACCTATGTTAAATTAAGCCAATGCCAAATTTTATCTTGTTATTAACTTACCAACATGCGGAAATAAAATCAAAATAACCAACCATCCACACAAAAATAGTCCATGACATATATATAAATAAATAAGACCGAATAAACCACCAGTTCTTAAATAATCAATCCAACTGCAATCTGAATTTAAATAAACGGATCTCAACAATATCCAATAAATAAACTAAAGTATTGAAGAGTCTGAAGGGGCAACACGCCCAAAGGAAATATTGGAATCAAACTCCTATCTAGGAACGAATAAGCTGAAGAGTCTAAATTAAATCTTGCAAGCTTCCACAATACTGCAGATACGCATCCCTGGAAAGAATCCTCAAGTTAGGCGTCCCTGTCGCTGGACACCCAAAATTGTTTTGGAAAATATTTTGACACGGGTCAGAGCCCAAGAAAACCTTTTGAAAATATTAGCAAACAATTAAAATGCAACAATTTAAATATGCATGAACCCTTTTCATATTTAAGCCGTTGTCGCACTCTCTTGATATATAGCTCAACCCTCAACTAATGTGCACACCCTATCGCTTGCCTCCTAACTCAACTAGTTACGCTACCCCACCTAACTAGCCTTAGTACACCTCTTTCATCAGGCTACTTTAACCCGAATATTCCTTACTTTGTTTTGTAAGTTATCCTACTCGTTAACTTATTTAATGAGTTCAATTTTCATTACCTATACAACCTTTACATTGGTTATAAATGAAAAACATTCACACATTATGTATTTATCCCGTATGTAATTATTCACTCGTATTATATACGTACCGAATACTACAACATTCACACACATGTCGCGTATAATGACCATCCGTTTGAGCTATAACTCATCGGATGCTCATCTCTAAAATGCTATCATCCCAGGTATGCTCACTCTAACCCGGTTACCATAAATCGGTTACTCACACCGAAGTAGGTAAATAAATCGCAAACGTAGTGGAGGTGGTCATATTTCCTCGAGAGAGAGACCGAATCATACCCAAAGCGTCCCACCTCGAAAATAAATCACATAATAAAAATACTAGACAATATGACCACTAGCCAGGGGATTCACCCACATCGCGCAACCTCCTATGATAGCACTAGAGGGATATGTATTCACATAAATATCATTCACATAAATATCTAACACTGATATTTATAAAGCACACAAGTATATATACTATCACCCATACTGTATATATATAATATCCACTTAAATCTGGCTGCCCACTCTCGTAGCACTAGCCTATAATACCCAAATCTATCTCCCGACTCTAAATTTATTTAAATCTCACATCCCTTAAATAATTTACGTGGCTTCACTTGCTAAAATACCCGGACTCACCCAATCGGCCCGTACTTAAACATTTACGAATTTATTTCACTTAATTCGTATATTGAATTTCTCACCGATTCTTATCTTTATAATTCATCATGTAATTACCGTAGTCTCACCCCACTACTATACCCGGACTAACTCAATCGGCTCGCATTTAAACCTTTATGAATTTATTTCACTTAATTCATTAAATTTGTGTCACACCTTTTCTCACGTATCGAAACCCAATTATACCCACCCATAATCACTAAGAAATATGCCCCCCCTATTTATTTTTCACTAAATAAATATGTCTAGAACAAACCCCAACGAAATTAGAACCATTAAATAAAAATAGGCAAAACTGCCAAGAATCAGGGGTCATCGATCGATCGATGAACCCGATCATTTCGGCCTCGATTCGCACCCCAAAAGAATCGGTGAAGAAAAAATATTTTTTTTTACCGATTCATTTTGGATTCAGCAAGGATTCGTTTCTGGATTTTTTAATAAAAAGTAAGTTGTGTAAAAGTTTTGGGTCAGTTTTCAAAACAAAATAAAAAATTTAAGTTGAGTTATATTGCCATTGAAATGGTGTTAAAGGGTGGGGTGGGGGGGTATTTTTTGTTCTTCAAAAACTATATTTTTGTTATGATTCACCTAACCAGTTGACGATGCATATATGGTGTTTTGATTTCCTTCTACTAAACAATTGGTACATGAATCATATGATATTTTTCTTGTGGTACTTGATGCTCCTGCTAGTTTACTTTTCAATTATAATTTAATTATTGTTCATATTTAGTTGTTGATTTTATTATGGTGCATGTTTTCTAACTCTAAAAATTGATATATATAATAAAGATTAATAATCTATATATTATATTAATTTATTTTTCTTGCCGCACCTGCACCCTATTTTTTCAAAAAATTTCGAATCACCGCACCCGCACTCAATCGCACCCGCACCCGCACCCGCATCCGTGCGTCATAGGAAATAAATAAGGATAAAAAAAATAAAAATAACTGGATATATTCGGATCTAGATAGATCTGTCAGAATCAGAATCTGATTAATGGCTTAATAAATGGATCTAGACCTATTTACAGACCTGGAAATGCGTCTATTGAGTTCACAATCGTGTGGTTCCAAAATCTTGAACAAAGCAATCTAAAGAAAGTTGTGGGCTTTCGTGACTAATTAGTGAAGATCATAATAGGTTGGCCCCAGCACTGCCTTGTCACTTGCCAAATGTTCAAGGAAGTTGTTGTGTTTGGATGTATCATGGTGCCGGAAATTAACCGACGAAGCACTTGGATTGATCGTGGATAGCTGCTCGTCTCTCAAGCTACTCAAACTCTTTGGATGTACACAGGTATGGGTGCTCAATTGCTGAATACACTTTGGGTACCAAAGTTTCCACGGTTTAGTCTTTGGGTTCCATTTTCAACTTTTGGCGACCCTTTTTACAAAAAGTGAAAATACGCTAAACTTTGTGCGCAGGCTAAACAATTGACACTGCGGCGTATTGTTAGTGTCATTTGGCCTTTGACCCCCATTTGTTTTGCCGAATTTACTTTGGATACCAAAGTTTTTGTTGGTTACAATTCCGGTTTCTTTTTCACTTTTCGCGACCCATTTTAGATTTTTTGCTACACTTTATTATGAAAAAGTGTCACGAAAAGTGAAAATATGCGAAATTTTGTAAGCAGGCTTAACAATGGACATTGCTTATTTTGTTCGGGTCATTGGTTTTCGACCCCCATTTGTTGTCAAATTCACTTTGGGTACTAAAGTTTGCACTGGTTACACCTTGGGTTTCATTTTTACCCTTAGCGAGGCTGTTTAAGATTTTTTGTTAACACTTTTTTATTTTTTTTAATATCAAAACTGTGTTAATTTATAAAATGGGTTATTGGCATTTCTGCGTATTTATTGGCGTGGGATCCAAAGTTTTGCATATTTGCACTTTAGGATCCTTATTCATTTCTTGTGATACTTCTTAGAGAGTAGAAAGCCGTAATAAAAATGTCGCAAAAAGTAAAAATGGACTCCAAAGTGCAAATATTCATTACTTTGAACCCTCAAACTATCAACACGCCGAACATCTGGACCGCAAGTGCAAATGACCCTTGAAGAAACAGTTGAAAAGCTGATAAGTTAATAACTGTTACTTTAACTATATCTATAGATAAAAAATAGTATTTTACATATTTTTGCAATAAAACTATTTTTATTACACGAAGGGTTAAAGACTTCGTGTTATTTACAAAAGTGCTGAAACTGGTTGTTTTTGTAAGGAACTTTTCCGTTTCGAAATTACACGCTTGGAAAGAGGATAAGCCTTTTTCTACGAAAAAACTTAGTATTTACAGATTTTGGCTACAAAACTGTTAGTAATTGGTTTTGTAAGAAACTTTGCTGTTATAAAATTACACGTTGACTAAACACTTTAAAAGGAACCGAGTCGGGAGTTTAGATTGAAACATGTTGAAACCTTAATTTATGCTCATACAAACATTTGTATTTTTTCCCCAGATTTAATGTATTCATCTTTTATATACATTTAGTCCTTAGGTGCGGGAGCCTAAATGCGGGGCTCCTGTGCGGTATAGTTTTTTTTTTTTTTTAAGAGTTTTTTTTGAATTTTTTTGTATGGGTTTTAAACATTTTAGTGTACCCCTAAATAAAATCAACCCAAAATGATGTTTTTTTGGTATTTTAAAAAAATGGGTCAATATTTGACATTTTTTTAAGCAACTTGAAAACTCTCAATATTGACCCATTTTTTTAAAATACCCCAAAACATCATTTTGAGTTGATTTTTTTAGAGGTACCTTGAAATGTTTAAAACTCGTACAAAGAAAAAAAAATTATTTCTAAAAAAGATACTGCGCGGGAGGTCCCGCATCGGGCTCCCGCACTAGAGCTTTTCTCTTAGTCCAGTTACATCGAGCGCTTGTTAAAACAACCGGGTGGAAATATTTACAAGCGCATCAAATTATGTGATCAATTTTTTTTTTTCCTCGTGCAGATCACCAATGTATTTTTGAATGGGCACTCGAATCCGCTAGTGCAGATCCTCGGATTGAATATGACACGGATACTACAACATGTCAACATGCTTGAAGCTAAGGAAGTTTTATTGCGATATTCGCCTCTACCGCATTCTTTTGATTCTCAAAATGTGTATCATTAAAATGCTTGATGAAAATCTAAACTTGAAGGTGAATAGAAATACCCTACCAAATATTCCTCGTGCCCTTTTTTTTTAATCCCTGAAAATTCATTTATTAGGGTCTAGGGCACATACTTCTGAATTTAATTATAACAAAGCTGCCTTGGTAGCATTGATTTAAGATCTGCCAGGAATTGTATAGACATGGTTGGTCTGCAAAATCATTAGGATGTGTGAAGATAGAACAATTTATATGGGCAGGTTGAGAAATACAAAGTTTAAAGTTTCTTTCTGTCTTTGTTTCCCAGTTTTTTTAATTAGAAATTTATCCCGATTTTTCTTCTTATTCGAAATGATATTTTTATTTTCGGAATAAAAATCGGATTCAAATTGGAATTATTTCTGATTTCTTGGTCCATTTTTTTGAATTTTTTCATTTTTTCTGGAAAATCTCGTTTTATATTCAGATTTCTTTAATACACGTCGATTAAAATTTTCTAAATATTGCCGATTTTTTCCGAAATTGTTCCAATTTTCAGAATATTTCAGAACTTCAATGATCTTCGATTTTGCCCAAATTTCTAATTTTGACACATTTTTTGAAAATATCAGGTTTGGCAAAATTTTTGTCGGAATTGAAATTTTTCTAAATGCTCATTTTGAGATGCGAGTTTCAGCCCTAGTCTCCCAGGGAATGGACTATTCCGAGAACGGTTTTAACATTTGTTTGGTAGGAGTTTTTCTTGTTTTTCTTTTTTTTGAGTCTAAATTTTCATAAAGTATGAATTTTTTTTGTCATTGGGTGATACAATTTATTAGAATTACTTGGGGGCTATGATAAAAATGAAAGCTAAATATTAAATATTTGAGAAGGTAAGATTGCTTAAAAAGCTCTGAGAAGTTTAGATCGCTTTTTAGCTTTGATACCAACTTGAAAATATGTGAGGTATCAATTGTTTTTGGATTCGCAAATTTTTAATTTAATACTTATTTAATTAGATGCCAATTTTTTATTAAAATTAATTAAACTTTAACACATGTATCTATACCATCCGAAACAATCACAAAAGGTTCGAAACACAAATTTTAGGAAAAATTCTCCGAAAGGGCAAAACCTTTTATTTCACTATGAACAGTAAATCGTAACTTACAAAGTGCACAATGGAATCCCCAATGAATTTGTCGCAACAAACTCACATAGGCCGTAACCTAGAAATCAATAATGAACTTATGTAAGAACCCACACGAATCGCAACTCTATCTCCAGCAAGGATCACCCTTAAGTCTTTCCAAGCGATTGCAATCGTTAGCCAACAATTCCCTCAAGAATCACCAATTTAGCAGTGGAGATGGCACTCCACAACTTCCAACTTCAATATTTTGGGTTCCACAAAAGATTCACTAAGGACTGGGATTGATTTTTGTGAATCAAACCCATAAAACCTTATAAAAGTGAAAGACTTAAAATTTTGCAGAAAGCAGTTTTTCGTGTATAAAAGTCTTGATGAAAAAAGATTCCAAAACATGTATTTATAAAATTCTTGAGTCGGCTGATCGTTCGAATGACATTTGCAGGTCGCTTGAACGACATACGGAGGTCGTTTGAACGGCATCTGCTGTCGTTAGATTCATGAAGGAACTATCGAAGGAAAAGCAAAACAGTATGCAGTCGTTCGAAGCATGAAAGAAACGACCCATCAAACGACATCTAATGTCGTTTGATGAAGTTGTTTGAACGACAGTGCCTTGTCGTTTGAACGACTGAAATGTCAAAATTTGTTCTTTAAAACTCTGCCTACAAGTCTTGAAAAATTATTTTTGACTTGGAAGAAAAATGCCTTGGCTTTAAAAACAGTTTCGAAAATATCCCAACACTATACCTCATGTCTTGCAACCGTTGAAGATGCTTGAAATTCGGATCCGTCTTCATGAATGAATGAACTCGAACTCCTTCGATGGATGTAGCGGTATACGACATACTCTATGTAAAGTACAAACTATGAAAAATATGTCCTTACAATATTTGTTAAATTTGTGAATTCTTCTGATTGATGAGTGATGGGTTTGTAATGAAGGAGAACGCCTCGAGTTAAAATGGTAAATATGAAAGAAAAAATATTGTAGTTGGATTGAGAACCGCAGAGGGGAAAATATAGAATAATTGTATATATTTTTTTACTTTGACTCTTGAGATAATATCGTAATTTAGTAATAGCTCTTAATTTTCAAAAAAATTAGACTTACCTCCCATGTGCATCATTGCAAGGTATCTCTAATAGGGGCGGAGATGTGAGTTGGTTGGATTGGGCCATAGTCTAGGTCAAATTAAACCAAAATAAATTAACACCACCTATATATATGAACCTAACATAGTGTATACCCAAATACTCCCACTTTCCCTCAATTTAAAAACAAAACCATTCTCAAACAAAACAAGGCCCACCTTTTTCTCTTAAAAAAACATAATGGTCCCCCTATTTCCCTATTTTGGTGATGCCGGCAGCAACAAAGCAGCTATGATTCGGTGAAGGTAATTTTTTATGACTCATTTACTTTAATTATTATCTACTCTAAATCTATAATGATATTTTTTAAATATGAAGTTTAATAAGCCCTAATTTTTGTAAAATCTAAAATTTATAATTTATAATATTTGTTTCTCATTTTTTTACAGACTTATTTATTGTTGGTTGGATATTTAATTTTAAACATATTCTTCATTCATCAAGGTATGTTAATTTTCAAAATCCCAAGTTTTAGTTTTATGATTGATGTTAAGATTAGTTTTAGGGATGATTAGTTTAAATTACAAAATAATTTTTTTATTTATGCTTCTATTTTTTAGGGTTTAAAATCTTTAACCAATCACTATATATTTCTCTTTCCATTAGATTAAATAAATATTTAAGTAATTATTTGATAAATACTCGAAAATAATCTCAAAAAAATTCGGCTAGGGGGCTTCTTCCCCGAACCCCCGAAAATCACTTTTAACATAGCTTGACGAGGCGAAAAATTCTAGCTCCGCCACTGTGCACAAATATGTTTACAATGATTATTTTGACCGACTTGTTTCCCTGTTCATACCCGAACCAATTATGTTTTGTATCCACCAATTTTTTTCCAATTCATAACCATGATTAGAAATGATATTTAGGGTAAACCGACTTCATAGTAACCTAAAAATTCATTACTAAGTTAGTCCGCCATGCTATTATAGTCTTAGTCATTAGTAAATCACTGATAAATTTTGACACGATAATTCGTTTATGGTAATAATTCGAAATGACCCGAACCTGACACGATTTGTTTGTATAGACTTAAGAGTATCCAAAACTATTGCGCAAATCAAAATCAACGCGACTCGAAAATGACACGAGTAACCCGAATTGTCACCCCTAAAAATCATTAATCCGCCATGTAATTATGGTCTTAGTTAGGACCACCTTCACCACTAACCACTGTGGATTAACTATCACATACTTTTCATATATATTAAGAAAGTGTAAAAATAGGTATACTTTTTTCTGTAATCCTTTTTTGTTATCCAGCTGATGTTGCTGGTGTTTGTAATGGGGTCATGTGAATTATAAATATTAGACAATATGTATTAGACAATCAGATGGATAACAAAAAAAGGTCATAGAGAGATCAATTGGTTAAGCCAATGGTATCAAATGTCCTATTTTGCCAACTCAGTGCATTAAAATGACAAATACACCCGCAAAATATATTTGACAACTTTTACCTCGTTTTTTGCAAAAAAAAAACCCCATAAAATCTTTAAAAGTCCATAACTTCAAATCCACAAATCCAAAATTCACAAAATTTATAATACTTGGAACTACTCGTCAAGATCTATCAGACAAAACACATATTCGATATTTTTTTACTAAAAAAATTGAAATAAATAAAATTACCGGCTCTATAAAACCTCATTTTTTTTCGGCGAAAACTTTTATTTTTCAGCTCGGGCGATGGTGTCACTGACACGGACTAGGAAAATAAAGAAATCGACGAAGAGAGAGAGAGAAACTAGGAGAGAGAAACACTCCGGTGAGAGATTTTCTGGTGGGCTATTTTCGATGAGTCTCCAATGGGGTGGGGGTTGGAGGTGGAGGTGGGGGCTCTTAGAGAGAAATAATGCGGGTTATGTGTTTGTTTTTAGAGAGAGAGAAATAATTCGGGATTTGATGGTAAAAAATGATCTAATTCCACTTCATTAAAAAAACATAATGACATATATTTATATTATAATTATGTAAAATGAATTCAATAATTTTATCATAAGCATTTATTTAGGACATTACTTACGTGTTTATATAGAGCTTAAGGTCCAAGATCGGTTCCACGTGTAAAGAATCAATCCAAAACACATTGTTTGAAATAAAGTCGATCACAAGCAAAACCCAATGATACCTATATTATGAAGAATTATTGGAGATTAAGAATATTATACATACACACATTTATTATGCTAAAAAACTTTTACATATTTACCAAACTAACCCGGTATTGATTGGAATAACAAATATTTGTTTGTCTGATGCCTTTTGTATGCCCAATGTTTTTACTTATCTAATAACTTCAAAACTCCTTCCAAATTTGTCATATAGGTATTTATACATAAACCAAACACACGTTAGTTAGAAGGACATTCATGTATGCAAAAATGCAAACTCCATCTAACCTCATGTATGCATTCATTAATTAAATAAAACATGGTAAAACTTAAATCTAACCTCATATATGCAATGCAAACTCCATCTAGTTCTTACATCTTAAAAAGCCGTATTAATTTATTTTTTGAAATATAGGTGGTCTTAAGATCATCATAAAAAATAGCCACCGGAAGCTTCACTCCATCCATCGTCATGATGTTATCAAGCATATTAGCAAATACAATAATTGCACCATCTTTTGCCATCGGAATTTTTTTCCCTTATTTTTTACGTGATCAACAATGTTAAAAATACAAAATGTCAAATTACAATTATACTCACACTAAATAGTCCAAGTTGAGTATAAACTAAGGAATTCACTATAAACTAGGTGTAAACCCGCGCGATGTGTGGGGGATGCTATCGATAATAGTTGACCAAAGTTCGAGTTAAAAAAGCGTTCAACAACAACTGATTTGAATGAGTGTTCTAAATTTTTTCCTTTGAAATAATGTCGCTTATGCGTTTTAAATTTTTCCTAAACTAAGTGCATTTTCGCTTTGCACAAAAAAGCAACATGCCTCTTCTTTCATGTGCACCAAGAACTCTATTGAAGTCCCCAATGGCAGCCCAAGGTAAGTTGTGGGTCTGGTGGATGTGGGAGAATTCAGACCAAAGATTTCTTGAGATAGTTAGTGCTAGTATAGATAATAGAGAGTAAATGAGGGGACTTATTAGCAGTCAAATTCAGAACAATCTGTTGGGCTTGTTGAGAATGACATTGTGGGGTTGGGTTGGGGGGGGGGGGGGGGTGGTAATGTTGTTAAATTCAACTCATGTTAATAGTTTAAATTGTATGAACTACTATAGTCAACAGGCAACACTGTGCCAATGTTTTTTTTTTCTTTTGAGAATGTGGGTGGATGGGTTTGTGTCTTTTATTTGAAGATTTAGTTTTGTAGAGATTTGGCACAGGTGAAAGTATAATATTTAACAGGAAATATCATGAAAAATCTTAATTTAGCATGGGAAGTTAAATACTCATGCCATGAGAAAACTGAAAATGTATACTTCCTGATAAGATTACAATCATATATGATAAGTAAGAAATTAAAATAGGATGATCGAAAAGCAAACATTCAGAATCCAAGCACTGGCACATGAATTTCACAAATTGCGAGTTGAGTAATTAAATCATGAACATAACAAATGATCCATACCATAATCAACTATCAGCTCCTACACAACCGCATGAAAACAAACTACAAAGTCACCAGATTTATGTTAGATTTCATATGAAAATGTAGGAGCTGATGATTAAAAAATATTAGAGAATTAAGGTAAATGCCACGTTCCTTCCTATATTTGAATTTTTAGGACAATGTTTTTCAAGTTTATAAATCTAGTCCCTGTGTACAATATCATTTATTTGTGTGGTCCCTTTAGAGTTAGGAGTTCATTTTTTTTGTCCGAGCCAGTGGCACCATTTTTTAATATTTTTCACGGTGTTTTTAGTACGGGGATTAAATATATAAAATTATATGGAGTGTCCTATTTTTATACACTTTGAGAATTATGAGTACCTTTACCCAAAACCCCCTTATAA
Organism: Sambucus nigra; assembly: GCA_949130495.1. NCBI lineage: Eukaryota > Viridiplantae > Streptophyta > Magnoliopsida > Dipsacales > Adoxaceae > Sambucus > Sambucus nigra. The sequence goes on along the minus strand of OX422208.1, from coordinate 38,969,524 downwards.
TATATACACGTAAACGAACACCATTATCTCTTAATTCTTTAAATGAACAATGAATCTCCACTCCACAATAGAATGAAATATACCAATAGCATACAACTCTTTGTTTTACATTTGGATTTAGGCAATTTAACATACAAATCTAACTCTCTAGCTGTTGAAGACCTCCTTTTGTGAGTGATTGCCTAAACAATGAATCTCCACTCCGTTTTTTTTCAATTTTTCAATTTTTTCGAATTTGGAATTTTCTTTAATTTTTCAAAAAAATCGAATAAAAAATCGGAATAGTTATTTTATTTTCGAAAAAATCAGAATTTTTTTCAAAAAAAGCATTTTCCGATCCGATCCGGCCAAAACATACTATGCATAAAAAAAAGCTGATTGTAGTCTGCTCTGACTGTTGAAGCCCTAACCCCAAACCCGCCGCTGCTCCTTCCCTACTTGATCCGGCCAACAACCTCCCCTGTTCCGGCCAACGACTTCTTCCTTTGCCATCCCCTGATTACTCCGGACATCTATCTTCGAAAACACCTATCACTGATTCAACCACAAACCTCAACACCACCCGATTAAACCCCCCTCCTGTGCCAACATACAAAGACAAATTGATTAGTTTCCCGTCCACAGACCCGGATGATACCATGATCGGATTCACAGAACACCAAACTCCTCCTCAAGCTCCACCCAACCTGCCACATGTTCTCTTTCCTTCTTGGGATACGAATTCCACTGTAGACGATTACGATTCACATGACGAAGCCTTGCAGGCGAACATAAATTTGGAAAGTATTCCTACTGTACCTAGGGGTGTTCACGGGCGGTTCGGTTTTGGACTGTAATTCAAACCGAACCGATTGGTTCAGTTTTGGAAAAAGTTAGATCGAAACCGAACCGACGATGAAAAAAATCGCCGGTTTCAATTCACATCGATTTCTGTTCACGTCAGTTTCGGGTCGATTTTCGGCGATTTTCTATTTTGGTCGGTTTTTTAAGGCCGATTTTCGGTTTTGGTTAGTTTTTTAGGGTGGTTAATGGTTTTTGGATATAAAATATAAGCTATTTAGTTTTTTTTTTTAATATAAATATTGGTTTTGGGTCAGTTCGGTTTGAATTGGTTTTTCCCATGTCTAAACCGTCAACCGAACCGGGCTAAAAAAACCGTTGATTTTGATTCGGTTCAGTTCGATTTTCGGGCCAGTCGTTTTTTTTGCACACCCCTAATTGTACCTATTTTGAATCAGGAACTCCAATTTCTCAGGAAAAAATGGCTCTTTTCACTCATCATTAAATTACTGGGTACGTTTTTATCCTTCCAAAGACTTGCTCTTCGCCTGTCACGTTTGTGGAAACTATAAGTTGGAATATTTATTACGGATTTGGGGGATAATTTTTTCCTTGTAAAATTTTCTTCCCAAAACGATTATACATCAGTAATTTCTGGAGGTCCCTGGTTTCTTGAGGATCATTATTTATCAGTCCAACGATGGCAAAAGAATTTTCGTCCATCTACTGCAATTATTAAACATATGAGTTTATGGTTTCAAATACACGAATTACCAGTGGAATACTATGATATGAGTACATCTTATAGCAACGTCCTTGGAAAAATTGCTCAAAATTGATATCCACACTGAGTCCGTGGGACGTGCTAGGTATGCTCGGATCTGTGTAGAATTTAACATTGAACAACCGCTTCCTCAAAGGATCAAGATTGGTCGCATCCTCCGTCCATTGGTGTATGGATTAAAAACTGAAATTTGCTTTTCATGTGGGATTGTCGGCCATAATCTTCATAACTGTCCTCGAAAACCATCTAAACCCACCTCTAGTTCTGACCAACCTCAACTCGACCAATATTGGTGTATTGTTACATGCCGACCTCCTCAGCTCTGGACTATGTAACACCCGTACTTTTGACTATATTTATTTTTGGATTAATTAATTAAATGCGTACTATTGGAAATTAATCCGGGTTAAAATACTAACGAGATGCGAGTTGGTATTTGATTACGTGCGTATATGTTTTGATATATGTATTTAGTATTATAAAATTTGTCGTGAGATCGATAGACGGCATTTTAGAAATTTTGTTGAGACGCGTGGGACCGCCGCGTCACGGTGTAATGTTTTGATAATAAAAGTGAATTTAAAATCTATAAACCGTATGGTCGTTTTGAGTGCGCCAACGCGTCCGGAAGGGTCGAGATAGTCAGAAAACACTACCCGGGGGTGTAGTTTGGGTCCCGGGGTATTTTTAGGCCATACCGGCAACTTAAAGGGTATTTTGGTAATTTTACATTTTTAGGAATTAAAAGTGACGAAAATTTGAGATGTAAATCTGATGTGGATTAAACCCACAAATCCCACTAACCATCCCATATTAAACCATTAAGCTACGGAGGTTATCTTTAGGTTTACAACTTTCCCCAAAACAAACCCTAGTCACCTTAAGCCACCATTGGAGAAGGAGCTTGGAGAAGGAGAGAAAGAGAGAAAATTCTGCAGAGATTCTTCACCAAATCAACACCAAATCCGGAAACAAACAAGGCAAGTGGTTTAATTATGTTTAATTTCAGCAAATGTTCTCTCCATGTTAGAAAATTGAAGATTTATAATTGTTATTGGAAGATGAATGAAAACCCATGATTAATTGGACTTAGGTTCTGAATATTGAGGATAAATTGCATGTAGAATAGTTTGGAGACGATTAATCTGATGTTAATACATGGTTGGGTAAAAGAAAAACGGATTAAATTTGATGAATTGAGGGTTCCAAATTCTAGGGTTCATGTTCATGAATGAATTGGGGAAAAGTTTAAGTATTTGTAAATTGATTGATGATTAGGGTGAATTAATCCATAAAAACGTGATAGGATGTGGTTATATTATGTTTAGGATTGTTTAAAGACTTTAAAACAATCGTTGGGATAAATTTTAGAGGTGATTTGAGGAGTAAAAATGGTGAAAAACGTATTTGGAAGAAAATCTGGACCGAAACTGGCCAGTCGTTAGAAGCAGTCCCTAGGACGTTCGAACGAGCTCGTTCGAACGAGCTTCTAACGAGTTGACCAGTCTCTTCTAACGAAGGGTAGTTTCGTTCGATATCTCGTTCGAACGAGATATCGTTAGAAGGTGCAGTTCGTTCGAACGAACTGGAATCTCGTTTGAACAGTCTCGTTCGAACGAGACTTCTAACGAGCTGACAGCCCAAACTCGTTCGAACACTCGTTCGAACGAGACTTCTAACGAGCTGACAGTTTGGGCTATTTTGAACTGTTTTGAATTTTGGAGTCCCGTAAACTTGTTCGAGGATATAGTTAACCTTCCAATGATGATGTAGTGATAGGTTTGGGACATTTGGGTATTTATGAGAAGGAAATTATATACAAGTGAGTTAAATCAGAATGAACCGTTTGGGGTTGAGACGTGAGTGTCTATTACGACGTGAGAAAATTATGGCGCGTATGATTATAAACCGGAGTAGTATAAATTGTGATAATTATAGTTAGTACGAGAATGCGATATGTACTACGATTAAAATACGGTATTACTAAGACGTGTGTTTACTTAGTATTGGTATATGAATTGTGTGTATGACATACCTACCATACTTGCTATCACGGGAGGTTGCGTTCGCTTAGGACCCTCTAATCCTTGTGTGCCTACGGGGGGGATATAGACTGGTACCTCGATGAACATAGGTCAGAGAAAGAATTATTGGGATGTTAATAAGTCCGCTGATCGTGGGAGCGTAGGTATGTACGTGACCCATGTGATGTGACTGTGTTCGCCTCCACTATTTGTGATTTGTGTTATCTGAACTATTCCTGAGAGATTCGGAATATGTGATCCTTATGTACGTGATGTACCAGGATGGATAGCAGAGTATGTGTGCACCGCAGCTTAGTTCTCGGGGTGTTCGTATTGTATATTTATGATGTGAATAATATACACTAAATTAATAAGAACATTCATGATAATGTTGTATAAATAATTACGATATTGTTTCGAGTTACATAATGAGTTAGCTGATAGAGAAATATATTGCATATTGAGCATCTGAGTTTCCATTAAATCCCTACCTAATTACGAGCGTTATATGTTAATAGAACCGGGTAATAAGGGTAGGAACTATTACAGTCTAGCTAGTTATGATGTCACTTAGCTAGTGGTTTATATCGTTGTAGATGGGTACTTACGTTAGGAGTGCACAGTTAGACGAGAGGTGAGAATATCATGTGAGTGCACGTCCTAACATGTACTTTGCATTTAATGTTTTAAAATGTTTTTAAAGCACTTGCAGGTTTTTTAAAATATAACTCCACATTCGGGCTCTGACCCGTTTGCTTTTCAAATCTTTTTCTTGTAAAACCATTTTAGGTGCCCAGCCACAGGGACACCAAGCATAGGATTCTCATTCAGGTGACGAGCTGTAGCTGGTTGTGGAAGCTACAGGGATTTGCTTGTAGACGCTTCTATCTTTTGGATTCCAGAGTCATCATCTATCAGTTGTAGGGCATGTTGCCCATTTCCATTCAGAGACATCTTTTACATTTCAGTTTTCAGACTTTAGCATGTATTATTTTAGTATTCGGTTATTTATTTCTGTTATGGGATTGTAGTGAGGAGTTTTTACTCCAGACTTTATTTACTCTATTGTGATGGTTATTCGTTTTACTTCAGCATGGTGAATGGTGTTATTCATTTCTTCATTACACTTGTTGCATGTTAATCAGACTTAATTTAAATTTGGCATTTACTTTTTAAATACTAGGTGGTTAGTAATAATAAAATGTTTTCGTCAGTGATGCTATTAACTGAGCCAACTTGGCATTTTGAATTAATTTAATAAAGGAGTAGCTACCCGGTATTTAATTAGTCGGGGTGTCACAGGTAATACCCCGTACTTTTGACTATATTTATTTTTGGATTAATTAATTAAATGCGTACTATTGGAAATTAATCCGGGTTAAAATACTAACGAGATGCGAGTTGGTATTTGATTACGTGCATATATGTTTTGATATATGTATTTAGTATTATAAAATTTATCGTGAGATCGATAGACGGCATTTTAGAAATTTTGTTGAGACGCGTGGGACCGCCGCGTCACGGTGTAATGTTTTGATAATAAAAGTGAATTTAAAATCTATAAACCGTATGGTCGTTTTGAGTGCGCCAACGCGTCCGGAAGGGTCGAGATAGTCAGAAAACACTACCCGGGGGTGTAGTTTGGGTCCCGGGGTATTTTTAGGCCATACCGGGAACTTAAAGGGTATTTTGGTAATTTTACATTTTTAGGAATTAAAAGTGACGAAAATTTGAGATGTAAATCTGATGTGGATTAAACCCACAAAGTCCACTAACCATCCCATATTAAACCATTAAGCTACGGAGGTTATCTTTAGGTCTACAACTTTCCCCAAAACAAACCCTAGCCACCTTAAGCCACCATTGGAGAAGGAGCTTGGAGAAGGAGAGAAAGAGAGAAAATTCTGCAGAGATTCTTCACCAAATCAAAACCAAATCCTGAAACAAACAAGGCAAGTGGTTTAATTATGTTTAATTTCAGCAAATGTTCTTTCCATGTTAGAAAATTGAAGATTTATAATTGTTATTGGAAGATGAATGAAAACCCATGATTAATTGGACTTAGGTTCTGAATATTGAGGATAAATTGCATGTAGAATAGTTTGGAGACGATTAATCTGATGTTAATACATGGTTGGGTAAAAGAAAAACGGATTAAATTTGATGAACTGAGGGTTCCAAATTCTAGGGTTCATGTTCATGAATGAATTGGGGAAAAGTTTAAGTATTTGTAAATTGATTGATGATTAGGGTGAATTAATCCATAAAAACGTGATAGGATGTGGTTATATTATGTTTAGGATTGTTTAAAGACTTTAAAACAATCGTTGGGATAAATTTTAGAGGTGATTTGACGAGTAAAAATGGTGAAAAACGTATTTGGAAGAAAATCTGGGCCGAAACTGGCCAGTCGTTAGAAGCAGTCCCCAGGACGTTCGAACGAGCTCGTTCGAACGAGCTTGTAATGAGCTCGTTCGAACGAGCTTCTAACGAGTTGACCAGTCTCTTCTAACGAAGGGTAGTTTCGTTCGATATCTCGTTCGAACGAGATATCGTTAGAAGGTGCAGTTCGTTCGAACGAACTGGAATCTCGTTCGAACAGTCTCGTTCGAACCAGACTTCTAACGAGCTGACAGCCCAAACTCGTTCGAACAATCGTTCGAACGAGACTTCTAACGAGCTGACAGTTTGGGCTATTTTGAACTGTTTTGAATTTTGGAGTCCCGTAAACTTGTTCGAGGATATAGTTAACCTTCCAATGATGATGTAGTGATAGGTTTGGGACATTTGGGTATTTATGAGAAGGAAATTATATACAAGTGAGTTAAATCAGAATGAACCGTTTGGGGTTGAGACGTGAGTGTCTATTACGACGTGAGAAAATTATGGCGCGTATGATTATAAACAGGAGTAGTATAAATTGTGATAATTATAGTTAGTACGAGAATGCGATATGTACTACGATTAAAATACGGTATTACTAAGACGTGTGTTTACTTAGTATTGGTATATGAATTGTGTGTATGACATACCTACCATACTTGCTATCACGGGAGGTTGCGTTCGCTTAGGACCCTCTAATCCTTGTGTGCCTACGGGGGGGATATAGACTGGTACCTCGATGAACATAGGTCAGAGAAAGACTTATTGGGATGTTAATAAGTCCGCTGATCGTGGGAGCGTAGGTATGTACGTGACCCATGTGATGTGACTGTGTTCGCCTCCACTATTTGTGATTTGTGTTATCTGAACTATTCCTGAGAGATTCGGAATATGTGATCCTTATGTACGTGATGTACCGGGATGGATAGCAGAGTATGTGTGCACCGCAGCTTAGTTCTCGGGGTGTTCGTATTGTATATTTATGATGTGAATAATATACACTAAATTAATAAGAACATTCATGATAATGTTGTATAAATAATTACGATATTGTTTCGAGTTACATAATGAGTTAGCTGATAGAGAAATATATTGCATATTGAGCATCTGAGTTTCCATTAAATCCCTACCTAATTACGAGCGTTATATGTTAATAGAACCGGGTAATAAGGGTAGGAACTATTACAGTCTAGCTAGTTATGATGTCACTTAGCTAGTGGTTTATATCGTTGTAGATGGGTACTTACGTTAGGAGTGCACAGTTAGACGAGAGGTGAGAATATCATGTGAGTGCACGTCCTAACATGTACTTTGCATTTAATGTTTTAAAATGTTTTTAAAGCACTTGCAGGTTTTTTAAAATATAACTCCACATTCGGGCTCTGACCCGTTTGCTTTTCAAATCTTTTTCTTGTAAAACCATTTTAGGTGCCCAGCCACAGGGACACCAAGCATAGGATTCTCATTCAGGTGACGAGCTGTAGATGGTTGTGGAAGCTACAGGGATTTGCTTGTAGACGCTTCTATCTTTTGGATTCCAGAGTCATCATCTATCAGTTGTAGGGCATGTTGCCCATTTCCATTCAGAGACATCTTTTACATTTCAGTTTTTCAGACTTTAGCATGTATTATTTTAGTATTCGGTTATTTATTTCTGTTATGGGATTGTAGTGAGGAGTTTTTACTCCAGACTTTATTTACTCTATTGTGATGGTTATTCGTTTTACTTCAGCATGGTGAATGGTGTTATTCATTTCTTCATTACACTTGTTGCATGTTAATCAGACTTAAATTTAAATTTGGCATTTACTTTTTAAATACTAGGTGGTTAGTAATAATAAAATGTTTTCGTCAGTGATGCTATTAACTGAGCTAACTTGGCATTTTGAATTAATTTAATAAAGGAGTAGCTACCGGTATTTAATTAGTCGGGGTGTCACAGGTGGTATCAGAGCATCAGGTTCTAGTGTCCTTTAGGATCTGTACGGCTATTATGTTTCCGCTACGTTTCTTTGATATAGAGCCCTATATTTTAGGACTGTTGTACTCTTTTTGTGTATGCTTCGTTCTTCAGCTTATTAAGTTTATAACAGTGAACTTATAAACTTTGTTCTTATTTCAGATGCCTCCACGACGCGCACGACGAGTTCCCAGGGATGCAACGCCCGAACCCCAACCCGCTCCAGTTTAGGGCATGATGAACGCCACTGAGGTTGCAGCTATAGTAGCTCAAGCGGTAAATGCCGCCATTGCAGTTGTTCAGCAGGCACTACCCCAGGCGCCGGTTGCCGCGCCAGTACAGGTTAATGCATTCCCGTCTGCTTGGGAGCGTGTACGTGACGCTTTTCAGAAAGCGCATCCGCCAGAGTTTGCAGAAGCTCAGATGTGGTAGTCTCGAGCCAATGGAGGAAGGATATACAGAGGCATTTGAGGATGTATGAGTGCACGGATGTTCAGAAGCAGGTGCTAGCTACTTTCAAGCTAGTTGGATCTGCACTACAGTGGTGGGAGTCTATTACCACCGCAGAGGAGAGGGATACTCTCACGATTCAGGAGTTCTGGGTGCGGTTCGACCGCAAGTACTTTCCGTCCGCAGTTCATACAGAGATGAGGAGGAGATTGATGAGTTTGAAGCAGGAAGGCAAGACAGTGGCCGAGTATGAGGCCGAGTTCACTAATCTGTTGAACATCATTCCAGACGAGATACCAACAGAGAAGAAAAAAATTGAGAAGTTCACCGACGGGTTGACTTGGAGGATCCGTCAGCATCTGCTAGGGAACCTATCGTTGGCCACTTATTCTGATGTGGTTAACGCTGCATTGTTGCACTGCCAGGACCACCGTTTTCATATGGCCGAGGGCAAGCGGTCGGGGGAGTCTAGCCATCAGGGCAGGACTGGAGGACATGGTGCCAGCGGGGCACAATCTGGTCAGGGGCAGAGACAGAATGAGCAGGGCTCCCAGCAGGGGGATAATAAGAGGTTCCGGTCAGGGAACTACAGACAGGGACAGGGAGGTTTCCGTCAGGGCCATCAGGGTCCAAACGGCCATCAGGGCCAGCAGGGGCAGAATGGGCAGCAGTTTCACCAGGGCCAGCAGAGCCAAGGAAGGAACGGTAACGGCCACCAGGGCCGGGGACAGCAGGGGCAGAGAGGGGGGAACTTCCCAGGGAAGTGCTTTGTTTGTGGTAAGACTGGCCATAAACGACAGGATTGTCCTGATAGGGGCAGGGCCCCACAGCAGCAGCAGGGTGCTCGCTAGGAGCCACAGAGGCCTATGTTTCCCGCCGCTCTTCCCGCACCACCACAGATGGCAGCATTTCCACCCATTCCAACAGTCCCAGCTCAGCAGGGGCAGCTACAGTATGGACGTGTCTACAACGTCCACTAGGCTGCAGTTCCACAGGCACCGCCCGCGATCGAGCGTACGTTTCCTATCCATGGCACTATGGGTCGGGTATTATTCGATACGGGTGCTACACACTGTTTCATAGCTACACACTTCGCGAAAGATTTAGGATTGTTAGCTACGGCAGAGAGCACAGTGACGTGTGTCGACTCACCATTGGGGAGTGGGTCACTTATTTTCTTTATATGTCGAGGAGTGGGGGTAGAGATTGGTGGTTTGGTATTGCCTGCAGACATGTTAGTTTTAGACATGCATGTTCACGATGTGATCATCGGTATGGATTGGCTCGTAGCATATAGGGCCATGATTGATTGCTTCAATGGGAGCATTATTTTTGCCATTCCGGGGCAAGAGATGTTTGTAGTGGCGATGCCTCGCCCAGAGGGAGGATCGACCGCTCATCTGTACTACATTGAGGAGGATACCTCTAAGGAGGTTGTGATTCCTTTAGACTCTATCCCAGTCGTCAGGGAGTATTCGGATGTGTTTCAGGAGATACCAGGCTTACCACCCAGTCGAGAGATAGACTTTGTTATAGATTTGCTACCGGGTACGAGACCTATAGCACGCGCACCGTACCGTATGGCTCCAGCCGAGATGAGGGAGTTACGGGATCAGATAGAGCAGCTGTTAGGCCGGGGCTTTATTCGCAGGAGTACCTCACCTTGGGGCGCTCCAGTTTTGTTTGTGAAGAAGAGGGACGGTTCACTGAGATTGTGTGTGGACTACCGAGAGTTGAATAAGGTCACGATACGGAATAAGTATCCGTTGCCTCGAATCGATGACTTATTTGACCAGTTGAGAGGAGCTTCTTTCTTCTCGAAGATTGACTTGAGATCGGGATACCATCAGTTGCGTATCAGGGAGGAGGATGTCTCGAAGACCGCGTTCTTGTCAAGATATGGTTCTTACGAGTTTCGGGTTATGCCTTTCGGCTTGACCAACGCTCCAGCAGTGTTTATGGACTTGATGAACAGAGTGTTCAGGGATTTCCTAGATCAGTTTGTCATTGTCTTCATTGATGACATTCTGGTTTACTCTCAGACAGAGGAGGAGCACGCCGAGCATTTGAGGCAGGTTTTGCAGACACTTCGTCAGAACGAGTTGTATGCAAAATATGAGAAGTGCGGGTTTTGGCTGAAGGAAGTCCAGTTTTTGGGGCATATCATTTCCGACCGGGGAATATCTGTTGATCCGGGGAAGGTGTCAGCGGTGAGGGAGTGGGGACAGCCCACGACACCAACTGAGATTGGTAGTTTCTTGGGTCTAGCAGGATACTACAGGAGGTTTATTCGGGATTTCTCGGAGATAGCAGGTCCTTTGACACATCTTACTCGTAAGGGTGTGCCCTACATCTGGAGTGATGCCTGTCAGTTGGCATTCGATGAATTGAAGGACAAATTGACCTCAGCACCTGTGTTAGCATTGTCGAGACCGAGAGTTGAGTATTTGGTTTACACCGATGCGTCTTTGCAAGGACTGGGAGGTGTATTACAGCAGGAGAGACAGGCCATAGCTTATGCTTTCCGTAAGCTTAAGCCTCATGAGAAGAATTACCCCACGCATGATTTGGAGTTGGCAGCAGTGGTATTTGCCCTACGAATTTGGAGGCACTATCTTTTGGGGGAGAAGTTCCAACTGTTCACGGACCACAAGTCTCTACAGTACTTGTTCACGCAGAAAGAGTTGAATATGCGGCAACGTAGGTGGCTTGAGTTTGTGAAAGACTACCAGTTCGACATCCAGTACCACCCGGGTAAGGCTAACGTGGTAGCAGACGCGTTAAGCCGTAGGCCAGCAGATGAGGTGGCAGAGGTGTGGAAAGCAAAGTGGAAGGAATTGGGACACCAGGATGCAGTGGCCCGATCTTTCATGTTGATGATGACCGTTACATCGCAGATTGTCACGAAGGTAGTACGGGCACAGGCTAATGACTCGTTCTGTCAGGAGCAGATAGTTCGATTACTAGCAGAGGGAGCCGAGTCCTATACCGTTAGCTCAGACGGGGGATTACGCTTCAATGGAAGATTGGTAGTTCCAGAAGGAGAGGAATTGCGATATGAGATAATGGTAGAGTCGCACGGCTCACGGTTCGCGGTACATCCCGGAGGGGACAAAATGTACCAAGACATGAGACGGCAGTATTGGTGGAGCGGTATGAAGAGAGATATCGCTGAGTTTGTTTCGAAATGTGCCACTTGTCAGCTTGTAAAAGTGGATGATCAGAGACCAGCAGGATTGCTACAGCCATTGGAGGTCCCGGTGTGGATGTGGGAGAGCATATCCATGGACTTTATCACGGGGTTGCCTACGTCGCAGAGGGGTCACGACTCCGTTTGGGTAATTGTGGACAGGTTGTCCAAGGTCGCTCACTTCTTACCCGTAAGGACTGACTACACTACGGGACAGTATGCCCAGCTCTTCATTTCGGAGATTGTGAGACTTCACGGTGTGCCCCTAAATATCGTGTCTGACAGAGACAAGATATTTGTTTCGCGGTTTTGGGAGAGTTTCCAGGAGGCCATGGGCACGGAATTGCGGTTGAGTACGGCTTATCATCCGCAGACTGATGGGCAGACAGAGCGCACCAATCAGATGTTGGAGGACATGCTACGCATGTGCATTATTGACTTCGGGGGTGGATGGGAGCAGTACCTTCCACTGGTGGAGTTTGCTTACAACAACTCCTATCAGTTCACTATTGGCATGGCTCCGTTTGAGGCATTGTACGGTAGGCCTTGTCGTTCCCCAGCATGTTGGTTAGAGGTGGGGGACAACAAACTGCTTGGACCGGAAGTGATTCAGGATACTTCGAAAAGGATTGAGTTGATTCGGAGTCGCATTCGGGTAGCTCAAGACAGGCAGGAGAGTTATGCTGATGCGAAGAGGTTTTTCAGGGAGTTCCAAGTGGGGGACCAGGTTTTGCTCAGAGTATCTCCTATGAAGGGGATTATGCGTTTCGGGAAGAAGGGGAAGTTGGCACCGAGGTATGTGGGGCCGTTTCCTATTATTGAGCGGATCGGACCGGTTGCGTATAGACTTGGGTTACCGGAGCATTTACATCGGATTCACGACGTGTTCCATATTTCCTCGCTGAGGAAATACCTTAGGGATAATTTGGCTTATTCTCACATTGCTATGGAGGACATCGATCTCCAGCCGGATAGCTCCTACGAGGAGGGGCCGATTGCTATTTTGGACCGAAGCGAGAGGAAACTGCGGTCAAAGATAGTCCCATTAGTGCGTGTCCAGTGGCGACATCACAATGTCGAGGAGTCCACATGGGAGCGAGAGGATGAGATGCGCGAACGTTATCCAGAGCTGTTTTTAGCAGGTACTTTCTAGTTTTGAATTTCGGGATGAAATTCAGTTATTAGGGGGGAAGTATGTAATACCCCGTACTTTTGACTATATTTATTTTGGGATTAATTAATTAAATGCGTACTATTGGAAATTAATCCGGGTTAAAATACTAACGAGATGCGAGTTGGTATTTGATTACGTGCATATATGTTTTGATATATGTATTTAGTATTATAAAATTTGTCGTGAGATCGATAGACGGCATTTTAGAAATTTTGTTGAGAGGCGTGGGACCGCCGCGTCACGGTGTAATGTTTTGATAATAAAAGTGAATTTAAAATCTATAAACCGTATGGTCGTTTTGAGTGCACCAAAGCGTCCGGAAGGGTCGAGATAGTCAGAAAACACTACCCGGGGGTGTAGTTTGGGTCCCGGGGTATTTTTAGACCATACCGGCAACTTAAAGGGTATTTTGGTAATTTTACATTTTTAGGAATTAAAAGTGACGAAAATTTGAGATGTAAATCTGATGTGGATTAAACCCACAAAGCCCACTAACCATCCCATATTAAACCATTAAGCTACGGAGGTTATCTTTAGGATTACAACTTTCCCCAAAACAAACCCTAGCCACCTTAAGCCACCATTGGAGAAGGAGCTTGGAGAAGGAGAGAAAGAGAGAAAATTCTGCAGAGATTCTTCACCAAATCAACACCAAATCCGGAAACAAACAAGGCAAGTGGTTTAATTATGTTTAATTTCAGCAAATGTTCTTTCCATGTTAGAAAATTGAAGATTTATAATTGTTATTGGAAGATGAATGAAAACCCATGATTAATTGGACTTAGGTTCTAAATATTGAGGATAAATTGCATGTAGAATAGTTTGGAGACGATTAATCTGATGTTAATACATGGTTGGGTAAAAGAAAAACGGATTAAATTTGATGAATTGAGGGTTCCAAATTCTAGGGTTCATGTTCATGAATGAATTGGGGAAAAGTTTAAGTATTTGTAAATTGATTGATGAGTAGGGTGAATTAATCCATAAAAACGTGATAGGATGTGGTTATATTATGTTTAGGATTGTTTAGAGACTTTAAAACAACCGTTGGGATAAATTTTAGAGGTGATTTGAGGAGTAAAAATGGTGAAAAACGTATTTGGAAAAAAATCTGGGCCGAAACTGGCCAGTCGTTAGAAGCAGTCCCCAGGACGTTCGAACGAGCTCGTTCGAACGAGCTTCTAACGAATTGACCAGTCTCTTCTAACGAGGGGTAGTTTCGTTCGATATCTCGTTCGAACGAGATATCATTAGAAGGTGCAGTTCGTTCGAACGAATTGGAATCTCGTTCGAACAGTCTCGTTTGAACGAGACTTCTAACGAGCTGACAGCCCAAACTCGTTCGAACACTCGTTCGAACGAGACTTCTAACGAGCTGACAGTTTGGGCTATTTTGAACTGTTTTGAATTTTGGAGTCCCGTAAACTTGTTCGAGGATATATTTAACCTTCCAATGATGATGTAGTGATAGGTTTGGGACATTTGGGTATTTATGAGAAGGAAATTATATACAAGTGAGTTAAATCAGAATGAACCGTTTGGGGTTGAGACGTGAGTGTCTATTATGACGTGAGAAAATTATGGCGCGTATGATTATAAACCGGAGTAGTATAAATTGTGATAATTATAGTTAGTACGAGAATGCGATATGTACTACGATTAAAATACGATATTACTAAGACGTGTGTTTACTTAGTATTGGTATATGAATTGTGTGTATGACATACCTACCATACTTGCTATCACGGGAGGTTGCGTTCGCTTAGGACCCTCTAATCCTTGTGTGCCTACGGGGGGGATATAGACTGGTACCTCGATGAACATAGGTCAGAGAAAGACTTATTGGGATGTTAATAAGTCCGCTGATCGTGGGAGCGTAGGTATGTACGTGACCCATGTGATGTGACTGTGTTCGCCTCCACTATTTGTGATTTGTGTTATCTGAACTATTCCTGAGAGATTCGGAATATGTGATCCTTATGTACGTGATGTACCGGGATGGATAGCAGAGTATGTGTGCACCGCAGCTTAGTTCTCGGGGTGTTCGTATTGTATATTTATGATGTGAATAATATACACTAAATTAATAAGAACATTCATGATAATGTTGTATAAATAATTACGATATTGTTTCGAGTTACATAATGAGTTAGCTGATAGAGAAATATATTGCATATTGAGCATCTGAGTTTTCATTAAACCCCTACCTAATTACGAGCGTTATATGTTAATAGAACCGGGTAATAAGGGTAGGAACTATTACAGTCTAGCTAGTTATGATGTCACTTAGCTAGTGGTTTATATCGTTGTAGATGGGTACTTACGTTTGAAGTGCACAGTTAGACGAGAGGTGAGAATATCATGTGAGTGCACGTCCTAACATGTACTTTGCATTTAATGTTTTAAAATGTTTTTAAAGCACTTGCAGGTTTTTTAAAATATAACTCCACATTCGGGCTCTGACCCGTTTGCTTTTCAAATCTTTTTCTTGTAAAACCATTTTAGGTGCCCAGCCACAGGGACACCAAGCATAGGATTCTCATTCAGGTGACGAGCTGTAGCTGGTTGTGGAAGCTACAGGGATTTGCTTGTAGACGCTTCTATCTTTTGGATTCCAGAGTCATCATCTATCAGTTGTAGGGCATGTTGCCCATTTCCATTCAGAGACATCTTTTACATTTCAGTTTTCAGAATTTAGCATGTATTATTTTAGTATTCGGTTATTTATTTCTGTTATGGGATTGTAGTGAGGAGTTTTTACTCCAGACTTTATTTACTCTATTGTGATGGTTATTCGTTTTACTTCAGCATGGTGAATGGTGTTATTCATTTCTTCATTACACTTGTTGCATGTTAATCAGACTTAAATTAAAATTTGGCATTTACTTTTTAAATACTAGGTGGTTAGTAATAATAAAATGTTTTCGTCAGTGATGCTATTAACTGAGCCAACTTGGCATTTTGAATTAATTTAATAAAGGAGTAGCTACCCGGTATTTAATTAGTCGGGGTGTCACAGACTAGTGCTTCGATATATAATACCATGCATAAATCCAGACATTCTCCTGATCGACTTGATCCAAATATACTTGCCCTGAAAATGTTCTGCTTGAGGCACAACCCAGTACACGACAAGTTTGGAAACCTAAATATGATGTGATACCTTCAACTTATCAGCAACAACAAGATGTGATCGCTGCACATAAGGAAGTGATGGACCACTCACTCATCTGGTTCATTCCAACTCCAACACTACATGCCAACCTCATAAGTGCAGTACACACCCTCAGGAGAGAAACCCTTCAAATCCCCTAGTCGACTTCTAATCCAACAGTACAGGCATATCAGACCGTATTTCACAACCCATGGATTTTTCCCCAATCACTACATCCCAAGCGATTGAAATCCCCACCATTTGTAGCCCGTCGTGCCCTATTAAGGACACCTGCCCAATTATGTGTGAAGGACTTGAGTTCCCTGATTCAACAACTTCTCCTCATGTTTCTGTATTTCTCCCTACCGTGGTACCTACTTCTCCGCAACTTGCAATACTCCCTTCTTCCTCTCCTCCGGCCCACACGAAAGTCTCTGATCCCACTTCTGCCTACTGATCCTCCCTCTAAAAGCACACCACTCTGGAGTGCTTAACCACCGTGAGCAAGAAATACCACATAATCATCCTCCTGAGCCTGCCCCCTCACCTCCAGAACCATCCCTACCACCAAGATTCGAATTTTCAATCACTTCCCCTACTCAACAGCTTCCGAGGTGCCCTACATAGCAGGAGTCAAACTCCACAACAAAATCTTCTGTTCCCATCTGAAAGAGACAGGCTTATTCAACGAGGGCCAGAAGACTACCTCCTACTTCCTTTCTTTACGACACTAAAGTGATATAACCACCAGTTCCTAAGACCCCGCGTACTTTTCGCAGTCGATCAGTTAGGGTCCGGTTGATCACAGACACATCATTGATCTACATGCTTCATTATCATCCCCCCCAAAAGAAGAGTTTTGACCACCCAACCCCAACCCCCTAAACGAATTTGTTTACATCGATTTGGGGAACAACTTAAGGCGAGCTCACCCATTTATACATCTCATGAAGATTCTACTTTGGAATGCTAGAGGTACTGGTAGGCCAAATTTTTCTACAGAACTCATGACATTTGTTTGTTCATATCACCCTCATATATTGGTGATTCTGTACACTCGAATGGGTGCTCAAAGATCAACGCGCGAGATTCGTCGATTACCTTACCTCAATCACATCATCTCTCTGGCTCTCGATCAATCAGGTGGGATTTGGATTCTCTGGGATGAAAGTCTGATAGTTGCCCCTAAAATCATCATTTCCAGTCGATTCATTCATATGCTCATTCAGCATGACCCTACGACGGCACCTACAGAGTTTACTGCTGTCTACATGCCACCCCACCCTGCTGAGCAAACCCAACTATGAAACTCCCTTCACCACATCCACACTTTTGTCCAACATCCTTGGATTCTATTGGGAGATTTTAATGCTATTTTAGGACAACATGAAAAAGGGGCGGTGGTGGTGGTGGTGGTGGTGGTGGTCGTTTTAAGCTACGCTTGCACGCCATCTTAAGAATTTTATGCATGGACGTAATATCCAAGATCTAGGGTTTACTGGACCTTCTTTCACTTGGAAAGCCAATAGTGTTCTCGTACAACATGTTAGAGAGCGACTTGACCGGGGACTTAGTAATGAGCATTGGATGTCCTTGTACCCAACTACCTGAATTTTTCATCTTTCAAATGCTACTTCTGACCACTGTCCATTATTATTAGACACACACCCTTACTCTTCAAAACCCCAGAACGGTTTATTTACTGCCCTGAGTGGGCATCCTATCGGTCTTTTACTAACCTCTTACACTACGACTGGAATCTTCAGATCCAGGGCTCACACGCTTTTTCCTTTTTTTGCGTAAGGCGCAGTCTTTTAGTGGGGCTGCTCGACATTGGAAAAAAGCTATTTTTGGGAATATGTCTCATTCAATCTCAACCTTAAAATAGGAGATACATAACATTTGAATGTGTATTGACACTAATCCGGATCCCCTGTTGGTATCCCGGGAGAACCACTTAAAATCACACCTTATACACTGTAAGACTTCAGAATACCAGTACTGGCGCAACAAGAATAAAAATAAGTGGCTTCTAGACAGGGACCATAATACTAAATTTTTCCATGCTTTTGTCATGCAACACCGGCGTAATAATTCGATTCCTGCTATTTTCAATCTGGCCACTGGATGCCACACTACTATCCATGATATTCAGGGTCAATTTCAACTCTTCTATGAAACCCTGTTTACTACTACTAACCCCCCTTGTCCTCCGTTTACAGATAATTTTGTCCAAGTTACATCTGCTGATGTTACTCGGTTACTGGAACCTATAATAGATGCATAAATTTGGCAAAACTTGTGTACTATGGGGAAGAATAAGAGTTCAGGTATAGATGGGTTGACCTGCGAGTTTTTCAAAAACCACTGGGATATTGTGGGACCCTCCGTCCTTAATTTAGTTAAACCTTTTTTCACCTCTAGTCGACTACTCCGAGCCCTAAATAAAACCGTCCTCATCTTTATCCCCAAAATTCCACAGCCTACTCAAGTTAAACACTTTCGTCCCATCAGTTTATGTAATGTTATTTATAAACTTATCTCTACGATCCTGGTAGCTCGCATGCCACCCATCCTTCAGTATCTTGTATCCCCTTATCAAAATGCTTTTATAGCCTCTCGTCATATTCAGGATAATATCCCGATCACACACGAGATTTTACATACCATGAGTAAATCTAAATCTACAAAAGGTAGTTCTGCCATTAAAATTGATCTAACTAAAGCATACGATCAAATGGAGTGGCCCTTTATCCAATGGGTTCTCCAAAACCATGGCTTTCCAGAGGTACGGATTGGATACCTAATGGAATGTATTTCTTCGACGTCGTTCACCACGCTCATTAATGGCCATATGGGATCCACTTTTTGTCCAACTCGAGGACTCCACCAAGGGGATCCCCTCTCTCTTTACTTTTTTATCTTGGCATTAGACGTCCTTCTATGATGCGTAGAGTTAGACTGTCTTTTAAAACATATAAAGCCTCTCCGAGCCTCTCGCAAGGTACCTCCTATTCCTAGGCTTGCTTTTGCTGACGACTGCTTTTTTTTACTCCAACCTACACCAGCATCAGTGGCTCACTTCCATAAAATTTTAACTATTTTTGGTTGTTTTTCGGGTCAGACCGTTAACAAGGACAAATCTGCAGTCACTTTTGACCCTTCTACACCACGCGCCGTTAAACAAGCTACTTTGCAACATCTGGGAATTCATGGATCTCATGGGCAGGATAAATACCTTGTCTTACCTCTTATTACAGGTCGAGTTACGCCAGATATTCTTTGAACTTACGGCAACTCTTGACCGACGTTTACATGTGTGGTATAATAATTACTTGTCTTATGCTGGTCGAACGACTTTAATTAATGCAGTATGTACTTCCCTTCCATCTTATTACATGTCTGCCTATCCGATTCCTCCTCATATTCTTACTATGTTATCCAAGAAATTTAAATCGTTTTTCTGTATTTCTTCCAAACTTTCTCATAAAACAACCACTGTCCCTTGGGATAAGATTACCCTTCCCAAACAATATGGTGGTTTGGGCATCAAAAATCTTACACTCTTTAAATAAAGCTGACATGATTAAAATACTTTGGTTACTTTTTACCGAGCCACACAACCTTTGGACTCAAATTATGAAACATAAATATTTTTTTCATACCAACTTATTGGAGTCTCATAGTAAGGCTACAGACTTGTGGCTTTGGAAAAATGTTTCAGTTTTAATCCCTTCCTTCGCCACTGGGATCAAATGGAGAATTGTATCCGGCTCTATTTCATTTGGCAATCATATTTGGCTCTGGCAGGATTTTTTCAATCATCTTTACCTGCATATTTCCCCGCATATTTTAGCAGCCCCCCTTCAGACGTTTATTTCTAATGGCCAATGGGATATACTGAGTTTAGCTCAATGGTTTTCGTTGGATGCTACACCAGATTCGTGCCCTGTATGTTCCCTCTCAAGAATAACCGGATGTTCCGTACTGGTGGCCTAGTTCTACTGGTCATTTTACTCTTAAATCGGCTTATCATTGGCTACAAATTCACCTATATGCCCTACACATTCTTGTGCTTCCTTGGAAATTTTTATGGAAAAGTACCTTACCCCCTAAGCTTTAGTTCTTCATGTGGTTTCTCATTCATAGGGCATTACCAACTGCAGACTTGCTTTTCATTACCATAAATTATCGACTCCTCTGTGCTCTCTTTGTGAGTTGGTTAACTGTAATACACATATTTACTATGACTGTCTTGCATTGTTCCAACCCTGACATTCGATGACTCTTTTGGACCTTAGTCCGACATCAATGTTTACTTCCCTATCCCACATGCAGTCTACAAATCGGGTTGTAGTTAATCAACTTCAACCATTTTTCCTTCTTTGGTTATTTTGGAGTATGCGTAATGAGGCCATCTTCTAATAGATACCCATAACTTTGTCATCTTTCAAGTCCAACTTATCTCAACACCTTTGTAGCTACTACTAGGCTCGTCAATTAATTCGGCCCAGTGTACCTCCCCCCTCTTTTAATTTTCCTATTGCTTAGTCCAAACCCGTGCCTACATTTTTCAAATGTAACACGGATGGAGCCAAATCACATCTTACCAGTCATGCTACGGGTGGCGGACTCATCCGCGATACTCAAGGAAAGTTTGAATGTGCTTTTACCCACCACATCGGCTTTGCATCATCAGTTCTAGCGGAGATTTGGGCCATTAAAATTGGGTTGGATCTTACTTTTGCTCAGGGTATTAGTTGCATTGAAGTGGAAACCGATTGTCAAGTTGTCTTTAATATGATTCACAGGAACCAATCCCAGAATCCAGACCACATGAATTTGATCCCGGCCATACGAGATGGCTTCCAGAGATTTCAACATGTTACCTTATGTTTATGTTTCAGGGAAGCTAATGCTTGTGCTGATGTTCTTGCTGCGCAATCGGTTTCATGGTTATTTAGCTCTACGATGTATGTTCAGAATCCGTGTTTTTTACTTGTAGCTTATCGTCGCGATCTGTATAATATTGCGGTGGTACGTTTTGCAGTTCATAACATTACTTTTAAGATTTCCATAGTTTAATTTAAGATTTTTTCTTTTGTAAAAAAAAACTTTTCTGCACTATCACATATCCCAATGAAAATAACAACATCCACATGTGACACCCCGCCTAATAAAATACCGGGTGATCAGTCCTATACCAAATTAAAATAGGAATCCCAGTTGGATCATCCTTAGCATCACTGTCGAAAACTTTTTAAAACTTACTAACCACCTAGTATTCCAAAAACTGGTGCCAATTTTAACTTTTTAAATTAAACCAAAACAGTACATGCGGAAATTAAAATATAAACCATTCACACAACTGAATGAAAATAAACTGAATCATAATTACACAACATGCCGAATAAATCATCGGCCACTAAAGAAATACTCCGAGTACAAATATTCAACACCTGAATAAATTAGACCTGAAAACTGTACCGAGAAGTCTGGGCGACAAGCCCTAAATAAAACTGAAACTGATACAAGATTCCTACTCTAGGAATGAATAAATGATGCGTCTAATCCAAACTCCTGCTAGCATCCACATATGCTGCAACTCCGTATCCCTGGAATAGAATATCAATCCTGGCGTCCCTGTGGCTGGACACCTAAAAGGTTTTAAAAATAGTTTTATAGCAAGGGCTAGAACCCAAAATATTTTGAAAATATTTAGCAAGTGAATTAACTGCAGTAATTTAAAATGCATGAATGCGCTTCATATTTAAGTTAGTGTCGCACTCCCTTGTGGACATTCTCGCCCCTCCACTATTGTGCACACCTACCGGTTACCTTAACCCCACCTAGTTGTACTACCCCGTCCAACTAGTCCTGGAATAACCTTCCCTTGCCATACTACTCTAACCCGAGTATGATGATTCTTTGAATTATAAACTATTTCACAACCAACTTAATTAATTCCCCATAAATAGTAACATATAACCGTATCACGAGTTATATAAAGTAAATACATCACCCACTGTATTATTTCCACAAATAATTAACTTAATTAATTTCCCATTAATTAACTGCATATAACTATAACCTGAGTTATATAAAGTAAATACATCACACACTGTATTATCATCTACATATAATATTTACTACCATATTATACGTACCTTTACTAACAACCATACATATATCATACGTATATCCATCCTTCCGTGTTTACCCTCACCGGATGATTCCCTCTAAAATGCTATCTCACTAGGTGTGCTCGCAAAACCTAGTTTCCCCAAGTTAGAATCGCTCACCAACTTGGACTAAAAATAACGAAGTGGAGACGGTCATATTCCTTCCCTGAAAGTGAGATAAATCTCTCACCCATATATACCGGACGCTATGACCTGGGGATATACTCGCCCTACTCCTCAAGCTAGGGGATTCACCCACATCGCGCAACCTCCCTTGATAGCATTAGAGTATATAAATTTAAATAAATATCTAATCACTGATATTTAGTATCACGCACAATAAATACACGTGTATATATATATATATATATATATACTATCACGATACCGTATATATATATATAATATAAACGCCGGCTTTACCGTGTACTCAAATCCCGTACACTGCCTGTAATTTCCCGAGTCTGTGGCCTGACTCAATGTAGTTAATTTTCTCACTTAATAACT
Organism: Sambucus nigra; assembly: GCA_949130495.1. Taxonomy (NCBI): domain Eukaryota; kingdom Viridiplantae; phylum Streptophyta; class Magnoliopsida; order Dipsacales; family Adoxaceae; genus Sambucus; species Sambucus nigra. Next base: position 38,946,937 of record OX422208.1, on the reverse strand, counting down.
TATCCCCTTCCCGAGTCTATGGTCCGACTCTAATATAATTAATTCACACCTTAATTAATATAATACTCTCCCTGAGTCTATGGTCTGACTCTCCTTAAATTAATTGACACACATTTTAATTTAATACCTCCCCGAGTCTATCGCCCGACTCTAATTAAATTAATTAACAAATTAATTAATCGACCCAAATTCCGAGTCTGTGGTCCGACTCTAATATAATTAATTACCACATTAATTAATAAGTACCCTTTACTAGTCTACAATCCGATCCTGATTTAACTAATTATCCCACCCATTAATTTAATCATACCCGAGTCTACAAACCGACTTTAATTAAATTAATTAACACCTTTATTAATTTAATCCTACCCGAGTCTACAATCCGACTCTTTTTAAATTAATTATCACTCTTATTAATTTAATAACTTGGTGTCACTCAACCATTGTCCCCGGACTCACTTACTTGGCCCGTAACTTGATATTTCCCGAGTCTATGTTCCGACTCCAAATTAATTACTCTCTCTCAATAATTAATTTAATACTTTGGTGTCACATTACCAACATACCCGGACTCACTCACTTGGTCCATTTTTACATCTCATAATTTCTTTCCCACATTTTTCGCCCACAATGTGTCGCACATTTATTTCCATAATTTCCCAATTATATTTACCTATAATTACCAACATACCCGGACTCACTCACTTTCTGTACCTCACTATTTTGGAGTAAAGTCTCTCAATTTTATCCATTAAATGCCTCACCTAAATTCATCATAGTCCCAATTACTTTTACCCATAATAGCTAGGAATATTTGTTTCACAATTATCTATCACAATAAATGTATGGAAATTTAACTTCTAAATTAATTTCCCCTTATATCTCACCCAGGCCGAACAGGGCAGAATTTACCACCATCGATCGATCGATCCCCCCGATCGATCGATCGACCCCTTCGTTACAGGTCTGCCTCCCCCTTGTTTTCCACCATTAACGAACCTCAAGGTTTCTAAACCAGAATTTAAACCTCTAATTACATCATCCCATCATCTACACATGGTTAATCCACATCCTATCCAATCATAGAGACCATTAAGACAATCAACTTCTCTAATTATCTCATAATTTTCGAAATGGGTCTTACACCATAAAACTTAGTTATCTGTTTTAAATTCCAAATTCCAGATTCAATATCCACTCTTTTATGTTCTGAAATTTTCGTTCAAATCATATATACATACTCAGATATCAATCACCCATCTAAATCTTACTTTGAATCTCATTCAAGTGTTTCAAAAATAAAACCCCAATTTGTACCCATTTACACCCAAAAACGGATTTTCATACACACATCACTATGATATGAATTGATTATCATGCTTATACGAATCAAAACAGTTAACCACTTGCCTCAAAGTGTTTGTAGTGTCTGATCCGTTGTTGCCGTCCCTCAATTTGGCTCCAATAACCTCCAATTTGCCTTTTGATTGTTTTCCCCCAAATCCCCTCTCAAACCCTAGGTTTGGTGTTGTGTTGGCTGCTGATTTCCTAATCTCCCATTAGGTTAAAAACCCTTAATCCCGTTTTTCACCAAATGGGCTTAATTAAAGTGGCCCAACTCACCCCGTGTGAGCCCGGCTATGCCCAAAAATACCCCGAGACCCAATTACTACCCCCGGGTACTCTTTTCTGACTATCTCGACCCATCCGGACTCAACCGCGCAGTCAGAATTGACATCCGAATTAATTTATAAAAATCCTTATCTCACACCCCAATAAGTCTATACCGACTCCCGGCTGGGATAAGTGCATACCCCGTCATTAATACCCGAAATGACGTAGTTAAATTATTACTATTCACTTAGTAAATAAATTTTCCCAAACATTAACCATTCACTTCCCGATTAATATTTAAATAAATATATTGTCATAATTAATTCAATTAAAATTACAACACACCAGTAATTAAAAATCCTGAATTAATTAATTATTAAATGCACAAAAATACGGGGTGTTACACCACAGTAGGTAACACATAAATAACCAAATGCCAATCTAAACCACTACTCCTATATAACTCCAATGACAAAAACTTTTTAACATAGGCTAAGAGGTCCCTTAGTTATGTTATATAATAGTCTCTATACAGTGTAATAGTAGATTTACATAACATACCAAAAGTATTATACAACGGTAACTTAAAAGAAGGGTGTGGCTATCCCCACACCCTTAAGTTCTTCCCCCACACCCTATCTATATATTAAACATACAAAGACCAAAATACCCTCTCCTCCTTTAAAATATAATATGATTTTAAAACGTAACATCATTTCAGATAAAATAAAATTTACACTTCAAGACAAAATATAATAATAATAATAATAAATTATTATTATTATTATTATTATTATTATTATTATTATTATTATTATTATTATTATTTCGATAATAGAGAGTAAACGAGGTGACTTATTAGCAGTCAAATTCAGAACAATTTGCTGGGCTTGTTAAGAATGACATTGGGGGTGGGTGTGGGGGTACGAGGGAGGGGGGGGGGGGTTAATGTTGTTAAATTCAACTCATGTTATTAGTTTCAATTTTATGAACTACTATAGTCAACAGGCAACACTGTGCTAATCTTTTTTTTCCTGAGAATGTGGGTGGATGGGTTTGTGACTTTTATTTGAAGATTTAGTTTTGCAGAGATTTGACACAGGTGAAAGTATAATATTTAGCAGGAAATATCATGAAAAATCTTAATTTAGCATGGGAAGCTAAATAATCATGCCATGCGAAAACTGAAAATGTATACTTGTTGATAAGATTACAATCATATATGATAAGTAAGAAATTAAAATAGGCTGATTGCAAAGCAAACATTCAGAATCCAAGCACGGCACGTGAATTTCACATATTGCCAGTTGAGTAAAGAAATAAGAAACATAACAAATGATCCATACCATAATCAACTATCAGCTCCTACACAACTGCATGAAAATGAACTACAATGTCCATACCAAGCCTCTTGGCCCGGTGGTATAAGGCTGCCACTGGAACAGTCTTGGGGGTGGATTGGGTTTGGTCCCGAGTTCGATTCCCCGCACTGTCAAAATAATGCTTGGCCAGCGGACGTCATGAATCGCGAATGGGTATTAGTCGAGGTGCGCGTAAGCTGGTCCGGACACCTCATGGTATGCTACCAAAAAAAAATTATAATATATACAAGTAAACGAACACCATTATCTCTTAATTCTTTAAATGAACAATGAATCTCAACTCCACAATAGAATGAAATATACCAATAGCATACAACTCTATGTTTTACATTTGGATTTAGGCAATTTAACATACAAATCTAACTCTCCAACAGTTGAAGTCCTCTTTTTGTGAGTGATTGCCTAAACAATGAATCTCCACTCCGTTTTTTCCATTTTTGCCGATTTTTCGATTTTTCCGAATTTGGATTTTTTTTTATTCTTCAAAAAAATCGAATCGAAAATCGGAATAGTTATTTTATTTTCGAAAAATCAAATTTTTTTCCAAAAAAGGCATTTTTCAATCCGATCCGGCCGAAACACAGGCCTATTAGCTATGAATGCTCAAATATTGACTCGTGACAAATGTTGCTATAATACAAAAAGTGCCTACTGACTTTTCTGCACTATCACATATCCCAATGAAAATAACAGCATCCACAACAGGTTATCACACATAAATAGCCAAATTCCAATCTAAACTACTACTCCTATATAACGCCAATGACAATAACTTTTTAACATTAGGCTAAGAGGTCCCTTAGTTATGTTAAATTATATATAATAGTCTTTATACAGTGTCACAGTAGATTTATATAACATACCAAAACTATTATACAACTGTAACTTAAAGATATGTATAACAAAGCTATGTATAACTTAACAATAGTGTTATATAATATACCAATAAGTCTTATATAAATAGAGCTAATATATAACATAGCCAACATTATAATATATAACAGGGATCTCGTCCATAAAAACAAACAGTAGGGACTAATTCCAATATCGAAAAAATAGTTGGAGTAAATTAAGTTTTACTCCCAAATGAGGGGCTAAAGCATACTTTTCTATTATTTTTTTAACTAGGATAGGTCGCCTTTATCATCATTTAATTTTTTATTTTTTATTTTTAAAGATTTTAGAGGAAAAGGATTTATGACACTTCTTGTAATAAACTTTTGCTCATGATTTTATCAAGGACCATATGACTGTTGCCAAAGAAGTAAGAATATGACTCGTGATTTGGAAAGTGGAGTGTTTTGTGGTCCGACAGTACCGAATTGTATAATTACATGATATCAGCATTACCTAGTAGATGGTCAGTAGACCTGGCAAAATGAGACACGGTATGATAACACGATACGAATCGATACAAAGCTATAAGTTAATGGGTGGATCCTTGATGAATTTGGGTCATATTAGTGCCAAACCGATACGACACGATAATTAACGGATTGGGTTAGTGTGTTGACCTCCTTCACCCGTTAACACCCGATAAAACCCGTTATGAATAATTAATTTAAATAAATAAGATATACTTTTGGAACTTATAAATAATTTATATAGCATAATGTTAATTTAATCATAATGAATTTTACTAAATGAGAGATTTAGTAATGTCAATGAATTAATGGGTCTACTTCGGTTAAAAAAATGAGATAATATGTCAATTTGTATACAATTCAATATAATTCATTGTTTTTATGGGTATTAACGAGTGAACACAACACGACTCGTTAACATAATGGGTCGGGTTTGGATATAATTTTTTCACATGATAAAAAAATCACTCGTTTATACACTAACCCAATAAGATTCAAACATGATAAAAAATTACACGAACACGACTTGATAGGCCCATCGACATGTCTAATGGTTAGCGTGAAGGTTAGGAGTTGGAATCCTCCTGGCTCCACCCATAATGTGTCCTCGTGCAAAGTAAACATAGGATTAGTCAGATGCTCTGACAGGAGGCTTGGATACTCCAATATATTAAGAAAAAAACCCGGAGGGAGCCTGTTTAAAGTTTTATGATTATTTTATTCACGTTTCGATTTAGAATTTTAGCTCATGAATTTGATTATTTGGACTTCGGGAAATTTTTTTGAAAGCTTTACTATGATTTAGGTGTAATAACCCTCGCTTATGAGACCGTATTTTATAATAATTACTTAGTATAGTAATTAGAGACCAGTGTTGGGTTATGATTTGAATGATTAATTCAATGTAGAAAAGTTGATATTTATTATGAGGTTGCATACATATCATAATTATGGGAAAATATTGCTATGTCATGCTTATTGATATCATCTGTATTTAAAATGATATTTGGCTTAATTATGGGACCGGAACCTAAATTGAATTTTAAAATGTCCAAATGATAATTTGGAGGTTGCAGTTGATTCCGGAATGTGCGAAATAGTCAAATAATGTACCATATTGTATTTTGTAGTTTTGGGCATTTTTGACTGGTTGTGCCTTAATTATGCTATTGCGTATTATTTTATCGCACTTTTGGTTAATTAAGTGGGGCATTTACCTTAAGTCACGACTTAAGCCTTTTTAGTCTTCTAATTACCCTAAAATCCCTTCCTAAACCTAAGAGAGTAAGAGAAGAGTAGAGAGAAAGCTTTGGAGATTGAGAGAGAGCTTGCTACTACACCAAGGAATCTGCATATTTGCTGAATCAAGGCAAGTTTTTACTTGCTATTTGTGTCTTGAGATAGATGATTGGTTGTGATAATGGTGTATTGATTTTAGTTTAGTAAACCTAGGGTTTTCTTATGTATATTTTGGGTTTTGATTCACTCTAAGTTGATTCATGAGGTTTTAAGATGATCAATAGCATCTTTGATGTTCTTATAGTGTTGGTATATGAGTTTGGTTTGGAGAAAATTGAGTTGGGGTAGAAAATGGAGTCCAAGACTCCATAGCCAATTCTTGGCAAAATCGCAGGCCCGAATCGATTCGGTCCCCTGGGCGAATTGATTCGGCTAGGGCCAGTGCTCAGGTCGTGTTGACCGAATCGATTCGGAATTGGTCCGAATCGATTCGGCAGTTATGCAGAAACCCAGATTTTCAGTCCGAATCGATTCGGCCCTCTGAACGAATCGATTCGGCTATTATGCAGAATCTCAAACTTTCTGGCCGAATCGATTCGGCCAAGGGGGCGAATCAATTCGGTAGCCCTGAACTTTTTCAAATTTTTTTTCATTTTTAACCCCTTTCCTTTAGGACTATTGATTAGGGACCTTCTTAAATGAAGTAAACATAGGGTTTAGAGTACTAGTTGAGTTGGGTCGACACCCTAGACTCGAAAGGGTTCATCTAGGGTTCTTTCAAGGGGGAATTTAAGGTGATGTTTAGGCATCACTTTTGTCTTGTAGTTTTATATCGGTCTAGAATGTATTAAGGTCAATTTTGGAGACTTTAGAATTCGACTTGAGTTACATTTTGACTTGATGGTTTATATTAAAGCCAACGGAGGCTTTGGGGGATAACTTTGGAGTCTAAAATTCCTTTTGAGGATGCTATGTCGGTACCACTTATACTTAGTCCCGAATTAGCGTATACATTCAATTAAAATGAGACATTGTAAGGTAAATGATAATTTACTAATCATGTAATGGGAATTAATAAAATGGATGTTACACACCTCTCTAAATACCATCTTAAGGGAAGTCCGCACGATAGGTGAAGCCCCCTGGCTAATGAATGCAGGGTGGATATAGTCCTAGGCCATGGGAGCGCTTATGGTTGTATATTTTCTGCGATGGGTAGGAAGATTCCGGGTGTGGTCTTGGCTACCACGCAGGCTCATGGCCGCTTCCCGACGCTTTCGATAGGATCCCAGGTTATCTTATGTTAGGCCCTGGAAGATGATGGTTATTTAGGGACGCGCACAGTGGGGAAACCCGAACGGGCGGTCTTAGAAGCGTTATATTTATATTTATGACTATTCTAATTATCGAGTTGGACTCGATGGTACATTAATGCCCTAAAGAACAAAATTATGCCGCAAAGAGCATGTTATTGAGATTAGTGCCATATAGAGCACATGATGACAATTATATTCCTGATAAGGAATGGAAAATGAATATTTAAATTGAAATATGATTAAAGATGATAAAGGCTTATAAGCACTTTTAATTCTGTTTAATTATGAATCTCACTCTATGTAGTCCTTCACCAGTTTCAGTTCCTTATATGCTGTTAACATGCTAGACTATCATCCAAGCTTAATTGTGCATCATTATCATACTTGTCATTTATCTATTGATCACATATACCCAGCCCTGACCGGTTTTCTTTTCTTGTGGTATCTCTATATGTATATGATCCGTTTAGGTGTTCCGTCGCACGGTCGCCAGTAATGACATTTCCCTTCCGCATGTTTTGAGGAGCCGTGACACTGTGCGGGTTTCACGGGATTTTGCGTAGACGCCTCTGTTTATGTTTCTAGTTATGTTCGGTTCATTCGGGCTTGTTGCCCAAACAGTTGTAATTGTATAATGAATTTATTATGTAACACTTGGTACTATATGCATGTTGTATGGATGGTTTTGACCGACGTTTTATTCGGTCCTTTGTATCTTTCGGGATTTCTTATATGCGCTTGTGGGGGTTTCCACCCTCTATTTCTATTATGGGTTGTTGAAAATGTTTTCTTTTTATTTCAAATCAAAGTTTTTGATAACCCATTTTCTGGAATATAGAGTGGTTATTCCTTATACTTTGTATATTGTCGTGATGCTGAGGATGATATTATCCATGATTTCCTATTTTATCGGGGTATAGGGCTGGCCACCCTTTATTTCGGATAGCAGGTTGTCACAGATGGTATCAGAGCATCTGGTTCTAGAGTCTTTAGGATCTATGCGGACTTGTCACGTTCTACCGTAGCGTTCTTTGATATAGGACTTAATGTTAGGATTGTTTTGCTGCCTATGTATGCGATCTTCTGCTAAATAGATTGTCTTATACTATGTTTTAACTCTATCTCGTCTTTATCTCAGATGCCGCCGAAGAGAGGACGTTCCGCTAGACGTAATAAGGTTGTTGAGGATGAGTTTGGTCCTCCACCGCAGCAGGGGAATATCAGTGCCGCTGAAGTGGCAAATATTGTGGCCCAAGCTGTCAACGCCGCGATGACTGCAGTGGCCCAACAAATGCCACAAGCCCAAGTTAGGGGACAAGAAGCACAAGTTCCCACGGGACCTTCTCAGTGGGAACGGGTGAGGGAATCTTTCCTTAAGGGGCATCCCCCGGAATTCGAGGGGGGTTCGGATGTTATCAAGGCGAACCAGTGGAAGAGAGATATGCAGCGCCATCTTAGGATGGTGGAATGTAGTGAGGAGAAGAAGCAGATTCTCGTTACTTTCAAGCTGGTAGGACCGGCCTTACATTGGTGGGAGTCAATGACGACACCCGAGCAAAGGGATACTATGTCCATTACAAATTTTTGGGCTTTATTTGATGGGAAGTATTTCCCTCCCGCAGTTCAGAGGGAAATACAGAGGAAGCTGCAGGATTTGGTTCAAGGGGAGAGGTCAGTTGCTGAGTATGAGGAAGAGTTTACCCGGTTAGCCAGTTTTATACCGGATGAGGTAAATCCAGAATCGAAGAGGATCTCCAAGTTTGTGGGAGGTTTACATTGGCGAATAAAACAACATTTGCTGGGAAATCCATCTCTGGTGACTTTTGGTGATGTGATGAATGTCGTTTTGCTTCACTGTCAGGAGCACAGATTGTTTCTGCTAAACAAGAAGAAGGTTGTTACTGTGGGACAAGCGGGGAGGCAGGGAGGTGTTGGGAGCGGAGGGGGAACATCTTCTTTGTCCCAATCCTCGGGGAACAAGCAGGTTGAGAGGGATCCTCAGCAGGGGGATTCGTCCAAGCGTCAACGTTTCGGTGGGTTTAATGCTGGCGGTAATAATAACAGGCAAGGTCAAGGTGGTCAGCAACCACAGGGAGGTAGAGGTGGAAATGGTGGTAGGGGCCAACAGGGCCGAGGTGCGGGACAATTTCGAAATAACCAAGGTAGAAATCAGGATATTACGGCAATCAAATGTTTTCAGTGTGGGGAGCTGGGCCACTATAAAAGGGCGTGTCCTCAGTTGGTTGGAGGGCATCTTCCTCGGGCCCCACAACAGCCGTATGTACAGTTTCCGCCCCAAGCGCCTAATCCGGTTGCTCCTCCTCAACAGGGGCAATTGCAGTACGGAAGGGTTTACCATATTCAGGAGGCTTTGTTTCCTCCAGCTCCTCCGGCACCACCGGCGATCGAGGGTAAGTTTCTCATTCAGGGGCACATGGGTCGAATTCTATTTGATACGGGTGCTACACACTCCTTTATTTCTAGAAGTTTTGCTCAGACTACAGGTTTGATAAAATCTGCTGAAAGTACCTTCACTAGCGTTGAATCCTCTATGGGCGATGGTTCATTGATTTTCTTCGTATGTAAAAATGTAGTAATTAATCTTGGTGACTTGTGTTTTGATGCCGATTTGCTCGTCCTTGATATGGTCGGGTACGATGTAATTTTGGGCATGGATTGGCTAGTGAAGTACCGTGCTATAGTGAATTGTTACGGGAAGAGTATAGTTTTTGCGGTTCCTGGACAAGAGATGTTCCTGGTAGTTATGCCTTGTGTGGAAGGAAGCACGGGTGCCTATTTATATTGTATTGCGAAAGATGCATCTAGAGATGTCGTGGTTCCCCTAGATTCTCTTCCCATCGTTCGGGACTTTGAAGATATTTTTCGGGAGATACCCGGATTACCTCCAAGTCGAGAAATAGAGTTTGTGATTGACTTAATGCCGGGAACTCGACCGATCGCAAAAGATCCTTATCGAATGGCTCCTGTGGAGATGAGGGAGCTGAGAGATCAGATTCAGAAGCTACTGGAGCAGGGCTTTATTAGGCGTAGTACCTCACCGTGGGGCGCTCCGGTGTTGTTTGTGAAGAAGAGAGACGGCTCTCTCCGGTTATGCGTGGACTATAGAGAGTTGAATAAAGTCACCATCCGGAATAAATACCCTTTACCTCGCATCGACGACTTGTTTGATCAACTTAGGGGAGCTTCCTACTTCTCCAAGATCGACTTGCGGACAGGGTATCACCAATTGAGGATACGAGAGCAAGATGTATCCAAGACGGCCTTTCTGACCCGTTATGGATCTTATGAGTTCTTGGTTATGCCCTTTGGGCTAACCAATGCCCCTGCAGTGTTTATGGACCTTATGAATAGGGTATTCCGGGATTTCCTTGACCAGTTTGTCATTGTATTTATTGATGACATCCTAGTTTATTCTCAGACGGAGTCGGATCACGCTGCTCACTTGCGGTTGGTCCTGCAGAGACTGAGGGATCATCAATTGTATGCAAAGTTTGAGAAGTGTGGCTTCTGGTTGAAGGAAGTTCAATTTTTGGGGCATGTGGTGTCATCCCAAGGCGTGTCTGTGGATCCGAGTAAGGTGATCGCGGTGAAGGAGTGAGGTCAGCCCACAATGCCCACTGAAGTTCGTAGTTTTCTGGGCTTGGCAGGTTATTACCATCGATTCATTAAGGGCTTTTCTAAGGTTGCTAGCCCATTGACGAATTTGACCCGGAAAGGAGTAAGATTTGTTTGGGACAGTTCATGTCAAGCGGCTTTCGATGAACTCAAGGATAGACTGACTTCAGCTCCAGTCCTGGCATTGCCAAAGCCGGGGTTGGAATATCTCGTCTTCACCGATGCATCTCTTCTGGGGTTAGGAGGTGTTCTTCAACAAGAGAGGCAACCCATTGCATACGCTTCTCGTAAGTTGAAGCCTCACGAGAGGAACTATCCGGTACATGACTTGGAATTCGCCGCCGTTGTATTTGCCTTGAAGATATGGAGGCATTACCTCTTGGGGGAAAAGTTTAGTCTTTTCACCGACCACAAATCGCTGCAGTACTTATTCTCCCAAAAGGATTTGAACATGCGCAAGCGCCGTTGGTTGGAGTTTGTGAAAGACTACCAATTTGATATTCATTACCACCCCGGGAAGGCGAATGTGGTAGCAGATGCCTTGAGTAGAAAGCCTGATGGAGACTTAGTTGAGGTATGGAAAGCTAAGTGGAAAGAACTCATCCTGGAGGATGCCGGAGTGAGAGCATTCCTTTTAGTGATGACGGTTACTCCCACGATTATAGCAAGGATTGTGGAAGCTCAGAAAGGAGATAAAGTTTGTCAAGATCATACACGCCAGTTGTTGTCTGAGGGAGCGGAGTCGTACTCAATAGGCTCTGAGGGTGGACTACGCTTCCATGGAAGACTTGTGGTTCCCGATGATGGGGATTTGAGACGTGCAGTGATGGCAGAATCCCACGGGTCGAAGTTCACGGTGCATCCAGGCGGGGACAAGATGTACCAAGATATGCGTCGTTTGTATTGGTGGGCGGGTATGAAGAGGGATATCTCAGAATTTGTGTCTCAATGCACTACTTGTCAGTTGGTTAAGATTGACCACCAGCGGCCGACGGGTTTGTTACAACTGCTCGAGATTCCCGTGTGGAAATGGGAGAGCATTTCGATGGACTTTGTTACGGGCTTGCCTAGATCGCAAAAGGGTCATGACTCAATTTGGGTGATTGTCGACCGTTTGACTAAGTCGTCACACTTCTTACCTGTGCGCACCGATTATGATACCACTCGTTATGCCAGTTGTTCATTGAGGAGATCGTCAGACTCCACAGGGGTACCTTTGAATATTGTCTCCGACCGAGATAAAATATTCGTGTCCCACTTTTGGCAGAGTTTCCAGGGAGCTATGGGGGACTGAATTGAAGTTAAGCTCTTCCTATCATCCTCAAACAGACGGTCAGACCGAAAGGGTTAAACCAGATGTTGGAGGATATGCTTCGTATGTGCATACTTGACTTTAAAGGCGGTTGGGAACAATACCTTCCATTGGTTGAGTTTGCTTATAATAACTCATACCAAATTTACTATCGGAATGGCACCTTATGAAGCTCTGTATGGCAGGCCTTGTAGATCACCCGCTTGTTGGTTGGAAGTGGGTGATAATAAGTTCCTTGGACCTCAAATGATCCAAGATACTTCTTCGAAAATTGAGCTTATTCGAAACCGCATACGGATAGCCCAAGATCGTCAAAAGAGTTATGACGATGCGGGTAGGAGACATATGGAATTGGAAGTTGGAGACCAAGTGTTAGTGCGAGTGTCCCCAATGAAGGAGTATTAAACGTTTTGGGAAGAAAGGAAAGCTTGCACCCCGCTTTGTTGGACCTTTCCCGGTGATTGCAAAGGTTGGTCCCATAGCATACCAACTTGCCTTGCCGGAACCTTTACAACAAATCCATTATGTTTTTCACGTCTCTTCTTTGAAGAAGTACAGAAGGTGTGAAGTTGCCCTTTGGCACATTCCTTTCGAAGATATCGATTTGCAGCCCGATGTTTCTTACGAAGAATAACCGGTTGCTATCCTTGAGTTTGGGGAGGCGAAAGTTGAGATCTCGTGTGGTGCCCCTAGTGAGAGTTCATTGGAGTCATCATCATGCAGCGAATCAACTTGGGAACGCGAGGATGAGATGCGAGAGAAATATCCACATCTTTTCTCATGAGGTACGCCTGAATTTTGGGGGCAAAATTCCCTCATAAGGGGGGGAGTATGTAATAACCCTCGCTTATGAGACCGTATTTTATAATAATTACTTAGTATAGTAATTAGAGACCAGTGTTGGGTTATGATTTGAATGATTAACTCAATGTAGAAAAGTTGATATTTATTATGAGGTTGCATACATATCATAATTATGGGAAAATATTGCTATGTCATGCTTATTGATATCATCTGTATTTAAAATGATATTTGGCTTAATTATGGGACCGGAACCTAAATTGAATTTTAAAATGTCCAAATGATAATTTGGAGGTTGCAGTTGATTCCGGAATGTGCGAAATAGTCAAATAATGTACCATATTGTATTTTGTAGTTTTGGGCATTTTTGACTGGTTGTGCCTTAATTATGCTATTGTGTATTATTTTATCGCACTTTTGGTTAATTAAGTGGGGCATTTACCTTAAGTCACGACTTAAGCCTTTTTAGTCTTCTAATTACCCTAAAATCCCTTCCTAAACCTAAGAGAGTAAGAGAAGAGTAGAGAGAAAGCTTTGGAGATTGAGAGAGAGCTTGCTACTACACCAAGGAATCTACATATTTGCTGAATCATGGCAAGTTTTTACTTGCTATTTGTGTCTTGAGATAGATGATTGGTTGTGATAATGGTGTATTGATTTTAGTTTAGTAAACCTAGGGTTTTCTTATGTATATTTTGGGTTTTGATTCACTCTAAGTTGATTCATGAGGTTTTAAGATGATCAATAGCATCTTTGATGTTCTTATAGTGTTGGTATATGAGTTTGGTTTGGAGAAAATTGAGTTGGGGTAGAAAATGGAGTCCAAGACTCCATAGCCAACTCTTGGCAAAATCGCAGGCCCGAATCGATTCGGCTAGGGCCAGTGCTCAGGTCGTGTTGACCGAATCGATTCGGAATTGGTCCGAATCGATTCGACAGTTATGCAGAAACCCAGAATTTCAGTCCGAATCGATTCAGCCCTCTGAGCGAATCGATTCGGCTATTATGCAGAATCTCAAACTTTCTGGCCGAATCGATTCGGCCAAGGGGGCGAATCGATTCGGTAGCCCTGCACTTTTTCAAATTTTTTTTTCATTTTTAACCCCTTTCCTTTAGGACTATTGATTAGGGACCTTCTTAAATGAAGTAAACATAGGGTTTAGAGTACTAGTTGAGTTGGGTCGACACCCTAGACTCGAAAGGGTTCATCTAGGGTTCTTTCAAGGGGGAATTTAAGGTGATGTTTAGGCATCACTTTTGTCTTGTAGTTTTATATCGGTCTAGAATGTATTAAGGTCAATTTTGGAGACTTTAGAATTCGACTTGAGTTACATTTTGACTTGATGGTTTATATTAAAGCCAACGGAGGCTTTGGGGGATAACTTTGGAGTCTAAAATTCCTTTTGAGGATGCTATGTCGGTACCACTTATACTTAGTCCCGAATTAGCGTATACATTCAACTAAAATGAGACATTGTAAGGTAAATGATAATTTACTAATCATGTAATGGGAATTAATAAAATGGATGTTACACACCTCTCTAAATACCATCTTAAGGGAAGTCCGCACGATAGGTGAAGCCCCCTGGCTAATGAATGTAGGGTGGATATAGTCCTAGGCCATGGGAGCGCTTATGGTTGTATATTTTCTGCGATGGGTAGGAAGATTCCGGGTGTGTTCTTGGCTACCACGCAGGCTCATGGCCGCTTCCCGACGCTTTCGATAGGATCCCAGGTTGTCTTATGTTAGGCCCTGGAAGATGATGGTTATTTAGGGACGCGCACAGTGGGGAAACCCGGACGGGCGGTCTTAGAAGCGTTATATTTATATTTATGACTATTTTAATTATCGAGTTGGACTCGATGGTACATTAATGCCCTAAAGAGCAAAATTATGCCGCAAAGAGCATGTTATTGAGATTAGTGCCATATAGAGCACATGATGACAATTATATTCCTGATAAGGAATGGAAAATGAATATTTAAATTGAAATATGATTAAAAATGATAAAGGCTCATAAGCACTTTTAATTCTGTTTTATTATGAATCTCACTCTATGTAGTCCTTCACCAGTTTCAGTTCCTTATATGCTGTTAACATGCTAGACTATCATCCATGCTTAATTGTGCATCATTATCATACTTGTCATTTATCTATTGATCACATATACCCGACCCTGACCGGTTTTCTTTTCTTGTGGTATCTCTATATGTATATGATCCGTTCAGGTGTTCCGCCGCACGGTCGCCAGTAATGACATTTCCCTTCCGCATGTTTTGAGGAGCCGTGACACTGTGCGGGTTTCACGGGATTTTGTGTAGACGCCTCTGTTTATGTTTCTAGTTATGTTCGGTTCATTCGGGCTTGTTGCCCAAACAGTTGTAATTGTATAATGAATTTATTATGTAACACTTGGTACTATATGCATGTTGTATGGATGGTTTTGACCGACGTTTTATTCGGTCCTTTGTATCTTTCGGGATTTCTTATATGCGCTTGTGGGGGTTTCCACCCTCTATTTCTATTATGGGTTGTTGAAAATGTTTTCTTTTTATTTCAAATCAAAGTTTTTGATAACCCGTTTTCTGGAATATAGAGTGGTTATTCCTTATACTTTGTATATTGTCGTGATGCTGAGGATGATATTATCCATGATTTCCTATTTTATCGGGGTATAGGGCTGGCCACCCTTTATTTCGGATAGCGGGTTGTCACATTAGGTTGCAAATGAAAAGCAGTTCTAATTTTTTTGTTAAATTTTGGACTTTTCTTTAGGCGATAATGAAATAGAAACTCCGAATAAGACTCTTTTAACTAGAATATATTTGCTTCCGTATATTCTTCTTTTGAATCCATATAAGCCATCAAATTATATTGATATGTTGGAGTCTATCATGTTCAAAGGTTCATGAAATTAGGTTTTATGTTTTAGTTGAATTTCATTTCTTTTATTAATTTTCTTAATATTTTGTTTTGAAATTTTAAAATATGATACGAGCCAATAACATTGTGGTTATTGCTCTTGAAAGATTCCATCTGGTACCTACTTTCCAGCATAAATGGTATTAGATGTGGCCTTTTTTCTCTTGAATATTCTGAATTTTTTGATGGATCACAATTGTAAAATGTTAGCATCACATCGACAAGGGAAGTGGTGGGTAATTATTCAATTTTATATGTTGTCAGTCAAGGAACTTTTGAAATCTGCATTAGAGAATGGAGATGTTATCAAGAATGTTACGAGGAGTGATATATGTGATACCCCGCCCAATTAAATAACGGGCGATCATCTTTATTAAATTAAAACAAAATATTTGGTTGGTTCATTCTTAGCATCACTGTCGAAAAACATTTAATACTATTAATCACCTAATAGTTAGTTAAGCAAGTGTCATAAATATTATGACTCCAACTAAAATATTACCGATTCAACCATAATTAATCCCAATAATAAAATAACTGAATCATTTACCATACACATAAATAAAATAAAGCTGGATAGTAACTAACAGTTGAATTAATTAAGACTGGAATAAACGTTCCAGTTCAAAGTCTCAAAACTAGTAAACCATAATAATACTCAATCCAACCGAAATGAAATACGAAAGTAAACCGAGTACAATCTCTCTGATGAAGTAAAACTGAGGATGTGCGACACATGCCCTAACTGAAATGCCTAAAGTTACTGAGTCAAACGAGGGTGGAGGCGTCTAAGCATGAGGACCTGCAACTCCCACAACCGCTACGACACGTCAACCTACCAAATCATCTAAGCCCGGTGTCCTTATGGCTGGACACCTGATATAAATCGTATAAGAGAGAAGAGAAAAATGTAAGAGACGGGTCAGAACCCGAGTTTTAAAAATATTTTGTTTAACAAGTATTTACAATTTGCAATAAAGCAAGTATATTATGTGCATGTTAGCCTTTTGAACTCTCATATGAAATTCTCATATCTCATCTATTAAGCACGCCTAACATACATCCAGTCCCATCTAGTTATCCGAACTCCATCTAACTAGATTCTAGACTTATACAGCTAACTATATCTCATAGTATTAACTCGTACTTACCAACACTTACATTAAATGTTTCTACATTTATTATCTCGATTAAGTGTTATCACACTAAAGTTAAGTATCCATAACTTAAGTTATTTAAGATCCTATTATCTCAATAGTCTACAATTATCACACTGTAGATATAACATAAGTATACATATATATATCCATCACTATTATATATATATATATATATATTAATACAACAACCTAAGGATACACCTGTAGTGAAATGCATACTCTGCTATCATGCCCATGTACATCTCGTACTCAAACAAGGACAATCGGTTCGAAAGTCTGCCACAAGCCATAAACAAATCACACACATTGGAGGCGAACATAGTTCCAAGCCTATGGGATACATACATACCTACGCACCCATATGACCGTTAACACTGTAGGGGAGTCCACACCAAAGAATGATTAACTTAGTTAATCTGTTGATTGACAGATGAAGAAAGAGGATGAAGGTCACTCAAACAAGTTACCTCGAAGATCCTACACATTAGTGTCCCGAAGGACCTACCTCGAAGATTCTCCCACCAACCTGGTTCGAAAGATCCCACTCGTAGATCAAAGTAACTTGAATGACGATAGTTTATAATAAGAAATATAATAAATTGTATCATGTACTTTATCTTATGTCATATGTTGAGCGAGGTTGTTTGGTACGCATGAGGGACCATGCTTGGAAGGGCATGGGAGAGCTAACATGCTCTATTGAACAACCTCCTCTTGGGAACCTCATAGGGACATGGTTTGGAGGATTGAGAGCATGACAACGTTGGTAATACAATTACCAATTGACACACTTGGGCAAAACTTCACTTAGTACATATGGTAGCTCGAGCCACTACAACCGAGCTACCTCAACTCCTACTTGTTCAAGGGAACCTCCTCGAGGTACCTCAATCTTGCAGCCTTGGTCTTAAGATAGTTCTTAATCAACAAACATAAAACTAAACACTCGAGCTACCTGCCAGTCGAGCAACCTTGAAGAAGACGCCATCCCGCTTGACTGATGTGACCATGTACCCAATAGAGCCACTGTTTACCCACTTTTTGACGTCATAACGTCTGATATTTAGGGACTTAAAGTTATGGCACTCAAGTGGGTTTATCCGTAGGATGACAGGTATAGTTCACCAAACCTGACCCTTTAGACATTATAAGGTAGGTCCCAAGATGCCATGCCATTAATGCCCATTATACCTCAAACCAATGAAACAGTTTCCCGCCAAATTATGAGATCCCATGCTTTTGATGCAATATCTTTTGCATTAATGGGAGGTACTTATGCATTTAATGGGATAGATCATATTGAACACATGGAAGTTTACTCGGGTAACTTACCCTTCATATAAATACACCAGATGAACAGTTTAAGGGGGAGAGCATTCTGAGCCTAGAATTGTTGCCCAACTTCCTCCATACACGAGAGATATTATAAGAACATTATTTCCCACACCCATTGAATACCCATATCATTGAGCATTAACTGAACTTGAAGTTCCTGCCTTGTCTTTATGGCGCCTAGAGTGGTTGTTCTTTCTCCCTCCGACCAAGCTATAAGTTGGTCCCATCTATTTATTATTGCCATTGTGTATTTATTCTACCAACATAATCATTTAATACAAGTCTGAATATTGAATCCCTTTACCTCTTATTCACCTGTGTTCATTGTCAACATTTAATATTACATGGTGTTGATCCCGATCTTGATAAGGGGTTACGCCTCACTTAATACTAACTGTATTCCAAGAACCCACATCTTACATTTGGCGACTCCGCTGGGGAGGTATTCTCTTTTGAGAAGAAGCCAAAGGATGAAACCACCAGAATCATTAACTTTAACGCCATACAGTGTGAAGAGGAGGAGAACCTCTACATGCTATCTGAGGGAGTGAGAATAGCACGGACGACGCCTAGCGCGTCCAATGCTAGTGTGAAGGAAACGATGGGAGCACAAATGGGAATAATTTTGATATAAATGAAGGGAAACATGGGTTTGTTTACAAAGTTCATCAAGACTCCAGCAGCCCAGGTGAAGTTGGGAATCCCTATGGGGGGAACTCCTTCATTACACGACCAGCGAAAATACCTGCCCCCACTGTTATGGGAGGTGTTACCACGCTCGATTTTAACGGCACTCTCCCTACTGCTTAGCCAAATTTTGGCAGTGTACCTCCTACCATGGTTCCACTAATGACAACTGGACCAACACCGCAATATAGGGAAATGACTTCGGTGACTCATGCTACGATGGGTGGTATGAGAAAATACACCACCCGCTCCGATGATTCCGGCAGTAGTAATAGTGCAGCCAACTAGCACATCACCGACTAGCTTAGAAGAAATGAAGAAGGAGCTACTGAAGTTCAAAGCAGTGTCCAAAGAGGGAGATAGTTCTTCGGTGTATGATGACTTCCATACTCTATACCCAGAGGCATACAAAAATGAACCCTACCCAGTGGGGTATGTTCTGCCAATATTCGAGAACTACAAAGAGAAAGGTGCAAAACTAAAGGAGAATGTGAAGAGATTTGTTGAAAGTCTTAGGGCCCAATGTAATGATAAAAAGTTGAGGTTGAGGGAATTTTCAAAGTCCTTAACAGAGAAAGCATATACGCTCTCTGTACGTAAGGGAAGAAACACAAGAGGATAAACTTTTGTAAGTTTACGCAAAGGGTTTGTTGCTTGAGTATATCTGCCATTTAATTAATGAAACATGAGAGGGTACATTCGCATCGTTCTTGAAAGCAGCGAGGAACATTGCCTTGGTGGTTATGCCGGTACTATCCCCGCCTACTTTGTCAAGCTTGCTACTAAGGCCAGCTGTTGCCTCGGGGAGGGGAGTACCCTCGAGGATCAATTACGGAGATGATGGGGCTAAGGAGAAAAGAAGTGGCGGCCAAGGAGGCAGAAGGGGGAAAGGCAACAAGAGAAGATTCAAAGGCTAGGAAGACCCCCCTGAGCTACCTTGCACGGCAGAACAAGCTTTGAACCTGTATAATCTTATGGTTCGAGACAAGGTTTGCAGGCCAATCAACGTTAACACGGTGCAACTCTCGCGAGAGGACAGGGAGAAACCTCACTATTATGCACTTCACAATAGGGTGAACCATCCTACCAAAGTGTGTTTTTCACTAAGGATATTGATTGACCATCACGTGAAGAATGGGGACATCGAGTTTCCACAAACTAATGTGACCAATAACCCCTTACCACCACATGGAGACCATATGGCTAGTGATGTTGATGAAGAGGCTGAACGATTGATGAGAGAGTAGTGGTTCAAAAAGGGTAACTTCGAAGAATCTATGGAGGAATTCACCTTTGAGTTAACTCAACTCCATTTAGACGATGAGGCATAAGAAGTAGACGAATAAGGGAAAAACGTACATGACCCCTTCGAGGGACTTAGTAGGCAGATGGGAGCCTGATCTCTAGGGGAGGCAAATGCAGTGATAGCCTACGATGAGGCTGCGTATAGAGATGTAGAGGAAGTTTATGAGCTAGAAGATGAAAAAGCAGACCCGTGGGTCGAATGCATGGCAGTTGCTCGCTCACCAAAGTTTGGTTGGTTCTTTGATTAGGTTTGCCTCCCCGAGGACTCCCGACTTGAGGTTACACGAGCTATCTTGTAAATTATAAAGAAGAACATGGTGCCACACCTGAAATGGAAGGGTTCCATGGGCAGGCTTATAAGAAGGTACCTCTCTGAAGTCACATTCTCGGAAGTTGACAGATTAATCAAGTCCCCCCACAATAGACCCTTATATATTACGGTGTCTGTAAATGATTGTGTTTTCTTGCATGTTATGTTGGATAGGGGAGAATCCATCAGTATAATGCCTACTGGGTTCTTTTATGCTACTGTACTGTCAGAGATAAGGTTAGTCCCCCATTTATTGGAAATCTCAGTGTATGACAATAAGTCATCCAAATCGACGGGTTATATCAATGAAAGCATCACGGTGGGGAATATTACTTCTCATATCATGAACTGCGAGCCATCGTATCAACTTCTAGTGGGCAGAGTATGAATGCACAACCATGGCTTGGTACCCTCCACCTATCATCAGTGCGCTAAGGAAAACATAAAAGTCAAGGAGGTGGTGATTCAAGCCACTAAGAAACCTTTTGAGAAAGAGGAAGCTCATATAGTGGACGCCGCTTTCTATATGAATATGATAGAAGAGGGTATGATGGTAATAAGGTACACCGGGGGAACAATGGTCCCATCCACTTGAGAGAGGGTGCGAGCACCCGCTCGAACAATAGTGACCTATGAATAAGAATGTGACTTGGGTACATCAAGTCCCCCTAGTCTATCGAGGCATCTCCGAGACAGAATGACCCCATACATTGATCCAATCGAGCACCAAGTCTATACTCAAAGCATCCTTAGCAAGCAAATGGTGAGAGAAGTGGACGAGAATCACAGGAAGAGGCCCTTAAAAGAAGAAGTTCTTTGGTAGTGCAAACAGGTGGATCTGCCTAACGACAAAATTATTTACAAATTATAAAGGTATAAGTGGTCAGCTGAAGGTCTGGATGACGAAGCTGACATGGTTTATGAATGCTTCCTGGTGGATAACCAGGGGAAATGTTTGGTGATTGATAACTCTGGAGTGCAAGAGTTTGTGGAAGAGCTAGAAGAAGAACCTGAGTGAATAAAAGACAGTCCTAGGATACAGATTCAAGAATTAGAGAAAATCGACCTACTAAAGAAGGTGATGATCCTAACCTCATTTTTATATCGAAGGACTTTGAGGGAGTGCCTAGAGAGGAGTTGATCAAATTGTTGCTAGAATTTAAAGATGTCTTCGTATGGAAGTACACTGAGATGCCTGGGGTAGACAAGGAGGTGAGCTGTCACAGGTTGAACATTTTGCCACCAGTCATCTCGGTGAAGTAGGCTACCCGAAAGTAAAAGACGGAGTTGGATCTAAAGATCAAAGAGGAAGTCTAAAGACTACTTACGGTCGGCTTCATAGTTCCAATCCAACATTCGATTTGGCTTTTTAGTATCGTACCCATAAAAAAAAAAAATAAGAGGCAGATCAGAATACGTGTGGACTTTAGGGACCTAAATCGAGCATTCCCGAAAGATGAATTCCCGTTGCCTTCTATTGATAGCTTGATTGATGCAACTGCGGGCCATGAGATATACAACTTAATGGATGGTTATGTGGGATACAATTAAATAAATATGGATCTGGTCGATATAGAGAAGATCTCTTTTTGAACGCCTTTGGGTAACTTCATATACACAGTTATGACTTTTAGGTTAAAGAACGCGAGAGCCACCTACCAAAGGATAATGATGTCCATCTTTCATGATCTTTTCCACAAGATCGTGGAGTTTTATGTTGATGATCAGTTAGTCAAATCCAAGAAGGAGGAGTCCCACCTAAATGACTTGAGGAGGGTGTTCACTCGATGCATAAAATACAAATTAAAGGTGAACCCTGTCAAATGCGCATTCAGAGTGACTAACAGGAAGCTCTTAGGGTTTGTGATGAACCGTCAAGCGGTACAAATGGACTTGTATAAGCGTGGGGCCATCCTTGATATGCCAAGACCGAAGTCATCTAAAGAATTAAAAATATTCCTTAGTAACGTCTCCTACTTGAGGAGGTTTTTACCAGGGCTGGTCGAAGTAACGTACCCATTGATGGAGTCGCTGAGAAAAAGAAGTTCGCATGGGAGGCGATGCACCAAGATATCATGGACAAGCTGAAAATTCTCCTCACTTCTCCTCAGAAGATGATCCCCCCGAAGGCAGGTTGCCCTTTACGTTTATACCTTACATCAACCGAACGATCTATTGGTGCTTTATTGGCCAAGAGATGGACGGTGTAGAGAAACCTGTTAATTATCTGAACAGAATCATACATAGGCCTAAGGCCAGATATACTAGTATTGAGAGGCATTGATTAGCTCTTGTATTTGTAGCGCAAAAACTTATGCACTACCTACTATCATTCCCTATCCATATTGTAACTAGATGTGATCTTATAAAGTTTTTGCTTGCTAAACTGTTCTAATAGGTAGGGTAGCTCGATGGATTTTAATCCTCTCAGAGTATGATCTCAAGTGTGTGGTCCCTCGAGCCATCAAGAGCCAAGAATATGCAAATTTACTGGGCATATTTCCATCGGGAATGTTCGACCCACCTGTGGAAGAACTCCCGGGTGATGATATCCAGGACAACTTTATAGCATCCAGCCTGGACGAGTGGAGTATAAAATTTGACAGATCTTAAGCCGAGAAGAAGGGGGAGCTGGAGTCATCCTACGAAGAGATGGTGAAGTGGTTCGCCTATCTTTCAAGCTGGAATTTGAATGTTCGAATAATAAGGCTGAATATGAGCCACTGGTCTTGGGGTTGCTCGAAGCTCTCAGAAGAGGTATCCAAGTCCTGACGATAAAGAGGGACTCCAACTTGGTGGTGAAATAGGTTACTGGTGGATTCTCCCTGAAGCATATGAGCCTAGCGCCCTACAGAACGATCATACATTGGTTGCTTGGGCAGTTCGAAGTGATAAAGATTTAGAGGTATCCTCGAATGATGAACCGACATGCCGACGCTTATGCCACTATTTCCCAAAAGATTGCATTTGATGGAGAATCAACGGTGGTTCAGATCATAAAGAGGACAGGTCCCTCGACGGTGTTAGAAATATTACCCACAGACGACAAGGATGTTGGAGAGGCGAGATCAGAAAGGAACTAGAGAGAGAAGATGTGCCGATGAGTTTAGTTGAGCTGGAACAATACTTTATCACTAGGGGCAACTTATAATACAAGAATAAAAGGGGCTGGCTGTCCAGATGCATGTACCCCGAGGAAGCCAAAAGAAGATTGATTGAGGTGCATGAAGACAACTATAAAACCACCGAGATTCCTTTGTACATAAGGGTACAACGGGTAGAGTAATTGCCTTCGATGAGATAAGATTCTACGACAGTACAAAGAGAGTGCGTGAAGTACTGTCTGTTCTATTAGGCAGCAGAGTGTAATTTCATTGATCAATCGCAAGATTGGAGGCAGCCGTATATGAATTTGTTGATAGATAGAGTAATGCCTATAGACAAAGAAGATGCCACAAAGGTGAAGAGGCGAGCACCCAGGTACTTTATGCAAAAAGGGCAGTTGTACCGATGAGGGTACCATGACAGGCCCCTAAGATGCATAAGAGGAGAGGAGGCCGAAGAAGTGTTGAAGCAAGCTCACGAACCAGGCCACATCGAAGGAGGCAAACTCTATGATCAACTCATAACCTTGGGATATTATTGGCCTACAATGGAGAAAGATTCGACGGAGTACGTTCGTAAGTGTAAATCTTATCAACTACACGGGAATATGATCCACGCTCCTTCGGTAGACTTACATTTTCTCTCTATGCCTTTTTTGTTTCACACTTGGTTGTTCAATCTGGTGGGAGCCATAAACCCCTCGTTGCAAGGAAAGATCTGGATTCTGGTATCCACAGAGTGCTTTACGAAGTGGGCAAAAGCCATGCCACTTAAGAAAGCCACAAGAGGAATAGTGGCCCGATTCATGAAGGAATACATTATCTGTCAATTTGGTATCCCGAAAGTGTTTTTGTCAGATAATGGCACCCCATTCATGAATAACGATGTTAGTTTGCTAACAAAAAAATACTCCATTATCCATCATAAGTCAACGGTAGCATACCCGAAGTGCAACGGGTAGGTAGATGCCACCAACTAGACCTTAGTAAATATCTTGGCAAAGATGTTAGAAGATTTTCCAGGCACATGGGACAATAAGATCCCTAAAGTACTTTGGGACTACTAAAAAACAAAGAGGAAACCAGCGGGATAAACCCCATTTTACTTAGTATTTGGGGTTGAAGCAGTTTTACAGGTTGAAATCGAGGTACCTTCCGCCCACTACAACTTGCAATGTGCCATGCTCCCTTACAGTCGACACGTGCAACTCGAGGCACTAGAAGAGCACATGGACAATGCAGTAAGACACTTCACTATGTATAGAAAATAGTTATCTAGATCCTACAACCAACTAGTGAGACCGAGGAAGTTTAAAGAGGGGGACTTAGTCTTAAAACCACGCACCAGGCACATCAAGGGTTTGTAATGCCCAAGTTTGAGGCCAACTGGGATGGACCTTACATCGTTCGAGTATCTCATTATTTGGGTTATTATGAAATATCCAAGGTGGAGGAAAATGTTACTTTCAAACTGAACAACAAGTGGATGAAGATATACCATGTTTAAATGTACGTTTTTCCAACACCCCAGTTTATTACATTGTATCTTGTTAAATGTTTATTCGAAGGGGTATATGAAGTAAATGATTGGGCCTACTCATTAAATTAGTGTGAAGTAAAATGTTTGTGTGGAAAATGTTAACCTCATCTGGCATGACGTAATTTGTATTAATGTAATAGTTTAGCCAATGTAAAAAAAAAGAGAAAGGAAGAAAACACCAAAGGTCACAATTTTTTTTTTTGATATTAGAGAAGTACTGTGATTGCATTCAAATAAAATAAAGAGGGGGATCAAAACCCCAAACTAAGGAACACCAACAAAGGAAACAATAAACAAGGGTAACTACGGGCTATCCATAATGAAACGAAGGTTCGTCGATCCAAGCAACCGATGATGATGTTGGGGAAAAAGTTTCTCAAGGTTGCCCTAGTCTGCAATAAGATCAACCACATCCTTCTAATGAAACTCCATCTTTTACTGAATAGACTCCGAGTCTTGTTCCCTCTTGAGAAGCTTAGCCTCCACCCGAGCAATATCCTCATGAGCCTCCTGTACCTTCTGTTCAAACATCACTAGTTGGGTCTCCATACTTACAAGCTCCTGCAAAACAGCTACCTACGAGAGATGAGAACTCTGCAGTCGATGATAGAGGGCAGGTAGATCAGCTTTCTTGAAATCATGGAGAAGATTTACCAACCAAGATAATGAGAATCCATCATTGATGAGCACGTAAACCTTCCCTAATAATGACTTAATTGTATCAGAACTAAGTGAATCGAGAGGGGTACTGAGGATCTCCACTAAAATAATGGTGAGCCCGAGCAAGTCGCAAGCCATCATCCCCGAAATAGGTTGAAGACTGTGAGAAGTGAAATTTGAAGGAAAACGGTCTAAGAGTTGCTCAATAAACACACGAGGACCCTCTGTCAGTATGTGGGGGAAATTGGCTAAATTTTTCCTTACAACTAACTAAGGGGTTGCTTCAGGAGGATGTGCACTAAAAACGTTATCAGTTTGGAAAGGGAGTTTGGTGTGCAATGCACTATCACTTTCTTGGACCCTAGAAGCAACCACCACATGCACTTCACCAATATTAGATGTCATCTCTTGAAACGGTATAACAGTAGGATCCCCGCCCAAATATGCAATTTCAGCAAGAGTCCTCGCCTATGCAACTTCATGAGCGATATGCTCAACTTCTGACTCGCGTGTTACAGGTTGTGATAACTTTAACTTTTATCTGTGTAGTCGTTGTTTGAATCCAAGTCAATCAAAACCTTAAAATACATACAAAATAATATCAAACTAAAGTGTAGAGCGGTAAGTAAAGGTATCAATCCATATCAAAGGGGTAAGCTAGAGACAAACTCAATTGTAATTTTCTTTTTGGGATTTTTCTTTTCTATTTTTTTTAGCTTTTCAAATATTAAAACAATTTTCAAAGTTGAATGAAACTATACTAAACTAAATGAGAGATATAACAATTAACTAAAAAGAAATGAGATAAAAATGAAACTAAGTAAATCAAACTAAAGAAAAATCTAAAATATGAGATTAGTGAGAAAATAAAAGTGAGAACAATCAAGGGATAGGATGACTCAAAATATTTTAGTTAATCAAAATTAAATAGTTCATTAAAATTAATTATCCCAAGTTAGTATCAAAATCACAAATAAACTCTTGTTGCAAATGTAATTTTAATAATAACATTTTAGTTAATTAAATTTAACACTCCTACAACTCTTGAAAAGTAGATCTAAACTTCATTTAATAGATCACCCGCTAGGATCGATCTAGTAGACAAGTTTAAATCATAGAAAATAAATTTTAGAGTTGAAATTCAATTCATAATACCGCACATGAGAGACCCCTATCTCTAGTTCGAATCTAAAATGAGTATTATAACTAGAAGTCTGATTTTCTCTCAAAAATCATTTACCGTCTGTCGAGGCGGAAATACAAAAGTAAGAGTGCAAAATTAATCATCAAAGAGATATTTAATTTAAATAAGCTAATTAAAGTAAGATTAACATCAAATAATGGTCACCCTACCCCTTGAAAGGGTATCTAGCGTAACATGATTTTAAACATGATGAACAAATAATTAAGGCTATAAAAAATAAAAGAGAAGGGTGAGAGGACAAATCTTCAAACAAGTCTCCTTGATTTGCAAAATTGGACTCTAATCCTGCATTGAAATTGAGCCACATCCATTCAAATTTAGCTTTTCACAATATTCAATTACATACAAACACTCATTTGAATCACTCAACAATTAATTTCTCACAATTCTCTACAAAAAAATAAAATTAAAATAAAAACCTACCTAAAAAAATTAAAAATATAAATTGTTTCTCTCTCTAACTCTCTAAAATCCTAATTTTTTATGATCTTCAAATGGCCTTCTTCTTCGTTAAATAGTAGGCATGGAGCTAAGGGTAAATCGGGTAGGAATTAAATGGACATGAGGGGTGTGAGGGTAAGTTGGGGTTAAAATGGGAAAATGCACACATGTGCATGGATTGTGTGAGGTCATGAGAGTGAGGGGAATAAAAATCAGATTTGTGTGAGGGGCAATTTGGGAAGTTGGGTTAAAATTGATAGTTGGGGGACATTTTGGGTAAAAGGGGATAAGTGGTTTATTAGGCACATGTGGGGTATTTAGGTTTTGGCTTTTGTCTTGTGGTTTTGCTAACAGGTGGAGAAGAAAATGGTGGCTTAGAAATGGGCTTGGGTCAAATGGGATTGGGACACACTGGACAGGGTTGCCAGTGATCGGGTTGGACTTCGGAGGTTTGCGACAGTGGGTTTGGCCGGAGTCACGGGTTAGGGGCTATGCTGGGGAAGTGGGACGCCGGAGGTGAGGAGGGTCGCGGCGGGGGTTTCACGGGTTCCGAGAAGGTCCAATGTCCGGGTTGAGATAGGGTTTAAAGTGCCGGTCCGATCAAGCCA
Source organism: Sambucus nigra (assembly GCA_949130495.1). Taxonomy (NCBI): domain Eukaryota; kingdom Viridiplantae; phylum Streptophyta; class Magnoliopsida; order Dipsacales; family Adoxaceae; genus Sambucus; species Sambucus nigra. The sequence goes on along the minus strand of OX422208.1, from coordinate 38,918,996 downwards.
ATGCAGGAACGGGTTCGTGGGTTTTGGCTCAGGTGGGTCAAGGGGGTAATCCGAGGTTAGAAGGGGGTCCGACGGGTTTCGGGCAAGCCACCACTTGCCGGTGGTGGCGGGTTTGATAGGGTATGGGGGTATAAGGTGGGTTTGGTCTATGGTGGTGATTTAAGGATGAGTTTGGGGTGTTGTGTTAATGGAGGTTTGAAGTTTTTGGTTATGGTGGTTTTGGTGAGAGGAGAGAGAGAAAGATATGTGTAGATTAAAGGTTGAAGATGAAGGGGGTAAGGTTAGAGTATTTGAGGCTGTATGGTAGTGTGGTGTTGGTGAGGGTATATTTGGGTGTATGTGAGTATATGGTTAGTTAGGTGTGAGTGAGTTGTTATGCGTGTTCAATTTGGACCATAAAAATAACATAACTAAAAAAAAAATTAAAAATCTAAAATTAAAATCCTACTTTAAAAATAAAAATAAAAATAAAAACAAAGACTTAATTAAAAATGAAACTAAAAAGAAATAAATATAAAAAATAAAAATCTATTAAACTAAAAACTAAAATCCTAAAAAAAAAGTAAAATTTAATAAAACTAAAAAAATAAATGAAATCCTAAAAAATATATAATCCTAATAAAAACTAAAAACTAATAAAATCAAAATAAAAATACACTAAATAAAAAGAAATAAAAAAATATGCAAATAAATTCTACAAATCCTAAATAAATCTAAAATAAATTCTAAAAATAAAAACAACTCAAATTAAAAATCTAAAAAAAATACAAAGGCACAAACTAACCCACACGGGCTCCGGGGTAGGTTTAATGACAGATTTAGGCTCAGTTTGGGGTAGGTAGGGTTACGGGAAAGGGTAATTAACTCCTTTTGATGCGCATTTGGCTTAAATTAAACTTTTGAACTTCGCAAACGCAATCAACCCTGCAAATTAAACATTTACGTGAATAAGACCCAAATTATCGAGAATTAACAACTAAAATATGTCTATTCGGGGTATAAAATGTACACTTTTGGGTGCTTATCAGGTTGCTCGACATCTACCTGAAATACAAGAAATTGCCAAGTGAGAAAAAACACATTCAAATTGGCTTGCAAGAATAAATTTTAAGTCCAATATAATTGGCTCGCCTGACCCTTGGTTATAAAAGATTTTATGCCAACAAGACTTGGCCCTCCTAACCCTCGGTCATGGGAGATTATATGCCAATAAGACTTGTCCCGCCTGACCCTCGGTTATGGGATGTTTTATACCAATAAGATTTAACCCGCCTGACCCTCGATTATGGGAGATCTATAGGAGCAATATAACTTGGCCCTCTTGACCCCCAGTTATGGAAGATTTTTAAGACCAATATGACTTGGAAAAGATAGTAATGTTTAAATGCTGGAGATATTTAGAAGAAGACAAGTATACCTCTAGATGTTGCTCATCAGCAAATTCATGAGTAACCATCTGAACTACATCTTCTTCCTCAGCCAAAATAGGTGCCACCAAAGGACGTTGCTCTTGGGGGGCAATCACATCCCCCATTCGTCAGCAACCTCTTCTAGTATCCCCTCTCTTTGGCCCACGATAGCAACTTCCTCTCGCTCCCGATTGTCGATTGAGGGGCCAAAAATGGTAACAAGAACCTGGTCATGAGAGGGGATGGGGACTAACGAAGCTACGGGTTCAGGTAAAGATCCTACTAAGCACAATGGAGAGAAAGTTAGAACATCAAGTCAAAAGTAACAAAAATAATTTAGAATATCAAGAGGAAAGTCTTACCATGGGCATGGAACTAACAACAATTGGGGATTTAGGAGCAACTTCAACAATCCTTGCAACTGGCACGCCTGCTTCAAGACCATCCTGCTCGAGAAAAAAAGTAGGATCAAGTGAATAGTCACTACTTGACTCAGTTAAAGTATCAGAAATAACTACCCCTAGGGGGAAATTGGATGTTACCTGAGAAATAATAGGTGTATCTATCTCCTGCGGTATAATTTCTTACGAGGTAGGAACAACTTCGTCAGGTTTCTCCAATAGGTTGCTCTCCTTAACATCATCGAGCGACCACCTTGCGCATCAACATGAAAAAATGGGAGAGTTGGAACAAAATAGAGTCATCATCACAAGGTAAAAGAGGAAAAGTTAAAGACTTAGAAGAATGATGAAAAGTATACCTCTTCTTCTTCTAACACGTCCTCTAAAACTTCATAATCCTGAGGAGGTGAGGCAAGTTTAGAAAGGGAAACCACTCTCCTTAACTTGCGTCCCCAGACCAATGAAGTATCCTCCTCCTCCTCCTCCTCCTCCTCCTCCTCTTCTTCTTCTTCTTCTTCTTCTTCTTCTTCTTCTTCTTCTTCTTCTTCTTCTTCTTCTTCTTCTTCTTCTTCTTCTTCTTCTTCTTCTTCTTCTTCTTCTTCTTCTTCTTCTTCTTCTTCTTCTTCTTCTTCTTCTTCTTCTTCTTCTTCTTCTTCTTCTTCCGCTACTTCCTTTTCTCCTGCCTCACCATCATCATCAAAACCAACGGCCATATGCTTCTCGATTAACTCCTCCTCGCTTCCACTCTCCTTAACTTGCGTCCCCAGACCAATGAAGTATCCTCCTCCTCCTCCTTCTCCTCCTCTTCTTCTTCTTCTTCTTCTTCTTCTTCTTCTTCTTCTTCTTCTTCTTCTTCTTCTTCTTCTTCTTCTTCTTCTTCCGCTACTTCCTTTTCTCCTGCCTCACCATCATCATCAGAACCAACGGCCATATGCTTCTCGATTAACTCCTCCTCGCTTACTTCACCTGATCCTTCCATCACAAGTTTAAGAGGGCTAATTGCCTTCCTCTTTTTACTACTTTCGACAAAATGAGAAGCGTATGAGAAACCACGGGAAGCTATCTCGGCTGATATAAAAGCCCCATTTTCTTCACTAAAGTTCTCCCAAGTCTGTCGAAGCTGATCAAACATTAAATTGACTTCTTGAGCGACTTTGAGGTCAGGAGTAGGGGCCGTTGGGTCTTGTTGGATAGTTTTTAGCTTCTTCATTGGGGCCTTTCTGGTAGCCCTCACAGATGCTCCGATCGAGGCAACACGCGAAGTATCACTTCCTTTAACTAGCCTCGAAGGACCAGGGGCAATAGCAGCCACCTCAACTGGAATATAGAGTTGAGCTATCCTCTTTCTTTTGACTACAGCTTAGTCCACAGGAGCGAGTAAAGGCAACTCGAAAGGAATAAATTCATTCGCAGTACTCAGAGGGAACATCGAGTTAAAAGTGGTACAATTTCTTAAACCTAACACTGTGGGAGGGTATATCTCAACCTCAGGATATCGAGGTTCTTTCATAAGGTTACTTTGGAAGCGATCGAGATGGTTCTGCCAGAACACCGTTAGGTACATTGCTGACCTACTACCTCGAGCGTCCTTGTTCGGAATAACAGGATTGTCCGGGCAGTTGGGGTAAAGATTTACCACATCTGAAGTTAGATAACTGGCACAAGCAAAAGAAAAGTTTGTAGGCTTCTCACTGGTAAAGTGGCTTAGTAGAGGGTTCCTTGATCGTAACCAAATTACGAGGATACACGATGGGGGATGTAAACGAAATAAAAAGAAGATCATTCTGTGTAAAAGGGTAAATATGAAGGGATTAACAAAGGGGCTACGTTATTCAATAGGAAGTTCCTAGCAAGTGCTTCATCGAGGGGGTGATAGGACGTTCCTCCTCAGTAAAAAAATCATTTGCTTAAAAATTGGTCCACCCTAACATAAGGGCGAGGTAAGAACCTTTTGGCTCTATCGATCAAAGAGATGAGAGGCTTCTTGACACTCTTATGATTCTAACAACAGATCCTGGGGATTCTGACGGGCTGAAAACTGGGATAGTTACCAGTGGGGCAGAGTCCAGAAACTGAGCATAAAAGAAAGTTGTTAAAAGAACGTGATTCGTGTAATTGGAAACATCAAACCTACCGATGCTCCTGGATGAATCTGTTGCTACCCGGTCCTATCAAGTGTACAATTAACCAAGTATAATATCCGCAAGGGGAAACTTCACTCCACTGGCCATTCGAATAGTCATATTTTTCAAGTCCTTTTGGGGGAAATCATGGGGCTTGCCCAGGAGATAGATCTTTGACAGCATCACCCAGATGTAACCAGCTAGCTTGATTTGAGAATTAAAACCCTTTCCAGCCATGGGTTGTTCAAATACCTATTTTTGATGAGGATTTTCCTTTGCTACCTCATGGGCCCTAATCATCGCCTTGTCTTTAATAAAGTAGAAATACATTATTACCTCTGAATAGGTACACTTGTTATATGTAACCATTCAGTCTTTTATAACTTCTTCTAACTCAACCCTCAAGGTCTTCTTTTTGCTGGAAATTGCTTCTTTGAAAAACATATTAAATCCCGTCGCCTCTAACCCTCGCAGCTCATAAACATCTTCGAGGGTGATAGTAAATTTCCCCCAACAGGCCACAAAGGTGTGTGACCTGTGGATCCAACGAGAAACGAGTAGCTAAAGGGTAGTGTTATTTTTGGCGAGAATGAGATCACCCTGCCAACTAGAGAAGGAGAGGAATATAAGGGCAAGTTGAATAGAGTATTTGGAGTGGATATAGTCGGTCCAAGGACCTAACCCCTCACAAGCATTAGAAGAAGCTTCGAACTCCACCTTAGAGTATGAGAAATCACCACGCTCAACACGAAATCGGGTAACGGTGGCAGTAGGGATGTAGGCGAAGTCCTCAGCATCCTCGCCCTCATCCATCAATAACTTAGGGTTTTCAACCGGATCTAGTTCACCGGGAAACCTCTATGCCGTCTTTCAGAAGCGATCAGACTCCCCAAAGTAGTGAGCGCGATGTTAACGCGCCCATTGGTTTTGATGCGCCTGAGTTTCGGGGGGAAACACCCCTAGCAGAGTGGGTTCTCTTAACAACGGGTTCCATAAGGAACTTAGGATAATAAGGTAAGAGGGTAAGTTGAAAGGAATGAAGTTTAAAAAGAAGACAAAGTCTGCTCTCACAAAAGCTTAACTCAAAGACAAAAACCCAAAGGTGGAAATTTGAAATGAATGCACACCCCCTTTTATAAGGGCAACACGAACCCCAATGGACGATAAAAGGCAGTATTTAGAGAAGCGTAATAATGATCAAATCCACGTGCGTGTGCACCATGCACGTGTTGCAGCAGATTTCAAGGGTCGTAATGATGACGTTTCGGGAAACAAACCCACGAATGAGAAGTGTGGGAAGCACGCGCGTACCTTGGCATTGCCACGTGTCATAGACAGTATCGCAAACAACAACCTCATTACATAAAACATGCTTAGATTCTTTTCGTTTTGGGAGAAATGAAGAGTTTTGGGGGAAATTTCAATAAACTTCTTCACTTTCCCCAAGGTATCCCTTATGAATAACTATAAAACATCATAAAATAAAAGGGATATTATTTTATGTGTGGCAAGACATTCATTAAATAGACGAGGAAGTTCGAAAGATATAGGAAGATACAACTCCTCCACTACTAATAATTTGTTATTTCTTATAAATTAAGTGCCAATGGATGTTGAAAACTTGTTGCAGGAAGGGATTGAAGGCCAATAAAGGGTTTCGTAGACATATTTCATCATGCAATAAACAAATATCTCTAAAAGGGGAAAATGTAGGGGGGAGTCCCCGCCAAAGAGTGATTAACTTAGTTAATCTGTTAATTGGTAGATGAAGAAGGAGGATGAAGGTCACTCGAATATGTTACCTCGAAGATCCTCCACATTAGTGGCTCGATGGACCTACCTCGAAGATTCTCCTTCGGATCTGGTTCGAAGGATCCCACTTGTAGATCAAAGTCACTTTAATGACGATAGTTTATGAAAAGAAGTATAATGAATTATATCATGTACTTTATCTTATGTTATATATTGAGCGAGGTTGTTTGGTACCCACGAGGGACCATGCTTAGCAGGGCATGAGAGAGCTAACATGATTTATCGAAAAACCTCCTATTGGGAACCTTGTAGGGACGTGGTTTAGAGGATTGAGATCAAGGCAATGTTGGGAATACAATTACCAACCCTCTTGACACACTTGGGCAAAACTTCACTCAGCACATATGGTTGCTCGAGCCACTACCGAGCTACCTCAAACCCTACTTGCTCGAAGGAACCTCCTCTAGGTACCTTAATCTTGCAGCCTTGGTCTTAAAATATTTCTTAACCAACAAATAGAAAACTAAACACTCGATTTACCTGCCAGCCGAGAAACCTTGAAGGAGACGCCATCCCGCCTGACTGATGTGACCATGTACCTATACAACCACTGTTTACCCACTTTCTGACGTTATAATGTTTGACATTTAGGGACTCGAAGGTACGACACTCAAGTGGGTTTATTCTTAGGATGGCAGGTCTAGTTCACCAAACCTGACCCTTTAACCGTTATAAGGTAGGCCCCAAGTTTCCATGTCATGTCCATCATTAATACCCACTATACCTCCAGCCAATGAAACAGTTTTCTGCCAGATTATGAGATTCCATGAATTTAATGCAATATCTTCTGTATTAATGGGAGGTACTTGTGCATTTAATGCGATAGATCATATTGAAGACGTGCAAGTTTACTCGAGTAACTTGCCCTTCATATAAATACACCAGATTAACAGTTTAAGGGGGAGAGCATTCTGAGCCTAGAATTACTACCCAACTTCCTCCATACATGAGAGATATTGTAAGAACATTATTTGCCACACCCATTGAATACCCATATCATTGAGGATTAACTGAACTTGAAGTTCATGCCTTGCCTTTATTGTGCCTAAATTGCTTGCTCTTTCTCCCCCCGACCAAGCTACCTACTTACCCTATCTATTTATTATGGCCATTGTGTATTTATTGTGCCAACATATCATTTAATACAAGTCTGAATATTGAATCCCTTTACCTCCTATTCACCTGTGTTCACTGTCAACATTTAATATTACACGGTGTTGATCCCGATCTTGATAAGGGGTTATGCCTCACTTGATACTAACTGTATTCCAAGAACCCATATCTTACAAACACTATCGTTCTCACATATAGCCCGTACCTAGGTTCTATGTTCTGAGGTACCAGTCTAAAATCCCTCTAGTGGGCTCATCGGGATAAGACTGTCCTCCATCATTTTTAAAACCTCCCGTGATAGCAAGGAGCTAGTTATGTCATACACATAATTGAATATACAATATGTATTAACACCACCTAAAAATTTATTTCACATGTTCCATACGTAGTGTATTTTTATCCTAAATACTCTACATAATAATAATTCATAACTTAATTCATTAACGAACGCTCCTAAGTATTTCTCATCACTCGAAGGGTATCCTTAATATTACACATCATAATAGTAGGTAAGGTCCCTATACCCTACTGGTCCAAGTCATCCTTTTTCTCGACTCTTCGAGTCTCGAATTATTCTCTAAAGTAAGTATTTTCCTTGATTGGTACCAGTTGATTTTATCCTATAGTTCCCACTCGTAGGCCCAAGACTAAATCCAATCTTGACCTACGGTTTTATTAAACTAATTCTCATTCTACTTCACAATAAATCTCGCAATTTAAGATTAGAAAGGTTCTCAAGTGTTCTACGTAAGAACTGGAAAACTGCAGTAGATCGGACCGATTCGATTTATGAAAACGAACCGATCCGATTTATGAAAAATGAACCAATCCGACTTTATGAAAATGAACTGATCCGTTTCTGGACCAAATTGATCCAAAGATCTGTGAGAGTTGTTCTTCCCCAAAGTACGTTTTCCACTATTTTCAACCTCAAATCCTCTACAGAATTTTCCCAAACCCCAATATAACTATACTAATTGATAATACAATAAGTATATCCGATTTCTAACATCCTAGTATCATCAAGCCATCATCAATCAGTAACTAAATTCGAAATCCCCAATTTAATCCTTTAAAACCCTAGTTCTTCTAATTTCAATTCAAGAACCATTAAAACTCATATTCATTCATAAATTAAATCATAAATTTTAGTGGGTTCTACTCTATATACAAAGAGAAATCAACCTATATAATTTTTAGACCTAGATTAAGCATCAATCTTCCAATTTAACCCAATTCCATATTAAATCATGTATTTCTATCACATACACTAACATGACTATAATTATTGCTAAAGGAAAGAAAGTAATAAACACTTCCCTTTATTTTTGGTGGTCTGATCCGCTGGTGTAGATTGTATGACTGCGTTCCTCGTCTTTCGATCTACACGGTGGTGGTCTCGATTGTGGAAGATGGTGGTTAATAACCTAAATCCCTTGGACTTGGTTCTCCCTCACCCTCTGTAGCTCTCCCTTGGAACTTGTGAATGAAAACACTATTCCCACTCATGTAACATATATATTTCTCCTCTAAATTTCGTGAGTATTAAATGCCCAAAAATGAAAATTACCAAAACGCCCTCATGGGATGCCGATTTGGCCTAAAATTGCCCCGGAACCCAAACTAAACTCTCGGGTAGACTTTTCTGACTATCTCGACTCTTTTGAACACGTTGACACACTCAAAATGACTATTCAGATTACTTATAATAAATTTTCTTTTTAATTCCTCTAAATTAGTCCTGACATGACTCACACGCACGCCCAACTTAATTATCGAAACTATCGTATTTTTCAACCGCGACAATTTTTATAATTCCATAATCAAGTATTACTTTATTCGCTCAGTAATATTTGATATAATGCACGTCAATAAATACTAACCCTTAACACTCTAGTTAATATTTACTTTAATTCGGATTAATTAACAATTAATATTCCCACATTAAATTCAATTAATCCTATAATTTAAAATCATAAAAATACGGGGTGTTACATTATCTCCTGGAAGCACGAACTCTACACATAATATGGGATACAGTTTGATTTGGGATACGAAATATGACTCAATTTGGGATACAGAATAAAGGAATATTTTCATATTTACCACTTTCCTCGAAGCCTTTGCCTTCTTCCCCATAAGCTATCCATGCCCTATTAACTAAAGGATTTTTTAGGTTAATTTTGATGCAGACTCTAGCCAAATGCGGTCTGGTTTGCTCAACAGTTGGAGCATCAAGATTGAGGGGGACCAATGACACTAGCTATAATTTCAAAGTAATTCTAAGCAGATTTATACATAGTCGGACAAACAAAACGAGTGAAATCATATGATCTATATATCACCCACATTAAGAAGTCAGCCCTAAGGAAATTTCATAACAGGAAGAAAAATAATAGTAGCTCACATTTTCATCTGGCACTCTCTCATTCTCTTTAACTTCCTCCATGTGTTGTTGCTTCTCAATGATCTCCTTAGCTTGAGCATCCTGATGCTGCTTAATTAAAGTTGCTTCTATTCTTCCATTCATTCAGTACAATAATACGCACCATACAACCACCTGTAACACCGTGCATTTTTAATGATTTTTAAATGTGGGATTAGTTAAATTAAATATGGGAAATTAATTGGAAATTAATCTGGATTAAAATAAATATTCACTAACGAGACAAGGGTTAGTATTTATTAATGTGAATTATAATGAATATTTCTTAGTGAATAAGTTAATATGGGATTATGAATATATTAAAATTGTCGCGAGTGAAAAATACGACAGTTAAAATAATTTAGTTGGGACGCGAGTGTCAGTCGTGTCGGGACTTAATTTAATGAAATAAAAAGTAATTTATTTTCAAGTCATATATATGGTCATTTTGAGTGAGCCAAAGTTTCTGGAAGGTCAAAATAGTGAGAAAAGTGTACTCGGGAGTTTTATTTGGGTCTCGAATCAATTTTAGGCCAAACCGACACCCTAGAGGGGTATTTAAGTGTTTTAAATTTTTGGAGAAATTGGACAAACGAAAATTGGAGAGTTAATATATTTGATATGAAAAGGAATTTAGTGTTATCAGTTACCAAAAAGGAGAGAGTTCACATGAGGAAGGAGGATAAGTATTCCTAAGGGTTCCAAGGCCAAGAACCATCTTCTTGCACCACAAACACCACAATCTTGTAGATTGGGGGAAGAGAAATGCAACCACACCTTTCTTTTATAACGGATCAGACCTATAATATGAGGCAAGTGTTAATTTTTCTCAATCTAAGAAGGATATAACATCCATGTTAGAAAAGGATGAATTTTATATGGATATTCCATGTTTTGGATTAATTTGGATAATGAGAAAAATGTTCTTGGATAGGATCTTACATGTAGATTTGATTAGTTCATGTAGAGAATATGAAATCAATAGTTGGATCATGATCTATATGGGAGAAATCGAGGTTTTGATGGGTAGGATTGAATTGTAGAACAACTTCTTAAATTTGAATAAGTCTATGAAATTGGGTCATTTTGGAAACTGTTTTGTCCCGTTTGGTTTTGTAAATGGCTATTCTGTTCGCGTTGCCTTGAAGAAAATCCTATTTTTTTGCATTTTATACTCTGATACGTTTTTTTTTTCTCCAAAAAAGGGCTCCAAAATGCCTCAGAAGTGCATTTTAAAAATCTGGGCAGATTTTTGGGGAAAATTTTAAGAAATGTTATTCCGTTAGAGGTTTCCTAGTTTGATTGATTGTGATTGTTGTTCTATAATAAGGACATTAGGCCTAAAGTGGAGACTAGGTTTACATAAAGTGAGACGAGTAAGTATTGGGATAATTGAGAAAATATTCGTAATTGATAAAGGAATGAAATTCGAGAAGGGTGACGTAGTGATGAGTGAACCAATGTTTATGACCAACAGTGATGACGAGAATAACTACTGAAAAATAATGAAGGGGTAACTAGGGCGGACCTTAGAGTTGTGTGAAAATTCATATAAATATGATAGTGAGTAAAAATCGTAAGTAATAAGTATGGTGAGTATTCGAAAGAAATATACTGCGTACGAATGATAATATCTAAGTTGTGTGTATACCTATTGATTTTTATAGGTGGTAAGAATACCTATTGTATGATTTTTATGTGTATTGACATACCTACACTAGTGGCTATCACAAGAGGTTTCGCGTTGTGGTCAGTCTTATTCCGAGGAGCCCATTTGGGGGGATATTGACTTGTACCTCAGGACATAGAACTTTGGGTAATGCACACTATGATAATTTAGGGTGTGCTCAGTTATTTGGGTGTGTAGGTATGTGCGTATCCCAAAGGCTTAGGACTATGTTTGCCTCCAATATGTGTAATTTATTTTTATGGTTCAAGAGTGATTCTGAACCGGTAGTCCTTTGTTTTGTACGTGATGTATCGGGACTTGATTGTAGAGTATGTCGCCCCGCAGCTTAGCCTCGGGGTGCCATATTAATATATATAATATAGAGTGATAAATATATATACTTGTGATATATGCATGCATCGCAGCTCGGCCTAGGGGTACCGTATTTGTATATATATTATATAGAGTGATAAATATATATACTTGTGAAATATTCTACTGCGTGCTTAGTAGATGAGAAAGATGGTGACATCTTAAATAATTTAGTATATGGAGAGCTAAACATATATTAAGAAATTCATAATTGTCTAATTGATGTAAAGAATTTACTAATCTACAATGTGGGCGAAACGAGTGGGCATAACATGTTAGCGTATAAAGAAATATAAATATTTGTTTGGACTAGTTAGGCAGGGTAGCATAATTAGTTCGGGTGGTAGAAACATACGTTAGGCGTGCACATTAGTTGAGAGGTGAGGATCTCAATAGAGGGCACGTAAACCTAACATGCATATAATATCTGTGGATTTTGCATTTTAAATCACTTGCTAAATATTTTGTAATCTGGGCTCTGACCCGTTGCAAATCTCTTATCTTTATTTTTGTAAAATCATTTTTAGGTTCCCAACCACAACGACACTAAGCATTGGAGTTCCATTCCTTTGACGTGCTGCAACTGCTATGGAAGTTGCAGGACCTAGTTAGTAGACGCTTCCATATTTATCATCTCTTCCTTATGAGTATCTGTTTCAGTTAGGGCATGTCTGCCACTCTTATTAAGATAATATTTCAGAGTTAGTGTATTTATATTTGGTTTTTAGTCTATTGAGACTTTTCGTATTTACTTCATTATGGATTTGATTATTACAGATGTTTAAATGGAATGTTTATCTAGTCATTTTATTTATTTAGTTGGTTCAGAACTTATTATCTGACGTGTTGAATGGTGAATGTTTTACATAAGTTTAAATTGATGCATGTTCATAAGAAATATAAAATTTGACAGAACCTTTTTAAATACTAAGTGATTAGTAAGTTTTAAAAGTTTTCGATAGTGATGCTAAGAATGAAACCACTAACAATTCCTGTTTAATTTAGTAATGGACTAATCACCCAGGATTTAATTGGGTGGGGTGTCACACCACCCACCAGTCAACATTCGTAATACAAATACTTTCAACAATAAAACAAAAAATATGTTATGGTCGCTTGTACATTTCAATCATTCCAAAATACAACAAAATATCTTAGGGCATGGATTTGATAATAAACTCAAGTTATTGAATGTAGCATAGATGATGAATTCAAAATGTGTTGTGGAATGTAAAAAAAAGGGGAAGTCACCTCAACACACGACAACACAAACTCTTTAGGCCAAGCAATATGTGAATTGTGTGCGTCTTTAACAATCACGTTAGGTACCGGTACAAGAAGATTTGCTTAAGAAAAGTGAACATCAGTTATTGATACACGTATATACTTATCCCCTATTCGAACGGTATGGATGGTATCATTAGGTGAGATACGATAAAAAATACTGCAGATGCAATAACATTCGCACGTGAATTCAATGCCAATCTACATCATTTTCCTTATTTAAAAAAAATGAACAATGAATGACATATATAAACTGATAAAACATAGACATCAATAATATAAGTGAAGTTGTTACAAAGCTTCCCAATATTAGATTTAGGATCTGACGGTGAAATTATGTGCTATCTATTTACATTGTTTTGGGCCTATATACACATGACATATTCCAAAATACGTATGTAGTAAAGTATATGAGACATATATGTAATAAAATTTTACCAATTACGTGATTACCTTCTTTTTTTCCTCTTGGATGGAGAATCACATTATTCACTCACATAATTTGAATGCTTCTCGTATTTTTTATTATCACTATTCTGACTATTTGAGGAAATCTTCTCAGTTAACGATGGTGCAAGTGATCTAATTTGATACTTCCTCAATTCTTCCATTGCTTCCTGAAGTTGTCTATGTTTTTCTTTCAGGTTTTCCTCTTTTTAATGAAGCCTAGACTCTAATTCTTCAAAATGTTGTTTTGATCCCCGTGTAATGATATGAAAGTAAGTTATAAGAGTGACTCATTTTCCCATCCCCCTTACTTGACCACTATGCTCTGGAGTACCAAGTGCCAAGGTTAAGATGTCTAAAATCCCTTGAGTTACTAAGCTCCCATCATGGACTGACTTCTTCAAAGCATCCTACAATAAAACTAATTATCAAGAGTGTTGTTAAATCATATTCTTTTCAATCCTCACATGTAGTATACATCCAAATTTATAAATATTATATGAAAAAATATGTTTTCTTCACTTTTGAAAGTAACTCACAATTTTTCACCAACTTCATTGGTTACATCGTCTTGATATTGTCTATTTATCGATTGTGGCAGTTATCCACAGTAGAGACCTATCATCTCCATCAAATGCATCTCCATATCTCTTTTTCTGTCCTAATTATAAAATAAAATATAAAAAATTAAGCACACAATACAAAATTCCCACAATGAGTTAATTATAGTTGTATACTCTACAAATAATATAAGAATTCAATCACATACCATAATATCCTGATAACCTGCATACCCCAACTTACTTAGCTTGTGGTTGAACTTATTCTTTGCTCGCCTTTCTCGTTGTACATCACTTAATTCCTACGCACTGAGTTTATGATAATGTAAGAATTTAACCATACCATAGATAAATATTATATATTTACATAATAAAATGAATTTACTATACACCTCAAACTTTTGGGGTAGTCTTCCTCTTATAAACGAATCCCAATCCTATGGATCAATAAATTTTCAAAACTTTTCTTGATGGTTCCAGGATCATCTTTAAATGTCTTGACACAACTCTTGGTGAGTTCTCCTTTGAAATTCTTCCACGAACAACCAATAGTGGATATAACTCTCTTATTTGATATGGAGTCCATGTTGAACTTAGCTTGTAATTAATAAATATTATATTACATAACGGAATTAAAATAATACCAAGATAAACTTCAAATAACATCAATATAAATTATTAGCATTTACCTCCATAGCTATCCATAAATTTTCTTTTAATGACTTTGGGCTTTGGGCCAACTTGAATAACTTATGGGCACTATGTCCTTGCTAAAACCCCCAATAACTTGCAAAATCCTTCCTTATATCACCATTTGGTTATTCTTTTCTATTATAAGTTACTAGTATTCGATCATAAGACGCCCTTTTGCTTATTCATTCTAAAATCGCCATGCCTCTAACCTTTTTTTGTTTACTACTTGAATTTTGTGACGAGTTTGCTAAATCGTCTGGACTTTTTGAATGAAAATCATATTCTTCGTTCATATCCACTACAATGACAAACAAACTGATTGAAGTAAGTGTACATGTTGATTAATAATAAATGACATGTTGAAATTAATTTGCAAGAAGCAAGAGCATTATTAATAAAAATAAAACATATCTTATTCATATAATTCTTATTTATAATTGTAAGCACCAAATTTATAAATATTTCATTGTTTGAGGGAATCCCATCTTCATTGGTGTCACACCCCAAAACAAATCCATTCTAATCATTTGTTTTACAATAATTAAGTCATAATCTTCAGCCCATTTCAAATATAACTCATTTATAAATATTTTCATGCATAATGGACATAATGAACATAATCTTGTTCTTTGTACCATAGCGCAATTAACACCAGAGTCATAATTAAGAGAACATACAATACTATGATTAACTATTACAGTTATTAAAATAAACCATTATAACTCAATATATATAATGTATGAGTGTGGTGAAATCCTTAATGTGACAATAATAAAATCTCCACATCTAAACCCAAGCTCTTTTTAACGGTGCAACTCTCAAAATCACCGATCATATGGTATCATAACTGACATCGTACAAACCTGAAAATGTTAAAATATAAACATCAAGCTATAAGATTAGTGAGGTACTCATTCTCAGTAATGAAATAACAATTCTAAATCAAATCTGTGGATATAAAATCCAAACAATCCTGCCCGTTATGGCAATAAAAAATCCTGAAACAAAAGTTCCAAAAAATCCTTGTCATAAGACAATATAAATCATTAGAACTTCGTCCAATTCCAATCCTGGATCATAAGACCCAAACAATCCCGGATATTAGAATATCCAAACAAATCTAGAATACCGAAGTATTCAAACCAATCCGCTCTTAGATCTATATTCATACCCATCATATCTTTCACATATCTATATATATGAACAATTATAAGTACACTAACCTTGGCAATTTAATGGGCTTTTCCCTTGCATATGTCTGGCACTTGTTCAACTGTTTCTTATTCCTTTCCTATCATTCTTAAAATATTAGTATCATCATAAGAATATTAATAATACAAAGAATAACTTAAATGTAACCCAATTTATAAGCATTATATGATTCAATTCAAATCTTTCATTATAAATGAAATTCTATCGAAATTCATGTAAAGATATTTAATATCCAAATCATAGCATAAATCACAATCAACCATTTCAATTCAATCTTTATCATATTAGGTTTCTAATACAAAAGATGAAAGTGCATTTCAAGTATCCTAGAGCAAGATATGCCCATTTCGTCGTAACATAGTAAATCTGCCATATAAGCTCTTCTAGTATACAGTCAACTTCCATAAATTTTCATAATTTTTCTACATCATAACTTTCTATTTTTTTCCATCCATTTTCCAAAAACATATTGAATTATACAATATTAATGTTTCATAATTTTGAGATATCATTTGCTATACCAAATGGCACACCTAACTCAGGTTATGTAAGCACAAACCCTATGGACCACAACTATGTACCAACTTACAACCATTACCAAAGGTCTAACCACACGGAGTATAATTCCAATTTTAGAATATTCTTTGCATATATGAGTCTATTTTAATCTCAAACTGGAATTACTCAATTCCAGGAAGTATACAAAAACTTATGAAAGTTTGAATATAAACAAAGCAATATAAAGGGTTTACACATTCATCTTTCTTCAAACTTCTATCTATCCATACATATACATCAAGGCATGAGAGTTTAGTTAAAAAATGACTATTTTTATCATTTAAATTAAAAATACAAGAAAAATAACAAGATTTATGGATAGAATTACCTGAGGGACTCTTACGTAATTTTGTATGGATTTTTCTCAATTTTTTTCCTCACATTCTTCTTCCTATACTTCACAATTCTTTTTCATCAAGCTCAAATTCTCCAAAAATGAACCAAGGGATAAATTTGTTGAAGAATTAGTTGATATTGAGTGGTTTAAGTCGGCAAACCAGCCTTCCCTTCTAACCATTCAAAACATAACACATGGTGCGCTAATAAGACAAAATACCACTTAAAGGATGGACAAATTTGCCCTTATTTTGTACTTTTGGTATAACTTCTTGCTCGGACCTCCGTTTAATACACCGTTTATTGTATTACAAACAAAATTCATATATATACAACTATCTAGTTTTCACCTTGAGTCAGTTGTTATATTATAAGGGTTAAAACTAGTCTCCAACATGAACATTCCTACCGAAAACTTCAAAATTTTATGTTTATAACCAATTCGATATTTCATGATTTTCTAAGGTAGGATTAGACTATATATATATATATATATATATAACATTATCCATATCAAATAAGGTAAGATTGATTCAAACATAATTGATCAAAATTTTATCCGTGTTGTCACAACTCCCCCCCTGTTAGGAAATTTCATCCCCGAAATTGACATGCCTTAGTTGTTCGAGTAAAACAAATATGGATACCGCAACTTCATGCTATCCTCTCTCTCCCATGGAAAGACTTCTCCACATAAGTTTAATAAGTGGGATGATCTTGGATCTCAACACTTGTTCCTTCCTATCCACGATAGCAAGTGGTTATTCCATATAACTCAAGACTTTTTTCAACTCTATAGGTTGCTCCACCCATACATGTGAAGGATCCTCTAAATAATTTCTCAACATAGAAACATGGAAACATCATGTAATCGGGCTAGCTCTAGTGGCAATGCTAACTTGTAAGAAACCCTCTCGGCTTTCTCAAGAATTTTATAAGGTCCAATGTTTCATGGACTTAACTTCCCTTTCTTTCCAAACCTCATAACTCCTTTCCATGGCGATATCCGAAGAAACACATAATTCCCTTTTTGTAATTCTTTCCTCTGTTTATTCGCACAACTTTTTTGTCTTCTTTGAGCTGTTCTCATTCTATCTTGAATAGTCTTCACTTTTTCAGTGGTGACTTCAATCAACTCTGGACCCTCTATCTTCCTTTCCCTAAATTCACCCCAACATACTAGTGTATGACACTGTCTACTATACAATGCTTCGTATGGATCCATACCAATAGTAGACCGAAAACTATTGTTATACATGAATTCTATCAAAGACAAATACTTATACCAATTACCTTTGAAATCAAGCACACAATCTCTAAGCATATCTTTCAAAATCTGGATTATTCTCTCAGACTGCCCTATGTTTGAGGATAAAAAGCCATACTAAACTTTAAGTTAGTACTTATAGCACACTACAAACTATCCCAAAATCTGGATGTAAAAGTAAGGTCCCTATCTGAAATAATAGATACGGGTGCTCCATGCAATCAAATAATTTCATTACCATATAATCTAGCATACCTATTATGTATACGTAGTCTTGACTACTAGAAAATGAGCTAACTTGTTCAACCCTTCGATCACTACCCAAATCGAATCTGACCCCTTCTGAGATAGAGGAAACCTAACAACCATAAAATTCATCGTTACATTATCCCATTTCCATTCTGATATTGGTAATGGTTGAAGCAAATTCGCAGGTTTTTGATGTTCCACTTTTTATTTGCTGACATATAAGGCATCTGGAAATAAAATCAGCTATTTCTTTCTTTATATTATTCCACCAATAATGCTCCTTCAAATCCCTATACATTTAAGTACTACGAGCGTGCATAGTATAAATGGAATTATGAGCCTCATCTAAAATTTCTGCTTTTAATCCATCCACATTAGGCACACACAATCGTTGCTTATATAATAAAGTGCTATCATTAACAATTAAAAATCACCAGACTTACCATCCCTGACATCTTGTTGTTTATTCTCAATAAATGGATCCTGACTTTACAAATCTCGAATACGAGTAGCTAACAAAGGCCTTACACTTACATGAGCAAAGAATCTATCCCCAGCTACTATTGGCAATTCCACTCCCATCAATCTCAACTCCATAATGTGAGCAACTCTAGCACACCGAATATAAGATAACCTACTTGAAGCCCTTCTACTGAGAGCATCTACAACTACATTTGCCTTCCATGGATGATAGTGAATTGTACAATCATAGTCTTTAATTAACTCCACCCACCGCCTTTGCCTCAAATTCTTCTCCTTTTGAGTAAATAACTACTTAAGGCTCAGATGGTGAGTAAAAATTTCACATACTTCACCATATAAATAATGACGCCATAATTTCATAGCAAACATAATAGCAACAAGTTCCAAATCATGTGTAGGATAATTATGTTCATGTGTATGTAACTTCCTTACCATGCTGCATAAAAACATAACCCAACCCCTGATATGAAGCATCGGAATAAATAATATAAATATTTTCACCATGTGGAATAGTAAGAACATGTGCAGTTACCAAATTATTTTTCAATTCTTCATAAACTATTTTCACAATCAGAATTCTATAGAAACTTAACATCTTTTCGGGTTAATTTAGTTATTGGCAAGGCAATCAAAGAAAATTCCTTTATAAACCTCCTATAATACCCAACCAAACCCAAAAAACTCCTCACCTCAATCACATGATTGGGTGCCTCTCCCATTTTACAATAGCTTATAATTTCTTCGGATCAACACATATATCATCCCCAGAAATAACATGGCTTAAAAATACAACTTGTGATAGCCAAAATTCGCACTTGCTAAACTTAACATACAATTGCATATCTTTCAACACATTCAAAATAGTTCTGAGATGCTTTTCATATTCAACCATATTACGTGAATAAATTAGAATCTCATTAATAAAAACTATCACAAATGAATCAATAAAAATATGTCGTACACGGTTCATAAGATCCATAAATACAACTGGAGCATTAGTCACTCCAAAAGGCATCACGAGAAACTCAAAATGACCATACTGATTATGAAAGAAGTTTTAGAAATATCACTTTCCTTCACCCTCAAATGATGATAACTTGATAGCAAATCTATCTTTGAAGACACTTTAGCCCCATGCAACTGATAAAATAAATCATCTATACGAGGTAAAGGGTACTTGTTCTTAATTATAGCTTTTTTAGGTTCCCTATAATCAATACATTAATGTATAGTACCATATTTCTTTTTTAGAAATAAAACTAGTGCACCCCATGGAGATACACTAGGCTGTATAAACCCCTTATCAAGTAAATCCTGCAACTGAATCTTGAGTTTTTTTAACCCAACATGTGCCATTCTATCCGATGCCATAAAGATAGGGGTTAATCCCGATGCTAATTCAATATTAAATTCAACTTCTCTATCTGGAGGTAACCCATGCAACTCACTAGGAAAATCCTCTGGAAAATCCCATATAATAGGAACATCGAATAATTATAAATCCCCCTTCCTAGTGTCAAGAACATTTGCAATAAAACCGTCACGACCCTTACTCAATAATTTCCTTGTCTGAATAGCCGAAATAATGCGACTAGGAACAATTTTACTTTCCCCCACAAATTTAAATTCGGACTCACCGGACATATTAAAAACAACTTATTTACTAAAACAATCCATAAATGCATGATATTTAGATAACCAATCCATTCCCAAAAATTTGTCAAAATCAGAGATATCTAATGGAAGTAAGTCTATAACCGTATCTCTAACCCCTACAGTCAAAACACAGTCATAGAAAACATATTCAGCTACAACCTTATCCCCTATAGTCATATAAATACCCAAACCCACATCTAAACGAGTACATGGTCTACTCAGATATATAGCAAAATCATAGGACACAAAAGTCTGTGTGGAATCAAGATCAACCAAAACATAAGCACTTCTATCAGTAACATAAAGTGTACCATTAGTTTGTTTTATTTTCTGATTTTTATATTTTTTGAAAAATTCAAAAAGATTTTCTTTTTATACAAATTTTAGAATAGTACAAAAATATTTTTGTATTCTTTTGCACCTTTAATGGATGAGTATTTAAGATAGCCGAGTCACATATTTCATTCCATTTATCCATGTGACTGTTTGATAGTGATTTTGAGAGGCAACATCATTGCATCCATGTACTTTACATTGATTGGAGTCTTTGAGATGTGATTAATGATATCGTTCTACATGTTTGGCTCCTTATCTCCTTTATTGCACACATGCACGGTTTTATTTGATTATTGTACTTATCTATCACATATTGGCTTGAGTGTTTCCATCTCAATTCTGTCTATACAACGAACCATATACGATAAAACTTGACAAGATTGGAATGCATGTAAAAAACCGTTTGGTGCGATTGTGTTTTTTTTAAAAAAATGGTGAAAGGCTACGAAAGGTAATTATCCAGCCTTTGTGATTAAGCCACCGTTAAATCGGACCTAAAAAAATGAGGAATTTTATTATCCGGGGTCCAAAGAGGTTAAAAGATCCCAAAATTTTTTCAAAGCAATACATGCAAAATATGGACCATTTAGGTTTCACCATTAATTCTCCAAAGTTTGAAAATTTAGATCACCTCTATTCAAAATATATATCTGAGGGAGTTTGGTTGGAAAATTTAAATGGGTTTGAACTTCCTTGAAAGTCCTCGTTTTGGACGTTATTGGTGTGGAAATCATTTTGAGCTTTGATTTGTTGATTTGATTGAGTCAATGTCTCTTATTTCCATCTTTTTACACCTAAGGAAGATGAGGAGTTTATTCGTTAGGAGTATCCGATATTCATCGTGCACATATGTCATGTTTGTATGCATTAATTTTCCTATCGAATTTGATCACACCCTTACATTTATGCTATCATCGACTTGGTTGTTTTTGTGTTCTTTCATGGTGTGATTCTTTGTTGTATATTTTGTGAGAAAATTTTTGAAAAATTCAAAAATAGATTTTTTTTACCATAAGACTTTTTCCATATTTATGTTTCTCATATCTGTCTATTTGGGGACAACATAAAAAGGGGGAGAATGAATTATGAGGGAGATTTGTTTGGTTGATTTATCAATGATTTGCTTAAGCTTAATTGATCTTTGATTTTAGCATACCATTATATTTCAAACTGTTGCTTGTTACGGGTATTTGCTTTTTCTCATGTGTGTAGGTACAAAGTTGATTTATTAAATTGCACACCCTGATGAGAAAAGCTTTGGGAGTTTCAGAAGAACTGAAGATTTGAAGATGCTGAAGTTTGATTGAAGACATGTCATGTAGTATTCTCAGTTTGAGGGTTTAATGGGGATATTATATTGTATGTCACTTGTTTGAGTGAGATTGCATAATTTAGATTTTTTATGTATGTACCGACATAGACATAGGGGGAGATTTGTAAGGACATAATTTTATAAATGTCCGAGGTAGAATCTAGGAATTTTCTGTTTTCCCTAGATCAGAGTTTGTATGTCTGATACCGCTACATTTAGTACGTCGTCACGATCATCCACGACGGCCTATATCCTAATCCATGCATCCATCATCTTCACACGTGCATCATGCTATATGCGACATGATGCTCAACTGTTTCCCACTACTCCACGACGCATTATTAATAAAATATCTTATTGGAGTTGTTTATATTTGCATATATATTTGGGAAATTTTTCAAAAAATAATTTTTGAAGTCTGAAATATTTTTTTATCAAAAGCAGAATTTTTCTAAGTGTAGAAGCGGAGTGCCTCCAACGACGAGCTCGGCCAAACGAGTCAGCACTGTCGTTCGAGCGAGATAAGCATGTTGCGCGAAGTCGTTCGATTGACACGTGTCCTTTGTTCGAGTGAGATGCCTATCTCATTCGAGCGCCGCCGTCGCCTCAATTTTCCTATAAATACCAGTGTACCTTCTACACATTTTCCTAAGTCTTTTTACAATCTCAAATTCTGCAAAAACTGCCCAGAATCAAACTTCACCTTTTAAGGTTTTCTTAAGCCTTCTTTATTCACATAATCACTCCCATTTATATATGTGAATTGTTAAACCTTCAAGAGGATCATTTACTCTTCTGGAGTACTTTGTGGATAAGCCGTTCTCTTCTTCATTGCTGCCCACCTGGAGTTTCTGCGGGAGATTTCAACCGACGATATATAAACCGACACCTGAGGGTATTTCTTATCACACTTATTTTCATTGTAATCCGTGTAACCATATCTTACAAAATTATAGTGAAAATAAAATGGTTTTGCCCCTTTGGGGGATTTTTCCTCACTTGTGTGTGTTTGAATGTTCTTGCATGATTTTATCATCTTCAATCACAACTAGATGCATGTTTAGGATTTAATTGAAAAACTGAGTTTAATTAAATAATTTCTTTATTTGAACATACGCGCACTCTTCACCTGACACTTTTCACTCCACTTCCTAGAGAAAACACTCTGCTTGCTGCTTCACTAGGTGTTGCTGGAGTCTCTGCGAACTACATACGATTCTTCTTAGCGTGGCCCATTTGATGAAAATGGTAGCATTCCAGTTCTTTAAGCTTAAGACACTTAGATTTATAATACCCTTCTTATTTATAAATGAAACATGTAGCAACTCTCATTGTATCCTCACCTCTTCTCGACCTCCTAACTAGCCTAGAAGATCCTTCAACCCTGATATCTCTACCAAATCTCCCCTTACCTCTACCACTATCTCCACCACCTATCTGAAATTTATAGGGTTCTACCTTAACACTTTTACCCTTACTTCTCTTAAATTAAAATGAGTCAAATATACTTTTCTTAAAACTCTCTCTACTCACCGTCCCTTGGTTCATTTGCCTTTCTGCTATCATGGCTTTTTTCACCAAAGAAGAATAATCTTCTAACTCATAAGTAGCCACCCGATTTTGAATGGGCTAAATCAGTCTATCTTGGAACTTACTGCATTTCTCTTCCTTTTCTTCCACATACTTAGGAGAAAATATAGACAAAGATGTAAATTTAGCCTCATACTGCCTCACAAACATTTTCCCTTGGGTGAAATTTATAAATTCTCTCACCTTCTCCCTTTTATAAACTGTTGGAAAGTACTTAACATACAAAGCTTTAATAAATCCAGCCCAAGTAATAACATTAGTACCTTCCACCCTGGGCACCAAATGGTTGTTGGCTTCCCACTAATATTTGGCCTCTCCTTTTAGCTTAAATTCAACCAGATTCACTTTCTGGTTATTTGGATCTTTCATCAATACAAAGATAGACTCTAGATCTCTAACCCACATCTGAACTTCTGTAGGTTCAATTGACCCTGAATATTCCAGAGTATTTAACTTCAAAAACTTTTCATGCATGGAATCTTCAATTTCCTTCCTTGTCTTTTTCTCAATTCTGGCTACAGTATTTGATTCCAGATATCTAGTATGTTGTTTTTCCATTAAATGCTATATATCTTTCCTGTTGTTTTACCATCCTCATCATTTCCTGGGACTTTACTTGCATCTCTGTAGGTTGTTCATGTTCCCTAACTCTTCCTGCTATGCTATGCTAGATAATAGTATCCTCGTGTATATGAGAAGCTACTCCCTCTTCTTTACGTTGTCCATCCCCAGGCTCCATCTGTAATTATCTGTAATAAAAGAGAGTTTAGCAACCAACATAAACAATTTATAACACTAAATTATTGGTTGGTACGTAAACAATATCAAAGCAAACAATTAACTGCCATCTAACCATCACACACGTCCAGAATTTATAACCTAAACGCTTTGATACCACTAATTGTCACACCCCAAACCCAAATACCTTTTAATAATTTGTTTTACAATAATTAAATAATAATCTTTATCCCTTTTGAAATATAATTCATTAATCAATATTTTCATGCATAATGGACATAATCAACATAATCACATTCTTTGTACCATAACTTGATTAACATCAGAGTCATAATTAAGCAAGCGTACGATACTATGATTAACTATTACAGTTATCAAGTTAAACCACTATAATTCAGTACCTACAATGTATGAGTGTAGTAAAATCCTCAGTGTGGCAATAACAAAATCCCCATATCTAAACACTAGTTCTTTCTAACGGTGCAACTCTCAAAACCACCAATCATATGTATCCTAGATGGCAGCGTACAAACCTGAAAATGTTAAAAACATAAACATTAAGCTATAAGCTTAGTGAGGTACTCCTTCTCAGTAATGAAATAATAATTCTATCAAATCCGTGGATATAAAATCCAAACAATCCTGCCCGTTATGGAAATAAAAAAATTATGGAATAGAAGTTCCAACAAATCCTTGTCATAAGACAAAACAAATCATTGGATCTTTGTCCAATTCTAATCCTAGATCATAAGACCCAAACAATCCTGGATCATGAGACCCAAATAATCTTGGATCATGAGAACCAAATAATCCTAGATATTTGAGTATCAAAATAATTCCTGAATACCGAAGTATTCAAACCAACCCTCTCTTAGAGCTATGTTCATATCCATCATATCTTTCGCATATCTGTATATATGAAACAATCATAAGTACATTCACCTTGTCAATTTAATGGGATTTTCCCTTGCCTTTATTTGGCACTTGTTCTACATCTTCTTCTTCCTTTCCTATCATTCTTACAATATTAGTATCATCATAAGAATATTAATAATCTAAATAATAACTTAAATGTAATCAATTGATAAACATCATATGATTCTATTCAAATCATTCGTTATAAATGAAATCCTATCTAAATTTATATTAAGATATTTAACATATCCAAATCATAGCATAAATCACAACCAACCATTTTAATTCAATCTTTATCATATTAGATTTCCAATAAAAAAGACATCGCATCATTTCAAGTGCCCTAGAGCAAGATATGCCGATTTCTTCATAACATAGTATATCTCCCATATAAGCTCTTTCTAGTATACAATCAACTTCCATGAATTTTCATACATAATAACTTTTAATGATTTTTCATTCATTTTCCATTAACATACTAAAATAATACAATATTCAAGTTTCATAATTTTTAGAGTTCATTTTCTATTCTAAATAGCACACCAAACTCATGTTATGTAAGTAGAAATCCTATGGACAACAACTAAATACCAATTGACAACCATCACCAAGGTCTAAACACACGGATTTTAATTCTAATTTTCAGAAGTGCTTTGCATATATGAGTCTATTTTAATCTCCAACTAGAATTTCTCAATTTTAGTAAGTATACAAAAACTTACAAAAGTTTGAATACACAAGGGTTCTAAACAAAGTAATATAAAGGGTTTACACATTCAACTTTCTTCAAACTTCTATCTATCCATACATATACATCAAGGAATGAAAGTTTAGTAAAAAATTGATGATTTCTATCATTTTAATTAGTAATACAAGAAAAATAACAAGATTTATGGATAGAATTACCTTAGGGACTCTTACATAATTTTCTATGAATTTTTTTCATTGTTTCTCCTCACATTCTTCTTCCTAAACTTCACAATTCTCTTTCATAAAGCTCAAACTCTACAAAACTGAACCAAGGGCTAAATTTGCTGAAGAAGTAGTTGAGATTGAGTGGTTTAAGTCTCTAAACCAGCCTCCCTTTCTAACCAATTAAAACATAACACATGGTGTGAAAATAAGACAAAGTACCACTTAAAGGATGGACATATTTGCCCTTATTTTGTACTTTTGGTATAACTTCTTGATCAGACCTCCATTTAATACACCATTTATTTTATTACAAACCAAATTCATTTATTTACAACTATATATTTTTCACCTTGAGTCAATTGCTATATTATAAGGGTCAAAACTAGTCTCCAACATGAACATTCCTCTCGAAAACTTTAAAATTTTAAGTTTGTTACCAATTTGATATTTCATGATTTTTTAAGGTAGTATTAGACTAAATATAATAGCATAACATTATATATATTAATAACACATTATCCATATCACATAAGATATGCATGATTCAAACATAATTAATCATAATTATATTGGGGTTGTCATAATTGGATTCTTGATTCCAGGATCCCGGGAATTACTTCTTTAGGATTGAGAAATTATTGGAATTTGTCTTACGTAAATTGGATTCTCTTATTGAAGAGTCAATGGGAAAGTATTACATAATGATAAAGCAAGGGTGTTGGTAAGGGTACTCTCTATTTTCAATTTGGGCACTTATATATAAGTTAAAAAATAATATTTTACTTTTTGTAAGGGCAGTTCCTAAAATAGAGAAGAATATTAAAGGGAGCGAAAAGTTTAAAAACAAAATAACAAAGATGTACAAAAAATTGCATATATGAAAATCCTACAGCTCAATTGAGAAAAGAATATGAACTTGCATATAAAAGCCTTACAAATTAAATGTTTAGTCGAAAATTAAAATTAACACTATGAAATGTTAGACGAATATCGTAATGCTAGTTAGTTATATAACTAATTCTGGTAGGGATATGCCTAACAACGTATATAATATACTGGTAGTTTCATAAGCATGTGTGTGTAAATCAAGTGTAACAAGTTCGATGACAATACTCGACTAAAAAGATGCATCATAACATAAGTTCGATGACTAGAGTTTACTAAAAAAATTAAGTAATCAATTATTAATTCAGAAACTTCTAGGCAATGAAATGAAATTTAAGGGTAATCTTTCCAAAAAGTAAATTAAATGTCAACAAATTCAATTTCAATGTCTACTACTAGATAAATTCATCACAACTATTGGAACGCCGACAACATCTTCAACTAAAATAGATAAATATAACTTAAAAATAAATTAGGATGAATCTTTCTCATTTCCTACTTGATATGGTCTGAATATGAAATATCAAAGGTTTTCTAAAACCTAAACTAGCTGAGACACCCAACAAATAGCATTAAACCTCGACTTTGTTACATACACGAGGAAAGACGTCCCTAAATAATAGTATCAAAATTGATTTGCTCTAAAATTATACATCAAGTTAGCAAAGATTAGAATAAAAGTATAAAATTTCCTTTCCATGCACCTTCCAACTTGTCAACTGTTTTTGATAGACACAGAGAGAGATGACTTAGTCAGTATGGGATGTGTACATGTAAATCTTCCAGACAAAAACACTAAACTTAACTACTAGAACTTGTATTCAGGTTTTGACTCCACTAAACAGGCATTACAAATCACAGTTTCCACTTGTTAATGCAACTGTGTGTAAAGATCTTATTATTTAAATGTTTAGAATGAAAACTAAGACCTTTTGCTATATACGTACTAATACAATTATCAAGGGAGTGAGTGAGTTATTCCCAAATGGCATTAAACATGCACTAGTGTATTTTGGCAAAATGCATGCCCTGCCGCAACTAGAGATGTTCCAACCCATCCCACCATGGAATATGCCATTTCACCATAATGCATGGCCTGTTGGATTTTGTCTACTTAAAAACTCATTCCAATTAACTCTTATAGTGGCATGGGCTTTTACCTTACAAAACAGGAGGTCTCGAGTTTAAATCCTCTCGGGGTCCACCTCCTATAGCACCCCTTTGGGCCTGTTTGGTTAGATATTTGGGGGAGAACTGTGGAAACCTGCAATATAAAATTCCCCTCATTTAGAGTAATTGTGTTTGATTGGAGTTTTGGGGAGGAAATTAGATACTTTTCTTTCCCACAAAAAGTGAGGGGACTAAATTAGAATTACCAAGAATTCTCAATTATTATTATGGTATGATAGAAATACCCTTTTTCTTAACAGTTTCTTGTTAGTTTTAATCTAATAAAAACTTACTATGGATTCTTGTCAATCAAATTCACTGTTATGGATTTTACTTCGGTACATGGTGTTAACTGTAGTACATGGTGTCCACTTTAATCCACTATTTTGGATTCTTGATAGTCAAATTCATCTTTTAGTTTGGATTTAAGTAGCTAAGTCATTAATTCCACTTACTTGACAGTCAAATACATAGGTTTGGATTTTTTGTCTGTAAACTTGGGCTTGATTAACTCATATTGGATCCTCACTTTCTTCATATTGGAAATTTAAAAAATAGAAAATTTGTACATGGCTCATGTTTGTTAGTTGATTTGATATTGAATTTAGTTAATGATTGAAATATGTGAAATTTAGGCAATGATATCACCTTCTATGAATCTAGTGTAATAACCATTCTTGTCTATGATGCTCTAGGGAGTTAAAAAGTTATTAATAATGTTCTCCCTTCCTCTCCTAAAGTCATAAACATATACACTTCACACAAACTTCGTTATTTTCCTTTAACAATTCAGTTTTTATGATAATCAATTGAATTTGCATTGTTATATGGTTCAATAGTTATCTATGTTGTTATATTTGTGTCGTTATATGGATGGCAGTTTGGGAGAAATTCGAAAAAGACTATTTTAAACTGTCCACAATATTAAACGTCATCCAGAGTAAATGAAATCCTCCACTTGCCAAACTCTAAGACACCATTCAAAAAATAATAGCAAGGACATCTTTTATATGGTAATAAACATGAGCTAAACACTTTTTTCCACATGTCCACAATTGAAACAAGAAAACAACATTTCAAAATCAAGGCTACACAAAAAAAATTTAAGATTTAAGGGACCTCCACATGTTTACCAATTATTTATAGGTTTGATGCTCCGATTTCAATGTAATATCAAAAAATTCCTTTTCATGACGACTCAATAACTCGAGGGGAGTCACCGAATAAGGTGGCGTATTAAGGACATAATATCGCACACCACGAAATCAAAGGCATCTCTCTCTCTCTCTCTCTATATATATATATATATATATATATATATAGGTTAAAAGCTCTAACTTTAACATAACTAAACCTGTCAAATTAGACAAAAGTTTTTTAGAAATTTGGATGATTCAAAGTGATAAACCCGATATATAGTTTAAGGTGTCTCACTAATAAACTTGCCCTGGATCTTATAGTTTGAGCTTACCTTTTAAATCCAATATGATTATATACATAAACATATTCAGGGCAGGAATCTAAGCTCTTATAGTTGTTACTGTAGCAGAAGAATGCCCCTAATAGAAATCAAAGACTTGAGAGTAAAAAACCACCCTTTTCTCAATCGATTATTTGTACTCAGTCATAAATTCATAATGCCTTTCAGTCCTTCAATAACACTTGAACTGGATGAATCTAATTCTAGATGAAAAAGATTAAAGATCATTTTATGGTAAATAAGAATTACAAAATGCTTTGGACATAATATCGACATATGTGAATCCTTATATCATAAAATTATCATTTGGGGCACTGTTATATAGAAGTTTTATATGGTAAGAGAAGAATCCATTTTAACAGAGGTTTATCATCAAATTTTTTAAGATTTTAAATGAACTATTGTGACCTATACATTTAATTATATTTTTTTGCACATTTTCAATCACCACAACTTGTTTATAAAATGTAACTCATTTTTCTCATCAACATTAAATCCATTCACCACATGATTGCAAATGAAGTAAATATACTTATAAGAACAAAATGTGCCGCACTAAATGTATTACGAACTAAGATAACCAATGTTAAACAAATTACATTTTTCACGCGGTCATTAAATTCCTGGGAAGTATGAAAATCAATAACACTACCCCAAATTTGATAACTAGTCAATTCATCTCGTAAGTACGCGAAAAGATATTCTCCATAAACGATCATCACCATCAACCATTAAAATATAAATTATAAAATATAGACTAAACATAGATAAATATTTAAAGAGCATAATCAAAACACAACAAACACTCTATTTATTTTTTATTATTAGTCTAAATTCCCTCATAATCTACACGTGCACACGAATATTCACTTTCATTAATCAACTCAACGTTTGGCAATCTGTTGGTGGTGACATGATTTTCGGCACATCCAGTAGCGTAGTCATCATCATCACACCCGTAGTTATAAGCTCTTTATGGAGTTACAAGAATGATTGACCATTTAGGATGGAGTTGGTCTTGAATATAAAAAACCTATATGGCTTGAGAAACTAATATGAAGGGCTCATTCTTATGGCCAACTCTACAAAGACCAATCGGTTTAAAGCCAAGCTAATATACTTTAATAAAATTACCGTTGTTGACCCAATCACACTTGAAAATTAGATTTTGAAAGTGAAATAAACAAGCATCTATTTCACTGATAACACCATAGAAACTCAAATTTGAATCCACGTGATGCTTATCCTTTGCACTAGTAACTTGCATTGTTGTGGCCTTGATGCTAATTCAACTGTTTTGGCTAACTTTTTCAGCATCACATTCTTTCTTATGGTAACAACAACCATTAACAATATAACCCTGATATTTCATCATGTCTCGATGAGGTCCTTGAGCTATCTAGTTTAAGATGTCTGCAATAATGTTGTTGGGGAGATTTAGCTCCTTTTCAACCCTATCTTTCTTAAATGTTAGTTACAATTTTAATAGTATATTAAATCATCACATATTGATATTAATCATACCCTTTTATGAAGCCAGCCAATAAGGGTCTTGTTATGTTCATCTTGTAACCATTTTTTATCTTTGCACTTTTGAGGATACTTTTAACTCAAGTTCTCCATATGCTCCCTTTAAGGGTGTTAATAGAGAACAATCTTTTAATGGTTAAAAAAAATACAATATAGTACATGATTTTTTACAAAAGCAATGGAGAGCGAAGCTACTCGATATATAGTTGAACATCATCTGTGTTTTGCAACACGTAACGATGTGCTTGCTCCCATAACAATTCATCCACCTTAATTACTTTACAACTCCCTATTTGTTTTCCATTATATGTTATATCATCGTCATCATATATTGTATTTCTATCAAATGGAACCCCAACGACATCGAGCCCATGTAAAAATTCAGTACAAAATTCAATTGCTTCTTCAGCAATATAGCGTTGAGCGATGTAACCTATGGATGATTTCAATTTTTTACTTGGTCCTTTATGAATTCAAGTTCTTACAAACATTTTAATTAAAACAAATATTAATAGTGTTTACTTGTAACTTTATAAAGTAATGGCATATTTTTTTAGAGCTGGTGCAAACCTTTCAAATGGATACATCCAAGGAGCGAAAACTGAACCACACAGTTCAACCTCCATAAAAAGATGTACCATTAGATTCACCATTATATCAAAGAATGATAGAGGGAATTACTTTTCCAACAAACACAATGTGATCACAATGTCATCTTGAATATTTTTCAACTTCTTCACATCCATTTCTTTTTCACAAAGAGAATTAAAGAAAAAGCAAACCCTTATAATTGTAAATTTAATATGCTTTGGTAACATGGATCGAATGGCCACCGAAAGTATCTATTGCATGAGTATGTGACAATCATGGGACTGGAGACCAAACAATTTTAACGCTTGCATCGAAATAAGATTACTAAAATTTGATGAGTATTCATCGGGAACCTTAAGTTGAAGAAACGTCTCACATACCCTTTTCTTCTCCTCTCTAGACAACGTATAACATGCAGGTGGTAAATACGTCTCTTTTTCCTTATCTTGTGGTGCCAACTCCCTTCTTAAATTCAATTCTATAGAACAAAATGACTTTTGACCCCATCTTTTGTCTTACTGGGAATGCTGAGTAGCATCCCTATTATGTTGTCACAAATATTCTTCTCAATATGAATAATATATAACTTGTGTCGAATAAGTAAATGTTTCCAATACCCACAACCTAAAGAATATTGATTTTTTCCCCAACATTTGGAGTTATTAGGATCGTCTGTATTTTCCTCAGCGCTCCGCTTTTGTTTCAATTTATCCTTTCCCTTTGCTATTTACGCTTCAAAAGGACCCAATTTTCCCCCCAACATGCATTAATGTTTTCAACCTATTCTAGTATTTGCTCTCCATTCAATGGATTAGGCTGTTCACTAAACTCTTTCTTACCATTAAAAGATTTCTTTTTCTTTCAAAACAGATGATTGTTTGAAAGAAATCTTCTACGTGATGTATATACATTCTTATTAGAATGATTTAATCGAATAAAGTATGTATCTTCACTATAAATTGGACAAGCATAATACCCTTTTACAACACAACCACCCAAATTACCATATGCATGGAGATCATTAATGGTGCCAAGTAAACATCGATATCATTGTCAGGATGTTGTGGACCTGATATCAACAATGTTAGCATAAACATTTTTCTCTTTGTGCTCAACGATGGCTCAAAGTTATAAGTCGCCAATACGATCGACCAACAACTATACTTACTACTAAGAGTACTATATGGGTTAATTCCATCTGCTGAAAGTTTTAACCGGAGGTTTCTATCTTCGTTTCCAGACTCCAGCCACTTATCATCCACTAACTTCCATGCAAGGGAATTCTTGGGGTGATGCAACTTATCATCAACTTGTCTTTCATTTGCATGTCAAGTCAAGGCCTTTGCAATTTCTATAGATTGAAACAACCTTTTTAACCTAAGAGTGGGCAAAAAATACCATAATACTTTTCCAGGAACTCCCACCTTCACCTCGGTTGTATTGTTTTTCAATTTACACCCTGGTGTTCCACAAGTAGGGCATTTAGTTGAATCTTTGTCCTTTTTTCTTATAAAGTAAGCAATCATTAGGGCATCCATGCATTTTTTCACACCCCATCCCAAATACGGTCAATGTCTGTATGGCCTTTTTCGTAGATAAAGGTAGTTCATTATCTTCTGGAGAAATTGGGCAAATAATTCAAGCATGGTTGAAAAGCTCGTATCAGTCCACCCGCTCTTTGCTTTCAAATTGAGTAGACTCGCCAGTGCAAACATCTTCATAAACTTTTTACACCCTTTGTGAAAGGGATTTTTAGCATCCTCAAGCAACTTTTCAAATAATTTAGGATCCCCCATAAAGTCTTCATTTCTCATCTCAAGCATGCCCGCCATATAATCAACATCTTCTAGATTTTCAACCAAGTTATCGTGATGGGTGGGGTCACCCATGTTGATATGTAAGAAAGTTGAATTAGGAGCAACTTACCTATGCAATATCCATACATGATAACTTTGGTCAATACTGTTTGCATATAAATGACCTTTAATTTCTTTTAAACTCCATTTAAAGCAATTACACATGATGTACATGGACATCGTACAACTTCACTATTTACAATATTTCTTTCTGCAACTTTAAGAAAATATTCAGTCCCTTGCAAGTACTCGTTTAATAATCTATGCACAGACATCCACCACTTGTCTGCTACCATTCTAAAATTGTACCTATATTAAGATTGTAAATATTAATTATAGAAATGTTATTTCCGTATAAAATAACACAATCCTCAAATCATATTAATTTTTCATTTTCTAATTCGAAAAGTATGCTTGTGTTTTAGACGATTCATCTTAGTTTAAGTCAAATAATATTATTAATGATGTAAAACTAACACCGCCGACACATATTAACTTTATTACCAAAGATAAATGATAGAATGGATGCATTTTAACTCGAGCTCCCGCGGTGCATAATCACATGTATTACACACATAATTAAGTAAGAATTTTTATGCAAAATATTCCAAATCAAATCAAAGGCAATGCCGAGACGAAATTATTTTACACAATAACACATTTTACTAAAAAAAATTGATAATATTTTAGACAACCCTATTATGACACGAAAGTTGACACAATTTATTAATTAAGCTTGTTTCAGATTTATTGCTAATAAAAACTACTACGTGAACCAAAAGCATCACAACCCGATTGTCATCCCTAATGCCTAATAACGTCGAATGGTCGTCCTATATGAGGTAGTTAAGATCACTGTTAGAATTTTAATACTAAGATCAACAAAACAATTCTTTTATCCTGGGTTAAAGTGGGAAGTATTGATTTCATGGGTCAAGGAGGCAAAAAATTGTTAACTTCTAAGTTCACTACCACATTTAATCACTAATAAAATACCATGAAAAAATAATTAAACCTTAATAGTACTCTTGTGGATGAATATTTGTAAACAACTGACGCCAAGAATAAAAATAGAATGATAATAAGTTAATGCAAGCTTAAATAAATAATCAAGAAGAGTTGAAACCTGAAGAAGTTAATGGAAGCTTCAAACCACGATGAGCGAAACAAAGATGTCTTCGATCCACCATAAACAGTTTGTAATTCAACAAAAAAATATTACGAAATATAAATGTTTTTAGAGAAAGAGAAATAAAATATTTGTCGATTAACATTTCAAAGACCGATTCAGATTTAGACTGAACTAAAATAAACTGTCATAATATCATAAAAGATGAATATTTCAAAATCAAATTCATTACCTTTTAAACCTAAAATCAAATCAATAAAAATCTTTAATAACACATAAATCACTCTATCAAATAAAAAATTGCTTAATCAATATGTCATAAAAACTTAAGCTGCTAATTCTTTTGCATTGGCAAAAAAAAAAAACAATTTATCAGCATTTTTTGTATTTGTTTCTCATATAAAATCATTTGATTCAAAACCTATACTCAATCAATAAAAATGATTGTCAACATTTTTTGAAGAATCTTTGAAAAATACAAATGTGTAAAACTCAACTGTATTTTTATACCAATCAAAATTATTAGATTCAAAATCGAAACTCAAAAACTCAAAATATTTCTTCAAAAATATTTAATAAATGATAGTGTACTCTTTCATATGCAAATCAAAATCATTAAATTTAAAACCTAAACACAATTAATCTAAACATCTCTTTATAAAAATCCAAATTTTACAAAAGTAAATCAAAATCAATCATCTTCACGCAGAAGTAAATCAAAACTAATCATCTTCACAACTTTAAAACTTAAAGACAACCTATCTAAACATTGGGGATCATTATAAACTCGTGAGATAGAGAAAGAAGGTGACGCGTGGAACATATATCAACGTGAGACATAACACTCAGTATGACGTACCACAATCAATCTAAAATAAATTGATTAATCAATCTAAACTGATTAATTAATTAATCTAAACTAAACTGATTAATATGACGCAACATAGTGTGAGACATAACACAATCAATGTAAACTAAACTAATTAACTAATCTAAATTGATTAATTAATTAATCTAAACTAAACTGATTAATATGACATAACACATGTGAGACATAACACAATCAATTTAAACTAAATTTCAAAGACATTACACAATCAATTATATTTAAACATGTGACGTACATAGGTGAGACATAACACAATCAATCTAAAATAAATTAATTATATTTAAATAGGTGACGTACAGAGTATTATTTTATTATAAAATATTTGTATTATTTTGGTGATGCATTATTGCATATACGGATATACCGAATATGTGGTTTCAAACACACCGAGAAAATTTTAACTTTTAAACCATACCAGCGTGAGAGAAAAACAATCACCCATAATATATTTTATCTCTTAAGAATATTAAGGCAGCTTAATAAATGTACCAATATTGTGTTTTATAGTGGTGTGATACAGTTAATCAGACTTGACATACTCCAAAATCGTTGTGATTTAATCATAAGTTGTGATAAGTTACCATTACAGGACTTATTAAAAAAAATATTTCATCAATATGAAATTGATTTTGTGGATAAAAATAAGAGCGTGTTGGGGGAGGGGAGATGAGAAAGAATAATATCAAGAATTGGATCCATTGAAAAACGATCATCCAAGATGGAAGCATTCAATGAGCTCTATAACCGGTCTATCAAAAACCCACTTGTTACAACATAATCTTCCACATAAACTGTAATTGACCAATCAGAACACAATACTAGTACCAAAAAATGTCAGCGTTTCATTGAGAAGACACTATAGCTTTGTAATTAAACCGACAATTCTTGTGGACGGATCCCACATTTGATACGACATCATTTAACTTTCCTCCTATGCCATTAGATGACTTTTGAACCTAATCTACCAGTACTTGGCCAATCAGTAAAACAAAATGGCAGCGTTTCAATTCGAAGACACATCAACTCGTTAATCAAAATGATAGTATTGCATCCATTTTATCGTATCCAGATGGCAAGGTTGATGCAACAGGTGTAAACCTAATCTACGAAAACTTAATCAAATATGATTTTAAGTAGTGAACCCAAACAAAAAAATTAAACCTATTAAAAATGACAACTTTCAAACACAACAGATGATGACATATGAAAAAGGATGATGTATCCACAATAAGTGTAAACCAATTGAAATCTTGATACAACTTTGAAACACAATCAGTCTCAACGTGAAAGAGAAAAATAAAGTACCAGTGTATGAAAATGAGAACACAATCAGTGAGCGAGAATTTACATGAAACAGAGTACGAAAATGAGAACACAATCAACGTAAGAAACCATAATTAGTCATAGCGTGAAACAGAGTACGAAACTAAAGTAGTGAAAAGTAGGAGGGAGAAAATGTACCAGCGTTAGAGAATGGAGAGGAGAGCGTGAGAGAATGGAGAGGAGAGCGTGAGGGAGAGAGAATGAAGAGGAGATCATGAGGGAGAGGGAGTCTCGGTGGTTAGCTAGAATTTTAGAGGAAGTAGGTATTATGAAAGAGCCAAAAAAATTTAGGGGGAAAAACTCCGCTTCTAAATTTTGGAGGAGAAAAAAAAGGTCATAACATGTACGCCTAAATTATAAACTTGTAACACCCAGCGCAAAACACGAGGCGCTACTATGATTAAAACTAAACTAAATCCTCAACAATTAGTATAGAGCATATACATTTCACAAAATAAATATAATGAATCCAAACTTTACACCTTTAAAATAATTTCACTCGAAAAATAATACTAAGCTCTCCAAATATATTACACTGCCAATCTATACAAAAATAAAATTCTCCGAACGTCGTACCCTAAAATCCTCCAAAAATCCATAGCGTCCAAATCCACGCTAACCTACCACTAAAAGAAAAATACGAGGAAGTACACAGTATGACAAGAATAGATGCTCAAAACAATTAAAGTGAATAAATGCAACAAAACGAATCTGAATTCAAGTTCAATGCGACACCCGAGCATTAGATCAATTTAATTTCTCAATAACACATCAATAGGTCACCAGGCCTCACCTCACCTCACCTAAGCTTCGTAAAGCCTCATCCTGGCTATTGAACTTTTGAACTATTGGAGAGGGTGACCATTCTTCGTACCATAAAAAAATCTCGTGACACCATGCCCGTCAACAAATACAATATTTCAATTGAATCAATATTTTTTGATTCCAATAAACATTATGATATCAACAATATAAGTACAAATAAATGACGAAAACACAACTACTCTCAAGAGATTTAAGAAGCATATTACATAAAATCCGTACCTTAAAATCATCACTAGAAACTCATAAGATTCTGTCTTAAAATTATGATCATACCACTGCATTCCTTTCGCGAAAACAATAAAAACTCGTTCTAGCCAAAACTCGAGAAATACACCAAATAAGCCTTCAAATCATGGGTTGAAACTTGATAACTTTAGGGCTAGGGTTTGTAGGAGGAAGAAGATGAAAATTATATGGGTCTACTGCTCTTAGAGGTTGTAAAAATATGTTTAAAAATCCCTAACCCCGTATTAATTTAAGTGGAGAAAAATTAGGGAATTTAAGTGGCATTAGAATTTTATTAAAACTAAAATAGTTCGCCTGTTGGTCACGCTCCAGAATTTGACAAACAGTTAGTCACACTTTAAAACCGTGACAAATTATCTGAAGCGGGATTTTTATTTTGGCCCTATTTTTTTTTAGCCTAGAGAGTTTTATTTTTTGAGAACTCTTCTAAACAATCCAAGACTTATATATATTCATATTAGGAGTATTTTAATCTAGCTTTTTGAATTTTGAATTAATTTAATTAATTACCAGATAAAATTATGGGTTATTACAAAACTTTTAAAAAAGGTCGTAATATTTATAATCAAATATGATTTTTATATTTAACTGTCATAGAAAATAATATCAATATGAATAAAATTACATTTTATATTAGAAATGTCACATTAATAATATCATTAACCTTCAAATGATATTTTTATAATAAATGTCTTTATATTATTTTTTCGAGCGTCATAAAAGGTGTGTTTCTTGTAGTGTTTATAATAAAAATGACTTGATGCATTAAAACAAAATCAATGGGATTTGATGCATCTTTGACCCAATAAATGGGACAAGACCATAACAATATTTTTTTATTATCCTGCTGATGTATCAAACATACATTGTCTGGTGCTTGTAATGGGGTCATTTGAAATACCTAAATTTTAACCTCCAAAACTAAAACTCATATAAATCTACAAACCAAAATTCCAACTAAAGATGTCTAAATATATTACCATGAAATCTATAAAGCTAAACCCGACATGAGTATGGTATGACTTCAATACCCTTCTTCAAACTCAAACTAAA
The DNA here is from genome assembly GCA_949130495.1 of Sambucus nigra. Taxonomy (NCBI): domain Eukaryota; kingdom Viridiplantae; phylum Streptophyta; class Magnoliopsida; order Dipsacales; family Adoxaceae; genus Sambucus; species Sambucus nigra. Next base: position 38,880,144 of record OX422208.1, on the reverse strand, counting down.
GAATAAAAGGTCAAATCAAACACAATATTCTTAATAGAGTCCTTTGAATAGCCTAAGAGCATCCATAATGGTGGATGCTCATGAAAGGCAGACTTGGAGAATCAAAAGTTAGTTTAACTTTCCTTAACCAGCAATGGACACAGTGGTGGAAGAAGGTAAATTTTCAAGATACTTTTTACAAACTAATGTTGTTCGTAGGAAATAAAAAAATATTTCTTACCAACAACATTTGTTCGTATAAATTGTTACGAACTAATATAATTCGTAAGAACCAAAAAAGGTAATAAAAAATAATTATTTATATTTAATACGAATTTCATTTGTTTGTAGCCATTGATACAAACATATAAAGTTCATAGGAATTGCTACAAACAATTGAAGTTCGTAAGAAGGGTTCACATAATTTGTACCCATTCTCTAAATTGGAGAATAATTACAAATTATGTGAAAATTTGGAGAAAGGCTAAAAATCGAGTTAGAGAATCCCACTAAATCTTCCCACCACTATATGCATCTCAATTTGTAAATTTACAGAATATGTTGGCATTCGACCAAATTGATGGTTCGTTATTTTTGCCACCATTTATAAAATTACCGCCGAGCGTAAAATGATAATCTGAGATTTACAAGTCCTGGAGGTCGACAACCGACTCGACATCTCTAGATGGCCGAGAAACTCTTGACATATAATGCTTCATCTTTTCAGTCATTAAATCACTCCAATCAAGAATGAAGTATTAGGGGCTTTTTTTGGAACCTAAAATAATACGATCAAGTGGGCCACTTGAAAGGTGACACATGTTACTTACTTAGTGGGTCCGAAAATAACAGGCAGCTGTGGTGGGCACCATCATCTCAATGGACGGCATGCTAGCTGAGCACCTTCAAGAATATGAACAGGCTGTAATGTGAATAGACACACGTGAAACTCTCAACAGTCACCATGCACATGCACCCGAAGAATATCTAACTGCTAATTATAATGTAAAGATGTAAATACCTAGTGCATAAAGGTATTCAGTCTCTTCATTGTTTTATTACTTTAAATATCTCATTACCTCTCTCAGCTAAGGGCAAAAAAATAGTTATTAAAAACCCTAGAGAGCTCATGAGAGGCACGTACTAAACCTTAACACCTAGTGACATTGTAACCGTGGATATAGGTAACTCATTAGGATGAACCACGTAAAAACCTCATGTATCTTTCTTTGTCTCTCATCCCTTTCTACTTTAAGTCTTTCTTATTTTATCTATGGTTTATAATTATTGGTTTAATTCAGCTAAGACCCAACTAAAGCAGCAAACCAAATTTAGGCACCAATAACTTAGTTACTGATCATGATCTTTGTTTGGTTCAGAGAGGTCTTTGAGTGGTCTGGGTAGTATGGACAACTTCATGAATATATGCTTGCTTTCTTAAAGAATACATCTTCCTTGGGGGTATGGTCATGATCTTGGAAGGATTCCTTACAGCTTTGATTTGCATAGTGATACTTTCTCGGACAATGTTCTCATCATATCTTGAGTGCTTATTTTTATCTCAATGATAGTACAAAGAAAATAGTGAAGCTTTTGTTTTCACATATATCAATTGGATTGTTGTCATATAAAATCTTTTAATTAAAAATACCTTTGTTTTAACAATCTCCCCATTTTTATGATGAAAATTTAATTGATATAGTTTGTGAAAATATTTGAGTCTCCCACTTTCTTGGATATGTAGTTTTGAGGACACTTTTTTCCTCCCCCTTTCTTATTGGTTATTCTTTTCCTATCTTTTCTCATGATATCATTATGCCCCCCTTTATCATTAGCAAAAAGTAACTTGGAAAGAATGTAATGCAAAGGTGGGCTTTGAAATTTAACGTCTAATATATTTTAGAACCACGATTTTCAAAAAATATCTATGAGTTCCAAGGTGCACTTGGGATTTCTCCAAACTTTTGAGATGGGCGGAGTCCCTTTATCCTTTCATTCAAAACTTTTTCATGTGATTTAAACGTTCTTGGTTTTAAGGAAAATTTTCAAAAGTGACCTTTTTGAAAAAGATATTGTATTTTTGGAGTACGGGTAGGTTTTTGCATCACTAACTTGACTTTACTTTCTCTTATGACTTTCTAGACATTTACTGCAAATGATAGGTGGCAAGCAAATTTACTCACAAGACATCATGTGGTATGAGCATAAGTGACATTTTCGTCAAGATTAACCCATTGGCCCGTTTTAATGTATACCCTACATACCTTGGGTGCATTTTTCATGATGGCCGTCATTGCACTTGGTGTTGGTTATCTTTTGGGAAGAATCTCATGTAAATCAAATTAGATGTACATTTATTAGCTACTTTTATGTATTGTTATCGAATATATATGCTTTTCAATCTAGGAGCAAACATTTTGTGCATGGGATATTTTGAACAATGTTTTTTATTACTGCAACACATTGTGAAACAAGTGTATAATCATTTAAATACATTTACTATAATAAGTCATTCATATATACAGAGCGGACCTAAACAACGGGTCTACTAACGGAGCACCCCCAAACGACGTAGTTTTGGGGGTGAAATTACATAAAAATCGGGTGAAGTGAGGATTTTCTTGTAATTTCACCCCCAAAACTACGTCGTTTGGAGGTGGTCTATTAGTAAACTCGTTCTTTAAGTCCGCTCCTGAACGGCTCCGTTCATATATATTACTAGGGAATATATATATATATATATATTCATAACAAAAAAAATCTTACATCAAGGGTTAACAAAATTTACATTATATTATTATAACATAATAGACAAAATTATGATCCGCTCTTAGGGAAAACGGGGTTGTGAAGTTTGAAGAGATGCCATTGAGTCATAGTGTGTCACATGAATTTATGAGGAATAAGCGTCGACTACCTATGTTGGGCTTTATACCAATATTTGGGTTACCATCTTGGTTTGGGTACATGGATTGATTAGGGTCCGTGCCTTGATTGGGATCCAAGTTTTCTATTGGCATATTAAACATGCATTGGTTTGAAAGATATGCTTACTTGAGTTATGTAATGTGATGCATCCCCGAACACCATTTGTTATTGGCATTATCCCAAAGGGTTTTTTAATGGTTAACATGATTTAAGATATCTTTCTAAAGGTTACCAGCCACTTGAAATAGTTGGATTTTTTATCGGACCTTAGGTATTTCAATTTGAGTGAGCAAGAAAAGAGAATCAACCCTTTTGTTTCATAGGTTGTGCAATAAGCTAATGCAGTCCTTTGTTTTTAACTAACATAAATACTTTGTTTTTAACTAACATAAGTCTTCTCATTTTTTAAAAAGGTAGATTTAACTCATCTTTTTTAGACTGATTTTACTTTCGAAACTACAAAGAATTTTTTATTTTTACAATGATTGTGACAATGTATATTGTCATGAATGAGTTTAAATAGATCTTTGTAAAGTAATTTTCACTCTTCAAGTGTTGTGAATCTCAAGGTTATTTCCAATGTGAGTGAAATGTGAATCATGTAGATTTTATTTTGCGAAAGTCATGTGGGATCAATTTGATATACCGATGTTTTCAAGTCGTTGAGTCCTATATATATGCGGTGATAATGTGACAAGTTACAAATGATGTTGCATGTGTATGTTAAATGACAATGGGATACTTATTAAAAATCATATCTTATGTATGTTTAATCAAGGTTGTAAAAATTTGTGGGAGTATTAACATGGGAGTATTCAATGTCTATAAAAGTGTAATTCTAAGAGTTTAAATAACATTTCAAGTATAAATGATCATTGAGAGAAAGTTTCAAATAATACATATGAAATTAAATGAATTACATAAATATGCATGAATCTTTAGAAAAACATTTTTCAAAAATTATTTTCATACAATATTTTTCTTTCCACTTATTCTTCATAAAATGTTTTTATCTTGTTAACATTTTTTCTCTCACCTTAAGGCATTTTTAAACTCATTTTATTTTTAAAAGTTAAGAATATTCATCATTTTTCAACATCCATTCTTCAACTAATTATTTTTTTTTAAATTTTCTTTCAATATTTTCTAAAAATATACTTTCACAAGACATTTTTTTTCAACAAAGTTTCCCCTTTTTTTCATCATCATTTATAAAAAACGCGCCATTTAATCAATTGTGAATTGTAAATTTTATGTTTTTGATAAAAGTACATGGTGTGAATGCCTCAATTAGATTTTAATCATGGATGTTCATCATTTATGATATTGTCGATATTTTCCAATACGTATGGTTTTATGTTGAGATGTGATGGATATTTCATTGATCAATTTGATAAAATCGATTTCAATTTTACATGAGTTATTGTGATTGCTTGAGGTGTAATATTTTCTAAAGGTTCTGTGCATCATGTGTTTTAATTTTAGCTAAATGAGAAAACAAATTTATATTTAACAATTAAGGTTGGATGTTAACCATTTTGCCCTCTAGCTCCTTATTGTCAAGACTTTGGTGTCTCTTCATCATTTTTTTCTTTCTCTTTCATCATCCTTGTCTCTTCTCCATACATACCATTTTTCTCCATTCCAATCTCTTTCTTGCCTTACTCGGTCATCTTCATAATATGGATGAACATAATGTCTTTTTGATTTTCTTTGAGTACTTACAAAATAGGAAGAACAAACATTCCTCTCTGGTACCCTTTAAATTTGGGGTCCTTGTTTGTTAGTGAAGTAGTACGATGATATCATTTGTTTATACTCATAAATATTCCTTTCCATAATTTTACAAACAGTAAAAGTATGACTGTTTTTACCCTAATTTGTTCAATGAGTATTCGATGAAAGAAATCCACAATCAATGTATGTATAATCTTTATTTTGAAAAATGATGCGAAAGTGATTCTTTTTTCATTTTTAGGCGAGCATGACATTTTTAAAAGGTATGGTTTTCCATTTTACAAAATGTGTAATGTGTGTTTTGTGTAATTTCTATAGCTTTAATATATATAGTTCATATGTTTAGATTCTTGTTTTCTTTTTCAAATCCAAGACTTTGTTTTATCACGTCCTTGTTTTTGTTTCTCAAGTGGTAGAGTTATATTTTCACTACTATAATCAATCTTTTTAAAAAAAATCTTAACACATTGAGATTTTTCTAGGTTATGAAATTTCCTTTTGTAAAGAAGGTGCATCTTGTCCTCTTTCATCTTTTATTTTATTTTTATCTTTTCTCTTAGACTTTTATTTTCAAGAATGAGTTTTTCATTTTCCTTGGTTGAGTTCTCATTTGAAATGTAAATATCTCTATTTTTGTTTTCCATGGCAATGAGTGCATCAAGCGTTTTTTATATCCAACTATGGCTTGATAGTAAACTTTACTTAACTTATCCAAAGCAAGCATTGGAATCTTATTAGTGAAACTATTTGGATTCAAAAATTTAGTTGAATAATATTTTACCTCATAAGCTCTTAATTATTGTTGTGAGCATGATAGAGCTTCAATTTCCTCTTTGGATGAGGGACTTGATGATTCCCTAACTACTTCTTCTTCTTTTGTTGGAGTGAATGTTCAAAATATTTCTTCTTCTTCTTATTCTTTTTCTTCTTTAGATTGAGGGTGAGGATGATAGGAGGGTAGATTGGATTACTCTAGAGATACCCCTTTTTCTTCCATGGTGATTAGGTATTTTTCTTTTGTAAATTCTTTTACAAGGAAGTTCCATTTCATTAGCTTCTGTGTATTGAGAAAATTTCCTTGAAACATCATTATCAAGAAAACAAAGCATAATATCTTCAAAGCTTTAATATTTAGTTCATTTCTCTTTTCAATACCTAATCTATATAAAAAGTGTGAGTTTTTATCACTTATTATGTTTCATAATTACAGATTAACCAACTGAGTAACACAAGATATCCTAGCTCTCTATATCTTATAATGTCTTTTTGCAAAAATGGGGAGATCATTTATTTCCAAAATTATTTGTGAAATGCTTGTCATTATTTCCTTTCTATAAACACAAAATATAATTTTCAAATTAAGTATTTATGAGCTAAGCTCTGATTCTAATTGTTGGCCTAAAAATATATCTAAGAAAGGGGTGAATTAGGTATTTATGAAATTAACGGTAATTATAATTTTTTTAGATTTTCTTTTAAGATTAATTGCAATACGATAAATATATTAAAGTATAAGCAATTAATAAATCAACAACTACAAATAACAAATGGAGAAGGGTTTGAGAAGACTTTGCAAATTGAGATTTTTAATGTGGTTCGACCTTGCCTACGTCAACGCTTGAGACATTACTTGAGTAACTTAAATATCATTGGTTCACTAAGGTGGTACAAAAAACTCACAAGGAATTATCACACCTTGCAATTGCAATAACCAAGGGAAATATACCCGTCATTGCCCAAATGGAGCAAGAAGGATCCTAAGGTCTTATAATTCCTTAACTCCCTATAACAATAGAACTACCGGATGTGAAGATACAATTAAGTTTCAACTATAGTAACAACGACAAGTATATGTAGAAAAAATGTAAAATATGTTTCTTAACATGTAAACTTAATGAAATGGGTTTACTTTCTCTATCTAGAAATATAAACTTTCAAGTACTCACAACTATGATGCTAAAATGAGTTTTGTGTTGATATTTTAACACAAGTGGTTAGTGGGATTAGAATGTGGCTAAAAATAGGGTTTGAATCTTTGGCTTAAAAGGAATTAGGTTGGAGCTTTGAGTCAATGGGGTTTTAGGGTTTAAATCTTACAAGTTTAGAAATGGATTTTGGAACTTGGTTTCTCTTTAGAAGACTCAAGTATGAAGTACAAAATCATTTAAATGGGGATTTACTTTATTAATGAAGTTGTTGTAATCTTGTGTGTTTTGGGAAGAGGACAAAAGGGTCCTTTTATAGGCTTTTCAAAAACTAGCCTGAAGAGTGGCCCTACATGAGTGTGTTTCAAATCAAACCAATTTTCACCAAAAATTATCCAACTTTTAATTAGCACCAAACCAAGTTGTGAAAAACTAATTTTTACTTTAAACCAATTTTATCTTGATTAATCCTAAACATGCATCTAGTGATTAAAACGAGGAAAGTAAAGTAAAGAATACTCACAATGCATGATGTACGAGGAAAAACTCAAGACGAAAAAAAATCTCGGACGACCCAAGCCAGACAATCACCATGAATATAAAATTACAATGAACAGACAAAAGACTCACTCAACGACTCGATCCCCATGGGTCTTGACGCTCTTCTGATCTTCAACCACTCCTCTCACAGTGTCCACGCAGAAAGTCCTTCTTCCACGATACCTATCCACAACACACGCGTCCACGTATGTCTCGGTGTCCATCGAATGGTTTTGATACGTCTACAATGTCGAACAAGAAGTCCTTCTCTTTTCTTCACCGCAAAACCCAGATGTTCAAGTATAGAATAAACCTTCTTGGTGCAACAAGATCAAATAAACATATAGTAATGATAACTCGGATCTTTGCAAACTCTAAGGATGTGTTTAAGCTTTGAAACCTTAGAAAAATATGTGCAAAACTCGTACTGGATTGAAAACTGTTTTCCAGATTGCACCTCTTTTAAATTCTGACGAAACCACGCTTTAAATAGGAAAAATTAATCACCTAAAAAATGTGTCGCTCGAACGAGATTGACCAGTCGTTCGCGCAACATAGCCATCTCGCTCGAACGATCCGAGCTGTCGTTTGAACAATGCGCATGTAAGTTTGACTTTTTCTATAAAACATTTCTTCCAAAAGAGATCCAATTAAGTTAAACTCATTTTAGAGTTTATCAGAATAAAATGTAGTGTAAAACATTCTTTAAAACATTTTAAAATATTTTTCCTTATAAATTAAATCCTTATCCTTTTATAAAAAATATTTCTAGCTCCATTAATTATACGCATTCATACATGTGTGATCTCGGAATGCAATAAACTTGAAGACGAATAAACTTGCACCAATTTAAACTTCGGCATGATTAATTCTCTGAAGCTTTCCGCAATGTCTTCAATTTTTTGAATACGTCATAGACCAAGTGGGATCGTGACAAAAATAAAATCTCCCTATGACATATTACAAACACAGTTTTGTTCATGGAATTAAGTCAAAACAATACAGGGACTCAATTGGAAATTTATGTCCTTACAAATCTCCCCCTTTGACTATTCCGGGACAAAATTAAACCAGTGAAATGCCTAAGCCGGGCCTTCAAGCCGTATGACGCCTAAATCCTATCCCATAAACCAAAAGTCAGAAATTACAGGACACAAACTCATATATGTAGCACCGGCAAGCATGAACTGTCTGAATGTGATGTAGAATTGAAATCTCGAATCACTGAAGCATACCTACACACATGAAACAGATAAACAAATACCCAGTGAAGTATGGAGGAACAAATGAAATAATTGAACAACCATTTGTTAAACAATAATATGATACCAATTTGTAAAATATGTAATCAAACAATATTTAAATCCAAATATCAATAAACATGCTCAACAAATCTCTCCCCATATCACATACATATCTCCCCCTTTTTGTCTCGAATAGACAATCCGGTGAAAAGATAAACCAATAAACAAGTATCTAGCATGAGAATATACCAGTTAAAAAATCGCTAGATAATCATGAAACAACCAACTAAATATGATCAATAGAGGACAAATTAGGAGCTAGTAAACCAATGAATCACACAAAAAATATAGCAATCTAATCAGGTGTGATAAATGGAATCATATGCAAAATATCAATATGAGACAATAAACCCTGCATATAAATCAGTTAGTCTAGAAAGCTTCCAGCAGTACCAAAAATATCACAAAATAAACTAGTGGACTGCAAACAAAAAGAAGCAAATTTCCAGACCGTCATTCGAACGAGCCAGGAACGTCGTTCAAACAAGATGAGGACGTCGCTCGAACGAGGCTTCTCGCGACACGGAGATTTCATTTGAACGACTTCTCGCGACAGGCAAAACTTTTCCAGATTCCCAGAAATATCATATATTTTTGCCCAGTGAAAAAATTTCCAGAAAAATCACACTGGAAGGGACTGACAGTAGCAAAACAGTGCTAAAACAGTAAGCTTTTAACACAAAACGCATAAAAAACTAATAATGCGAGTTACATGCAAACATAGTACCGATGTGCTCAAACATGGACATGGAATGTATGAGCGTGGAACTACAACAAATGAGTCACAATTCCAACACATCAAAACGATCACGAAGCTCTAATCAAAAGCAATAGATCATCAAACTTTATCATAGTTAAATTGTGAGCTTAATGAACTAAACATACTACATGCACACAAATACAGAATTTTGACAATTCTACAAATAATAGCGTCAAATTGCAATGTTTCAACAATAGGATTAGTTTTGTAAACCCATTTAAATTTTCTCCAACGAAACTCCCTCATAAATATATATTTTTTCAAGTCCTTTTGACGTTTCTAGCATTCTCAACTTAGAGTAAATATTATTGGCCTTTTTCTTAGCATTTTTCCTTTTTCTTTTGGGCTCTTTTAAATGGTGGCTTTTACGACAAGTTAATTTTGAACTCTCACAGCCCTTTCCCGTGAATCACTCATCATATTTTTAATTAGGTACCAATTCAAATCCTCACGCTAAACAGTTCTTACATGCACACTTCTCCTTAAGTCTACTTACGTATAGATGACAAGATTGAGATAAGAATGCCTCACTAAATTAAAATATGCAAGAGAAGTCAAACATCCATAGAAACTCCTGCATGTGCGTAATGTTGGCAATATATACAAAGTCGAATCAAAATGCATATTAACTTTGAAACAACCCCATTTGAACAATGGTTAAGATCATTCTAAGCATCGTTAATAATGACCAAATGTACTAGCCACATGGATAATGAAATGATGGGGGTCCAAGCACACCAATATGCCACATCAAACATGTAATCTAAAAAAAAAACAAGAAAACAAACTATTTTCGGTTTTTCAAAAAATTTATCAAAAATAAAATCTTTTTGTATTTTTCAAATAAGACTCAAACAAATGAAAAATATAATACAAAGAGATAATCATGTCATAACACTAGGAAGAATATATCATGAAGCAAAACTAGCATATGACAAACAATATCATGCAAGCAACTATCCATAAGAAATAGCATGTGACGAATCATGTGCAACCATGTGAGAATCAACCAACCTAACATTTAGCATCTCCAAAATGGATTTCCTAACCCAAATCGGTGTATACCTAACAAAAAGGGTTTTGGTAATCATCGGGACACTACGTTTAAACTTCCTCGGGTCCTTTTTAAGATTATAGCAAAAACTCCTAAGGTGACCTTTCCTACTACAAATGCAAACATGTGTAAATTCGACAAGGAACGTGACCTTTAGGTTGACCTTTTCTAACACCCTCGGATGTGATTTATCTTCTAAAACAAGTAATGGTTTTGGCATTAGCAACGGAAGCATTAGAACAAGACGAGCCATTACCATCACTACACAAACTATTCGAGTCATTTGAAACACTTTTAAACTTCAAAACTTTGGACTCAAATAAAAAATTAAGCACCTCAAACTTTAGGGACTCCTTCTTTAAATTATCAATTACCCCTAGAAGATTATTGATCGACGCATGAAAGGTGTGTCCGTGTAAGGGCACAGTCATTGTTTTCGTTTCACCGCGACAATACAAAAACCTAAATTATGACTACACTTGCGAGGCAAGCACAGCGGTAAGTCGGGTATCGAAAGATCCACTGAGACGAGTTGCTAGAATTTATATAATCTAATATTCATAAATAAAAGGGAAAAATGTGAATTACAAACTAAAAAGGAAAAGATGCATGAAAGGGAAATATTAATCTAGGCGAGGGAAAATAAATCTAGATTAAGAAAGCAATAAAAACTATAGGTTGCGTCGAATATCCCTCACCGGGGTTAATTTGTATAAAATGGATACATGGGTCGACGATTTATTACGAATGCATCTCGTTTACAGTTAATTGAATCAAGGGTTGTCACGCCCCTAAATCCACATAAAAGCCTAATAAGATTTTGGCGTCAGCAAATATCCCGGAAATTGTGCACGTAAGGTCGTAAGCACGGGACATACATGATATGCCGTCAAATATCCTACGCACAATAACTAGGACAACGCACCCAAAATAGACCCGTAAACGCCATCACCAAATCCAAGCAGCGCGTCAACCCGAGTGAGTTCCATTCAAACACAACCTAATTTAAATTAGCTAGAAAGCATATTAAAAACGCGATAAATAAACGCGATAAATCTACATTAGAAAGCACGGGAAGAAAGCACGTAAAGAAAGAATGTAATTCTAATTAATCAAAGCAAGAATTAAAGGAAAATAAACTATATTAATGGAAAGGATGATGAATAGTCAACTTACAACCCAATTGGGTGTCAAACCAAGAAGAATCAAAGAAGAACTCTCCAAAATCACCCAAACCCTAAGCTATTCTAACCTAAAATCTATTCTATCTCTTTTTATCTGATTATTACAACAAAAAACCTTTATATAGTAAGTGGGAAATGAATTAGAAAAGAAAAGAAAAAAGAAAAGAAACGGCAAAATATCAGCTGGAAATAGGGGATCGATCGATCGATCCCTTTGATTGATCGATCGATGGTAAATATCCCAGCCCACTGTCTCCCCACGAATTGTAAAAACTGAAGGATCGATCGATCGATCCTTTTGATTGATCGATCGATCAAGCAGGTGCCAGCCTACTGCATTCCTTTTCCTCGTCTTTTCTCCTCTTTTGGTTTCATTATTTTTCTCTTCCGCCAAAAGTGTTGTAACTTCTTCGTTAGGGATCCGAATTGCCCACCGTTCGTGACCATGCGAAGCTTAAGAGGAGGTATACAACTTCCATAAAGATGATGGGTCAGGTACCCAAAATGTGAATTGACTAAATTGCCCTTGAACGTGCGATTGCGTACAGAACTTGAGCGGAATGCGTCCGAACTCCATTCTTAGTACCTAAATACCTAAAAAAGCCCAATTACACCTCATATAGCATGTTAACAATATAAACCAAGTTTGTCTAGTTAACGGGATTAAATATAGTGATTAAGGCACCCGAGGGGCTAAAATGCGTAGGTTCGAGAGATAAAATACGCAATATTTGCATATTATCACACCCCCTAACTTACACATTGCTAGTCCCTTACAATGAAATAGGATGCAGTAAGAACTACGAGCAGAACAAAAGTAGGATAAGTACAAAAATATGTTATAAAAGCAAAAGGCCACTTTCGCAGGCGATTCGATTGCATTTAGCATATGCAATAAGTCGTTAAACTCTAAGGTTACCCTAGTGGACGAGTGTCATCTCGTGAGGGTTTTCAGGGATGATACCCACAAACATCACATGGTTTCCTCAAAATAAGCCCAAACCAACATACGACAAGCCCAACAATAGAGAACAAGATTTCATACGCATTATTAGCACATTGAACGGATTCAAACAAAAGTCCGAACCATTAACATTATAGAATGAACCTCATAGAATTGAAACCTTAAAATGTGGGAGGGGAGCGAGCACATGCAAGATATGATTTAGAAAAAACTTAAATAAATCGGATACTAAATAAAGCAAGCATATATTCAATACTCACGGGCATTACACTCATCAAGCGAATTCACTTGAAACAGGGAGCTAACACACGAAATATGCGGGCATAAAGAGTAAATGCAAATGGAAACTAGGCCGTACACATGTCACAAATGAAGAACGCTATATATAAAATAAAAAATTATAATCTCAATGAAAGGATACCGTACATTAAAAGAGGCAAAATGCATTTTCACAGATTATCAAAACTATTTCAACTTTTAAATTAAATCAACCTAAGATCACATAGGACTTGTAAAGGGTTATAACGTAGGCTAGGCTAGGGTGAGAAATGAAAGGGATATATATACGGATTCAAAGTGTTCGGGATGAAAATTTGGGATAATGGGAAAATACGGGCAATAACAAAATTTGGAAAAGAAGTTCCAAAAAGGCATTGAATATATCACCAGGGAGAGTGATCAAAGCTTATTGAACTATATACACAATATTTACAACTTTCTCTTTCTTTTCTTTTCTTCCTTTTCTCATTTTTCTCTTTTGTTTTCTTTTTCTTTTTTATTTATCTTTTTCTTCACTTTTTCACATCTCTTTTCTTTACTTATCACACTCTCATATGCCTAAATTGCAACCGCAACACAACAACAACATTCAATCCCAAGTATCATTCCAAACAAAGGTATGGAAAGTGTATGTATCGTATATAACTCCAATGCGGAGTTGGTTATGGGATTGGGGTTATGAAATGAAAGGCAAATATTTAGGCTCAAAGGGGTTGATGAGGGTAAACATATAAGGTGAGGTCAAGGCTAATATGGGTGATATAACAAAGAGGGTCTATGATCATTTCCAAAGTTTACGCAATTCTCAAGTCAAAACAATATGAAAATCATGATCAAGTAACACATTTCAAGAATGAACTCAATCAATGAATGATCAAATGAAAGAATAGTGAGATTACCAACGAATTCAACGTTTTCAAGAGAAAACAATAGTGTATACACTCATAAACAACGAAAGGTACAAAGCTTACTCGGTGTAAGTATATACAATGCAACAAAAAAGATTATCGAGTTATAAAAATATTAAACCAAATCAATAAGACAATGAAAGTACATGTGCTCATGGGATTAAAGTTTAATTCACGAAGTCATTCATAATATCAATAAGTGAGACCAAAGTCTAATAACTTCTAAAATCGAGAACATGCATCATTGGTCTGTCTATTGGATCGAGCAATTATTGAAATTTATCATCGGAAACAAAGGCAAAAAGCCCAAAAAATGAGAAAAAAGAAAGAAAATCTTTTTGAAATTTTCAACTTTTCTAAGAAAAGCATACTAAGTAATCAACATATGAGCAAAAACATGGACTAAAATAAAGAAATGGATAGAATATCCCACATCCCCTAACTTAAAACCTCACATTGTCCTCAATGTTAATTAAGAACCAAGTTTAAGAAGGAAGATAACGATATTACCCAAAATGGAGCGATCTCCGTAAGAACAAGTCCAAAGGATCTACAAAACAAGTTGTTACCGAGCATAGCAAAAACAAATAACAAAAAGTTAACTAATTACATTAGACTAAATTAAAAAGAAAGAATAAAAGCTAACTATATACAACCTACTATTTAGGATTCACACTAACTATACACTAGAAGTCTAAATAGGTGAGGGTCCACCACAAAAACGATTTGATTTTGGAGGATAACCGGTGTACCCTCACACTCAAGCATGCCCTCCAAAAAATATGAATTCCGTTTGAACAACGGAAGGCATGTGTAAGGCGAAAGAAAGGAACCATCGCCAATTAAAATTTTTGGAGGGACGATGGGGGGTTTGGATTGCACGGGTGACAAAAATATGTGGGGACCGAGAAAAGTCGAATATCCTCCCAAGGATTTTGATATTGGAATGGGAGGTGGCACACACAACGACAAAGATGCAATTGTGGAGGGCGACTCGAGCAAGTACTCCTCATCGGCGAAAAGGTTTAAAACATTAAAGTTTGAAACCGAATCATCGGGTACTTGTGACGGTGTGATAATAGAGAATGAAAATGGAGATGAAAGAAATTCAAACTCATGAGATGAATCATCATCGCATGAAGATTGAGTTTCGAAGGAAATGATATCATTTTCAATGAAATGTTCTTCTTTGGGGGCCAAAGAAGAAATCATTTCATTGCAAATAGATATTACGCCATTTTCATCCCCACTTTCAATATCTATTATGCAGTGGGCAAAATCAAGAATGGTTTGATCCAAAGTAGGCAAAAAGTCCTCATTTGGTTCAAAACATTCTTCGACTTCAAAAGTCTCGAAAGCAAAATCGTCGTCAGATTCAAATAATAAATCCAATTCATGTTCCCATAAACGATTTTCTTCCCGATAACGATTTTTAATTTTCTCATTCTCATACATACGCAAGCCCTCACCGAATGTCATAGGTCGAGGTGAGGATACATGAGAATGGGAACTTTGAAAATTACCATCGGACTTAAAACGAAAACTCATTATTGTAGGAATTTTGAAAACTATTGCAATTCGCTTCAAAATTCCTATTATAAGGTGGTAAAGGCCCAAAATCATTAGCATCATCATAAAAATTCCAATAACCTAAGTTTTGACTTTCGTTATACTCGCCCAAAGTCATATTTGAATTAGAAATTCTTTGGGACTCCAAGTATTGACCGAAAGTCATAGAATTACGGGCATTTTGATAATTATACAATGATTACCGAAAGAATTGGAATAAGACATGCTTACCCCAAAAATGGCTCGAAGTGGCGAATTCCACAAAGATAGGCGCGCGCGAGAAATTCGAGCGTTTCTAAGTGCTCAAAGGTGGAAGTCCTGCAAAAAGGTTAGCAAATAATACAAATAGAAAGAAAATATTACGAAATACTAAATCAAATAAAGCCTAAAACAAATAAGTCCCCGACAACGGCGCCATTTTGATCAAGGGTGAAAGGTGTGCTCGTGTAAGGGCACAGTCATTGTTTTCGTTTCACCGCGATAATACAAAAACCTAAATTACGACTACACTTGCGAGGCAAGCACAGCGGTAAGTCAGGTATCGAAACGTCCACTGAGACGAGTTGGTGGAATTTATATAATTTAATATTCCTAAATAAAAGGAAAAAAGATGAATTACAAACTAAAAAGGAAAAGATGCATGAAAGGTAAATACTAATCTAGGCGAGGGAAAATAAATCTAGATTAAGAAAGCGGTAAAAACTATAGGTTGCGTTGAATATCCCTCACCCAGGTTAATTTGTATAAAATGGATACATGGGTCGACAATTTATTACGAATGCATCTCGTTTACAGTTAATTGAATCAAGGGTTGTCATACCCCTCAATCCTCATAAAATCCTAATAAGATTTTGGCGTCAAAAAATATCCCAGAAATTGCGCACACAAGGTCGTAAGCACGAGACATACATGATATGCCCGTCAAATCTCCTTGGCACAATAACTAGGATAACGAACCCGAAATAGACCCGTAAACGCCATCACCAAAGCCAAGCAATGCGTCAACACGAGTGAGTTCCATTCAAACACAACCTAATTTAAATTATCTAGAAAGCATATTAAAAATGCGGTAAATAAATGCGATAAATCTACACTGGAAAGCACGGGAAGAAAGTACGTAAAGAAAGCATGTAATTCTAATTAATCAAAACAAGAATTAGAGGAAAACAAACTATATTAATGGAGAGGATGATGAATAGTCAACTTACAACCCAATTGGGTGTCAAACCAAGAAGAATCAAAGAAGAACCCTCCAAAATCACCCAAACCCTAAGCTATTCTAACCTAAAATCTATTCTATCTCTTTTTATCTGATTATTACAACAAAAAACCTTTATATAGTAAGTGGGAAATGAATTAGAAAAGAATAGAAGAAAGAAAAGAAAATCCAAAATATCAACTGGAAATAGGGGATCGATCGATCGATGGTAAATATCTCAGCCCACTATCTCCCCACGAATTGTAAAAACTGAAGGATCGATCGATCAAGCAGGTGACAGCCTACTGCATTCCTTTTCCTCCTCTTTTGGTTTCATTGTTTTTCTCTTTCGCCAAAAGTTTCGTAACTTTTTTGTTAGGCATCCGAATCGCGCACCGTTCGCTGCCATGCAAAGCTTGCGAGGAGGGATACAACTTCCGTGAAGATGATGGGCCAGGTGCCCAAAATGTGAATTGACTAAATTGCCCTTGAACGTGAGATTGTGTACAGAACTTGAGCGGAATGCGTCAGAACTCCATTCTTAGTACCTAAATACCTACAAAAGCCCAATTATACCTCATACTGCATGCTAACAATATAAACTGAGGTTGTCTGGTTAACGGGATAAAATATAGAGATTAAGGCACCCGAGGGGGCTAAAATGTATAGGTTCGAGAGATGAAATACACAATATTTGCGTATTATCAATTATCTCGATCACCCTCAATGTAAGCAAACTTATCCCTAAGTGCCTTTTTTCGTTCCACAAAATCTTTAATCGAATTATTTTCCTTAATAACACAAACCCTAGAATTTCTCAAATCCTCTAACTCTTTTTCTAAAATGAGGACTCTATCATCAGTCTCGTTTTTGCCCAATTTTAACACATTAAAATCATTAAACAAGGAACCAAACTTCTCACGACAAATATCTCTTTGAATTTGAGACAATTTCAAATAGTCAATCATATTTTTAAAACAAGAATTTTCTTTCTCTAAATCTTCAATACGTTTTGCAAACTTTAAATTCAGACGATGTAAATTGTCAAAGCTTAGAGAATCCATCATTAGAAAACAAGCATAGGAGAGATAAACAAACACACGGGATCACAAAACAAATAAATTATGTTTTCTTGCTCTGATACCAATTTGAAAGAGTGGCCCTAAATGAGTGTGTTTCAAATCAAACCAATTTTCACAAAAAATTATCCAATTTTTAATTAGTACCAAACCAAGTTGTGAAAAACCAAATTTTACTTTAAACCAGTTTTATCGTGATTAATCCTAAACATCCATCTAGTGATTAAAGCAAGTAAAGTAAATTAAAGAATACTCACAACGCAGGATGTACGAGGAAAAACCCAAGATGTTCAAGTATAGAACAATCCTTCGTGGTGCAGCAAGATCACATAAACATATAGTAATGATAACTCAGATCTTTGCAAACTCTAAGGATGTGTTTAAGCTTTGAAACCTTTGAAAAATATGTGCAAAACTCGTATTGGATTGAAAACTATTTTCCAGATTGCACCTCTTTTAAATTCTGATGGAACTATGCTTTAAATAGAAAAAAATAACTGCCTCGAAAATGTGTCACTTGATCGAGATTGACCAGTCGTTCGCGCGACATATCCATCTCGCTCGAACGATCCGAGCTGTCATTTGAATGACGCGCGTGTCAGTTTCACTTTTTCTATAAAACGTTTCTTCTAAAAGAGATCTAATTACGTCAAACTCATTTTCGAGCTTATCAAAATAAAACTTAGTGTAAAACATTTAAAACACTCTTTAAAACATTTAAAAATATTTTTCCTTATAAAATTACATCCTTATCCTTTTATAAAAATTATTTCTAGCTCCATTAATTATATGCCTTCATACATGTGTGATCTCGGAATGCAATAAACTTGAAGACGAATAAACTTGCACCAATTTGAACTTCGGCATTATTAAACTTTTCAAGCTTTGCCGCAACATCTTCAATACGTCATAAACCAAGTGGGATCGTGACAAAAATAAAACCTCCCTATGACATATTACAAACACTGTTTTGTTCACAGAATTAAGTCAAAACAATATAGGGACTCAATTGAAAATTTATGTCCTTACATAGCCGTTGGAGGGTGGTTTAGTAAATTAAAGGAACTTTGATTTTTGAAATTTGAAAACTAATCATTGGAAAAAGGACACCTGGGCACTTAGAGTCGAATCTACTTTGACTTAGAGTGAACTCAAAGTCCTAGACCTTCCTTTTGAAAATTATTCAAAGGTTTATTTTTGTTAAAAAATAACGGGGATCTACTTTGTCTGTTACAATTGACTTTAAGTCAAGGTAGAGTTGAGTCTCAATGCCTAACTTAACCTTTTGGTTATTTTAGGATTGGTGATTAGTTTGGGGAATATTTGGATGGTTTGTTGATCATGCACGTGATCATACAATATCTTTTATTTAATTATAATCACTCCATAACCATTTAGACCTTTGGGATGCATTTATGGAGCTTTGATCTTTAGTCAGGTTTCTATAGATTTGATGATACTAAATTTCACGAGTTTGAAATTTTGGGATTGTTTTAGTTGATGATAGAAGTCCATTGAAGATGTTTTAGCTGAGATGTCATGTGAGCGTTTGACTTCTTGAGTAGACTAGGTTAAGATCCGATTGAGTTGAGTACTGATTCGTTACCATGCACTGAGTTTAGGTAGAAACTGATTCTTCTCTTATGATCTTCTTTTTATGGGTTTAACATCTCATAAAGAAATCTTAGTTTATGATAGAGTTTGAGTTGTTTTCTTTTTTCTCATTGGTGATTTTAAATCAACTCATAAGAAAATATTTCTTTGCTTGGTACATTATCTCTTCTTCGTGAATTTCACCGATGCTAGGTTGATTTTATGATATGAGGTAGAATGGCCAGTATGCTTGGTTATTGATAGGGCTTTTTTTTTCGAACTTTGCATTTTTTCCGATTTTCGATCTGATTTTTTTCGAATTTGGAATGAAATTTTAATTTGTCGATTTTTGATTTTTTCGAAAAAAACGGATTAGAAATAAAAAATAATTCTAAATTTCTGATTTTTCAATTTTTTCTATCCGATTTTTTCGAAACTATGTCGATCCGATTTTTTCGATTTCTTTTTCGATTTTTTGAAAGTTTCCCATATCCCACATCGGGTGGGAGAGGGCTACAAAATATGCTCTATAAATAGAGAGTACCCTCCTAACTTTTACACAAATGAAAAAATGGGTAAAATTCTCATGTATTTACATGTTGGATTAAATAATTTTCTTTTTTTCTTTAAAATGAGAATTTCGAGTAATCGAAAATCCATAATTTATTTTTTTGAAATTTTGGAATTTTCAAAATTTCTGAATTTTTAATATATTTTGTGAATTTCTGATTTTTTTCGATTTTCCAATTTTTTCGAATTAATTTTTTTTTAAATTTTCCAAAAAAATCGGGTCGAAAATCAGAATAGTTATTTTATATCCAAAAAAATCAGAATTTTTTTTCGAAGAGGCATTTTTCGATCCGTTCCAGTTGAAACACAACCCTAGTTACTGATCATAATCTTTCTTTGGTTGAGAGCGGTATTTGGCTGGTCTTACTAGTAAGAAAACCTTCATGAATATGATATTCTTGATTAATTGATGAATACGTCTACATTGAGTTGATTGTATGTGCATGATCTTGAAGTAACGCCTTGCATTTTTAGTTTTCATAGTGATACTTTCTTGGACAATGTTCTCATCGTGTCATAAGTGCTCATTTTTATCTCAAGGATATTAAAGAGAATATAGTGAAGTTTTTTCATATATCAATTAGATTGTCAAACAAAATATTTTACTTGAAAATACTTTTGTTTTCACATTATGGTCATAGGTAGCTCAAACTGGAAAATGACATTCTTCAAAAGAAACTTCTTGGTTTTCTTCCCTATGATGGTTGTTAAGTGTTCATCCCTATCCCACTTTGTAAGGTAGTCGATGTTCATGATGAAAAATTTATTTTGGCCTTTTTTAACAAGTAATGGTCCCACTAAGTTCACCCCAACTGAGAAAAGCGTCAATGACTTAACACGAGGGCCATATTTTTTGATGGATATTTGGGAACACTAGAAAACCTTTAGCACTTATCACAATGTTGTATGAGGTCCTTATCTTCTTTTCCTATGGTAGGCCAAAAGTAAACATGCCTTCTAACTATTAAGGTCAAAGTCCGAGGACCTGTGTGGGCGCTGCAAAATCCTTCGTGTATGTCCCTGAGGACTTATACTGCCTCCTATGGAGTCAAACATATTTGGGGAGTTATGATGAAGACTTGATTGAATAGGACCTCATGATCTAGGTAGACAAGCGAGGCTAGAGACTTTGGATGCCTAGTTTTATGTTTATCCTCAATAGTTTATCATTGTTGAGGAATTCCCTGATGGTAGTAGTCCAGTGTGAGGTCTGACTATTTGTTGTAGTGTTGACTTGAAGGTTAATTATTCTAGGATGATCCAAGCTAGATATGAAATCTATATATAAACATCGTCTGAGGATAAAACACTAGATAAGTGATTAGTTATTGAATTTTCTTCCCTAGGGAATCTCGTTATGCTAAAGTGATGGATCCCGAGGATGAGACTGATTAGTCATGAATATTGCATTTACCACCCTTTATTCTTGCACATTCTAGTATTCTCGTATTTGTTAATTCCTATATTTAAGCTCATATATTGGATAACCTTTGTTCTATCTGTTTATATATTTTGTGAGGTATATTTGAGATTTTCTAGGTATTATGGATGCATAGTGTGAAGTTGACTGCTTTTGGGGAAAGTTTCATCGTAAAATACAACTTCAATGGCAATTTGGTCTTTTTAAACTCCCTTTTTTGGATGGTATGAAATTATTAACACGTATATCATCAAATTATCTTCACGTGGCCGTTAACCGTGCGTCATTCTTATCCTGAATAAGGAAGTTATGGCCATTTTTAGAAAGTTTCAGCATATTCTTCTACTTCAAGGGTAATTTGGTAATTTCACATTGAATAATTTGGATGGTTTCAAAGCATCATCAGGCATGTAATTAAATTATCTTCACGTGGATTCTAACCGCGCATGATTCTAATTTCGTGTGAAGATTTTATAGCCTTTTCCACACAACGTGTCAAATTTGGATCGAAGTGAGAAAGGGACTGATAGAGGCAAGGTCGTCCGGGTCCTTTAAGAGGTTAACCTCGACTATCAGAAAAATATAAAAATTGTTATTTTTTGGGTTATTTTGATTTTTTTTTGCTTGTTTGTTTTGGGGTTTAAATAGAAAGCGTGGGTTTTATTTTAGGGATATAGATAAGATTTTAAGAGCATTTTAGGAGCTTCTCCTTCTCTTTCTTAGGATTTGTAACTTCTTTGATGTGGAAGCTATTATTCACCTTCTTCTTCCTTAATTAAAGATTTTTTTTACCATTTCTTCCTCTGATAATTAGTTTTACTTGCTTATTTATTGTTTTCCTATAATTACATGTCATTTTAAATGATTTCTAGCTAGATTAGTTTAGCTTGAGATTGATTCAACTCAGCATTGATTAATTTGGTTACTTTGCTTTGGTGATGGATTGGACTAGTTTTATTGGGTTAATTTATTCTCGATTTTATGCCTAGGATATTTAACGGTGTATATCATGTATACACCATATTTACGACATTGCGTGTGTAATCTTGGGGATATTCGTTGACGCCAAAATCTTAATAGGATTTTATGAGAATTTAGGGGGTGAAAACTCTAAATTTGATTAATTGATGAAATGAGACTTAATCTTGATAAACTTATCCTCGCATGTAAGCATTTATACTAATTAACCCGAGGTGAGGGATACTATTCTCAATCTATAGTTTTTACTCGCTTTGTTAATCTTAGTTTAAATACATGCCTAGATTAATCTTTTCTTAACCCCTTTCATCCTTTACACTTTTATTTGAGAAATAATAAATCAATTAACTTCTAGCAACATTCCTTATTGATTCAATACTCTAAGTAGAGCTATACTACCGTAAAGAGTGTAGTAAAAGTTTAGGTTTTTTGTATTATGGTGGGAAACCAAACGCCACTCGATTTTGCCACTATAAAATTGGAGCAGTTGTCGGGAAATTTTTTTTAGAATTTAATTGATTTAGTATTTCATGATATTTTTCTTTCTATTTGTATTATTTTTTAACAAGTTTTTTAGGACTTCTAGATTTGAGATCCAAGAAACGCTTAAATTTATTGGACGCACATTACTTTGTGGATTTTGTCATCTTGAGCTTATTGGGGTTAAGAATGCATTATTGTAATATTTTTTTTGTAATCGTAATGATAATTCTGAAAATACCCCAAACCTATAACTTTTAATCAATACTCGCAAGTTAAAAACTTGAAACATCTAAAATGACTTTGGGTGAGCATTACAAAAGTCAATTTATGGATTATGGGAATTTTGAGAATGATCAATCTGATAGTGGGCCACTAAGTCATTATAATAATAATGGTGAAACCAATTATAATAGCTTTCAAAATTCTTATAATAATGATTTTAATAGTAGTTCCGGGGATAGTTTCCAAACTTCTCATTTTCAAGAATCCGTACCTCCACCTATGAAATTGTGTGAGGACTTGCGCATCCTTGATAATGAAAAGAGTAAAAACTGTGATCGGGAAGAAGATCATTGTTAGGAAAAAGAGTTGAATGCATTATTCGAATACGATAATGATTTTTCTTTCGAGACTTTTGAAGTGGAAGAATGTTTTCAACTAATAAGGATGCCTTCTTTGGAACAAACCATTCTTCTCTTTGCCCATGGCATAATATAGGATTAAAGTGAGGAATAAATGAATGTAGTATCCATTTGCAATGAAATGACTTCTTCATTGTAACCAAAGAATAAAATTTCATTGAAAATGATCCTCTCTCCTTCGAAATTCAATCTTTGAGCGATGATAACTCATCTCTTGAGATTGAATTTATCTCCTCCCCTTTTCATTATCTATTATCAAGCCATTACAAGTATCCCACGAGTCAGATCAAAACTTTAAAATGTTTAATCCTTTCACCGATGAGGACTACTTACTCGAGTTGCTTTCCATGAAGGCAATTTTGCCTTATTGTGTGCCACCTCCCATTCCATTTGAAAGATCTTTGTGAGAAAATTAAGTTTTTTTGTGAATCCCTTATGTATTTGTCACCCGTTTTATCCAAACCCCCATTATCCCCCAATTTTTTTAATTGGTGATGATTCCTTTCTTCCTCCTTACACATACCTTCTGTTGTTCAAACGAAATTCTTATTTTTTGAAAGTTATGCATTCAAATGAGGGTATACTGATTATACCTCAAAGTCAAATTGTATTTTGGGTGGACCCTCAAAAATTTCAATTTCTAGTGTATAGTTGGTTAGAAGTTCAAATTGTAGGTTGTACATAATAGTTTATTTCATTTTTCTTTCTTTTTACTTATTGTCTTGTGTAATTAGTTATGTTTGTATAATTCATTTTGTTATGCTTGGTGCTAACATATTTTGTAGAATCTTTGGATTTTTACTTTTCCGAGATTGCCCTTTTTTGGGGTAATATCGCTCTTTTCCTCTCTTTAACTTGGTTCTTAATTCACATTGAGGACAATACAAGGTTTAAGTTAAGGGGTATGGGATATTCTTCCCATTTATAGATAGTTTCTTTGATTTGATTACATGTTTTTACCAAGCTTGTTTTTGTTGTAAATGGTTGGAGTGCCATGAACTTGGCACCAACACAATTAGACCCAAATGGTTGGAGGGCTATACTTGCCTCGTTGGTACATTGGAAGGAAAAGTTCAGTAGAGATATTACTCCCGTAGAGTTTTTCCATTTTTAAAAACCAAAGGAGAACTGCGTCAAGTTTTCCTGGTATTACTCTTTTGGTTCTTCGTAATAATGAAAAGTACTTGTATACTGAGAGGCCTTCTAGTGTAAAAAACTGCAAAGGAAAGTATTTCTATATCTTTAGAGAGGAATGGGACATCCATTTAGAGGAGTTTGAGAGAGAGAAATCATATAGAATTCCGCGGTAATGGGGACGACCTTCAAAATTAGGTAATTTTTGGGTGCGGCACATTCTTATGCTACCTTTGATTTCTATTCACACCACCTTGGTAATTTTTGGATTCTATTCACACCACCTTTGATTTCTTATGCTACGGTATATACTGATGCGTTGTGCAACTGTTGATGATCTAAAACTCAATAGCAGGGTAAAAAGAGAGTTAAGGAAGCGGTCAACTTTAGTGACACATCTAAACGATTTTTTGTCTTGGCCACTTTAGCAAATTTTTACATGTTTGGATATTTTCCCAGCAAGCATATTCCGCACATAATGGTTGCAGAAGGTAATTTCACACCTTTCATTTACTTGATATATATATATATATATATACACACACACACACATTGCTAGAGCCTCTTTTTTTAAACTTTGTTTTGATGAAGGTGAGGAAATTGACTGCACACTTCTGGCCGCTTAACTTGGAGAGATGGATAAGGATGCAACCGTCCTCAATAATGCCTCAAAGAAGGGAAAGAAAAGAAAAAGACCCAAAAAAGTTAAAAACGCAGTGATAGGCGCCCTCACACAACCTATTTCTGGGTCAAATGCTGCTACAGAGGTTGCCGCAGCCAATCCATCTCTGGGGGGTGAAAACATAACTGACGATGTGATTGATGCTGAGAAGGATGCAACAAACACTGATGGTGACATTGGTGACCATATGGTTGCGGTTGGCTTTGTACCCTCTGAGGAAGAAGTCCAAGGTGGGCGCAACCTAGTATATGTTACTCCTTCCAACTCTCCCACTCCGCGGACTATCATAGCTGTAAATACAACCTTACCAGCTCCGTAGAGCAGGGAAAGAGTGGGACCTAACGGAAATTCGTGGCCTCAATTGAGGCAACGTGATCCAAATTCTTATACAATTTTTAGGGCGATTAGAAAAATGAGGAATGTTCCAGACATTGTTGATTTGGACCGCCTGGTGGAAGATGACCAAGAGGATTTGGAGAAATACGCCTTCCTTAGTCTGCTGGGGGTAAGAATTTCTTCACTTTACATCATCACACTTTATTTTTCTGTATAGTAATCTTTATTCTAACATTTACAATTTCAGGTTGCAGAAATTGTCATCTCTCAATGGAAAAAAATATAAAGGCCTGTATAAACTACATCATATTGTGACATTAGTTCATAAGACTAATTTAGAAAATACTCGGGTTTCTTCCTTTGAGGCCTGAAAGAATTCGTTGGTTGCGACACTCCAACTGGCCCATATCAACCTAGAGGCTGCAACAAAGCTAAGGAAGAGGCCGAAGATAACTTTACTACGACTGCGAAATCCCTTCAAGAAACTGAGGAGGCTGCCAGGTAGGCCACTAACTTTGAGGGAAAGCTTAATGTTCTCCAACAGAAGTTCGATCAATTGGAGCAGAGCAACACCTCCATGCTCTAATATAAGGATACCGATCACTCCGTGACCTTGAAACAGATGGAGGAGTCCCATGATGCAGCCTTAACATAGGCCCCGGATGATAGTGTAGCAGCATACAAAAAATCCCGGGACTTCTTCCTCATAAATAATAAAGCCTATCTCTGCGGCTTCCAAGAACTCAGGCATAGGGTTCTCAAAAACTTTCTTGAAAGGAAACATTCCTTGGCTGGGGCCTTAGCGATGCTGAGCATTTGGAGTGTGTGGTTGAAATAAAGGCTGCGACAGAAGAGAGGGCAAGCTAGAGCCTTAAAGCAGAGGCTGCAGTAGATGATGATGCAACTGAGACTACATCTGAGAGTGATGATGGGGATGATTAGGATGATGCTGCATTCTATTTTACTTTTGTAACTTATATTTTGATTCTGAACTTTATACAGGGTTGTGTCCCTCCTTTATTTCTGTAATTTTGATCAACTTATATTGGTCTGCGTCCCGAGATGAACATTTTTCCATTACCAAACTTGGCTCCGTTGTTAGAAATGGGTTGCCGCTATATTTTGCTAAGCTGCGGTAATGAATGAATTTACATCAGCATTCTATCTTTACTTTGCATCTTTAATATTATAATTGCATGAATGTCTTCTTTGCTTTATTTCCTTATTTTCTCCTCTTCCCTTTACATGCTTATTCATTTTCTCTATCATGTTGCGGACTTTAATTGATTTCACACTTAAATAAATCGAATTTTTGCTTTTTACTTGACAAGGCATGCTTTCTAACGATGGGTTGTAGCTGTTTGGCACTTTGTTGCAAATTGGTTGTGGCTTAAATAAGTTTTTTTACAACAACACATAAATAACCCTAATCTAGGACATTCTCCCCAAAAAATGTTGACCTTGAACCATAGTGCTGCAGTAGTACTTTTGGAATCTGCACACACTAAGCTGAATAACTTTGGCCCACAAGATCGTGGCCATAATCTTCATTAACTTTGGAATCATGCTACGGAATTGTCGAAATGGTGTGCTGATGGGAATTTTTTCCCCACCGTGGACAATTTAATCCATGGAACCTTCAATTTGCTATAACTCCTTTTCTTTTCTTGTTTTAGGTATTTTCATGCCTGCCCAGGCTAGGTATTTTCAAGCCTCCCCAAGCTGGGTTATCAATAAGCCACCCACGACTAAATGGGTATTTTCAGGCCTCCCTAGGCTAGGTATTATCAAGCATCCCTAAGTTGGGTTATCAATAAGCCACCCACGGCTAAATGTGTATTTTCAAGCCTCCCTAGACTAGGAATTATCAAGATTTCCCAAGCTACAATTGGATATATATCAATCCATCCCTGGCTGGGTATTATGAGCCCCCGTGGCTAATATAAGCATCCAGAAATAATATCGAGTATTATTAGACGCCTTGGATCAATAAATCCTTCGAAAGCTAATAAAGGGCATTGTAAGCCCCCGTGGCTAATAGAAGCGTTCGAAAGATAATAACGATCATTATAAGCCCCTGTGGCTAATAAAAGCATCCGAGGAGCAAGACCTTGTAGCTGTGGCTAATTGAAGCATCCCGAGAGCTATGAACGGGCATTATTAGCTCTAGTGGATAATTAAAGATTCATGAATCTTCAAATATGGATATCATAAGCTATTTATGGCCATCCCTCTGTCTCCTCGTCCGACCCTTCCCAAAATAAATAATCGATAGAGATAGCTGGCCATTAAGCTTATGCTCACAATCTGACAATACAAAGATTTCTCATAAGATTATAAGAAAAGGAGAATTTAAGATTAAGAGTCGTTATATATGATTAAAATTGTCATTCATATATATATATATATATATATATGAAGTTTGTTAGGGAAATACAAAGCATGTGTGCAAAAATTACACTTTAGTTTTAACAGAAAATAGAAACTAAGGCAGTAATTGAGCATGCAGGATTTTAGATCAATGGTTCCATCCCTCAAGCCTCCTTTAGGAATTTCTGCAGCATCCCTTGCCTCACAAGCTTTTCAATTTCATCTTTTAGTGCGAAGCATTTGACAGTGCTATGGCCATGGTCTCGGTGGAAGTCACACCACTTGGTTCGGTTTCTCTCATGTGGTGGTTCCCTCATCTTCTTTGGCCATTTCAGTACATTCTCCCCCTTTATGAGCTCTAGAATGTCTTCATAGATGTAGATCAGAGGAGTGTAGTCCTCATAGCCTTCTTCTGACTTCTTTTCCAGCTTCCTTTTTTGACCTTTGTCTACGACCTTTGTTGTAACTACTGCTGCGGCCATGGAAGTTAAGTTTGTGGCTTTTGGTGCTGTGACTTGTGGGGGTACGATAGCTACGGACTCTAACATCAATAGAGTGAGGCTTGGCTGTCATATAGCTGGTTGATGTAGTTGTACAATTGAGCAATGTTTTCATTCTGTTCTGCATTTTGGCTGGAGTTTCTTTCCATTTATGCTCTGTTAGTCTTTATAGATATAATATGAGATGAACTAAATAGTGGTGAGCAAATAAAAAAATACAAAGAAATTAAACCAAGTATAGTAATAAGGATGTAGTCTTTGGCGATTTGCCAAGTTATACTACTTCAGCCGCGTCATGTTGAACATATAAAGTTATTGTCATGGCCTCTCCAAGGGAGGATTCACTAGAGTTAAGTCCGAGGATATTTTTACCATGTCTCTTATCCTAGGTGATAAAATGAAGCTATGCAAAATTTTCAATTCAAAAGGCTCCAACACTCTAGCAATTTACTTTCTAGGTCGCATCCTGCTTGCTGCAACAGTGAGTGTGATTCCAAAATTGGACTTAAAAACTAGGTTGAACTCATCTAAAATATGAAAATAAGCCTAATAGGAGTTTAGCAGAGACAAATAATCCTTGAGTGCAAATAATGACACAATTGGTAGAAAACCCTAGATCATAGGCAAAGAAAGCAGTAATGAGTAAATAAAACTCAACCCTAGTCACCCACCTTTGCGAGGCTATAACCTTTTTATGCTTTCCAACACTATCTAGGTAAGGTAACAACATGGGAGTATATGAAAACTAGATCTAAGGGCATGAAAAAGAGGACCAACAATAGATTTAAAAATAAATATTGCCCTCGTGGGAATGAATATGAATATAAGGGCTCGATAATCGAAATCTCACCCATGGAATAATGACCCAAGAGATCCCTGTAGATGAAATAAGGCATTTGGAACCCAAAAGTGAGAAGAATCAAGATAGAAATACCTCTTTCCCACAGAAGGCGCCAGATTGATGATACCAGAAATCGGACATAGGTCGCTCTCTTACATCATATCAAGTATATAATATATGAAACTCAAGCAATAAGGAAAAGAACACAAAATATAGAGTGGTTCGACTATAAAATTAAGCCTACATCAACTTTGGTGCCTCACTCTCATTATGTATGTAGTGTGATTAAGTTTACAATGCCATAAGAGGCATACAAGAAAGAGAATAGAGGATAATACATGTAACTGGCTAGACAAACAACCAAGGATAAGGCCTGATAGAGGTTGATCTTACTGCGGCTGCGGAGAATGGAAGCCCCCTAGTGTGGTGGTATCTAAAGAGAGAGAGAGAGAGCTGAGATTTAGGCAGGTATCTTCCCGGTCATTCTCCTCTCGGTTCCTAATAATGAGGTGAGAACCTCTATTTATAAGAGACATAAAGGTGGTGTCACGTGCTTAGGACATGTGGCATGTGGATAAGGTTGGAGCATGAATCCTTCTGGACAACAGCTGGCTGCATACAGATAGGGCTTGCGGCCTGTTTGAACCAAGGTAACAACTATCTCGAATGAGGTGCCACGGTTTGTCTGAGTCAAGACATAGACTTGCTGTGGCCAAGGCCAATGGTGTGGTGCTGTGGCCTGTTTGAGCACAGGCAACAACTCCTTGTTAGTTCTACCGTGACAACAGGGACTATATTAGCCATATCACCAATTTTCTAATTTTCAAACTTCCCAATTTTCAACTTTTTCTAAAATTTCCAATTTTTCTAAATCCTTCAATTTTTCTAAATCTTTATCATATTCTTGCATTAGTATACATATTATGTTTGTTAGCATTTCATCCAACTCATATTATCGTTTCATCTTAACGATCTATATCGCTATAAACGCATAAATCATATTATCTATATATTATTTTGGGAACATTCCTATGGATGACCCCACTCTATCTTTTCCATGATATAAGTTGTACGATTTCGATCTACATTATATAAACATGCACACACACTTCACAGAAAAATAAAGGAAAATAATAACACAAGCCCATGAGAGACCTAAAGGGAGGGATGGGTGCCCAACACCTTCCCGTTTCATAACTTAGCCACCGAACCTTCAAACTTTTGGTTTCGTATGCATCAGTTTGTCTTCGATGCCGCTTTCTCGAGCCGTCAACATGTTCTTTTGCCTATTTTGTGCGAAATAGGCTGGCGACTCTATCTCTTTACATTTACCCCACACCATCGAAGCGTTCCAAGTAGGGTGTGAGACCTTTCAATCCCCCTTCCTTACCCATCCCCTTCAAGAGGTAGAAGGGGAGAGGAAGCAGTGCGCATCTTGATCGGGATGGCCACAAGGAGAAACGAGGAAAAATTGTTAAAAATATTGGTATGACTTAGCTTGCAAAGGAGATGAGTCATTAATCAAAGGTGAATACTAAGCACGTTAATCTCCTATATTGAATCTTCATTGTGTATGAATTTGAATGATTTGTGTGTCTTGATATGGGGTTTGGGTAGAGAGAAGTTTCGAGTTTTATTGGGTTAATTGGTAGTTGATATGTGAATTAAGTTTTTGTATGAATTTGATTCCCAAAATTAATTGTATGATATATTGTGAGTGTTTTTGACTTGAAAATACACATGTGTTTATGCAGGTGTATTATTTAGGGGGTGAAGAAGAAGAGGAATTATAGTTTAGAAGGGTTATGGGGATGTTGATTTGGTATTAATGGTTTTTTTATAAAACATTAAGTGTGAATTGATTCTAGTTTTACATATAAAAGTATATATATGTTGGTATGCTAGTAAGATTGTTTGTATGTTGGTGTTTTAATGGAAGTTGGAATTTTGCAAGAAGAAAGAAAAGTTTTGGATGAAAATGGTGAAGTCTGGGACTACTAATCGATCAACCCCCTAGCCGATCGATCTGCCCCAAGCAGTATAATCATATTTGGGTGATTTAGCATAACCGATCGATCGAGATATTAGGTCGATCAATCGGGGTCTCCAAAAAATGATTTTTTTGGTGTTCTTATTTTCTTCCAAATTTTTATATGGATTAAATGAGATAGAACAAAATGTGTTTAGAAGGAATAATAATTGGTGTATGGGGATAATAGAAGTTGGATCTAGGATGCGAGGATTGCTATAATCCTAAAAATTGAATCGTTGTCTATACAAACATAAGGTAATGATATTATTGGTATTTGTATTTATATTTAACATTCATAATAATCACGAGGAGCACGTTGCATATTTTAAATATTCATTGAGAATATACTAATGCTGATTTGATTGGTCAAGTGAAGGTGACAACCCTACTGAATCTGAAGGAGCTAAAAAGTGAGTCTCTATATAAAGAAAGGTGAGTGTTCTCACTGGGAAATATATTTCACAGACACACACACACACACACACACACACACACACACACACATATATATATATATATATATGAATATTATTGGGTCATAAGGACTCAGGATTTGTGGGTCAGAAGGACTCGGGTTTGTGGGTCAGATATATATATATGAATATTATTGGGTCATAAGTACTCAGGATTTGTGGGTCAGAAGGACTCGGGTTTCGGTTTCATTTCAATTTATCGGAATGGAGGGGTTAATTACCGACCATGGTTAAGGGGAATAATGGTCTATTGAAGATCGACTTTGGGGTCAATAGTCCAGGTTGCGGATATATGGGACATACTTTTTAAATGGATCGGTTTTTATATATATATATATATATATATATATGTGTGTGTGTGTGTGTGTGTGTGTGTGTGTGTGCGCGTGTGTATGTGTTTGTATACATATTAAGTTAGGATATACTTGTTGCATTTTAATTTATGCAATAGTTTAGTTATGATGCATTCTCTAAGTTATTTTGCTTATGGTTGAAATGTTTACATTTTAGGTCACGGGTACACTCTACCAAATCTAGGTTTTCAGGGGGGATCAATAAGGAAGGAGAGAATTAAATTTTCGTTTCTCTTGGGAAAGATGTAAATGATGCAAAGATGTTCACATATTTTTTGTTTTTATGTTAGTACGAGTATAGTTTTTGGATATTTTTAGAAGTTAACTGTGATTTTTTTCGCTAAACTCTCTAGATAATAAACGTGCTTAAGGTTCACTTAATATGAACAAATAATTGTCTTTCAACTATAAAATGGATTGTGGTTTGACTCGATTTGAGTATCCTATTTAATATATAAACGACTGAGTTAGGTCACTTCATTAACTCTATTCTTGAGTGTTAAACACTCCTTAAGTGATACTTACAGGTCGAGGATGTCCCTCCACCTGCAAAGCCTCAAATTATTGTGTCCACATATATCAACACCACTTTCCCCTTACCTTTGTCGTTCTTATCCATAAATTACTTGAGGTATCCTTATCCGATTACCTCTTATTTGTTCTCTTTTCAGTCTATAACACTTATTGGTGTTATTCCTATTGACAGGTCTCAAATATTGTATATTATCGCCCTTTATTCTTATGTATTTTTCGCATAATTGTGTAAGTTATTTCCTACTTTTGTGCTCACTTATTGGTTAACTGTGGTTTTCGATATATATATATATATATATATATATATATATATATATATATATATATATATTGTGCATGTTTATGTGAGTTTTTATAGGTATTGGAACGCCTAACGGAGCAATTGGTCACATTTTAAGAAAGTTAATCATTTGATGCATCTTCTGGGGAAATATTGAAATTTCAAACTTCATGTCTAGATTGGAGGATCTCCATGGAAGTGTAATTATTCGAGCTAGCTTCGAATGGCCACAAATGGAACATTGTTTCGAAATTGGATGATGTTATGACCGTTCTCCCAAAGTTTCTTAGTTCTTGAGATGAAGAGGATGTGCGCCCAAAAATAGGGGATCGATCGATCGACCCCTAGCTGTCAATTGATCAATAATTTTGATATTTCCAAGAAAAAAAACCAATGGGCCATTTTCCCATTCACCGATTGATAGATGAATGGTCGATTGATTGATCATCCTAATTTCTCGAGGTATCTGTTAGCGGTGGGCATTTTCTCATAATGATTAATCGATCGACCATTTGTCGATCGATCGATCCACCTAGATATTTGGCAATTTTGGCCATATTATTTTCTTTTGATTTGGATTTAATCCACTTACTATAAATAGTAAGTGGGTATTTTTGGTTTCTAATATAATTTTATCATAGATTTTAGTTTAGGAAGGATATATTGGGTGAGATCTCACTTCCTCTCTCTCTCCCCCAAGGGTTTGATATGTATTACTACTATTCATCATCTTCCTCATTTTTTTGTAGATTTTTATCTTATTTTCTTGCTTTGTAACCTAGTTTTATTTTATTATAATTAGCTTGTTTTGGTTAATTTTATTTGTTCCCATTCTTTAATTAGTTATTTTTATTGCTTCATTTGCTTATTTTCTTTCAATAAATGCCATTTACCATGTTTTGTAGCTAAATTATAATAGGTTGAGATAAATGAACTCACGTTACATTAATTGGTTGCTTTGCTTTGGTAGGATGGATTAGGCTAGTTTCAATAAGGCAAATTTTTCTTGATTTTACTCCTTGGAGATTTAACGGTGTACATCATGTACACCATATATTTATGACCTTGCATGATAATCTCTGAGATATTTATTGATGACAAAATCAGGTCAAGCTTTTATGAGAATTTAAGGTGTGGCAACTATAGGTTTTATTATTTGTTGAAATGAGATTTAATCGTGAAAATCTTTTCTTCCCATGTAACCATTTATGCTAACTAACTCTAGGTGAAGGATATTATTATCAATCTATAATGTTTAATCTTGTTATTAATCTAGTTTCATTACTTGTCTAGATTAATTGTAGTATAACATTTTTTACAACTCAAAGATCATCTTTCGCAACGTTATTTGAGAAGTAATAAATTAATAGAATTCTATCAACATTCTCCGTGGATTCGATATTTGGACTAGCCACTATACTCCCATAAGTTTGTAGATTAAGTTTAGGTTTTTGTATTAGAGCTAGAGGCCAATAACAACGACCATTGGCCTTACACGACCACCCGATTTCCCTTGCGAATCGAATGGTGACGTTGTTGGGGAGTTTTATACTCTAGAATTTCATTGCCCAACAATAGCATCATTACAGGGACAATTTTGCTTTAGAATTTAGTATATATTTTTGTATTAATACTTTTGTTTTGATTTATTTTGTACACAATCTACATTTTAGTGCCACGAAACACTTGATTTCTATGTTGCACACTTCTCTAGGTGGTTTTTCCATTTATGAACTTTTTTGTAATCATGCCTTATTCTTGTATTCTTGGTAATGTTAATGATTCAAAATGTTATAATGAGAATAATTCTCAAAGTCCCTCAAAGCCTATGACATTTGGTGAATACTTATAAAAGGAGGAAATTATAAAGCTGATGACTTTTGGCGAGTATTTACAAAATTAAGCAAAAGATGTGGGGGCTTCGAAAAATTATTCTGATGACAAAAATGATGCAAAGTCCTTACATTAATAATGTTGAAACTTAATGCAATAACTTTTAAAATTCTTATGTTAGTGATTTTGATTGCAGGTCCAAGGATAGTTCTCAATCTTTTCATTTTGAAGAATCCACGCCTCCACCTATTACATTACGTGAGGGCAAGTACTTGGTTGAGAATGAAAAGTGTGAAACAACGTTGTTGGAAATAAAATCATTATTGATAACAAGATATCGGTGCATTATTGAAATCCAACGATGATTTTTCTTCCGAGATTATGGAGGACGTCGAATGCTTCAAATTAAATGTGGAATCGATGCTTACTTTGGAACAAAACATTCTTCTTTTCTCCCAAGGCATAAAGGAAAGAGGAAATGGTGAAGAAGTGAAAGTTGAATCACTTTAGAATGAGATAATTTCTTCTTTAAGAAATAAACAGGAAGTGGAGACTTGTGTTTCACCTTAAATAATTTTAGACAAACATTCATTGAAAGTGAATATTTCTCCTCCGGAATTCAATTTTTGACCGATAATGAGTTGTCTATTGAGATTGAATTCATTTCTTCCCCATTTTTATTCACCATTATGGAACCATTGCAGTTACTATAAGAATCAAATGAACGTCTTAAGGACTTTGGCCCAACTCTTGTCAAAAAATGATTTTTTGAAATACTTCCAATAATGGGATTCTCCCTTATGTGTTCCCCACCTCCCATTCCATTTGAAAAGTCGCTGAGAGGAAATTCAGTTTTCGTTGGATCCCATGTGTACTTGTCACCCGTTTAATCTAAACCACCCATCATCCTCCAGTTTCTTATTTATGATGTTTCATTTTCCCAGCCCAAACTATGACTTCCATTGTTCAAACGAAATTCTTAATTTTTGGAAGGTATGAAGGACCACCATTAATCCCTCAAAGTCAAATCGTATTTTGGGTGGACCTTAAAAAAATTTAACTTTAATGTTTAGTTAGTTAGAAGTTAAAATTATATATTGCAGTTTGTTTTATTTTACTTTTTACTTATTGTTTAGTATAATTAGTTAAAGTTTTATTATTATTTTTTTATTATGCTTAGTTTTAACATGTTTTGTAGAATATTTAAACTTGTACTTTTCGAAGATTGCTCCATTTTTGGGTAATATCTTTATTTTCCTCTCTTTAACTTGGTTCTTAATCCACTTTAAGGACAATGCAAGGTTTAAGTTAGTGGTGTGGGATATTCTTCCCATTCATTGGTAGTTTCATTGATTGATAACATGTTCTTCCTAAGTATTATTTTGTTGTAAAAAAATGAAAATTTTCAAAATGATTTTGTTTCCTTTTCCCCCTTTGTTGGGCATTTTGCCATTATTTTTGATGATAAATTTTAAGAAATTGCCTGATCCAGTAGATAATTTAATGATGCATGTTCTAAATTTTAGAATTTATTAGACTTTAGTATTCTAATCGTTGATATTATGAAAAACATTATGAATTAAATGTTAAAATCATGAACACTTGTTCTTTTCTTGTTTAGGTGATTTGGTTTAAGATTTTTATAACTTCGTAATCTTTTATTGCATTTGTATATACTTACATCAAGTGAGTGTTATGCTTTTCTTCGTTTGTGAGTGTTTGTGCATTACTCTTTCCTCCTTGAAAATATTAAAGTCGTAAAAAATCTCACTTTTTCCATTGATTGTTCATTAATTGAGTTTATTATGAAATATGTTACTTGAGAACATTTTTTAATGTTGTTTTGACCCGAGAATCGCGTAAAATTTAGGAAAGGATCATATTTCCTCTTTTCCATTGATTGTTCATTAATTGAGTTTATTATGAAATATGTTACTTGAGAACAATTTTTAATGTTGTTTTGACCCGAGAATCACGTAAAATTTAGGAATGGATCATATTCCCTCTTTATAATTACACCCATATTGACATTGACCTCACCCTAACACTTTCCATAGTCACCCCCTTTGGTCCTAAATATAGCCTTTCATTTCAAAATAAAAAATCCCATAACCAACTCTACGTTGGAGTTTTTAAACTACATATACACCATACATAGCTTTGTTTGGAATGATACTTGGGATTTTATGATGTTCTTGTAATGTGGTTATAATTAAGCATGTGAGAGTGAGAATAAAAAAGAAAAAGAAAAGAAAATGTGAAAAGAAGAGAAAATGTGAAAAACAATAGAAAATGATAAGAAAAAGAAGAAAAGAAAATAAAGAAAAAGATTTCCTTGATGAACATAGTGTTCAATAATCTTTGTCACTCTCTTTGGTTATAATCGTTACTTTTTACGAAAATTATATTCTAATTTTAAAATTGTCCATAATTTTCCATTATCCTATTCATTCTCCCCAAACACTTTGAAATCATAAATATCCCTTCCTTTCATAACCTTAACCGCAGTTCTACTTCATAACCCTTTAAAATTCCTATGTGATCATAGGGTGAATGCGATTCAAAAGTTATAATGATGTAATTATATGTGTAAATATTTTTCACCTTCCTTAATGAACGATATCCTTTCATTGATATTACATATTTTTCATTTTATATATAGCTTTCTTCATTAATGACATGTGAGCGACCTTATTTTCATTTACATTTACCCATTTTTTCCCTCATGTACTATGTGTTACACCTCAATTTCGAGTGTTTTTCATTTGTTGAGTGTAATCATTGGTGATGGTTGAATATCATGCATGCTTTAATATTTATCCAAATTATAACACTTTTGCCAAATCATAATATTTTCATGTGCTCGCTCTTCCTCCCACATTTAAGCTGTTAATTCTAATGAAGTTATTGTAATTTTAATAATTACAAACTTTTGGGTCAATTCATTCATTATGCTAATAACTTATTTGAAATCCTTTTCGTTATTGTTGAGCTTATATTTTTTTGTTGATTGGCATCTTTTGAGAAAACTTGATGTTTTTGGGTTTCATACCTGAAAACCCTAATGAGACAACACTCGTCCACTAGGATAACTTAGGAGTTTCATGGTTTATTGCATTTGCTAAATGCAATCGTGCGCATGAGAAAGTGGAATTTCTTTCCAATATGCTTATCTACTTTGGGCATCTCTTTGAATGGGATGGATTTTTCTTTGTTTCATTACTAAGGACTAGCAATGTCTATGTTAGGGGTGTGATAGGTCTTGAATATTGTATATTATTGCCTTCATTATTATGCATTCTAGCATAATTGTGTCCATTATTTCCTACTTTTATACTCATTTATTGGTTAACCTTTGTTTCCAATATATATATATATATATATATATATATATATATAATGCGCAAGGTTTATGTGAGTTTTTGTAGGAATTGGAATGCTTAACATAACAATTGGTTACATTTTGGGAAAGTTCATCATTTGATGTAACTAAAGGATAGTATTGTAATTTCAAACTGCATGTCCCGATCGGAGGATCCTCATGGATTCATAGTTAGTCGAGTTTGGTTCACGTGGCCACCAACCGGGGGTCGTTTCAAATCGGAATGATGACATTATTCCATTTTCCCGATGTCTCTTGGTTCTTGAAATGAAGAGGGTGTGTCCCCCAAAACAGGGGATCGATAGATCGACCCCCGTCCATCGATCAATTGATAATTTTGATTTTTCATTTAAAATAAAACAATATGCAATTTTCCCATTCACCGATCCATCGATGAATTGATCATCCTAATTTCCTAAAATATATTTTGGCAGTGGGTATTTTCCCATAACGATTGATCGATCGACAACCCAGGTATTTGGCAATTTTTTCTATTTTGTTTTGGATATAATAAATTTTAAGTGGATATTTTTGGTTCTTGATCTGGTTTTATCATATATTTTAGTTTAGGATGGATATTTTGGGTGGGAGATTTCATCCTCTCTATCTTCCAGGGTTTGGTATATATTGCTATTATTTATCATATTCTTTATTGTTTTGTAGATTTTTATTTTAGTTTCTTTCTTTGTAACCTAGTTTTGTTCTAATGTAATTAGTTTATGTTGGTTAACCTGTTGTTTCCATTTTTAATTTATTGTTTTAATTTCTTTATTTACTTGCTTTTTTCAATAAATGTCATGTACTATGTTTTGTAGCTAAATTAGACTAGGTTGAGATTATTGAACTCACCTTGGATAAGTTGATTGTTTTGCTTTTGGGATAATGGATTAGGATAGTTTGAATGTTTAGGTTGTTCTTGATTTTATTCTTAGGATATTTAACGATGTATGTCATGTATACGTCGTGTTTACGACCTTGTGTGTGTGAAATCTCCAAGATATTTGTTGACACCAAAAACATATTAAGCTTTTATGGGAATTTAGGGTGTGACAACTATTGGTTCTATTAATTATTGAAATGATATTTAATCTTGAAAATATTTTTTTCCCATGTAACCATTTATGAGAGTTAACCCGAGGTGAGGGATATTATTCGCAATCTATAGTTTTAATCGTGTTATTAATCTAGTTTCATTACTTGCCTAGATTAATTGTAGTATAAAATGTTTTAAAACCTAAATATTATCTTTTACAACTTTATTTGAATAGTAATAAAACAATAGAATTATCTATGGATTCGATACCCAAACTAGCCATTATACTGCCGTACGAGTGTAGTTAATGTTTGGGTCATTTTATTACACTACACCAAAATTGAATAATTGTTACTCTAATATAGGCTAGTGTTGTCACGGTAAAAAATCGTGATGATAAATACGCATTTTTTTCACGGTCACAATCAATGACTGTGACAACAGTCTTGTCACGAACCTGTCACGTACATTGACTGTGATGACTTGGAAAGTTGTGATGGTCAAAATCCGTGACCAGACCGTGATAAGTTTTTTAATTAGAAACTAGTCGCGGTCCCTTTTCTATTTACCCTAACACAACTCCCCCTCTCTCTACAAAGGTGACCATCTCTCTCTCTCTCTGTCTCTCTCTCTCTCTCTCTCTTTTCGGTGAACACACACCATACATTCTGATACATCTCTCTCTCCTTCACACACACACACACATCATACATATACACCCCACATAAACGCACACACATACACACATTAATACACACCACACCACATCCATCCCCCCCACGCTAACATACACCCTAGAATGAAAACCCTAAAATGATTCAAATGAAAGCCCTAATTAATTTGAAATTAATTTGAAAACGCTAAAAAAAAATAACCCCCACCCCCCACACACACATACACCCTATAATGAAAACCCTAAAATGATTTCAAATGAAAACCCTAATTAATTTAAAACCTTAAAAATAATTACAGACACACACATAAACACATGAACTTATTTAATTTTTGTAATTTATTATGCTAATTTATTATTCATTTATTGTGCTAATTTATTTTTTATTGTGCAAATTTAAAAATGATGTCACCTTATTATTTGTTGTCATAATTTAAAAATGATGTTACCTTATTATTTGTTGTCATAATTTAAAAATGATGTCACCTTATTGCGCTAAGATGTTTCTCATTTATTGAATATTGTGTATTATTGGAATTCTTAAATTGTTCTTGAATGGTGGATTTGAATATTTAGATGTCCATTGAGTTTGTTGGCCCTAGGCATTTCTAATATTTCGAATTATTATTTGAATTGTTGTTTGAGATTCTTGAATTGTTATTGACCGGTGGATTTGAAAATCCAGATGACCATTGATTTGGTTGGTCCTAGGCATTTATAACATTTAGGGTTGTGATTCTACCGTATATAAATAACGCAGAATGAAACATACTATAAATTTTAAAAGCTTGTTGTTAAACAATTAATAATGCAAAATGAAACATAACTATGTATAAATCATCACTATAAACATTATTTCCGAATAAATGAAACATACTTACCATGGTAATTTATAACTACTTTAAATTACATATAGTGCACATAAATACTAGCCTCTAGTTGGTTATTGAGTATGTTAATTTGGATCTTAATCAGGTTAAGCATTAATTCTTAGTCCGTGACATGACCCGGATTTGAAATAATTTTTATATTTGTAATAAGTATTCCAATTATTTGAAACAATGCTTAGTTGGTTTATGATATGCATTTGTATTCTTATAATGTCGTTAACTTGTATTCTTATAGTGCCTTAATTCATTTGGATTTTAATCAATTAGTGCTTTTATTTATTTGGATTTGATAATTTTCTCATCTATATGTTTATACTAATAACAACAATTTTTGCAGGAAATGTCTAATTCAGGGAGTCAAGGAAGCGGCGGCAAGGAAGGCTCATCTGTCACTATGCCCCCAAAGTGGGGGCAAATTGGGGACCGTAGTGGAGAAAAAGATGGCCTTACAATCTAGGGCCTTGGAGTTGCTAAAGACGATTGTTGGTCCTGGGTACATGAATTGGAGGAATGTTCCCTACGACCTTAAGATGGGCACTTGGGCCGCACTCATTTACTTATTGTTTTGTATTTATATTTATATTTTATATTCAAATAATACTAACTCACTTTTTTTGTTTTGTATTTTTTTGACAGGAACAATTCGGCTTGCCCCCACATTTACGCAACTCCATGTTGGAAAAATTATGATATCAGTATAAAACATGGAAGAAAAACATGCGAGCCCGGTACTTTAGCCAGAACTTGGAGCCCATTCTGTGACTTAGGGACACAATACTGTTGAAGGAGCCAATCACATTGGTAAGCTGGAAGCAGTTTGTCGATAATGAGGTCTTGGAGAGACAATTGTCCTCTCATCAATCGGGGAGGGCAAATAGACCAAGAAGGTCGATGTGAACTACTCTGGACTTACGTATTATGCCGAGGTAGAGAACAAGATGGTAAGTTTTTAATGTTATTTCATTTTAGTTTTATTTTATTCTATTTAGTGATAATTATATACTAATTTACTAATTTTACATTATTTTATTTTAGGAGACGGGAATTGGTCCTGGCGGTAAGCCATATAGGTTCGATGCCTATGTGGAAATTCAAACAAAGAAGGGTAAGGATACGGAGGTCAATCCGAACGTGGCCTCCAATATTGTAGGTTAAAATGTTAATTAAGTTATAAAAATAAAAAATTATAATCACATATTTTTCTATTAATTTAGCTAACTGTCTACATTTTTGTTCTTTCAAGAAAAGCTGAAGGAAGTGCACAACTCCCAGAATGAAATCGACAAGGCATCTCTTGCTATGGATGCACTGAGCCAAGTGTTCAGGCGATATCACAAGGGCCGTATTCGAGAGGGGGGGATCTTTCGGGTGGGGAAGTCGAAACTCGTTGGGATTGTGTCGAACAACACTGGGCTGTCTCGCAAGGTAGATGAGTTGTAGACGAACCATGATGAGAAGTTAGAAAATTTGGAGCGGATGGTTCATAAAATGTTCGACTATATCAAGGGTTCTTTTTAAGGGTCCAGCTCAGGGAAGGGTAAGGAGAAAGTGGTGGACGAGGGGACCACTGCTCCATATTTTTCACCCCCACACTCACCGATCCCTCCATATGACATGCTGACTCCTCACCACCATCCTAAGGACAATTATAACTATTGGTTAGCCTATTGTGTATATAATTGACACACGGGGTGACCATAAAATAGCTAGGGGTTTGAAGGACCCAA
Organism: Sambucus nigra; assembly: GCA_949130495.1. Taxonomy (NCBI): domain Eukaryota; kingdom Viridiplantae; phylum Streptophyta; class Magnoliopsida; order Dipsacales; family Adoxaceae; genus Sambucus; species Sambucus nigra. The sequence goes on along the minus strand of OX422208.1, from coordinate 38,837,978 downwards.
ATATGCACCCTGGTGCTATATAGAATTTTTGTCCGTTGCAACAGCAAGAGGTATGTGTCCTCATCACGAACATGATTGTGGGAAAAGCAAATGAACCATTGTGGTTGACTAAGCAGTGCGACGTTGATAATATTGGGGGTTATCTCAAAACCTATATAGTATGGCTTACTCTCCTCCTTCGAAGTGATGCCAAATGAATAATTTTTTTTAATAATTGATACTATTTGCTTATATTATTATTAGAGCGACAATTTGAATATTGAATGTTATTTACTGTTTATTGGTTGGTATAATGATTGAATGTATGTTGTATGGCTTTAAATCTTATGAATGAATGAATTGGTTGATATATATATATATATATATATAACATGTGCTATAATATGTTAAAATATATTGCTGGGCAGTGGCAGTGGCCATACTGCCCAACAGTTGTTTTTAAATGCTGTTGAGAATTATCACAGACTTTGACTGTGATAAAGGAAAACTTGTCACAGATTTTAATTGTGACAAGTCCATGATAATAATTGGGTCTTATCACGGTCAAAGTCCATGACAACATTGTGAAGTTGTTACGAATAATGACCACAAAAATCCTTGACAAAGGCCGTTGTCACCCCAATTTTTGTCACGGTTTTTTATCGTGACAAGTTTGTGTTGTCACAGTTTTTTACTGTGATAACTCGCCAGTTTTGGTGTGGTGTTAGCGGTGGGAGCCATTAACAATGACTAGTGGCCTGACAAAACCACACAGTTTGCCCTATGAATTATATGTGGAATTTGTGAAATCTATAGTACTTAGATTTGTTACTTCTATCATCGGTTGACCTCATAGATCTAGGAGCATGGATTAAGTTTTCAATTCCACGGCAGAAAAGACCTCTTTAATTGTGGATCTGAGAGGAGTGTAGTTTTTAACCTTAAGAGGAACTCCTTTCTTTCCTTCTTTTTCTTTAGGTTAGAAGGCTCTGAGGCATACCCCCGAGTATGGAGAACATATCCTTCCTTTTCCATTACTGCTAAGGCAAAGAAGAGGAAAGGTTTGAGCTCTTAGCAGATGTGCATCCCCAATGTTTGTGTATTCTAGGATATATTGAGAAGATTCATCATGGAGTCGGGATAACTTTTGATAAAAGACCTCAACAAGTCATTAGACTTAAGGCCCGCTCTGAAAGAATCTTTGTAGATGGTGTCATTTAGATTGTTCACTTGTAAACATTTATGATTGAACCTTTGAGTGTATGCTCTAAGGGCTTCTTTTGAATTTTGCCTAAAATTGAGTATGGATTTTGGGCACCTTATAAGATCCAATTAAGTGGCCATGAATGCCCTATTTAGCTCTGGGAAGCATCTCACGGTACTATGTTTACACTTAGTGAACCAATGCCTAGATGTTCCCCGTAGGGTGTCTGGCAAGACTATGTAGAGCACCTAATTAGTGGTGTTTTGAATCAGCATAAGTGATTAGTAGTTTCCAAATAATCAGTGGGACCTCTGGTCTCGTCAAAAGGTTCAATAATTGAAATATACCATTAAAAAATAAGAGTATAGTGTTGCACCCATTGGATATTGGGGACACCGCATTAAGGAGAGACTATTCAATGATAGTGGGAGTTCAGGTCTTGTATTGATTAAGAAAGTTCCCAATTGATAATGAATATCTTGGATCTATTGTTCTAAGGGTTTTGAAACCTAATCAGACCTCCAAGAGAGTGATTATCATCATGTAATACCCCGTACTTTTGGCTATATTTATTTTTAGGATTAATTAATTAAATGCATATTAATTGGAAATTAATCCGGGTTATAAATACTAATATGATGTGATTTGGTATTTGTTTATGTACATATAAGATTATATATGTACTTGGTATTATAAAATTTGTCGTGGGATTTATATACGGCAATTTGGAAATTTTGTTGAGATGCGTGGGACCGCCGCGTCACGGTATAATATTTTGATATTAAAAGTGAATTTAAAATCTATAATCTGTATAGTCGTTTTGAGTGCGCCAACGCGTCCAGAAGGGTCGAGATAGTCAGAAAACACTAGCCGGGGGTATAGTTTGGGTCCCGGGGTATTTTTAGGCCATACCGGTAACTTAAAGGGTATTTTAGTAATTTGGTATTTTTGGGTAATTAAAAGTGACGAAAATTGAGAGTTGTAATCTGATAAGGAATTGACCCAACCAACCCTTATTAACCCAATAAGCTACGGAGGTTTATTAAATTAGGTTTTCATAGGTTCCCCAAAGCAAACCCTAGCCACCATAGCTTTTTGAAGAAGAAAGCTTGGAGAAGGAGAGAGAGAGAGGAATTCTGCAGAAATTCTACACCGAATCCACACCAAATTCAGAAATCAAACCAAGGCAAGTGACTTTATTTCCATTTAATTACTGAGAATGTCTTTTCCATGTTAGAAAATTCAGATTTATGGTTGTTCTTGATGAAATATGAAAACCCATGTAGTCTAGATGATAAAACTTGAGGAATTTGAGAAGGATTGCATGTAGAAGGATAGGTAAATGATTAATCTGATGTTAATACATGTTTTGGGTGAAAGAAAAACGGATTTTAATTGATGAATTGAAGGTTCCAAATTTTAGGGTTCATGTTCATAAATGAATTGGGGAAAAGTTTAAGTAATTGTAAATTGATTGATGATTTGGGTGAGTAAATCCATACAAACGTGATAGGATGTGGTTATACTATGTTTAGAATTGTTTAGAGACTTTAAAACAATTGTTGGGATAAATTTTAGAGGTGATTTGAGGAGTAAAAATGGTGAAAAACGATTTTTGGGAAATTCTGGGCCGAAACTGGCCTCTCGTTAGAAGTAACCCCCAGGTCGTTCGAACGAACTCTTTCGAACGAGCTTCTAACGAGTTGACCAGTCGCTACTAACGAGTGGGGATTTCGTTCGATATCTCGTTCGAACGAGATATCGTTAGAAGGGTCAGTTCGTTCGAACGAACTGGGATCTCGTTCGAACAGCCTCGTTCGAACGAGACTTCTAACGACCTGACAGTCCAAACTCGTTCGAAGCCTCGTTCGAACGAGACTTCTAACGAGTTGACAGTTTGATCCTTTTTGGACTGTTTTGATTTTTGGAGTCCCGGAAACTGATTCGAGGGTAGAGTTAACATTCTTTGAGGATGTAAGGATAGATTTGGGACTTTTGGGTTATTGAGAGGAGTATTATACACTAGAGTTATATTCAATGAACCGTTTGGGTTGAGACGTGAGTATCTACTACGATGTGAGGATGAATCATGGCGCGTATAATTACAAACCGGAATAGTATGAATCATGATAAGTATAAGCTAGTACGAGTATGCAATATGTACTACGACTAAAATACGGTATTACTAAGATGTGTGTTTACTTAGTATTAGTATATGGATTGTTTGTATAACATACCTACCATACTTGCTATCACGGGAGGTTGCGTTCGCTTAGGACCCTCTAATCCTTGTGTGCCTACGGGGGGGATATAGACTGGTACCTTGATGAACATAGGTCATAGAAAGACTTATTGTGATATTAATAAGTCCGCTGACCATGGGAGCGTAGGTATGTGCGTGACCCATGTGATGGTGACTGTGTTCGCCTCCACTATTTGTGATTTGTATTATCTGAACTATTCCTGAGAGATTCGGAATATGTGATCCTTATGTACGTGATGTACCGGGATGGATAGCAGAGTATGTGTGCACCATAGCTTAGATTGCGGGGTGCTTGTATCGTATATTTATGATGTGAATAATATACTTTAAATTAATGGAAATCCTCATGTTAATGTTGTAAAAATACTACGGTATTGTTTCGAGATATATAATGAGTTAGCTGATAGTTATATAAATGGCATAGTTAGTAACTGAGTTTACGTTAAACCTCTATTAAATTACGAGCGTTGTTATGTTAAATTAACCGAGTAAAATGGGTAGAACCTTTGGTAGTCTAGCTAGTTACGTTGTCACTTAGCTAGTGGAAAGGGTAGTTATAGATGGGTACTTACGTTAGGAGTGCACAGTTAGTCGAGAGGTGAGAATTTAATGTGAGTGCACGTCCTAACATGTACTTTGCATTTAATGTTTTAAATGTTTTTAAAGCACTTGCAGGTTTTTAAAATGATTTCCACTTTCGGGCTCTGACCCATTTGCTTTCAAATATATTTTCTTGTAAAACCATTTTAGGTGCCCAGCCACAAGGACACCAAGAATAGGTACTCATTCAGGTGACGAGCTGTAGCTGTTTGTGGAAGCTACTGGGATTTGCTCATAGACGCTTCTATTCGTTGGATTCCAGAGTCACTATCTATCAGTTGTAGGGCATGTTGCCTATTTCTTTAGAGACATCTTTTACATTTCAGTTTTCAGACTTTAGCATGTATTGTTTCAGTTTATTTATTTCAGTTATGGGATTATAGTGAGGGGTTCCCTCCAGACTTTATTTACTCTATTGTGATGGTTATTCATTTTACTTCAGCATGGTAAATGGTGTTATCTATTTCTTCATTTTACTTCTTGCATGTTAATCAGACTTAAATTAAAATTTGGCAACTTGTTTTTTTTTAAATACTAGGTGGTTAGTAATAATAAAATGTTTTCGACAGTGATGCTATTAACTGAGCCAACTTGGCATTTTGAATTAATTTTATAAAGGAGTAGCTACCCGGTATTTAATTAGTCGGGGTGTCACAGGTGGTATCAGAGCATCAGGTTCTAGTGTCCTTTAGGATCTGTACGGCTATTATGTTTCCGCTACGTTTTCTTTGATATAGAGCCCTATATTTTAGGACTGTTGTATTCTTTTGTGTATGCTTCGATCTTCAGCTATTTTAAGTTTATAAACCGTGAACTTATAAACTTTGTTCTTATTTCAGATGCCTCCACGACGTGCACGACGAGTTCCCAGGAATGCAGTGCCCCAACCCCAGCCCGCTCCAGTTCAGGGCATGTTGAGCGCCGCTGAGGTTGCAGCTATAGTAGCCCAAGCGGTAAATGCCGCGATTGCCGTGATTCAGCAGGCACCACCTCAGGCGCCGGTTGCCGCGCCAGTACAGGTTAATGCATTCCCGTCTGCTTGGGAGCGTGTACGTGACGCTTTTCAGAAAGCGCATCCGCCAGAGTTTGCAGGTAGCTCAGACGTGGTAGTCTCGAGCCAATGGAGGAAGGACATACAGAGGCATTTAAGGATGCATGAGTGCACTGATGTTCAGAAACAGGTGCTAGCTACTTTCAAGCTAGTGGGATCTTCACTACAGTGGTGGGAGTCTATCACCACCGCGGAGGAGAGGGATACCCTCACGATTCAGGAGTTCTGGGTGCGGTTCGACCGCAAGTACTTTCCGTCCGCAGTTCATACAGAGATGAGGAGGAAGCTGATGAGTTTGAAGCAGGAGGGCAAGACAGTGGCCGAATATGAGGCCGAGTTCACTAACCTATTGAATATCGTTCCAGAAGAGATTCCAACAGAGAAGAAGAAAATAGATAAGTTCACCGATGGGTTGAATTGGAGGATCCGTCAACATCTGCTAGGGAACCTATCATTGGCCACGTATTCTGATGTGGTTAACGCTGCATTATTGCACTGCCAGGACCACCGTTTTCATATGGCCGAGGGCAAGCGATCGGGGGAGTCTAGCCATCAGGGCAGGACTGGAGGACATAGTGCCAGCGGGGCACAATCGGGTCAGGGGCAGAGACAGAATGAGCAGGGTACCCAGCAGGGGGATAATAAGAGGTTCCGGTCAGGGAACTACAGGCAGGGACAGGGAGGTTTCCGTCAGGGCCATCAGGGTTCAAACGGCCATCAGGGCCAGCAGGGGCAGAATGGCCAACAGTTTCATCAGGGCCAGCAGGGCCAAGGGAAGAATGGTAACGGCCACCAGGGCCGGGGACAGCAGGGGCAGAGGGGAGGGAACTTCCCAGGGAAGTGCTTTACTTGTGGCAAGACTGGCCATAAGAAGCAGGATTGTCCTGATAGGGGCAGGGCCCCACAGCATCAGCAGCAGGGTGCTCGCCAGGAGCCACAGAGACCTATATTTCCCGCCGCTCTTCCCGCACCGCCACAGATGGCAGCATTGCCACCCATTCCAGCAGTCCCAGCTCAGCAGGGGCAGCTACAGTATGGACGTGTCTACAACGTTCACCAGGCTGTAATTCCACAGGCACCGCCCGCGATCGAGGGTACGTTTCCTATCCATGGCACTATGGGTCGGGTGTTATTTGATACGGGTGCTACACATTGTTTCATAGCTACACACTTCGCAAAAGCTTTAGGATTGTTAGCTACGGCAGAGAGCACAGTGACGTGTGTCGACTCACCATTAGGGAGTGGGTCACTTATTTTCTTTATATGCCGGGGAGTGGGGGTAGAGATCGGTGGTTTGGTATTGCCTGCAGACATGTTAGTGTTAGACATGCATGTTCACGATGTGATCATCGGTATGGATTGGCTCGTAGCATATAGGGCCATGATTGATTGCTTCAGCGGGAGCATTGTTTTTGCCATGCCGGGGCAAGAGATGTTTATAGTGGCGATGCCTTGCCCAGAGGGAGGATCGACCGCTCATCTGTATTACATTGAGGAGGATACCTCTAAGGAGGTTGTGATTCCTTTAGATTCGATCTCGGTTGTCAGGGAGTATTGAGATGTGTTTCAGGAGATACCAGGCTTACCGCCCAGTCGGGAGATAGACTTCGTTATAGATTTGCTACCGGGTATGAGACCTATAGCACGCGCACCGTACCGTATGGCTCCAGCTGAGATGAGAGAGCTACAGGATCAGATAGAGCATCTGTTGGGACAAGGCGTTATTCGCAGGAGTACCTCACCTTGGGGCGCTCCGGTTTTGTTTGTGAAGAAGAGGGACGGTTCACTGAGGTTGTGTGTGGACTACCGAGAGTTGAATAAGGTCACGATACGGAATAAGTATTCGTTGCCTCGAATCGATGACTTATTCGACCAGTTGAGAGGAGCTTCTTTCTTCTCGAAGATTGACTTGAGGTCGGGATACCATCAGTTGCGTATCAGGGAGGAGGATGTCTCGAAGACTGCGTTCTTGTCGAGATATGGTTCTTACGAGTTTTGGGTTATGCCTTTCGGCTTGACCAACGCTCCAGCAGTGTTTATGGACTTGATGAACAGGGTGTTCAGAGATTTCCTCGATCAGTTTGTCATTGTCTTCATTGATGACATTCTGGTCTACTCTCAGACAGAGGAGGAGCACGCCGAGCATTTGAGGCAGGTTTTGCAGACACTTCGTCAGAACGAGCTGTATGCAAAATATGAGAAGTGCGGGTTTTGGCTGAAGGAGGTCCAGTTCTTGGGTCACATCATTTCCGACCAAGGAATATCTGTCGATCCGGGGAAGGTGTCAGCGGTGAGGGAGTGGGGACAGCCCACGACACCAACGGAGATTCGTAGTTTCTTGGGTTTAGCAGGATACTACAAGAGGTTTATTCGGGGTTTCTCGGAGATAGCAGGTCCTTTGACACATCTTACTCGTAAGGGTGTGCCATACATCTGGAGTGATGCCTGTCAGTTGGCATTCGATGAATTGAAGGACAAATTGACCTTAGCACCTGTGTTAGCATTGCCGAGACCGGGAGTTGAGTATCTGGTTTACACCGACGCGTCTTTGCAAGGACTTGGAGGTGTATTGCAGCAGGAGAGACAGGCCATAGCTTATGCTTCCCGTAAGCTTAAGCCTCATGAGAAGAATTACCCCACACATGATTTGGAGTTGGCGGCAGTGGTATTTGCCTTACGGATTTGGAGGCACTATCTTTTGGGGGAGAAGTTTCAGCTGTTCACGGACCACAAGTCACTACAGTACCTGTTCACGCAAAAGGAATTGAATATGCGGCAGCGTAGGTGGCTTGAATTTGTGAAAGACTACCAGTTCGACATCCAGTACCACCCGGGTAAGGCTAACGTGGTAGCAGACGCGTTGAGCCGTAGACCAGTAGATGAGGTGGCAGAGGTGTGGAAGGCAAAGTGGAAGGAATTGGGACACCAGGATGCAGTGGCCCGATCTTTCATGTCTGTGATGACCGTTACACCGCAGATTATTACGAAGGTAGAACGGGTACAGGCTAATGACTCGTTCTGTCAGGAGCAGATAGTTCGATTGCTAGCAGAGGGAGCCGAGTCCTATACCGTTAGCTCAGACGGGGGATTACGCTTCAATGGGAGGTTGGTAGTTCCGAAAGGGGAAGAATTGCGGCACGATGTGATGGAAGAGTCGCACGGCTCACGGTTCGCAGTACATCCCGGAGGGGACAAAATGTACCAAGACATGAGACGGCAGTATTGGTGGAGCGGTATGAAGAGAGATATCGCTGAGTTTGTCTCGAAATGCGCCACTTGTCAGCTCGTAAAAGTGGATCATCAGAGACCGGCAGGATTGCTACAGCCATTGGAGGTTCCGGTGTGGATGTGGGAGAGCATATCCATGGACTTTATCACGGGGTTGCCTACGTCGCAGAGGGGCCACGACTCCGTTTGGGTAATTGTGGACAGGTTGTCCAAGGTCGCTCACTTTTTACCCGTTAGGACTGATTACACTGCGGGTCAGTATGCCCAACTCTTCATTTCAGAGATTGTGAGACTTCACGGTGTGCCCCTGAATATCGTGTCTGACAGAGACAAGATATTTGTTTCGAGGTTTTGGGAAAGTTTCCAGGAGGCCATGGGCACGGAATTGCGGTTGAGTACGGCTTATCATCCGCAGACCGATGGACAGACAGAGCGCACCAACCAGATGTTGGAGGACATGCTACGCATGTGCATTATTGACTTCGGGGGTGGATGGGAGCAGTACCTTCCACTGGTGGAGTTTTCTTACAACAACTCCTATCAGTTCACGATTGGCATGGCTCCGTTCGAGGCATTATACGGTAGGCCTTGTCGTTCCCCAGCATGTTGGTTGGAGGTGGGGGACAACAAACTACTTGGGCCGGAAGTGATTCAGGATACTTCGGCAAGGATTGAATTGATTCGGAGTCGCATACGGGTAGCTCAAGACAGGCAGAAGAGTTATGCTGATGCGAAGAGATTTTTCAGGGAGTTCCAAGTGGGGGACCAGGTTTTGCTCAGGGTATCTCCGATGAAGGGGATTATGCGATTCGGGAAGAAGGGGAAGTTGGCACCGCGGTATGTGGGACCGTTTCCTATTATTGAGCGGATCGGACCCGTTGCGTATAGACTTGGACTACCGGAGCAATTGCATCGGATTCACGATGTGTTCCATATTTCCTCGCTGAGGAAATACCTTAGAGATAATTTGGCTCATTCTCACATTGCTGTGGAGGACATCGATCTCCAGCCGGATAGCTCTTATGAGGAGGGGCCGATGGTTATTTTGGACCGAAGCGAGAGGAAACTGCGGTCAAAGATAGTCCCGTTAGTGCGTGTTCAGTGGCGACATCACAATGTCGATGAGTCCACATGGGAGCGCGAGGATGAGATGCGCGAGCGTTATCCAGAGCTGTTTTTAGCAGGTACTTCTATTTTCGAATTTCGGGACGAAATTCAGTTATTAGGGGGGAAGTATGTAATACCCCGTACTTTTGGCTATATTTATTTTTGGGATTAATTAATTAAATGCGTATTAATTGGAAATTAATCCGGGTTATAAATACTAATATGATGCGATTTGGTATTTGTTTATGTACATATAAGATTATATATGTACTTGGTATTATAAAATTTGTCGTGGGATTTATATACGGCAATTTGGAAATTTTGTTGAGACGCGTGGGACCGCCGCGTCACGGTATAATATTTTGATATTAAAAGTGAATTTAAAATCTATAATCCGTATAGTCTTTTTGAGTGCGCCAACGCGTCCGGAAGGGTCGAGATAGTCAGAAAACACTAGCCGGGGGTATAGTTTGGGTCCCGGGGTATTTTTAGGCCATACCGGTAACTTAAAGGGTATTTTAGTAATTTGGTATTTTTGGGTAATTAAAAGTGACGAAAATTGAGAGTTGTAATCTGATAAGGAATTGACCCAACCAACCCTTATTAACCCAACAAGCTACGGAGGTTTATTAAATTAGGTTTTCATAGGTTCCCCAAAGCAAACCCTAGCCACCATAGCTTTTTGAAGAAGAAAGCTTGGAGAAGGAGAGAGAGAGAGGAATTCTGCAGAAATTCTACACCGAATCCACACCAAATTCAGAAATCAAACCAAGGCAAGTGACTTTATTTCCATTTAATTACTGAGAATGTCTTTTCCATGTTAGAAAATTCAGATTTATGGTTGTTCTTGATGAAATATGAAAACCCATGTAGTCTAGATGATAAAACTTGAGGAATTTGAGAAGGATTGCATGTAGAAGGATAGGTAAATGATTAATCTGATGTTAATACATGTTTTGGGTGAAAGAAAAACGGATTTTAATTGATGAATTGAAGGTTCCAAATTTTAGGGTTCATGTTCATAAATGAATTGGGGAAAAGTTTAAGTAATTGTAAATTGATTGATGATTTGGGTGAGTAAATCCATACAAACGTGATAGGATGTGGTTATACTATGTTTAGAATTGTTTAGAGACTTTAAAACAATTGTTGGGATAAATTTTAGAGGTGATTTGAGGAGTAAAAATGGTGAAAAACGATTTTTGGGAAATTCTGGGCCGAAACTGGCCTCTCGTTAGAAGTAACCCCCAGGTCGTTCGAACGAACTCGTTCGAACGAGCTTCTAACGAGTTGACCAGTCGCTACTAACGAGTGAGGATTTCGTTCGATATCTCGTTCGAACGAGATATCGTTAGAAGGGTCAGTTCGTTCGAACGAACTGGGATCTCGTTCGAACAGCCTCGTTCGAACGAGACTTCTAACGACCTGACAGTCCAAACTCGTTCGAAGCCTCGTTCGAACGAGACTTCTAACGAGTTGACAGTTTGATCCTTTTTGGACTGTTTTGATTTTTGGAGTCCCGAAAACTGGTTCGAGGGTAGAGTTAACATTCTTTGAGGATGTAAGGATAGATTTGGGACTTTTGGGTTATTGAGAGGAGTATTATACACTAGAGTTATATTCAATGAACCGTTTGGGTTGAGACGTGAGTATCTACTACGATGTGAGGATGAATCATGGCGCGTATAATTACAAACCGGAATAGTATGAATCATGATAAGTATAAGCTAGTACGAGTATGCAATATGTACTACGACTAAAATACGGTATTACTAAGATGTGTGTTTACTTAGTATTAGTATATGGATTGTTTGTATGACATACCTACCATACTTGCTATCACGGGAGGTTGCATTCGCTTAGGACCCTCTAATCCTTGTGTGCCTACGGGGGGGATATAGACTGGTACCTTGATGAACATAGGTCATAGAAAGACTTATTGTGATATTAATAAGTCCGCTGACCATGGGAGCGTAGGTATGTGCGTGACCCATGTGATGGTTACTGTGTTCGCCTCCACTATTTGTGATTTGTATTATCTGAACTATTCCTGAGAGATTCGGAATATGTGATCCTTATGTACGTGATGTACCGGGATGGATAGCAGAGTATGTGTGCACCATAGCTTAGATTGCGGGGTGCTTGTATCGTATATTTATGATGTGAATAATATACTTTAAATTAATGGAAATCCTCATGTTAATGTTGTAAAAATACTACGGTATTGTTTCGAGATATATAATGAGTTAGCTGATAGTTATATAAATGGCATAGTTAGTAACTGAGTTTACGTTAAACCTCTATTAAATTACGAGCGTTGTTATGTTAAATTAACCGAGTAAAATGGGTAGAACCTTTGGTAGTCTAGCTAGTTACGTTGTCACTTAGCTAGTGGAAAAGGTAGTTATAGATGGGTACTTACGTTAGGAGTGCACAGTTAGTCGAGAGGTGAGAATTTAATGTGAGTGCACGTCCTAACATGTACTTTGCATTTAATGTTTTAAATGTTTTTAAAGCACTTGCAGGTTTTTAGAATGATTTCCACTTTCGGGCTCTGACCCATTTGCTTTCAAATATATTTTCTTGTAAAACCATTTTAGGTGCCCAGCCACAAGGACACCAAGCATAGGTACTCATTCAGGTGACGAGCTGTAGCTGTTTGCGGAAGCTACAGGGATTTGCTCATAGACGCTTCTATTCGTTGGATTCCAGAGTCACTATCTATCAGTTGTAGGGCATGTTGCCTATTTCTTTAGAGACATCTTTTACATTTCAGTTTTCAGACTTTAGCATGTATTGTTTCAGTTTATTTATTTCAGTTATGGGATTATAGTGAGGGGTTCCCTCCAGACTTTATTTACTCTATTGTGATGGTTATTCATTTTACTTCAGCATGGTAAATGGTGTTATCTATTTCTTCATTTTACTTCTTGCATGTTAATCAGACTTAAATTAAAATTTGGCAACTTGTTTTTTTTTAAATACTAGGTGGTTAGTAATAATAAAATGTTTTCGACAGTGATGCTATTAACTGAGCCAACTTGGCATTTTGAATTAATTTTATAAAGGAGTAGCTACCCGGTATTTAATTAGTCGGGGTGTCACACATCATAGGATAACATATATTTTCTCGAGAGTCTTGTTGGATCCTTTGAGGGAGTGAGGGAATTTTTACGTCACTGTTTCATTCATTTTCTCCCACCTCCTCTCGAGAGTTTTGACTATGGATTTTGTTCTCTATCTCATTGTAGTGGTGAGATAGAAACATTTTAAAGCTAGAACTGAGATTGTTATCCATTTAAAGATAACGATTATCATTTCTTGAATCTCCTTCTGTCATACCTCCATTTCTTTCAAGTATCGAGCCAACTGAGAATTAAACTTCATGGTGTGTAAGGAATGTTAAAGAGCTTTATTTTACAATGGTGTTTGAGAACTTTTGTTCCCATATAGGATACCAAACTGGTCAAGTTTTGATTTGTTCGAGAATTAATCTTCACCAAATAACCCCCTATAGGCTGGACATGGGGTAAGATATTGATTATGACAATTAGACAAGATATATAGTGGTTAAAACACTCTAATGAGGACCTAGATCCACTAAAAATATGCTTTCTCTTTGTATATATCCTCTAACAATGAAGGTTACAAGCATTACATGACTTAGACTGAGAGCTAAGGTTGTCTAAGGTTATCTAAGGTTTTCGTAATAAGTAGGAAGCCTATATGGAGTAACTTATAGACACCTTTAAAGGTTACTAGCTCACTTAAGACTCAAAGAAGAAAATACAAAGTCTATTACACTTGAGTACTAACTCTACAATGTAACGGAATTGATTTATAGACCTTATAGAACCTAATAGTTTATCTGGATGTGCATTCTTATGATAGATAGTAAGATAATTAATCTCGTGTGTTTGGTTAATATCGACTGGTCTTCAATCCTTTACAATCCCTCATAAGTCTTATATATAAGCACTACCTTGGTGGTGGTTGGAAATGAGGTCAGTAGCATGGGTGATCATCCTTTGAACTCTAATTGCTATAGTGACTAGTAGAGTTTGGAGAGATAAGTTGTAGGTGATTACTGGTGGTCGATGGGAGCATTAAATGATAATTAATGCTTCATGCCAACTCAAAATAGTGAGTGGGGGTTAGTGGCATAGTGTTTACCAACCTATCAGACTGGGAAGTGAGGGGCTTAGTCCACATTATCAAGGCCTATAGAGGCTTGACATTGCTGAGGTCGATTTTAGAAGGATTCTTGATTGGTTTATAGGTGGGACCTACTCCTCTCAAGGCCACTAGAATTTTTTTTATGTTGTTAGTGGTCGAGCCGAGTGCGACTGAGCTCTTTGTAGGTCACTTTCTAACCTTAGGCGATCACATTATGCCCCTAAGGTTATGTACATCCATTGTTAAGAACTTTGGACCTTGTTGGGTCCTCCAACAAGGTGGATACAGTATTTGATTTTCTTCGCTAATATGTGGAGTCCTTTCTCTGGCAAGGAACTATTATAAATACCTCGAATATTTAATATTAGGATCTCAAAAACTTGGTAACTCCTTAGGAGTAATGGCAGATGACTCTGGAGACTTCAACAATTCATGGAAGACCTTGGGAAGACGTAAGTTTGAATGAGATGTATGGAATTATTATTGGGTTATATAAATAATACCAAGGTTAAAATATGTTTACTAAGGTTCCAGACAACTTGGATGAGCTCTTTGGGCAATGGACGAGACCTTAGACATTGTTTAGTGTAGAACTTATCAAGGGACTAAATAGATGAAATTTATTATTCTTTGGAGAATAAACAAGACCCCTCTATGGATGACCTCATGACACATATTAAGAAATATGACAAGGTGGAGGATGACCTTATTTTTAAAGATAAGTAAACTGATTTGCCTTCCTAACTAGAGAAGAATGGGGACTCTAGAAAAGGAGGAAAGAACAGGGAGACCGATGGAGGAGGATCCACCCGAACTAATAAATGGGAAGATAAGAAAGATATAAAGGAAAATATAAAGCATTGGTTGGATATGATAATTATCAAGAGATATATACCATCTTTAAGGAGTTGATTTGTAATAGTATTCCCCATATCAATGATAAGTTGTTCTTCAAGTGCCCTCAAAGATGGGAGGCTATCTAAATAAACTAGATAAAACTTTACGTTGGACATACCACTAAGATAATGATCATAATATTGAGGATTGTAGGTTCTTCAAACTGCACCTGAACGACCTTATGAAGGCAGGGCACCTCATATGTTTTATGGATATAGAAAAATCCCCGACTTAAGAGATGGAAAATTATATCAGGTAGGCTAATGATGATGGCATACATCCAAATGGAATGGTGATTGAAATTCATGAATTTACTGAACCTTACGACTTTATTAGGAGAAAACTACAATAAAGAATCATAATGACCATAAACGTTTAGGAAGTTTGATAAATGGAGGTTTCCAAATTGATACTTCATAAACGGAAGCATAAAAAGATCAATATTAACAGAGTCATCGTGTTCTTAAATGAAGAGTTTGTCATGGCGAACATTCACCATAAGGATACCTTAGTAATGACTTTGATAATTGCCAATTTTGACATAAAGTACATTCTCATGGACCAAGGAAGCTCTTCAGAAATTATAAATGTTGATTGATTTTACTAGATCGACTATAAACTTAAGGACCTTGACCCAAAGCTTCGGCCACTAATCGTATTCAATAGAAATATTGAAACACTATTAGGGAAGATTAAATTACCTATCAAATAGGTGCCGATCATTTGGGAAATAGAGTTTCATGTTGTGGGAGATGAGTCTCCCTGCTACTTAATTCTAGGAAATGGTTGGCTTCACACAACGAGGGTTGTTACCCCCTCTTTTCATTAAAAGTTGAAGTTTGTAATCGAAAAAGGTGTAATGGAGATCCTCGGTGACCAGGCAGTAGCTAGGAGTTCTTTAATCATATCCATTACGCAGAAATATGCCTCATGAAAAAAGGAAGCAGAAATCGAGGACATAAATGCTTATGGAATATACATATCGATAGATAAGTTGGTCTTAGCCTTGGTTATGTCTTCCATGAAGCTAATGTTGTAGTCTTATTCTTAAAACCATGTACATAACATTTATTATTCATTAATAAAGGATTATTTTGTCTTATTTTAAATCCGAATCACACTTATGGAATGCTTATATATTTGTTTATAAATATATCATTAATCACACTTAGTAGGAATTACGGTGAGTTGAATTTTGCTTACTTGTGGAAGATGGGAATTTTGGTTATAGTGTGATTGAAAGGTCCAAAATTTAGATATGGGGTTGACATCTTATCGTTAAAGATGCATGTACAATCTTAGTAGTTTATCTTGACTACAGGAACCAATCCATAGTTTCAGAAACTTGTTTGATAGTTCAAGGAAAGATTATAGCGGTACATCAGGAATGTATTGAAAATGACTAATGGTGATATTCGATTCTAGGTGCTTATTATATTAGATTTGCACACTCTCACAGTTTGCAAAGGGTTCGTAGATTCTTAATCTAGAGGGATATGAGGATTGGAGTGTTGATGTGCATTGTGCTTTGATTTGTCGACTAGTTTATTAGGTTAATTGTTAATATACCTAAGATCATATTTCAGACTAATCCATGTCCAAGATATTTATTCTGGATTGTAATACCCCGTTGATAAACTTATATGTTTTGATTCTACCAGTAAACTTAGCCAGTGGATTTTTATCCGATAGGATATCAGATAAGTTAAGTTTAGTAATCAAGGAATATAAAATGTTAAAGAAATTTGATTAGCAAAAAATTGAATTTCACTAATAGGTATTTCTAACTTAACATAGGAAATCATATTATGAACTATCCAATTTTGCAAGTAAGTCATTTTAATTAAATATTTTGAGATAATTATAATGGAGTGCAATTATAATTATTCAGTGGAATTAATTACAATTAGATAAAAAGGAAATAAATTACGGTTGCTAGTTTGGATATTTTTTTTTTATTTTTTTATTTTGAAGATAATTTACTGATTTGCCTTGGGCCCTCAGTATAGTCCACGTACCAAGACTAGCCCATAAACTCTCTCGAAACCTAACAAGTCCCAATCCCACTACCCCACCTATAAATATAAATATAGGGGCAGGGAAGGGGTTTGGGGTTACGAATCATTATTAGAGTGATCTTGTGGGTGTAGAGGGAGTGAGAAAAAACTATTGACATTTTTTGTGAAGGGGGATGAGACATGATGTTATATTTCTCTCAAATCAAAGGTTTTTTCATCTCCAAAGGTGACTACATACAAGGCTTGTATTGGATAGGTCATACATTAGAAGATATGAGCATTATGGTGGACATATGGAGTAGATTAGATGCATTCCTATCTTCTCCATCATTTTCCTTCAATATCTATTCTCTTAGTTTGGATCAACTGTAAGATCTGCAAAGGTATGCACAAGATATCATGTGGCTTAAGATTTATCTTTTTCCTAAATTCCTTGCTTTTAAAGGAAGTTCTCAATAATTCTGACCTCACGAACTGAGTGGTCATTAGAGTTGGTGCAATTTGACATCATCTACACACCCAGAACAACGATCAAATGTTATGTATTGGCCGATTTCATAATAGACTTCTCTGGAATCCAGAAGAGGATATCATCCAATCTAGCCCCCTCCTCGAGATGTTCAATGTCAGACTTTGGGCAAGGATTTTTTTAACATTAGGTATAATTTATCCCATTAGAATATCTTTGTTAATGGATATGTAAAAGAACATGTCACATGCATTCGAATCATACTCATTTTTACATCCAAATATATGAACCAATAGACATAAGATACCTGATATGGAAGTCCGCACAAATATAATGAAGATATGATAAAGTGTTGGCAAAGGTCTCATCCTACAAATAAGGCCAAGATGAGGTACCTAACCAGGATGCAAACCATTCTCCATTTTCCCCATACAACACTTAAGATTATGACTTAGTGCATAAATAGGTTGCGGACCTTAATACACGACTACATTAAAAGGCCACGACCAGGTCCTTGATAGGTCGCGACAACTCAACCTCAATACACTCTAAAAGGATAGGTTGTGGACCTTAAAACATTAGAAATGGACTCCCAGTTATCCACCTTTTAGAAATATTCTATCTCATTAATGCTTATCCACAAGTCACATGTATTGTGAACGTGACACCCTCACTAACCACCATAAATAGAGGTACTCACCTCGTCATTTTATGGGTAAGATTTGGGTAGCAAACATCTTCCTAATCCTCTCCAACATCTCTGTACACTGGAGTCCACACTCCGGTTACCCGCTCTAAAGCTTGAATAACTTCCATCCATGGCCTCTCGCGGTCTATGATATAATGTCAGCAATCTCTTCAACAAAGAACATGTATGTTATGCATTTAGACTACTTCTCTCACCGTGTATGCCTATAAATCCCCCAAACTTGTACTCAATGTATATATTTAATGACAATAATCTATAAAAATGGACGTAGGCTCATTTTTATGGATGAAAACTATAAATCTCATGTTATCTCTCTTTATCTCCCTTTCCTTTTTTGACTGTTGTGTATAGCCTTGATGATATAATTTCCTTTAATAAAACCTTTTTAGATGACAACACTCAGCTATCTATGAGGGAACATGAGTGAGTAACGTGACTAGGATCAAAAGGATTCAACTATGAAGCTGAGAACAAAGCAATAATAGTCAGCCTATAAAAAGAGATTTCAATTTGTGCCATGGATGTTACCATTTATTGCAATTCATGATTGATCAAGAATCAACTAAACATAGAATATGAAGATATGTAACTCTAGTTTCTGACTAAAATTCTTTAGGTTGGTAACAATTAAATAGTTTATTGTGAAACAACAAACACAATGCTAACGCCTTGGCTACCTTATCATCGGCCATAGACACTGACCTATAGAGGATGATAGAAGTGGAATACACCAAGTGGCCAAGTGTATAGGAAACTAATTTGGAACCCATGGTAATGGTGATCCCCCAAGCCCTAAAATGGATGGACTCTATCATTGCATATCTCAAATCTTGATAACTTCTAGTCGATAAGAAAGAATCTCACAAATGAAAGTTAAAGTAGGTCTGGTTCTACCTTAACTCGAGAAAACACCTTTATAGGATATCATTCATTGGAACACTCTAAACATTAATCCACCCACATAAGGTAGAAGAAATCTCAAGTAATATGCATAATGGAAGCTACAGATCCATTGTCGGTAGATGATCACTGGCAAATAGGATGGTGTCACAAGGGTATTAGCGGCCATTCATAGAAAATGATGTAGTTAAGTATATAAACAAATGTGTTAAATTACATGAATTTTTCCCGATCATCAGAAAACCAACTAGGGACTTCAATCATCTAATAAGTCCTTAACTTTTCATCTAATGGTGCACGAACATAGTTGTCCCACTCCTAAGGGCCCTCACAATAAAAAATCATGATTATAATGACAAATTACATCACTAAATGGATACAGGATGAACCACTAAACCACATATGAGAACATGACATAAAATATTTGTTTAGAGAAACATCATTACTCGGTTTGAGATATTAAGAGCCTTAGTGTCAAGAAACAGTGACCAATTTAACAGTGATACATTCAGAAGTTTTTGTGTTGAGTATTGAATCTGGAACCATTATGCCTCAATCATTTTTCCTCAGAGTAACAATCGGGTTGAAATCTAAAAGAAAATAATTCTCACTACGCTAAAGAAATTATTTGAAAGGACAAAGTAAAATGGGTTGAGGAACTACCCACCGTCCTTTGGCCTACATAACCGCACCCACGTGATATATTGAAGAGAATCCTTATTCCTTAGCATATGCAATAAAGGTTGTTATCCATTTAGAAATCTATCTCTTAGCATTAAGGATTGAGATGTATGAGGATGTCCACAATAATGATCGATTAACAAGATAATATAATCTCCCTGGAGGAAAAAATGGTCAAATAGTCATTTTCTATAAGCCTACCAGTAGGATTTCTTTAAGAATCATAACAAGAATGTTAAACACGAGGAATTTATGGGATATTTGGTCCTAAGGAAGCCTCTTCTAGGGGCCAAGAATCGATCTGATGGTAAACTTGTCCCAAATTGGGAAAGGCCCTTTATAATCATTTCAGTCGGTAGACTAGGGTCTTACCCGTTAGAGAAATTAAATAGAACTCCAGTTCTACGGTCATGGAATACTATGAACCTGAGGATTTTCTACCATTAGATGTATGAATAACTTTTTATTTTTATCTTAGATTTATTAAGAATAAACATGTGCCTATTAAATTAACAATAAAACTGCAAGCTTTTACTCTGGAATTTTTGTTGTACTAATTTATATTTAAAAGGAACTAACATTCACTACACCAAACTAGGTGAATAGTCACGAAAAAGGGGTCACGACCATACCAAAAATTGGCGTGATGAAGTCCATGATGTGGCGTGGTAATGGCTCGTCTCGCATGTAGTCACAGATAATCGCCGTGACTCGTGTGAGTCACGGATATATGCAGTGATCTAGTCGTGACCATTATGGCGCCAATTTTACCTCCAAATATAGTCTCGGATAGGGTCACGACCTTAGACCGTGACCATAAACCAAAGCCACACTGACATAGTCACGGCTTTTGACCGTGACCATTCTGGGAACTGAGTCACGACTTTTGGGTGTGACCCGATTATTATTTACGCACTGACGTGTTAAAAATTAATGTTGTCACGGATTGTGGTCACGACCCTTAGCCTCGCGAGTGTCTTTATACTTAATACCCAGGCGAACTATTTCATTTCCCTCACAAAATCCTAAACCCTCCAAATTTTTGGCTCTCGTGCGTTTTTGTGCTCTCAATCCATCTTTTTTTCAATCTCTATCTCTATTTCAATAGCTAAGGAAATATTTCAATCTCTGTGTGTTTATGTGTGTTATGTATGTGTGTATTTCAATGTGTATATGTGTATTTGTGTGTGTGTGTATTTCTGTGTATGTATATGTGTATGTATGTGTGTATAGTGTATATGTGTGTATGTGTATGTATAATGTATGTGTGTGTGTATTGATGCTAATGTTGGAATAGGTTTAGGGTTAAAATATAAAAAAATATTGAAAAATGTGTGTCCTTTAATATTGACGCTATATATATATATATATATATATATATATATATATATATATATATATATATATATATATATATAAGTCTAGAAACAAAATATACGACTAATGTTGTTTAAGTTTAATATTGATGCTAAATACGGATGGATTTTAGGGGTAATGTTTGTGAGAGATTAATTTTATGACTAATGTTTGTAAGGGTTAATTTTATGACTAATATTTGTAAGGGTTAATTTTAGGGTTGATGTTAGGATTGATTTTAGGGATTGTTGGCTTAAATGACAAAAGTAGTTATTCAAAACCTAATAAATTAACGGTGAGATACACACACATACACGGGATTCACTCGTGGGAGATACGCACACATACAAGGGATTAAAAACCTAATAAATCGGTGTTCCCATTACTGATTTTAGATAGTATAGTTCAATTTTGTTGAGGAGAGTGAGGGGAAGTAAGGAATGTTATGAAACTATATTTTGATTTTACGCTCTCCTTCTTAAATGCCATATTGTTTGGGGGAATTTCCATTATAAAGAGAAGACTTAATATGAGAGAGAAAGTAACCATTGTGTGAAGGAAATCAAAGGTCGTGTCACAAAGATTTTCACGACCTGGGACGTACCGTTCTCTGCTTCAATTACAAGCTATGTCAGTTGTGGTAATATTCAACTCGAAGTGACTCGACAATCGCATTCATATATCTTTACATGTGTATGTGTGTATATCTTTGTGTGTATTTCTATGTGTATTTATGTGTCTATATGTGCACAAGATTCACTCCCTCGTACATAATAAATATTTAATGATTCAGTAGAGCCGTTATTTATAGGAATCATAATCACTCACTCGTTCATTTTTCTCATGAAAAATGAGTCATGGTGCTAATAAAATGCAATAAGAGTAGGAAAGGTTGCAATTGGACCGCACTCATACATCTTTCATTAATGAGCCCCATTCAGTGGGTAATCCGATTTATTAGTATGGGAGTAGGAAGATCAAACAATTTAACTACCTTGTAAACCGTAGAGTTCATCTCCAGCAAGGGTACTTGTTTGATCATATTCTATTTTACCTACCAGAATGCTGGGATGAAGCTGTACAATATATATTTTGCGTACATAATCCCGATACAACACTAAAATTTCTTATGTTGTTAGAGAAGGCAGAAAAAAATTCACCCTTTATGGATAGAATTACGTACAAAGAGCATTGTCGAAGGCTATGATGTCTCGCGACACATGCACGTCAAACTCAATCTTGCCAATAGGCTGAAGAGGATGAGATTTTGAGTTCATGTCACCCACATCTATGCATCAATTATAGATACGCTTCTTCTTAATTGGCCACGTGTAAAAATTCGTACGTTTTTAATAACAAATCCCCGACTAGATGGAGATCAGACACATTAAAATTTTATTAAAGTCTTACGATGAAAAGGTAAATTATAATATATGGTCAAATAATTATTTTTATTAGTTATAATTTCCTATTGAACTTTGAAATTATGCATATATTATTATAGTTACACATTGAACTTTTATTATTTTTGTCGATAATGTCAGGCGGTAATGGAAACAACGCTCCAACTGAGGACGTGACACCAACACAAGGAGAATTTTCATCACCAATTGGTGAGAAATTATCAAATCCACTAATAGTTCACTCCCCTACTCCGAGTTGCAGTAGGTAAGGTACTCCCATTAATCCAATAGACATGCCCAATGCTCTTGAAATTTTCGGGTTAGTTGAGAAGAAGCCCAGTGGGTTCTATCTATTGGGAAATAACCCCATAGGGGATAAGAATCACGTTTAAAAAATTTAAGCCTAGTGTCTGTCCTTGGCAAAAATGAATGTTGGGTGGGAGGAGCTGACAATTGGAACCTTGTAGATAAAGCTATTAAAGATGACATTTATGAACAACTCAACAAATGGTTTTCATTTTTGGCAAACTCAAAAAATAAGGTTCTTTCTCCGGTTGTTGAACAACTCCGAAAATATCGGAGAAAACTTAGGCAAAAGCATTTCCCTAAGGGAGCATCGAGCTCTGACATTTTGGCGCTTTAATACAAATTCCCTTCGAATATTGATATGCCAATGGGTCAATGGAATGATTTTATGAAAAATGAGGCGAAGGACTTGAAAATGCTGCAAAGGGACAAAAACAAGCACAATATGGCCAAAAAATAGATGTCTATCGGCTTGGCTCGAAATCTTATGAAGATTTGAAGAACAAGTGGTTGACCAAGACAAAAGGCATCCCAGGTGAAACAAAGACTCCGAATATGGCCATCTTGTACGTGTATGCAAGACGAGACAAAAATAATAAATTCCCTCCCCACTTGGACCAAGACTCTAGAATTAATAGAGTCTATCAGTTGTCAGTCATCTTTAAGCCCGTTAGACGACATTGAACCTTAGGGAAGGACCATAGAGGGAGTACGAGAGTTTTGGGGTCTCATATGTCAAAAACAAGATTCAAACACTTCGCATTTCTCATGGACGAGCTTTATTCTATTAATAAGCGTTTCTCATCCAACGACGAACGTCATTCTAGGACTGAAGGGGATATAATGGGGTGTCAAAATGAATTGGGAGGCATGAATGATAAACTTTCATAAATTATGTTCCTTTTAACCGATTGTATGCCCCTGTAGCCCCCAATGCACCCCGGTTACCCCTTACCTCCTTTAAATTTTCCTCCTTATCCATTCCCCTCACAGATACCGGTTCCTCCTTCAACATTTCCCTTATAGAGGTTGGTTCCTCCTTTAACATTCCCCTTCTCAGCACCTTAACATGCTACAGGTTTTGGATCATCGTCAATAACCCACGCTGATTATGGTGAGAAATAATATATAAAGGACGTGAGTGGTAAATTTGTCGTTGGGGTGTGCACGCTCATTTCCACTCATGTAAGGACCTCAGTACATAATCAGCCTTTTCAGAAGGGTGAGTGTTAGATCCTGGTAGATAAAGTATTTGACAGTTGTGAAGAGAATCTAGTGTACGTCGAGAGTGGAGAAGGGAATTTATTGAAAAATTATTATACACTTTTACAACTTGGCTATTTTATCATTTGATGAAGTACTAGTTGTAGTAATATTTTTCTTATGTTGTAATAATATCAGTAGACAATTTATATAATTTTGAGTTCAAGTGGTTGTGTAGTATCTTTGATCGATATGTACTTGTATTTCAGTTATTGCATATTTTGATTGATTGGCGCGTTGTTGAAAATAAATTAATGCGTTGTTAACACTATATTTATGCAACATGATATTTATTTCAGAATATCCACAATTAGGAAAAAAATTGTGTCGTCAAAGGGAGAAAACACAAAGCACCCCCAAATGCCCCCATGAGCGAATCCAGCACCTCCCAAGGGACCAACGTAGCTCGTAGTAAGCGATCGTGTGGCCACAGGAACCATGATTTGAGAGTATGAGCCAAATTTTAGAATATCCACACTTAGATCTGAAAATGTACCGTCAGAGGGAGAAACCACAAATGATCCCCCAAACGGCCCCTTGATCGGTGCCAATACCTCCCACTGGACTAACATATCTTGTAGTAACCGACAACGTGTCCATAAGACCCACGATTTGAGAGCACGGGCCAAATTTCAAACTATTCACACTTAGGCCTGAAAATGTGCCGTCAGAGGGTGAAACCACGAACCACCATCCAAACGATCTTGTGAGCAATGCAAACACCTCCCACGGGACAAACATAGCTCGTAGTAACCGCTCATGTGGCCACGGGACCCACGGTTTGAGAGCAAGGGCCAAATTTTAGAATATGCACACTTAGGCCTAAAAACATGCCATCAGAGAGTGAAAACACAAAGCACCACCCAAACATCCCTGTGAGCAGTGCCAACACCTCCCATAGGACCAACATAGCTCGTAGTAATCGACCTCATAGACATGGGAGACACGTTTTGAGAACACAAGACAAATTTTGGAATATCCACACTTAGGCTTAAAAACGTGCGGTCAGAGGGAGAAAACACAAAGCACCCTCAAATGGCCCTCTGAGTTGTGCCAACAGCTCCCACGGGACCGTCGTAGCTCTTAGTAACTGACTGCATGGTCGCGGGACCCACGATTTGAGGGCACAACCTAAATTTCAAAATATCTACAATTAGGCTTGAAAACGTGCCGTTAGAGGGAGAAAACACGAAGCACCCCCCAAACGGACCTATGAGTGGCACCAACACCTTTCGAGGTGCCAACGTAACCAATAGTAATTGACCGCATGGCACGTGATCCATGGTTTGAGAGCACGTGCCAAATTTTAGAATATCCACACTTAGGATTAAAAATGTTCCGTTAGAGGGCGAAACTAAAAACCACCCCCAAATGGCCCCATGAGCGGTGCCAACACCACCCATTGGACCAACATAGCTCGTAATAACCAACCGCGTGGCCACAGGATCCACGGTTTGAGATCACATGCCAAATTTCAGAATATCCACCATTGGGCTTAAAAACTTGTTGTTAGATGATGAAAGCATGAACAATCCACCAAAAAGCCCCGTGAGCGATGGCAACACCTCCCATGGGACCAACGTAGCTCATAGTAACCGATCGCATGGCCATGAGATCCACGGTTTGAGATCACAAGCCAAATTTTAGAATATCCACAATTAGGCTTAAAAACGTGCTGTTAAAGGGCAAAAACACGAACCACCCCCAAATGGCCCCGTGAGTGGTGTCAACACATCCCATGGGACCAATGTAGCTCATAGTAACCGACTACATGGCCATAGGAGCCACGGTTTGAGAGCACGAGCCAAATTTCAGAATATTCACACTTAAGCCTGAAAACTTACTGTCTGAGGAATAAACCATGAACCACCTCCCAAATGGCCCCGTGAGTGGTTCCAACACCTCCCACGGGACCAACGTAGCTTATAGTAACCGATCACATGGCCCCAGGACCACTGTTTGAGAGCACGGGCCAAATTTCAAAATATCTACAATTAGGTTTTAAAACAAGCCGTTAGAGGGTGAAAACACGAACACCCCCAAACGGCCTTGTGAGCGATGCCAGCTCCTCCCAAGTGACCAACGTAGCTCATAGCAACTGACCACGTGGCGATGGGAACCACAATTTAAGAACAAGGGATAAATTTTAGAATATCCACACTCGGGTCTAACAACGTTCCGTGAGAGAGTGAAAACACAAAGCACCACGCAAATGTCCCCGTAAGTGGCGCCAACACCTCCCATAGGACCAATGTAGCTAGTAGTAATCGACTGCATAGGCACGGGACCCACGATTTGAAAGCACGGGCAAAAATTTAGAATATCCAAAATTAGGCCTAAAAACATACCGTCAGAGGGAGAAATCACAAAGCACCCACCAAACGGCCCCGTGAGCGGTGCCATTACCTCCCACGGGACCGACGTAGCTTGTAGTAATCAACCGTGTGGCCACTGGACCCACGGTTTGAGAGCACGGGGGGATAAATTTCAAAATATCTATAATTAGGCTTAAAAACGGGCAGTTTATAAGGAGAAAACATGAAGCACCCGCTAAACGGACCCGTGAGCGGCGCCAACACCTCCCATGGGACAAATGTAGCCCGTTATAATCGACTACGTGGCCACAGGACCCACGGTTAGAGAGAATGTGACAAATTTTAGAACATCCACATTTAGGCCTGAAAACGTGTTGTCAGAGAGAGAAACCATGAACCACACCCAAATGGCCCTCTGAGCGGTGCCAACACCACTCACGGGACCAACATAGCTCATAAAAACCAATCGCGTGGCCATAGGATCCACAGTTTGAGAGCAAAGACCAAATTTTAGAATATCCACAATTAGGCTTAAAATGTGCTGTTTGATGGAAAAAACACGAACCGGCCCCAATAGGGCTCCGTGAGTAATGCCAACACCTCCCACGGGACCAGCGCAGCTCTTAGTAACCAACTATATGGCCACAAGACCCACGATTAGAGATCACAAGCCAAATTTCAGAATATTCACAATTAGTCTTAAAAACATGTCGTTAGAGGGCAAAAGCACGAATCGACCCCCAAACGACCTCGTGAACGGTGTCAACACCTCCCACGAGACCAACGTAAACCGCGTGGCCACAAGACCTACGGTTTAAAAGCATGAGCCAAATTTCAGAATATCCACATTGGCTTGAAACATGCCGTCTGAGGGAGAAACCATGAAGCACCTCTCAATAGGCCCTTTGAGCGATGCCAACACCTCCCACGGGATCAACGTAGCTTATATTAACCGACCGCATGGCCCCGGACCCACAGTTTTAGAGAACAAACCAAATTTCAAAATATCTATAATTAGGCTTGAAAACATGCTGTTAGAGGGTGAAAACACGAAGCATCCTCCAAACGGTTTCGTGAGCTACGCCAACACCTCCCACAGGACCAACATATCTTGTACTAACTGATCACGTGGACATGGGTCCCACAGTTAGAAAGCATGGGCAAAATTTTAGAATATCCACACTTAGGCTTGAAAATGTACCTTCAGAGGGAGAAACCACGAACCACCACCCAAACGACCCCGTGAGCAGTGCCAACACCTCCCATAGGAACAACGTAACTCGTAACAATCACCCGCGTGCCCACGAGAAACATATTTTAAGAGCACGGCCAAATTTTAGAATATCCACACTTTGGACTAAAAACATGCTATCAGAGGGTGAAACCATAAACCACCAGCCAAATGATCCCGTGAGCGGTTCTCACACCTGCCAAGGGACTAAAATAGCTCTTAGTAACTGATCGCGTGGCCACGGGATCCACGATTTGAGAGCACGGGCCAAATTTTAGAATACCCACACTTAGGCCTGAAAATGTGTTGTTAGTGCTCGAAAACACAAAGCACGGAATTGATTTTAGAAATATGAGTTTAATTAGTCGATTTACTAGTAAACAAGGAAAAATATTATCTCGATGAGTTAATTGGTTGAGCTTGAAACAACAACGGTTAATTACTATTGCTATAATATAAGCTCCCTCTTTTTTTTATATCATTCCTTCTGTCCTATAGGTTTGATCCTTTAGAATTTGAGTCATTTTTTCATTGAGTGAAGGGTATGAAATAAATTAGATTGATCTCCCACGGGACCAATGTAGCTCGTAATAACTGACCGAGTATCCACGGGACCCACGGTTTTAGAGCAGGGGCCAAATTTCAAAATATCTACAATTAGGCTTGAAAATATGCCGTTAGAGGGTGAAACCAAGAAGCACCCAACAAACGACCCCGTGAGCGGAGATAAAACCTCCCAAAGGATTAACGTAGCTTGTATTAACCGTCGCGTGGACACCGGACCCACGGTTTGAGAGCATGGGCCAAATTTCAGAATATCCACACTTAGGGCTAAAAATGTGCCGTTAGAGGGAGAAACCACGAACCACCCCCCAAACGGCCCCGTGAGTGGAGCCAAAACCTCCCACGAGATCAACGTAGGTCGTAGTAACAGACTGTGTGGCCACGGGACCCATGGTTTCAGATCAGTGTACAAATTTTAGAATTTCCATGCTTAGGCGTGAAAACGTGACATTAGAGGCCGAAAACACAAAGCGCCACCCAAATAGCCCGTGATCAGTGCCAACACTTCCCACGGGACCAACGTAGCTCGTAGTTACCAATCTCATGGTCACGGGGCCCACGATTTGAGAGAACAAGCCAAATTTCAAAATATCTACAATTAGGCTTGAAAACATGCCATTAGAGGGTGAAAGCACGAGGCACCCTACAAACGGTCCTATGAGTGTGGCCAAATCCTCCCACGAGACTAAAGAAGCTCATAGTAACTGACCGCATGGCCATGTGAACCATGGTTAGAGAGCACATGCCAAATTTCAGAATATCCACACTTAAGCGTAAAAACATGCCGTCAGTGGGAGAAATCACGAACCACCCTCCAAACGGCCCCGTGAGCGGTTCTAGCACCTCCCAAAGAACCAACGTAGCTCTTAGAAATTGATCGCTTGGCCAAAGGACCCAAGGTTTGAGAGCACGGGCCAAATTTTAGAATATACACACTTAGGGGTGAAACCACGAACCACAACCCAAAGGTCCCCGCGAGTGGCTCCAATACCTTCCATGGGACCAATATAGTTCGCGTAACCAACTGCATGGCCATGGGACCCACGATTTCGGAGCACCAGCTAAATTTTATAATATCCACACTTAGGCCTAAAAACGTGCCGTCAGAATCACGAATATCCCCCCAAACGTCCCCGTGAGTGGTGCCAACACCTCCCACGGAACCAACGTAGCTTGTAGTAACCGAGCACGAGACCCACGGTTTGAGAGCACAAGCCAAATTTCAGAATATCCACGCTTAGGCCTGAAAATGTGTCATCAGAGGGCGAAAACACAAAGCACCCTCCAAATGGCCCCGTGAGCGGGGCCAACACCTCCCATGGGACCAACGTAGCTCGTAGTAATCGATTGCATGGCCACAGGACCCACGGTTTGAGAGCACGGGCCAAATGTTAGAATATCCACACATAGGTCTAAAAACGTGCTGTCAGAGGGTGGAACCATGAACCACCCCCAAACGATCCCATGACGGCACCAACACCTTTAACGGGACCAACGTCGATGAAATTTCAAAATATCCATACTTAGGCCTGAAAACGTGCCGTCAGAGGGCGAAACAACGAACCACCACCAAATCGACCCCATGTACGGCGCCAACATCTCTCATGGGACCAACGTGGATCGTAGTAATCGATCACGTGGACACAGGACCCATGGTTTGATATGAGAGGCCAAATTTTAGAATATCCACACTTAGGCCTAAAAATGTGCCGTTAGAGGGCGAAACCAGTAACCACCCCCAAACGGCCCCATGTGCGGCGCTAACACCTCCCACGGAATCAACATAGCTCATAATAACCGACCACGTGTCTACGGGACCCACGTTTTGAGAGCAGGGGCCAAATTTTTGAATAACGACACTTAAGCCTGAAAACGTGCGGTCGGTGGGCGAAAACACAAAGCACTGAATTTATTATAGAAACACAAGTTTAATTAGTCGATGTATTAGTGAACAAGGAAAAATATTATATCGACGAGTGAATAGGTTGACTTTGAAACAACAACGATTATTACTATTGTTATAAAACAAGCTCGTATATTTTTCACTTTTTTCATATCATTCCTTAAGTCCTATAGGTTTGATCCTTTAGAATTTTACCCATTTTACCATTGAACGAAGGGTAAGAAATAAATTATATTGATCTTTTAGGGGATCAACGTAGCTCGTAGAAACTGATCGCGTGGCCACGGGATCCACCGTTTGAGAGCATGTGTCAAATTTCAGAATATCCACACTTAGGTCTGAAAACGTGCCATCAGAGGGCGAAAAGCCAAAGCACCCCCCAAAAGGTGTGAGTGGAGCCAACACCTCCCATGGGACCAACATAGCTCATAGTAACCGATCGTGTGGCCACGGGACCAACTATTTAAGAGCACGATCCAAATTTTAGAATATCCACACTTAGGCCTAAAAACGTGCCGTCGGACGGAGAAACCATGAACCACCACCCAAACGGCCCCGTGAACGACACCAACACCTCCCACGGCACCAACGTAGCTCGTAGTAATTTACCACATGGCCATGGGACCAACGATTGAGAGCACGGGGAACATTTCAGAAGATCCACACTTTGGCCAAAAAACGTGCCGTCAGAGGGAGAAACCACGAACCACCCCTAATAGGCCCAGTGAGCGGTACCAACACCTCCCATGGGATTAACGTGTCTCGTACTAACCGATCGCGTGGTCACGGGACCCACAGTTTGAGAGCACGACCCCAATTTCTGAATATCCACACTTAGGCCTAAAAATGTGCCATCAGAGGGAGAAACGAGGAACCACCCCCCAAACTCCCCCATGAGCATTGCCAACACCTCCCACGGGTCCAACGTAGCTCATAATAACCGATCAAGTGGCCATGGGACCCACATTTTGAGAGCACGGGCTAAATTTTAGAATATCCACACTTAGTCCTGAAAACGTGCCGTTAGTGGGCAAAAGCACAAAGCACCAAATTGATTATAGAAGCATGAGTTTAATTAGTGAACAAGGAAAAATATTATCTCGTCTGTGAATAGGTTGAGCTTGAAAGAACAATGATTAGTTACTATTGCTATAAAACAACTCGTATACTTTTCCCTCTTTTTTTTGTCATTCCTTAAGTCCCATAAGTTTGATCCTTTAGAATTTTACCCATTTTCTCATTGAGCAAAGGGTACCAAATAAATCAGATTGACCTCCCACGGGACCAACGTAGCTCGTAATAATCGACCGCGTAGACATGGGACTCATGGTTTGAGAGCACGGGCCAAATTTTAAAATGTATACAATTAGGCTTGAAACATGCCGTTACAGGGTGAAAACACGAACAACCTCCAAACTTCCCCGTGAGCGATGCCAACTCCTCCCACGAAATGAAAATAGCTCGTAGTAATCGATCGCGTGGCCACGAGACCCACAATTTGAGAGCACGGGCTAAATTTCAGAATATCCAAACTTATGCTTGAAAATATGCCGCCAAAGGGCGAAACCACCAACCACCCTCAAATGGCCCCGTGAGAGAGCCAACACCTCCCACGGACCAACGTAGCACTTAGTAACTAACTGCATGGCCACGGGACCCATGATTTGAAAGCACATGCCAAATTTCAGAATATCCACACTTAGGGCTAAAAATGTGTTGCGAGAGGGTGAAACCATGAACCACCCGCCAAAAGGCCCCGTGAGAGGCGCTAACACTTCCCACGGGACCAACGTAGGTAGTAGTAACCTACTACATGACCACGGGACCCACAGTTTGAGAGCACCGGCCAAATTTCAGAATATCCACACACAGGCTCGAAAACGTGCCGTCAGAGGACGAAACCATGAATCACGACACAAACGGCCCCGTGAGTGATTCCAACACTCTCATAGGGCCAACATAGATTTTTGTAACCGATCACGTGACCACAGGACCCACAGTTTGAGAGCATGAGCGAAATTTCAGAATATCCACAATTAGGCTTAAAAACGTGCCATCAGAGGGCGAAAACACAAAGTACCCCACAAACGGCCCCATGAGCAGCGTCAACACCTCCCAAGGGACCAAAGTATCTCGTAGTAATGGATCACATGGACACGGGACTATCGGTTTGAGTGCTCGGGACAAATTTCTGAATATCCACACTTAGACCTAGAAACATGCCGTGAGAGGGAGAAACCACGAACCACCCCAAAAAGGCCTTATGAGCCGCGCCAACACCTCCTCGGGGACCAACGTAGCTCATAGTAATCGACCACATTGCCACAAACCCATGGTTTGAGAGCACATGCCAAATTTTAAAATATCCACATTTAGGCCTGAAAACGTGCCCTTAGAGGACGAAATAACAAACCACCCCCCAAGTCGCCCCGTGAGCGAAACCAACACCTCCCAGTGGACCAACCTGGCTCGTAGTAACCGATCGTGTGGACATGGGACCCACGATTTGAGAGCACGGTCCAAAGTTTTGAATATCCACACTTAGGTCTAAAAATGTGTCGTTAAACGGCGAAACCACGACCCCCCCCCAAACGCCCCCATGAGCACCGTCAACACCTCATATGGGACCAACGTTGCTCTTAATAATCGATCAAGTGGCCATGGGACCCACATTTTGAGAGCACGGGCCAAATTTCAGAATATCCACACTTAGTTCTAAAAATGTGCCGTTAGTGGGCGAAAACACAAAGTACCGAATTGATTATAGAAACATGAGTTTAATTGGTGGATTTATTATTGAACAAGGAAAAATATTATTTCGATGAGTGAATAGGTTGACCTTGAAACAACAACGATTAATTACTATTTCTATAAAACAGGCATGTATATTTTTCCCTCTTTTTTTTGTATCATTCCTTAAGTCCTATAGGTTTGATCCTTTAGAATTGGACCCAGTTTCTTATTGAGCGAAGGGTATGAAATAAATTAGATTAATCTCCCACGAGACAAACATAACTTGTAGTAACCGACTGCGTGGCCCCGGGACTCACGATTTGAGAGCACGGGCCAAATTTCAGAATATCCACACTTAGGCCTAAAAACTTGCTATCGGAGGGCGAAACCATGAAGCATCCCCCAAATGGCCCCTTGAGTGGTGCCAACACATCCCACGAGACAACGTAGCTCGCAGTAACTGATCGATCGGTCACCGGACCCACGATTTGAGAGCATGGGCCAAATTTCAGAATATGGACACTTAAGCCTGAAAACTTATCATCAGAGGGAGAAAACATAAAGCACTCCCCAAACGGCCCCGTGAGCGGAGTCAACACCTCCCAAGGGGACAACATAGCTCATAGTAATCGATCGCGTGTCCATGGGATCCACGGTTTGATATTGAATTACAAATTTCAAAATATCTACAATTAGGCTTGAAAACATGCCATTAGAGGATAAAAACCTGAAGCACCCCCCAAACGGCCTCGTGAACGGTGCCAACACCTCCTATGGGACTAACGTAGCTCATAGTAATCGATCGAGTGGCCATGGGACCCACGATTTGAGAGTACCTTACAAATTTCAGAATATCTACACTTAGGCCTAAAAATGTGCCGTTAGAGGGAGAAAAGACAAAGCATCGAATTGATTAAAGAAACGTGAGATTAATTATTCGATTTATTAGTGAACAGGGAAAAAATATTATCTCGGCAAGTGAATAGGTTTAACTTGATACAACAACGATTATTTACTATTGCTATAAAACAAGCTCGTATATTTTTCCCTCTTTTTTTATATCATTCCTTAAGTCCCATAGATTTGATCCTTTAGAATTTGACCCATTTTCTCATTGAGCAAAGGGCAGGAAATAAATCGGATTGATCTCCCACAGAACCAATGTAGCTCGTAGTAACCGATCGCATGGCCACTGGACCCACGATTTGAGAGCACGTGCCAAAAAATCGCCGTGCTCTCAAATCGGGGTTCTCGAGACCACGGGGGCTTTTATAATTTATTATTAAAAATTATGGATGTGTGAGGATTACATTATGTAGGTTTTAGAATGTCCAAAAAAGAATTTTTTTTGCCCAAATTATTTTTTCAATATATTTAAACATAGTCACAGATATAGTCCATGACCATATCCTTTTTTTT
Organism: Sambucus nigra; assembly: GCA_949130495.1. Taxonomy (NCBI): domain Eukaryota; kingdom Viridiplantae; phylum Streptophyta; class Magnoliopsida; order Dipsacales; family Adoxaceae; genus Sambucus; species Sambucus nigra. The sequence continues at coordinate 38,804,203 of OX422208.1, read as the reverse complement.
TATTATGCATTAATGGGGTCACGCCTTTAGACCGTGACAACGTGTGTTACCATTTTCATACGCCAAAGATGGGGTCACGGATTTCAGCCGTGACCCTATCCGTGAATATTCGAGTAAATTGAACATTGGGTTACGGCCTTAGGCCGTGACTTGGTACAAGATTTGGGCACTACCAGTATCCGCGCTGACAGTCCGAAACCCAATTAACCCGTGACCAGTATTGTTGTCAGGGATACGGGCCGTGGCCATCATTCATGGTCATGCCCAATTTGGTCATGGACCAAATCCGCCACCCATGTCCAATGATCAGGGGTAAAATTTGTGACCATTCGGCCAGTTTGGTGTAGTGATTAATTTGTGATGGCAATTCAAAAGTAACATGAATTCACAGTAGGGGCAACCATATACATATAAGACACATTAAAAGGTTGGTTTAAAACAATCAAAATCAACCTAAGTGGGATAAGTTAGCTGAGGAGGGCCTAGGATGGTCTAAGATGGCCCAAATTAGCCTTAGAGGGATACGTCAACCTAAGATGGCATAAATGGTATAAGATGACCAAAATCATCATAAGAGGGCTGAGTGGACCTAAACTGGTTTAGACGGTCTAAGAGTACCAAAATCAACCTAAGAGGACTAAGTCCTCCTAAGATGGCCTGGATGGTTTAAGAGTTAAAAATTAGCCTAAGAGGGTTAAGTCGACCTAAAATGGCCTAGATAGTTCTACGAGAACCAAAACTAGACTAAGAGGTTGAAGTCAATCTAAGATGGTCTATATTGGTAAATGATGATCAAAACTAGCCTAAGATGGATAATTAGGCCTAAAATGGCCTAGGCTGGTATTAGATGACCAAAATTAGCATAAGAGGTCTTCAATAGACTAAGATGGCCTAGAATTTTCTATGATGCACAAACTTAGCATGAGCTCTAAGTCATCCTAAGATGGCCTAGACTCCTATGTGATGGAAAATCTAAAAGGCTAAATCTAAAAAACTTTGCCCATAATGAGAGAATAAACACTTGAGAAGTTTGCAAGCAAAATCAGTAAGACAACTATTGCCAATTATCTTATATGTTTCGCTTTATACTTAATTCATCACATTATTATGAAAATGGAGAAAAAATATGGAGTCAGTTAAGGATCCTACGTACTCTCTTTGGAAATCACTAAATTTTTAAAAATGATTTTTTTAACAACGACATTAAAATAACCAAAGAAGTATAAGTTATTATGAAGAGAAGATATAACAAAACGATTTGTATGTTAAAGAGTTCATTTGGCCAAAGGCGTACATATTTTGTAGAACAAAATAAAAATTTACCAAGGCCTTACAACCTTAAAACAACAAGAGAATAGAAAACTAAAAGGAATCATTCATTTGATCTCCATCCACAACAACACTCTTATCCCCCCCCCCCCCCCCCCCCAACAACACAATTATTTGAAAGTACAAAGTAAACTGGCTTGAGGAACTACCCACCGTCCTTTGGCCCACATGACCCGATATATTGAATAGACTCCTTATTCATTAGCATATATAATAAATGTTGTTATGCATTTTGAAATCTATCTCCCAGCATTAAGGACCACGATTTATGAGGATGTCCACAATGATGAACGATTAACAAGATAATATAATCTCCCTGAAGGAAAAAAAAGGTAAATAGTAATTTTTTATAAGCCTACCAGTAGGAATTCTTTAAGAATCATAACAAGAATGTTAAACATGAAGAATTTAAGGGATATTTGGTCATAAGGAAGCCTCTCCTAGTGGAAAAGAATCGATCTGATGGTAAACTTGTCCTAAACTGGTAAGGGCTCTTCCAAATCATTTAAGTCGGAGGACTAGGGACTTACCCTTTAGACAAATTAAATAGAACTCCAGTTCTAAAGTCATGGAATACTATGAACCTGAGGATTTTTTGCCATTAGATGTATGAATAACTCTTTAATTTATCTTAGATTTATTAAGAATAAACATATTCCAATTAGAATAACAATAAAACTTCAAGTTTCTAGATTCTGGCATTTATGTTGTATTAATTTCTATTTAAAAAGAAAAAACATTAATTTGTGATGACAATTCAAAAGTAACATGACTTCACAGTGGGGGAAACCATATACATATAGGACACATTAAAAGGTTGGTTTAAAATAATCAAAATCAGCCTAAGTGGGATAAAGAGGGCCTAGGATGGTCTAAGATGACCCAAATTAGCCTAAGAGAGATAAGTCAGCCTAAGATGGCATAAATGGTATAAGATGACCAAAATCATCATAAGAGGAATAAGTGGACCTAAAATGGTCTAGACGGCTTAAGAGGACCAAAATTAGCCTAAGAGGAATAAGTCCTCCGTAGATGGTCTAGATGGTTAAAGAGATAAAAATTAGCCTAAGAGGGTTAAGTCGACCTAAAATGACCTAGACAGCTCTACGAGGACCAAAACTAGACTAAGAGGTTGAAGTCGACCTAAGATGGCCTAGATTGGTAAATGATGACCCAAACTAGCCTAAGATGCCCTAGGCTGGTTTATGATGACCAAAATTATCCTAAGAGGACTATAATAGACTAAGATGGCCTAGAATTATCTATGATGAACAAACTTAGCATGAGATCTAAGTCAACCTAAGATGACCTAGACTGCTATGTGATGGAAAATCTAAATGGTTAAATCTCATAAACTTTGCCCATAGTGAGAGAATAAACACTCGAGATGTTTTGCAAGCAAAATCAGTATGACAACTATCGCCAATTATCCTATATGTTTCGCTTTATGCTTAATTCATCACATTATTATGAAAATGGAGAAAAAATATGGAGTCAGTTAAGGACCCTATGTACTCTCTTTCCAAATCACTAAGTTTTTAAAAATATTTTGGTTAACAACGACATTAGAATAACCAAATAAGTATAAATTATTTTGAAGAGAAAATATAACAAAATGATTTGTACATTAAAGAGTTCATTTGGCCAAAGGCCTACACATTTTTTTGAACAAAAGAAAAAATTACTACGGCCTTACAACCTTAAAACAACAAGAAAATAGAAAACTAAGAGGAATCATTCATTTGATCTCCCTCCACGACACTCTTATCCCCCCCCCCCCCATAGCAACCTTTTGGTTTTGCTCTCTAGGGGATATCAATGAGTCGTAATAAAAAAAAAATGGGGGGGGGTGGTGAGGGGTTCATCTTATTGTATTCATATTCTTCTAGGACTCGCACTCTCTTAAGTCCCTCAATCCTACTTTTATTTAAAGACACATACTGGATGTAAGATAACTGCGTGGCTACATTACGTACACCCTCATAAAACTGTTGTTAAAGGATTTCTCCAAATCCTACTCCGTGGAATCTCTCTTTTTATCTCTCTCCTTCTACGAATTTTCACACTTGGCTAGAAAGTCGATATAGGCTTTATGCATATCCAGTTATTTGTCAATGGTATTGTTGTAGATGCTCTAAAGGGCTTCATGGTCTTTAACCATATCATCCTTATAGTGATCCACTCATTTTAGCATGTCCTTAAGGCTAACGATGGTAATGTCCTTTTTGGAGACCTCATTGCACATAATGTTGGCCAGATTGTGAAGGATAATAATGTGCTCGACCATCTTGCCAACTCTATTGAAGCCTTTTGAAAAGCCTGCATAACATAGAATGACGGAATGCTGACAGTTAAAAAATAGTTAACTCAAGAAAAAATATAAACACTTGACAACATAGAAATGAGAGAAGCTTCTTACTAAGGTTCGATGTTATATGTCATTCTCGAGGACGCGATTGTCAGAATGAGAACTTAAGGCTAACATATGGCAGAAGGCATGACAACTTGTATGATTCCATATCCGACCTCAGGTCTATTATAGTCAAATATGGACAATGCAGTCATTTTTTTATCTTGCATGAGGGAGACTGACCATGCCTCAGTTGAATGAGAAGATTAGTGAGGGAGGACCAATGGTTTGGAAATGATAAAAAATTGGGAGCTCTAGCCACTGCCAACCTATAAATGGAGGGGGGGGGGGGGGGGGGGAAAGTCTTGCCTTGATCGACAATATTCGAACACTTCTCTCTCTCTCTCTCTCTCTCTCTCTCTCTCTCTCTCTCTCTCTCTCTCTCTCTCTCTCTCTCTCTCCCTCTCTCTATTCTATCTATATCTTTGAGATCAACCACCACTTATTAATGGGTGCATACTTCTTTTCTCTATGCTTTTATTAAACTTTTTGCTAAATGACCAGAAGTTAACATTGTAGCGATCTTTTCCCTTTGACATGTCCTCTGGGTCAGATATTACAAGTTTTTCATGAGAGATTACCACTTAGTACTCTTATATTTCTTCCTAAGATTGACTTGATATAGTCATTTGTACTCTATTAATAGAGTATAACGGCTCATATATACCACTTACTAAGAGATTGTTTCCCCATAATCGATGGGGATATATCGAGGAGAGTTGGGGGTAGTAGGGCAAATAGAATAGTCTATTAACCCCTCAGTGAGACCTATATAAGTGCTTCGAGAGCCCGCGATCAAAATTGGTATGGTGGTTGGGATTCCTGGCTTGTCATCGGTGTAGTCACCCACTTCAAACACATTAATAAAAAATTCTTTGAGCTAATTAATGTTAGCTCATACACAATAATAAAGTGGGTAGCATTCCAAATGAAGCCCAAGCCTCTTCAAGTATTCGGTGTCCAAACCTTCCTTATGTCATCTAAATTATAATATGTTAATTAGGAGCTATTTTCTCCCATGAACCTACAAAATTGAAACGAAAACCAATTATTCACATAATTATAGAAAGGGAAAATATGAGAAAATGTAGATTAAAATACTCAACTCTCATGGGTATCTTACAACCCTTATAATCAATTCATTCCCCATATATGGATTATGAAAAGATAATAGTATCATCCTAAGTTTTTTCTTGAGACATGGGGAGCCATGTGACCAAATCCCCTCTCTTTTTTGGTCAATCTCAAATGATAGAACTCTGAGCTATCAAACATAGCTATTTTATAGAAATGTATGATCTTAGTAAGGCCAAGCAAACGGTTGATTGCCAAAAATCCTATACGATTATAAAAAATATATCCTTAACTTAGAGGGCCATCAACCTATTAAAGTGAAGAACTTATATAACTAGGGGAGGAAGATGGAATCTAACTCCCCTTTTGATGACTGTGCCCGTGAAGAATGCAATATTCTCACTAGGGAGATTGAAGAGATCATCATTATGCCCTAAAATCCTTACATTAAAATTTTCATGGATTCAATATTTAGTTCAAAATCCCTAAAATTATTAGTATCAAGGACCATGAACTTGCATTGATCTATTTATAATGGAATTTGGAAGAAAAATTTAGAAATTTGAAGTTTGGAACCAAAAAGAACGGGAGATTGTGGAAGTAGAGAGAGTACATTTGCAAAAATGTTGAAATTGTGGAAAAAAAGGGGTTTGCAAACCCTTGGTTTTGAAAGTTGTCAAGCAATGTGACATCACCTCAATCCTCGTATTAGAATGCGTATTTACCAAAGGGTGGTGATATTCCCACCTATAAATTATCTCCATAACACCGCAAAGCAAAAAACACCTTTTTCTACCATCAGACACCACAAATTTAACACTTAAAAAATCTTACTGAAAAGTCTAAAATGCCCTTTAACATAATAAAACTAATTTTAACCTCTAACTATTCAACACCCAAAAAATTTCAAACCCAAACCATGAAACCAAATATCATGGTTGAAACCCTCAAAAGCCCAACCTTCTTTTCTCAATCAAATCTTTTTTCTGTCATCTATATTGTATTTGGAATAGTTTGTGTGGTTGTTTACTGCATTTTTTATAGCTCTACAACAATCAGAATGACCATGGATGATCCAAAAACCAAAGATACAAATGATGCTCAAAGTTTAGATTTCACTCCTACATTGGACTCATTTGAAGTACTAAATACATACATACATTGTATTCAATCATTACACACTAAAAAGTCTAAGAAAAGAAGCACTAAAAAAAGTTTGAAAAAAAGCTTATATGACTTCCCACGGTCTCCCGTAACTAGAGACAATGGACATTCACAACCATGATTGGTCGTTATACGCAAGTTTATGGTTAACTTTGGCCGTTAATACATGCATTTCACGACTAATCTTGGTCGAGATCGCCTTATTCACAGTTTACCTTTGGGTTTACTTAATATTAAACTCAATTTATTATTATCTAAAATTTCAGCTAGATGACTGAATAATAAACTTAATTTATTTGGGGAGATTTATAACCTTGTCGTATCAAGTGCTAGTGCGACTTGGAATGACGGATCACCATCGGGTACACATAGGGGTACTACTCCACTTGCTTGTGTTTTGTTTTGTCCGTTTTGGATAAGGGGCTCCTACGGACTCACCGATAAAGTACAAAAGAGACACTATAGGTAGATGTATTAGTGCCGCATATATATTGACATATATATATTTATTGAAATAAATGAAAGAATTCCTTGTCTAATGATGTAGACTGTAAAACATAGACCCAATACTATGTAGTATGCATGATAAACGATTGTGTCACTGTTATGAGTCATCTCAATAGGTTATTCAAAAAATGGTAATACACATGTAAACAATTATATTTCAGTACGTAAATTATGATAGACTCATCACATGGTTAATAATGATCTTGTTATCGATATTGATTTTTGGATTTAGGATTAGGATACGATTAGGTTGACACTTAGGTGAGAGGTGAGATACTTATCATATGTAGACACCCATGTGCGACTTGTGCTGTCTACATAATCACGATGTCTCTGATTCGTTAGTTGGACACCCATATGCCAGACGGTTAAATGAGGAGGAATGGAATGTGACAAAGGAGTTAGTTTCTAATAATATTCGTCCGAAGGAGGTGCTGCACACATTGAAATAAATAAATCCTTACAATTTATCCTCGGTGAGAACCGTGTACAACGCAAAACACAAGATGAGAATAGGGGAACATGCCATAAGGAACGCAATGCAACAACTCATGCATTTGCTTTTCGATAAAATTATATGCATTGGAATCGACATCATGAGCTAAATGACACCATCGAAGACATATTTTTTGCACACCCGATTGCGTGTTACTTGCCAAGTGTTTCTCTTCTGTTATGGTGATTGACTGCACTTACAAAACATATAGATACAATATGCCTTTGTTTGAGATGATTAGGGTCACCTCTACAGGGAAATCATTTTGTTTTGCATTTGCATTTTTGAAGAGTGAGAAGGAGGACAATTTTCAATGGGTGTTGAAACACTTGAGATCTCTCTATGAGCCAAAAGCACTACCCAGGTCATATTGTCTGATAGACCATTGTCATGCTTGAATACCATGAGATAAGTCTTTCCGAATGTGAATCTTCTATTATGTTTATTCCATGTGTAGAAAAATATTGAAACGTCTTGTTTGAAAGATGGATTAGAAGACCCAAATAAAAAGTTCTTTAGGTCCGTATGGATTGGGGTGGTCTAGTCAGAAATGCATGTGGAAAATGATAGATCATGGTCATGTTTTCTTTTAACTTGGAAGCACCAATGTCCTCGTATGATTGCGTACCTTGAAGATACGTGGTTGCCACTCTATTTCATGTATGCTCATCCATGGACGAATAAGATTCAACATCGGAGGAACTGTACCATAAATAGGATCAAGGTCACACATGCACAGTTAAAATAGTATTTTCTTAGATCTAAGGGGAAATTCGCCATGATGTGGAAAGGTATGGATGCACTACTTGAATTTCAAGAGACTCACATTAGATTGGAATTCATAAATTCATTGCAATCAACAAAGCACACACACAACGAACCATTGTTATGAGAGATACGTGGACATGCCTCCCACCTTGATCTTGATTTAATTCTAGGGGAGATAGATTGTATGAGTACGATTTTATTTGGATTTGCATGTAATACAAAATTAACGGATATTGCATGCGGGCACAACATTCGTACAATCTATGGTCGTTCGTGTACTTATGAATTATCTGTTTGGGAGAAGAAGAGTGACGCCATTCCAATATGGGCGTTAGACAGTCATTGGAAGAAGCTTTCTATAGTTCCCAATGTCCCAATGTATCATGATCTTGATTATGTACCCGAGATAATTATGCTAAAGAACAAGTGGAATGAAGTGGGGGAAGCCGAACGACAAATGATGCAAGAGAAACTAATGAAGATTGGTCAACCATATTTCACACCGTTGATAAATCCCACTTCAGTTAAGTCCAAGGGGAGACCCAAGGCTTTGAAGAAAAATACATATACCAAGAGGATCCCATGCGCGTGGGAAAATGATCCTCCAAATATGAGTGAACTTCGTGGGAAGAAGTTAGATGCAAGGCCACCTTATATAACTAAGAAACTGAAGTTATGCTCAGGCTGGTGCTGGTGTTGGAGCTGGAACCTGCTGCCCTTGCTGGGCACCGTGACGGTGCTTCCCAATAAGCTGTGGGCAAGCCCTACTCTTGTGACCCTGCTGGCCACATGTGAAACACTGCCTTTGAAACTGCCTCTGACCTTGGCCCTGGTGTCCCTGACGTAGACCCTGGTGTCCCTATCCCTGTTGGCCACCCCCTTGATTCCCCTAGCCCTGACATTCCTGAGGAACCTGCTACTGCTGCTGCGATCCCTGTTGGCCCTGTCTATCTGATTGGTACCCATCAAATCTAAATCTCTTGGCAGAGTTCCCTTATTGGGAGTTACGCCCCTGTGTGCCCCCTGTCTGCTGCTGCTAGGGTGGTGTCCCACTAACACTGCTTCCCCTAGTCTTTCCCTATTACATAGAGTCTTCTCCCCTCTTACTTCCCTTCCCATGGAAACGGAAGTCCTGACAGTGTAAAAGTGTCGCGTTAACATCATTAGTATACGTCATCAATGAGGGATTACCAATCAAGTGTTCCCTGATCCTCCATGCCAAGACTTCCATAAATTTTTCCTTGTTCCTCTCTTCGTTACTTAACTCGTATGGCACAAAATTTTCCAGACGGGTGAACTCATCCTCATAATCAGCAACTGAGCGGTCACCCTAACATACCTCACTAAATTTCTTCCTCGTCTCTGCCTCCACTGCCGGTGGAAAGTACTTGCGGTCAAATTGAACCCAGAACACCGAAATAGTCATCGAGTCACTCTCCTCAGCTATGGTTACAGACTCCCACCACTAAAGGGTTGCCCCTGTTAGCCTGAAAGTGGCCAATATTTTTCGTTGAACCTCACTTCGATCTAGCATGCGCAGGTGTCGCTGAATGTTCTTTTTCTAAAGACATGCCTCCACTACATATGTGCCACCTTGAAACTCGATAGGATGACCCTTCTGGAAGGTCTCTCTGATGCTATTCCAAGTGGGTGGCTCTTGTTGGGCCAGAATAGTTGGTGTTGTAGGCTGCTGAACTTGAGGCTGAGGGAAGTGGGTTGCCTTGACCCTCATGGTTGTCTCTGCTGCTTATGCCACTATCATTGCCACCTAAATAGTAAAAATCTTCTATGCTGGTGGTGGAGATACCTTCTACTCCTGAGGATCCTCCCCCACCTCATCTCTAGCTACGGCCCTCCTAGCTCGCTCTCTCCTCGGCGGTATCTGAAAGTAGATCGGATTGTATAAGTACACAGTTTATACAACATTTTAATAGCAGAAGTACGATATCTTAAGGCACACACAGATATAAGCAAAAATCCTAATAATAGGGCACTATGTCAAACAAATAATACGCTGAAAACGTAATAAGCTGTACAAATCCTATGGACACTAGAACCTAAGGCTCTGATACCATATGTGATACCCCGTCTAATTAAACATTGGTTGATCAGGACTTTATCAAATTAAAATAGGTTTATCATATGGTTCATTCTTAGCATCAACGTTGAGAAGCAAATTAATTACTAACCACCTAAGCTAATTAAACCGGTGCTAACTTTTATCTTTCAAATAAAACAGGATAACATAATAGATTGAAAACTAAAATAACATAAACAAGATACTAGAATCCAAACCCAGACTAATATGTAAAAGCAACTAAGTCAAGTCGAATAAACCATCGGCTAAAACCACAACCAAGAAAAATCAGCAATCCAACTACAAAGTAAAACTGAATACAAATCTAGAACTGTAATGGAGTCAACTAATAACATGTCTACATATAAAACATAAGAATGAGATCCTATGCCAGATCTGAATGAAAGAGTCAGCTACTCAATGATCCTGTCGGCATCCACAAGGCTACAACTCCAAATGCCTAGAATGAAGTCAAGTAAGGCGCTCTAGTGTCTGGACACCTAAAAGGTTTTGAATTTTTTTTTATAGCAAGAGTTAGTACTCAAAACAGTTTGAAAACATTTAACAAGTAATTTATTGTAATTAAAATTGGTTATTGATTACACATGTTAGGTTTACACACACTCCCTTGAGTCTCCTCACCCCTCATCTAATGTGCACACCTAATGTCCTATACTTAGCCCTCCTAGACATCGTACCCAAGCTATCTCGACTAAATTATATAACCGATCTTATCAATGGTCTACTCCCTCGTACCGCACATACAACACGCTTTATTATTACATCCTTGCATATTTCAGTTTTCATATAACATTCACATGTGTTATATTTAATCATTATAATCAAGTCTCACTACTTAATTCATAAAGTATATCAGATTTATCATTCGACTTCCATAACTAATTCTCACTACTTATTACTATGGATATTCCCAATCTATTTTAAATATTAAAATTAAGTTTCTCTCTACTTAATTTATCATTTGTATGTATATCTTTATATATATCATCTACAAGTCTACCTTCACATGTAAGTAGAATATCATGAAGTATATATATATTTCACACAATATTACTATAAGGATTATTGGTCCGGCTAATCATCGACTCCATTCATCCTATCATTTACATTGGTCCGGATATCCCTCGACCCCACAGTAAATGTTATGCATATGTATATTTGTCCGGATACTCATCGACCCCAATATCTTTTAACTTCAATATGATCTGGATCATCATCGACCCCAAATCAAGCTTTCATGTATTGGTCCGGATTGTCATCGACCCCAATACCGAATTAAGCATACTTTAGGTATTCACACAGCCTAAGTATCAATATAATAGGTATTCACACAACCATATTATATATACTTGTATGTAATATTTTTCTCTCTAATATTCACCGTACTTTACCATTTATTTACGAGTTCACTTCACTTTCGTACTCCCCTCGTAGGCCTATTATAATATAATAAATCTCCCAATATTATTTTTACAAGTGCATGAGTATTATCCTACCACATCAATTTAGGAATACAAGAGTAAAGGTAAGATTTTTAAAATCTCAGAGCACTGGACCGATCTGCCTACCAGTATCGGACCGGTTCATTTTCTGTTAAGGCCGGACCAATCCTCTTACCAGGACCGGATCGATTCAGTTTTCCTATAACTTTGTTCTCTATTTCGTAGCAGCGTTTTTACACCATTTTTATACCCAAATTTCCTAAATTCTTCACCAAATTCATAATCTATTGTTCCTAACTATTTATACCAATGTTAGGATGATTTATAACATTTCAAATTTCATTAAAACTTCATCGAAAATAATCAAGAATGAATCAACCCCCCCAAAACTCTTTCATAAACTAGTTTTGTGTTCATCCATGAAATTCCATTCAAAACCTAGATTTAAATCTGTGGTAGCAATCAAGTATATTCTGATTTACAAGCCTCTATAGATATAAACCCTAACTACATGAAATTTTACCCAACATGAAATCAATTGGTACTTCACATCAAGGTTTGGAAGTAAAAATCAATCTATTCATGAAATCCCTACACATAGGTATTATAACTTCAATTCAATTTGCAATAAACACTTGACTTAGATTGATTGATCTAATTTCGTGATTCTTTTGTTGATGATTGATTGCTTCTTCTCCGATCTTCTTTTCCAATTGACTTCACCACCTTCTCAATTCTCTCCTTTGGCTTTAGGAAAGTGGCTCTCTCTTTTCTCTAATGGCCTATGTAATATTTTGTGTTATGAGCCCTAATCCCAATCTCTAAATATTAGATATATGCCTCTAATTTTCGTAGGTCCCTTGACCTCTTTTAGAAAAATCATCGTAACACCCTTAATAGGTGCCAGTTTGGTCCAAAATTGACCAGGGGCCCAAACTATACCCCCGGGTACACTATTCTGACTATTTTGACACATCTAGAATCATTCGTGACCTCTAAATTCCCATTCGAGTCACTTAAAATATTTTTCTCATTCCTCACCTCAAAATAGTCTACACGTGACTCCTAGTGAGATAAACTAGAATACGCATATATCACTCGTTATGCCGTATAATGATAATTGAGGATACTGAAAATCAGCACCACCAGATGAGGTGTTTGCAAGCTCAATATAGGTATAACGATGGCATCGCAGCTATATAAATAAGGTAAGAATGAGGTGAGGACAAGGGGAACGACACCTGAATATAAGTGGTTCAGCCAATCTGGCCTACGTCCACTGTGAGTGTGTGTGAGTAATATCACTGAAAGAAGGCGCTAATGGCCATGGATATAACCTCTCAAGCTCACTCTCTCTCTCCTGTATGTATTTAGACAGAGTTCTAGCTAGGGTTTTTTTTATATCTGGATCCTTTTGCAAGGTAGGGGATGATCCCTTTTTATAGTGCCTAGGGGGTGCAATGTACCCCCTATGCATGCAATGTGCATGAATGTAGTTTCCTCACCAATGGGGGTGTGCCACCTGTCATGGCCACATGTAGGTAATGATGATGAAATATTCCCCCACATGTGGAGAATAATCTTGTTATAACTGATTTATGCCCAGGTGTCCTTATCCAAATGTCAACAGATGCTCGGCAGTCATGTTGGTGAATGGACTCGGCCTAGGAGAGGCCAAGCCATAAAGGTTGGTCGTCCGCTCAATCCGCGAAGTGTCATGAGGTGTCTCGGCCTTATGTCAGCCGAGGTATGTGCCGGTGTCGGCCTGAGCCGAGGCAGGGTCCATGTTGAAGATGAATGCGTGGAGCCTCTTGTTATCTCGGCCTACTGCAGGCCGAGGTTACTATTCCTTGATGCTCGAGGTCAATGTTGATATCTGCGATGTGTGAAGTGTCCTTGGGGAGGTGCACGCAGTAGTGTCGGCCGTGGCCGAGGTATACCTCGGTCGAGGGATGACATTGTGGGCCTCCACCCACTGGTGGGTCGGTCATTGTCTCGGCTCTTATTTCGGACGAGGTAGGTGTCCCTAGGCCGAGGTCATACTTGGGTATATCAATCACCCCCCAGCCCTTAGTCATTTGCGAGAGCAGGTGGCTAGGGGATTCTTGCTTCCGAGGCCTATTCGCCCCTAGGCCAACACCTGCATGACACTTGTCCCAAGCCAAGGCATGCCCATTTGGTTGGCATATGCTGCCAGTTGTCCCTTGGGCTTCCCAAGGAAATGATGAGCTTTGGGAATCGTGCCCAAGTATTTAAAGGTTAGAAACCTTTCTTCTTCCTTCTTCTTCCTCATTTCTCTCCTTCTCGCCCTGCTTCCTGCAATTCTCTCTTTCCGGAGCTCGTTCGTTCCAGCATTTTCTCTGTAGGGGAATACCTATTTTCTTGCGCGACTTCATCTATTTCCTTCATCAACTCCCCCTCAGGTACCTCCCCCTTTCCAACTCATTCATTTTGGCAATTTAATTTGAATTTTCCGGCAAGGGTTTGAATTTTCCGGCAGTCATATGAGCTTTCCAGTGAGGGTTTTGAACTTTCTGGCGAGCACTTGAGTTTTCCGGTGAGATAGGTTTCTTGCAAAGATTCCTTGGTTTGATCCTTGTTCCCCCCAACTTTTCAAGACAAATTCGTTTGTAGTTTTTAGGATTTTTCCTTAAGTTTAGGGTCTGCCAAAGCCTTGGGTCGTCCCCAGATGCTCAGACCCCTGTATCAACTTCTTGAAGAATTCCCATCTCTTAGAGAAAAAACCTTAGAGAAAATTAGGCAGATAGAGAGAGCTCAGGAAGAAGCTCGTAGGTCACAGGAGTTCCCTGTCAGACCTCTCTTTCCTCAACCTCTCAAGGTGGTATACCCTCGTCCGCCTGAGAATTTCTATCAGACAGACGTCTCTACCAACAACTTGCCGATGTCCGAGTCTGAGTCTTCCACCTCCGACCCGATGTCCGTGGATTCTTTCCAAGAGGCCATGGATTTTACTCCTCAGGCTGGTTAGGACCCTGACCAGGCCGAGGTTTCTAGCCGGGCCTCGTCCCAAAATGGCACAAGTACCTCAAGTTCTTCTTCAGAGGTTGAACTTGTAGAGCCAAGTGTGGTTGTGCCTCCCATTCTAAATGATATTCCCCTGTCGGCCGTCACCGAGGCCGAGTTTGTTCAGAGGTTCCCCGGTAACCCGTCCACGTCTGCTCCAGCCGACGTTGAGTCTGACGATGATGAGGATGCCGAAAGTGATGTAGACACATCTGAGGCGGCCGAGTAAGAGAGCTCAGTTACTGAGGTGGACCTATTGCACTTCAGGTACCTATACTCCATCAGTCCTTCTATCCATTTAAGAAGACCTCTGAGGGAGGAGAGGGCCTACCACGGCCAAGAGGGAGAAATCTGCCTGTACGATCAGATGTTTAAGTTGGGTTTTCGTCTTCCTTTTCACCCTGTCATCAGGTCCATCCTTTCCTTCATTAACTGAGCCCCCTCACAGCTCTCCCCCAATGCTTGGAGAGTTATTATAGGGGCCATCATCTTGTGGAGGGCGGTCCACCACTCTGACCTCCCAGTGCAGGTCTTTGCTGGTTGTTACGTCCCCACCTCGGCCAAAAATCATCCGAGCTACTACCACTTTGTGGCTTGGAGGCCTGAGAAAAAGATGCTCCTGGTCACTCAGACATCCAACCATAATTGGAAACCCAGGTATTTTTTTGTCTCAGGGCCGTGGGAATTTGGTTCTTCCATTCCCTCTTCCATCTATGAGCCGAGAATACCCCTGAAATGGGGCAAAGTCACCATGTATGCCAGGGCCGACCCTGGACTAAGTGTGCAACATGGCAAAAAGGTGAAGGCCCTGCAGGACCAAGGGGACCATGGGATGTTTGTCAAGTTTGAGCATCTGCTGACCCCCCAGTATCTCTCTGGGACGAGCCTGGGTGGAAGTCCCCTAGCTGACTTTGGTAAGGATTTTTATTTTGACCCTAAGTGTAGCCTCTTATCATACGTACTTTATTTCTGACTCATATCTTTTCACTTTTGCAGAGAAACCATCAGGCATTTCAGACGAGTTGTGGGAGATGGCAGCCCCAATATTGTCTAGGCTTGTCAAGAAGACTCCTCCACCTACTCCTTCATCGTCCAAGTCCACGAAGAGGGCCCCTGAGGTCCATCCTCCTGAGGATCAGCGGCCGAGCTCCAGGACAAAGAGGGCCTCAGACACTGCAATCCCCATCACGGCCGACACGTTATCAGCCCGTCTGGACCAGTTAAAACTTTCTGATAGCGTGGTCGGCCATAGCCGACAGGCCATGGACGCTCTTAACAACATGATGACCGAGGCCAACAAGCGTTTTTTCAGGGCCATGGAAACCCCTATGATGGTTGAATTCGGCCTTCACAGAGTAGTCCAGGTATAACTTGTTCCCTTGTCCAAAGTGCAACGTTTAATTTTGTTCTCATCTAACCTCTTCATTTACTGCGCAGGGTGCGGCTGCCATGTACCAGCTATCTAACTGGGCCCTAAGGAAATTGCCTCTCATTCAGAAGGGGCAGGAGGCTGAGAAAGTTGAGGGCACCCTGAAGGCCGAGGTTGCTCGTCTGAGGACAGAGTTACAGGAGGCTGAGACCAAGGCCCAGACCTCTGAAAATAAGGCCCAAGCTCTTGAGAAGGACATCTCTGCACTCGTTCAGAGCCATACCAAGGCCCTGAAAGATAAGGACGATGCCCTGCAGAGGAAGGTTGATGCTGCGGTGAAGGCTTCTCTTGCAGATGCCTCGGAGACAATAATTGCTGACTACAAGGTCTCCGAGGAGTTCGTAGGTTTTGGTCTTGAGTACCTTGAAAGGGGTATCAAGGCCACCACCAAATGGGCCGAGGTAAAGGAGGTCGAGATTGGAACCATTAAGGCCTCAAACTTTGTGGGCCTCGGCCTTGTCGACGCCCAGTTTGCCCAGGCCATGCAGGAGATAGAGGACGAGGCTGCTGCCCCTGGTCAGACTGTCACTCTGGGAGGGACTGATCTAGAAGGGACTAACCCTGCAAATGAAGTGGCTGAGGTGACCAACACTGAGCAGGCCGACCCAGACGAGACCTCGAATGTTCCTCCCTCCAATGCCTGACTTGGCCTTTGTTTTTCTCTACTTTTTAACTTGTAATCTTGTATTGTAAATGATGTACCTCTGTTTTCTCAGTGACATTAATCAATTATGTAATTTCTATTGAATGCCAAGGTTTCCCTTCATCTCGATTTGTGAATGTGTATGAATGCTATGTACTCTCTGAAGTCATTACTGAATATGATGCCATAACCATTACTTAAGAGTCTGAGGTCCTCACCTAAGAGGTTATCCCCATAGTAAATTTTCGAGAATATGATGTTAAAGGTCTGAGGTCCTCACCTAAGAGGTTAGCCCCATAGTTAATCATCAAATGAATGATGTTAAGGGTCTGAGGTCCTCTAGCCAAGGTGTCTGAGCTCAGACCTCGTCACCACCGAGTGATGTTATGAGGGTCTGAGGTCATCACCTAGGCCGAGGTAAGACTCATAATGTCACCAAATTAATGATGTTAAAGGTCTGAGGTCCTCACCTAAGAGGTTAGCCCCATAGTTAATCACCAAATGAATGATGTTAAGGGTCTGAGGTCCTCTAGCCGAGGTGTCTGAGATCAGACCTCGTCACCACCGAGTGATGTTATGAGGGTCTGAGGTCATCACCTAGGCCGAGGTAAGCCTCATAATGTCACCAAATTAATGATGTTAAAGGTCTGAGGTCCTCACCTAAGAGGTTAGCCCCATAGTTAATCACCAAATGAATGATGTTAAGGGTCTGAGGTCCTCTAGCCGAGGTGTCTGAGCTCAGACCTCGTCACCACCGAGTGATGTTATGAGGGTCTGAGGTCATCACCTAGGCCGAGGTAAGCCTCATAATGTCACCAAATTAATGATGTTAAAGGTCTGAGGTCCTCACCTAAGAGGTTAGCCCCATAGTTAATCACCAAATGAATGATGTTAAGGGTCTGAGGTCCTCTAGCCGAGGTGTCTGAGATCAGACCTCGTCACCACCGAGTGATGTTATGAGGGTCTGAAGTCATCACCTAGGACGAGGTAAGCCTCATAATGTCACCAAATTAATGATGTTAAAGGTCTGAGGTCCTCACCTAAGAGGTTAGCCCCATAGTTAATCACCAAATGAATGATGTTAAGGGTCTGAGGTCCTCTAGCCGAGGTGTCTGAGCTCAGACCTCGTCACCACCGAGTGATGTTATGAGGGTCTGAGGTCATCACCTAGGCCGAGGTAAGCCTCATAATGTCACCAAATTAATGATGTTAAAGGTCTGAGGTCCTCACCTAAGAGGTTAGCCCCATAGTTAATCACCAAATGAATGATGTTAAAGGTCTGAGGTCCTCACCTAAGAGGTTAGCCCCATAGTTAATCACCAAATGAATGATGTTAAGGGTCTGAGGCCCTCTAGCCGAGGTGTCTGAGCTCAGACCTCGTCACCACCGAGTGATGTTATGAGGGTCTGAGGTCATCACCTAGGCCGAGGTAAGCCTCATAATGTCACCAAATTAATGATGTTAAAGGTCTGAGGTCCTCACCTATGAGGTTAGCCCCATAGTTAATCACCAAATGAATGATGTTAAGGGTCTGAGGTCCTCTAGCCGAGGTGTCTGAGCTCAGACCTCGTCACCACCGAGTGATGTTATGAGGGTCTGAGGTCATCACCTAGGCCAAGGTAAGCCTCATAATGTCACCAAATTAATGATGTTAAAATAAAACAAGAATTTGCCATGGAAACTGATCTTTATTCACAACTTCTTCTCAATAAGATGGTACATTTACAATTGACAAAATAGATGCAACATTATATGAAATATCTCTTTAGGTGGTCAGCGTTCCACGGGTTGGTGAAGGGTTCTCCCTCTAGGTTCTCTAACCTATACGTGCCAGGCACAACCTCTTCCGTTACTCTGTAGGGGCCATGCCAGTTCGGGTGTAGCTTGTTTGTTTTCTGTAGGGTCTTCTTAAGCACTAGGTCTCCTATCGCAATGGGTCTTGTCTTCACCCTTTGATTGTAGAATTTTGCTACCCTCTGCTGGTAGGCTGCTTTCCTGACCTCTGCGTCTTCCCTTCTTTCTTCGATAAGGTCCAGGTCTAACCTCCTCCTTTCCCCATTGCTGTCATTATCATAGGTCTGAATCCGATGAGTTGGTAGGCCTATCTCCGTTGGTATGACGGCTTCTGAACCGTGTGCCAGCATGAATGGGGTTTCTCCCGTGGGTGTCCTTGCTGTGGTCCTGTAAGCCCATAGCACAGCGTAACCCTCTTCTATCCATTTCCCCTTCGCGTCTTCTAACCTCTTCTTGATTCCATCCAAGATAGTCCTGTTTGTAACCTCAGTCTGGCCATTAGCCTGAGGTCGACCAGGAGATGAGAAGAACTGTTTAATCCCCACACTTTGGCAATACTTCTCCAAGGAGGCGTTCTTGAACTGGGTCCCATTATCTGAGATGAGCGTGTTTGGGAGGCCATACCTACATATGATGTTCTTCCAGATGAACTGAAAGGTCTTCTGCTCCGTAATTGTTATCATGGGTTCGGCTTTTACCCATTTTAAAAAGTAGTCAATCAAGAATCTATAGTTGTTGACTGCTCTTGGCAAAGGTCCTACTAGGTCAATTCCCCATACCGCAAACGGTCATGGAGAAAAGATTGACGTCATAGGCTGATGGGGTAGATGAGGGATAGTGGCGAACCTCTGACATTTGTCGCACCTCTTCACATAGTCAGCAGCGTCCCTAGACAAGGTGGGCCACCAGTATCCCTGAGTGATGATCCTTTTGGCTAAGGGTCTTCCCCCTATGTGGCTAGAGCAAGAGCCTTCATGGACCTCCTGTAAGATCCGGGGTACCTCCAAGGGGTGAACACACCTGAGGAGGGGCAAGAGGAAACCTTTTTTGTACAAGACATCTCCTATCAATGAGAACCTGGCAGCCCTGTATATTAACTTTTTTCTTTCTATCTTGGACTCAGGTAACTCCCCCTCCCTTAGGTATCTGACAATCGGGTCAATCCACGAGTCTCCCGGGTTTATATTGTGATAAGGGTTACATACCTCGTCCTCCTCGATACTTGCTTTTCCTAGGACTTCAACTGGGATGGTTCTTCCCAAATCTATCTTCATTGCTGAGGCCAGTCTTGCCAATGCATCAGCATGGTTATTGCTCAGTCTAGGCACTCTCTTTAGTTTGGCCTCTTCAAAAAACTCTAGCAACCATCTTACCTTTTTTAAGTACCTGACCATCCTTTCGTCTTTGGCCTCATACGCCCCCAACACCTGGTTAACAACCAACCTTGAGTCGCTATGGAGTAGAAGCCGCTTTACTCGAAGGGTTGTTGCCAACAAGAGACCTGCTATCATGGCCTCATACTCTGACTCATTGTTTGAAGCCTGGAAGTTGAATCTTAAGGCATATTCAATGTGGGCGCCATCTGGAGCCGAGAGTACTAGCCCCGCGCCGCTTCCACCATCACATGATGATCCATCCACGAAGAGGCTCCATATGTCTTCATCTGAAGAGAAGACCCCTTCTCTTATTACTCCCTTTTCGAAGAGGTATCGATCCTCTCCATTTTCTTCTACTCTCCTCCGAGCCTTGCCTGGGGCAACCTCTTCTCGGCCCCGGAAGATGTACGGGTCTATCTCTTTCGAATCTCGAAAGACACCTCGGCACTTCTCTTCGCCGCCTTCCAAGCTCTTCTCTGACTCAGTCTCTTCCCAAGTGAACTCTGCGACAAAGTCAGCAATGGCCTGCCCCTTGATGGCTGTCCTGGGTTGGTAAGTAAGATCATACTCTCCTAATTCAATGGCCCAGGCCATCAATCTACCGGACTTCTCAGGCTTGTGCAGGACCTGCCTTAGTGGGGAGTCCGTAAGGACTATCATAGAGTAAGCTTGAAAGTAGGGTTTCATTTTCCTTGAAGCATGGATAAGAGCATAAGCCAACTTTTCCATTCGGGGATAGTTCTGTTCAGACCCTTGTAGGGCCTTACTGTTGAAGTACACAGGCCTCTGAACTCCATCCTCTTCTCGTATGATGGCCGCGCTAATGGCCGACTCAGAGACTGCTAGATACACAAATAACCTTTCTCCCGCGATGGGCCGGGACAGCAGCAAGGGAGACCCTAAGTAGGATTTGAGTTGATCAAAGGCTTTTTCACACTCTTCATCCCACTGGAAGGCTTTCCTTAGAACCTTGAAGAATGGAAGGCACTTATCCGTTGCCCTGGAAACAAACCTGTTCAGGGCTGCCACTCTTCCCGTGAGTCTTTGGACATCCTTGATACTCCTAGGAGTCTTCATGTAGAGCAATGCCTTGATCTTCTCCGAGTTTGCCTCAATCCCCCTTTGATTAACGATGAACCCAAGGAACTTCCCAGCTCCTACCCCGAAGACACATTTCGCCGGGTTGAGCTTCATTCTATACGAGTCCATGACATCAAAGGTCTTCTCAAGGTCTGCCACGTGAGTACATGCCTTCAGACTCTTCGTTAACATATCGTCCACGTACACCTCCACGGTCTTACCTATCTGTTCCTCGAACATCCTATTGACGAGACACTGATATGTTGCCCCCGCATTTTTCAGACCAAAGGACATCACCTTATAACAATACGTCCCCTTGTCAGTGATGAAGGCTGTCTTCTCAGAGTCTTCGGTGTCCATGAAGATTTGGTTATAACCTGAATAAGCATCCATGAAGCTCATGAGCTCGTGCCCTGCTGTTGCGTCCACCATCTGGTCTATCCTAGGTAGGGGATAGCAGTCCTTCGGGCAAGACCTATTCAGGTCTGTGAAATCTACACACATCCGCCACTTTCCATTGGCCTTAGGCACGATCACTGCATTTGAGAGCCACTCTGGATAGGTGACCTCTCGTATGAACTCGGCCTCTTCCAACTTTTTCACCTCTTCCCGAATGACCTCATACTTCTCTCTGGAGTAAATTCTTCTCCTCTGCTTGATTGGCCTGGCATCCCTGTCCACGTTGAGTTTGTGGGTCATGACCTTAGGATCTATACCAGGCATATCGGTGTGGCTCCAGGCGAAGACACTCTGTCTCTTCTTGAGAAGGCTTACCAGCTCTTCCTTAATCTTTGGTTCTAGGGCCTTACCGACCTGGACGATTTTTTTCAGCTCGTCCTCATTGAGGACGATGGATTCTACCTCTTCTGCGGCCTCGCCCTTCTTTAGCTTTGTTTCATCTCTAGGGTCAAGAGTGTCTATGCTGTAGGTGACGGTTGCTCTCTTATGGGCCTCCCTCTCTTCAGCTGAGTTGAAGTAACACTCCCGTGCCGTGGTCTGATCCCCCTGCACTTCCCCTACCCCATAAGGAGTCGGGAATTTTAGCATTTGATGGACCGTTGACGGCATGGCTTCAAACTCCTTGAGGGCCACTCTTCCGATGATGAGGTTGTAGGCCGAGAAGACATTCTCGTCCATAACAAAAAAGTTTATCTTCTTAGTCAGCCTCTTAGGCCACTCATCCCCCATGCGCACATCCATCACATACATGCCCAACGGGTGTACTTTCTCACCACTGAAGCCTATCAAGGGGTGGTAGTATGGCACTAGCCTTGATCTGCTAAGACCCAAGCTCTTGAAACAAGGCCAGAACATCACATCTGCTGAGCTTCCCCCGTCTATGAGGATTCTCCCTACATCACACCCATGTACCCTTGTCGTTATGACCAGTGGGTCGTCATGGGGGGCTAAGATGCCCTTGAAGTCGAGCCGGGAGAACCCCACCACTAGGGTGTCCATGTCCACCTTCGTTCTCTTCTGCAGAGCGTCAGAAGACGTCAGGTTCACTACCTCGGGCTTGACCACCGACTTGGCCTCCGCTACATGAGCCTTTCTATCGTCTACCTCAGAGCCACCTCCTGCGAATCCTCCACATATGGTGCTAACACCAAAGGACACCATTCCTACCCTCTTCACTGGGGTGTTGTCATCCCTTGGTGGGAGATCCGGGTCATCTCCATCATCACCCTCTGAATCATCATGCCTTCTGGCCGGGACATCACCACGGCACCTGTCATCTCTTCTCTTCCTAGGGTCTTCTCTTCCAGCTTTCGGGGTTTTTCCATCCACATACTTTCTCAGCTTTCCATACTTCAGCATTTTCTCAATCTCATCCTTTAAAGCGAAGCATCTGTCTGTGATATGGCCGTGATCCTGATGGAACTCACACCAGAGGTTTTTATTCCTCTTATGCGGTGGAGCCTTCAGCTTCTCTGGCCACCGCAGAGCCCTGTCAGTCTTGATCTCATTAAGGATGTGCTCACAGCTCACAGTCAGAGGAGTGTAATGAGCAAACTTGTCATCCACTGACCTCTTCTTGCTCTCTTTCTTGCCCTGCGACCTCCCGGTGTTACCACGGTTCTCCTCCTCATATTTGGCGGCCATTACCTCTTCCGCGTTCATCACCTTTCCTGCGGTTGCCAGCAGTTCTGCCATAGACTTAGGAGGGTCTTCCGCCAGTTTCCACAGTAGCTTTCCCTTCTGGAGCCCTCCTATAAGGGCGGTCATGGCTATGCTCTCCTCGTAATCCTCCACCTCCAACTTCTCCTTGTTGAATCTTGCTATATAGTCTCTTAGGCTTTCACCCTTAGCCTGTTTGACATATAGGAGGTGGGTAGTCTTCTTTTGGGGTCTTACCCCAAAGCAGAAGTTGTGGATGAACTGCTCGGCCAAGCCTTTGAAGTTTTCGATCGAGTTCTTTGGAAGAGAGGTGAACCAGCTATGC
This sequence comes from Sambucus nigra, assembly GCA_949130495.1. Taxonomy (NCBI): domain Eukaryota; kingdom Viridiplantae; phylum Streptophyta; class Magnoliopsida; order Dipsacales; family Adoxaceae; genus Sambucus; species Sambucus nigra. The sequence goes on along the minus strand of OX422208.1, from coordinate 38,781,126 downwards.
GCTGCCCCTGTCAGGGTGCCTGAGAAGGCCCTGCACTTCATCTCATCAGGTAACTCCCCCTCCCTTAGGTATCTGACAATCGGGTCAATCCACGAGTCTCCCGGGTTTATATTGTGACAAGGGTTACATTCCTCGTCCTCCTCGATACTTGCTTTTCCTAGGACTTCAACTGGGATGGTTCTTCCCAAATCTGTCTTCATTGCTGAGGCTAGGTATTATTTGCTATTCACACTAAGTAAATCTCATCAAAATATTAATTAGTATTTATCTCTCTATTAATATTTAATAATGACATTTTTTAATTAAATAACATTAAATTACTTCACTCGCGTAATTTAAATAAAACGTATTTTCTAATTGATTTTCTAATTAATTAATTTAAAAATACGCAAAAATATGGGGTGTTACATGGATATGAATGTTGGGTATGAATATTGGCTATGAATGTTGGATACACCCTTAATCATAAAGAGTATTTTAAACAATTTTCACCTTTAATTTGTACGATCATGTTTAACCGTGAATGAAACACCACGATCATGTGTGGCCATGTGAATATATTCCACGGTCTTCTGTTGCCGTAGGACTCTTGTGATGGTCAATTATGGACGCGTAAATAATATAGTATATTTGTATAATTTTCAAAGGCATTTTTACGGTTATGCATCGTCGTGTGAAGATATTCCACGGTCTTCTATGGAAGTGGGACTATTATCACGATCAATTATGGTCGTGGAAATCATAAGTATATTTGTATAATTTTCAAAGGTATTTGTACGGTTATCTTTAGCCGTGAATGAATCATTACGGTTATGTGTGGTCGTGTGTAGATATTCCCGGTCTTCTTGGTCGTAGAATGCTTATCATGGTCAATTATGGTCGTGGAAATCATACAGTGTATTTGTATAATTCTCAAAGGCATTTGTACATATTCCACGGACTTCTATGGCCGTAGTACTCTTATCACGGTCAATTGTGGTCATGGAAATCATACAGTGTATTTGTGTCATTTTCAAAGGCATTTGTACGGTTATGTGTGGCCGTGTGAAGTTATTCCACAGTCTCTAAGGCCGTAGAACTCTTATCATGATCAATTATGGTCATGGAAATCATACAGTGTATTTCAAAGGCATTTGTACTGTTATGTGTGGATGTGTGAAGATATTCCACGGTCTTCTATGGTCGTATGGCTCTTAGCACGTTCAGTTATGGTCGTGAAAATCATACAGTGTATTTTTATAATTTTCAAAGGCATTTATACGGTTATGTGTGGCCATGTGAAGATATTCCATGGTCTTTTATGGCCATCGATCTCTTATCACGGTCAATTGTGGTCTTGGAAACCATACAATGTATTTGTATAATTTTCAAAGGCATTTGTATGGTTATCTCTAGCCGTGAATGAAACACCATGGTTATGTGTGGCCGTGAATAAGATATTCCATGGTCTTCTATGGTCGTTAAAATCATCTAGTGGGTTTGGATAATTTCCTAAGTACCACGGTTATGAATGAAACCTTTGTTAACTACAACAAACAACCAACATTAATATTTAGTAATAAAACAAACACTTAACCCCCAATTTAACAAAGTACAAAAAACAACCAACCTCAAATTGTCAAATACAACAAACCAATAATTTTTTACTACAACCAACTAAACAACTAACCAAAAATTGTTTATTTATTAAAAATATTCAAACAACCAACATTAATATTTCTTCCTTGGTTGTCTCCTTTTTCCCGGGCTTCTCCTTGTAGTTGTAGGTGCACATTGCTTGCAAGGGTCGAATCGACATTTCTTTTGTTGCTCCGAGTCTTGTTCATCGCTCTCCTTGCGCTTTTATTTTCTACCACGATCACCTTTAACCTCAAAAAGGGCATCACATGCTGCCTGAGAAGAATCAGAGAGCTCTATATAATCTTCGACTGAGGGATATTCCCTTGGATATTTAAGTGTCTATTCCAAAAGATTAATGGCTAGGTTGACACCGGACTCTTGTCCATGTTTCCACAACGAATGTAATTAATATTAGGAATACATGTTACCAAACTTTAAATGTTGATGTGAGGTATCATAATAGTTTTTCGTAACGTCCCCTCTTGGGTTGCCCTTTCGATGAATAGGAATGCAGACCATATGATGCGATCTGTCATTGTACCACGCCAAGTAACCTTCAACACACTCCCAAGGGTAGTTGCGTATGGGTATAGATCATCTACCAGTATTGAGGACATGTTCAACCCAGTTATCCCGGTAGCATTTCTCATTGTGATACACCACTGTATACCTAGCTTGTGTCCTACCTCTCTCTTCTTTAATTGGGCGTATGGGAAGGCGTGGAATAGTTTGGTCCCTGCCGACTTGACGAACCACTCTCTCAGGATAGTATGTCTCAGCAATTTCATGGCATATGAGAATACCGGAGTACCACGATATCTCCTGGAATGGAAAGGCCTCAACATTTTCTTTGCATGGATCCCATACAACCTACATTTTGAATCATCATGTAAGTAAACAGTAAACTACATTATAAACGTATCGAGTAAGTAAAAATTAGTAGTGATACTCACATCACGAACTTTTAAATCATCCAATGTCTCCCTCATAGCAAGGAATTTTTCTTTCGAGTCACCCAAAACCATTCGCACCTTCCACCTACAAATTCGCGGCTCGACGGTGGCATAATCAGACTTACAAACACTACGCTTTAGGTCGAAGTGATCGTGTATCCATGCCTACATATCTAAGTGTGCGCTTTTGTTCAAATAAAGAAATTATTTAATTAAACTCAATTTTTCAATTAAATCCTAAAACATGCATTTAGGTGTGATTGAAGACAATATAATCATGCAAGAACATTCAATCACAAAAAAAACACAAATGAGGAAAAATCCTCCAAAGGGGTAAAACCTTTTATTTTCACTATAATTTGTAAAAAACGGCTTACACGGATTATACTGAAAACAAGAGTGACATACGAAATACCCTCAGGTGTCGATTCTGATGTTGCCGGCTGGAATCTCCCACAAGAACTCCAGATGGGTAGCAATGGAAAAGAGTCGACTTCTCCACAAGTTACTCCAAATGAGTAAAAATGATCCTTTGAAGGTTTAAAGATTCACACGCATATTTAGGAATGGTTTTATGAATCAAAAGGCATTAAACCTTAAAAACTTGAAGTCTGTTTTCAGGGCTGTAAATCGCTAAAACGTGTATCAAAAAGACTTGGAAAAATGTGCAGAATGGGTACAAATATTTATATAAAAATCGAGGCGGCACCGTGGTTCGAACGACATAGGCAAGTCGCTCGAACGATATCGGGCGACATGCTCATGTCATTTGAACGACAAGCGATGTCGTTCGAATGAGATCGACGATAAAAAAAGTCTGCTTCTAGACTTAGAGAAATTTCTGCTTTTGTGTTAAAAATAAATCGGACTTCGAAAAATATTTTTTAAAACATTCCCAAATATTTATGCAAATATTAACAACTCCAATAAACCATTTTACCAATAACGCGAAGTGGAGTAGAGGGAACGGTTGAGCAACACGTCGCATGTAGCATGATGCACGTGTGAAGATGGTGGATGCATGGATTCGGATCAAGGCCGTCGTGGATGATCATGTTGACGTGCCGAATGTAGCGGTATCAGACATACATACTGTGATTTAGGACAAATAGAAAATTCCTATATTCTACCCCGAACATTTATAAAATTATGTCCTTACAGTATCCATGAAGCTTAAGTTAGAAAAGGAATATTTTAAATCAAAATATATTAGGATAAAGTATATATATATACACATTACCACTAGAAGAGATAGATATCTATCAACTTGTCGTACGTCTTCCCTGGACACGATCCCCAATTGGAGGTATAGGTGGGATAAGAGAGCAATCACCTAGTTCTTGTTCTTGACTTCCCCGACATTCTTAAAAGATTGAATGTAATATATCGGGACTCGGGTTCCCTACTTTTCAGGAAAAATAAGGCACCCTATCCTGAATAGAATATAGGCTCGGGCACATCGATTGATGTGTTTACCCTTTGCATTCTCACTCATTGCCTTCACCCTACCCTTCCACAATTTCATCAACTAGTCAAAATGGACAACATGTAAAGACTTTCACTCCTCCTCAACCTTTTTCACCATTGAACCGATCAACTTAGCAAACATCCTAATTGATGTAGCCGATTTTTCAGCTATCTTCGGGATCAGCCCGTACACACTATGCCCCTCAACCACATTCACCACCTCGTCCTCTTCATCAATATTCCACTCAATAAATTTCTTATAATGGTATACACACTTCATTATACCTTGTTCTTCATCATGGTTCCAAATACCGTATGACACATGGTCAGAAAAATGATTTAACAACTTGGCTTGTTAAGAGAGAACCCCTCTAACGGTTGTGCATTGGATCTTATTGGTTTTATACATGTTTTTTTTCTTTTCAACCGGGGTCGAAGAAGATGCCCCTTTGAATAGGTCATCATCATCAGATGGTAATGATGTAGATGAACCCCTTGATGTGCTAGATCTTACATCCTCACTATTACCTTCATCAACATCACCCTCATGATCATTCCCCTCACGAATAACAACACTCTCACCAACATTCCCCTCACCCACAAACCCCTCATCATTAATCATGTCCTCACGCTCACCGGCCACATCCTCACCAACCACCTCATCACCAATCACATCTTTACTTAAAATTATATCTTGTTTTCTTTTCCTTTCCCATGTAGTCATGGGTTGTATACCCTCTCTCCCCATTTATAATCCGCAATACTTGTTAAAGTATATACATAAATTAATAAATTTGGGAACATGTATTTAACAAGTTTTGTAAAATGGATAGAGAAATGAATAGATTTGGAAAATAATACCCATGAACCTCCACAACTGCGGAATAGGGCATTCCACGTTCTACTTATGCAGTATGTGTTTCAAACTGAACGGTGTACTGTAGCCGTGAAATTAAACTACACGACCTAAGTAGACCACAAGAGTTCATCTTCTATTATGACGGGTGACCATATAAATACCACAGTTTTATATTTCAGTTTTTTACATTTAAGTTTTATTTTCAAGATATTAGGGTTTTATGTAGGTTTATGTTTAGATTACGTTTTTAATAGAAATTAGGGTTTTTATGGTGGTTCAAATGGGTTTGAAAGCAAGTATGAACGTAAATGCATAATGAGAGAGTGTTGGATTACATACCGGGTTATCCTTGGAAGAATGGAATAAGGATTTAGTTTGAGTACGTAAAGATGCAAAAGGCAATAGAGATAAAAGAGTAGAGAGAGTGAGAGACGAAGGAGGGAAACATGAGGAGATTGTTTTTTCCGGTTTATATAATGGACGTTCAAATTGTGGTGTTGGGGTTTGTGGTGTTAGTGAGAAATAATGTGTAATTTTGTGGTGTTTTGGAGTAAAGGTATATAATGTCTTAATCTGACCGTAAAATAAGGTATATCAAGGCTTAACCTGGCCATGAAATATGGTATGTCACTGCTTATTATAGACGTAAAATAAGGTATATCATGGCTTATATTGACCGTGAAAATGCACGCCACGGTTAAAGTTGGCCGTAATATTCTAACTGCATTTTGGTTGATCGTGGTTTTCATCCGATAATTCGTATATATCGAGATATTTTTATTTAAGTACTACATTTTACAAAAGTCTAATAGATTGTGTCAATTACAAATTCTAATATAATATGTACATTTTTTTCAAAATTCTAATAGATTGGTTCATGGCTAATTCTATTTTTAGCTTCCATGGCATTTAAAGTATTTATTTTGTTTCCATGGCATCCAATAATCCATGACATGTTTATTTTGTTTCCATGACATTTAAAGGTTCCATGACATCCGATAATCCATGAAATATTTATTTTGCTTCCATGACATTTAAAACTTTCATGATATCTGATAATCCATGAAATGTTTATTTTGTTTCCTCTCTAACAATAAAAAGTCACACCTAAGGGCATATACCTTTGCATTAAAGAATATGTTTGAATTACAACCTAATTTGAAATGTCACTGAATTACACATGTTAATTACACACACATGCACATGAATGAATGAAACAACGGAAGACGAAATTTCCATTAATTCCCTTTGTAATAAAATTATAATAATGGAAGCTAAGCACCAACAATCACATTTTTTAATAAGCTCAAAGAGCCAAAAAACCAAAATATACTAAATAAGTAAACGAACAAAATAAAAGTGAAATAAAATAAATAAACAATCATATTTTTTAACAAATAATCAACCACGCTATACCAACAATCACATTTATTAATAACCACAATATTTACCACACTATTATGTAATAAAAATATAAAAAATCACATTTTTTAACAAAGTAATAAAGTTGGGCATTCTTTCTTCCGTGAAGTTGTAAGGGCACATCTTGTGTTAGGGTCCGGTTCATCCTTCTCCTTCTATGGTAGGTGACTTGGTTTGCTAGGTGTACTCACTCGTATCTATAGTTACGTTTGTGATCCCATTTCTTTAAATTTAATTTTTCTTGCCCTCTTGTGTAAATTATTAGCAATCTATAATTCCCCTTTATAATACTATCATGTCATATATTAATAAATTTATTCATTAATTTTGTTTGTCGTAAGGATGATCTTGCTCACTTAGCTGCATTTAGGACCCGATACTATGCTGACTGAGATGCTGCTGAAGATGAATCTAGCAGTGGGGTTAAGGCCACAACATATAAGAATGAAGTTGTGCTATATAGCACAATAGAACATTCGTCTTTATTACACAATAAAGACGAATGCTCTATTGCGCTATATAACACATTTCCATTCCTCTATGTTGCGGCCTTACCCCCACTGCTAGATTCATTTTCAGAAACATCTCACTCAAAATAGTATCAGGCCCTAAATATAGCTAAGTGAGCAAGATCATCCATAGTAAAAGCAAAATTAATAAATAAATTTATTAATATTTGACAGATTAGTATTATAAAGGTAATTTTAGATAACCATTAATTGACACGCTAGTGTAAAAAAAAATTAAATTTAAACAAATGGGATTACAAATGAGCGTTTACATATTGAGCGAGTATTCTTAGCAAACCTCGTTGCCTAGAACATAATCACCATTGTAGTCACAGTCACATGTGGTCTACCAACTCCCCATTTAATGGATCTGCAATAAAATATGGGAATAAGAATTTAAAAAGAGAATAATCGTCTGAACTTAACTAATTAACTTGGGAAAGAAAACACGGCTAACTTAGGTCGTGAGTTGTTGAAAATTACGACTAATTCGAACCGTGACTTATTAACAACCACTACTAATCTAAATTGTAAGTTGTTAAAAATCACGGATAACTTAGGCCATTGATATGAAAACGTTTTTGGTCTACTACAACTGTGAATATGAGTACCACAGATGAACTTGGCGGGGCAAACCCATCTCCTACGGTTATGGGTGACCGCGAGGAACCTAGGTTTTGGTTTTGTACATTAACCCAGGGTTCATTTTTTTTAATAAATAACACATGTTTATAGATTAGATATGTATAAATACCAAATTTATAATTTAAACATCTATAAATACACAAGTATATAGATTTGATATACATACCTGCATAAAGTATGGGTTAGGGGGTGAGGATCTGATTGGTTGTGAATTTCTGGAGTTATATATTGGTTTTGGAGTTAGGGTTTGGAATATTAGTAGTAGAGAGAAATGAGTAGAGAGAGAGAGGAGATGAAAAAATAAAGTATTTTTTAATTTTGGGTTTATATAATGGAGTTTGAAATTCTGATGTTGAGTTATTTTGTGTTAGTGAGTTGTATATTTGATTTTGGTGGCGTTTTGAAGTAAGTGGTGTTATGAAGATTATTTTGGGGTGGTAATATCACCACCTTTTACCAAATCACACACTCCATGCACCATGATGGCCTGGAAATACACAATGATGGTCCACGTACCCCTAGGGTTTAAGGAGTACACGCCATTGGTTTTCCATCTTCAAACTTTCACCACACTTCAATCATCAGAGTTGTCCACTTGTCTTTACCTCTACTAAAGGAAGACCTAGGAACAGTGCACCTAATATTATCCGACTTGACCTAGACCTGGGGAAAATAAAGGAGAATATATTACGCTAGTCCAGATCGAAGGACACATGACTAGAAACCCCAACACCTCCCTGCAGTAGGTTGAGCCTGACTAGGTACTTAATTATGAAGAGTCTGACATAGGTTAACCTTAGACGACCTTATTTAGATAATTTAAGATCCCTGGGATCCAGGATAATATCCATGGATAAGCATCCCAAAGAGTCTAAACTATGTGTAACTCAATTACTGCAAAGAGTTAAGAACCGATCAAAGATATTAACATGAATCATGTGGATATCATACCATGGTCACTTTAGCAAAGTTACGACTCAAAAGTTATATAAATAAGTCTCTCTATTATGAGGAGGACAATAAGAAATGAACCTCCACACGATCGATCCCTTTGTTCCCATGCAAGCTAAACGGGGTGCCATTGTGTTAAAGCCACCCTAACACATGTCCCGCTTAAAGTTTGGTATCTGTGTGTGTGGGGGGGGGGGGTCGAACTCGAGGCCTTTGGCCCAAACGAACCACCCTTTATCACTAGAACAACCTAAAATGGATACATAAAATAATTACAACCCTTATTATAATATTTTAGATATTGTAATAGAATGTAAGATTTAACATCAATAAAGATCACTCCATCATTCCCTGTGTACATATGAAAAGTTTATTCGTTGAAGCACTTATTTATATGTACTTTCATTATATCTTTGAATTGCATTTATGTTAATATTGTTAACTCATGTAATATAGATTTAGGTCCCCTACAGTTCTCATCACAAGTAACACTATCATTATCAAATTCAGAACCATGAGTATCATACCATGTATTAGACAAGTCTGCCTTATTATAGTTGATGCGGCTTAAAAGTGTCTCTAGTACATGCTTATATCGGCTCAAGTGTAAGTCGGGCGTGTAAGTAATATTTCGAGCAAGTCGGGTATCGAACACAGGGAATAGGACATAAGACGTGATGACGAGTAGCAAGGACGATTAACCATTCGGTTGACTCATAAAAAAGAAGAAAATGATGATTGTTTGGGAAACTTGTCTATGAACTAATGATGATTAATTAAACTAGTGAATTTACTATGCATGCTAGAATAACTAACTGTTTTTAAATCAATGTGAGAAAATGGAGTTGGGGTAAATTCCCCCGAACCATCGACAATTGCATAGAACATAAAAACTTCAAAAACCTAATTATCGATTCAAAGAATCATCAAATACTCTCTAAGCATTTAAAATATGCAAATTTTACTCCTCATAATATCAAATCAAAATTTTTATTTAACGAGAATGAATAATTGCCAAAACTCATATTGCATCCTTAAACATTCCAGTTACCTAGGGCAAACGGAGTTAAAAGACCTACAATATTTATTTTGATAAGAAATCAAACCTTTGAATTGCTAATTAAATTTCATTCGCTTTTAAATCCATTCGTAACACCTAGGTCAAGTTCATGTACCCGAACCCGCTAATATGTTTGGATATGGTGATGTGGGTAATAAATGAAATTCTAACATTGCATGTGATCGAAATCATGATGACTTTATATTTAAACATGCACAGAGGTTTTAAATTCCCAAAAAAGAAATAAAACATGCAAATAGGAAGAATATTTAGGAACAAGGTAGAGAAGACAAACTTTATGTATTAAACCTTGAAAAGTAGTCCACAATTGTGTAACTTTAATGTGGGAATTCAAAACTATGGTTCTTGTCTCTCTTCTTCTCTAATCCTAAGTCAAAACTGAGAAAAACTATGTCTAACATGAAACTACAAGTACCTAAGGTCATTTTCGCAAAAGTCCTAACTTAATACAACTCCTAGAAAAATCAGCATTTAAATGGAAATTCACGCATCAGGTATGCCGAACCGGTTCAGGTTCGTAGGCGAACCAATTCGCCTTCGAACTGATTTGGAGTTTGGTTTGGCAAAACTGACTGTATTAGCTTTCTTCCTTTTCAGTCCTTGGATTTCTTTCTCAACTTCAAAAGCTTATAACTCTTCAATCGTAGCCCAAAATTAGGTGTCGTTTCTTCCAGTGTTCTTGTGACTTTGTACTCTTCAACTTTGTAGTTGGCTCCACCTTCGGACTTAGGCTACAAAATTACTAAAATTCGCTTCAACTCTCCATCTTTGGTTTCTTTCACTGTTTCAATTACTCTCTCGCATTAACTTGCATGAAATACCTGTAAAATATATGAGAGATACACAAAACATGAAATACTAGCCAAAGAGAGTTAGTATCATAAATATGAGATAAATTCAGGTTAATTACGATACACAAGATCATAAAAAACCGAAATTGAGGGGAGAAATATGAAATATTTACACCTTATCAATAGTATTTTGTCGTAGAGTTGAAATAATTAACTTAATGATAGTATTTAAGGAATATTCTACACTGTACATGGCTTAAGTCCTTATTAGGGGTTTTGAACTCAACTTTGTCACGTGTACTTGATTTATAATTATATTTATTATTATAAGATGGTTATCTCTGCCTAGCAACATAAATATTCTTGAATTTCACAATCTTTTTAAAATTCTTGCCAAGTATCGCAATATCCTTATCTGAGGCCTCTAAGTCTGCTTCTTCATTTTTAGGGGGTAACTGTTTAAGATTTAAGGAAAATGCAAAAGTTGATGATGTAGAAGGATATTAAATTTTCCTCATAAATTTTTCTTGAGTTGTAACTAGTTTTCTAATAAACTTACACAAGATACCACGATTTAAAGACGGGTCAACCATCACCTCTATAGCATGTTGTTTATGATCAAACTTCTAAGGTAAATATCTAAGAATTTTTTCCACAATCTAACTATTAGAGTACTTAATACCATTACCACATAATATTTTTGGAAAAAATATTACTAGTAACCTAATAGCTCTCATACCGCTTGAAAATCATATAATTGAAATTATATTAAAATTTAGATATCCCATTTGATTGATTTTTCCAAATAATGTTTGATTCAAAACATGGTTATATAAATCTTAGTTTGGTTTCAAAAAGAAACTTTAAGTGTTTGAATGTGTCAAGAAACTCCTCATTTTATATATGTGACAAAACTGATTCAGTTTTACTTATTAGTTTGATTGATAAATTTTGAGATAAAATATAAGAAAAATGTAAGGAGAAGGGATTAAACAAATATATTTAATGAGAAAAGCCTATGGTTCTAGGTAGAAAAACCCCAGTGACCAATACGCCATAAAGAAAAAAATATCTCACTAATATAATCAAATTAGTTACAAATTAAAGAGTAAATAATCGAAAGATACCTAAAACCTGACTCAACTAAATATCCACACTTTTGAATAACACCTAGAGTGCTTACCATCACTCAATACACTAAAGTACCTATGAAACAAAAATTAGTGAATCAAAAGTGTATGGATTTATGCAAGCGTAATGCCCTACACTTTTTAGACCCAACATATTCCATTTCTTCATATCTGGTTTACAAGATATTCAAACAAAGATTTATATAAAAGTTTTGTTATGATTATTTCTTTATCTTTAAAGAATAGGTTCATATAAAAAAAAGGTGTTATGTATTTTTGGAAATAATATTGGAAAGATATTAGAAGACTAATAGAGGGTTGTAAATCTAGTTTACTCTCATTTTCTGGTAAAACTGACTTGATCAAATCAGTTTTCAATGTTATCTCCATATAAATATTTTATATTAAAAGTCCCTAAGGCAATTGTTGATTCTATTGATATTATTTGTACTAATTATTTATAGAGTACTAATGAAAACTCTCATCACCATTGGGTAGTGTGGGAGTCAATTTGCAATCCTCTAGATGAGGGAGGGTTAGGTATCAAATATTTTCCATAGACCATAGAGTCCCTTTACTTAAATTAACTTGGTCTTACCCAAAAGGAAAATTTTCTTAGGCTTATTTCATGAGGAAGCTATATAGGATGCCTTATTAAGCTATATTATCAAGATCTCCATACTATCATGTATACATGGTAGTGAAAAGAAATTGCATACTATTTTTATGGTCAACACTTGGTTGTTTGATAGTTGTAATATGTCATAAATGGTTCGAACGATTAAGGCCTTTATAACACGTGGAGAGTCCAAATATTACAATGAAAGAATCTATCAATAATACTTAATTCTTAAAAAAAATATATGATTTCATTACCAAAAGTCTCATGGGATAAATTTTGAGTGGGAAAACTTTGTCTCGAATAAGAGTATTTCTCTTAAAACATGGGGGTTTATGTGGAAACTAATTCTTAATTGGTTGGCAACTGATTTAAACATAAAACATGTGGTCATTCACCTAGCTTTGAAATACAACTATTGTAGAATTCTAAAATAGGAGTCTTTATCTCACTTATTATGCAATAGTGATGTTGTTAAATACTTACGGCAAATGTTTTCTTATAAATTGAATGTGAGGGTAGATTTTACCTCTATTACAAGTGTATTGTTCAGTTGATTTCATGGCATTAAAATTAAGAAGCAGTATAGGTTTATTAGGGTTTTAATTGATTATGCTTTATACTGGGAAATATGATATTGCCATATGGTGTGTGTTGATTAAGAACAAGGTTTTACATTGGATTTATGAACTTCCATTCATATTCATCCTTAATGTGCAGTTACATTTTTCACAACACAATACTTTTTAAGGCCTTGGGGTTTGTTATTAAATATGTTGTTATAAAAAAGGGAGGTGGTTATGGGCCGTAGTTTACATAGAGTATGTCATATACCGTTATAACTGTCAAAGAATCTCACAATCATTTGTTTAAGCGATGGATCCGATTTTCAAGAATCTTCCACATATACGCGACATGAGGTATAATTTTGTATATAATGTATTTGAATTTCGTAAATGTTTTTCTTTTGTAATGGGATACTTTTCGAAACTGTTTTCTAACAAAATGAGGCATTTTTTCTAAGTCAAAATAATTTTTCAAGACCTATAAGCGAGCCTTTTAAAATAATATTTTTTCACCCCTGTTGCTCAAATGACAAGGCAATGTCGTTCAAACAACATTGACATGTCATTCAAACGACTGCTTCAAACTACATCACATGTTTTTTGAAGGGTCATTTCTTATTTGCTTCAAATGAACCCATACTGTATTGTGTTTTTAAAAGGTTGCTAGTAACGACATCAGATGTCGTTAAAACGGCATGAACATATCATTCAAATGAATTCTAACGCCTCAACTTTTTTGTTCGACTATAAATACCTATTTTGTAGAACTTTTTCATTAAGCCTTTTGGTACATGAAAGCTGCTTGTTGGCAGACCTTTAGTCTTCATCCTTTAGGGTTAAAAACCTAGTTTTTGATTAACCAAAATATCCCAATTCTTTTTTGAATCATTTGTGGAACCCAAAATGCTTCTTGGAAGTTTTATCTTTGTGGACTGCTATCTCTACAGATGGATTGGTAGTTTATGCGAGAGCTGCTTGCTATCGACTGTAGTCATTAAGGTTCTGGAGGAGATCTTTGTTGGTTGTTAAACTGCAGTCTATATGGATTTGTTGTGATAGCTTCATTATAGATTTAATTATGTAATTTTAAGTTGCAATTTGCATTATATAGTGAAATAAATGTTTTATCCGAAAGAGGTTTTTTCCTGAACCTCAATTTGTGAGTATTTGATTTGCATATTTGATTTATATCACATAGATGCATGATTATGGTTTTATTGATTTGGATCATAGATTGACTCTAATTAAATAAGTTTAACATTAGAAATTTGTGAATTAAATCAATTAATCGATATCCTGCATACACAAATTGGCATTAGAGCTTTAGCTTGGGATTTTTACTACATTTATAAATTAGTATCAAAGTAGGTTACTCTAATTTATTGAGTGATTCTTTTTTGTAAAATTTTTGTGATATAATTTGAAAATTTCGTAATTTTTTTGATGGAAAACTTATATAATCAACTTCTTGTCTTTGATGGTACAAATTATGCTTATTGGAAAGCTCGTATGAAATCTGGTTTAAAGCTATTTATGAACGTGTCAGGTTTGTTTGTGAAAGAGTATGGACTCCTCCCACCGTCACCATGGATAATGTCATTAATCCCAAACCTGTGTCTGACTAGACTAAGGATGATTTTAAATGCAGTGCCTATAATTCTTGTGGCCTTAGCGTTATTTTTAGAGTCAACACCCCTGACGAGTTCCGCTGTACTATGATGTGCACCATGTTTAAATAGGCATGGGGTATCTTTCAATTGACACATGAGGGTACCGACACAATTAAGGCATCTAAGTTATAAAATTGGACCACCAAGTTTGAGATTATCACCATGTCAGAGTCCAAGTGTTCTGACGAGTTTTATGCTAGATTGTCGAACATAGTCAATACGAGTTTTAATTTCGGTGAGAAAATTGAGGACATGAGGGTTGTTAAAAAAAATTTGAGGTCACTCTCATCACATTTTATTCCTAAGATCACTGTTTTAAATTATTTGGGGATATTAGATACACTTAGGTGAGAGAACTCATAGGAGACCTTCAAACTTATGAGATCGACATGTTTTCTAAAATAGTTAAGCCTAAGGAGGGAGTGATTGCACTTAAGGCACAAAAGAGAAAAAGTGAGGAAGTGTATAGGAATAAATAAAAGAAGAAGAAAGAAAGAGTTTGTGAGTCAGAGTCTGAGGGAGAGTTTACTTTTGATAATGTGGCCATGTTTGTGAATTTTTTAAAAAAGTTTCTCAAATTTTTCAAAGAAAATTATTTAAATAAAAAGATGTTTGAGAAAAATAAAAAGAAATAAGAGGCCAATGAGAGCGGTGAGAAAGAGAAGGAGGAATAGGTGATATATATTGAGTGCGAGGGCAAAGGGCATAAAGGGTTTGAATATCCCATTATGCTAAAGCGAAATGGCAAAAAAATTGCTATGCCGACCACTCTTAACAATAGTGACGAGGAGGTTAATGATTTCGAGAATTAATCATCAAATGGTATGTGTGTTGCCTTTATGGCAAGTCACGTGAGCACACCTAGTTTTTCCCACGAAGATGAGAATACTTGTGTATGTGAGAGACCCGATGATGATTTGAGTGTTTGTAGTGGGTGTGAGATTAAAAGAGAGGTTAAAAGAGATCTCCAAAAAGCGATTAGATATTTATACGACGAGACTTTAAAGATGAAGAAGTTGAATAAAGAGTTAGGTCTTAAGGTTTTATATTTGGAAAGAGAGATAGAAGTTTTGAGGGGATGTGAGGTGTCGACGAGTCAACTCGAGAAGTTTAAGATTTCTTTAAGTGAGCAATTGATCGTCTTAGGTCGAAAAAAGAGTGAACTTGACTCTCGTGTGTCCCAACTTGAGAGATATATCAAACATGCCTGGAAGGTCAAGGTTACTATAGAGGATACATCTATGAAGGTAAAAAAGATGATCCTTAGTCCCTCTTTGGGAAATATTGAGTGATTAGGAATTGGTCATGACGGTGCATCTAATTCCAATGTTACACTTGAGCCTATTCCTATGTTTGTGGATCCATATCGATCTCAACCTAACCCACCTAGGCGTTTGTTACCCGATGGGAGAGTGCGTCCTAGATGTTTTGAGAGAATTGTTCCTAGGCCCGTGTATGTTTGCACCTATTACAAGAAAATATGACACCTTAGTGAATTATGTTTTAATTTGGGTAGTGTATCACATAGATTTTTTTCACATGTTCGCACACCCACACCCATACATGATATTTTGCACATATTCGAGAGAAGTTTAAGTTTTTAGTCAAAACATCACATGATTTTATGGATGCTTTTCATAGGATATCACTACCTTTGAAAAACTCCTCCGCACTTAAAGGTCAAGGTTGAGACTTGTTTGCTAGCATAGGATAATTTTCATGATGATATTTTATGTCTATTGCTAGTATGTACCACTTTTATATTTATCTTTTCCATTTTTGATATATTTTTTGAAAATCAAAATGATTTTTATTTTTGAAATATTTTGAAAAAAACAAAAATAATATATTTTTTGAGAAAAAAATTGAAAAAGTCAAAAAGATTTTATTTAGATACAAATTTTGGAAAAACACAAAAAGATATTTGTATTTCATTTTACACCATTTATGGATGGACATTTAGGATGATCAAGTCACAACATCATTCCATATCCATGTGACTATTTGATAGTGTTTTGAGACGATACATCATTTCGTCCATGTGCTTTATAATGTTTAGAGTCATTAAGATGTGATTTGAGATTACTTTCTACATATATAACTCTTGATTTAATTTAATGGACACTTTCACAAATTTATTTGATTATTTTACTTGTCTATCACATGTTGGCCGAAGTGTTTTCATCTCAATCCTGTGTTTAAAATGAACCGAATGCGATAAAACTTGACAATGAAAGTAATGCATGTAAGAACCGTTACCCGTGAGGAATTTGTTTAATTTGAAAAAATGATGACTGAACATGGGAAAAGGCTACGAAAGGAACAATTATCCTTTGTATAGAGTGTGGCATTGTAAAACTTAGCCAAGACCCAAAGAGTTTTAAAAGAGCCAAAAAGTGTGGCACTGTAAAAAGTAGCCAAGGACAAATTTGTTTAGTTTATATGATCATTAAAAAGAAAAGAAAAATAGAAAAATATGATCATTATATTATACATGAAGGAGTTTTGTTGGAAATATATCAACGGATTTGCATGTCCTGACAAAGTCTTGAAAAAGCGTTACATAGTTTTGGACGTTATTGGTGTGAAAATCATTTTAGACTTTGATTTATTGATTAGATCGAGTCGATGGTATTGAATTCAATAATTTTTACACATAAGGATGCTTTTGAGTTCATTCCTTATGAGTTTCCATATTCATCCTCCACATGTGTTATGTATGTTTGAGTTGATTTTCCTATCGAATATGTTCACACCCATTCTTTCCGTTTCCACGATTTGGTTATCTTAGTGTAAATTCATAGTGTGTGTTGTTTTTGTAAATTATCTTTGCCTGAAATTTGTTGAAAAATCAAAAAGATTTTGTGGATACTTTCGAGAGTATCTTGAATGAGCGCTGTTTATTTATTCGTGATGATTTTCTTTGCTTATCGTGACACTTCGTGCTCATTTTTGTTCATTCTTTTCCTTATCTATTTCAAACAAATAAGAAGGGAGAGAATGAATTATTAATTATGGGGGATATTTGAGATTTTACTTGATTTGATTTATACTTATCTCATTTCAAACTCGATACTTCACGAAGGTATTTGCTTTGTTTATTGTGTGTTGAATATTGATGATCATATGGGAAGTACATAAAAAAGGTGCAAGGAAATCAAAGAGATTTGATTTGAAGAGATTTCAAAGTAGAAGATTTTTAAAGAATTTTAAGACTTGCATTTTTAGTCTCTTTTCAGCTTTTGGGTTGCAGAGGAGGATGTTAGATTTGTATATGACATTTTTCTTAATAATTCGAGTATTTTTATTTTGTAAAAGCATAGACAAAGGGGGACATTTGTAAGGACTTAATTTCCATAGTTCGTAGTTTACATAGAGTATGTCATAAATGTGACACCCCGCCTAATAAAATATCGGTTGATCAATCCTACACCAAATTAAAACAGGAGTCTCATATGGTTCATTCTCAGCATCACTGAAGAAAACCAACTTAAGTACTAATAACCTATTAGGTTGGGGTCAAAATTTTATTTAACTAATCTTTTAAACAAAACCATTCTAATAAATCAATAACAACAGTTTATATACACGAACTGAAATGAAATAAAATATAACCGAACACTCGGTTAACATAATACAACCAAATCGAGTGTCGCACTAAAAGGCGGTAAAAGAATAATTGAGTACAGTTGGGCCATCAGCCCAAACGTTTCTACAGTACATCCTATCTAGATCTCAATGATAGAAGCGTGTACAATAAACCTGCTTGCATCCACAGCTGCTGCAGCAAATGTCTGACTCGAAGGAATCATCATCCAGGCGTCCCTATGTCTGGACACCTAATATATATACATATATAACAAGAGAGGAAAAAAGGGAAATGGGTCAGAGCCCGAGTTTTGAAAATGTTTTAGCAAGTGCTTAAAATCTATATTTTAAAATATGATATCTCTCATATTTAAATTGGTATCGCACTCTCATGAGATACCCATCACCCTTCTTCTAATAGTGCACAACTATTGCATACATTTTAAACAACCTAGTTAAGCTACCCTGCCTAACTAATTCATTTCACCCATCTTCTAAAAATCCTCATAAATCTGATTACTATGGACTAAACTTATCTCCATTCCCAGCATTATGCTACGTTCGTGTGTGGGGTGTCTCACGAAGCGAAATCCAAACAATGAACCCCCCTGATACACTACTACATGACAATGTTGATCGTCAGAATCCATTAGGCCCTCAGTACATACCACATTTTATACCATCCCGTATATATAAATAGTTCTCACTAGAACCAATGATCCATATACATATAAATTCGGATATGAATCTACCGGAAGGAGAATAACATTTTATTCATTCTTTATAAAATATTCTAAGCTATCGCCTGAGCTTATGTATTATAATCTCTTACTTATGATTCATCCTTACATCATGAATAACTTTCGCTAGTTATTTACACTATTCACATTTTAGTGTTAATAACTTCGTATATAATATTCTCATCTTTATATACGTATATCCCTATTTTATTCCAGATTTATACTCCCGAAAGATTCAGAATTTATCTCACATTACATTCTTTATTATGTCCGTATATATATGTTTCACAACTCATATATATATATATATATATATATATATATATATATATATATATATATAGACACACACACACAATATACTATACACATCAAGTATATCCATACTTATATATCACACACTATATAAGTATAATAACCATCCCTCAGAGCTATAACTCAATGGATACAATCTCTGAATGCTATCATCTTCCAAGGAATTACTCACACACAATCCTGGGTACCAGCGGTCGGACTCTTACACCAGACTTGGTAAAAACCAAATCACAACATATGGGAAGCGGTCATAGTTCCTCCCAAAAAATCGAAACGAAACATACCCACCACGTCTCACCCCTAATAAAAATCACATAATATAAAATGGACGCTATGAACGGGGGACTATACGCTCCCTGCTCCTCAATCTATGGGCCTCACCCACATCGCGCAGCTTCCCATAATAACATTAGAGGGGGTATGCTTCACATAAATATACCATTCACACACACATATATTCATTATTATTATTATTATTATTATTATTATATATATATACTGTAACAATTCCCGTATATATAACTTCTCAGTATATACATATGGTTATAATTGCCAAACTCATATAGCGATAGCCAATAACCCCGAATGTTCCCACTCATAATACCATTTTAGTAATCGCAAACTTACGATACTAAACCCAAAAGTATTCTCTCACTTGATGTTTAATTTGTACCTTAATCGTTTTTAGGGATTTAAATATACTCTCCGAATATATAAATTTAAAATAATTAAATAAGTTTACTCTCAACTTATTTTAGTCCCATAGGTATCGCATTACCTATAATAATAGCCGTCAACCGACACCAGATAGCCTCTCAAAATATTTAGCCTCTATCCTTAACTCCATCCTAGTCACATCCTAGGATTAACTCAAACATATAGGTGGTATAAAAATATATATTCGACATGCATAATATTTATGTAATCGCCCGCCGAAATACTACCACGAGCATTACTCGTCCCAAACACCCCTAAATTAATAAGTCATTGGTTTTACTTTCAAAGAACCCAAGGTATACACCTCACTCAAATAATAATTTATAAGTCCTCACACTATATTTAGGAACCCCTAATATTTACCTCCACAATTCTAGCCTTAATTTTTCCAATTTCCGATTTGATTTTTGAGCTAACGATTTCAATCTCGGAACTGCATCCTTAGAAAAATAATAACTAATTAAAAAAATCAGAAAAATAGGAGGTCAGTGCTCATGCGACCGTATCGAAAAGATCTAGAACTTTTATGTTTTGACCAAGAGCCGAATCGACCTTCTTATTGGCTGAATCGACTCCGTAAGGCGCTCATTACTATTTACTGTCTTCTCCAAATTACAAATCTCCATTAACGCACCTCCAAGCTTTTTATCTTCTCTCCCATCATCATCCAACCTCAACCAACAATATATACATCTCCACATAATGATATAATCCACACATCATTTAAAATCAAGGCATTCAATCATTCAATCAAAGATTTAATCCCATAACTTAATTAAACCTAACTTTCTCAATCTTCCATTTCTAACCAAATATACACACCATTAACATGGGTTTAACACTAGAATTTATAAAGAGTTAACAAAACATCAATTAATGAACTCAAAATCAAATCTCCCAAATTTATTTCAAAGGTTTCAACCCAAAATACCAACTATAATATGAGATACACACACCCAATGGAATAAAGCAAATAAACACTTGCCTCGTGGATAAAATTCGACGACCTCGAGTCGAATCCCGCGGAGTTTGGCCGAAAATCCCCTTTCTTCTTCCTCTTTTCCTTCCTTTCACTCTTTTCTTTCTTCTCTTTCACTCTCTTAGGGATTTTAATTGGGGAAATAAGGCTTCTCCCCATATAAAACCCAAAATTGGGTGCACACCCAATTTTAAAATGACTCGTGTGCTTAAATGCGAGTCCCGACCAGTCTAAAAACCCTCGAAACTCAAACATTACCCCCGGGTACTTCAGTTTGACTATTTTAGCCCATTTGGGATCAACAATGCGCTCGAAATTACCATCTGAGTCACTGATCAACAATTTACTTTTTGAACCCAACACAGCTCTACACGTGTGTTCCGAATAAAATATTATTCTTTGTCGCTTCACCTACCCACGACATATAATAAGATAATCCAACCCATATACTTACTCCTGTAAGAAGATGTACTCCATATAAATATTAATCCGACACTTGCAAACTAATATTTTCTATTCACTTTAAAATTCTCAATTATTAAATTTATACTTAGAAATTCCAAAATTACTATTCACGATAATTTCCTCTAATTACCAAATTTCGCCACTTAAGTAAGTTAAATATCCATAAAACTACTGGGTATTACATTCTCCTCCCCTTACAACAGTATTTCGTCCCCAAATTTCGGATACAACCGGTACTACCAACCTAGGATCGCTAATCACACTTTATTCTGGTACACACAGGTCGAAAGGTACTAAGCCAAATGGTACCCTACTATATGCTAGTTCATGGTACCCACCTATATCAAGACTTATACTTTAAAGCATTAGCTTAACAGCAAACTTATTTAAGTCTCCATATGAAACAACACGACCTCGATCGTAAGGTTGACTCTAATAACATCACATCGCACCTAGCGTTTATATTACCACATATGAAGAAAACGAGTCTATACTCACCGCTCTAACTTATTAATCCCATCGGAGATCCATTACTAGGTGTCCACTCATCTACATCGGGATATCTAATTTAATTACACGAATGCTTAACTACTCCCGTCAATCTCGTTGCTTAGCTTGGGTGTGCTACCTCTTATTGCACCTATATAATTGGATCATTGCGTACCTCCTATGACGTTCAATCCAACCCATTTCAAATCCATTTATAACTGCCTCACATCATAATCTTCAGCGTTATATACTATGTCCCTTCTATTTCGGGCGGTATATAAAATCAACTTACCAAGGTGTTCACACACCCTTTAATCCGTGCTTATCAGCACACTATTGCAAACGTCAAAGACGTACCACTCTCTCTAAAAATAGGCCTCACTTTCTTTTTATCCTGGTGATAACACCTGGGCATTCCTAACTCGAATAATTCGAAATTCAATTCTTCCCATATCTGCGCTACTTGCCCTACTGACCTTATCTCTTAATAGTCCTAAGATCGGTGTGTTTTCCTACACACGTAAAATGAGTACAATCCTAACTATATCCCTTGTTCACAAGACCTCTCTGAACATCCGACATTTGCTCGGTTTCATGCGTGGGACATATCGCAAAGCGAAATACAAAAAAAGAACCCTCCCGTTACACTACTTCCTCGCATCGTCGGTCATCAAGATATAATAGCCAAAGTCACACCATCGGGACGTTCTAAATCCTTCCTCGTAATCATACTAACATGCTTTTACCTCTGTGCCCTTCCATTTCAGCGAAATGGAACGTCTAACTAATCAGGGCCTCTACTCTCTGCAAAAGTGCTACGAATATTATACCTAAAACATATTTCTTGTGAATTTTCCTTCTCTTCAAGGCCGGGCTATAAGCTATAAATCAATTTCCTTCACCTTGCCTCACCCACATACTTGCGGTGAGAGAAACATTTCCAGTGCTTTTCCACATCACATCTACTTTTCATTAGCCCCTAATCATCACATGACTCTCAGCTAATTTATCATCAAAACCAACATCCTAGCATACAATAACATCCACTCATCGAAGTTCCATCCAAACATATAATAATTGGCGAGCTCAACCCGTATCCAGGTGAGATATCGCAAAAATAACCAGTTCCACCCTAGAATCACAAATACGATAGTCTTGCAATCATTAACCTGTTATCACTCCGACCATTCAAAAACATATTATACAATCATTACTCATATAATATATATACTATCGGCACCTCACATAAAATCTGTGGTGCTGGCATTCTCTGCTATCAAGTCCCCGTATCTATCGTACTAAGGCAAATACTAGTCCAGAATCACTCTAGAGTTGTATTAACACAATACAATCAAAATGGAGGTGAAGCATAGTTCCAAGTCACTAAGAGGTCAGCACATACCCCTCACGTCTCTTAGGACCGTCTAACTATCATTCTCAGATAGCTTGTACCAAGGAATCCTATGTTCTAGGGTACAAGTCAATATCCTCCATAAAGGTCCCATCGAGATAAGACTGTCCCAGCGCGATAACCTCCGTGATAGCAAGTAGCGTGGGTATAATTATTCATAAATAGAATATTTAGTATAAGCACACAGTCACATGGCCATATATATAAATATTCACATTTTCCAATTAAGTTCGCCCACGACCCATAATAATATTTTTAATCGTACTTAATACGATCTCACCTAATTATTATGCATAAATGATTCATCTCTTTTATTCTCAATTATAATCATTTCATAATTACTTCATATACCCTCTATAATATTACCAATACTTCCACAAATCTCGAATTACACACACGAATCCAGAGTTAACAAAATACCACAACGCTATCTAGCCACACAAAATATACCTCCTTCATCCGAGGCAAAACTCATAACAACATTCTTGCCAATTACCCTGGATACTCCAAATGGTTCCCGAATACATTACACTTGTCTTAACCGAGCCATGTGAATAATTCAGGAAGTGTATTCTCTTCATTTTTGATAAATGAAAGGAGCTCACGATTAAAATTGTCTGTAAGATTCCTTGATGAGCAAAACATTTTGCTCCCTCAAATATAGTGACCATCGTTCCCACCATTTTGACATTGTTCCAACGAGTGAAAAAATTTCCTCAAATTTTCACATCTGGGCATTTCCATACCTGCTCTAAGACAAAGCTTCTGAGCCTTATACTTCCATTGAATAAAGCTACACTTCCTTCGCGTAACTTAAACTTCAACGAATGGTCCTTATCAAAGACCCTTTCAAATTTTTTCCCAATTTAACTTCACTGGGTAATTTAAGTTTAGCACCACTCTCTACTATAACGGTACTTGGATAAATATAACTACTATACTTTAGTAGTCGTTGTAGTAATCCACGGAAATTCCACGAAGGGAGTGACCTCTACTGCGATCCTCGTCCCCAGCTTCAACTTACAGCTCAAACTAAGCCCCGTCTCCTGCTGGCCTCATAACGTCCTTCCCTAGTTCCCCTTCATCGATCAGCACATGAATCTCAAACGAGCGTGCAAAATATTTACTATAATATTATATAATAGCAGGAGAATAAAATCTCATAAGAGGAATCAACAAGTCTAATCATAAGGCTCTATCTCAAATCAAACTCAATGCTGAAAGCGTAGTACGTCCGCAAAGATTCCTAAGGACACTAAAATCGAATGCTCTGATATCATCTGTGACACCTCGCCTAATAAAATACTGAGTGATCAATCCTATACCAAATTAAAACAGCAGTTGCATATGGTTCATTCTCAGCATCACCGTCGAAAACCAACTTAATTACTAATAACCTATTAAGCTGGCGTCAAAATTTTATATAACTAATCTTTTTAACCAAACCATTCAAATTAATCAATCACAATAGTTTATATACACGAACTGAAATGAAATCAAATATAATCGAACACTTGGTTAACATAAAACAACCAAATCGAATGTCGCACTAAAAGGCGATGAAAGAACAATTGAGTACAGTTGGGCCATCAGCCCGAATGTTTGTACAATACCTCATACCTAGATCTCAATGATAGAAGCATCTACAATAAACATGCTTCCATCCATAACTGCTGCAATAAATTTCTGACTCGAAGGAATCATCATCCAGCCGTCCCTATGTATGGACACCTAATATATATACATATATAGCAAGAGAGGAAAATAAAGAAATGGGTCAGAGCCCGAGTTTTGAAAATGTTTTAGTAAGTGCTTAAAACCCATATTTTAAAATATAATATCTCTCATATTTAAATTGGTATCACGTTCTCATGAGATACCCCTCACCCCTCTTCTAATAGTGCATAACTATCGCATACCTTTCAAACAACGTAGTTAAGCTACCCTACCTAACTAATTTATTTCACCCATCTTCTAAAAATCCTCATAAATCTGAGTACTAAGGACTAAACTTCTCCCAATTCCCAATATTACGCTAGGTTCGTGCGTGGGGTGTCACACAAAGCGAAATCCAAATAAGGAACCCTCCCGATACATTACTACATGATAATGTTGATCATCGGAATCCATTAGGCCCTCAGTACATCCCATATTTTATACCATCCCGTATATATAAATAGTTCTCACTAGAACCTATGATCCATATACATATAAATCCGTATATGAATCTACCGAAAGGAGAATATCACTTTATTCATTGTTTATAAAATATTCTAAGCTATCGCCTGAGCTTATACATTATAATCTCTCACTTATGATTCATCTTTACGTCAAAAATAACTTTCACTAGTTATTTACACTATTCACGTTTTAGTGTTATTAACCTCGTATATAATATTCTCATCTTTATATACATATATCCCTATTTTATTCCAGATTTTATACTCCAGAAAAGATTCAGAATTTATCTCACATTTTATTCTTTCTTATGTCCGTATATATAAGTTTCACATCTCATATATATATATATATATATATAATACACTATCACATCAAGTATATCCATACTTATATATCACACACTATATAAGTATAATAACCATCCCTTAGAGCTGCAATCTATCAATGCTATCATCTTCTAGGGAATTACTCACAAACCATCTTGGGTACCAGCGGTCAGTCTCTCACACCGACTTGGTAAAAACCAAATCACAACCTATGGGAAGCGGTCATAGTTCCTCCCAGGAAATGAGAATGGAACATACCCACCACGTTTCACCCCTAATAAAAATCACACAGTATAAAATGGACGCTATGACCCGGGGACTATACGCTCCCTGCTCCTCAAGCCAGGGGCCTCACCCATATCGCTTAACTTCCCATGATAGCATTAGAGGGGGTATGCTTCACATAAATATACCATTCACACACAGATATATTCATAATTATTTTATATATATACTGTAACGATTCCCATATATATCACTTCTCAGTATATAGATATGGCTATAATTGCCAAACTCATATAGTGATAGGCAATAACCCCGAATGTTCCCACTCGTAATAGCATTTTAGTACTCGCAAACTTACGATACTAAACCCAAAAGTATTCTCTCACTTGATGTATAACTTGTTCCTTAATCACTTTTAGGGATTTAAATATACTCTCCGAATATACAAATTCAAAATAATTAAATAAGTATACTCTCAACTTATTTTAGTCCCATAGGTATCGCATTACCTATAATAATAGCCGTCAACCGACACCAGATAGCCGCTCAAAATCTCTAGCCTTTATCCTTAATCCCATCCTACTCACATCCTAGGATTAACTTAAACATATAAGTGGTATATAAATATATTTTCGACACGCATAATATTTATGTAATCGCCTGCCGGAATACTACGCCGAACATTACTCGTCCAAAACACCCCTAAATTAATAAGTCATGGGTTTTACTTTCAAAGAACCCAAGGTATACACCTCACTCAAATAATAATTTATAAGTCCTCACACTATATTTAGGAACCCCTAATATTTATCTCCACAATTCTAGCCTTAATATTTCCAATTTTCGATTTGATTTCCGAGGTAATGATTTCAATCTCGAAACTGCTTCCTTAGAAAAATCATAACTAATTAAAAAAAATTGAAAAATATGCGGTCGACGCCCACATGACCGTATCGAAAAGATATAGAACTTTTATGTTTTGACCAAGAGCCGGATCGACCTTCATTCTGATCGAATCGACTCTGCAACGCGCTGCATCACTATTTACTTTCTTCTCCAAATTACAAATCTCCATTAATGCACCTCTAAGCTTTTTATCTTCTCTCCCATCATCATCCAACCTCAACCAACAATATATACATCTCCACATAATGATATAACCCGCACATCAATTAAAATCAAGGGATTCAATCATTCGATCAAATATTTAAACCCATAACTTAATTAAACCTAACTTTCTTAATCTTCCATTTCTAACCATATATACACACCATTAACATGGGTTTAACACTAGAATTCATAAAGAGTTAACAACACATCAATTAATGAACTCAAAATCAAATCTCCCAAATTTATTTCAAAGGTTTCAACCCAAAATACCAACTATAATATGAGATACACACACCCAATGGAAAAAAGCAAGTAAACACTTGCCTCGTAAATAAAATCCGACGACCTTGAGTCGAATCCCACTGAGTTTAATCGGAAATCCCCTTTCTTCTTCCTCTTTTGCTTCCTTTCTTCCTTTCTCTCTTTTCTTTCTTCTCTTTCTCTTTCTTTGGGCTTTTAATTGGGGAAATAAGGCTTCTCCCCATTTTAAACCCGAAATTGGGTGTATACCCAATTGTAAAATAATTCGTGTACTTAAATGTGAGTCCCGACCAGTCCAAAAATCCCCCGAAACCCAAACATTACCCCCGTGTACTTCATTTTGACTATTTCAACCCATTCGGGATCAATAGTGCACTCGAAATCACCATCCGAGCCACTGATCAAAAATTTACTTTTTGAACCCAACACAGCTCTACCCGTGTGTTGATACAAAAATTAGTCAGCAGACGTGGACCTATTATATAAATACACGTGTCATCTTACGTGGCAAATACATATTCTCACCGAGCTACCTAGCATGCCGAGCTACTCAGTGTCCCGAGCTACATAGCGTATCGACCTACTCAGCATGCAGAGCATCTAGCCAGGAAGACCAAGCGACAATTGTACATTCAATGAACATCGGATTTAATGAACATTCTTATTGTACAGATGTATATGTCTATTAAATAACGGCATATCACCTATTCATACTGACAACGCCAAGGCTATAAATACATTATAACATCCTTCATAAAGGGAGAGGATGAATCTCTTGTAATCATCATCGCGATTAAGGCAAACATCTGCAATACAACATAGTGGACGTAGGCCATTTTATAAGGCTGGATCACTTTAAAAATCCGTTATCTTATTTTTATTTCATATTTATCTGTGATTAATTAATTAGATCAAATCTAGTTTTTTACATCAACACCGTGTGTTCCGAATAAAATATTATTCTTTGTCGCTTCACCTACCCACGACATATAATAAAATAATCCAACCCATATACTTACTGCCGTAAGAAGATGTACTCCATGTAAATATTAATCCGACACCAGCAAACTAATATTTACTATTCACTTTAAAATTCTCAATTATTAAATTTATACTTATAAATTCCAAAATTACTATTCACATTAATTTCCTCTAATTACCAAATTACGCCACTTAAGTAATTTAATTATCCATAAAAGTACGGGGTATTACAATATACATCTACAACCGTCGATAAATGCTCACAGTTATTTGTTCAAGACAACGGATTCGAATTTCAAGCATCTTTAACATATGCGTGACATGAGGTATAATTATGTATAGATTGTGTTTAAGTTTATTAAATGTTTTACTTTAGTATTAGAATACTTTTCGAAACTGTTTTCTAACAAAATGAGGCATTTTTTCTATGTCAAAATAATTTTTCAAGACCTGCAGGAAAGATTTTTAAAATGATATTTTTTGCTCCTGTCGTTCAAATGACTGATTCTAACGATATCACATGTCATTTGAAGGGTCGCCCGAAGGGTCGTTTCTTGTTTACTTCGAAGGAACCTGTACTATTCTGTGTGTTTAAAAGGTCGTTAGTAATGACATCAGATGTTTTTCAAATGACATAAACGATCGTTCGAATGACTTCTAACGACATATGCCGCTTCTACTTTTTTGTTCAACTATAAATAGCTATTTTGAAGAACTTTTCCACTAAGACTTTCGAGACTTGAAAACTGCTTTTTTGGAAGGCCTTTAGTCTTCATCTTTTAGGGTTAAAAACCTAGTTTTTGATACACCAAAACATCCCAATTCTTTTGTGAATCATTTGTAGAACCCAAAATACTTCTTAGAAGTTTTATCTTTGTGGAGTCCCATCTCTAATGCTGGATCAGTAGTTCTTGCAGGAGCTGCTTACTGCGGTCAATGAGGTTCTCAAGGGGATCATTGTCGGTTGCTAGGCTATGGTCTATGTGGATTTGCTATGGTAGATTCATTAAAGATATAATTATGTAACTGTAAGTTGCGATTTGCATTATATAGTGAAGTAAAGGTTTTACCCGAAAGGTTTTTTTTCCTGAACCTCGATTTGTGATTGATTTATAATTGTTTGATTTGCATATTTGATTTATATCACGTAGATGCATGATTAGGGTTTAATTAATTTGGCACAAATTAAATTAATTGATCGATATCACGCATTCACAAATTAGCATCAGAGCTTTAGCTCGGGATTTTTACCGCATTTACAAACTCAAGATGTATGTTGATGGTTTATCCATTATAGGAATATTATCAAGGTGTTTGTCAGTGATAATAATGGAAATTTGATTGTGGCTTTTGCCATATCTTTTTGTAAGCGGACAAATAACATGGCTAAAGAAAAGTCATTCAACATTAGTCTTGGTATTTGTAAGGGTCTTCAACTAAAGATTAATTAAATGAAGATGTACTATCAAATTCTGGCTCTTGCAGTTCAATGAAATTCCTTTTATCCATAAATAATTTATCATTTTGTTCATAGAGCTCAACAATAGTTAAAAAATTATGATATGATATTCATTATATGTTAAGGGAAAATAATGGTATAGTTGATGCTTTATCGAAAGAAGGCCATCATTAGGTAGATTTGAAGCTTTTTAAGATGTGCATGATACAGTTAAAGAAGCTCTAAAGGAAGAGGAAGGCCAACAATGTCTTCCCCAATAAGACCTCCTTGAAGAGAGAATCGGGCTCTAGAAATGACACAAAAGGACCTTAAAAATGAATCAATTTTTTAAAAAAACATAAAAAAAAAATTGAGGATCACAATTTTTTTAGGGAATCTAAAGATTCCAAAAGATCCCAACAAAAAAAAAGGTCAGAATAAGTCTTTTATACTATTTTAAAAAAATCTGTCAATATTGACTTTTTAAGCAATTTAAAGACAACTAGATGTTGACTCATTATTTTAAAACAGCAAAAAAGAATTATTTTGACCTGAATTTTTTGTGGGGATTCTCTGAAATGTTAGATACTTTAAAAAAAATCAACTCAAAATACATTTTTTTATTATTTAAAAATAGGGTTCATTTTTAAGGTCCTTCTTTTTGGTCCTCTCTCTCTCTTTCTCCATATATATATATATATATATATATATATATATATATATATATATATATATATATATATATATATATATATATATATGTATATTTATATATATGTATGTATGTGTGTGTGTGTGTGTGTTGTGCTATAGGGATATATCCCCCTTTTACATATATTTTTAGAGAGATGGGCTATGCCCCTCTGTTTGTGTCCTAATGTTAGGTTGGGAAATTTCCTTCCCTACCTTTTTCTTATATAATTTGTACATATCTCGTATTAATATAAGTTTAGGGGTCCTTAGCATTTCAGCACCCATTGAAAAAACAAGGTGTTATATACATGGTATAACACTAAAAAAAATGGATATTTTAATGATAAAAATGCATAAATGGATAATTTATGGAAATATATTCAGAATATTGTAATTCAAACCCATAAATATTATATTTGCATTCATGTGTTTATGTAAGTTGGGTTTTGGGATCTAACATTGAAAATGTGTTAATACGGTATAAAAAGTATATTAAGGTGTTAAAATTTGGAACTTGGACCATAAATTTGATTATCTACAAAATAATCCTTACAATTAGATATTTGTATAATGGTCCCCAAAGAGTGAAAAATTTTGTTTTTCCCCTGAAATTGTCAAGTTCACATTTGGCATATAATGTTACACTTTTTACAAATTAAACCAACCAAGTTTTTATAGAACAAAAAATCGGTGTCTTGAAGTGTGTAACTTTGGAAAAAATGATGTTTTCAAGGGGGTTTTTACCTCGGGTTTTGGCCTCGTCGGCCAATTTAAGACGGGGAAAAGAAAAAGGAAAGGAAAATTTTTCTTATAGTTGCATACTAAAAGTAGAAAGGCTTAGAGCAACTTGGAAGTTTAAGTATGGTTCGATACACCTTGGGTGCGAATTTGGTTTAGCCCCTAAACCACTGGCCAGGGGAAGCATATTACAGCATGTATGGTAGACACAGAAAGTTTGTGACCATAAATGTTTTGGTGACCTCCGATTAAATAAGTAAAAGTTTAATATTTAGAGCACGATGCTCTTAAAAAGGGTTTCAAAGGCTATTGAAAAAGGAAAATAATATATTTCGTCAATGGCTTAATTAGTGGGACTCGGGTAAAGTCAGTTTTAAAGGTTTAAGAGTGAGTTGGCTTATTGATTGGTTTATTTTACTTTTGAATTCTCACATTTCATTAATGGCTTAAATGAAATGAAGAAGGTTTTAATGACGAAACTTGACAAATATAAATTTGGCATGTATGCATGTGAGTGACAAGGTTTAAAAGGGAATAATTGTATGTGTGAGTAACCCTTGTAGTTAGGCACAATCCTAGACTTAACATGTTTTATAAGAGTAATTCTTTATAAACTCTAGGTATATGTGTGTTTGGACAAGTTTATAAACAAGTTTAAATGATGTTTTTCCAAAGGTAAAGGAATTATATTAGGACAATACCTAAAGCATGTTTTTCTTAAATTAACTAAGTAAGTTCATAGATTCAGGATTTGTGTGGAATGGGTGATTATAAGGTGAATTCAAGGGTTCATGGTGCTTCACCTAAACTGAATATAATGTTTGAAAATAAAATAATAGTAGTATGTGTACTACATATTCATTTCATATATAATCAAGTTATACCGTATAGTTTTGCATTTTTTATTTTTGTTATTCGTTTGATATCATATTTAGATTGGGAACCCCTGCTAGGCTTTGGTTTACTCGGATCCCTTGTTACGGAATGTTGGTTGATATTTTGGACTTTGAGAGAATTTCACAAGTAAGTAATTCCTTTTTATTCAAGATGCTCTGATTACTTGAACCCAATGATGATGCCTAACCCACTTACCATTAGTACATCTTGAAAATGGAATCTCATACTTATTCAGTAATTTTAATCAATTACAATGGACTAGAAACTTTATGTAGGTTCTTTCATCTTACTTCACACTTAATGTAGTTGTGTCGTGTCAGTTTGATCCGTGGATAACCCTAAATTTGGGTCAAGGCATTATAAATTAGTATTATAGCGTTATGTTTAAGTTTCTTTCTGGACTGATGTGTCATCATTATATTAGGATTTGATTTTATGATTTTTAACATTTGTCTACAGTTAATACGCGCAAGTGATTATGATGTTGGATTTAAGAGCTATGGTAGTGCGTAATCTGATAAATAGTAATCTTGAAAGCATTTATCACTTTTATTGACTAATTGGGATTACTAGGAGACTGATGACATCTTGTGACTCTTAGGAGTTTATTGATGTTTTGGCTCGGTAATTAAAATATACAATTGTGGAAGTATGATATTACCATAATAGAACTCATACGATTTCAATGTGACCCTAGGAATGGGTCAGTCATCTTGCTTCAGTGTGACGATTAAGTGTCATCAGCGTAATATATCGATGTTATTGCATGGGTACCGTTTTAATATTGAGTTGGTTGTTCAGCATCTGTGCAATATATTTAGGACAAGGTGTAAATGAACAATCTAGGGTAATTGTCCAGTCTCTTAGCTATGAACACTGTTGACCTCATGATGTTGGATTACCCAATTTATCTATGGGAAGATATCTTGAGTAAGGGCTTCCTTCGACCAAATGTGTTGTTATTATAAACTAAGAAAGAATAATTCACTACGACGTTGAATCGGCTATCATTATTGAACCATGTCATGGTGATGTATAAGTACCCATTGGCCTGGATTGACGTCCTTTTCGATCTATTGGTGGTTTTGCATGATTTTTAAAGGTCGATCCATGGCCAGGGTTTCATCAGATTTCGGTCCGTGAGGAAGACGTCCAGAAAACTACTTTATGCATGTAGTATGGACACTCATGGTCTTAGTCATGCCCTTTTGGCACACAAATGCTCCTACCGCATTTATGTACATAATGAATCGAATTTATCGTTCGTTATTATCGTAGGCGTTCACAATACCTTAAATTACTCAGTGTCAATTAAGGAGCGGGATGAGCACCTGCAGACTAATTGGAAGTGATCTATAAAAGTCAATTTTATTCTAAACTCGACAAATGTGGATTCTTATTGGATGAGGTAAAATTATTGCGACATGTGTATTTAGAGAAAGGTTATCGGCTTTCCCTTTGAAGGTTGAAGAGGTGTCGAATCAGGAGCGTCCTCAGAATGTCACTAAAATTAAATGCCTTTTTAGTATTAAGTAGTCACTGCTGATATTTTATTCAAGACCTCTCTAACATGGCCTTACCGTTTGCTTTACCTGCTTAGAGTGATGATCATTTAAGTGGATCGAGGAGTGTGAAGCATCTTTTTGGGAATTAAATATGCAATTAACACCGATGTTGGTCGTCATTATTTTAGAATGAGGAAAGGGTTATGTAATTTACTTTGATTTGTCTCCAACAAGTTTAAGTGCGACTTTGATGCAAAGCATCCAGGAAGTGGCATATGCATCTCGACAGCCAGCTACACATGGGCACAATTACCCCACCCATGACCTTGAGCTTCACACTTAAGATTGAGAGGTACTACCTGTACGTGGAACATTTCAAGATATTTTGGGCCATAAGAGTCTTCGGCAGATCTTCACCAAGCGTGATCTGAACTTGCGCTAGTGGCTATGGTTAGAGTTATTAGAGGACTATAACTTTGATCTGTAGTTCCACTTAGGGAGTGCCTATATAGAGGTTGATGCCTTGAGAAGGAATGCTAATTTATATTTTATGGCAATTGAATTCCACCACCATAAGATGAGATGTGAACTGCATAGTTTGATTTGAGGGTCAAGCGAGGCCAAGATCCCGCCTACATTTACGGGATGGTAGTGAGGCATGCAATGCAACAAAAAATGCTAAACACACAGTTATATGGAGATGGACTAGTCATATTTTGTTTAATGACCCGATTAAGGAATTCTGAGTGGATAAATACAATAGTGTGAGGTTCAGATCAAGGTTAATAATTCCTAAAATTGAGGAAATCTAGGAAGACATCACGGAAGAGGCACACCGGTCGCGATTTAATATTCATCCAGGTAATACAATGATGTATGAGGATTTATGAAGATATTACTGGTAGTCGGGGATGAATAAAGATGTTTCCCTCTTTGTCCATATATGCCTCACTTTACAATAATATAAAGACGAGCACAAAAAAATAGGTTTATTGGACCCACTACCGGTAGCCGAGTGGAAGTGGGAGCATATCATAATGGAATTCGTCACTGAATTT
Organism: Sambucus nigra; assembly: GCA_949130495.1. NCBI lineage: Eukaryota > Viridiplantae > Streptophyta > Magnoliopsida > Dipsacales > Adoxaceae > Sambucus > Sambucus nigra. The sequence continues at coordinate 38,746,726 of OX422208.1, read as the reverse complement.
CCTAGGACTCAGTAAGATCTTGATGCAGTATGGAAAATCATGGACCGTCTTATTAAATCATCTCACTCTTTTCCAATTAAAGTCATGGATAGTGTGGCTAAGCTCTCCAGATTGTATATTCGAGTGATTATCTTGTTTCATGACGCACCTTATCTATCATGTCGGATAGAGATCTATAGTTTATTTCCAAGTTTTGAAAGAAATTATAATAGGATTGGGAATGAACCTTAATCTCATCATGACCTTCCATCCATAGGCAAATGGATAGTTCAAGAGGATCATTCTAATCTTAGAAGACTTGTTGAGAGCATGTGCTCTGGATTTCCAAGGTAATTGGTACGATCATTTATAATTGAAAGAGTCTTCATATAAAATAGTTATCAGCCTAGCATATGGATGGTGCCTTTCTAGGATTTGTACAAGACCCTCTGCTACTCACCAGTCTGTTAGGCAGAAGTTAGGGGAAAACGCATGTAAGGTTCTGTGTTGATTGAGGAGACAACCGAAAATATTTATGTCATTGAGGTAATACATAAAACTTCTCAAAGTTAACAAAAGTGTTATGATGATATTCATCGAAGATCGTTGGAATTTGCCATTCGTGATCATGCATTTCTCAATGTCAAGCCTAAACCTGGAGTGACTCATTTTGGCGAAAGGGTAAGTTGCAACCAATGTATATCAGGCCTTTTAAGATTTTAGAAAGAATTGGTATGGTGGTATTTTTCTTGGTGTTTTCGACACAATTGTCCCCTATTCAAGATGTATTTCACATTTATATGCTACGAAGGCATATTTTAGATTCGTCGCATACGATTAAATGGAGTATTTCGACCCTCGGGATGACATGTGTTTCATGACTAGATCGATAGAGATCCTAGATAAAAAATAACATGTGTTTTGGACTAAGATGATTCATTTAGTCAAGGTTGTATGGGATAGACGTCGAGTAGAGAGTGAGACTTAGGAAACATCATTTGTGATGTGTATAAATTATCTCGAGTTGTTTACTTGAGTGCGAGGTTAGGATGCAATTTTGGGGTGAAATTTCCTAAGTAGGGTATAATGTAATATCCGTTTATTCATAAATATATTTTATAGAATTAAATTCATAATTTTATGTACAAAACATGAGACATGTGTTTTCATTGGTGTTTCAAGTATTTTCCTGTGGGTTGCATTATATTGCGTGGGTCACATGTGATAAATTAATTAAATTCTGCGCAAAAATTTAGGCAAGTTTCACGTTTGGGGTATATTAATTAGGTGCACTAATTAATCATTGAATTTAATTGAGTTGCATAAAAAGGAATTATTTTGAAATAAGGTTAGTTATGGGGTGGTATTTTGGATTAAGTTATTAATGAGGGAGATAATATTTGAGTTTGGATTGGTAAGGTACTTAAGAGTTGATACCTTAAGGTGCATTTAGTGAGACAATGAGATGGGGTAATGAAGTTGAAAAATTGGTTATGCTTTAATCATGTGGACGAAAAGGATTCATGTTATAGGGGGAGTGGTGGGTAGCCTCTATATCGGACAGTCCAAACCACAATGACGGCATGTCTAACCTCTATAGTGGTGGCCCGAACCTCCATAGTGGGGTCGACTAAATATCTGACTCTTTTAGTGCACTGTCAACCATTTACCTATCGAATTCCATGCATTATCGACATCTAGTATAAGTGACACCAAGCCTTTACCTTTTCCATTTATTTAATAAGCCCATCAATTGAAAAACCAAAACCATGAAATCACTTGTCTCCCTCTCTGTATGTGTGTTCCCTCAAACTCTAAGCACACTTTTGTTTCCATAATCCATCGTTACACCACCTTTACTCCACCATTCTTACATCCAAATGTATTTCAACAATTAAGTTTTATGGTAGTATTTTGGTGGTATTTTCGGAGTGTTATTTTCGGGTTTATTTGGGGGTTTTGCAGAGATAATATCCAGAATATATTTTGGAAGAGTTTTGTGAAGGCATTTTTAGGAGATATTTTCTAGAGCATATATTAGAGTAGTTATTTTGGCTTATTTTTATTTATTTCTAGAGGAAATTATCATCATAAGGTAGGGAGATTTTGTACCAATAACTTTAGAATTTATTATGAGCATGCTAGACTAATTTTTTTTTTTTTATTTTGTATAATGAGCATGCTAAATTAAATTTTATGTACTTACTAGCATGAAGGTCACGGGATACGTGGGCAAGTTTATCTAAACTGAATTATTTTGTTGTTGTAGTCCGTGTCACACAATATATATTACGAATGAAAGAATATTGAATTTTAAATTGATTTCAAAAGTCATATGAATTACATTCAATAAGTGCAACCGATATTTTTAATTTTAAGAATACATTATAACTCAATTTCCATTCAGTTTTATGATCACAAAACAAAGAAAATAATTATTTTGAATTTTTGAAATATAATAAAAACTCTAAATCCTTTTTAGATCTAAGATTATGAGATAAAAGTTGGTAATTAGGTATTTTAAAGTATTTGGCTTGTGTTGCGCTCCGGATATGAAAAGGTTGCGCATGAAAACACGTCAAAGACCCGCAACGAGAGTTCCCAATTTCCCCTTTTAAGTAACAATCTGTAATACCCCTTACTTTTGAGTAATTATTTTTATATTAGTTGCCATGTGGATTAGTCACTTAAAATAAATGGAAATTGAATTAAATATTAATTTTTATTTATGAGTATTGCATATTTACGGTTACATGAATGTAAATAATGTAATATTATGTTATGTTGCGTTGTTGCGCTTTAAAGCGACGGTTATGGCTTATATCCCAATCGGACTATTTAAGAAAGGTAATATGACGTCGGGATAGGAAATTATAAACGGTATCTCAGATGTTAGTTTAGAGTTAGTCCGGGAACGGTTGAGATATTCAAAATAAGTGTCGAGCGTGTTTTTGGGTTTCGGGGCACTTTTGACTAATTACGGCTTAAATATGATGTTACGAGTCATTTTAAATATGTACTCGCGTTTAATATTGGACTTAAGTGTATTTGAGCTATTTTGGGTATTTAGTCTTGCAAGAGAAATTAAAGCTCATTTGTGTTTAACCTAGAAAGAGAAAGAGAGAGGAGAAGACCTTGAGACAAAGAAGAGAAAAGAGAGGAATTGGTGATTTGAGTTTGGAATCGTTTAAATAAGGAGGAATCTGAGACTTCAATCTTGAGGCAAATTTTCTAACTTGCATGGATATATGATTGTGTGTGAATAAATTGTATAATTTGTTAGTGTTATTGAGTTTAAACCATTTGGGGATTTTGATATTTAAACCCTTATGTGTATGATATAAACATGGATTGTGGGGGCGGGGGGGGGGGGGGGGGGGGGTATAATGGTGGGTTGTTGTGTAGGAATGGTTTGTAGATGATTTTGGTTGATGATGTTCAGTTTATATGGAAGAAGATGGATCTTGGGAATTTAGGGTTCATATAAACCCGTAGCCAAAACTGGGTTATCCAACCCAGGCAAATCGATTCGCCCCTGGAGAATCGATTCGGTAAAATGGTAGGCTATAGGTATGAGTTAGAGAATCAATTCGGACAGTCCGAATCGATTCGACAAGTTAGCAAAAATTTTGGTTCTCTCGACCGAATCGATTCGGCTGGGGCGAATCGATTCGGACAAGGCGAATCGATTCGAAAATAATGCAGTTTTACAAAAGTTTTCTAACTTGGTTTTAACTCCTTTTCTCTTGGGTCTAAAGATTTTGAACCTTATTATATGAGGTAGTAAAGATACATGTGACCTTATATGAGGAGACTAATACCTTAGGATGATCAGGGGTATTCGGGCCTATTTTGGGGATTAGAAATGATAGTATAATACCTCAATTGGTTAAACAAATGATAGTAGAACTAGTGTATAGTAGGAATTTATTCTGTTGGATTTCGAGGGCTACTATAGAAGTGTTTATACATTTTAGCCTTAATTTATTATACATTTATGCGTTCGGGTATAAGAATTGTCCTTTTAATTCATTATACATACATTTTGAGATTTTGGCATATATGCATATACCTCTCTAAGTGTTATCATAAGGGAAGTTGCGTGAAAGAGATGAATCCCGTGGCTAATGAATGCATGGAGAGTAAAGTCCTCAGGCCATAGCACCAGTTGTACATTGTGTGATTGTTTATTTGAAGTGAAGTAATTCTGGGTATGGTTACGCCTCACTGTCGAATGTATATGGCCGTTTCCCATGCATTGTGATTTAAGGTACCCAGGTGGTCATGAAACTAGGCCCTGCAAGATGATAGAAATTAGGGAACGCATCCAGTGGGGTGACTCCCAGAAGGATGGTCTTAGAAATGTTTTTGTATGAATATAATTGTTCTCATTCGAATTGTGTTTTAATGCAAATGATTAAATGGAATTAGAAATCAATTATGATTACATGTGATCGTTAATGATTAATTGACTTGTGAGGTTAAATGATAAATTGTTAAACCATGAATATTGGAAAGAGTTGGGTTATTCCTATTAAGTATTCGGGTAGCTTAACTTAACAATGAATTGTATGCGTTAGGATGTGAACTTTAGAAGAGAGGTGAGCATAATTCTTCAAGTGAAGAGTGAATTTAACTTGTTTATGAAATTTCGCATTCATAACTGTTATGCATTTTATTCACTTCTAAATCATATCAAACTGGGCCCCGACCCGTTTATATTTTGCCTCTTGGTGTGGTTATTGTTTATGTTCAGGTGTCCCGCCGCAAGGGCGCCCTTTCTGACCTTCCCTTCCAGTGTTAAGGAGCTACGACATATTGCAGATGTTGTAGGATTTTTGTATTGGACGCATCAAATTCTTTTTGGATATTCTAGTTATGATCTGTCAGTGGTATTCGGGCATATTGCCTAAGTTTATATCTCAGAGCTACTTTTATATCTGGTGCAACCCTTTTTGTATCAGTCTGTTAACTGATAGCTTATTCGATTATGTTTTGTACATGCTATCAAACGATTACTTGTATATTAACCTCCTTTTTGTTACGGAAGTAATAAATTGAAATAGTTCATTTTAAATTGGAAAATATTTTGACATCCGTTTTTTAAATTGTTGGGTGGTCATATCATATTATCTTTTAATGGACAATGATGCTAAGAATGAATCATTTAAGATTCCTGTTTTATTGGAGTAGCGAGCTATCCACCTCTTATTTTATTAAGCGAGGTGTCACACAATCATATAAGGACTATTAGAGGGAGGAAATGTTGTCGAGTTTTTTTATTTTTCTTCACCATCGTAAAGGAGTTTCAATATTACCACAGCCCAGTGTCCATGTGACTGATATCAATAGTAACACTAGGGGCATTAATAATATCATAAAATGGAGAAAAGAAACTAGTGGGTTCATCTTCATCAACATCACAAGTGGCTATCCAATGCCTCCGGCTGCACCCAATATCGCCACTTTGAATCCAGTTGCTCCACCTGAAGCTCTACAATTAACTCGCTCCATATTCCAACTTCCCTCCATCTTCATGCAAAAATTCCAGTTTGTAACTAAATTTAGCTACATTATGGTTACTTAAAAATTCGGTCTTACAATTGTAATTAACTAGGTGGAGATGAGATAAGATTCTTGCGATGTGCTGATTTGCTTCTGAAGTTAGTTGCATATTTTGCGTTCAATGGGAAGTTTATATCATGAACCAAGAGTGATGAATGGTTGAGTGGATTTAAATTATTTTTTTCCTAGTTTTGTGTGGAAATTGATTTCTAAACCCTTATCTTCTATATCACGTCATATGGCTCTCAGAATACTCTCTCGTAATTTTTTATAAACTAATGAGTATACCAAATGTTCACGAATAAAGTTTATAAAAGTATATGGAGAAAACTAAAAGACATGTTATATATGTGGAAATTGATTTTCTGAACCCTTATCTTCTATATGGCTCTCATAATACTCTCTCTCGTATTCTTAATATTTTTTATAAACCAATGAGTATACCAATGGTTGATGAAGAAAGTTCATAAAATTATATGGAGAAAACCAAAAGAGATGTTATATATCGAGAAGTAGGTAAGGAAAATGAAGAGTCAAAATATAATTAGGTTAGGGGTTTTAAATTTGTGGGGAAGCAAAGAAGCAAATACTCTCTCTCGTAATTTTTTATAAACCAATGAGTGTACCTAACGTTCATGAAGAAAGTTTATTAAAAAATATGGAGAAAACCAAAAGACTTGTTATATATGTAGAAATTGGTTTTCTGAACCCTTATCTTTTATATGGCTCTCGAAATACTCTCTCTCTCTCGTATTCTTAATATTTTTTATAAACCAATGAGTATCCCGAAGGTCGACGAAGAAATTTTATATAAGTATATGGAGAAAACCAAAAGATATGTTAAATATCAAGACGTAGGTAAGGAAAATGAAGAGTCAAAATATAATTGGGTTAGGGGTTTTAAATTTGTGGGGAAGCAAAGAAATGAATAAACTTAGTAAATGATGTTTACACATGGCATTGTAGGAAGGTTTTAAGGCTATAATTTTATATATATACATAGATGTGTTTAAATACATGACGGAAAAGGCTATTTCATTTGGTAATAATCTTAAAAATATATTGTTAAATTTGGGCAGAATATTATTGAGACAAAATAAAGGGGATAATTTTCATTGAAAAACATTATGTATATTTTATGTATGTAAGTGTTATATAAATGGTATATGACTCAAAAAATTGGTATTTTATGTGATACAAATGATAAACAACTGTGGACTTTTAGGGTACATTACTACTGGGATAAATGGATAATTTTTGGAAATATTTTAATAATGCTGTAATTAAAACCCAAAAATGTTATATTTGCTTGCTTATGTTCATATAGGTTGAGTTAGTGGGATTTAGCACTTGATAATGTGTTGATATGGTATAAAAAGTATGTTAAGGTGTTAAAATTTGGAACATTAGTCTAATATTTTTTAAAAGAGACCCTAGAATTAGTTATTTACAAAATAGTTTTTAAAGAGTGAAAAATTAAGTTTTTGGCCCTAAAATCATAAAGTTCACATTTTGGCATATAAAGTTACACCCTTAGGAAATTAATCCCCGAAAGTTTTTATAAAGTTAAAAATAGGTGTCTTAAAGGTGTGTAGCTTTCGAAAAAGTGATGTTTTCGAGGCGAGTTTTGCCTTGGAGTTTGGCCTTGTCGACCTGGTTAAGTTGGATAAAAGTTAAAAGGAAGAAATAACGATTTTTTTTAATACAATTTCATAAAAAAAAAGTAAAAAGTCCTTGAGCAACCGAAAAATTATTTAGGGTTAGATACACCCTTGGGTGAGGCTTAGACCATAAACCATTAGCCACGGCAAGCATATTGCAGCATTTATAGCAGCTGATGCAAGTCCGTGAACATAAATGGTTTAGTGACCTCTGATTAAATAAGTGAAAGGTTAATGTTTAGATAATGACAATCTTAAAAAGTTTTTCAAAGGCAATTTGAAAAGGAAAATAACATATTTCATTAATTGTTTAGTTAACCGGATGGGGATATAGTCGATTATAAAGGTTTAATTGTGAGTTAGCTTATGGCCATGATTATTTTACTTTTGCATTCTCAGATTAAATGAATGGACTAAAGTAATTGAATAAGGTTTTTATGAGGTAACTTGGCAAATTCAGTTTTAACACATGTACATGCAATTAACATGGTTTAAAGGGGAATAACTTAGTGTGTGAGTAAACCGCTTGGTTGGGAACAATCCTAGACTTGATATGTTTTCCAAGAGTAATTCCCTACAAACACAGGGTATATTTGTGTTTGGATGGCTATTTTGAGAAAAACTTGCAAGTGTAAAACAAGTTTTAAATGATGTTTTTACAAAGGAAAAATAATGATTTAAGGACAAGATATTATGATCTAAAGCATGTTTTTTCTGAAATTAATGAAGTAAGTTCATGGATTCAATGTAAAACACATGATTATAAGGTGAATTCAAGGGTTAATGATGCTTAACCTAAATAGAAAATAATGTTTGGAAATAAAATAAGAATATTGTGTATAATGCATAATAATTACATATAGAATCAATTTATATTGTATATTTTTCCATTCATTCTTTCTACCCTTCATTTGATATCGTATTTAGATTGGGAACCCTTATTGGGCTTTGGCTTACGGTCCCCATTCCCTTGTTACAGCAGGTTGGTTGATATTTCAAGCTTTGAGTGTCTTTCACAGGTAAGTAATTCCTTTTTATGCTAGATGCTCTAATTTCTCTAAAACCCTAATTCACGGTATTAATGATTATAGCCTCTTTCCACACCTTTATATATAAGAACAAAAAGTGGTCTTGGGATATATTGGGTTTTTGAGAATATGGGTTTGGCTACTAAGGGTATTTGGACTGCACAAGGGGCCCATGACAAATAATTAAATTAACTCCAAATAAATACTCAAAAATTTCAAATTGCCTTTATCATATTTTGTTTTCTTTCTTTAATCATAATTAATTCCACTAGATAATTATGATTGTATTCCATTTTAATTATCTTAAAAATCACTTAGATATAGTGAGGTGTTTATTTGCAAAGTCGATAATGCTACATAATGTAATTCCCCCAGTTAAGCTTAAGATATATGTTTGATAAAATCAAACATAAATTGATTTTAACCAAGATCTAATCAAGTCCTTGTTTCTTAGACTGAACTTTTTTTTCTACTCCACCGGATTATAAATAATCCACTGATCAGGTTTACTGGTAGAAAATAAATCTTATAAGTCTATCAAGGGGGTATCACAATCCATATTATCCCCAGACGTAGAATCCTCTGAATTAAGATCTCAGGCCTATTTTTATAAGTTTTGCCAATGTGCGGAGATCATTTGATTCAATCCTAGATTCAATCGCACCTATAATAATTAAATAAGTATTCCAATCCTCATAATTCTCGGTGTTAAGAATCTATTCACCCTTTTCATATGGTGTGAGATATCTCGAGTTTAATCAAGATAACCCTTAGACTCTAATAGCAAGGGTGGTTATGCTCAATACACTCCTGGGATATACTCATCACAATCATTTATCGAACTATCATACAAGTTTCCCAACCAGTATATAGGTTCTTACAGTTTGATATAAACTACTAGGATTTCATTGCAACCATTTTTATAGGCTGTTAACTCCCCATCTAGGTTGTGGATTGTTCAATAGTGCTAGAACCGAAATTTCAATCTCCTTGTGATCAACTCGAAGACGACTCACTGGAATTCCTACAAACCTATATTGACCAACATATAAACATGAAACAATATATTTAAACAAATATAAAGCATTATAACAAACTCGATTCTCAATTTAAAATTACTATTTCCCAAGATAAGAGGGATGTTTAAGTACTTAGTGATTATTATGGATTATTTCACAAAATGGGTGGAGGTAGATCCCCTGGTGGAGATGCCATATTAGAGAGTCTTTCAATCCATTTGGAAGAACATCATCTTCCATTATGGTATGCCCTATATTATAATTATTGGCCATGTCATGCAGTTAGACAACTGAGAGTTTAAGGAGTACTGCATTTGCTCGAAAATTCATAAGCTACATTCTACTATAGGGCATACGAGTGCAATGGCCAAACTGAGGTCACTAATAAAACATTGTTGGGGGGAATCAAGAAAAGGTTAGATGATGCAAAGGGAAATTGGATCAACAAAATATAGTTTCCTATGGGCTTACAAGACCACACCCAGGATAGCCACGGGAAAAAATCCCTACATGTTAGCCTTCGGCACAGAAGCAGTAGTCCCCACCGAGATCGCCCCCCCCCCCCCCCCTCCATCGTGTAGTCAGTTTTAATTCTCGACAGAGTGACCTAATGAGAAGGTTGGACCTTAACCTCATAGAATAAGTAAGGTAAAATACAACATTAATGGTTGTAGTTTACCAATAGAGGATAGCCCGGTTCTATAATCGCAGAATGAGGCTGAGCATCTTAAAGGATGTTGATTATGTGTTGAAAAAAATTATCCAGGGGGGAAAAACTAGAACCTAATTGGAACGGTCCTTACCACATTTTTAGTGTTGTTCAACCAAGAACTTACTGCATTGGGACTTTAAAAGGAAGGCAATTGAAAAATTCGTGGAACGCCCAACATTAGAGAAAATATTGTTAGTAATGTAATGTCAAGAGTCATCCCTTTTTCTTTATCTTGTATTTCTTGTTTTCTATTAATAAATTTTTTAGTTATCCCATCGTTCTTATCATTTTTATTTTCACGAGCATGAGATATGTACATATCAACACTTGACACTAAAACTAACCCCTGCACAATCTCTATACAAGATATTTTGAACAAGAGATAACAATATCAATCTCATATATGGCCCTTTTGAATAAGAAAGTCAAGAAGTAGAGGTTGAACTTACTGTATGACTTCGTTGAACAAATAAGTCATGAATAAGATGCCAAACTTCATATACGATTTCATCATATGACGAATCGCAAATAAGAATTACCCATACCAAAGTAAAAGGATTCCCTGCTTTATGGGCGACCGAGATCCGACCATAATTTGATGCAAGGATAACCACCTTTAAAACTTTGGACCCGACCAAGGTAACTAGTGTTGACACATAGTTTGGTTAGAAAATTAACTCAAACCCTGGTAGATTCTAGGTTAGGACACACTCAGGTTGTTCCATATTAAGAATCATTAAGGGTTGGAAGTAAAATAACTACATTACACAAACGAACCATTTTTATCAGAACATATAACGAAATTAAGTTTCGATTAATGCATAAAAATGAAACAGAAATGATTATGTCATCATAAATGATGAGATTACAAAAACGAATAGATATAAAGTAAAGGTTATGTGTTACATCCAAAATACAAACAAATCAAACAGTAAAAGCTTTATAAAGGATTAATTTGCAAAAGTATTCTCATTAGTGCTACCAGAAAAAGGGGTTCAAATCAGAAGGCATTGGCACATGCTCACCAATAAGTATGTTTATGGCCATCACCTGCTCGGCTTCTAGGGCGATAGATTTTATCATCGTCACATTTCTATTCTGTGACCACCTCAGCGATGTGACGGTAATGGGTTATTACTCTCATCATTAGCTCCTCATACCCATTCATGAAGACGCCCACATAGTCTACATTATAGTCACCCATGGATTTATACTTTACCACTCCCACTTCTTTAGCAGTACATAAAACCTCTCTAGCCTTTTCAAGATCTTGTGATAGCTGAGCATTTATCTGGTTAATCACCCCCAAAGTCCGGTTCAACACAGACAGGTCTTCCTTAGATATATTTAAAGCTTCCTCCATACTTTTTAACTTGGCATCATCAATGGTCACCTTATTATGAAGTTTGGCATCCTCCTCATTGACCGAACTAAGGGCCACTATTTTTATCATCAGTTGATCATCACACTTTTTTAGGTCTTCACCAGCCTTCTTAAGGTCCTCAGAAGTCTGCTCTAATTCTACCTTTAATTTCTTATGCTCATCTGACAACTTTTTGTAAGCATAATTTTATATGACCTTCTCTCTAAGAATGGTGGATGCAGCGGTCAATGAGTAACAAAATAGGTTAAGTATTAAATGACTAAATAATATAAAATGGAAAGGCACTAGGAAAAATCTTATCACAAAAATTCTATGATGAATTAGCATCCACAGTAAGTCGGGGTCATATCCTTTCAAGAAGTCAAAGTCCTTGTTGTATCCATGATATCCTAAGAGATCGGTGGCATTATTAGCATGATAAAAAGGTCCTATGATCATCCCTTAACTCATCAAAAGAAATCCTATGCACATGATCAAACTTGAACTCCTTGACCTCTCCATAGTGGGAAGCAAAACCCTCACCTCTCACTAACCTATGAACGAGTATAGATTCTATTGTCCTTGGAACTTTTGGGATGTTTTGGCTAACTAGGGGATCAAGAGGACATTTATCGCCCACAACAGGTTCCTAGGAATACATGGTGGATTCCCCTTTGGACTATGCCAAAATAGTGGTTGCCTTATCAATCTTCTTCTGGGCATTTTTCTTGGCCTGAATCTTCTTTTCTTTCGCCTTTTTTTTGCCTCAACCTTCTTCTTCTCGACGTCTAAACTATTTTTATCTACCTCGATCTTTCTCCTACGAGCAAGCTCAATGTTTTTTTAATCAATGTGTCTGGGAGCCCTTTCAAAAGTAAACTCAAAGGGATGCTCGAAGTTAGTTGGAGATACAGATGGACGAACAAAAAAAAATTAACGATCTGAGAAAAAAAAAAGATAAGGACAGGCCAACAATAGAGGGTATTATTACCATCAGGGTTAGCCTCAGCTTCGAAGTCAATTGATTTTCCTAGGTTCGTCTTAAATAAGACATACTCTTCCAGGGGAACCACTTCTTCCGTTGGGGGAACTCTGCATGGAAGAGTGTGGCATCCATCATAAATGAATTTCACCATAGAAAATATTTCTCCAGACTTTAGGTGCTTCTTCACACAGTATGATTCTATCAGATCCTTCATAGTAATGGTAATCGTGGGGCCTTTTTCACTAAAACAAATAGAAGGAACAATGTTAGAATATAATACAAATGATAAGCTTCTGCCACAGCTCGAAACTTTACCTATTTTGTTCAGCCCATTCCATTCTCGAGGAATCCTACAAGATCTATCTGACTTGCGACATCTAAACTACCATTCACCTTTGGTAAACACATACTGATTCTTCTAGATGTAGTTGTTGGTTTGATCTACCTTCACCATCCTCAAGTGGGACTTCCAAGGAAAAATATAGTAATAACCAGGGACTTTGACATTATCCTTTAGCCCATGGATATACCTAAAAATATCACTTGTAAGTTTAAACCCAATCACTATTTTCCAGAACATCATCGCTTCTAGGATAGTCCTATATGCATTTGGGGGAAGTTGGGTCAGTGTGCCACCATATCCGCTGAGGATGGACCTGGTGATGGGCTGGAGAGGAAGCTTGAGTCCCACTTGGAGGTACCAGAGGGGAAGACATATTTCATTAGAGTTTGAATTGTCATATACCCTCTATTTGCTACTTGGGAGCCTAATTGTAATACCCCATACTTTTATGGATATTTAAATTACATAAGTGGGCGTAATTTGAGGAATTTTAGTGAATAGTAAATTCTGGATAAATAAGCATTAAATGCTTATCGATGCGTGTTACATTTACTTCGAAGACTAAGTAATTGAGTCGGAATGTTTTTATGTCATGTTGCAACTGGGTAAAGCGACGAGAATTATATTACGTTGTAGAAAATGCGTTGTGAGATGTGTTGGGTTTAATTAGAGAATTTTATTTAAGTGACTTGAATGGAGATTTCAAGTGCACGGTTGGTTTTGGAATGGATGAGATAGTCATGTTAGAGTTTTCGGGGGAAGCGTTTAGGTTTCAGGGATTTTTTAGACTAGTAGGCACTCGCATTTGAGTATACAAGTCAATTTTGGGTATAATAAGGGATAAGCTTTATAAACCCTTATAACCCTCACTTCTCTCACATTTCAGCCCTAGGAGAGAGAGAGTGAGAAGAGAGAAAAGGAAGAAGAGAAGAGGAAGAGGAAGAGGAAGAGAAAGGGGATTTCGGGCCAACTCCGTGGGATTCGACTCGAGGTCGTCGGATTTTATCCACGAGGAAAGTGTTTAACTTGCAGTATGATTTAGTGTGTTTATTTATCATATTGTAGTTGGTATGTAAAACTATAAAGATTTTTGGGTTGGGGTTTCGTGGATCAAAACGGGTGTTTCGAAAGTTTAGCGGGTAAAACTCGGATTATATCCAATTTGAGTTAGGAATGAATTGAAATTAGTTATTGATTATTGGTTCTAGGATGATTGGAACCCTTTTTATGTGTGTATATATTGTTGGATGATGATATGAGAGGATATAAAAGCTTGGGGGTTCCTTAATGGCTGAAACAGAGTCTCGGAGAAGTAGCTGACCCGATCGATCGATGGCCAGGGGTCGATCGATCGACCCTTCAGAAATTTTGACAATTTCGTCTTGTGTAGTTTAAATGGGATAAATTCCAAATTTAATTATTTCTAGCTTATGTATTTGAGGAAATAAATATCCAACTAGGGGAAATTCATACCTAGCCATTTAAGGGAATTTATTTGGGACTAGGAGGGTGCCAAATTATGTGGCACTTTATAGTTTTGAGGAAAAATACATTGTGGAGATAAATATTAGGGGTTCCTAAAAATAGTGCGGGGACTTTTAAACTATTATTTGAGTGAGGTGTATACCTTGGGTTAGTTGAAAGTAAAATCCAGGACTTACTAATTTAGGGGTGTTTGGATGAGTAACACTTGGGTAGTATTTAGGCGCGCGGTTGTATATATATTATGCGTGTCAAAAATATATTTATACACCGCCTCTATGTTTAAGTAAATCCTTATAAAGTGATTAAGGTGCGAGTTATATACTAAGTAAGAGAGTGCTTATAGGTTTAGTATTTTAAGTGGGTAAATACTTATATACTATTACGAATGGGAACATTCGGGGTCATTGGCTATCGCTATAAGATTTTTGCAATAATAGCCATAATATATGGAGAAGCGATACAGATTATATATATGATGTTGTTAAAGTATATATAATATGATATGAATAACTATATCTGTGTTATTGGTATATTTTTACCTTAGAGGTTGGTTCCACAGGCTTCCCTGGGCATAGGGATAGACAGCCAAAATATATATTTTTTTTCTAGTGCGATCCTGGGAGGTTGCGCGATGTGGGTGAATCCCCTGGCTTGAGGATCAAGGAGAGTATATCCCCAAGTCATATCGTCCCGCATACGAGTGCGATAGCTTTATTCCACTTTCATGAGGGAATATGACCGTCTCCACCGTCGTGTATTTTTACCTTGACTATGAGTGAGTCTGGCTTGGTATCGTAGTTGAGTGAGTAAACCCGAATGCAGATAGGCACTATGAGACTGCATCCTCGAATTATAGCTCGGTGGGATGGTTATTATACTTATGATTGTAATAGGTATAATTATACTTGTTGCGTATAGTATATTGATTGTATATGACGATGAGATATCATATAAATTAAACTTGTGTAAAGTGAAAAGGATGAATAAGAGTTGTTCCCCTTCTGATAGATTTATATCCGGACTTATATGAATATGGATCATAGGTTCTAATGAGAATTATAGTTCCGATTTAGGTAAGCTCCGATTTTTTTTTTTTAGGTTAGATCTAAAAAAAGTATCTGTTTTTTTTAGTTGAGATTTAAAAAAAGTATCTGATCTAAATATATGCGATATATGATATTTGATACCTAAAAAAAATGCGATATATGATATTTGATACCTAAAAAAAAGTATCTGATTTTTTTAGTTGAGATCTAAAAAAATCTGATATATACCTAAAAAAAATACGATACCTGATATTTTTTTAGTTAATATCTTATATTTGATTATTTTTAGTTCGGATCTAAAAAAAATATCTGATATTTGATTTTTTTTAGTTGAGATTTGTTTTTTTTAGTTGATATCTAAAAAAAATGTGATATATACCTAAAAAAAATACGATATCTGATATTTTTTTAATTAATATCTGATATTAGATTTTTTTAGTTTGGATCTAAAAAAAATATCTGCTATTTGATTTTTTTTAGTTGAGATGTGTTTTTTTAGTTGATATCTAAAAAAATGTGATATATGCCTAAAAAAAATATGACATCTAATATTTTTTTAGTTAATATATGATATTTGATTTTTTTAGTTCGGATCTAAAAAAAATATCTGATATTTGATTTTTTTTTAGTTCAGATTTGTTTTTTCAGTTGATATCTAAAAAAAGTGTGATATATACCTAAAAAAAATACTATATCTGATTTTTTTAGTTAATATCTGATATTTGATATTTTTTTTAGTTAATATCTAAAAAAATACGATATCTGATATTTGATATTTTTTTTAGTTAGCACTTTTGGATCTGTTTTTTTAGTTGATATCTAAAAAATGCGATATCTAATATCTGATTTTTCTTTTGGGAGGAAATATGGATTCAGTAGTGGATGTTGATGAACCAGGGTCTAGAGAAGCAGAAGTAAAGGGTAAAAATGATTCTCCAAAAAAAGGTAAATGCTTCTAAACGAAAAGCTTGGTGTTGGGATCATTTTACCATCGTAAAAGACTCGAAAAAACCTAGGGCTGCGTGTAATTATTGTGGGGCTACCTATGCTTGTGATTCCAAAAATAACAGAACTCGCAATTTGATTAATCACATAAATAATCAATGCAAGGTTTACTAATATAAGAATGAGGATAAAAAATAAAAAATATTGTCTTTTGAACAAAAAAAAGAGGAGGGGAGTGGAAATCTTGTGGCTGTTAATTTCACCGTTGAAGGTTGTCGAAAACGTATTGCCGAAATGATTATAATCGATGAGTTGTCTTTTAAATTTGTGGAGGGTGAGGGTTTTAAAAGGTTAATGAACTACATTTAACCCAAAATGACTAAACTTCCTTCTCGAACAACGGTTGCTAGAGATTGTCTTAATATTTATATGGAAGAGAAAAAAGCCCTCAAAAGTGCATTAAGTGGTCAAAGAATTTGTATTACTACAGATACATGGACCTCAATCCAAAACATCAATTACATGTGTTTAACTGCACACTTTATTGATAAAGATTGGAACTTGTACAAAAGGATTCTTAATTCTTGTCAAGTTGAGAGTCATAAGGGTGATGCAATAGGGAAGGTGTTTGAGGATTGCTTACGTGATTGGGGTATAGAGAGCATTTGCACCGTCACCGTTGATAATGCAAGTTCCAACAATGGTACTATTCAATACTTGAAAAAAAAGACGAAAAGTAAGAAAGTACCATTTTGGAACATGAATATATGCATGTAAGATGTTGTGCGCACATCCTAAATCTTATTGTGTGTGATGGTTTAAAGGAATTAGATGATTGAATTGTCAAGGTGCGTAATGCGATTAGGTATGTGAAATCATCTCCATCCCGATTGTCAAAATTCAAATTATGTGTTGAAAAGGAGAAAATTGAAAGTAAAAGTTTAGTGTGCTTAGATGTCCCAACTAGGTGGAACGCCACTTATATGATGTTAGAAGAAAGTTTGAAAAAGCATTTGAGAGAATGGACGATGATGCTAATCATTATAAATATTATTTTAGAAATGAGGAGGAAGATGAAGAGAGAGGGAGAGCACGAGCTGGAAGGGTGATATTGGGTCTTCCCGAAAGTATTGATTGGGTGAAAGTTCGGATACTAGTAAAGTTTCTTAGGATGGTTTACAATGTCACTATGAGATTTTCCGGCTCTTTGCATGTCACGTCAAATGCTTTTTTTCATGAACTCGTTTTGATACAAAGTAAGTTGGTTCAAATGAGTCAAAGTGATGATTATTTTCTATCGATGATGGCGACAAATATGAGGGCTAAATTTGATAAGTATTGGTATATTGAGAAAGTGAATTTTTTGTTGTTTGTCGCAATTATCCTTGATCCTCGCTATAAGTTGTTATATGTCAAGTTTTATTTTGAACAATTATTTGACATTGATGTGGCAAAGGATATGTCACAGAAGGTGGAAGATGTGTTGCATTCTTTGTTCGGGTGGTATGATATGTCCAACGGGCCCAAATCAAGTGGTTCGTCTTCACAAAAATTTGACAAGCCAACTGAGGGTGTAGATGGTGTTAATGATGAGGATGAGGATGGACGTGCTTTTTTGGCATCTCAATCCAAGAGACATTTGAAGGAGGAAGATACCTTTGCAAATAAATCCGAAGTTGATAGATTTTTGGCCGAAAGATGTGAAGAGGACGTAGCAAATTTTGATGTTCTGGGTTGGTGGAGGATTAATTCCTCCAAGTATAGAGTTCTCTCTTATATTGTGCGTGATATATTAGCCATTCCGATTTCAACCGTTGCATCCGAATCCGCTTTTAGTACCGGTGGTCGTATACTTGATTCTTTTCGTAGCTCAATGTTGCCTAAAACGATAGAGGCCCTAATTTGCAAACAAAATTGGATTCGAACTTCAACCACCCCGATTAGTCTTCGTGATGCAATGGATGAGATTGAGGAATATGAGAAACTTGATTCGGGTAATTTTTTATGTTTCAAAAGTATTTTTTCTTGTTTAAATATATTTGATACTTCAAAGTTAAGATGCTAATATTTTATTATTTTATTTTTTAGAGTTGTTGGGATGCCAAGACAAAGAAAAAGACATTGAAGGATGATGTTTGAATTGGAAGCTTGTTTTAGCAGATTACCCATTATGAGACTTGATTTATGACATTTGCATTTTACATTTGGAATGTAATATGGGAATGTAATTCTGATTTGGACTCATTTATATTTTGGGATTGTTTGGAACTTTGGACTGTTTTTAATTATGACAACTATCATGGGTAATCTGAAATTATTGTAATATGAAATCATTGTAATTTATTATAATCTGAAATTATTGTAATTTTAGGACTATTTGTATTTGCATATGAAGAATTTTGAAATAAATAACATATAATGAAAGCTGGAAAAAAAATAGCATAGAATAAAGTTGAAAAAACAGCATATAACAAAGGGGGGAAAGGCATATTGAGTTCAAAAAACAGCATATTAGAAAGTTGGAAAAAAAAATACAGGACTTTCTTTTTAATGTTGGTATTTTCAAAGTTCAAATTGAAAGGAGAAAAATTTACACAACTAAAATGTAAAAAAAAATATTTTTATTAAAAAAATGAAAAAATCGGTCTGGCCCTGTATAAAACCGGCCCTGTCAAAAACCGATGGGTAAACCGAACTGGCCCTGCCAAAAATCGGCCCTATTTGGTTCGGTTCTTCAACCGGGTTCGGTTAGGTTCAGTCCTTAAAATTCAAAAACCGACATAGTCGATTCGGTTCAAAAAATTCGATCAAAACCGAACCGACCGAACCGTGCACACCCTTATTAACGGGTAAAACTCGGATTATATCAAATTTGAGAAACTTAGGAATTAATTGAAATTAGTTGTTGATTATTGGTTCTAGGATGATTAGAAACCTTTTTATGTGTGTATATATTGTTGGATGATGAGATGAGAGGAGATAAAAGCTTGGGGGTTTGTAAATGGCCGAAATAGGGTCTCGAAGAAGCAGCTGACCTGATCGATCGACGGCCAGGGGTCGATCGATCGACCCTTCAGAAATTTTGATAGTTTCATCTTGTGTAGTTTAAATGAGATAAATTCCAAATTTAATTATTTCTAGCTTATGTATTTGAGGAAACAAATATCCAACTAGGGGAAATTCATACCTAGCCATTTGAGCGAATTTATTTGGGACTAGGAGGGTGCCAAATTGTGTGGCACTTAATGTATAGTTTTGAGGAAAAATACATTGTGGAGATAATATTAGGGGTTCCTAAAAATAGTACGGGGGCTTCTAAATTATTATTTGAGTGAGGCGTATACCTTGGGTTAGTTGAAAGTAAAATCCAGGACTTACTAATTTAGGGGTGTTTGGATGAGTAACACTCGGGTAGTATTTCGGCGGGCGATTGTATCTATATTATGCGTGTCAAAAATATATTTATACACCGCATATATATTTAAGTAAATCCTTATAAAGTGATTAAGATGCGAGTTATATACTAAGTAAGAGAGATCTTATAGGTTTAGTATTTTAAGTGGGTAAATACTTATATACTATTACGAATGGGAACATTCGAGGTTATTGGCTATCGCTATAAGATTTTGGCAATAATAGCCATAATATATTGAGAAGCGATATAGATTATATATATGATGTTGTTAAACTATATATAATATGATATGAATAAATATATTTGTGTGAATGGTATATTTGTACCTTAGAGGCTGGTTCCACAGGCTTCCCCGGGCATAAGGACGGACAGCCAGACTACATATTTTTTTCTCTAGTGCGATCTAGGGAGTTTGCGCAATGTGGGTGAATCCCCTAGATTGAGGAGCACGGAGAGTATATCCCCAAGTCATATCGTCCTGCATATGAGTGTGATAGCTTTATTCCACTTTTAGGAGGGAATATGACCGCCTCCACCGTTGTGTATTTTTACCTTGACCATCAGTGAGTCTGGCTTGGTACCGTGGTTGAGTGAGTAAATCCGGATGCGAATAGGCACTATGAGACTGCATCCTCGATTTATAGCTCGGTGGGATGGATATTATACTTATGATTGTAATAGGTATAATTATACTTGTTGCATATAGTATATTGCTTGTATACGATGATGAGATATCATATAAATTAAACTTGTGTAAAGTGAAAAGGATGAATAAGAGTTGTTCCCCTTCCGGTAGATTTATATCCGGACTTATATGAATATGGATCATAGGTTCTAATGAGAACTATATATATATATATATATATATATATATATATATATACGGGGTTTTACAATATGTGTTATGTAGTGAGGGCCTAATGGATCTCGACGATCAACATTGTTATGTAGTAGTGTATCGGGGGGTTCCTTGTATGGATTTATCTTCGCGAGACATCCCACGCACGAGCACAATGTTGGGAATGGTGAGAAGTTTAGCCCTTAGTACTCGGGTCTATGAGGATCTCAGAAGATGGGTGAAATAGATTACTTAGGCTGGGTAGCTTAACTCGGTTGTTTAAAACGTATGCGATAGGTGTGCACTATTAGAAGAGGGGTGAGGTATATCTCATGAGAGTGCGATACTAGTTTAAATATGAGATATATCATATTTTAAAATATGGCTTTTAAGCACTTGCTAAAATATCTTCAAAACTCGGGCTCTGACCCATTTTTCTATTTTTCCCTCTCTTGCTATATATGTATATATATAGGTGTCGAGACACCGGACGCCTGGATGATGATTCTTTCGAGTCAGACATTTGCTACAGCAGCTGTGGATGCATGCAGGTTTATTGTAGACGCTTCTATCCTTGAGATCTAGATAGGAGGTACTGTAGAAATATTCGGGCTAATAGCCAAACTGTATTCATTTATTCTTTTACCGCCTTTTAGTGCGGCATTCTATTTGGTTGTATTATGTTAAACCGACTTTTCGGTTATTTTGATTTCATTTTAGTTTCATGCATATAAACTGTGTGAATGTTTTATTTAGTTGGTTTGGATAAAAGATTAGTTAAATAAAATTTCGCCGCCAGCCTAATAGGTTATTAGTAATTAAATTTATTTTTGACAGTGATGCTGAGAATGAACCATATGAGACTCCTGATTTAATTTGGTATAAGATTGATCACCCGGTATTTTATTAGGCGGGGTGTCACATTAATACGAATACTGGTGGGGATATTGTCTTTCTCCCTCAGGTGATTTAGCTAATCCGCAAGCATGTCTCTAGCATACCACCCCGTATTAGTGGTGGAAAGATTATAGGAATCTGATGATTCAGTAGTATCTTGATCCTCATTATCTGGTCACTCACCAAGAGGTTCGTCTATAGGAGAGACAGAAGATAATGGTCCCACACATTCAGGTCTGACATCATCATCCCAATCAGACCTCACCTCTTTAGAGGCGGATTCTAAATTTATGGCGAACATTGACTCTTTATACTCTAAATCCACATCATTTTGGGGTGGCATTGAACTACTTATACTCTGGTAATCAAAATTGGGTGTAGCTGAGGGAGATTTAGTAGGCAATGAAGTTGAATCACTAGAAGATGTTTTGAGTGTGTATTTAGGATGCCCTGTTTCCTCCTCTGGCCTGACCACCTACAGAGGTCGTGGAAACCTCTTGGCAGTGATACTTGGACAAATAGGATATAACCCTGCTAATATTTCAAATAAACGTTGCACGTGGTGAGGGAAGCTCATCAAGAAAATAAAAAGGCTTTTTTAAGCAGAAAAAATGGAGTTAGGAGCTAACGGAGTGAAGAAAAGTAACAAAAATAACATGAAAACCTAAAAATGTCTGACTCCTAGTTCAACTAACTTAATATCCATCTAAAAGTTCAAATCTCTAACCCAATAATCAACTAACTAAACCCCACAACAAATTTAACATGTACAAAGCATGGAAATTCCAAAAACGACGAAAGAAAACCCTATAAAGCTTTAAATGAAAAAGGGAAGTTGAAAGTGAAAACTAGGAACTGCTCCAGAAAGAACAAAATGGAGAAGATGATGGGAGCTGAAGCTAGGGAGGATCATTGCCAATCATTGAGATGAGGCTTGACAAATAATTTATCCGTAATAGTATTGATGACATGATGGTTATTCTTTAATGTTTTGATTCCAAGAATAAGTGTTTAAATGTTAATAATGTATAGATGAGGATAAATGATGATGATGATGATAGGTGAATTTTTAGCATAGATTGTGGTTAGATGAAATTATTATTTATGTATATTCTAGATTTTCTAGTCCCTTTGTCAAGAGAATATTTATGGATGTGGATAGGGTGAAGGGGACTACATTGAAAAAAGCAATAGTAGATGATGCAAAGGGGTAAGCTAAAGAGGACATTATAGATGTTGCACGACTTCTAGTATTATATTTGTGTAACTCATTTTTTAATGATTGGTGGATCATTTAGTAGGTCAAACCATGCATTACATGTTGAAAATATTGAAGATACAAAAAATTTGAACTCGTGTGGGTTGATTTTTCAAGGTTTGATTGATTCAAATGTCAAAAATGAAAATGGTTTGCCAAAGTTTGAAGTGTTCCACGTAGCGCATAACAATATAAGGTATAAATGCATCCAAATTCTTACATTTGGTTCTAAAAACTAAAGAAACATATAAATAGGTCAATTATTTTAAACCAAGTCATTTTTAAGACACTACTAATAAACAAATTTAATCACGGAGCTCTATATTAAATCCCTTGATACAGGCAACTACGTGTTGCCAAAAATCTGTGGTTGACTCGTACCGGACTAACCATAAACGACCATGAATTCTTGTTAAGATCGATTATATAAATAGATAAGGGTGGGGATAGAGAAAGATAGAAGGGGGAAATGGTGCAATAGGGAAAAAGAGTAAATGACGATGCCTGAAAAGATAGATGAGGAGACAAAATTACTTAGGGGGTGAGAGAGAGAGAGAGAGAAACAGAGATAGATAGGGTAAAGGAATAATACAAGGGTGTTAATATGAAGACCAAAGGTTATTAATATTAATAATCTTAGATTCTCAATTGTATGAAAAAGTTATAATATGGATTCCACATGGAGTGATAGCATGTGGATACATGGAGGGTTTAATATATCAGAGAAATAACTCTTGACTTTCAGTTTATAATTGTTATGTGGATTTTACAATTAATACTTAAATACGTAAAAATTATAGTTCTTAATTGAGATACATAAATTTAACTATATGTAAAACAACATAATACAATAATAAACACATATGAAATTACTCAATACACTCGTAAGAAAAATGATATATAAACAAATGTCACATATTTTGCACGAGTTTTGTACTTAAACTATAAAATCACATTTATATCATTTTCTTTAAATAAATGTCATATTTCGATAATCATATTTAATTATGGAGGTATTTCCATTTTAGTGGTAATCAATTTATTTAAAAGCAAAAATATTACAAAACTTACATGTGAAGCATTATTAAACTTATAATTCAATAAATTTTGTACATATATAGACTATTATTTAATATTCCCTTTTTTCATATCTATAGAAGTTATGCATAGGTTGAATGAATGGATCTAATAATTTAATATGAAAAAAAAATCGACAAACTCTATGATGCCATGTGAAATCCTATTTATATCTTAAACTGTAAATAGTTTGATGCCACAATAAACGAATTCCATCCTCTCTCGTTATTGACTAATTAGCTTTCCCCTCTCCGGAAGTTTGATTAACACAAGGAAGATATTAGGAAAACTCCCTTTTGTGGGATAATGTTATTAATCGTTAAGAGGAGTCTTGACAAGCAATTTATCCGTAAGAGTATTAACAACACAATGGTAATTCTTAAAGGTTTTTTATTTGAAAAACAATTATTTTATCATTAGAATGAGTAGATAAAGATAAAGGATGCTATTAGGATAATTTTGGGCATATATTGTGGGTTAGATGAAATTAATGTTTTTGTATCTTCTTGATATTTGAAAACTTTTGTCAAGAGAAGACTTATTGATGTTAAATGATGCTACAAGCCAAGAGCTAAAGAGGACATGACAAATGTTGCACGAATTCTCGTTATATATTTTTGTAACTCATTTTTTTGTGATAAGTGGATCATCTAGTAGGTCGAACGATTGATGGATGGATGGATGGATGGATGGATGGATGGATGGATGAGTGGGTGTGGGTTGGTGTGAGAGAGGGGGGGGGGGGGAGAGATAGAGAGAGAGAGTGTAGGACTAATATGAGGGTATTAATAGCAAGTGGTAAAAAACCAAAAGATATTAAAATTAATAGGCTTCGAAGCTCAACTAGAGGCAAAAGTTACATGAAGGATTCCACATGGAGTGATTATAGGATGATACATGGAGGGATTAATATACGGGAGAAATAACTCATGACTTCTGATTTATAATATTTATATAGATTTTATAATTAACACTTAAATACGTAAAAAATATTTTTTAATCGAGATACATAAATTTAATTGAATGAAAAGACAACATATGAAATCATATATGCATATGAAATCACTTAATACGCATGTAACAACAAAATGACACGTAAACAAGTGCTCACATACTTTACATGTGTCTTGTACTTCAACTCTATGGCCACATTTATTTCATTTTCATTTAAATAAACATATCATTTGAATAATCCTATATATTGATGGATGTATATCTGTTTTAATGGTAATAAATTTATTTAAGATAAAAAATATTGCAACATTTACTCGTGGAGGCATTGCTAAGCTTATAATTCATGAAGTTTTAAACATGTAAAGTCTATTACATAAAATTCATTTTTTTTATATCTATGGAAGTTATGTATACATTAAATTAATGAATCTAATAACTTAATATGAAAATGAAATTGACAAACTGTATGATTCCACATAAAATCCAATTTATATCTTGAAATATAAATGTTTGATGCCATATGAAAACGAATTCCATCCTCTGTTACTATTGACCATTTAGCATTCCCCTCACCAGGGGCTTGATTAAGGTGTTTAGCAAAATTGACTTATCTGACAAATACAAGGAAGATTTTAGAAAAACTCCTTTTTGCAGGATATTATTGTCAATCGTTCTTAGAAGTCATGAAAAAAATATATCATAAGAGTGTTGGTGACATAATGGATATTATTAAATGTTTTGATTTCAAGAAGAATCGTTATATTGTTGGGAATGGGAAAATGAAGAAAAAGGATGATATTAGGTGAATTTTTGGCAGAGATTATGAGTGAGATGCAATTTATATTTTTGTATCTTCTAGATATTTAAGTCTTTTTTTCAAGAGAAGATGTGTTGATAATGATAGGATGAAGGTACTTTGTCCAAAAAAGCAATAGTAGATGCTGCAAAGCGGGAGCTGAAGAGGATATTACATATGTTGCTCGACTTCTTGTACTATATTTGTGTAACTACATTTTTTCACGATGAGTGGCTCATTTAGTAGGCCGGAGTATGTATTAGCTATTGAAAATCTTGAATAGCTAAAAAATTGTAACTGAAGTGGGTTGATTCTTCCTTGGTTGATTTGTTCAAATATAAAAAATGAAGATAATTTGTCAAAGGTTGAAAGATGCGGTTCACTTTTGTTAAGTTCCATGTAGCCCATAGCATTATAGGGCACAAAAGCACCAAAACTCTGACATTTCGATTCCTAAAATAAAGGAAACATATAAGTAGGTCAAATATTTTAGATTGAGAAATTTTCAAGCTACGATCAATAAACAAATTTAATCACAGAGTTGTATATTAACTTCCTCGATATTAAAAATTGAGTGTTACTGAATATCTATGATGGTCTCGTATAGGAGTAACCATGAGCGGCCATAATTTGTGTTCAGATAGGATTATATAAATAGATAAGCATGGGGAGAGATAATGATAGAAAAGGAAAAAGGGTGCCAGAGGAAAAGAGAGGAAGTGAGGAAGACCGAAAAGATAGGTGAGAAGAGAGAAGGGGGTGATGGATTGGTGAAAGAGAGAGATATAGTAAAGGACTAATATGAGGATATTAATAGGAAGGGGGCGTAAACCAAAGAGTATTAAAATGAATAGGCTTGGATGATTAACTCGAGGCGAAATAGGGGTGTGAAGAACCCGAATGGATTGAACGGATCGAAAAACTGAACCGAACCGAACCGAACCCACTTTTGCAGGGTTTTTAAAATTCGATCTTAAAATGTGGAGGACCACATTGTTCGGTTCGATCTCGATCTTGGGTCATAAAAAGTGGGTCTAGACCAGTCCCAATAGATTTTATTAAATATATATATATATATATATATATAATTTACTAAGTTGCTTTTATTAGATATTTCTTACCCGGACCAAGCCCAACCTACTTATTATTACTTACCCTTACCCAAAAATAAAATAGAACCCTAAAGACAAAAACCTATTTCTTTCTCACTTCTCTCACTCTCAGCAGTTGTTCACCTCTCCACTCCACATAGCCTTTCTCCTCGCACCATCTCTTCTTCTTCATTCTCTCTCTCTCTCTCTCTCTCTCTCTCTCTCTCTCTCTCTCTCTCCAATTCGACCATAATAGCCCTCGCCTGCATAAACCCACACAGGCCTGAACATCAATTTTGCCTAAATATCCCCTCCAACCTAAACCCACACCATCGTAAACAGCTCCCGTCGGCATAAACCCACGTCGTCCAGCAATCGAGGTTCCACCCTTCCCACCCGCTGGAAATCGAGGTGCCCTTTCTCACTTCTCATTTTATGATGTTTATTTATTTGTGCAATGATATTTTTCGTACACTTTTTTTTAACGGTAGAATTTACTAGATTCGTGTAAATTACAATCATATATACCAACCAATTTAACACACCAGCCTGATTCCAACTTTTGAGCATAAACAAATTACCATATTTGTGGGCTTTGGCTTTCAATATAATGCATTTCCTTTGGTTGTTTTTCAACTGAAACATGGGATTTGAATTTAGAAGTTTCATGATGTTTATTTCTTTGTGTAATAATATATTTTTGTAACTTATTTCAGCATTTTATATTGCAATAATAGAGGATCTTGGATGATGGGGATTTTATATTTTTACATTAATTATTTTTTATATTAGTTATTTATGGACCAAATAGAACCGAGACCGAATTCGGACTGCCTGAAAACCGAATAGGACCGAGACTAATTATTCCGATTCGATCTCGGTCCATAATTTTCTAGGATCGATTAATGCAGTCCGATCCCAAAAACACCTTAAAATCATACTGGACCAAACCACGAACTACCCTAAGGAGAAAGGTATAATAGGGATTCCACATGAGTGATTATAGGGTGAAACATGGAGGACTTAATAAGCCGGAGCAATAATCCTATTTAATTATGGAGGTATATCTCTTTTAGTGGTAATCACTTTATTTAAAAGTAATAATATTTCCAAATTTACAAGTGGAAGCACTGTTAAACATGTGATTCATTACCTTTTGAATAAGTGAAGACAAATACTTAAGATTCATTTTTTGGATGACTATGGCAGTTATTTATACATTTAATGAATGATTCTAATAACTTAATATTTTTACCAATTCTACAAATTGTGTGATTCCACATGAAATCCAATTTATATCTTGAACTGTAAATTATTTGATGCCATATGACAACTAATTTTATCCTCTCTCGTTATTCACTATTTAAATTACCCATCCTTCCCTCCCTCTCTAAAAAACTTGATTACTCGACCCTAACATTTAAAAATATGCAATTTTAACCCTAGTGTTTTAAAGCTTATACAATTTTAGCCATTCATTACATCTTTATTAGGAGAACTAACAAAATTGATTTCATAAGAGAAAATTACACGAAGTTTGAAACATTAGGGTAAACATGGTAACTTTTGAAATATCGGGACCAAAATTTAACATTACCATAAATTTCAAAGTAAATTTTGCACTTTATCCTAAATGAAAGTAAGAATCAAATAAAAAATAACCATCTAACAAAATCCCCATCCTCGTAAGAATAATTAGAAAAGGTTTAAAAATAATACTAAATAAGTAATGTTTTCATATATATGGTTCGTGAGAATAAAATCAAGGAGTCATATAAGGATGTTAGGCATTCATATCAGTCTAATCCCCCAGGGTAAAAACTATCTTTAACTACACTTGTTTTATAAGTACATAAGTTCAGGTATCGAATCCACATGGAATGTTGTTTATATTTCAATCAATTTATTACTCCACAAATGAAAGTGTAAAATATGATTTTTGGTTTAAAATATTTTTTCCTACAATTAATCTAGGCAAGTATTGAAAGGAAAGTAATTAATAAGAATGAAAGCTATAGGTCGAAGATTAACTCCCTCGCCACAAACTAGTGGTGTGAACAGTTGCATGGAAAGAAAAGTGTTTTCAAGATTAATATAATCTGGAAAATTAATAAAACGTAGAGTTTTCATCCTCTAAATTCTAAGAAAAGCTTAATTTAATTTTGGTGTCAACAAATACCTCCAGGATTACACACGAAAGTTCACAAACATAGTGCACATATAATATATATACTCCATTAAGTTCCTTAGGTGCAAAACTAATAACAATTAACCAATAAAAACTAACATAAACCATCAAACCATAGTAAAGCAACCTATTAATCCATGGTGAGTTCTCAACCTAAATTAACTTAGCTAGAAAGCATGGTAAATGACATGAAATTAAGGGAAATCAATAAATAAAGCAGTAAATCCGATTAACAAAGCAACAAAACTAATGAACAAAGTTTGAATTAACCTAAGAAAGCTTGAATAACTGAAAACGATAATGAATAATAACTTTACATACCAAACCCTAGGAGAGAGAGGAGGAAATATCCTACCATCAAATAATAACAAAAACCTAACTAAAACAAATTATATTCAACTAATACTACTCACCTTACTATATATAGTAAGTTGATTAAATCAAAAGGAAAAGATCAGAGAAAGCAACAAATATCAGCATTGATTGATCGATGGCCTTGAATTTAGTCTATTTCCATTGATCTCTTTACAAAATAAAGATTGATCTATCGATCAATGCCCTATTGTGTCTTCCTCCTTTTCATTCAAAACCAAGTGAATGTGCCTCGATTGAACAACTATAATTTCTTCATTGAGAGTCAGAATGACATTTTGTCAGTAACTATGAAAAGCTAACTAGAAAAGCTACAACTTTCGTAAAGAGTTAAGGCCCAAAGCCCAACAAATGAAATGACTAAAATCCCCTAAGTTCTATCAATAATGGAACTTGAAAGAAACACAACCAATTACTTTGCTAAATATTCCAATACTTACAAAAGCTCAAATAAACATTGAAAAATACACACACACACACACACACACACACATATATATATATATATATATATATATATATATATATATATATATATATATATATATATATATATATAAACAAAGGTTATCCATTAAATGAGCATTAATATAGGAATTAACGGACATAATTGGGCTAGAATGCAAAAGAATAAAGGGTACTAATATAAAATACTTATGACTAATTACACCCCCTGACTTGGGCATTGCTAGTCCCCAGTGGCGAAACAAAAAGAGAACCAACCAGATAAAGAAAGGTAAAAAATAAATATATACAAAGGATAAATGCACTCTCGCAAGTGTTTGGTTGTATTTAATGAATGCAGCAAACTGTTAAACCCTTAGGCCAGCCTAATGGATGAGTGTTGTCTCGTGAGGGTTTTCAGGGATGAAACCCACAAACATCAAATTTTCTCAAAACGTGGCCAAATATCCAATATGCCAAGATCAACACAATTAAAGATTTCAACATACTATTAACAAAGCAAACGAGAATTTTTTTCAATAATTAGAAATTATCGACATTAAAAGAATAACTTCATAGAATTGAAACTTTAAATGTGTATAGTTGAAGTACACTATATAGTTGACTCACCTGAGTCTACACTATATAGGAGCTCAACTAGTTTGGAAAAGAAAACAAAATTGAACCACTCTTTTTACTTCATTACCTCTTCAAGAACTTCAAGACAAGACTATCTTCATCAGCAAAGATCAATGGTCTTCAAGTAGAAAACCAACACACAACACACTCTTGGATTGTACATATGCATACTTCATTTCATATATGATGTGTGTGAGTGTTAATTTGGATTAAAATTAATTAGAAATTTTTAAACATTTAAAATCTATTTTTAAAACAATTAAATCTAGGGTTTTAAAATATTTGGGGTTAATTTTCATATATTGAAACTTCCTAAAAAATGCCTTGGGTAGAATCCGAAAGCTTTAGAGACATTTGTGGGTGCAAATGGTATTTTATAAAGATCCAAAACACGCATTTTTTAGTCAGTTATATTTGTACACGTATTGGTCTTTTGATGGCTGGATTTGTGTTTTCTATGTGTGTGTGATGACAGTTTCAATCTTCACCGTTCGATCTTTTTTAATCTAAGGCATGCATGTTATTTTGAACAAACCATGGGACGCTTATGAGAACCAATCAGAATGTTAGCTTGTGGGGCCATTAATAGCCGTTAGATTGAGAGTTCGAATAGTCGAATTAATATCAACCCTTGATTTGCATTATGCTTCCAAACCCTTCCATCACTTGTATAAATAGAAGCCTTCGTCTTCACAATTCCAATATTTGAGAGGCTAAAGGTCTCAGAGAAAAAAGAGAGAGAAGAGAGAAGTAAAATAAAAGAGAGAGAAAAAATAAAAAAATGCAAACAAAACTCTACCAAATTTTCTTCAGAAAATATTTTTGAGATTTAGGCTTTTCTGGTTTACATTTTCTATCCTCTTAGGTCTAAATCTCTCACTCAATAGCCTCACAGAATAAGATCTTGTTTCTATTTAAAAACTTGTAGATATATTTTAGTGATACAGAGCCACTTAGATCGTAGGTTGTTTTGATTTATTTATTAAGAAATCATTCTCTCATGTTGGATTTGTTTTGTAAAGTTTGTCATCTTGTTTATCCAACATTTCTCTACTTTTTTACAAACCTGAAATAAAGACTAGTATATTTTAGATCTATTAAATTTTTCAGTTCAAAAAATTTGTATATAAATAATTTCTAAAGAATCTTTGTTTTAAAGATTCTAAAGATTTACAGATCTAAAACCATTCTGAGAAAAAAAGGCTAAGTCTAATTTCGGTTGTGTGAAAAAGAGATTTCATACTTAAAAGTTTTGTAATTCGTAGGTGTTGTTTATAATTAAGTGTGTGTGTGAGTGCATGCATGTGATTTAGGCATAACACTCACAACACAATCACCCACCATCACTTTTAGATTCTGACCATTTGAGTCGACATAAAGCTAAAGGAGCAAAGGAGCCAAGCTAAAGAACGGAGAGGACAACATCAGAGCCGTAAAGAAGTCAACAAATAATCGAGGAGTGTAGGTATATTTCTAGACTTAGAATATGTATGTTTTGTTTTGTGTCTCGTTGAATGCTTGTAACCTTAAAACTATTTTAGTGAAATTTTATTTTGAGGTGTAGAGACCTTCGTGGATGTATCCCCAATTTGGGTGGGGTTTTACCACGTAAACAATTCCTTACTCTTATGTGTGCTGCTTTAATGTCCATAGCTACAATTTGCTGCATAAACTTAGGTTTTAAAACTAAAAACCTATTTCCAAGAATCTTAAATATTTTGTTCTTACAAATTGTCTTTAATACACCTTGTGTACTTTTCAAGATTTTTACAAGAGTCTCTTGAAAACGTAATTCGAAACTCATTTAGCCTTTTTAATAGAAGTTAAAATAACTGCGTGAGAGCTTTGTACTGAGTTTGCCTCAAAAAAAATTGATCTTGTACTTTGAGACTGTTTACAAAATCTTTTTATGGAAGAAAAATTTGAGCATGTTGGAAATCTGTCCAGACCTCACCTCTTTGATGGAAGTAATTTCCCTTACTGGAAAGTAAGGATGATTGCTTTCATCCAATGGACATTGGGAGATGATGTCTGGGAAATAATTGAAAATGGTTATTCTCACTCAACCAAGACTATAGCAGAACGTAGCACTGAGAGGATAAAGAAGCTAAAGAAGAAAAACATGACTCTTTAAGTAGTAATAAAGAGAAGAATTCTATTTTATGTCTGTCAATGAACATGAGTTTAAACATATCTCTATATGCTCAATACCTAAGGAAGCCTAGGACACTCTAGTCATATCCCATGAAGGGGATGAACGAGTTAAGGCTGCCAAAACATGGATGTTGATATAGCATTATAACACTTTGCTTATGCATAAGATTGAGACTTTTGATCAATTTTACATTAGATTTACTGATATCATAAAAAAATTGCAAGCTAATGGTATAATGTACAATAGGAAAGAAATTGTATTTAAAATTCTAAGATCCCTTCCCCTAAGTTTGACAATAAAAGGTATGCAATTGTGGAGATAGACGATCCATACTTAACTCTTGAACTCCTCATTTCCAAATTTTGGACTATAGAAATTGAAATTGAATTTAAAAATCATCTCTCCAATTAGTCCTGTCAATGGATCGGATTTTATCCAAATTCGATCCATTTAAACGGATATGGATCATGCCTAAAATTCTATTACCCATTTATTAAATGGAGTGAATTATGATTCATATACTCCGATACAATTAATATATATATATATATATATATATATATATATTATAATAGTTATAATATCATATAAAAAATCTCCCTCATATAAAGGGAAAAACACACACACACACACACACACGACTCTTATGAGTTGAAAATTAAAATGTTACAAATTAAGTGGTCAAAAGTTTATGTCTGGACATATCATTATTTATTCTTTTAATGAAAATTGTTATAAAACTAAATAAAAAATAATATGTCGGATAATCGGATCGGATCCCAATTCGTTTAACATAAATGGATATGGATTTGGATTTTCCTAATCCGGTACGAATCTAATTCGTTTAGAGGTCGATCTCCAATAATAAAAAAATGGCAGTCTAGTTCTAATGTTGTATGTCAGTCCAAAATGACTTCACCTCAATTAGTTATGCCTAACATTGACCTTGACTCTGATGAGGAATGTGATTTGGAAACCTTGGATAACCAGATAACCTTTATGTAAAAACACTTTAAGAAAATTCTAAAGTTTAGAAACAATGTTGCTTCTAAATAAGGGAAACCTGCATATCCTAACTATTCCAATAACAAGCCTTATTACAATAATCAGGACAAACACAATACTGAGACCAACCATAGACCTCAAAGAGACCTTAAAAATACTCAGTGTTTCAGATGTGGTCAAATGGGTCACTTAGCTACTAATTGTAGGGTGAAACTGAATAACACTGCTAGAGCACATATCAGTAAGACTTGGGATGATTCAAGCGATTTAGAAGTAGAAGAGCCTGAATCATGCAATACTTTTGACTCTTACATGTCCTTTTTTACTAAAATTGTTTATGCTGATGATATGTCTACTAGTAATAATGAACATGATGTTATCATGCCTAGTATTGTTATGTCCTATGATGTCTTGCCCGCTTCGGGTTTATCTGCACTCTACCTAGATAATATTAATGTTGTTGATACTACTAGTAGTAACTCTATGATGATGTGTATGAGTCAAAGTGAACACAACAATGACGAATTGAATGTGTGCGTGAGTACAATAATGATGAATTCACACACTACACTTAATGAGTCTGATAATGATGACCTCCCTGACATTCACACACTACGCACTAAGACACTTCGAAAGAGCACCAAACTAGAAAAGACTGTAAAGGACCTAACTGAAACAATTGACGCTTTAAGCCTAACGGTGAAGCAAAATGCTAAGGATTATACAAATTAGTGTTTGGCATATGAATCCAAAACCAAATCTTTTGTTGAAAAAATTAAAGAACTTTCTGAATCAAATTAAGTGTTGGAAAAGAAATATAAGTCAAGTTTGGTAGAATTGGAACAATCTAAAGAAAACGTTTCAACTATCTTAAAAAAAATTCTAAATTTGAAAACAATTCCGATTGTTTTGAAGATTGTGTAGCTTCTAGTAAAACCAATTCTGAAGACAAAACAGGCATAGATTTTGATCAAAAATTATGACACAAACTAAACCTTTGCAAAATATAAAATTTGTGTCTTCTAGAAAAAGATCTACTGATCTATGTCCTGATTTTCAATCCATAAAACTTGAATTTGAGAATGAGCAAAAATGGCTAAACATCTTGATGAAAAATTGTCCAAAGCCTACCACTGAACCTAAGGCCAAATATATTTGCCCCCGGTTAGAATATTTGAACTTGAATGGAAAACTATTGTAGTTAGACCTAAGGTCAATGTCCAGCAAATGGACAAACCTCTTTGCAAAGATTTTAAAAATTAGAGACAACCATCTTACCACCAATATTGTTCATACTGTAATGTTTATGGACACTGTCTCGATTAGTGTTTTCAAAAACGACTGTATAAACCTGTCTATAAATCACCTGTCTATAAAAACTTTAACTATTATAGAAAGAGCAAAAATAATTATGTACTTCCTAAATAGCCCAACAAAAACTCTAACTATAGGAATAGGAAGAAAAGATCTCATATTAAGAAGAAGTATAAGTGAAAGAGTCCTAGATCTATTACTAAACCAAAAGCTCATACTAAACCAAAAGCTCACAAACCTTTTAAAACTAGAGCTATATGGGTTAGAAAGGGCGATCTAATACCCCAGTTGAAGTGTAACATAGTTATAAATGCTTTAAAAGCTGAACACACTGCTTCTGGTTGGTAATTAGACTCTGAATGTTCCAAACATATGACCGGAGATGATGCTAAATTAACCAACAGAACTGACTTCTTAGGAGGGAATGTTTTATTTGGGGGCGGAGTATCAGCTAAGATCATAAGCAAAAAAACACTCTAAGAAAAAGGCCGTCGAATGGAGAAATTGCGTCGAACTGGCGGGAACCCTGCTGAGTAGTCTCGAAGAGGAGAGGATCATATCATGTAGGAGAATTAGATGGATGAGTAGTCCCAAGGTAATTTAATTCCATAAACCTTAGGAAATTTTATCATTAGTTAGGTAATTAAAGATATTGTTTCTTTCTGTAATACAAAATAAAATAGTTGTTAGTTAGTTAAAATTGTTCAAATTTATTATCTTAAACTATTTTGATTAAACCCTCTAAAGTAGTGGTATGCCTAGGAATCAGGTGGGTCGCTTAGAATTATCACAAAACCCACGTAAGAACTGCATGGTATAACTCATTAGTCTACTACATTTAGCACTAAAACCAACTTGATAAATAGTACGATCTAAAGTAGGTCGACAACGTGAAACCCACTAGGAAATGATGGTACGGCTCGAGGTAAGGTTGGTCAGCCTATAAGAGGTAAAAATCCATGTTAGAATAATGTGGTGCAACTCACACGTGAGTTGGTCGCCCATGTTTGTAATTAAATCTACTTGGAAATGATGGTACGACCCTAGGTAAGGTTGGTTGGCCTAGAAGAGGAGAAACCCAAGTAAGAACTACATGGTGCAACTCAAACATGAGTTGGTAACCTACATTTGACACTAAACCCACATAGATAAGGAGGTACGACCCCAAAGTAAGGACGCTTAGCCTAGAAGAAGCCTAAATCCAAGAAATAGTTGTGTGTTACAACTCGAATAAGAGTTGGTTACTGGTATCCAGCACTAAGAAAGGGGGTCGACGTAAGAATAATCATATCATAAATTATTCATTCAAATACGGCTGCACGCCCGATTCGAGCACTAAACCTCCAAAATAATAGTCCGCTTGATATAAGTCGAACTGAATAGCCTAAGTTATCCTGAAGTCATACTGCCAAACCTGGACTAAACTCGAGTGAACTTGGTTAGCCAAGGTCAATTTATTGAAAATAAACTATTTGGTCTTCTGTTAAGGGCAAACAAATCCTAGAAGGAAAAATAACACATGTTAAAGGTAAAGCATAATCTTAGTCACAAATTATAATGCCATAATTGGGAAAACAAACATCCTATATATGTCACACAAATTGAACAAGTACACATCGAGATCAACTAAAATGCAAATGCACTTTTCATTGATAAAACAAAATTGGCCATGGGCCTACAAAATAACAACCTCAAATGGTAAAACAAAAATCACTACAAAGAACAAAAACATGAAAGCTAAGGATTTCGGATAGCCTTTTCTAGACCACTAGTTACAGGAAGGGTAGTTTTACTGGTAGTGATCTCATCATTCTGGGATTCTTAGGGAACAATAGTAGGGGGATCGTCCGCAACATTATTACCATCCAAAGGATTCTCCAAGGGATTGTAATCGAAATATGCAGGTTAACCCTGAGGGACATTTTCTTTCTTCAAGTTGGCTAACCAACCCTTGTTGAATGCAACAGACTCATAATAATCAAATTGAGAAACGATCTCATGGACATCTGCCTCAAATTCTTCATTGTAGAACTTTTCTAGGTCGGCTTCATAGGAACACTCTATCAGGATGTTTTTGCTCTGGAGGACCAATGTTTTAAGGATCTTGTGGATGAGGGTTGTCTTTACTTTAGACGGCACGGAATCCACTCTGCTGAAATCATTCTGAGCTTTCTTAGTGACCCCCACAGCCTTGTTCTTTGCATCCTCTTCATTTTTTAACTTCTGATTGAGATTGCGAATGTCGTGTGATATTGATTTAAATAAATTCACAAGTTTCTAATTTAGAATTATTTAATTGAAGTAAATTTTTTAAACCAAATTAATTCAACCCCTAAATATACAACTACGTGTGTGTGTGTGTGTGTGTGTGTGTCTGTGTGTATCAAACCATCACAAATAAAATTGCTAACTCCCTGATTTTAGGAAAATTCACTTTCTGGCAAAACCTTTTATTTCACTATGTAAAATAAATCGCAACTTACAGACACAATGAAATCCGAAATGATTACTCCTCAGAACAACCACATAAGCACGCAGCCTAGAGTCAGCAATGGAACAACCGCATCAGTCCACATGAACACACAGTCCAAATCATTCAGGAACACCCTCGAGCACTTCCAATTGACACGGAGTCGTCATCCGTAGATTTAATCTCTCTAAAAGAGAAATAGCTTCACCAAAGTTGTATCTTGGGCTCCAAAACAATTTATATAAAGATTGGGACATTTTGTGAATTGAAAACAAAAAGGATTCGACCCTTAAAATAAGAAAACAAAGTGTTCTGCCGATTTGCAGTGTTTGCAACAAGTCTTCTTAACAAAAATGGAGTTGTTTAACACACTATTGATAAAAATGTTAAGATGGTGCACCGCTCGAACGAGATGTCAGAGTCGCTCGAACGTTTCCACGCGTCGCTTGAACGAGACAGGGAGAAATTAATTTTTTATTTCGTTAGAAAATACTCCGCCTCAATACTTTAAAAAATACTCTTGACGAAAAACTCCGCTCCAACCATTAGAAAATATTTAAAAAAAATTATCCCAATACTTTAAGTGAACCGTTGAGGTAAAAAAACACAACCTTACCAAAATTCATCTTGCGAAGGCTTGAATGTTGAAGAACTCTGATATTCGGATACGTCTTGATGCATGAATGATCTTGAATAAGTTTTTAACGGTTGTAACGGTATACGACATACTCAAATATAAATCGGACAGTAAAATAATGTCCTTACAGAGATCGTCCAAAGTCCTGTTATGGGTTGTGAGTTGGTTCTTCAAGGAATTATTGGTAGCTTAGAGCTTTTCATTGGCCTTCTTGTAGTGGTCAACTCGGACGATAAGTTCTTAAGTGACATGCATACTCTGCGCAGAAGGAGAGAAAATTAGTAACAAAATCAGACACAAACGATAAATGAATTTACTAGAATGTTATGTCGCAGACCTTCTTTGTGGAGACTTTCCAAAGTGAATCTCTTTAAGTCAACCATGTCAGATGAAATCATCACCTCTTGAACTACGGAGTAAGTAACCTCAACATATCTATAGGCTGAATCACCCTTAAGTACTAGATCTTTTGATTTTAAAAATGATATATCCCAATGGCAAGAGCGATTACCTTGGGTTGGAGGAGTCCTTGAACACCCCTGTTGAGGCTCATTGCTAACCACATGCCGATTAGGTACAATCGGTGGGGCTGGTGGTCGACCTACCATGTTATCTATCCTCATCTTCTTGATCTACTTGAGCTCTAAATAATGATGCTCATCGGCCTATGCTTCCTTTTCCCAGAGGGAAACTACCCATTTTTCTCAGTTAGAGTGTCTTTGTCCTGATTGTTATTGGTCGATTGCTTCTTGTATTTATCTCTAGCAGCGGCCAGATCAACAGGTCTCCTTAGATGACTAGTCATGTCTTTTAAATCTGATGGGATTGTGGGAAAACTAAATTATCAAAAATAAATCTTCAATCTATATCTTCCCAAGAACAGCCATAAATTATGGATTCATATGTGAAGAGAGGATCAAGGATGTCCAAAAGGTGGTTGGTCTCTTCTTCAGCTTCCTCTTATTGATTGGTGTCGTAATTAGTGGGGATCACATAAGGAGAATACTCTCATAAATAAACACCTCTAGCAAACTTACTAGGGGTAGGAATGTCTGTTGGTATTGAACGTCACCAACCACAATGTAATCGGCGACCAAAACCTTTGGGACAACTGTGACTTTTTTTATCGAATGAACGATTAAATCATATCTAAGAAGTATGTTAGTTGTTCTACAGTTAGGACGAACACCTTCTGAGTTAAGTCGCTTCTAAACTCTTTTTTGATGATCAAGCTTCACTTGGTAATCAACCGACTTGGTGTTAAAAATAAGACCTACACAAGAAAATGAGATCGATCAATGATACAAATGGATCATCATATGTTTGAATAAAATTTAAAAACTAGACAATCTACCGAGCGCCCCTTTTCTTGTTGGAACGTTGAGACTTCCATAGTCTTCGTCGTATAATTCCCAAAAAACACAAGGACATTCCCTTAGGTGTCCTTTTGTGATCAAGGCAAGTATGTGAGAAAATTGTGAGACTTTTCCCTGGCTTATAAGTCCCACAAATTTGATTTATGGCGATCTCCCCCATAGCAGTCGGGTAGAAGCTATCGTGTTCCTGGATTGGGAATATTCCATAATAATGGGGTACTCTCACCAGCAACGGGTGGAGGGGCAAGCGAACTCCCCCTCGAATATAGAAACTGTCATAAATTCGACCTCAACAGAGGGAATATTCATAACATCTTTCTCCTATGTGGTTAGCCTAATCTTAACATTTTCAGGAATTACATGTTTATCGTGAAATTCACGAAATCATATTTTTCAACAACCTCGTAGTTCCTATACCTAGACATGATAAGGTTATGA
This sequence comes from Sambucus nigra, assembly GCA_949130495.1. Classification (NCBI taxonomy): domain Eukaryota; kingdom Viridiplantae; phylum Streptophyta; class Magnoliopsida; order Dipsacales; family Adoxaceae; genus Sambucus; species Sambucus nigra. The sequence continues at coordinate 38,707,231 of OX422208.1, read as the reverse complement.
AAAAGGAGAAGAAGAGTAAGAAATTTCTAATATTAAAAACTTTAGAGAGAGGAAGTAAGGGAGAAAATTACCTTCCCAGATGAACGAGATGGTAAGGTAAAAGGATTTGTAAGCCATATACCCTCTACCGATTGTCAACTCAATCGCTACCTGCTTGACTGGGTTAAGTAATGACGCGCTCATGATCCATCATTGCTTAGGGAAGTGAAGACGGTTGGCATTTTCCAAGGAGTGGGAACCATGCAAACGATATCTAGAGCAATGACGGAAATCCCTTTGCAAAAGTAGGCATGTGTGAACTTGAAAAAAGTGTGCAAATAATTATTTAACAATAACACATGTTCAACATCTTAAGAATAAAATCAGGTCGATCAACTAGTTGGACGATCACCCTAACCTTGGGGTTATTAAAGGGAGACTAGCCGTATTTTTGCCACATGGCTTACATTGAAAGATCACAAAGTCGGCCGAATATATAGGGAGGTAAGTGAAAATTTTGAAAGATCACATTTACAAGTTGGAAGAACACTTCTAGTTGGACTTTAGGACTTGCATATATTATAGATATAAAGAGACCTAAATTAGGAAATGCTCAACAGTATAAATAAGGGAGACCTCACCCAATTTGGCGGGAATTAATTAAAACTTGCACGTGGTGACATGGACTATCATATAGCAACCCTATCACTCCAGTCGTTATTGTTCTTCCCAAGGAATACACAGATCCCCCTCCCTTCCCTGTGGACGTAGGAAGATCTTTCTATTGAACCACGTACATCTTCTATTCTTTTTCTTTTCTATATTCATAATTATTTAGGGGATAAGTTCTAATTACTGCTTTTATTGTGGGTCGATATCCCCTATAAGAATGTTACCAAATATTTTTTATTGATGAGAATTTCTTATTATATCGAATCAATTTATTTATTAATTTTATGGGGTGTCACAAGTCATCCTAGACCATTCTAATAAGGCCAAAAATACAGGAACTAGGTGGGTAGATGGGATTGGATTTTTTTCATTAGAATTAAAATGTGAGGCGACTATGTTTTGATGGGATGATTCCAAAAATTACACAAAATCAAATTATATATATATATATATATATATATATATATATATATATATAATTTATCTTAGGCCTAAGCATGCATCCTGGTGAGTATAATAAGATAAAATAATTCAACCACAATGCCCGACTTACGAAGAAAACTCAAGTGGAAAAAACCTCGGACGACCCAACCATACAAAGACAACTAAGTATGGAATTACAAAAGAAAATGACGAAAGACTTACAACACAAACTCGATGTCCTCCCAAGCCTTCACATTCATCGTTCCTTAAACCTCAACTCAAGGACACCCAAGACTCCACCCGCGAATCTCTAACAATGTGTGAGTCCACACACACCACTAAATTCACCGATAAGACTCAGCAACAGTAACGCACACGGATTCCACCATATGTAAACCAATGAGCACGGAATCCTCCATAAGAAATCATTCTCGACAAGATGTAGAGAATAAACTATGGTGCCAAAAACACGATCTCAAAACATATATATGAAAATCTTGGATCATAAACTAATTGGGTGTAGACAAGGGTTTATGTTTGCAAAGTTTAATCATGAATGATTAATAAAAACATTAACCATTCATGATTAATGTTCCAATAAGGACTTTTTGGAAGAGTTTTTTCTCTTAAAATGATGGAAAAAGTCATTTAAGAAACTGTTGCTCTGCACTACTTAAAATGGATGGAAAAGGAAGAAGTGGGGAGGTGAAATAAACTGCTTTTCTTTTAAAATGCGCAGGGTCGTTCGAATGACATGGTACCTTGTTCGAACGACATACCCTTTTTTAATGGAATAGGGATCTAACAAGAATTCAAATGAGATTCTAGAAAGGTCAAGTTTTTTGAAAATTTTCCTCGTTAGAAGGCCATTCGAACAAGGGTACCAATCTCACTGGAACGACCTTCGAACGATATATCTAACGAGATTCTAGAAAGAATGGGAAAATGGTTCATTAGAATTTTGATAGATCTCGTTCAACAAGGTACCTATTCTCGTTCGAACAAGGTACCAGTTCTCATTAGAACGACTTATCTAATGAGAAAACAGCAAAGCCTAATTTCGAATCGTTTGAAGTTTCATTTGATCCGGGGTCTAACGATACCCAAAATGACTTATAAAAAATGTCTAAAAATATTTTATAATTAGATTAAAAATATATTAATGCCCAATAATAAAATCTATAAGTATCAACATTCAATATGCATTCATACTTGAAGGATACTTGGAACGTTGAAGATAAAACATGGCACGAAACACGGCATAATGATGTGTTCTCTTTAGCTTTGCCGTTACATCTTCAACAAATATGTCATTTGCATCAAAGGTCATTAACACAAGTCCTACCTATGACTCAAAATTTCTTGTTCAGAACTAAGTCAATACATACTAATTGACTCAATTAAAAATTTGTCCTTGCAAACTATAATGTCCTTAAACATGATTAACCATGTTAGTTATATGATTAAGTATAAGTTATGATTGATAAGGTTTATGATGGGTATTAAACATCTTAATTAACATCTTTAAAGGATGCATACTCACATGATATATATATATATATATATATAGAGAGAGAGAGAGAGAGTGTTGTTTGCATTTGATTCTAATTGTGCTTATGATCGTTGATAACATGTTTAGAGAAAATGATTAGTTATATGGTTAAATGCATTATAATGTATTTTTTGGATGCCTTGCTATTCTAGTGTGAATTTGGTGAGGTTTGATTGCCAAATGTTTAAGTTTTAAAATTTTGGGTAAATTGTTATATTCACATTTGAGTCCAGTTTAACCTTAGTAAAGTTATGATTTTGAAAAAACATTAGATATAAAGTTGTACTTATTTAAGTTATCTAAGAATGGGCATAAATGGGAGTTCAATGGATGCCGGAATAGTAAGTTATAGTAGATTTACAAAGAGGGGACAAATCTACCATAAGTCGTGATGGTCCCTTTTAATTTTTTATGCGGAAAGTGTTTTAAGGATGACAAAAATAATTTCTCTTTTTCTGAAAAACATTTTTCCAATTTTTAATTCGCACCAAGTTGTGAACAATTTCTAAGTTATCCAAATTTTATCTTGATTAATCCTAAACATCCATCTAGTGATTAAAGCAAGTAAAATAAAGTAAAGAATACTCACAACGCCGAATGTTTGAGGAAAACCACAACAGGAAAAAAGTCTCGGACGACCCAAGCCAGACAATCACTATGAATGTGGAATTACAATGAACAGACACAAGTCTTACTCAACTACTCGATCCCCACGAGACTTGACGCTCTTCTGATATTCAACCACTCCTCTCACAGTGCCCCCGTAAAAAGTCCTTCTTCCACGATACCTGTCCACAACACATGCATCCACGTATGTCTCGGTGTCCACCAATATGGCTTGTAACGTATATGATATTGAAATCGGACTCGACCGAATCTTCAACCGAAAACCAGCAAAGATCACTATAGTATATATTAATGATAACTCGAATCTTTGAAACTCTAAGGACGCATGAAACTTGGAAAACCTTAGAAAACTTGTGTGCAGAAACGTACTGGTACGAAAACACTATTTCCCGAACACACACTTATGAAATCTGAAGGAAACACGCCTATAAATATTTTTCCTAAGGCGGTGGCTCGCTTAAACAACGAAAGTTGTCGCTCGAATGAGATGACCATGTCGTTCGCACGACAGTGGCATCTCGCTCAAACAACTATTGAAGTCGTTTGATGTCGTTTGAGTGACGCGTGTAATTAGAGTCCCAATAAAAACCATCTTTAATCCGTCCTTATCAGATTTAAACTAAGTGTAAAACATTTCAAACGCTTATAAAATATTTTAAAACATTTATTTAATAAAATAGCATTCTTACCCTTATAAAAATTAATTCCGAGTCTCATTAAATTTACGGATTCATACCTGAGTGATCTCAGAAATCAATTGAACTTTGAAGATGAATAAACTTACACCAATTAAACTTCGGCATAAATAATTCTTTGAAGCTTTGTCGCAACGTCTTCAATTAAACTTCAGCACGCCGTAGTCTGTGTGGGATCATGACCATAAAAATACGACTTATGACTCAAACATATTTTGTTCCGAGAATAAGTCAAAACTATACAATGGACTCAATTGAAAATTTTGTCCTTACAAATCTCCCACTTTGACTATTCCGGGACAAATATAACAGTGAAATGCCTAAGACGGGCCGTCAAGCCGTATGACGCCTAAATCCCATCCCATAAACCCAAAAATAAAAAATACAAGATAAGACTAGTATACAATGGATCAAAAAGCATGAAACTATATCTTAATGTCTAAATGTGATGTAGAGTTGAAATCTTGAATCTCTTTAAGCATACCTACACACATGAAATAGACAAATACCCAATGAAGTATGGAGGAACAAATGATATAAATCTTAATGAAATATGTGAACAAAATATTTCGATACCAATTTGAAACAAAAATAACTTTTAAATTAGGATATCAAATATGCACAGAAACAAGATACCAATGTAGATACAAATGTGTGCAACAAACAAACATAGTTCTCAATAAGTCTCCCCCCACATCACATACATCTCTCCCCCTTTTTATCTCAAATAGACAACTCGGTGAAAAGATAAACAACTCTAGCATGAGATAAATCAATGAAATATATCTAGATAATCATGCAAACAACCAACTAAAATGATCAATAATATCATATTCGTAGCTAGCAAATAGTAATCACACAAAATGAATCAATCAAACTAAGAATGTGTGATTAAACGAACTCAATGCAGCAAAATTTGTGATCAATATGAATCTGCATATAAAAAAAACTGTCCAAAAGTAACTCAACAATACCAAAAAAATTATGATACAGTGCAACATGGTACCGAAACAGAATGAATTGCGAAAGTCAGACGTCGCTCGAACGAGACACAAGCATCGCTCAAATGATAAAGTGATGTCACTCAAACGATAACTTCGCGCGACACACTGATGTCGCTCGAACGAGCAAACAAAAATCCCAGTTCCAGCTCAAAAGGCTAAACAGTGTTGCCCAGTGAAAACTTTTCGTCAAAAAACTCACTGAAAAGGGCTCAAAAATACAAAACAGTAGCTAAACTAAGAAAACTCAAAAACTACCAAAAGTGAGTTACATGTTAACATAGAACCGATGTGCTTAAACATAAACATGGAATGTATGGTCATGAACTACAATAAATGAATCACAATTCCAACACATCGAAACAATTAAGAAGCTCTAATTGATAGCTATAAATCATCAAACTTTATTTTAGCCATATGTGACAATTAAAGTGTGAGCTAAATGAAACAATCAAACATGCACATAAATCAAGAATTTTAATGATTATACAAACAATAGTGTCATGACACGATTTTACAACGTTGGAATTCGTGGTGCAAACCAGTTTAATTTTATTCATCCAAACTCCCTCAAATATATATCATATTTTCTTTTGAATGACCATAAACTAAATTGCCCATTTTTTGACATATGGTTCTTTATATTGCCTTTATTTGTTTGGGCTCTTTTAAACGGTGGCTTTCACGATGAATCAATTTTACACTCTCGCGGCCCTTTCCCGTGAACACTCATCATTTTTTCAATTACAATCCTCATGGTAAACGGTTCTTACATGCACACCTCCTCCTTATGTCTACTTATGCATAGATAAAAGATTGAGATAAGAACATCTCACTAAACTCAAATATATGAGAGATGTTAAACATCCATGTAAACTCGTGCATGTGTGCAAAGATGGCATATATGCAAAGCCGAATCAAAATGCATATCAGCTTCAAAACAACCCCATAATACAATGGTTAAGATCCTTCTAAGCATCAATAATAATGATCAAATTTCCTAGCCACATGGATAATGAAAGGAATGGGGTCTAAGCACACCAGTATGCCACATAAAACTTGTAAACTCAAAAACAAAAACATTGAAAATCTTTTTGGTTTTTGAACATAATTTGACTCAAAAAAATGCAAACTCTATTTGTATTTTCTCAAAAATATAATAAACCAAAAATCTTTTTGTATTTTTCAAATAAGACTCAATAAATGAAAAATATAATACAAAATGACATACATATCATAACACTAGCAAGATATAAATCATGATGCAAAGACTAGCATATGACAAGCATGGTAACATAATCATCCTTTAGATTTAGCATGGGAAGAATCAAGTGCAACCAAATGAGAACTGTGAAGTTTTAGTCCTAAATCCACTAAGTCCGATTTCCTAACCCAAGTAGGTGTAACATGATGGGTGGGAGTTTTAGGAACCAAAACGACTTTATTCCTAAACTTCCTAGGAGCATTCCTAATGTCATGGAAAAAATGTCTAAGGTGACCTTTCCTACCATAATGTGTTAAAGTGTAAAGATGGCGCGAATGATTACCAAAATGTTGACCTCTCCTCAAGTTCCTAGTGGGCTCTCTCACACGATTGGCATAGCCTTTGGGAATGGGAACATCTCTATCATCATAGTCTATACCAAACCTATCAATTTTGACTTGGACGGTGCCTAACAACTTCTCCAACCTAGATTCCAAGTCAAACTTAACCTTACTCGAGTCTCTCAATCTCTCCTCCAACTCACAAACCCTAGACTCAAGCACATGCCTAGACTCCTCAAACTCGAGCAACTCCTTTTTCAAAGTCTCCACCAAACCACGAAGATTATCTCTCTCTTCCTCAACGTACTCTAGCTTCTCCCTAAGCTTCTTCTCCCGTGCCCTAAGATCCTCAATTAACGCAACATTATTTTCTATGGCCCGCTCATTCAACCTAGCATGCAATTTAGAGTTAGCCTTTTTCACTTTCACCTCCTCGGCATACAACTCATTAAATGCAACTTGCAACTCTTTCACATCTACATCCTCTTCCTCACTAACTTCTTCCTCATTCACTTGGGATTCAACGGCCTCGTAAGAGTCATGCACATGAGAATCTTCATGGGAAGATTTATCATCGTCGCTCACATGACATGACAAGAAAGAAATAAACTTGCTCTAGTTGGGGGATATCTCTCCCTCTTTCGGTTCACTATCACTTAAGGAGGCACTATATGCTATTAGTTTTTTTCCTTCTTTCTTAAGTCTAGTGGGACACTCGGTAACTTTGTGACCATATCCCTCACACCCAAAACACCTATTCGACTCAACCCTATTAAAATTTCTCACCTTTATCTTTAGGGGTGGACTTTACCTTGTTATTCTTGAATTTATCAAACTTTTTGGCAACTTTCGAATGCTTTTAAAACTTCATAAATTTTTTGAACTTTTTAGCCAACAAGGCGACATCCTCAAAATCGGAATCGAAATTGTCCGAAACTTTAGTTTCCTCCTTTAGGGATTTCAAATCAATGCCCTTTTCTTTCTTTGCACTTTCTTGGAGGTAAACATATCGAGTTCATAGGTTTGTAAGTCACTTACAATCTCTTCAAGTTTAGTCAAATCAAGCATTCCTAAGGAGTTTAAAATAGTCATTTTTGCATCAAAACTACTCGTCAAAGATCTCAAAATTTTCTTTATCACACGGTTATCAGGAATCCTCTTTCCTAAGTTAAGTGACGAGTTGACAATATTAGACAACCTAGCGTAAAACTCATCAAACGACTCACTATCTATCATTTTGATCATCGCAAACTATATAGTGAGGTTTTGTAACTTAGACGCCCTAACCGTGCTAGTGCCCTCGTGAGTAAGTAAAAGTGTATCCCAAGCCTCTTTTGATGTTTTATAAGTCATGATTCTATTATACTCGTTCGGTGTGACATGTGAGGAAATTACGTGCAAACCTTTAGAGTTGTAAACTGCAAGCCTATGTTCAGCATCAGTCCATAACTCAATGGGTTTCAAACTAGTGACCTCACCCTCTCGTGTGACTGGTGGTGTCCAACCTTTTTCCACCGCTAACCACATACGCTCATCAATGGATTTTAAAGCACTTCTCATTCGCATTTTCCAATAAGCATAATTTGTGCCATAAAAAACAGGAGCGCGAAAACTTTCAAAACCTTCCAAATTCATCTTTAAAAACACAAGGGATCAAAAACAAAAAATATGTTTCAAGCTCTGATACCAACTTGATGGTCCCTTTTAATTTCTTATGTGGAAAGTGTTTTAAGGATGACAAAAACAATTTCTCTTTTTATGAAAAACTTTTTTCAATTTTTAATTCGCACCAAGTTGTGAACAATTTCTAACTTATCCAAATTTTATCTTGAGTAATCCTAAACATACATCTAGTAATTAAAGCAAGTAAAATAAAGTAAAGAATACTCACAACGCTCGATGTACAAGGAAAACCACAACGGGAAAAAAACTTCGGACAGCCCAAGCCAAACAATCACTATGAATGTGGAATTATAATGAAAAGACATAAGTCTTACTCAACAACTCGATCCCCACTAGACTTGACGCTCTTCTGATCTTTAGGCCTCCTCTCACAGTTCCCACATAGAAAGTCCTTCTTTCACAATACCTGTCCACAACACACGCGTCCACGTGTGTCTCGGTGTCCACCAATATGGCTTGTAACGTCTACGATGTTGAAACCGGACTCCACCGAATCTTCACCATAAAACCAGCAATGTTAAAGTGTAGAAAAACTCTTCTTGGCACCAAAAATATCACTATAGCATATATTAATGATAACTCGGATCTTTGAAACTCTAAGGATGCATTCTACTTGGAAAACTTTAAAAAACTTGTGTGCAGAAACGTACTAGTATGAAAACAGCTTTGCAAGAACGAACACTTATGAAATTTGAAGGAAAGATGCCTATAATTTTTTTCCTAAGACAGTGGCGTGCTCGAACGACGAAAGTTGTCGCTCGAACGAGATGATCATGTCGTTCGAACGATAGTGGCATCTCACTTGAACGACTGCAGAAGTCGTTTCATGTCGTTTGATCAAGATGCATAATTAGAGTCCCAATAAAAACCATCTCTAATCCATCCTTATCTGGTTTAAACGAAGTGTAAAACATTTCAAACACCTATAAAACATTTTAAAAACATTTATTTAATAAAATAACATCCTTATCCTTATAAAAATTAATTTCGGGTTTCATTAAATTTACTCATTCGTACCTGAGTGATCTCGGAAATCAATTGAACTTTCAAGATGAATAAACTTGCACCAATTAAACTTTAGCATAAATAATTCTTTGAAGCTTTGTCGCAACATCTTCAATTAAATTTCAACACGTCATAGTCTGTGCGGGATCGTGACAATAAAAATACGACCTATGACTCAAACGTGTTTTGTTCTGGGAATAAGTCAAAACTACACAATGGACTTAATTGGAAATTTTATCCTTACAAGTCGAAATGTTTTGATTGGACCTTTCTTTCATCAAATCATACATAACCACCTTAAAAATGACAACATGACTACTTGAACACATGTTTGCTCATAAATTAGATATTTAGTATCTTCTTTCTTTCATAGTATGTGCTTTGGTGGTAATAAACTTGAGGAGAGAGAAAAGAGGGTTTAAGGAAGGATTGCTAACGAAAAAATATCATAAATCGAGGAGGTCTTATAAGGTAATTATATTTTTATTAAATTTCATCACATGAATGATTCATACAATTTGTATATTATTACTTTTAATTTGTAAAAGATTTAAATTCGGACCATTATGCCTAGAAAGAGAGAGAAGAAAGATTTAACACTATAGATGAGAAATTACGCTAGAATGGTAAAAGGTGAAATTTGAAAATCCTAGACTTGAATCATCATTTAGTGAAAGTTTTATTTTATGATATTTGTGTATGTGAAATATATATATATATATATATATATATATATATATATATATATATATATATATATATGTGTGTGTGTGTGTGTGTGTGTGTGTGTGTGTGTTTACATATGCAAGGTAGTTCTTTTCTTGAATTAAAACCCAAAGTAGATATTATGTATGCTTAATTATGTTAAGTTATGCTTTAATGTTCTATTTCAGACCTCGTTGTATTCAAAGTGGCATAACTCATTGGGTACTTACTGAAATCAAGTGATTCTAGTTGGAGATGTTAGATAACATATATTCATATAACATATTCTAAGATTAGCATAAAATACTTTCTGGTTTGGCTTGGTTGTTGTATTAAAGTTGAAGTTTCGTTGTTGTTTTTGTGCAAAAACAACTTGAAAAATGTTGTAGTAAAATGGGCATAACTTTCTCTAGAAAATTCGTAATTTAATTTCGTAAGTTGTATTAGAACCCTAATGTATAGTGTTTTACAAAAATGTGAAGTAGAATATCTAATTCTTTTTCATCTATTTCAGATTGACCAACTAATATGATGTGTTACTAGATTTAATGTTATTTTGTGTATTCAAATACTAATGATCTTGAATTGATAGGTGGGGAAGTGGATAATACTACCATACCAAGGAAATAGATTTGGTACTAATCTCATTACTTACTTTAAGGTGAGTGACCTTTGTTATGAAATGTAGATGCTTATACTTTCATATGGAAATGTATAGCTTAAATACATGTGTTGGGATGCTTGTGTAATAATATGGTGTTTAGGAGAAATATACATATGATCAAAAATATTAAGTGAAGTTATCTAATTTTATGGACTGCGGTGGATGCTAAGGTATGTGATGGTTAGTTTTGTGTACTCGGGCCAAAATAAAGGGATGTTGTGGTCCCTATAAATCGTTGTGGGTTAATTGGACTGTGGTAGGTCCAAGCTTGCAAAAGTCCACAATTACTACTTAGGTTAAATGATTCAAATTTGTTATATAAGTTGTGTGTGTATAAGGTTATTCACTAAGATTTTATAGCTTACACTCCTATAATGTTTTGTTCCAGGTATACCTATCATTTGGAGTTCACTGCCAAGCTAGGACTTCAAAATGGGAGAGTGAAG